>OW119931.1:20974219-23434435 GCA_933210815.1 Meta bourneti
TAATGTCGTGAGACTAGATCTTGATGGACGAGATATCTGGTATCTCGTCCATATACTAGATCTTGCCAGTTTTGCTAATGATGAGATACCTTGTCGAGACTACCACCAGGGAGGGTTAACGAACATCTAACGTGCATTTAGTGATTCAGTGGGTTTTCCCACTACGCTGGCAATTTGCAAACTTGTAGGTTGTTAAGATTCGATCCCTCCTTGGGTGCATTTCTCTCTTTTATGTCAGCAAGCTTTTCTTGTGCATGTATGTCCTTGAAGTTTAATAAATAAAGAAGAAATATCCGTCTGTTGTCATTCGCCAATATATAAATAATGTCGATTCCAGTTCTAAGTACGTTAGTGACAGATTGAGAGATATATGAGATATATGAGCGATTTTTAGAGAAAAACACACACACAATAAAAAGCAGAGACGGTCTGTGTAAACTTTACTGTCCAAATGCTTTAGAAAATACATATCGGAATCACCTTAAAGTAGTTTATCTTCTTTTTGGTGACGTTTGGAGTTTAATCCAATTGACGCTGACCAATTCGGGACCGTGGTAGCCCGATTGGAAGAGTAGTGGATTATCAACCGGAGGGTTGCGAGTTCGAAACTCGATCCAACCAACGACCGTAGTATACGTGGGGGATGGCGCACGTTGAAACTGTCATGGCCTGAAATGTCCTCACTTTGGCGTGGTGGGGAAGTTTGGAGAGTGGGGTGCCAGCGGTTGACCTCGTCATCTGACCGTAGTTCAAAATGACGAGGTGTTGACCTCGGGCCTTTCCCTTCGGGGTTGATCCCAGACCGGCCACTAGCCCGTGTGTTGCTCCTGTGTGACAGTAATTCAACTACCCACTCACCATTTGGAATTTCTATTGGCGACATGCTGAAATCTCATTCGATGAACAAGCCAAGTGACATCACATTCGGATTGCTGACAGAAACAGCACAGCCACATACATTTAGCTTGTCAGAAAATGCCTCTATATAGGATCTGAGAAACGATGCAAACGGACAAGATATGAAAAGAAGTTTATTTTGGCAGGGTTGAAAAGTTTTTCTTTCACCTCGAATCGGAAGTTTATACCATACGCTTCTCTACCAAAATATCCACCCTGAAGAAGAAAAGACAAAACAGAACTAACCTACGCACTCCCTTGTACCTAATCTCACTTGGAATTAACTTGTTAGAATAAGCTTGCTCTGAAAGCGTGTAAACCACTGCTATCTCAGGTTAATTCCCCTAATTCGGCTTCAGAATCCAATTTGTGTAGTTGGCGATGGTTGGTAAGATCCGGAGAACTTCAATTCATGGAGGGTAAATCGCTTGTGAAACACAAGTGGTTCAGGAGAATGTCTTCTTGTGGGTAGGTAGTTGAATTAACGTCACACTTGAGGAACCCAACGAGCTATTGGTGATGGTCCGGGATAAATTGCGAAGGAAAAAATCCGAGGACACATAATTTTTGAATCATAGTCAGACGACGAGGTCTGAGGCGACATCTGGGCTGACTCTCCGAATGTCCACACCACAGCAACGTGAGGACATTTGAGGCTACGACAGATTCAAACGTGTACCAGCCTCCACGTATTCGACCTCCTTTGGATCGAATTTCGAACTCGTTACCCTCCGGTTCCTAATACGCGACTTTACAACTTACTAGCTGTCCTTTGAATTGACAACATCGGTAAATATAGGAAAATAAATAGTATATTTTTATAAGTATTCTGAAAAATTGTAAGCTGTCATTCACTGAAATACTGCTATTAGAAGTAGAAGTCTAAGTCTAGAAGCTAAGAAGTAGAAGTCCGTTGAAAACTGTATAAACAGAAAAACAATAATTGCAGATGTCATTCTAGAAAACGCACTTCTACAGCTTCCTATTGAAAAAAATACATTCCTTTCCCCGAGTAGATTTATTTGTCGTAAGGTAACGAATTTCAGGTAGGTATTTTAATTAACGTCGCACTGGAGCAACAATGGGCTATTGACGATGGTCCGGGATCAAATCCAAACGAATTTCAGAGAGTCTTTTGATAAAATGCCTAGCATTTTATAAGTAACTGTAGTGTGAAATTAAAGAACGTTCTCTTGTTAGATCTACATTCATTTGACAGTTCTTTTCTTAGTGAAATGGACTTCTAAATGCATGAAAATCTATACTTATGTCTAATTCTTGACTCTTCTCTTCTTTCTTATCCCATTTTTACATGGGTAGAACTCGTCTGCTATTGATTCTAAGATCTGGGAGCCAAATCTGTAGTAGTCTGACTTAGCAATCCGTTCAAGACAAACAATAACGAGTAATAGACACACACAATGAAAGTTTTTACTGACACAGAAGAGAGAGAAATACACCCAGGGAGGAATGCACCTGACAGGAATCGAACCTGCTCTGCCTACAACTCGAAGGTTGCTAGCCCAGTGGACATACCACTGAACCACGACGGCCCCTTCACTTTTCTGAATCATTGAAATCTAATTGGTTGGTTTTGAGCTTTATGGCGCAAGGGCCATATTTGGCCAAGATGCCCCAAATATAAGACAGCAGCTGGGTAGGAAAGAAAGTAAAAAATAGAAGGTAGGCCAGGGTGAAATAGAAGGGAGGACAGATCACGTACCTCGGGGTTGTTATGCCCGTACACACCCTAAAGAAGATGTGCCCCAGAAGGCAGACTACTTGAACAAATTTGAGCTAAGTAGCCGCTTTCTAAGTGGTCAGAGGAAAAGTTGGACAGATTCGTAACTATTTTTAAGCAATGCTGTATTTTTATAGAGGAAATACTATATTGATAAAAAAATACAGAGAAAAAATTAAAAAAATTCTAAAAAAGAGTTTGAAGTTGAATATTTTCCTTCTGTTCGTGCTTGTTTACTAGAGGAATCTTTCTTAATATAAATGGGAGTGTTTGTGTATATCGAATATTTTCGCTCCGTTTAAAGTTATCCGTTTTGGGCTTTTCTAATGCAACATCCTTTGGCGTGGTGTGGTAGTTTGGAGAATGGGGTGCCAGCTCAGGTGTTGCCTCGTCATCTGACCGTGGTTCAAAATTACCCGGTGTTGTCCTCGACCTTTCCCTTTAGGATTGATCCCGGACCGTCGCCAATAGCCCGTTGTGTTGCTCCAGTGTGATGTTAATTAAAATACCTACCTCTAGTACAACATCATCTGTTTCCTGGAGTTTGATGTCTGTCTGTATGTGTGCCCGCACTACGTCCAAACGGCTTTTTTATGGCGCAAGGGCTTTATCATGGCCAGGCAACGTTTCTTCTGTCAAGTAAATAGACATACACACATAAATTGATACTGATACAGAAGAGTAGAAATACATGCAGGACAGTTACAGGAATCAAACCTACATTGCCTACAGCTTGTAGGTATGACGATCCCGATATTCTGTAGCAGATCGGAATGTTGGTTTGTAAGTTTCTAAATCTTCCATTCTGCTTTGGTAGGTTGGCTCTTTGAGGTTTGCTTTCGAATCCTGCCCATGACTCTGTTTATTTACAAAAACAACCAATTGTACGTTTGAAAAAGATGGAAACAAAATGAATTATACATATTCCATAAACGAACATCAGTTTTTACTTATTTCATTTTTAAATTATCAGATGGTGTGTGTGAAGCTGGGGTACGTTTCCCACACAACCTCCCTTCCCATTGGCCTCGGCATTGAAATTGGGAACCTTCTAGAATTGATGTTTGTGGAAACAAACCAAAAGCATTCTAGATTGCTTGGTTTGGTTTCGAGGAAACCACGCAATCTAGAATGCTCTTGGTTTCGAGGAAACACAATGAGGAATTATTTTGGTTCTCTAGAACCACACATAAAGATTATTATAAAACTGATTTGGTTCTTGAAAATTAAAAAACTACTCTGAAAATTATGTGCTCACTAATATTTACCCGACTTATAGTTTTCTTGTCATTAATATATGATGGTCAGACATTTGGTGCATTGGTTGCTAATCAGTCACACTCTAATCAAACTTTTTGCCTAATACTTGACATTTTGTTTTGAATTATTGCTTTTATTTTGCTATTTCAAAATAGTTATGTAATTTTGCTTCACACACACACTCATTAACCCTCGAAGTGGTTTCGACGAGATATCTCGTCCATCAAGATCTGACCAATTTTGCTAATACTCATCAAGATATTGCCGATATTTTTATGATGCAGAGATCAAGACTGTTCACTTTTCTTCTAATGACGAGATATCTCGTCCATCAAGATATGATCAGCTTTGCTAAGTACGAAATACCTCGTCGAGACAATCACCAAGAAGGTTAAGTCATATGAAAGAGATTAAATTGAAAATATAATCGATATATTAAAGACCGAAATTTCAATGCATTTTAAGCATCTTGCTTCTTGTATTTATATGCCTTCCCAGTTATTCAAATACCAAATTTAATAACTTGATTCATGCAATCTTTGAAGGACTTGCTAAAGTCTTTTATTGCTTCTGTTTGAAAACAAAGTACAGCAACTTTTATGTGCTGTTTGACCGCGTCCAGATTTTTAAAAGTGAGGCGAAAGCTTTCGCGTCGGAATCGCATCTCTTCATGAGACAACGATACCGAAGTCCACCATAACTTAAACAGTCACAGACTCATCGAAAATTCAATCATGCTAAAGGCAGTTTTCGATGTTTCGTAGTGTGACTGCTAAGCTATGAGACAAATCTCCGTATTTGGCGACTATAAAACGACTCAAGAGCAAGAACAAAAGGAAAACTTATTCCATCTTAGTTTCGCAATTGGTCAGAACTTAAAGGACGAGATATCTCGTCGAAACCATTTAGAGGGTTAATTTTGAGTTTCTTCTAAATACTGTTGTTTCTTAACCCTCCTGATGGTGTCTCGAATAGGTGTCTCGTCACAAGCACTATTGACCAGACCTTGAAGGACGAGATATCTCGTCGAAACCACTTGGAGGGTTAATTTTGAGTTGTTTTTTTTTAAATAGAGGTGTTCCTTAACCCTCTTGATGGTTGTCTCGTCATAAGCAAAACTGACCAGATCTTGATGGACGAGATATCTCGACGAAACCACATGGAATGTTAATTTTAATTTTTTTTTAAATACAGGTGTGTACTTAAACCCTCCTAGTGATTGTCTCGTCCTAAGCAAAACTGACCAGATCTTGATGAACGAGATATCTCGTCGAAATCACTTGATGGACGAGATATCTCGACGAAACCACTTGGAATGTTTATTATTATTATTTTTTAAATACAGGTGTGTACCTAAACCCTCCTAGTGATTGTCTCGTCCTAAGCAAAACTGACCAGATCTTGATGAACGAGATATCTCGACGAAACCACTTGGAATGTTAATTATTATTTTTTAAATACAGGTGTGTACATAAACCCTCCTAGTGTTTGTCTCGTCCTAAGCAAATCTGACCAGATCTTGATGAACGAGATATCTCGACGAATGGGACTCACTTGGAATGTTAATTATTATTTTTTAAATACAGGTGTGTACCTAAACCCTACTAGTGATTGTCTCGTCCTAAGCAAAACTGATCAGATCTTGATGAACGAGATATCTCGACGAATGGGACTCACTTGGAATGTTAATTATTATTTTTTAAATACAGGTGTGTACCTAAACCCTCCTAGTGATTGTCTCGTCCTAAGCAAAACTGACCTGATCTTGATGAACGTGATATCTCGTCGAAACCACTTGGAGGGTTAATTTTGAGTTTTTTTTT
Source organism: Meta bourneti (assembly GCA_933210815.1). NCBI lineage: Eukaryota > Metazoa > Arthropoda > Arachnida > Araneae > Tetragnathidae > Meta > Meta bourneti. The sequence continues at coordinate 20,979,941 of OW119931.1, forward strand.
AAATTGAGGTGTGTTCCTTAACCCTCCTGGTGGTTGTCTCGTCATAAGCAAAACTGACCAGATCTTGATGAACGAAATATCTGGTCCATCGAGATCTGGAAAACTGACCAGATCGTGATCTTGTCCAGATCATGATATTGTCATCATAAAAAACTCGCAAATATCTTGATGACGAGATATCTCGTCATTCGCAAAAATTGGCCGAGACGAGATATCTCGTCGAAACCACTTGAAGGGTTAAGTGTCGCACGAAAGTGTATTTCCTACTCGGATGGAAGAATTGGCGACATGTTGGCGCAATGTCGCCCTCAGTAAACCTAAATCGAGCAGAGCGGGAAATGTTTTAGTGCCAAGGGGATCGACGTCTTGTCCAATAAAATGCGGGGAATTCCAGTATCCAAAGAGCGGTGCGGCTCCATAACCCTAAGTGCGAGAAAAGGGAGGGTTGTGGTTTCGCCACTGATGGTCAATTACATTAGGACGGGGAATCTTCCTCGGATGAGTGGTGGAGTGGTCGTGTGTGTCTGAAGCCACACTGAGGGGTTGTAAACATACAAGCCTTTCATTTCATTCAAGATTCCTGAAACAAATAAAGTAACTTTTTATAACTTATTGTGGTTTCTTTAGCAGAGAGCATTTGTGGGAATTCTGGAAATTTTTGGTGCCTACTTGTGTCAGAGAAACAGAGTTGAAAAAGCTTTGAGCTTGAAAGGGTGCCAAGTCTTCGGGGGCCCAAAAGTATGGACCCCTGCAATATTTTTATGACTGGGGGTCCCCCTCATCTCCAGACTTGAGGGTAAATAGGTCGTCGAATTAACGTTGCAATGGAGCAACACAATGAGCTATTGGCGACGGTCCGGGATGAATCCCGAAAGGAAAGATCCGAGGACACCTTGTCATTTTGAACCACTATCAAATAACGAGTTTTCGACTCGGAATCGCATATCATTACAATTCGGTTGATCCTGATCATCCTGTATTTGTAAGGCAACTGACGCCTTACCCTTGACACTTCCCCCTTTTGAATAGGGTCGTGGTAGCCTTGTTGGAATAGTGGATTGACAATCGGAGGCTCGCGAATTCGAAACTCGGTCCAACCAAATACCGTCGTGTACGTGGGGTCTGGTGCATGTTAAATTTGCCGTGGCCTCGAATGTCCTCCTGTTGGCGTGGTGTGGAAGTTCGGAGAGTGGGGTTCCAGCTCAAATGTGACCACGCCATCTCACCGTTCAAAATTATGAAGTGTTGTCTTCGGACATTACACCTCGGGATTGATACCAGATCGCTGCCATTAGCCCGTTGTGTTGTTCCAGTGAGACTTAAATTAAAACTACCTACCTATCTTTAATCCGGAAAAAATTTTGTATTTTGAAAAAGTATCTACACAGAAACCTCATATTTAATAAGTTATTTTAAAGTACCATTTCACAAGATTTTTCACTTTATATAGTTTAACTGACTCTGCTTTACCCAAAATTAAAAAAACCCATATCAGTATAAAAGATTTGCCACAAATTTCATATTTGTAATTTCTGAAAAAATTGACCATTTTCCCCGGTTGTTCCTTTTCCAAATAATCGATGTCATTTCGCTTTCCTTTTCCAAGAATGGGTATTAAACGGCAGGATTGATTATTGGAAAATTTAATAATAGTGGGAGTATAGTCAATTACTTAGTGGTCAATTTTTTTTATGAAAACACAAAATATTTAGGTTCACCATCGACGTATGTATTTGTTAATAATAATAATAATCAGAATATTTTTGCCATTTTGTACATCCTTTAATAAACTTTATTATTTCTTGACTTAATTGAAATATGTAAGTTTAAAAAAAATATTTGTATGAAACAGCAACAATACGCATCTGCACAATATATCTTAAAGAGTAAGCTCATTACAATTGATTTACCTTAAGATGTTTTTTTCTCCTATATTATAAGCATCATTAGGAAAAACCATTTTACAGAAGCAAAAAAAAAAAAAAATCCCGGAATACATGCTTTACTAATCTGATTATCTAAGAGCTTACATTCTTTTAAGGGTATTACCATGCATTTAAAAATATCTATTATCACCTCTCAAATATGGTATCTTTCCCAATATGTACCAACATATAATTTATATTTTTGTTCCTTGTATTAAAGTGAGAGTAGGGTTTTTGAAGTATTAATTATGAAGGCTATTTTGACTTACTCTTTTTTCAATAACTTGTATGTGTGAAACTTATTCGAGTTACTTTCTAAATAACTCGTATGTGTGAAGTATTCGAGTAATTTCTTCAATACATTGTATATGCGAAGCTTATTCGAATTATTTTTCGAATAAGTGGAACGCGTGAAACTTATTCGAGTTATTTTTTCAATAACTCGTATGCGTGAAACTTATTCGAGTAATTCTTTTAAATTACTCATAGGCATAAACTTATTCACGAGTCAGTTTTTCAATAACTTGTATTTGTGAAACGTATTCGAGTTATTTTTCAATGACTCGTGTGTGTGCCAAGCTCAGTCGAGTTATTTTTTCAATCACTTGTATGTATGAAACTCATTCGAGTAATTTTTTAAATATTATTCGTATGCATGAAACTTATTCGCGAGTTGGTTGTTTAATAATCTGTATGGGTGAAACTTATTCGAGTTATTTTTTCAATAACTTTCGCGTGTGAAACTTATTCGATTTATTTTTTCAATAACTTTCGATCGTGAAACTTATTCGAGTTATTATTTTTATTTTAATTGCACAGTAATGCTGCATAGGATTGCACTGTATATGAACTTAAGTTATACATTACGTAGGTATAGTATGCAGGCACATATTAATACATTAGAATTATTTAACAGAACAAGTGAAAATTCACTGTTGTGAAAGGTTCCTTGCAAAGAACAAAGATTGACTTATCGAGGGAACTTTGTGAATTTGATCTTCGAACACTCGTCAATTTGAATTCAAATTCTGCAGCTATTGAGGTACAAGTAACGGAGGGCGGCGTTTGTCAAAATTATCAGACACCCAAAGAAGCGTTTTAATTTTTGCTCTACGGATACGAAAACAAATTAATCACAGGAAAAACAACCCGAAAGAAATGCAAACCCTTAAGAAATCATACTCCGTACAGAGTAGTTGAAACAAACAAAAACAATTCTCAATTGTTGTTGATGAACTGCTAAGAAAACTCGGATGAAGGAAATACAGAAAAACCTCCCACACCGAACTAGCCTCGGTGACTGGAAAGAGGGGGGTGCGTTCCAGATTTATTGGCCACCCCTTTTCCTTCGGAAGAGCCTTTTTCTCCGTAATCTCATTACCCCTCCTCTCATAACTAAAACTAATAGAACCCGGATCTAATTTTGTCCGGTCCGCATTTCATTAGGGGGTCAAGGGGTGTCCGGGTATATCCGGGCGGTAGGAAAAAGCCACCAATTTGATAAAGTCTTCCGCTCTGCTCTAATCGGGCATAAACTCTTGGGCGCCCCCGCGACAGTAACCCTGGAACGAAACCGATCCGAGCGCGGGTTGCAATGCTCGGCGACCAATCGCTCGCTGTGGATCGCCAGCGAGAAGGCGTTTGTTTTCGTACGGTCGATTATCCTGTGTGTTTTTCTCCCTGGGTGTATTTCTTCTACGTCAATAAAACTTTCCTTATGTGTGCATGTTTATTACTTGATGTTGTCTGTATTGTGTTTGGTACAGCATGGTCAAATATGTCTCAGCAAACCAAACAACGTATTTCCTCTTCCCTTGTTTGCAATGTGGAATTTTTCACTTCATAAAATATGCAAGAAGGATTGCTTAACAGCTTTTCTTGAGCATTTTGTCCAGGGACCCCTTTATATTCTTCTAACTTCAAAGGGTCAAACAAAGGCGCTTCTTCAATCTGAGGGGCTTACACACATATATCCGTTCAGCAACGTGCAGTCTTCCCTGCCTGATTTCTAACCAGTTTTGACCTTCTTGACCAATAGAATCTTTCAGAGGATTCTCTCTGTCAATGGCCCCTCTTGAGCACATCTTCTCTAGGTGTGTACGGGTCTTCACGAACTCGAGGAACCCTAGTAATATATCCTTTCCCCATGGAGTTTTTATTGCTCTGGTAATCATTTGGATCGTGATTCCAGGACGCACAAGCGATCTTTAGCTTTCTTCTCTCCATCCTTTCTTTTCACAATTACTTGATATTGTCTTTGTCTTGTGTTTGGCGCAGCTTGGCCAAATATAGCCTTTGCGCCATATATAAAACCCAAAACCAACCAACTTTTTACCAATGGCTGCGTTTATTTAGTCATTATGTGTGTTCAGGGATAAGGGTAACCCTACACTACTCTGAAATCTAATGATGCTCAGAGGGTTAACTACCCAATTAACCCTCCTAGAATTAGCCTAATTAACCTAAGCATCCCTAACTAACCCATCTTCGCATCGAAAACTGCACTGTAGTGTACATCCTCTAATGCGAAAACCTGTTCTAAACTGTCGCCAGTTCTGGGTAAGAGACAATTTGCTTTTCCTATTTAGATCACTATTCCCTTGGAGTAATAGGGCAGTTTTGTCTCGACATTGGCAAAACTGACCAGATTTTGATAGACGAGATATCTTGTACGAAATTGACCTGATCTCGATGGACGAGATATCTCTTCGAAACCACTTTGAGGGTCAAATAGATTGTAGGATTGAGGAATATATACAGGGAGTTCCGAAAATATCTGATCAAATTGTAAAGGGTGGTAGAGGGACCCATATAAGTATTTTATGTTTTATATTGTACAATTTTATATGTATAATGTATTGGTATAATGTAAAACATAAAATAAGTATATGATATATGAATTAGTCCATGGCGGATCACCCAATAGGCATACGTCTGTTATTTTCTTAAGATGGCTAAAATTACGATGAGTCGAATAAGATATTTAATCTGAGTTTTTCAGATATAGAGTTATCAAAAAGTCATGAGATTAAAATTGAAATTTAAAGTGGATTGAACTGGAAGTGGATATAAACGTTTAGAATACACTTTCAATTATCAACTATTTATTACTTGCAAAGAATGCATGTGAATTATTTCACTCACTGTTGCCAGTTCTGGGTAAGAGACAATTTTTTTTCTACTTTGATCATCATCCCCTTCATTCTTTCCTTAGATTTTTTCAACCAGGAATATTTCATGTTCAGCTATTTTTTTGAAAACTTTTGAACAATCATATGGACTCTCCAGAATTACTGTCTAACATGCAATTTCTTACCCATAGTCACATCTTAAGTCACAAAATTTATTTAACCCTCTGAGAGTCGTGTTGCTTTTAACCCCAACACACTTATTGACTAAACCACATCTTTCTATAGAATCCATGGGTTCTTTTAACCTTCAGAAAGATTCTATTAGTCCTTTCCTAAGAATAGAATCCTTTGGTAGGTAGGTATTTTAATTAACTTCGCACTGGAGCACCTCAACGGGCTGTTGGTGACTGCCCGGGATCAATCTCAAAGGGAAAGATCGAGGACAACACCACGTAATTTTGAATCATGGTCAGATGACGAGGTCACACCTGAGCTTTCAAATAGAATCCTTTGGAAAGATTCTGTTGCTCATTTCCTTAGAATAGTATCCTTTGGAAAGATTCTGTTGCTCATTTCCTTCGAATAATATCCTTTGTGTGGAAAGATTCTGTTGCTCATTTCCTTAGAACAGTATCCTTTGGAAAGATTCTGTTGCTCATTTCCTTAGAATAGTATCATTTGGAAAGATTCTGTTGCTCATTTCCTTAGAACAGTATCCTTTGAAAGGATTCTGTTGCTCATTTCCTTAGAACAGTATCCTTTGTGGAAAGATTCTGTTGCTCATTTCCTTAGAACAGTATCCTATTGACCCATTCTGTAGAATAGAATCCTTTAAAAAGATTCTACTGGCACCCAGTTTTCAACAGCACAATGCGCGACAGCTTATGACATGCAACATACAATTCCTCAATGTCCATCAAGTTTCACTGCTTCCATAACCCGCCCATTTACAGGACCTTTCGCCCATCGAACACGTCTGGTCAATGTCGCCCAATCACAGATCAAAAGGGGCTGATGCACTTTAAATCTGTCGTGACCTCAAATGTCCTCACGTTGGCGTGGTGTGGAAGTTTGGATAGAGGGGTGCCAGCTCAAGTGCGACCTTGTCATCTGACCGTTGTTCAAATACACGTGGTGTTGTCCTCGATCTTTCTCTTTGGGATTGATCCCGGACCGTCGTCAATGGCCCGTTGTGTTGCTCCAATGCGACGTTAATTAAAAAATACCAAATACCAAATCAACGAATTTCCTTTTGCATGGTTTTTATATATCAGGCAATTCTTTTTGGAATTTTTTTTTTATCGTTCTACACTTAACATTTTACTTGAAGAGGGATTCTAGAAGTTACCTATTGGGGATTAATAAGCAACCTACTTCTGTTAGGGTTTCTTCCAGTTGACACCTAGTGGAACATCTTCTCCACCCCATGGAAGACATTTCGAAGTGAATTTCCCGATTCTTTTAACGGGATCTTGCTTGGCGACTCGCTTGGCGACGTAGCGCTGGCTACATCTCATTTTTCTTTCATGTTTATGGCAGCACTGTCACGAGTTTATGTTTTAGTGTTTTCTCATTTCTAGACCACAGAGCCGAATGGAGGTTGAGTGATGATCTCTCCGCTACCAAAAAGACACTTCATTGGACACGTCATCAAATAATTCGATTGGTTTATCACGGAGATGGGGGAGGGAGAGGTCCTTCGAGGACAAATGAAATACAAGGATTCTTTTTCTGGAACATTTGTAGCCGGGCTCCTTCACAATAGACATTTACGTCATTTGATTTGTTGGATGATTTAGACTGATTGTCTAGGGGAACGGAACGACGGGCGATGTATCGATAAACTTAAAAACACTCTCAATAAAGTGACGTTGTTTTCTGAATTGGAAAGTACAGAAGAGCCTTGATTATCCAAGCTCCGATTAACCGTGGTATCTGGGTCGAATTTGATACCGGGTTTTTTAAAGCGTACTTTGTCCTTGACTGGCCGGGCCGTGGTAGCCCGGTTGGAAGAGTAAGGGATTAGCAACCGGAGGGTTGCGAGTTCGAATCCAACCAAAGATCGTCGTATACAAAGAGGGCTGGTGCACGTTAAATCCGTCGTGGCCTCAAATGTCCTCACGTTGGCTTGGTGTGGAAGTTTGGAGAGCGGGTGGGATCTCGTCATCTGACCGTGGTTCAAAATTACGTGGTGTTGTCCTCGGACTTTCCCTTCGAGTTTGATCCTCGATCGTCGTTAATAGCCCGTTGTGTTGCTCCAGTGCGACGTTAATTAAATATCTACCTTGACTGGTCTGGTTTGGTGGGGGCATATGGTGGGTTTGGGTTTTATGGCTCAAGTTCCAAAAATGAATAAGCCGCTCCTAAAGCAAGGCGATGAAATTCAATTAAAATAGATATAAGAATATCAGATTTAGAAACCAGCCAACATTAAAAGCATGATGAAAGATTTAAGCAAACAATATGAAAACAAAATAAACGCTTTAAAGTTTTAAGTAGCTTCGAACATGAGCATTAGTACTTAGTTCAAAGAGGCTAGAAAGTGCTATTGACCGACAAGGACTTTTTCCACGAGAATTTGAGGTACGGAACTCATGTCCAGATATGTATTGTAAAATAATTTCAGTAAATACATACTGTTGTTTATGTCTCCCTCCTGTATGTAAATTTCTTTGCTTAAATTTTATTCAAATTATGATGTGGAGATCAGTTATTTTGCAGCGGGTGCTCCGAAAGTGGCATGCCCTATTCATTTTCCTCTTTTCTACGAGCAATTTAGTTCAGGCTTCGCCCGATCACATCATCTCCCGCCTCGTATGTACCTGAGGCCAGCTTCTTCACCATCCTGATCACGTTGGGGTTGTATGGAAGTTTGGAGAGCGGGGTGCCAGCTCAGGTGTTGCCTCGTCATCTGACCGTGGTTCAAAATTACGTCGTGTTGTCCATGGATCTTTACATTGGGATTGATCCTGGACCGTCACCAAGTGGCCGCTGTGGTGCTCCAGTGTTACGTTAATGAAAATACCTACCTTCACCATTCTGAGCTGGTTCTTGAGGTCCCTCACGTTCCAATAGACTTGGTGTAATCTTTTTATGCAAAGTGAGATAAAAATTAAAATATCAAAAATTGTAGAAATTCAGTGAGAAAATCATTAACTATGTTTTTCATATGGAGCCGTGGGCGAAAAGACAACTTCACCTCTGAGGGCTTGAACGCATACATATATTCTACAACGTACTGTCTTCCATACATGACTTCAGGGACCGTCGTGAGTCAGTGGGTTTGTTCACTGCGCTAGCAACCTTCGAGTTGTAGGCGGTGCAGGTTCGATCCCTGTCAGGTGCGTTCCTCCCTGGGTGTATTTCTTCCTCCTGTGTCAGTAAAATTTTCATTGAGGGTATGTCTATTACTTGATATATCATGTCTTGTGTCTGGCGCAGCATGGCCAAATATGGCCCTTGTGCCATAAAACCCCCAACTAACCTGACATGACTTCTAATCAGTTTTGACCTTCTTCACCAATAAAATGCTTCCTAGGAATCTTTCAACCAATAGATGGCAAGTAGTTGAGATAATGTCGCCCTGGAGCAACACAACGGGCTATTGGCGAAGGTCCGGGATGAATCCCAAGAGGAAAAATCCGAGGACAACACTTAGTAATTTTGAACCAGTCAGATGACGAGGTCAACATCTGAACTGGCGCCCCACTCTCCAAACTTCCACATCACGTCAACATGAGGACATTTGAGGCAGCGACAGATTTAACTGGTACCACCTACGTACACGATTGTCCTTGGTTGGATATAATTTCGAACTCGCAATCCTCCGGTTGCTAATGCACTATTTACCCAACCGGAGCAATAGATGGAGTTATTTAGTCATTATGTATAGTGTGAGATTATGTATAAAGCAATACTACGTTACTTGGAAATCTCGTCACTCTCCCAAATAGTTAGTCTACCAAAAGAAGTGAACATCTTGCAGAGATCTAAACTTGAAACTAAAAATATTTTCACTGCCTTTCATTAATAATGTTATGTTCATGATACTATAATGCTTATTCCAGTAATTTTCAATGAAATACATAAAATATAAATTCCTGTGTTTTACATCCAACATGATAATAAATAATTTATTTTCTTTTTAACCAAGTGTACTTTAGATAACATTTAAAAAATGTTGCTTTTCTAAGCAATTTGTTTTGTAACCGTGTCTTTTCAAAATTTATTTTATAAAGTTATTCGAATTCGATACTTGGGTGTGTTATTAGTTTATTTTGCGTAGAATATATTTTTCTCACTGTAAACTTTATTAACGGCAATTTCTGGAAAACTATTTGTCTTATTTACTCATTTTAGCTTTATTTTGCAATCTCGTATAATGTGTTGTGTGATTAAAAGTATGTTTACTTAGTTTAGACTAGATATATTTCTTATTTGATGTCTAGACTCAGCAAAAGCAGCCATTTTTTGAAATAAATAATTTTTCTTTGAAGCTTTAATATAATTGGATTTCTTAAAATATTCCGTTGTTTTACTTTTCATGAAAAATGAATCCAAACAAAGATTTTTTGCTTTGTATTTAAAAATTCGATGCTTAATTCTCTTCTCTCTAACGTTCTCTTAATTACTGATTAGTTTTTTTATGAATAAAACTAACAATATTTCAATAATTCCTTGATTTTTTCATTTCTTTATCCTTAAAAAATCCATTCAATTACGTTTTATGACTTCTATTATAACTAAGCTACACTGTTTTGACTAATATATTAATTGATAAACTGTTTCTCTAATACCAGTGAATTAATGCCCTAAAAAAAATTGTAATTTAATTACTCACTTTGCTTAATTTAAAACAATATAATTTTTTGACCTCTACTCGTCTCTTCGCAACTGAGAATAGTGGGTTATGTCTAAATTATATCCTTCCTTATTAATTGTATAATATTTTCAAGTAGGGAAGGGGTAGTGTAACAAAAAATTAAGTTTATAAGAGTTTAGTTTGTTTTCTGTGATTGCGTATTAAAATGGAATGGTAAATTTTTAAAATGTGTTTTTAACCATTCTTTGAACATTGAGTGTTTCGCCTCCTTTACTATGCAATTAAAACTACTCAGATTGACGTGTTCGTGTTTTATTTACTCGTTCACCTCATCGATGAGAGACCATTTGCTGGTCGAGTATGGTCCGACTCCCGGTAGTTACTAGTCGTTACTAGTCGAGTCACGTGGTTTTGAACAATTCTATTAAAGAGCGGTTCCCGGGAGATGGCAGGCCATATTAAATTAATTTCCAATTCTCTTTTAATCAATACAAGACCCCCATTTCTCGATTCCATCCACTCGTTACATAAATTGATATATTAGACTTACTTTTCCCTCGACACTGCTTTTTAATCACCTCATATGTTTAAACATACACCACCCAGATTTTTTAACAGCACTAATACCACGTTTGATTTGAAATTACTATAAAATAATGTCTCCTTAGATACGGGCTCACATATCACTTTCAATAATCTAATGTGGTCCTCCGCTCAATATGTTTGGCGACACCTGGTACAGAGAACCTGGTACGGAGGGATATATTTGGTGACACCTGGTTTGGAGGGACATATTTGGTGACACCTGGTTCGGAGGGACATATCTCGTGTCTGCAATACCACAATATCACGTCAGATCCTATATTAGATAACGGATCTCTTAAGGAAAAGTCAAAATATGTATTACAAGTACTCAATTTTTAAACCTCCACGTGGTTGTCTCGACGAGGTATCGCGTCATTAGCAAAATTAACCAGATCTTAATAAGCGAGATACCCCTTCATTAGAAAAACTGAAGATCCTGATTTCGTCGTCATAAAAAGTCGGCAGTATCTTGAGGACGAGATATCTCGTCATTAGAAAAAATTTATCAGATTTTGACGTATTTTGTCGAAACCACGTGACGACTAAATTACACAAAAGTAATAAAATTTCCAATTTCTTTTGCACGTTTCTTCGAAAGTTTTATGCGTAAAAATACTTATAACATTCAAGACAGACTACACCACCTGTAAACCAAACAACTTTCCACCTTTCCCAGCTGCCTTTGTTATTGGACACTGGTAACAGCCCCTTTATGGGAGACGCCTAGTTCAGCCCCACGGAGAGGTCAAATTAAAGTAGATTTAGGTTACCAGATGTAAAAGTGAAAAAGAACAATCTATTCTAAGATTCATTGAGATGAGGAAATTTCGAAGTAAGGCGACACAACTACGATATATACATTTTATGACGAAAGATTTCAACAATAAAATTTAAAACCGTTTCACTTTCAATGTGACTTTAAGTGGCCGTCGTAGATCAGTGGTTATGTCCACTGCGCTAGCAACCTTCGAATTGTAGGCGGCGCAGGTTTGATTCCTGTCAGGTACATTCCTCTCTGGGTGTATATCTCTCTGAGTCAGCAAAATTTTCATTGTGTGTGTGTCTGTCTCACTTGATATTGTATGTCTTGTGTCTGGCGCAGCATGGCCAAAAATGGCCCTTGCGCCATAAAACTCCCAACCAACCAACCAAAGGACTTTGAAATCAGAACATACCAAATAGGTATAAAAACGAATATAAAGCTTGCAATTGAAAAGTGAAAAGCATTCTCAAGACAAAATATAGCAGCGAAAAAGCACTTCCTTGAATATATTAAATTCGTTTACCCTATTCAATAACTCTAAAGACATGCATGACTTCATGCAACGTATATTTACCTTCTTATGGACAAAAGTGCAACTGAATGCAAGATTAAAAATTCCGATTGTTATCTCCCAGAGGAAAAGTCCACAATTCAAGGCTGTACAGAACAGATTATGTGACACTAAAATAATTTCTCTCATTTAACACTTTATTGTCTTTTAATGGAAAAATATTAAAACATTTTTTGTCCATCCACACAGTATTGTCTTTATCTTTTTTCCTGAGATACCTGTTTGTCTCCCAGGAGCACCGGTCCTCGGAAATTCCTGGTGACGCAGTACGAAGAGAGGAAGAGTCGTCCTGAATGTAGAGCTCATTAAAGTTAGTCGACTATAAACGGTCATCTTTACGTCTTTGTTATACGTTGCCTTTACGTCTTTGTTATACGTTGCCATCTTTACGTCTTGCTAGGTTTGTGTTATGCGGTTTGAAAGCTTTGTTATACGTGGTCATCTGAACACCTTGCAAGGTTTGTGTTATACGTGGACATCTTTACGCCTTGCTATCTCGTGTTACACGTAGTTATACTTACGTCTTGTTAGGTTTGTGTTTATTTATAAGTAGTCATTCTTACATATTACTAGTTTTGTGTTATAAGTTATATTTTTACTTCTTGTGCTAGATTTGTGTTATGATTTGATAGCTTCATGTTACACGTTGTCATCATCGCGTCTTGCTCGCATTATACGTGATCATCCCTTAGTATTACTAAGTTTGTGTTATATGTGGTCAACTTTACGTCTTGCTACATTTATGTTATACGTATTGAAAGGTCTGTGCTATAAGTGGTCATCTTTACGTCTTGCTAGTTTGTGTTTTTTATGCGTGGTCATTCTTATATCATATTAGGTTTGTGTTATACATGGTCATCCTTATTTAGTGCTAGGTTTGTGTTATACGTGTTCATATTTGTGTCCTGCTAGATTTGTGTTAAAAGTGGTCATATTTGCGTCTTGATCATCTTTAGGTCTTTTGTAAGGTTTACGTTAAACGTAGTCTTATAGTTCAGTATTTCTAGGTTTGTGCTTATACGTTACCACCTTTAAGTCTTGCTAGATTTGTGTTATGCGTTTCTATAGGTTTTGTTATACTTTGTCGTTTTTATGTCTTGAGGGGTTTGTGTTATATGTGGTCATTTTTGGGTCTTGCTACTTCGTGTTATACGTGGTCATTCCTACGTCTTATAAGGTTTATGTTACATATTTTGAAAGGTTTGTGTTACAAGTAGTTATATTTCCATCTTGCTAGTTTGCGCTATATGTGGTCATCCTTATATAATGTTAGGTTTGTTTTATATGTGGTCACCTTTATGGCGTGCTAGGTTTGTGTTAAACGTAGTCATAGTTACATCTTACTAGATTTGTGTTAAACACGATCACCTTTGCGTCTTGCTAGTTCGCGTCTCATACGTGGCCATCCTTACGTCTTGTTAGGTTTCTGTAATACGAGATTATCTTTATGTGTTACTGAGGTTTGTGTAAAACGCTAGGTTCTTTACGTCATGCTAGGCTTGTGTTCAACGCAGTTATCTTTACATCTAGCTAGATTTGTTTTATACAATCACCTTTACGTCTTCCTAGGTTTGTGTTATAGGTTATCCTCTTTACGTCTTGCAAGGTTTGTGTTATATGTGGTAATCTTTACGTCTAGTTAGTTCGCATTATGGGTGGTCATCCTTAAGTCTTCTTAGGCTTGCGTTATACTAGGATATACTACTGCGTCTTGCTAGGATTGTTTTAAACGTTGCCGTTTTTACCTCTAGCCAGATTTGTGTTATAGGTTGTCATCTTTACGTGTTACTAGGTTTGTGCTTAACATTATCATCATTACGTATTGCTAGCTTTGTGTTATAAGTCTTTACGTCTTCCTAGATTTGTGTTATACTTTTTGATAGGTTTTCGTTACATGTGATCATCTTAACATCTTGCTAGGTATGTGTTAAATGTAGTCATCTTTACATCTTGCAAAGTTTGTGTTATTACTCTGTACTCAAATTTAGACTCCTTACTGGCCACGACTGTCCGGGCAATCTCCACTGAATAGGACTTTCTGAGCCCTCAGACTATAATTTGTGCGACCTAGGACAGTCCATATCTGGTGAACATGGGGACGAGTGCCCTTCACTAGTAGTTTTTAACTGTCCTGTAGTGACCGGCGTTTGTCAGCAACAATTTATTTAATTAAAAGTCAATTGGCATGTTATTTTCATTCAGGATGTAATTTTAAGTCCTAAAAGAGTAGGTAGGGAGTTAAATTAACATCGCACTGGAGAAACACAGCGGGCTATTTGGTGAAGGTCCGAAATCAATTCCGAAAGAAAGGATCCGAAGACAACATCGCGTAATTTTGAGCCACGGTCAGATGACGAGGTCAACATCAGATGGGACCCCACTCTCCAAACTTCCACACCACGATAATGTGAGGAAATTTGAGGCTACGACTGATTCAACGTGCACCAGCCTCCAAGTACACGACTGTCTTTGGTTGGATAGAGTTTCCAACTAGCAACCCCCGGTTGCTAATCCGTGACCCTAACAATTGGGTTTCCGCCTTCATCGAAGCGTGATATAATAAGCGATTACGGGCATTTGCAGCTGACGCCTACAAATTTCGTTTCCTGTAATTCCGTCTTTTTAACTTGAGACCAATAAGATCCGAGGACAACACTTTGTAATTTTGAACCACAGTCAGATGACGAGTCCTAAAAAGGATTTTAAATTGTTTAAAGCTACTATATTTCATGCTTTGGGGTTCATTGGGCACTTGCGATATATATTTATGTAACGGAAATATTTTTTTTATTTTAATCAAAAAGGACCCTTAATTATCCGGGTCAAGCCTAACTCACCATGGGTCTATTGCTTATTATGGAAGACTTGACCTATTTAAATAGGTTTTAAAACATAATATAATAGGTATACAAAAGAATGTGTTTTCAGATTATAACTAATATATTCATATTCAGCATGAAATTATACATAAGTACATTTACTCAATTTTGTGAGTCACTAAAAGTGTTGACTGTTTAGTTATAATAACTTGTTTTTGACTTAAAGGAATTGTGGACAATCTATTTGTGATGAACTGCGTGTATTGTTGCCTAAGACCTGTAAGTTAAATGTGGTGAAAGTTGTCAGATAGTACTCTAAAAACATGACTGGAGCATCGGCTTTGACTCAGAAACTCATTAGATGACTTTTTCGGAGACAATATATGCTTATTTTCATGATTATGGGAAACGCATCGTCCTTTTTTAATCAGTTAAAAAATATATATATAACCTATTAAACTGGGCTTACAATTTTTATTTTTAACCTAAAAACTAAGTCTTTACAGCTGTATGGTAAAAAATCTGTTTTGTCAGTTAATGAGTTTCTGTTCTAAGCCTATACTTGCTTATGCGCAATTTATAAGTATTGCTTTAAGTAGTACATTTCAAGCAGTGAGTGTGTTTCAAATTTCGCGAATTTTCAATTTGTGCTAGCATTTGATATGAAACTAGACCTGACTTCTGCATTTAGCATTTTAAGTCTTAAATTTCTGTAGTTAGTTTTTGCAATATAGGCATGTGTTAAGATTAAGCAGTCTTTTCAAGATAGTGTGTGATAGTTACTGCCAATCTTCGATTATCGTAACACATTAGGCTTGTGGCCAACTTGGGTTGTAATATGCACTTTTTGTATCAGCCCGGCAACTCACTGGAACAGCATGTGGCAAAACATATTACATGCGCATGCGTACTCCGTTTCTGTACAGAAAACATGTCAGTGCGCATGCGTATTTCAGTCAATTTAGTGTCGCAGGACTGATGTTGGACCAAAGTGGGGCTGGTCTTAACCCTCCTGGTGGTTGTCTTGACGAGATATCACGTCATTAGAAGAAAACTGACCAAATCTTGATGGACGAGATATCTCGTCAAGAAGAAAACTGACCAGATCTCGATAGAATTGGTATCTCGTCATAGGAAGAAAACTGACCAAATCTTGATGGACGAGATATCTCATCATTAGGAGAACACTGACATGACCCTGATGGACGAGATATCTCGCCATTAGAACAAAACTGACCAGGTCTCCATTTCGTCATCATAAAAAAATCGGCAATATCTTGATGATGAGATATCTCGTCATTACCAAAATTGGCCAGATCTTGATGGATGAGATATCTCGTCATTAGAAAAATTGGTCAGATCTTGATGGATGAGATATCTCGTCATTAGCAAAATTGGTCAGATCTTGATGGATGAGATATCTCGTCGAAACCACTTGGATGGTTAAAGTCAAATCTGCTCGCAGGGAGGGAGAAAATGTAATCAAGAAACAACAAATCCAGTCTTTTTAACATATTTTATTATAGACACAAAATTCGAATACTAGGAAAAATGTACATATAGATTCAATTATTCGGTAATCCTTCGATCATTGTTGAAGAGTTCCACTGAAAAGTTCGTAAATGTCATAGCAAAATGCAGAATCTCTTCCATTTGGTTTGTTGATGATTGTTCCTCTATCAACACCTAGATGCGTTTCACTTTCTTCGAAGAAAGTAACGGAAGTCCATATGTGTTTCAGAGATGCAATCTGTAGGAAACCAGTGCATGTAATATTCCCTCTTATTCACCAACTCACTGTATGAACATCTAGATTCGTTTTTTATCGAATTCAGTTTGTCATATTTATGTTAAGTTTGTTTTGAAAATTCGTGTTCAACATCATTTGTCGAAGGTTTGAAAATCGTTTTGTGATTCATTTGTTTTTTACCATTCAGTATTCGATAATTTTTTTTCATATTTTGTCTCTTCTATCTATGTACAACAGCAAAGCATGTACTCTTTTGATATAATGTTTTTTTTTATCTTTCTAAATGGTCGGTTCTGTAGGATTTTACAGTAATTAAATTTTCACATTCCTATAGCTTAACTATCAGCGGTACAGAACTAGTTACATTTTTAAACTTTCGACGGCAGCTGTTTCAAAAAATTTAAATTATCTTTGATTTATTGAAAATTTTGAGGTATTTCTTTTTAAATTTAAAAAGTGACGGAAGTTATATTTCTGTTTATTAAAATATATTACATTAATATCTTTTCAGACTATTTTTCATAAGATTTGAGAGATTTTATAAAACATACAGTTGCAAAGTATTACTATATGAATTCGATGTTGTTACGTTTTTAATGTTTTGCCTATGTCAGTACATATCTAAGACATTTTCGGTATTTATTCCCTGCAGTATTTGTCCTTAGGTTTATTTAAATTTAATAAATAATAAATTTCCTAGTAGAAAATTTGTATGGAATACAAACCAGATTATTTTGTACTTCTAATTTGTTTTATATTTTTGGATTTGCAGAGGGATAGAATTTACTTAAAGCAAACCATATGAAGCTTCCTTATATTTACAAATTTTACATCATTAATTCATAGATCGTTTATATTAATTTGTTTGCTCTTTCATCATGTACATATTTATTCAATTAAAAAATGCCGAAATTGCTTACGTCGGATTATTTAATATTACCGTTGGTGTTTTCAGAATAGCAGAAAACAAAATACGTTCACTAAAATAAGGAAAACTTAACTAAAAATTAAATTAGAAATTATATTTTTATCAGCACCACTCGAGTTCAAAATCAATGTATCTTGAGAACCTGAAAATTAAGCTGTTAAATCAAAAATTAACTCGAACCCTACAGAAGAAAAATTTTGTCATGCATACATTCACATCTTCTGATGTCACAGCAATGGGCACTTTGCAGAGCTTTATCACCGGTAATTCATAGTATGCATTACATTTTGTTGTACACACATAAGCATAACTTAGGATAAAAAGAAATCAAAAAGCTTATACTGGTAGGTATCATTATATAAGAACATAATGTATCTTCAGGGCAAGTTTTTACTGTTAAACTTCTCTTTAATGCTAATGACAGCATTGTTACTTTAACGCAACTTTCTGTTAGAGTTGCAGCTGTATAATTTTTACAAGTTGATTCAAAGTCTCAATAAAAGGTCCTTTCAGAATCGCTGTCCTCAGTTTCAACTGAGGTAGCCTAGTTTGATCTAGTTTCCAGAACAGTTCCATTAGTTGTACTTTTGAAAATTGTCCAACACGCTATATTGGTATTAAGATTGTTCATTTGTCATCGAACAGCTTTGCCTTTTGCACTAGAGTCAATCTGTTCAATTAAAATCTTCATGAAATGAATATTACTTGATTATTCATGGTAGTCATGTCTCAACTTATTACTCATTTCAATATTAATGGCAAATTAATCACTCATTTTAATATTGATGTATTGAAATGAGTGATTAATTTGCCTGTAGTTGAACGTCCTGTTTTTAAGTGTCGTGGTTGTAGAATTGAATTTGTGCTATCTACGGCCGAATTTTGATGGAAATTGATAAAATCTGAATTGAAAAGTTATACCATCTCTCTTCCATTGCTATCTGTATGTGACCTTGTAAGCATCTCAATGTGCAGAATCAAGATTAATATTTTATTGCATTTTAATAGTTACCAACTTAATCTAAAGTTCATGTTTATTCTGTAGCTGAGAAATCAAATTTTTCTTTGCATGTTTCGCTTTTCATCCATAAATTAATTTATTTTTCCATTTACATCTCATATTACTCATTTAAATATTCCAGCTTACATTCATTATTTCTAAAACTATTCTCGTTTTCTACGCATTGTCTATTTCGAATGTTATCGTTTTTAGCAAAAGTGTTTGTTTCGAATGTTTTTAGCTGTTAATAATAGGGGATGCTGATTTTAGGCCAGTCGTCGGGCGACCAAAGGACAAGTCCGTCTCCTGAATAGAAGAGCAAGATTTAAAACGAGGATTTCAACTCACTTTGTGCAAAACTGTTCGACGACAAGAACACACGTGTACTCCCTGTCTACCATAAGAACTGGTCCCGACACAAAGCCTGGGTGGTGGCAGTCGTTATAGAAACAAGACTTGTTCATTTTGAGTAGGGGTGATCATGGCGAATATCTTAATTTTGTTTCGTTTTTCGCGAAAAGGCTTTTCGGTGACAAGTAAAAACCTCAACAATGTTTTCAATTTGCCATCAAGTGCGCCAATTGAGCAAACTTGAATACATTTCTTCAGGCATCCCTATGGAAAATAGGATAGGCCTGTTTCTATGGAAACAGGTAAGGGCAGATTTTGTGTTTGAAGTAGTTCTCCTGTTAGACAGACAGTACTTCTGTCAGTTTACCAGAACTGCTCCAGACACAAAATTTTGGTACTGGCGGTCACTATAGAAACGGGTTTCGTAATTCTGAGTGAGGATGAGCCGGGTGCTGTTTTGGTGGTGGGTGATTTGACGACGATGGGTGATAATCTCTTATGTCACAAGCTCCTGGAGAGTAATTGTCGCTAAGGGCGCCAATATGGCAAACTCGAATGCTTCAAGAAATGGGTTGCCTCTTTTCTACGGCATGTGCAGACTTTGTCTTGGGCAGTTCCTGTGTTAGACAAACAGTACTACAGTTGTAGACAGTAGTTTTGTGTCTGTCTACAACTGCTCGAGACACAAAATCTAGGTATTGTTGGTCACTATAGAAACTGGTCTCGTACATTTTGAGTGGCCATGAGTAGGGTTCAGTTTTGGTGGTGGGTGATTTGGAGACGATGGGTGATAACCTCGCAATCTCCTGGAGAGCCAACTGACGCCAATGTGACAAAGTCGTGTGCTTCAATGATCCCCTATAGAAAATGGGCCAAGTCCCGTTTCTACGTCAACAGACGAGTGCAGGCTTTGTGTTTGTGGCAGTTCTGGTGGTAGACAGACCTGTGTCGATCAGATGAGAGAGGAGCTAGAAGAGCGAGCCGATGGAGTGGATCGAGGGCCTGGTGTCCATCATGACGTCCTTGTGGCGGGGGCCCGCCGAGGGGTCCGAGGGCCCCTCCCCGAACACCTTGGCCGAGTGCTCGATGGCCTTCGCCCGCAGGGAGGCGATGCTCGAAGACCGCAGGTCCTCCTTGTTGGGCTGCAGCGAGGACTGTCCGAGCACGGGGCTCGAACCCCTGGACGAGGAGGAGACGGAGGAGGAGGGTGAGTGGTGGCGCAGGGGGTGGAAGGTGGTCTGCTGGACGGTGGGCGCGGCGGTGCCGTCGACGGCCGTCCGGGACACCTGCTCCTCGGAGCTGAGGTCGGAGTCCTTGAGCTTCTCGGCTGCCTCCTGGGACTTGCGGTGCATCCCTGTTTAGACGACAGATGAGGACCACGAGGTTAGCTTCCACGGATTGTCTAAAACACAAGTTTTCACCTCTCTTTCACCCAGAGTAAAAACTGAACACGTTCGCCTATAGTTAGTTATAAGCTTTGCATGGGGGACACAATGCATAGACACCTCACTGGGGATATACTAGAAACTGTTTTTTATTTGAGGCTAACCTATTATTGGATTTCCCATTACATTTAATTTTAAGCATTCTGTAAGCGCTGGATTTCCCCTACATTTGATTTTATTAAAAGTGTTCTGAGAGGTTTTGATTTCCTGTGATATTTTATTTTATATATAAGCGTTCTGTATGCGCTGGATTTTGCATTTCATTTCATTTTAAGCGTTCTGTCACCGTTGGATTTCCCTTTATATATCATTTTAAGCGTTATGTAAGCGTTGGATTTCCCATTACATTTAATTTTAAACGTTGGATTTCCCACTACATTTCATTTTAAACGTTGGATTTCCCACTACATTTCATTTTAAACATTCTACAAGCATTGAATTTCCTGTTACATTTCATTTTAAGCATTCTGCAAGCGTTGCATTTCCCGTTACATTTCATTTTAAGTTTTAGATTTCTTTCTAAACGTTCTGCAAACTTTGGAATTCCCATTACATTTCATTTTAAGCGTTATTTAAGCGTTGGATTTCCCATTACATTTCATTTTAAGCGTTCTGCAAGAGTTACAATTCACTTTAAGCAATTTGCAAGCTTTAGATTTCCTATTACATTTAATTCTAAGCGTTCTGTAAACATAGAATTTCCCATTACTTTCATTTTAAGCATTTTGCAAGCGTTGGATTTTCTGTTATTTTTCATTTTAAGCGTTCTGAAAGCGCTGGGATATTCAAAATTACTGTCAGGGTTTCAGTGACCTCTGATTTTCAAACCGGGAACAACGAATGAAACTGCTTACAGAATATGAAAGTTTACCTCCAAAATTTATTATCTAAGGAATCTGGTTCATAAAACAAAAATGCATGGGTGAAGTCTTCAAGCTGGATTTTAATATAATTTTAGATTTAGAATGTACTTTTGAATTAAATTTTGACTTACTATGAACTAATTTTATTTTATGCTTGATAATTCTCCCCCTTAAGCATCGCAAATTTGAACTACACTAAAATTTTAATTTTAGAGAAGTCATTATTTTTTCCAGGGTAGTTTGAAACTCTTAAGTAAATGTTTAAATTAAGTAAAAATTAGTTTTTTTCCAACACATATTTTTTTAGTGGAATCAACTGAACATGAACGAATCAGAAATTTTTACACTGTATAAAATTTTCAACATTAAATTTTTGAAATAGACATAAAAACACAACATGAAAAAATATAATACTGATAAGGTATGCTCAGGGCTCAGAAAAAATACACATTTGTCAATTCACCCACTGCACACTTTTAGAAACGTGATCAGCTGTTTACTTTTATACTTTTAATTTAACTTTTACTTCACATTAATGCGGACGCAAATAGCTTTTTATAAGTTGATCACTTGTGTGAAAAAATTTATCCTTTACCAAAATACAATCTTAAATTGTAAAGTTAACAATATGTTAACCCTTCAAGTGGTTTTGATGAGATATATCGTCCACCAAGATCTGACCAAATTTGCTAATGACGAGATCAAGATTTGGTCTGTTTATCCTCTCTTGGACGAGATATCTCGTCCATGAGAAACATCGTCTAAGCCCTGTAAGTTTTACAGGATGGTCAGAATTGACCGCACAAGGTGGTTGTATCGACGAAGTATCTGGTCATTATCAAAGTTGATCATATCTGGACTGATGAGATATCTTGTCATTGGAAAAAAACTGACCAGATCTTGATCTCATCATCATAAAAAAATCGTCAATGTCTTGGAAACGAGATATCTCGTCATCAAGGTACTGACGATGACGACAAATCTCGTCATTAACGAAATTGGTCAGATCTCGATGTACGATATACTAATGGACGAAATACTCGTGGAAACCAATTGGAAGGTTAACACGCGATTCTCTGTGGAAAACAAACCAGAAATAGAGTCAGTTTTTATTTGGACGTGGCAGGAAGTAGATAGTTAATTAACGTCGCACTGGAGCAACACAACGGGCTATTACCGATGATCTGGGATCAATCCTGAAGGGAAATATCCGAGGATCACAGTTACTTTGAAACACGGTCAGATGACGAGGTCAACACTTGAGCTGGTTACTCACTCTCCAAACTTCCACACCACGACGTGAGGCCGTGGTAGCCCGGTTGGAAGAGTAGCGGATTAGCAACCGGAGGGTTGCGAATTCGAAACTAGATCCAACCAAAGACCGTCGTGTACGTGGGGGCTGGTGCACGTTAAATCTGTCTCGCCTTAAATGTTCTCACGTTGGTGTGGTGTGGAAGTTATGAGAGTGGGATGCCAGCTCAGGTGTTGACATCGTCATCTGACTGTGGTTCGAAATTATGAGGTGTTGTCCTCGGATCTTTCCCTTTGGGATTGATCACTTAACGTTGTCAATAGCTCGTTGTGTTGCTCCAGTGCGACGTTAATTCACCTACCTACCGCATCATATGATTGGACGCAGCGTTCCGACACATGCATACTTACATCGGATTGATTAGCGCACTTATTCGCATTTTCATATCCATCTTTTTTTTGTTATTGTAAGTATACCTTTAACCTACGAGGTGCCAAAAGGGGAGTTTAGTGGTTTTAGTGCTGAAATTTCGAATGACATCAGAAAAGTTTCGACGCGAACATTCCTGGAATGCCTCGTCCAATCGAAACGGACATTTTCAGGTTATTTTTCGACAAGGAATCGCATGCTGATTGTTGTGCAATTGATTATGACAATCATATGTAAAGATTTTTTTAGATATATGCAAGATATATTAGTATAAAGGGAAAAGTAATAAAATAATTGCACTTTTAAGGGTTTGATATCAGTACTTGATTAACACAAAACAAAGTTTAGTTTTCTTCATTTATATCTATTGTATATATTTTGTTTACAACCCAGGAATTTCTTTACCGCATTAATACGTACTAGCAGACTCACGAAAAGCATCTGCGCTAAACATTCTTAATTACTATATCTTTGATGGCAAAGTATGGTCACGCACATTTGATATCTAATTTCAATCCATTTATAATGAATGTAGCATCCATAATCACATAAATAGATTTCCTACCTCTGAATGAAATAATATTATCTATAGAAATATGCAACACTTCGTTTACTTTTACTGAGGTTAATACTTATTTCCAATAAAATGCATGGCAAAAAGCATACCTTATTTATGTTACCACAGATAAATTCTGAAAATCTACTTCAAATCCATCTCATTCTTCTTTTCAAAGTTTATATTCGTCACTAATCCTATTTTTACTCATATTTTCTTTTCAGAGCTAATTTCTATCTTTCAGATTTCTCACTGCTTTCATCAGACATTCATTTTTAATCAGACAGCTGAAGAATTTCATTAGAGCGGTGAGTTCCTCCGTGTGGTTTCAGCAATATCATGCAACTCCATAGGACAAATCAAGCATATTTAAACTTAGCGACGAAATTGGCAAATGAATCCCGCAGTGATCGATTTTATATTGCTCATATCCTCTGTTGCCTTTCGACAAATAAACAAATAACGTCGATCGAAAGCAAATGAGGACTTTTAAGCTAAGAATGTTTAAAGAAAATGCAAGTTTTCAAAAGAGTTTTACTGAAGATAAGGGGATATCATAAATAATGCGGTTTTTGTCAATGGATTGATAGTGCATAAATTTTACCAGGTAGCTAACTCCATAAAAAATTCGTACTTAATACGCGACTTCATATCAATAAATGAAAACTGAGTGACAGTAAATGTAGTAAGAATAGAATTTTATCACATTTCCAATGTTGTCATCCCACTGCAAGAGTTTAAATGTACAAAATATTGGATCATCCCATAAGATTTCTCAGAGGTAATTTTGAAGTTAACCATAATGTTACGAGTTACTTTGAATACTAAATATTTGCATAACGACGTTAACTTATCTGCTTTTTGTAGCTACCAAGCAACTAAGCCCAACGCAGAGTATTGTCGAGAACTAGACTGTGAGGATGTGCAAACGGCTGATGATCGACTTAACCACACGTGCAGATGTCCGCTGAAATCCGGTGACTGGTAGAAACTATTTTCCTGACTCAGCGAGAGTGAGTTAGAATTGAACTACTAACTGAAGGCTTCCACGCGCAGGTGGAGCGAGCGCAGTTTTGAACTAGTAACTGAAGGCTTCCACGCGCAGGTGGAGCGAGCGCAGTTTTTTACAGAATTAATGCAAGTGGCAGCGTGTAGGCTGTTCCATGAATTTGAGATAACGGTTGCTGTACATAGTTTTTTGAGGGAGAGAAATAAATTGTGTGAGTCCTAACCTCCGTATCACTTCGTAACACCCTAGCGATCGGTCCAAGGTGTAAGTTCAGGCGATCAGCTCGGATCTCCACACTACCTATCCCGACATAAGATGGTGGCAGCGGTAAAAATGATGTACCCGGAGCAGTAAAGATTGGCCAGAGACGAGAAATTCCGAGGAACCCTGTTGAAGCAGACGAACCGGGAACAGTAAAGATTAGACCAGAGACGAGAAATCCTGAGGAAACGGACGGCGAGGCTACGCGAAATCCTGGTGAAGCAGACGAACCGGGTGAGTGTTGTTTACCCTTTCTTTTAAGAGAAATAATCAGGGATCCATTGCTAAATAAATGTTAGGTGAAGCATATTTGTTTGTTAAATGATGAGGTGTAGTTGAAGCACGGCAGTGCGGGAAATACATCCGTATTTCAAATTTTAGAATTGCGCGACAGCGCAGGTGACACGTCAGTGTTCTTAGCCAAAAGTGCTGATTATAGTTTCTCTTGAAGAATTGTGATACACCAGGAGTGGCAGAAGGTATTTTTAAAGCACGACAGTGCTGGAATTTCAGAGTTACGAATTGAGCGTTAACTCATGTGACACATCAGTGTTATTGTTCACATGTCATCGTTATCAGTTTAGGGTGAACCATTATTTTTCTCTTTAAACAATTGTGATATATGCTAGGGGTAGTCAATCAGTAGCTGAAAAGGGTTTTTATTTTAATGGTCTTTTAGTTAATACCAGTTAGAAAGGAAAATATATTGGTGAATATGGCTTTTTTGGGAAAATATAAGAAATGCGATCTATTTACTTTAGCATTGGAGTTAGGGGAAACTCCTGATCCAAATATTAAAGTTATAGGACTGAAAGATCTCATAACAGGAAGTAAGTCATACGAAGTCGAATTCGTGATGGAGATGCTTGAAACGATAGTGAGTTCAGGAAAGGAGATGGAAGAGAAGAAGGAGAGGGAAGAGAAGAAGGAGAGAGAAGAGAAGGAGAGAGAAGAGAAGAAGGAGAGAGAAGAGAAGGAGAGAAAGAAACAACAAAGAGAATTTGAGCTAGAAAAGTTAAGGATAGAAGCAGGAATAAGGATAAGCAATGATTCCATAGAAGGAAGAAGTAGTCCTACCGATATACATGTCGACATGACGAAATACATGCCCAAATTCCAAATGAAAGAGGGTGATATCCTTTTATACCTCTCCCTGTTCGAAAGTCAAGCTAGGCGGAGGAAAATTGATGAAAGAAATTGGGTATCATGTCTTTTGACCCTAATGCCTTTGGAGATAATAGAATTGATTGCGAGGGTTTCGGAAGAGGGATTAGAAGATTATGAACACATTAAAGACCTCTTGTTAAAGAAGTTTAAGATGAATCCAGAGGGATTTCGCCAGAAGTTCATTCAACATCAAAAAAGTCCTGATAAAACTTGGCAAGATTTTACTCATGAAGTAACCAATTATTTTCAAGGATGGATCGAAGGACTTGGTATCTCCGATTTTGAGAGTCTGAAGGAATTGATGATAGCCGATCAAGTCAAGAAAAGAGTGCCACAGGAAGCCAGGGACCATTTTATCGATGAATGGGGGAAAATATCAAAACCTTCATTGCTGACTGAAAAGATAGACGAATACGAATGTGTTCGTAGAACATACAAGAGACAGTCAAGTACCACCATGAAGACAAATTCGGGATACAAGACCCAGTATGATGCAAGAGGTTACGGTGGATACCACATATCTCAGCAGGACACCAAACGAACCTATCACAGAACTCAACCAGAACCGGCGAAACATAATTCCAGGCTTGTTTGTTTCTCATGCGGAATGGAGGGACACATGAAGAGGTTCTGTCCAAAGTCGGATAAAGGAAGATCAGATCACGATAATAGAAGGAAAGCGAACGTGAATAGGATCATAACTGAAGAAAGCGGTGTGGGGATGAGAAAAGGACACTGAATACTGGCGGAACGGCGGTGGTAGCTAAAGTTGTATCCTTTAAGGAAAGATCCTGGCGAGACAATCTTTGCCCCTTGGAAAGAATCTTAATTAGTGTTGACGGGAGGGAGGCAAAAGCCCTAATTGATTCTGGGACTGAAATTACCGTCATACGGAAAGATATTGTACAAAATCTGTCGCTGGAAGAGAAATCGTCCATCTTTATTAAAGGAATCTTCGGTCCAGCGGAGAAATGCCCGTTAATGAACGTTCCCATAGGACTGATCATAGGAGGTAGGGGTGATGTGCTTCACCAAGAAGTCCTCTGCGCAGTTGCTCCCTCATTGGTGGAAGATGTGCTGTTGCCACCAGATATCCGAGACATGCTTAGAGGAAAGCAGGAATTAATTTCCACCGATATTGGTAGTGGAAACATCTTGGAACCACCTACAAAAGAGGGGAACACAGAAGGGAATTCCGTTGAAGTGAATAAGGACACAGAAGTGTTAGTGGTAGAAAGCACCGACGGAGACCAGGAAGAAGGGATATCAAAGACGGAAAGCTTCCGTAAAGAGCAAGAGGAGTGTAGAGAGCTGGAAGAGACCAGAAAACAGGCTAAGCAAGGTAGTGGAGGATTTTTCTTTAACGATGGTTTGGTCTTTCATAAAGACAAGATTCTTGGAGAGAATGTATGTCAATCGGTTCTTCCTAAACGTAGAAGAAAAGAGGTTCTTAGATTAGCCCACTGCTCAGTGTTTGGGGGACACATGGGAGCGAGGAAGACAATAGAAAGAATTAGATATTCGTTCTATTGGAACGGGCTATCAAGAGACGTGAGACAGTTTTGTTTAGCATGTGAAGGTTGTCAGTTGACGAGAAGGGTCAAACACAAAGATAGGGCCCCAATAACTCCCGTTGCGCGGCCAGAATTGCCCTTCCAAGTGGTCAATGTGGACATCATAGGACCGATAGATCCTCCAAGTTCTAAAGGACACAAATTTATCTTGTGTATGGTAGACCAACATACAAGGTGGACTGAGGCGATCCCTTTGACGAGTCTTACAGCCAAAGCAACGTGTGAAGCTTTATTATCTATTTTTATGAGGACTGGAGTGCCAAACGTAATTGCCTCGGACAATGGTACAAATTTCAACGCTGAATTGACTCAGGAATTTGAAAAAAGAATGGGTTCAACTCCACGGTTCTCCACACCATTATATCCACAATCAAACGGGTTAGTGGAAAGATTTAACCAAACTTTAAAGAGTATGTTACATCACACCATTAAGGAAGAACCACGGACCTGGCACACCAAAATACCGTTCATTTTATGGGCATACAGAGAGGTCCCGAACAGTACAACGGGTGTAGCACCTTTTCAATTGCTCTTTGGTCGGAAGCCAGAAGGTCCTTTGTCGATTCTAAAGAATACCTGGACGGGAAGACACCAGGGTTTGCAGCTGGATACAACCCCAATACATGTCTATCTGGAGAAGTTGAAAACCCGACTGGAGGAGGCTGCAGAGATAGCATCCCCTTTAACGGAGTTGACAAAAGGGAAAAAATCGGGAAAGGTATTTTGGGGGAAACGCGAGGAAGAATCATTCCTCCGGTTGAAAAATGCGTTATGTGAGGTCACTGCGTTAAGCACCCCCAATGCCGTCGAACCCTTCCAGGTCCACACAGACGCGTCCCACTACGCTATTGGATGTTGTTTGACCCAGAAGGACGAGCATAGAAACTATAGGCCAATTGCTTTTGTTAGTCAAAAATTGAATAACACCCAAAAGAATTGGTCTACCATTGAGAAAGAGGCCTATGCCGTGTTATTTGGACTGAAAAAATTTGATAAGTGGTTGCAGGGTAACACTGTGGAGATCATAACTGATCACAATCCGCTAAAATATCCGGTCGAGACAACTCCTAAGAGCCCCAAGTTAACTAGGTGGGCACTTGCCCTTCAAAGGTGGAATTACAAGTTGACCCATCGCCCTGGGATTTATCATCAGGGAGCTGATGCTCTCTCCCGCTTGGAAAGAGAGGTCGATCAATAAAGGCTTGGTAGCATATTTGGATGAGATTGTTATTTTTTTTATAACTAAATATGGAGAGTTAAGATGTATATTAAATATAGTGTAAATAATGGTTAATTTTATATGTATGGTGTTAGTCGAATGTTATTTTTGCAATACTTTAGGTTAGGTTTTGTAGATTGGATCAATTTAGAATGAAAAGGTATTGGAGTTCGGGAGTATCAATATTTGATTGTTTGTGGTGTAAATAGATATAGCATTTGGATGTTAAGATCTAATATTAGCTTGAAAAGTGGTTGCAAAGTATAAATGTTCTTATGCATAATTTTTTTTTGGATCCCTTGATTTCTCTTGGGTTGAGAGGGTAACCACTCCTGATCTGACCGGTTGCCACAAATGTTCGGACTATATTATTAGTAAAACAGATTTTTTTGGAAAAAAAAATCTGTTTTCCTCTTGGCGGCGGCGTGTGAGGATGTGCAAACGGCTGATGATCGACTTAACCACACGTGCAGATGTCCGCTGAAATCCGGTGACTGGTAGAAACTATTTTCCTGACTCAGCGAGAGTGAGTTAGAATTGAACTACTAACTGAAGGCTTCCACGCGCAGGTGGAGCGAGCGCAGTTTTGAACTAGTAACTGAAGGCTTCCACGCGCAGGTGGAGCGAGCGCAGTTTTTTACAGAATTAATGCAAGTGGCAGCGTGTAGGCTGTTCCATGAATTTGAGATAACGGTTGCTGTACATAGTTTTTTGAGGGAGAGAAATAAATTGTGTGAGTCCTAATCTCCGTATCACTTCGTAACACCCTAGCGATCGGTCCAAGGTGTAAGTTCAGGCGATCAGCTCGGATCTCCACACTACCTATCCCGACATAGACCTTACGATTCATTGAAGCAATGACAACAGAAGATTCATCACGATGTTTATACATGAAAACCTAAAATTCCTCATGGTGAAAGATACTATCCAAAAGATTTGATGGCTTAAATGGGAAACTACAGAGCCGTCATATTTTTTTATCCAGAATAACCGAGTTATTATTTGTTCCACAATCTACAGCCTGCAATATTTCCTGCGTGAATTCTGACTAGTTTTGACTTTCTTAACTAATAAAATATTTTTTTTAGGATTCTTTCAATCAGTGAGAATCTTTTTTTACCGAGCTGTATTTAGATGACGATAGTATTTCTACGGCCCGTGTTTCCTATACAAATTCGAGACGTGACGTCACTTGGCTTGTTCGGGACACTTTTCGAATACGCTTTCAGCACGTCACCAATACCCCTAATAAAAACTCTAAAGAATAAATTCCGAATTGATATGTGATAGTTTATTGGTCAACGCCTGTCATATCAAACGCCAAACGTTATGAAAATGGTTACAAACTCCATTTTATGTAAACTGATTGGTATCATCCGAGAACATTTGGGTAGTGGAAGTAAAATATGCGCTTTCTATCCGGCTTATTTGTTTGCACTGAAAATCCCTTTCATACCGTACACGTGATAAATAAGCGAACTGAGCATTGCTTTTGTGAGGAGCTTCAAAAAGTCTAACCAACACGTCGACTAGTAGTCACGTGACTTCTCGGTGAAAATGGCCTTGGTTGGTCGATTTGGTATCTTTTCACCTTGTTTGGCGATAAGCTCGTTGGGGGTTTCAGAGGTAGCTTTAAGATAGCTATTATGGGTTGACTAATACACAGTAAATAAATACATATGTATTTCCTACCACAATTTATTTTTATACCTTAGGACATTTAAAACATTTATTTCCCTATGAATAAGGAAGATTTATTTCTGTTCCTATTCCCCATATATTTATTGTTGTTTAATATTTCTTTCTGGAAATGCCCGGTTGGTTTTTCTTCTCATTATTATATACCATTTTATTTACCTATAGGGTGATGGGCACTTTGCGAGGAATGCCAATATTTATTCCGATACTTTTCCAGGGATTTCCTTTGAGGGAAAGAGAGAGAGAGAGAGGTTGCTTGGAACTGGAGAGCTCCGGAAATTTCCCTCCGCAATATTTTTCGGGAATAAAAGGAAAGAGTGTGGGATTTTCCCGGGCATTCCGGGAGCGTGAAGCTTTCCCGGTGTTGAGGGAATTTTCAAACTCGGGAGAGCATTTTTCTCATTCCCAATCAAATAAATGCATTTCAGCCACTTGTTGGAATCCCCTCTGCGTTCGCGTTTAATCTCTTTGTGCGGCTGTTTCTGTTGCGTGTGTTTTCGTTAGGAGCCGGTAACTACTTGTTTGTTTGGTTGGTTGTTTTTGAGTGAAAACTACTGCAGTGATATTTGAATATCCTGCATGTGTTTGATTTAATGGCATGGGGATATGCACCTGCGTGCCAAACTTAAGGTATCTCTACGCTGAAAAGTCAATTTTGACTAAACTTCATACTTTAAATTATTTAATTTTCTTAATATTTAGACTTTTTCTTTACAAAACTGCTTTTATTTTGTCTGATCGGTGAGTAGAAGCGGATATATAGCAATTTGAATAGATCTTGACATCTGCTTTTTAATTCGTTTTCAAATCTTTAAATGCATTTTTCTGATTGTGATTTTCAGTAAAATTTTTACACGAGAAACGCGATAACTAAAAATATGCTATATATTTTTTAATGTAATTTGGTGTACTGTTTTTATGTTTGTTTAGGAGGTCCTGAACTAGGATACAAGTTATGTGAAAGGAAAGCATTTTAGGAAGATTTCAGTGTTGTGGCTTAAAGAAAAATTGCAAAAATTAATGTTTTCTTCTACATTATTCCCAATATATTATGAGTGGAAAGGAATATTGTGCATGTTTTAGTTCGGGCCCGAACTTATATATTTATGCAAAATTATAGGCAAATGAAATTATTTAAAAGTTTTTAAGTTGTAATGTTTCTCGTTAACGTCAGTTCTTTTGCCTAAATTTTTAAATTTTTGCCAATTGTTTAATAAATTATAAGACTTTGTAGTGATTTTTTTTGTTTTATAATCAATTTTTATAAGTTGTTTTACTTTTTTAAAAAAGGAAAAAATAGTATAATTTGAACGTTAAAAAAGGACGAACGTAGTCAGATACTTTAGACAGCACCGTTAGTTTTAAAGGTTACGACCTCTAAATTAAACGTGTAGGTGGTGACGATTTGCATAACCGAGAATATTCAGTAGAAACTGGAGCATACTCATGTTTTGTAATCGTGACGTGCGAGAGTTTGACTGAAGAATGGGTTGTGCCACCACAATAAATCATCTGCAATCTCATTCACTGTATACAAACGTAGTGCAATGTCAGTGTTCGAGGTGGTCATACAGTCTACTAAGGACCTCATCATTTCTTTATTTAAGTTTTCACTGTTACTCATCTATCTCATGTCCCTAGTGCAGTGCCACAAGTTCAGTTCCAAGTATTTATTTTGCTGTTCTCTTGTGTTATTGTTATCGTTTTGTTTTTACTCATCGGTTCGCTAACTATCGACGTGCCTTTTATCTCATTTTGTCACTTTTCAAGTCTTCGCTATAAAGTAGCCGCTTTTCCTATTCCTCAAGTTTCGCACGCCAGTGTATTATAGCGTGACAAATAGATTCTTCTATAACCTTCAGAAATACTTAGGTTTTGGAGATTTTCAAATGTGCTATTCTTTTGAGTAACATTTACTAAGATATTTGTTTTTGATGTTTGTTTATTTGTCCTTCTTAATTCAAATACACTTACACAATATTGCCTTCTTTTTATAGCAAAAAATGATGTTTAGACTTTAATAACAATTTGCTAGTCATTTTCGATTTTATTAATAATTTGTTTGATGACTGTATTCACTTAAGGGGATAAAGAAACTTTTGCAGTTATTCTCCTATTGGTATGCAATTTGCAGAGTGTTTTATATTAAAAAGCTCACATATAAAGTTTGGTCCAAAACTATTAAGTCATTCGGAAGTTATTACATAAAATGTCAAAATTGTTGATAAATTAGCAAAAATTGTTAGGTCCCATGCTTATTAATTTTCCATGCATTGTCAGAATTGTAATTCACGTAATATTTTGTATACATATAAATAAAATTAACTGCATTTGGTATGTGTATCACTGAATTGTAAGGCAAAAAACGTTTTGTGCTAAAACATCTAAAACTTTGCAAAAGAGCATAGGTTAAGTACCATTTGAAATCAAAATTTCAAAATTGGAGTCATGATGAATTTCTCATTTTCACTTACAACAGATTGCGAGGATTATTTAAAAAAATTCAAATCGATTAGAACCAGATGCTCAAGAAACATTGAAGTCAGAAGAATGTCAAAAATCTTAATCGGAGAAAAACGCGTTTTTTAGTAGACTTATAATACTTATCTACTATACGTTTTATGTTGTTGTATATGTGATTGTCAGTAATGATCGGTTTTGAAAAATTATTTTTGTTATCCACAGAATTTGATATACATTTTTAACCGTAAAATTAAAAATCGATTTTTCGATCGATTTTGAAAGTCCACTTGAATGAAAATAAAGGAATAGAACTGAATTTTTGATTCGTGATATTGTATAGTTTCATGCTATTTCAAGTAGATTATGTTTTTTATTGTTCAATAGTTTCTAATTTTAAGCTGCTTTAAAATGAGTGCCAACAGATTTTCAAATAAAACAAAGCAATAAATTCATACATTCCGAATAGCTGAGAATTTTTTTTCGTTAAAAGAATGATAGTATACTTGCATTAATATTTACAGTGTCTCAAAGAGTCAAAAAACGTAATTTTTTCCAGATTAGTTTCGCGAGTATTTAAAACCAGGCACCATTTTAAATGAAATATCTAGTAGTATCCACTGCAGCAAATGATAAAATAAGACCTAATTAGGTTAAATTGAATTATTTTAGCAAATATTTTGAATCAAAGACATTAAAGTAAGATAACAGTAAATAATAGCCTACTTGAAGGCAAAACTCCTATGTGGTCTTCGTCACGTTCTGAAGGAAAAAAAATGAAAATTTTAAATATTTTTTATAGATTGCGCATTAAAAATTTATGCGGTTAACATTTCACGGTCTGATTTTGGCTGCCTTACTCTACTAGCAATGTTTTCACTAATTGCTTAGTTCCTTGAACTAGGGTTACGTATTTTCAGTGTTACAATATTTGTAAAAAAAAGCCTTTGCCATTTTCTAACCATCTTCACATTTGTGCATGTCCGTTTATCTATTTTTCAGTCTCAAATATTTTAAAAATTAATATAGAGTTAGAAAATATTTGTCCCATTTTTACTCGTGATGGTTTAACTGTTTCGAATAGTGAATTTGACTAAGTTAATGTTTTTTTGAAGTTTAATTTTTGTTAAGAACTTTTTCCCTATTAGAATTGGTTTTGAAACACCTCTGCGTTTGGTACAACCTAACAAAAAACAAGTAGACTAATATACATAAGATGGACTTGCATGTAAGGACCCTTCCCCCAGTATAAATATATACGAAAGGACGCTACCGAACAGAAACTTACAGAGGAAATGTTGCATTCCAATATAAATTTATAGAGGAAATGATGCTTCACTATATATATATAAATTTATAAGAAAGGATTCTTCCAATATAAATTTATAGAAGAGGTTGCTTTCTAATATAAATTCAAAGGAAAGAATGCTTTCCAATTATATACCCTAAGGAAAGGATGCTTCCGATGTAAACTTATAGGGAAGGGATGCTTTCTCAATATAAAATAGGAAAATATGTTTTTTCAATGTATACTCATAGTAAAGGATGCTTTTTCAATATTAACTTATAGGAAAGGATGCCTTTTCAATATATACTCATAGGAAATGGTGTTTTCTCAATATTAACTTATAGGAAAGAATGCTTCCAATGTAAACCTATAGGAAAGGATGCTTCCCATTACAAATTTATAGAGGAAGGGATTATTCCCAGTACAAATTCATAGAGGAATGGATGCTTCCCGATATAAATTTACAAGAAAGGATGCTTTCTAATAAACATGCTGCATACGAAAAGAGGTGTGTATTGGAGGGAAGGGAGGTGTTACCTAGCAACCAGGGGGCGCAGGAGGCGACGTCTCCTTCCTTGGCGCTCTTGAGGATGGACTCCGGCAGAGGGAGGGAGTGTCTGACCATCGCCCCGTACAGTCCATACTCGGCCATGATGGTGCTCTTGCCCCAGCACTTCTCCGTCTTCCGCCACTTGGCACGACGGTTCTGGAACCACACCTGAAATACACATCAAGTAAGCCTCACTGGACAGACACGATATGCAGACAACACGTCAATATGCAGACAACACATCAATATGAAGACAAAGCATTAATATGAAGGCAGCAAATCAATATGCAAACAACGCATCAATATGCAGACAACACATCAACATGCAGACAACACATCAATATGCAGTAGATCCCTGTCCAATTAACCCTCGTGAACAAACTAAACACAATTATGCGAAATTCAGGCAGTGAATAGTGTAAAAATAGCAAAAACTGATCAATAAGGAAGATGGAACAAGGTGATCAAGCTGTCTAGCTATTTCGTTTGAACAAAACGTCAACCGTCAAGGTCAGAGGAAAAACTACGTTGCCACCCCTCGCTGTTTTAATTAAGCCCTTGCAGACCATCTGTAAAGGTAGGTAAGTAACTGAATTTACATCGCGCTGGAGCAACACAAGGGCGACAATTCCGGATCGATCCCGAAGGGAAAGATCTTGGTTGGACCGAGTTCCGAACTCACAACCCTGCAATTGATGATTCGTGACTCAACCAAGCGGGCTCAGCCTCGTGTAATGGCATTAGTATCATTCACTAGTGTGTAAGACAAGGTACAAATTGACAAGAACACAATAGCGAATAGATCATCACAACGTCCTATACGAAACCCTTTGAATTGATGGGTGTGACAGGTGGTGTTTGCTTTATAGACACGAGTCTAAGATGTAGAGTTTGAGATTAGAATTGCCATTCTTTATTTTAAACTATGCATAAAGAATCGGCCACTTTTAAATAAAATTTTTTTGAACGCATCATCAAAATATCAGGCGAACGTAAAAGATTCAATCGGATTTTTATATTAAAAATTAAACTGCAGAGGCTGGCATCGAAAATTTATGAAAATTCTTGACACGATAATTTAGAAAAGTTTCCAGTACCGTTCGTTCTGAATATCTAAATATTTATAGAGACTTTTTCTGAATGAGAGTGAATGTAAAGTGACTCATCACAAAGTTCCATCTTTCCAAGTGCCACAATTACCTCACTGAACACTTCAACGGCCTTCGAAGA
Organism: Meta bourneti; assembly: GCA_933210815.1. Classification (NCBI taxonomy): domain Eukaryota; kingdom Metazoa; phylum Arthropoda; class Arachnida; order Araneae; family Tetragnathidae; genus Meta; species Meta bourneti. The sequence continues at coordinate 21,015,587 of OW119931.1, forward strand.
GTTTAAATCTTTAAAGCATACAACCAGAATGACAGCAGGTCAACTGGTGTTTGAGAAGAGTTAGAAAATTCACACCAAGATCGCGTGCACCTATTCACGATCGCTCCTTACAACGCGCAACTAAATTTATTTTAAAAACCACTACCAGGTAAATACATTGCAGCGGACTCTCGAAACGAACCGTTTTCATTACCTGACATTTAATACAACATTAAATTAAATAAGATGCAACGCATTGGAAGCTTCATTAGCAAACATCTTCAATTTTTATCTTAAAGCTATTTAGAACATTTAAAAAACACCAACACATTCAATATATATATAGTAAAAATGTAAAACTTCAAAAAATGACTAATAAAGATTAAAACCCTATGGAAAAATCGTCCATTTGATGGAGCAAAACATCCACTACCATCAGGACACAAGTAAGTCACGAGAGGAAAGCGGTTGTGAATGAATTGTGGTAAGACCCCCCCCCCCTTTTTATTATATTCATAGAATAACAAAATTTAAACTCACGTTTTCTTCTCGTGAATTACTTTATCTTGATGATGGTGGACGTTTAGCTCCACCGAAATGGAATATTTTCCCATAGATTTTTAATCTTTATTAGTCGCTTTTTGAAGGTTTACGTTTCTATTACCAGTTTGACTAAAGTTTTATCTGTTTATCCAGTTCAATCCATATTTTATATTTCGAAAAACAAATTGATTAAATAAACTCGAATCGTAATGAGTTAGTTCTTTATTTCTGTTCATTGGATGCTGTACTGGAAAGGTTAAAGTAGTCTGTCTTTCCGGTTATCAATGGAGTTTCTAGGCCAATTCGCGGCTTCGTTTCTCAGTTGAACTAACCATTAGTAGTGTATAAGGTGGTCTGCCGACTCAACATTTTTAAACTCAAAACCTCCGACTATAATCATTTCAAACTTTTAAACTTTCCCAATTAACGCGTACCTTCTAAAACACACATAGTTGCTAACATGCAATGCAACGTTCACAAAGCATTAAACGAGATGCAATGCATTGGAAGCTTCAAGACACGAACAACTTCAATTTACATTTTAATCCTACTTAGAATATTTAAAAAGCACCAAAATCTCAATTATAATTCGTACCTCGGAAGAATAAATTTATTAAATAAAACTTTTTTAATCGCAATGAGTTCATTATGTCCCCTCTGATAATTGAACTCTGTCCTATAACTATTAGAACAGTCTGTGTTAGCAGTTATCAATAGACTTTTCCGGCCCATTTATTTTGAGGGGTTAGTTTCTCAATTGAACTCACCATTAGTAGTTAATAAGGTTGTTTGCCGACACAACATTTATTAACTCAAAACCTGACAACAGTTATTTCAAACTTTTGAAATCTCCCAAATTAACGGACACCTTCTAAAACACGCAACCGACAAAGTTGCTATCATTTAATGCAACATCGACAAGAAATGGAATGCGATGCAATACATTGCAGCCTTCAACACACAAACAACTTAAATTTTCGCCTTAAAACCTATTTAGAATATTTAAAAAATACCACAAATTCAAAGATAATTCGTACTTCGAAGGGAAAACTGATTAAATAGAACTTCTTGAATCGCAATTTCATTATCTCTGTGCATTGAACACTGTTCTGAGACGGTTAAAAAACAGTCTGTCTTATCAGTTGTCAGAGTTTTCAGGCCTATTCGAGGACGGTTTCTTAGTTGAACGAACCATTAGTAGTGCATAAGGTGGTTTGCCGTCTCAACATTTTTAAACTCAACCCGACTACAAGCACTTAAAATTTTTTAAATCCCCAAATTAACGAACGCTTTCTAAAACACGCAACCGACAAAGTTGCTAAAATGTAATTCAAAATAAACAAAACATTGGTTAAATTAAACTTCTTGAATCGTAATGAGTTCATTATCTCCTCTGTTCATCGGACGCTGTCCTGAGACCGTTGAAACAGCCTGTCTTAGTAATTATCAAAGGAGTTTTTAGGTCCATTCTGGTTTCTTAGTTGAACGAACCATTACGAACTTTACTTAGTTGAACGAACGTGCATAAGATGATTTGCCGGTTCAACATTTTGAAACTTAAAACCCGACTACAATCCCTTCAAACTTTTAGAATCCCCCAAATTAACAGACTCCTCCTAATACAAGCAATCGACAAAGTTGTTAACAACAATTAATGCAACGTCAACAAAATATAAAATGAGATGCAATGCATTGAAAGCTTCAATTTTTTCTTAAAACCTATTTAGAATATGTGAAAAACTCCTAAAATTCAATCGCATTTCGTACTTCGAAAGAACAAATTGATTTAACAAATCTTCTTGAATCATAATTAATCTTTTTAATCGTTCATTATCTCTGTTCATTGAACGTTGTCCTGAGATAGTCAGAACAGAGTCTGTCATACCAATGGAGTTTTCAAGTCCATTCATGGCGTGATTTCTCTAGTTGAACGAACCATTAGTAATGCATAAAGTGGTTTGCGGTCTCAACATTTTTAAACTCAAAACCCCGACTACAATATCTTCAAACTTTTAAAATCCACCCAAATTAACGGACGCCTCCAAAAAAACGCAATCGATAAAGTTGCTAACATTTAATTCAACGTCAACAAAATATAAAATGAAATGCAATGGAAGCTTCAATTTTCACCTTAAAATCTATTTAGAACATTTATAAACAAATATTTAAAACAGAATTTAGAACAGTCTGCCTTAGTAGTTATCAACGGAGTTTTCGGGTCCATTCGAGGCTTGGTTTCTCTAGTTGAACGAACCATTAGTAGTGCATAAGGTGGTTTGCAGTCTCAAAATTTTTAAACTCAAAACCAGACTACAATCACTTCAAACTTTTAAAATCCACCCAAATTAACGGACACCTCCCAAAACACGCAACCGACAAAGTTTGCAACACATTTTAATTCCTCTCTCTTCACTTCATTTCCCTCCACCCTCGGCTCTCAATTACACATCGGGGAAAGTCCCTAACGATCCGGGACACGCAAAATAGACAGACGCTAACCGTCCACGAAAATGTTTCAAGCGTAGTATACCTCAACAGCCTCTTTTCAGAAAATGTCGCCATTCAGAAAGCTTGCTCCCCGGTACTCGAAGGTTCAAAAGCCCAGCGGTTCGCCGTTCCTTCAGCACGCGAACCCGATACCTCAATGGGTCTCCGCACTCTTTTCTTTAGGGTCGCTGCGAATCTTTGCTACCGTAGGCGAGTTTTCAAAAGCTCCTGGAATAGTTTGGGCGGAATGTTTTAATTTGCCCCCGTTTCGACTAGCGCTTCACTGCGTCCGCTAATTTGGGACGCCGCGTAATTGCTTTTTAGGCCTATTTGGAGCACTTCTGACGGACGGAGTGGTGAATTACACATTTTTTTACATCTCTTACACCACTCGCGAGTTTTTTATATTTAAATTACACTCCTGCTTATTTATTCCTGGCTTTCCTTTTCATTCTGCTCTAAAGAAGGTTTAAGTTAACGATTTTGTTTGTGTGTTACTTTTTTTGGAAGAGACAATTTATTTTATTGAGGCTGTTTTTGTGTTGGGATCTGGTGTAATAAATTAGGAACCATAGAAATACGCTAATGGGGAATTAAAATACTAGAACGGTATCTTAAATGTCCATTAGAAGTGCGTAAATAAAATGTGTGTTTATCTTTGGCTTGTAAGTAAAACACACTAAGTCGAAATTTTCGAGTTTTTTAGCTTTTCTAACTAGAATGTGGTGGTGTTTTGATTGGTGAAGTGTGTGTATGTGTCCACTAAGTCCTTTTTCTGTGTATGAACGTTAGATTTCTTTTTGAAAAACACACTTAGTGAGTCAAGTCCAGCTTATTTTATCGAGTTTTCCTTTTCATTCTGCTCTAAAGAAGGCTTAAGCTAGCGATTTTGTTTGTGTGTTACTTTTTTCGGAAGCGACATGCTCGTTTTTATTTTATTGAGGCTGTTTTTGTGTTGGGATCTGGTAGAATAAATTAGGAACCATAGAAACCACGCTAATGATGAATTAAAATACTAGAATTGTATCGTAAATGTTCACTAAAAACTGTACGTACTGACTGACTGCGTGCGTACACTAAAACTGAAGTGCGTACGTAAAATGTAAATTTATGTATCTATTGTCGGCTTACAAGTGAAACACACTAAGTCAAAAATATCCCAGTTTTTTAGCTTTAGACTAGAATGTGGTGATTTTTAGATTGGTAAGGCCACAAAGTACTTTTTCTGTGCATGAAAGTTAGATTTCTGATTGAAAAAAAAATAATGAGTATAGTCCAGCTTATTTATTCGAGTTTTCCTTTCTACTCTTTCCTAAAGAAGGTTTAAGCTAACGATTTTGTTGTGTGTTGCTTTTTTGGAAGCGAAGTACTCATTATTTTACTGAGGCTGTGTTTTGGTTGGGATCTGGTGGAATAAATGAATTTGTGTAATTTTGTATAATATTTAAACTTTTTTATTTCAAACGGGATAAACATTACTCAGACTTTTTTTCTAAAAGTACGAAATTTCACACATAATAATTTCTCGATTTAACGTTTAATAATTAAGTAAATTTCTTACTCACAGAAATTAGTCCCCTTAATATAAATAATTTGTTTTTAATAAACTTATTAAAATATCATAGGTTTAGCATAATATTTTAAATACAATTAGGGATGCCAACATTAAATTTGCTCTACTATGAACTAAGCATAAATAAAAGGGGTGGTTCGGCTTCTTCGCGCAGTTGCACATCTAGTTATCAGTCTCTTTTCTAGAACTTCTTATGCAATGACAGAAATGTCATACGTGGTTTTTCCAGCAGCTTTGTAGGGTTGTGAACCCATGTCTAATAATATTTTGCACAAAATAAACAATTCATTAAAATCTAACTCTTTAATAATTTATTTCCATAAAACAATAGAACACATAGATACAGCAGTAGCAGCTTAGCAGAAATGAAATTCCGATCATTGAAATAACGTAGATTTCTGAAAAGTGAAAGATGTGAGCAAACATGTCAAATTTTGACTTTTTGACTTCGAATCTGCTCAGAAAGAAAGTAATTCCAGATTGCTTAAGACAATAACAATTCATTTACAAAAGGAATAGTCTAGTTATACTTAGAAATGTTCAGATATGAGCGCATAATTTTGCTGTCTTAACTCAGACGTATAAACTCAAAAATCTAAATTAAATTAGAAAATGAAATGCCATTTCTAGTGTTGCCAGATACCGAGTAGCAAAACAACACTTATCATCAGTGGGGTTTCCGTTTACGCTTTTCACTTTAAATAGACTGGTTTCCTTAGAAAATGTAAGTTATGCAAAATTAAGTGTCTAATCGTTTCATATCATTAGTTAAAATATTTATAAATTATTAACATTTTTTTGGAAAGAAATAAAAAATAAGAGTTCAAACATAAATACAAGTTCGTATTCCACAACAAAAATTATCTTTATCCCTGTTAAGTTTATGGAAGCAGTTCGTATACAATCTATCAATATAAATTGTGGGAAGACGAAAGATGGTAACTTTCCAAAGAATTTTAACCCTCCAAGTGGTTTTGACGAGATATCAAGATCTGCCCAATTTTGTTAACAACGAAATATCCCGTTAATAAGATCTAGCCAATTTTTATGATGACGAGATCAAGATCTGTTCAGTTTTCTTCTAATGATCATGACCGTGTTTTCTTTTTATGAGATATCACATCCAATAGGGATCTGGTCAGTTTTTCAAATGACAAGATACCTCTTCGGGACAACCACCAGGACTGTCAATATTGCTATAGGGGAGTTCTAATAGGGAACGCTAAAGTTAAGGGGTCCCTAAAATACATTAAACAAATTTTTAAATTGGATTTTTCAAAATCTACTTTTACTCTCTCATTACTTCTGAAAAATAATTATATTCATATTGTACTTACATCAGAAACCGTTTTTATTTTGCGTTTGCTTTATACGAGACTAGTTGAATTACCCAGCGTTGCTCTGGTTGAATTGTTTATATTTCATCGTAATCTACTCAATATTATTCCTTTGCAGATTTCGAATTGTTTTTAGCCCCCCTGCAAACCCAGAACAAATCGAATGGGATTAATATATAGACTATGTGTCACGCATAATTCTACAGGATGAATGTACCAAATTTAGTGTGAATTGGTCTGACATTGATCGTATAATACGTTGATCGTATAATACGTTGATCGTATAATAAATACGCAATGTTATTCCTATGAGGATTTCGAATTGTCTTTAGTTGCCTGTACCATATCGGCTATAAAACAGATCACTTTCTATATAAGTAATCTTATATTTTCATAAAAATTTACTTTCCAATGATAAAGCTAAAGTTTAAGAATTTACAGACTGGATACATAAACGATATGATACTGAGCGATTTTTAGCTCAACCACACCCATCTGCGATTGTAAAATACTCTGAGATTCTAAAATCCGTCCAAGGTCATCTTGAAAGGCGACTCCTGCAGATCTTAACGTTGACGTCATCTGCACAGCCAGACCGGGAAAGAGGGCCCCCTAGCAAATGATCTGTCCAGAATGACGAGACGTTACACCCCTCTGCATACACAAGACAAATAGAACGAGGTTAATATGTAGCCTACGTTACTCGCAGGGTTCCAAAGTATAAGTGTACCAAATTTGGTGTAGATTGGTCAAACGGTGTAAATTTGTATATAGAGAGAGACAGGTGACAGATGTCAACCCTGCTTTATATGTATAGATACTGAAACACAGAGCACATCGTGTTCCGTTGTGCGAATTGTTACTACACAGTCAGATCGAAACTAAACATAAGAATTTTAAAACGCTTTTCTTCCTTACAGGAATCCTTTAATTGACAATGTTTTGTTCCGCGTTAAAAAGATCCTCGCCTTTTGAAAACTCCTTATTTCTCTCGATTCTTTAAACTTTTAGTTATAATATTCTGTCAGACTACGAAGCCGTATGACGCGAAATACTTGAGCCAGACAATTGTTTTATTGCTCTAGCGCAAGAACAATGCATGGCAATTTAGAGAGATAACAATTTTACAATTCTTGTAAACGTGGACAGTTTATGATGGTTGGAAGATGCAATTGTTAAATTGAAGTTCAGCAAAAGCATTGAAGAAATGTAGGTACTGTTACGAGATAGGTAACTTTCTTTCTCAAATCTGTAACACGTTTCAGACTCAACATACAGACAAAAGAACTTTATAAGTCCTTTCAATTTAACTACACGGAATTAAAGGAACAGCATCCTTTAAATCGTGCTACGAGTTCACTAAGTTCCAAATATCATGGGACTGAAGACTTAACTAAGATTCTTTTGTTTGATCCATATTAAAGGACATTTAAATTACCGTTTCTAGCATTCACTTATGTTTCGTGTAATTTTGCTGTGAGGTTTATGAACTAAAATAAACTGTATTATATAAAATTGTCGTCTTAATCTACCAAAAACTGGGCTTGCCGAATCGCTTCAGTCCTCCTGGTGACTCTCTCGATGATGTATCTTGTCATTAGCATCTCATAATTCATTGGATTAGGTCAAAACTGACCAGATCTTGATGGACGAGGTATCTCGTCTTTAGAAGGAAAAGTGACTCGATTTGGATCTCGTTATAAAAAAATTGGCAGTATTTTGATGAAGAGATATCTTGTCATTAGCAGAATTGGTCAGATTTTGATGTCATTAGCAGAATTGGTCAGAATTAGCAGATTGGTCAGATTGGTCGAAACCATTTGGAGGGCTAAGTAAATATATTTATTTGGTGACATTGAACGCAGCAACACTGACGGAACATGAACAAAAGCCCTATTCGAACAGAAGTCGTTCCTCGAGAGGAAACATAATTATATATGTACTACATAAATTGACGTCATCTCGACGTCAAAATTTAAATGTACAAATCACAATACGCGAACAGAAAGTTTAATGCGCTAAAAAAATTCATGAACATATTTAACAGCATCATTGTGTGCATTGAAGCGTATTTCGACCAACTTTCCATAAAAGTCAGTGGTTCAATACATAATGATTTGTAGAATTCCGCTTCATAAAAATAAATCAAATGTATAAACAAAACTTTTCAAAATAAGAAGATAACGCGTCTTACTATAAAAGGATGGTTAACGTTAAAATAAAGTCATTTTTAAATAAGAGTTAACGTTAAAATAAAGTCATTTTTAAATAAGAGTTAACGTTAAAATAAAGTCATTTTTAAATGAGAGTTAACGTTAACCCTTCTGGTGGTTGTCTCGATACGGCTTCTCGTCAATTTACAAGACTGATCGGATTATGGACGAGGTATCTCGTATATGGAAGAAAACTGACCACATCTTTATCTCATCATCAAAAGTCGGTAATATTTTGATGATATATCTATTCACTAGCAAAATTGGTCAAATCTTGATGGACGAGATATATTGTCGAACTACTTGGATGGTTGAAACAGTCATTTTGAAAGTTAACTTTAAAATAAAGTCCTATTTAAGGAAACCAGTAAGGTTAAAAAACAGACGAGTAATTGAATACGTTGTAATTCAAAGATTATTTTAAAATTTTGACGAAGCTTTCCATTACAAAAGACAGTAAAAATCGGCAAAACTTACATTTGTTTTCCAAGTTTCAAATTATATTATTAGATCGTATTGAATGCTGTACTCAAAAGTCAAGAAACAACATCTATCGTTATAAATAGGTACGTGGTTTCCATTTAGAAAACGAATATCTGAATTGGTAAAAAATGACACAGAGAATCTATTTAAAACTGCATACCACTTGGAGTAAAGCGAATTTTAAATAAAACTTCGCCGATGTTGGAATAATATGGTTGTAAAATATTCTAACTTGGGCTTTTAAAAAGTTGAAAGTTGTCTTAAGTGACAGAAGATCGAGGTTGTTTACGAGTTGAAACTTTTTTTTTATGCAGCTTTGATAACAGACTTTCGTTGAAAACAAGGATTTCCCTTTTTAAAAAGCTGTAAAATTAATCTTTTTTTGAAAAATTGTAATCGATTAACTTTGCTTTGTTTGTACGGAAGTAATTTTGACCTGTTATTTCACGTGCGGAAAGAAATTTTCAAACAGAAAATGTGCCAGCTAGAAAAGAAATTGCTCTTGAATGTTCTTTCAATATGATCCTTTCGTAATAATGGAACAATCGCATCCCTAGTATAAGAGTGCTACAAGTAAAATAATATTGATATGAAATATTGATATGAAGTGCAATACTACGAGGTAAGTTTGTCATTTCTATAGGAAATTAACTTAAGAGGGATTCATAATCACTCCAAAACTCAAAACCGATTTCCTAGTAGTCACCTTAGTACCACATTTTATAGTTCTGTCATACTATAGTGCGATGTATGTGAAAGGGATTATAGGGATGAATAGAGCAAGCATACTCATTTCGTTGAAAATAAATTATAGAAGCTACAAAAAACGTTAAAAAATAGAGTTTAAAAATTATTTTTCGCTCACTTAAATGATATTCTCTTTTTTCTATGATAAAGGAAAGTGATAATTCTGATCACTTTCAATCAACATTTAATCAATTCAAACCAAGGAATACCTGGTATTTCTACTAGTGGATGAATATATAAGACCTTTAAATTTTCAAGAAGGGTAAAAGTTAGTTTTGCTATGGAATATTTCTTGATACTTCCCGAAATAATGTTCAAAGATTTTGGTCTATAATAATTGGTGAGTATAATTCCTGAAAGTTATAAAAGACAAATTCCAGTTTTGTTACGGAATCTTTCTTGATACTTCCTGAAATACTCAATATTTAAAGATTTTAGTCTATAATAAATAACTGGTGAATATAATTCTTGAAAATTCTAAAGGATAAAGGCCGATTTTGTTGTGGTATTTTTCTTGATGCTTCCTGAAATACTCAATATTTAAAGATTTTAGTCTATAACTGGTGAATATAATTCTTGGATGTTCTAAAAGATAAAGGCTAATTTTGTCGTGGAATGTTTATTGACAGTTCCCGAAATCCATTTAATGTATTGGAACACGGATTTAGTTCATAATGACTGGTGAACGAAATTTCATAGAACACAAAAAATTGAATATGGTAATTCGAAGTTGCGACTCATTAATTTTAAAACAGCCCCATAACGCCTGGTAATTCTACTAGTTGGTGGATTTATAATACCTGGAAATTTTCAAGAAGGGTATATGATAGTTTTGCTTTGGAATCTTTCTTGATACTTCCCGAAATACTCAAAGATTTTAGTCTATAATAATTGGTGAACATAATTCCCCAAATTCTAAAGGAGAAAGACCAGTTTTGTTATGGATTCTTGATGTTTCTCGAAATCTGTTTAATATGTTGGAACGCGGTTTTAGTTCACAATAATTGGTGAACGAAATTTTATCGAACACAGAAAATGTTATATGGTAATCCGAAATCGTTACTCATTAATTTTTGAACCCCAAAACGCCTGGTAATTCTACTAGTTGGTGAATATATAATGCCTGTAAATTCTCAAGAAGAGTAAAGGTTAGTTTTGCTGAGTCTTTCATGATAATTCCCGAAGTTCTCCACATTTAAAGAATTTAGTCTATAATAATTGGTGAACATAATTCCTGGAAGTTCCGAAGGATAAAGGCATGTTTTGTCGTGGAATGTATCTAGATATTTTCCGAAATCCCTCTAATGTGTTGGAACACGGGTTTAGTGAACAATAATTTTTGAACGAAATTTCATCTAACGCAGAAAAGTTCACATGGTAATCCGAAGTCGCGACTCATTAATTTCAACACAGCCCCATTTGTAAATAAATGTCCCCCAAGTACTCGACACATTTTTATTCCTCGTCACCGACCGTCACTAATGCGCGGTCCGCGATCTTTCTGGTCGCGAAACCGAACCAGGGGCGGCTTCAATTGGCGACAAAAATGCCCGGGCGCCGTTCGATTCCAATTAGTCGCCGCGTAACCCGACCCCTCGGTTCGGAGTTAATCGAAGCGCTCTGTGGTTCTAATTAAGGGCAGAAGTTTTGAAGAGGGGGTCGGATCGAATGTTTCAATGCCAAGAGTAACAATTTCCACTTTCTCTTTCTGCTCCAGAGGGTGCTCCAGGGATCGCCGGACTGTAAACAGGTCTGCGACAGGCAGCACGTGCGGTCCGCCGTCCGTCCGTTGGTATGGGATCATTAAAAAAGGGTCTCGGATGACGATTCATCTTTTGATTGTAATGAGGTTTCGGCCCGGGGATTATTGAAAGTTGATAGTGGGGCCCATTGTCGAGCTCTGCGAGTGGGTGGCTTTCAGTGCACTGGGGTTGGGGTAACGGATTAGTGTCCAATTTTTACAGTCAAGGGGTTGGAGTGCTTTTCCACTCTAAATTGGATAACATCTGATTTGTATTCTCATTTAATCTTCAGATCTTATCTAGATTATTTAATATTTGTATAGAAAACTGTGCATGCATCACGCTGCTGGGAGGACAAGAGAAAAGCGCGATATATCGAGGTTGGTCAATTTTTACGGTCAAGGGTTTTGAGTACGTTTCCATTCTAAATTGGATAACATTCGATGTGTATATTTCTCATTTTCCTTCAGATCTTATCTACACTCGAATGATTTAATATTTACACAGTAAACTCTAGATGTATCGCGCTTCTAGGGGGACGAAAAAAAGAGCGATATATCGAGGTTAACCTATTTTTACAGTCAAGGGGTTTGAGTGCTTTTCCACTCTAAATTGGATAACATTCGATGTGTGTATTTTTCATTTAATTTTCAGATCTTATCTAGATGATTTAATATTTGTATAGAAAACTCTGCATACATCACGCTGCTGGGAGGAAAAGAGAAAAGCGCGATATATCGAAGTTGGCCAATTTTTACAGTCAAGGGTTTTGAGTGCGTTTCCATTTTAAATTGGATAACGTGTATTTCTCATTTACTTTCGGATCTTATCTAGATGATTTAATATTTGTACAGTAAGCCCTAGATGTATCGCGCTTCTAGGAGACCAAAAGAGAGAGATATATATGCAGGTTTATCAATTTTTACAGTCGAGGGTTTGAGTGCGTTTCCATTCAAAATTGATAACATTTGATGCCTGTATTTCTTATTTCCCATCAGATCTTATCTGCAGTCAAATGATTTAATACTTTTACAGTAAACCCTAGATGTATCGCGCTTCTAGGAGACCAAAAGAGAGAGATATATATGCAGGTTTATCAATTTTTACAGTCGAGGGTTTGAGTGCGTTTCCATTCAAAATTGATAACATTTGATGCCTGTATTTCTTATTTCCCATCAGATCTTATCTGCAGTCAAATGATTTAATACTTTTACAGTAAACCCTAGATGTATCGCGCTTCTAGGAGACCAAAAGAGAGAGATATATATGCAGGTTTATCAATTTTTACAGTCGAGGGTTTGAGTGCGTTTCCATTCAAAATTGATAACATTTGATGCCTGTATTTCTTATTTCCCATCAGATCTTATCTGCAGTCAAATGATTTAATACTTTTACAGTAAACCCTAGATGTATCGCGCTTCTAGGAGACCAAAAGAGAGAGATATACGAGGTTTGTCTAAAAAGTATCCGACCTTGAATTTTCCTGCGTACGGTAATGATGCTAGAGCGGCGCCACTGTGCACAATGGAAGAAGACAACTTAATGCGCATGCTTGAATTTTTTCTCCGTGTTCGAGTGTGTCAGTCGCTGCCTGCTAGCCGCTGAGTAAGGTGCTGTTGTAAGTGTTCGTCGGATTTTTGATTTCTCTCAAGATGACTGAACGAGTTGAGCAAAGATACTGCATCAAATTTTGTCAAAAGCTTGGTGATTCTCAAAGCGAAACAATTCGTAAGATTCAGTAAGTTTTTGGAAACGATGCTATGGGGGTAACACAAGTGAAGGAGTGGTTTAACCGATTCAAAAATGGCCGCACATCGGTGGAGAGTGATCAGCGTCCAGGGAGGCCTCAAACCGCTCGGAATGCAGCTGTTGTTGAGAGGGTGGAAAATCTGGTAAAGGGAGATCGTCGTTTGACCGTACGAGAAATTGCGGAAGAGGTTGGGATCAGTAAAGATTCCGCACATGCAATTTTGCGTGATGATTTGAACATGCGCAGAGTGGCTGCAAAATTTGCGCCCAAGCTGCTGTCGGCACAACAAAAAGAACTCCGTCTTGAGATTGCACAGGACCTTCTGGACACTACCAACACTGATCCTCAGTTTCTGAACACCGTGATTACTGGGATGAGTCATGGGTATACGGGTACGACCCAGAAACAAAAGCACAGTCGTCGCAATGGAAGCATCCCGAGTCTCCAAGGCCGAAAAAAGCTTGACAGGTGCGAAGCAAAATCAAGGTGATGCTAACTGTGTTCTTTGATATCTGTGGAATTGTGCATCACGAATACGCACCGGAAGGACAAACAGTGACAAAAGAGTACTATCAACAAGTTCTACGCCAACTCAGAGATGCAGTTCGGCGCAAAAGACCACACCTCTGGACGACGAAAAACTGGCAGTTGCATCATGACAATGCTCCGGCTCATTCGTTACACCTGATCCAGACTTTCTTGGCGAAACACGGAATTCCAGTCATCTCCCTACTCTCCAGATATGGCTCCTTGAGACTTCTGGTTGTTTCCGAAATTGAAGATGCCGTTGAAAGGATCCCATTTTGAGAGTAGAGAAGAGATAATGCAGAACGCGACAACGGAGATGAACACCATTCCAAAAGAAGCCTTCCAGGAGTGTTTTCGGCAGTGGAAGGATCGGCGGGCTAAGTGTGTGAAGGCGCAAGGGGCCTACTTTGAAGGGGATTAGGGTCCCAATTTCGTCACTTAAGTAATATATTTTTCCTGGCCAAAGGTCGGATACTTTTTAGACAGCCCTCGTATATGCAGGTTTATCAATTTTTACAGTCGAGGGTTTGAGTGCGTTTCCATTCAAAATTGATAACATTTGATGCCTGTATTTCTTATTTCCCATCAGATCTTATCTGCAGTCAAATGATTTAATACTTTTACAGTAAACCCTAGATGTATCGCGCTTCTAGGAGACCAAAAGAGAGAGATATATATGCAGGTTTATCAATTTTTACAGTCGAGGGTTTGAGTGCGTTTCCATTCAAAATTGATAACATTTGATGCCTGTATTTCTTATTTCCCATCAGATCTTATCTGCAGTCAAATGATTTAATACTTTTACAGTAAACCCTAGATGTATCGCGCTTCTAGGAGACCAAAAGAGAGAGATATATATGCAGGTTTATCAATTTTTACAGTCGAGGGTTTGAGTGCGTTTCCATTCAAAATTGATAACATTTGATGCCTGTATTTCTTATTTCCCATCAGATCTTATCTGCAGTCAAATGATTTAATACTTTTACAGTAAACCCTAGATGTATCGCGCTTCTAGGAGACCAAAAGAGAGAGATATATATGCAGGTTTATCAATTTTTACAGTCGAGGGTTTGAGTGCGTTTCCATTCAAAATTGATAACATTTGATGCCTGTATTTCTTATTTCCCATCAGATCTTATCTGCAGTCAAATGATTTAATACTTTTACAGTAAACCCTAGATGTATCGCGCTTCTAGGAGACCAAAAGAGAGAGATATATATGCAGGTTTATCAATTTTTACAGTCGAGGGTTTGAGTGCGTTTCCATTCAAAATTGATAACATTTGATGCCTGTATTTCTTATTTCCCATCAGATCTTATCTGCAGTCAAATGATTTAATACTTTTACAGTAAACCCTAGATGTATCGCGCTTCTAGGAGACCAAAAGAGAGAGATATATATGCAGGTTTATCAATTTTTACAGTCGAGGGTTTGAGTGCGTTTCCATTCAAAATTGATAACATTTGATGCCTGTATTTCTTATTTCCCATCAGATCTTATCTGCAGTCAAATGATTTAATACTTTTACAGTAAACCCTAGATGTATCGCGCTTCAAGGAATCGAAAAAAAAGATCGATATATCGTGGTTGACCAATTTTTTACAGTCAAGGGGTTTGAGTGCACTTCCATTCTAAGTTTATAACAATTTATGTGGGTATTTCTTATTTATATAAAGATCTTATCTACTATCAGATGATTTAATATTGATAAGATAAACCCTAGATGTACTGCACTGCTAGGAGGACAAGAAATATCGAAATTGTTCAATTCTTACGGTCAAGGGTTTGAATGCGTTTTCATTGGATAACATTCCATCAGTAAATTGGATAACATTTGATGCGTGTATTTCTCATTTACCTTCAGTTCTTATCCAGATTTAATATTTGTACAGTAACCTCTAGATCGCGCTGTTAGGACATGAAAAAAGCGCGATATACTGTGGGAGTGATAAGGGCCGAGAAATATTAACATAAGATAAAAAACACACACCATGCTTTATATTCTGCGTTCGTTTGTTTTAAATTATGTAATCAACAATACTTACAATATTTTTGCATGCGCATTTAGATTTCAAATCAAGATCTTTCGATTCTTTTAGAATCGATATTGGAAATATTTATCTATCGATTCTATCCGAAGAAAATATCTAAATGAATCGATTAAATCGTGCTTTTTTTTTGGATCTGTCACCATTGAATTCAATTCGCAAAACAGACTACTAACTAGTCTTGATTCAACACTGCTTTTATTATTTATGTTTTAGCTGAGTTTGAAATAACGCGTTACCACGACCTACGACTTAATGGATTAACCCTTTCAAGGGAGATGAGCCGTTCAGCTTCTCAACTTCTACATAAATATTCTAGGTATATTAACCCATTGAACGCCACGAAATTTCTGAGTAGTGCTGTATAGCTTTTCCTCTACAACAGACATTTAATGACTAAATAATAACTAAGATAAAAATAAAGTGCAGATATGCTGAATTTTATATTGCAATGTGAGCACAGCTGAATTTTTTCTAAACACATCCAAAATACAGAACTACTGATTCATTTTTAAATTTTAAATATAACTCTTTTAAGTGAAAGAGGAATTTTTAATGTAAGCAAACCAGAAGGCAGACTGTGGTTTTACTTCCTGATACCCAAACGCTCTCGCATCATACATATCGTGGTTACCTTAAAATGTAGTTTGTTGCCTTTTGGCGACGTGTGACATTTAATCCAATTGACATCGTGCAATTAATTGTCATACATGAATACGGAATTCATTATTTGAAATTTTTACTGGACAAGTACTGAAATCGCATTGGAAAACAAGCCAAGTGACGTCACGTTCGGAATACGCTCAGCCACAGAAACACTGAGCCTATTTAACCTGGAAGAAAAGTCTCCATTGGTTGAAAGAATCCTATGAAATATTTTATTAGTTAAAAAGGTCAAAACAGAATTATATAAAAGTCATGCAGAGAAGATTATAGAGAGGATATATGCATGTGACCTCTTCAGTGGGTCTAAGGTATATAAATATTTCCCCATTTCATATTCTGATGCATGGGAATGACCTACATGGAAGGGGAAACCTAAAAGCATCACCCTTCCTTAAAAAGAGAAATAAAAACCCTTACATTTTTGTGATGTGCAAAATACATTCATTTATGGAAGAACACTGGAATGAGTCGTCATATTTTTCAATTCCAAAGTGAGCCTAATGACATTCATTACTTAAAATCCCTAGAGCAGTTGCCATTTATTCTGCTAAAGCCAGAATAGGCCACATTGTAACTCAATCCACTTCTTGTAGGCCGTTTTCATCCAGCCTTATTTGCCTTGAAGAATAGACTTTGGAGCGTATCTTGTTTGACGTCACTGGAGAGAACTTTTTAGAACTATCTTAAAGAACTTTTTTGGTTCATCTTCTGTTCTTACAGTCTTTTCTAACATTCCTTTCATGTAATTGTTTCTCTGATTCATAGACGACATCGTGAAATTGGCTTTAATACGTACCAAGATGTAATGTAAAATACATTCATATAAGATAATAAATCTTCACCCATAAAAATGTTTCAAAACAGCCTTTTAAGCATTATGCTTTTTAAAGGGTTAAGTTATTTGTAAGCATTTCAGTAGTCTTAATCTACTAAGCGTCTCGAGATATTTAAGAAGTGTATTATTGTTTGAACCCTACAACACCCCTGGTAATGACCAAATAGCCACATCTATTGGTATCCTTAGAAAGATTCCATTGGTCAAAAATTGGTTAGACGTTATGCAGGGAAAATTGTAGGTTACATAGTGGAACAATGCTAGCATGGCAATCAGAAGATTTAACTAAGGCTATCAGAAGATTTAACCGAATTCCACAGGCACAGATTCGCATAATTCTATTGGTTGTAAGAATCCTTAGAAGGATTCCATTGGTCAAAAACTTCATCGTAATGTAGGGGAAATTTCAGGTTACACAGTGGAATAATACTTGCATGACAATCATAGAGATTAATTAAGACCGAATCCCACTGAAGACAAAAGAGCATCAACAGAAGTCGCTACCATTTTGTTTTCTGCTTCCAAGTCATTGAAGTTTAATGAAGAAAAGAACGATCAAAGGAGCCGTTTTTATTTCGCACAGATCCCCAGGGGTGAAGATTAAGGAAGCTATTCAGGAGCAATAAGAAAAGCGTCCTAATGCGCTGCGAAATAACCTTTCTCATCACTCTCAGACCTTCCTTCAGAGACGAGAGAGCGACACCTTTTTTTTCTCTCCGCAAAATGGCAACGGTGACGACACACGCTGCCTTTTTATCTGATCCGATTTCGGCCACAATCCAATTCTCACTTACACCTCCATTAGAGAGGGCCCTCACCTGCGCGTCGTCCCGGGCAACCGGGGGACTCATTTGAGCGATTGGGTCCCCGGGGTCCCCTCTTTGGCCCCGCTTAATAAACCTAATGCGTCGTAGAGTGGGGAGGCGCGTCCCAGAGGTGGGACGTCATCTCATCAGGCTCGTTTCGCAAAGGTGTATCGTTAAAAGAATGGACCCGAGGAGCGCAGGTTTTTGCGCTTGTTTGTTGCGAGTTGGGGGTTGCTCAAAGGCCTGTGAGGGATGGAGTTTTAAACCAGTAATCCATCTCGGATTGCAGCTCCCTGAAAACCTGTTAGTGTTGCTGCAGATGGATGAACCGAGCTTGCAGTTGCGTGGGAAGTTTAAATTGTACCCATGCAATTTTTTGTAGGGTCCCAGTTCTCGAAATGAGTTGTTCTTGATAAATAACCCTCCTTCTATTCCTAAGATGATCCGACACTTGCATTTAACTCTCCAAGTAGTTTTGACGAGATATCTCGTTCATCAAGGTCTGACCAATTTTGCTAATGGAGAGATATCTCGTCAAGCTATTGTCGATTTTTTTATCGCGACAAGATCAAGATTTGGTCAGTTTTTTCCAATGGCGATATATCTCGTCCATCAAGATCTGGGTCAGTTTTGGTAATGACGAGATAACTTCATCGAGATAACCACCCCAGGAGTGTTAACCTGCCCCCAATTTTAACGAGGAGACTCCTTCAAAACCACACAGTTGAACATTCAAATTACCTTATTAAGAATTAGCTACTTTACTTAATTACTAAAGTCATGTTTTGAATCAAATATAAACGGTAGTGGGGATTTTAATAAAACTAATATTTTTCTATCATTAAAATAACTTCCTATGTGTCACAAATATACTTTCGTTATTATTATCCACTTTTAATAATCTTATTTGTTTTTGTAGGCATTAACAATTACTAGATCTTATTAAAATAGCTTTTCTAGCAATTAACTCGTTGCACAACGCGAAATTTTCAAATACAAATAAATTACTCGTATCAAGCAGTGTGGTGGTCTTGAATAACTTCCGTTGTGTCACAAATATGGTTTCTTTATTTTCTACTTTTAATAATCTTATATTAATTTTTGTAGACATTAACAATTACTAGATCTTATTAAACTTGCTTTTCTAGCAATTAACTCGTTGCAGAACGCGAAATTTTCAAATGCAAATAAATTACTCGTTTCAAACAGTTCGTCTCTTAAAAAATGGTATCGTATTCCCTGAATTTCAAATCAAAAATGCAATTATGTTTTGCAGCCCCATTATATAAATAATAATTTGCAACGTCGCCAGATTTTCGCATCTGTACTCCGCGCATTCACCTTCAGCAAGTGATTAATAACAACCCAAAAGCAATCTGATAGGTAGAGAGGACGAGAAAACGTGTATCCATAACTCACCCAGTCCTCTAATAACAAACAGACTCAAATAAAAACAAACACCACCCCTCTCCCAACAAACACAATCAGGAGGAAAATCATCGAAAGAATCGCGAGTAAATGGCCCTCACCAGCGCACGCAGTTGTCGAGCGAAATGGAATTCAACAAATCAAAACCAACAAACAAAACCGGGGAAGGTACCCAGGCAAAAAACAATCCAAAGGCACCATAATGGACGACTTAATCAATTGTTTCCATAAAACTGAGAGGTCTATAACAGTGCTCCAATCGAGATCCAGCGAAGCGGGGGAAAGACGAAGAAAAAGAGATATATCATTTTAAATCAAATTAGAAGCCCTTGTCTGTGGCAATCGTTTCCGAAATCAATATCGTTTGACAGAGGGACCTCCCGTCGACCACCCTGATGGGACGCGGTCGTGTCGACTCGCGCGAGAAAGGGGATTTAATTTAGCGAGGTATGAAATTACGAGCGAGGTGTTTTGCTCCCCTTGCGAAAACGATAAATTTCGACGTGGGAAATGAATTTGGGTAAGTTTCTCTACCGGGAGGGGGTGATGTATTTTCCAAATCAGACCCGATGTTCTCGTTAGGAAAAAGTGTGTGATTGAGATTGAGGTTTTTGTATGTGCTTACATCTATCTCAATCTTTCATCGACCCCATTTTTATTTAAAAGGCAGGTGGCGTTGCAGTTTTCAATGAATGGGAAAATTCGTTTGCTTGAATGATTTGTATGGGTGTTATGTCTTTTGATGGTATCTTTAAAACTTCCTATGCAAGCTTTCTCCTTCCTGGTGGTGGTCTTGGTGAGGTATCTCGTCATCAGTGAAATTGACCAGATCTTGATGGACGAGATATTTAGACATTTTAAGAAGACTGGCCAGATCTTGATCTCGTCAACATCGAAAAATTGACATTTTGATGACCAGAAATCTAGTCATCAGCAAAATTGGTCGGACCTTGATGGTCGAAATATCTCGTCATTATAAGAAAATTGACCAGATCTTGATGGACGAAATATTTAGACATTTTAAGAAGACTGGCCAGATCTTGATCTCGTCAACATCGAAAACTCGACATCTTGATGACCAGAAATCTAGTCATCAGCAAAATTGGTCGGACCTTGATGGTCGAAATATCTCGTCATTAAGAAAATTGACCAGATCTTGATCTCGTCAGCATCGAAAACTCGGCAACATCTTGATGATGAGATATTTCGTCATCAACAAAATTGGTCAGATCTTGATGGACATCTTGTCATTATAAGAAAATTGACCAGATCTTGATGTCGTCAGCATCGAAAACTCGGTAACATCTTGATGATGAGATATTTCGTCATCAGCAAAATTGGTCAGATCTGAATGGACGATTTATCTCATCATTATAAGAAAATTGAGCAGATCTTGATCTTGTCAACAAAAGAATATCTTGATGATGATTTTTAAGGGGTATAACTCGGTGCCCGATGCGACGTTATCATTAAGAATTAATGAATCATTATTAAGGAGCTATAATCGTCATTATTAAGGAGCTTAATTAACGTATATATCCTGGCATAATTCAAGTGTTAATGTATTCAATTTTTAAGAGGTATAATTCGATGTGATGTTATTCGACACGAACCAATAACAACCAACGAATATAATGTCGTCATTACTAATTATTATGGAGCAAGTAACATAAATTGTCTTAATCTTAAGTTACTGTATCCACTCTAAGGGTTATAACCTGGTGTACAATGTGGCGTCATTCGACCCTAGCCAATAAGAACGAATCTAAGGTCGCCATTATCAATTATTATCGACCTGTTTATAACCTAGTGAACGATGTGACGTCATCCGACCTGAACCGATAACGAATCTAATGTCGTCATTAGTAATTAGTATGGAGCTTAAAGTAATGTTATCATAATTTACTGTTAGTGTATTAAATTGTTAAGAGGTAAAACTTGGTATACGAAGTGATGTTATCCGATCCAAACCGATAACAACTAACGAATCTAATGTCGTTATTGCTAATTATTATGGATCTTAAAGTGACGTATCAGAATTTGCTGTTAGTGTATTCAATTTATAATAGGTATTCTGGTGGTGTATGATGTGATGTTATTCGACTCAAACTGATAACAACTAAGGAATCTAATATCGTCATTACTAATTATTAAGGATCCTAACATGTTGTCAGAATTTACTGCTAGTGTATTCAAGCATTAAGAGGTATAAAATGGCGTATGATGTTACATTTAACAAACTGATGACAACTAACGTATCTAATGTCGTCGTTACTAATTACTACGGAGCTTAGAGTAACATGTTGTCATAATTTACTGTATTCAGTTTTTATGGGTTACAACCGGTGACGTCATTCGACCCGAACCAATCGGATCTGGGGCTTAAACACCTCTTTTTCATGCAAAATGATCGCGGGAATGCGCGAAGAAAATACACATAAAGGCAAATGACATTAGGGGCGAAATGCGCGAACTTTCAAAGAGCACAGTGCCGAGTTTAAAATTAAGTTTAATAGCAAGAAGGGCTGCGCGAGAAACAGGAAGTGCAGCGGGCGCTCAAGACCACACGAAAATAGGCAAACAAAGTTAACGCACTCGTTCGAGTTTTAACTTCGTTTTCCATCACACGAGATGAAAAATACAACTCGAGTTAAATGACGGGAGGGGAAAAAATCCGCAAAAAGGGAAAAAAGTCATTCCTCCGTCGAAAGGATAGGGGGAAAGGGGGAAAAGCGGGTTTGCTAATGTAACTTTCTGTCACAATGTGTGAGGGGGAAATCTAATTCACGGTGTGTTTTGTGGGGTTTTCCTTAAGACAAAAACATTTAATCACATTTTCTTTGAATACTTAAAGACTTTTTTTGCTCTTTTTTTGGCAATACATTTTTAAAGGATATTTTTTTGTCTTGGGTTTTTCGTTCTTCAGTTTTTTTTTCTCTGAGAGTAAAGATCGCTGAGTAATATTTGCTGGGGAAAAAGCTGATCGCGGAGCAATAACTTATCAATCCTCCCCCTTCGTTTCTCCCTTATACGCCATTCAAAGAGGAAATAGCAAATTTGCATAATGGAAGAAAGTACTTTGTTGACGAAACGTATTTGGAGACTTTTGATGGCAATTTTTTTTAACTAAATTTGTGTCCTTTATTTTTTCATTCGATTTTGTTTTAGGAGCTTTGTTCTGTTTATTTTCTTATCAACTGAGAGAGGTTGCTTCGAACTCAACCGTGAGTTATTTCGGAAAATCTTCCTTTTAAGCAATTCTGTTTTCGTTCCTTTGTTCTCAGATTTTGGGGTTTTCTTAATCGCGATCAATAGACCTTTTTGCTCTGTCTTCGATGCGTTCAGAATTTAGTTCCAATCACAGCTTGCAACTATTCGATGAAGTTATCAGAGAGAATGTCTTAATTTTTCCTGCGCCACTTGAAAGTTTATGTGTGTGATAAGTAAGACGTGAGCTTAGACAGAACTGACTGATGTCGCAGTACATAAGAAAGATAATCTTAGAGGATTCCTATATTATAAGTGCTATCTATCTATCTATCTATCTATCTATCTATCTATCTATCTATCTATCTATCTATCTATCTATCTATCTATCCATCTATCCATCTATCCATCTATCCATCTATCCATCTATCCATCCATCCATCCATCCATCCATCCATCCATCCATCCATCCATCCATCCATCCATCCATCCATCCATCCATCCATCCATCTATATCACACAACCTTTATAACCATATCTGTCTTAAACCTCCTCGTGGTAGTCTTGACAAGGTATATCATCTCATTATCAAAACTAACCAGATACTGATGGACGAAATACTTCGACCTTAGAAAAACTGACCTCATTTTTGATCTCGTCATCATCGAAAAACGGCAATATCTTCATCAGTCGGAATTCAATCCTCATTCTTGATGACGAGATATCTCGTCATTTACAAAATTGGTCAGGTCTTGGACGAGATATCTCGTCAAAACCCCACTTGGAGGGTTAAAATACTTTAACCCTCTGAGCATCACGGGATTTCCGAGTATTGTAGTACTGCTTTTACCCCACTACACACAATGGCCAAATTACCTCATCCATTGGTTGAAAGAGTCCTAAGAATGATTTTATTGGCTAAGAAATCTGTCCTGGCAACCCTACTGAAAACTCTTAATCCTATGAGTGTCACAAAATTTCCGAGTAGTTTAGTATTCATTGTTTCCCATTTACGCACACGTAATGACTATATCACCGTATTTATTGGTTGATAGAATCCTACGGAGAATTCTATTGGTCTAGAACGTCAAAGATGATAAGAAGTCATGCAAGAAAGACTGCATAATGGAGATATGCGAGTAAGCAGTTTTACAAAAGGTTCTCGAAATCAGTTACTCATACATACTTTTATAAGTCTAAAACTGTTTTAGTCTTTGTCAGATCCAAACTAAACTTAGAATATTTATTTTATGTACCTTTTTCTTGAGTTTAATAAAAATATATATTATGTATGTAATAAAAAGAAAATTAATTTTTTGATTGTTTAGTGTGGCACACAATTTTTAGTGGTCTCAGTTTTTATGTACTTTTTTGTAATAAATTGAAGAATTTTCTTATTCTTTGGTAAATTTTTTGGGAACTTTTTAAATTAAAAAACATGTTTGTCATACTCGCATAATTCAGTATACTAACGAAAAACATACTTCTAAAGCATTCTTGATATATACTTCAAAAATAATGATTTCTATATATTTTTCGGTTTGACGGGATAAAATGAAATTTTATTATTCCATTAGTAATTATTATTATTAATCTATGACTTGGGATTAATATTTTTATTAATCTACTAGATTTGTGATAAAATCAATTTTTATATTATATTTTTAAAGTCTATTTATTACAAAAAGTTAATAACATTAAGTAAGCACTTCATAGTCAAGTAAATTTAAAAAACACAGATCCCTCAGTGTTTAGCGGTAACCCGAACACTTATCGATTTAGTCGAAGAAAAGCAAATTGAAGTTTTAGAGAAACTTTTAATGGAAAAAACTCCACCCTCGAATAACTGGAAGAGTTCAAAAGAAACACAGGGAGGAATGAAACTGGACGATCGAATAACGATAAAAAAAACTGACATTCTTCTAGAAGAAAATTTCGTGACAGTTTGCTGTTTTCGTTTCGAGACAGCCCTCCTAACAGTGGTCATTATTTAAAAGCTGTCCGGTCATCCTTCTCTCGCCAACCCCCTTAGCTTCTTCGGAACTTTCCAGTGTACCTCCCCCTTCTTTTACCGTTCTCGTCCAGAACGCAGCAGTAATACTAAAAAGACCGCTGGTCAGCAGTGTCCGGAATAAAATAGTTCGCAAACCCCTCGTTTGAATTGTTGTGATGTGCTTATGAATGACAACAAATTCAAAGTATGTCTTCGAATTCGATTCGTTTTTAAAAGCCCTTAACACAAAAGTGTCAAACAATTTCCCTTTCCTTGAGATTGAACACTTATTTACTACGTTGGCAATTCTAAAATACAGTCAACATATTATAATACATAGTACGAGAAATAATAAAAATCTTCTTAACCTTCGTCATTTGTAGATAAATATTTATTTCCACGATTTCTTCAGATTATAGAGGGCTTTTCTGGCAAGATAAATGGACCTTGTGTCATTCAACTCCATTCACCAACCAAGTTGTCGAATTGGTTGGTAGACGGGAAAGTGTGGTGCCAGTTCAGGTCACGATCTCGTCATCTGATCGTGGTTCAAAATGACGAATCGTATCCTTCCCTTCGGGGTTGATCCCGCAACGCCTCCAATAGCCCGCTGCGTTGTTCCAATGCGATGTAAATTCAACTACCTACCCAAGATTTAATGAAACTGAATTGAGTGCGACATAGCAACAATCCGGGGTAGCCTCCTCCCTGGGTGTATTTCTCTCTTCTGTGTCAGTAGAACTTTCCTTGTTTGTTGTGTGCCCGTTATTCGGCTGTCCATTTCTTGTGTTTGGCGCTGCATGGCCAAATATGTCCCTTGAGGCATAAAACACAGACCATACAAGCAACGTATCGAAATAATTGAATTTATTTTTTGATGCTCCGACTTTTTGCTTAACCCGACCTCAGGAGCACATCTCCCTTAGGTGTGTACGAGCTTCTGCGACCCGAGATACTCTA
Source organism: Meta bourneti (assembly GCA_933210815.1). NCBI lineage: Eukaryota > Metazoa > Arthropoda > Arachnida > Araneae > Tetragnathidae > Meta > Meta bourneti. The sequence continues at coordinate 21,040,913 of OW119931.1, forward strand.
GCGATCTTTTTCTTTTCCCATGGGGTTTAATGTCTATAGTAAACACGGGGGTTGCTCTTTAGGGATACCCAAGCGATCATTTTCTGCTTTTATCCCACTGCTCCGTTCTCCCAATCCCTCTTTTCGTCCCCTTTCACGAAATTTTTTACTTGACGTTGCGTTGTGTCTGGAGCAGCTTGGCCGAATATGGCCCTTACGCCATCAAACAAAAACAAGCAACCAACAAACCATGCTTTAACCCTCCAAACGGTTTGGGCGAGACACATCGGTCCATCAAGATCTGACCAGTTTTGAGAATGGCGAAACATTTCGTCATCAAGATATTACCGATTTTTTGATGACGAAGAGGTGGTTTAAGTTTTTGATGATGATGTGATCAAGGGTCAGTTTTCTTCTAATGGCGAGATATCTCATCCTTCCAGATCTGGTCAGTTTTGCTTATGACCAGATACCTCATCGAGAAAACCACCAGGAGGGCTAACCCATAGTTTTAACTTGTAATTGACAAAAAGAAGCGACATCTGAAGCAACTAATCTTCGAGCCCCAACCCTAAAGATTGTGATTTCTGTTACTTGCACTGGGAACACGTAAAAAAGAGCGATACAGCCGAACGTACGATAACTTGAAATGTTACCGGACTACGAAAATCCGATGACCCTCTAAAGTAATACACGGGATCTCCCAAAAGGATAATCTCCAGTTACATCTCATCATCGACAGAAATAGCGACCGGAATAAGGATCGGGAATCACACGTCTTCCACTCTTCCCGTACCCTAAGTATTATTAAAACCTTTCTTTTTGTTTTTCCTTTTGCTGGACTCGCACCGAAACACATGTTCCTCGACATTTTCTGAACCGAGTGGTGCAGCGGGCAGGGATTGACCCTGGCGGCATACGGCAGCCGCGGAGTAATTAGTCGAAAGTGGGGCCGAGGCCAATCCCCAGGGTCCGTAGGCCGAGCAATCGCATTAGGCCGCCTTCCCCCCGTATAATCTGGAGCGTATCTCACCTGCTTTGATCACCTACCTCTCCCCTACAAGATAATAGATAGTTTCCACGTGTATCGACCACGTGGCAAAAAAAGACCGTGTATAAAAAGAAGGGGAAGCTGCACAAATACAAAAACGGTGTAGTTGTTTGTGTACTTGGGTTGTTTTTTGGGAGGTTCAAGGGCCATATTTGGCCATGCTGCGCCAGACACAAGTAACTGACACAAGAATGTCAGACAGACTATCAAGTAATTGACACGAGACATACAATATCAAGTAATTAGCACCACACAATGAAAGCTTTTACTGAAACAGATAGAAGAGAGAAATACACCCAGGGAGGAAGGTATCTGGCAGGAATTGAACCTGCGCCACCTACAACTTGGAAGATTGTTAGGCCAGTGGGCATACCCACTGAGCCACGACGATCCCATGGGAAAGATTCGAACGCTGTACTCTTACACCGACACGTTGGCGTGCTGTGGAAGTTTGGCGATTGGAGTGCCAGCTCAGGTGTTGACCTCGTCATCTGAGTGATACAAAAATACTTGGTGTTGTCCTCGGATGTTACCTTTCCGGATGGATGTCTGACCGTTGCCGATTGTGTTGCTCCAGTGCGACGTTTTAATTGAACTACCTTCCGCGAAAAGGGATCGATTTGAATGGAGTATAATGGCTAGGAGCGATTTTAACCCAAGTATCGATAGATACAGATTAAGAGGTTGGTTTTAACTTAAGTTTCAGATTATTTTTGATTTCAGTACCAAACTTTTTCATTGAGAACTGAAATGTTTTTTTTACTAATAAAAGAACCTTAACTCTCTGAGGGGTGTATACTCATATTTCCGATCTGTAATCTAGACCCTGCATGACTGTTAACCGGTTTTGACCTTTTTGACCCAATAGAATCTCTCCTGGAATTCTTTCAGTGTCGCCGTGGCTCAGTAGCTTTCGTCCACTGAGCTAGCAATCAGCAAGTTGAGGCGAGGCAGGTTTGATTCCTCTTTGGTTGCATTTCTCCATCTTCTGTGCCAGTAAAACTTTCTTTGTATGTGTATTTCCATCTACTTGATGTTGTTTGGCACAGCTAGGCCAAATATGGCTCATAAAATCCAATACAACAAACTAACCTAGAATTCTTTCTACTAATGGATGTGGTTATTTAATCACTGTGGGTGTGTTTCGTGGTAAAATCAACTCTACACTCTCAGGAATGTTGTGAAGCACAGATAGTTCAGTAGTTGTAACAAGATTTTGATTAGGTACTTAACATATTACGGTTTTTTAGGTAGGTAGTTTTAATTTACGTCGTACTGCAGCAACACAACGGGCTATTGGTGAGATCCGGGATTAATCTCGAAAGGAAAAGCATCTCGTCATTATGAACCTCGGTCCGATGACAAGAACAACGCTTAAGCTGGCACCCCACTCTCCATACTTCCACACCACGCCAATGTGAAGACACGTCAGATTTAACCTGCACCAGCCCCCACGTGCATGACGGTCTTTGGTTGGATCGAGGGACATAATTACATAAGAGTTTAATAAGATCCTTAATCTGAGTTCTTTTAGATATACAGTGTTTTCAAAATGTCATGATTAAAAGTAAAATTTAAAGTGGATATAACACCTTTAGAATTCACTTTCAGTTATCAACCATTTATAACTTTCAAAGAATTCGCGTGAATATGCTATTACAATAATTTCACTTCATGAAAAGTTATAAGTGAATTGATCATTTTAACAGTAGAATTTTATATGTATTTGCAATACATTTGTATAAATTTTTATCTAGGACAATGCATTGGGGGGTGGTACTAGACTGATTACAATTCATAGTTTACTGCTACTTAACTAATTAGTATGAAATTTTTCTTATGTTACACTTTATACTTAATTTAATGCTTACAATTATGGTATTTATTATGTGCTAAATATTATTTGACTTATTATAATTATTAAATTTATATTTTTGTAATAGAATTTTAATATTTGGGTTTAAATATTTGGGTTATTAAATCAGAATGAATACGAACAAGTGTTCTCAAATTTAACTGCTTTAGGGCCTCGAAACGGCTTGCAAAGCATTCTTTACAAAACAGCCATAAGAACTAACAATTTCTGGTTTACTTTGTTTTTCTAGTTTTCAACATATAATTACCATGAACAATTCGTCATTTATTTAATTAATTAAACTGATGGGAAATGGATGACATCAATTAATAAGCAAATAATAAAATGCAGTGCTTGAAGTATGAGATTTTCTGTTCTTTGCATTGCATAAAAAATAAGAATAGTTTAAAGCCAATTAATTTTAAGAGAGAAGTGAATGATTTTGATTTTTCATAACTCGATGACGCTTCAACTGCTCTACAACTACTACAGTGCTCATTATAAAGTTATAAAGTGAGTTTAAAGCACTAATGAACAAGGACTTAACTAGTCAAAGGTGATGAAGGATGGATTAACTAGTGGGTGGAGAATTGCTTAATTATCAAACATAATAATCGACGACGTGACTCATTAACAATCAAGCTTGCAAGAAACAAGAACATTCGACACGGAAATTTCGATAAAAATCCCACTGAACATGCTGGGTAATAAAGATTACAGACTAGGCTGACTAGCATAATTAAAACGACGTTATTCATTTATTTCACTTATGAATTTAATTGTTTTTCTCTACAGAAAAATATCCAATTACAGAAATCTAAGAAAAACGTATGATCCAAAAAATGAAAAATACACAGAAATATAATTAGGTAACAGATAAAACAAAGCACTTCATTGAAGCAGATTACTTATTGAATTGAAATAAAAAATATATCATACTCCGAGAAAGAATTATGTAGTTTAAAAAATCTATTTGTAGCCCCAAACTTGTTACATATATTCTTTAACCCTCCAAGTGGTTTCGACGTGATAGATCAAGACCTCGTCTATCAAGATCTGACCAATCTCGCTAATGACGAGATATCACGTCATCACGATTGTCGATTGAGTTCCTCATGATGAAGACATTGCCTTTTCATGATGATGACGCGATCACGATCAAGTCAGTTTTTCTAATGATCTTCCATCCAGATCTAGTCAGTTTTGCTAACGTCGATAATTGTCGTCGACCAACTCGAGCGTTAAAGGTTAAAAAAAATAATTGACGGTTTCTGTTGATATACATGGGAACGTTAAAATGATTACAAGAAGGGAATCAATTTTGATAATTGATTTAATTTTTAATTAATTCTAAAAAGGACGAATCAGTTTTGTTATGCAGAAGGTTGTAAGCAAACTTTGATGAAACGATTTCTCTACGGAGCTTAAAAATACTTGAACCGAAATGATTTCGTGATTCAGAAAAATGTACACCTTGTTGGAATTGGAAGAACACATACTATGAGGAACAAGGAACAGCAAAAGAACGTATATTACTTGAGACAAGAGAAGTGATACGGTTCGTTCTTTTAGTTAACGTTACACCTCGAAGATTAAACGTTTAAAAAAATAATTAACGGTTTCTGTTGATTTACATGGGAAAGTTAAAATGATTACAAGAAGGGAATCCATTTTAAGAAGTGATTTAATTTTTAATCAATTCTAAAACGGACGAATCAGTTTTGTTATGTAGAAGGTTGTAAGCAAACTTTGATAAAACAATTACTCTACGGAGCTTAAAAATACTTGAACCGAAATGATTTCGTGATTCAGAAAAATGTATGGATGTATGTATGTTGTATGTATGTATGTTGTTGGAATTGGAAGAATAAATACTATGAGGAACAAGGAACAGCAAAAGCACATATATTACTTGAGACAAGAGAAATTATACGGTTGGTTCTTTTAGTTAACGTTACACCTCGAAGATTAAACGTTAAAAAAAATAATTGACGGTTTCTGTTGATATACATGCGAACGTTAAAATGATTACAAGAAGGGGATCAATTTTGAAAATTGATTTAATTTTTAATCAATTCTAGAAAGGACGAATCATTTTTGTTATGTAAAAGGTTGTAAGCAAACTTTGATAAAACAATTTCTCTACGGAGCTTAAAAATACTTGAACCAAAATGATTTGGTGATTCAGAATAATGTACACCTTGTTGGAGTTGGAAGAGAATAAATACTATATGAGAAACAAGGAACAGCAAAAGCACATATATTACTTGAAGTAATACGGTCGGTCGTTTTAGTTAACGTCACAACGGGCTATTGGTGACGGTCCGGATTCTATCCCGAAGGGAAAGACCCGAGGACAACACCTCGCAATTTTGAACCACGGTCAGATGACAAGAACAGCACCTGAGCTAGCAACCCACTCTCCAAACTTCCACACCACACCAACGTGAGGAGATTTGAGGTCACAAAAGATTTAACGGGCACCAGCCCTCATGTACACGACGATCTTTGGTTGGATCGAGTTTCGAACTCACAACCCATCAGTTGCTTATCCGCTACTCTTCCAACCGAACTACCTCGGCCCTCGAGAGAAGTAATACTATGAAATATTTACCTATGAAAAATTTTACTTCTCAATAATGTCTTAGGAAGCAGTATTTTATAATTCGGAATCGTTAAACCTATTTTTTGTTTAGATGTCACGAAACTCAACGAAAATTTATTAATAGTTAAAAAGTTTTTTATGAATTTTGTGCTTGGAATTTTCTTATAGTTAACTCCCTACATCATTTTGTACATAATCGATCTATTCGAAGGACATCAATCGTATTTGTCATAGAAGGAGCGCTACCGGAAATGACACCGATGACAGTTTAATTAGGATGATGGATGAAGAATCGATTTTGGAGATTGATTCTTAGTAATGTATAAAATATCGCCATTGAATGCTAATGAACAGTACGTTTGCAATACTCCAATTTCGAAGACAATTTACTTCTATGAGAAAACACACTCGAATTGTAACTTGGGTAAAAAGGAAATTACAGACTAGGTTTTTATTCTAATTGATATAAGAATTATTGAATTTCAATATTTTTTCGTAAGCGTGAAAATTAAAGTCGATTGATGGTAATTAATTAACGTCACACTGGGGCCACTCAACGGGCTATTGGCGACGGTATGGGATTAGTCCGTAAGGAAAAAACCCGAGGACAATAACACGTAATTTTGAACCACGGTCAGATGACTTAAAGTCGATTGAAATCTAATTTGAAAAATTGATAACTCTTTTGTCTCGAAAAGCAACCATCTCAGATTTACTTACAAGTACTCATTTTACATCGGTAAACATTCTTTGAAAGCAGCTAAAACGAAATGTTGCAAATAAAATTTGACAGAGATGCATTTCTGCCGTCAGGTACTAAAAGTCAGACTAAGAAATCTCTTTATAAAAATGTGGATGAGTAATGAGTTTTGAATATTTTCTTAAACTCTAAATGTCTGAAGTTTAATTTATTTTAAATGATTTAACAATTTACGATGAAAATTTAAGGAAAAGATAACCTCATACGAGGAAAACTGAATAAAAGTAAAACGTGCGGAGCCAAAGTAAACCATTGAGTCCAAAATTCGAGCAAAAAGAATTGAATTGAAAAGGTGATAAAAAGCAAAGCTTTGAGTACAAAAGTTGAACAAAAAGTAATGTATTTAGATAAGTTGAGTAAAAAGTAGAGACCATCACAAAAATTCAGCGAAAAGCAAAGTAGTGAATACAAAAGTTGAGCAAAAAGTAAAGCACTGAGTACAAAAGTTGAAGAAAAATAAAAGTACTGAGCTAAAAAGTTTCGAACAAACAATTAAAGTATTAAACACAAAATTAACCGAACCCAAGAGTTGAGTAGAAAGTAAGGCACTGAGTACTAAAGTATTGAACAATAACTGAGAAATAATAAGTCTTAATATTAATATTTATAAGTCTTAAATAAATTAAAGCGCTATACAAAAAAAAATAACGAGCAAAGTAAAACTTAACAGCTAAGCAAAATGCGAACACCGAACAAATTATCCAGAAACAAAGCTAGACTTTCTCCACAGCTTCAGTGAGATGTTCAAACCATTCAAAGGCAATCACGCGCAAATAACTAACATGCACACCGAAATGGAATTCAACGATTATAAACTACCACCCGATCCCTAAATGAAAAAAAGTTATTTTTTCACCCTGTCTCGAGCCTGGCTTTTATTTCCTTTCCCCGTACCTGTCGCTGTAGCGAAGCGGCCGAGGTCCCAGGAGATCACCGTCGGATGCTTGATGAATTGCGCATTTTCCGGTGTACAGTAGCCATTAGGTAATTGGCTACCTATACTGCAGCCTAATTAAATACGATCCTTTGATTCGGTAAGTATAACTTGTACCGGCGACGCCCATGCCATGTTCATCCCCCCTTCTTTTTTATCTCCAATCCTCTGGTGCATTGTGTATGGATTGCTGTACCGAATTCGCTGCTGTGGTGGATTGGGAGGCAATTATGTTATTTGAATCGCATCAGGTTAAAAGTCTTTAGGAAGTTCCTCTTTCTAGCTCAAAACTCCGGTGCTTTAAGGAAATTGGCCCTTTGGGTGGTGAGGGTTTTCGGTTTTCCTGCACAAATTGGTAGTGTTGGGCCATCTTTTGATCGAAGAGATGTTCTACATCTTGTAATAGGAATGAGATTGTTTTTAAGGTGGAATCAGGGGTGATTAGGGATTGATTGTTATTTGGTATGTGGGTTATTTCCTTACTTTAATTTTTTCCTTGTCCTGGTGGACGAAAATATATTATTTCGCAGTGATTTTCTTTATTGCTCAATACTTTACTTTTTCTCAATATTTTACTTTGAGCCACCTAACTGGTATGGTGCGCATAGCGTTTGTCTGATGCTCTAAGACATTATTGCCCTGTGATTTACTCTATTGCTCGATATTTTACTTTTTGCGCTGTTTTAGTTTTATTGCTCGATATTTTACTTTTTCTTGTTAAACGTTTTTACGTTTCTTTGTTAAATCAACTTACTTCTGTAAGCCCCATGTTGTACTTCTGTGGTGCACGGGGAGTTTGCTTTTGTTCAACAAAGAAAAAATTTTACTTTGAGTTCCTAACTGGTATGGGGCTTATAACTTTTGTATGATGGTCTAAGACATTATTTCTCAGTGATTTACTTTATTACTCAATTCTTTACTTTTTGCTCAATGTTTTAGGTCTATTTCTCAATGTTTTACTTTGAGCCACCTCCCTGGTATGCTCATAGCGTTTGTCTGATGGTCTAAGATATATTATTTCCGAGTGATTTTCGTTATTGCTCAATACTTTACGTTTAGCTCAATGTTTAAGTTCTAATGCTCAATATTTTACTTTGAGCCCTAACTGGTATGATGCTCATAGCGTTTGTCTGTCAGTCAGTAGGCTCGGGTTCGAATCCCGGTTTGAAAGCGCATGGATGTTAGTGATTGTTCCTCTGAGGTGTTTACGGCGGCTTATCTACTGGGTGCTTCTACGCAAGTCTTAAACAGTTCCACTTAATTCATTAGAAGGAAGGATAAATTTATTTAGAACAAAGAATGTTTTTAAACCACGCTTTTATAACAGGTGCGTGAGGGCGTGCAAGAGCTCCATGAATTAATTTTTTATGCTCCTACAACTGATACTGATGTACTTGTAAACGTTATTTGTGTCTTGATATTATATTTACTAAGCACGGTCCAACCATGATGTTAGGGAATGCATTTTAACTATGCACGTGCAAATAGTAACCATGATATGGAATGTGATGAAAAATTAATTTGGGAGATGAGAACTGGAGAAGTGTAAAAGCGTTGATCCGCGTACTTCGTAGTTTCGTATCGTCCTTAGTTTATTAATAAATGTCTAGATTTTAAAAAATAAGGTTTCGTCTCCGTGTTTGCAACGGAAAAGCTAATCTACAACTATTTAATGAAATCTTAGTAATACTTCGATCACCCGAAAAGTGACCATAGAGAGTCTTCCTATCACGGTGAATTAGGCCATGAAAACTCCCAACAACATGTAAATCATAGAAGTGTTTTTTCTCTGGCGTTTGCCATCTTGAACTTTTTATACTTTGTAAATATTTTTCACAGCATTGTCATCTTAAATATCACATTCCTATATTTCGAATCTAATAAAGAAAAAAATTAAGACTTCCACATTTCAATGTGCCTATAAGTAATAAAAGAATAAATATACAATAATTTTGCAAGCGGACTTTAACCCTTCTGGTGGTTGTCTCGACAAGGTATCTCGTCATTAGCAAAATTAACCAGATCTTGATGAGCGAATCTCGTCATTAGCAAAATTGATCAGATCTTGATGATGGACGAGATATCTCGTCATTAGCAAAACTGACCAGATCTTGATGGACGAGATATCTCGTCATTAGCAAAATTGATCAGATCTTAATGGACAAGGTATCTCGCCATTAGCAAAATTGATCAGATCTTGATGGACGAGATATCTCGCCAAAACCACTTGGAGGGTTAATGTCTTCCCGACGTTGTTCTTTTTATCAGTTGTCCTTACCTGTATCCTGTCCTCTGGCAAATCTGTTTTGAGGGAGAGCATTTCCCTCGCGTACACATCCGGATAGTGTGCGTCTTTGAAAGCCTTTTCCAGCTCTTCTAATTGGTAACTGGTGAATATGGTCCTGGAAAAGAAACAATCCAATCAATATCGCTTAAGAGAGCACTCTTCATTTGCTAACCAATGTATGTTTAAAACAGGAATTTCGCAATGCAAGTCCCAAAGGGTAATACGTCAACATCTCTTATCGAGTTACATCCGAGGATACTCGTCATTTTGATCCACGATCAGATGTCGAGGTCAACACCTGAGCTGGCACTCTACTCTTCAAAATTCCACACCATGCCAACGTGAGCTCACGACAGATTTAAAGTGCACCAGTTCCCATGTACATGAAGGCCTTCAGTTCGATCGAGTTTCGAACTCGCAATCCACCGTTTTTCAAATCCGCGACTCGTTTTATTGAGGAATAAAGCCCCTATCCCAGGAGATCTGTAGGGCCTCTTGCTTTCACTCACCGGACATGACTACATATAAGGACACTTACATCGTACTGGATTAACAAGAACTGCTATGTGCCTCCTCCTGGATGAAACGACAGACTATGTCTAGGACTGCAGTCCAAAATTCCTGACAATACAATTGCAAATTATACTGTAAATACTGTTTTTAACCCTCCTGGTGGTCGTCTCTACGAGGTTTCTAGTTATTAACAAAACTGACCGGATCTTGATGGATGAGATTCCTCGTCATAAAAAAACCTGACCACATCTTGATCTCGTCGTCATCCAAAAATGACAATACCTTCATTCGGAATTGAATCGGCATTCTTGACGAGATTTCTCGTCATTAGCAAAATTAATCGGATCATGATGAACGAGATACCTCATCGAAACCACTTGGCGACTTAAACCACATTTAATCACTTCAGACTTCTATTGAGCTGCTCGTTGACTTTTGTCCAAGAGGTCATAGATCGGGAGTAGGATAAAAAAGTATCTTAATCCTGTAACGGATCATTCGTTACTTTTTTCGGGCGAACACAGCTCACTCGAGTGTTTTCCACTAGTTAGTTTCTGTGTAGGTGGAAATGGCAGACCATTTCAAGAACTGCCCTAAAATTCCTGACAATACAATTGCAAATTATGCTGCAGATGTTTTTAAACCACATTTAATCCCTTTAGATCCCTGTTGGGCTGCTCGTCCACTGGTGTTTTAAAGGCCGGAGACCGGGCATAGGATAAAAAAGTACCTTAATCCAGTAACGGATTATTGGCTTCTTTTTTCCGACGAACACATCTCGCGCGAGTGTTTTCTACCAGGCAGTTTTGGAGTAGGTGGAAATGGCAGACCATTTCAAGGATTGCCCTAAAATTCCTGACAATACAATTGCAAATTATACTGTAGATAATGTTTTAAACTATATTTAATCACTTCAGATGATTGGACGAGCAGCCCAATATCCCTATTGGGCTGCTCCAATGGTGTCCTAGAGGCCAGAGACGGGCATAGGATAAAAAAAGTACCTTAATCCAGTAACAGATTATTCGTTACTTTTTTCCCGATGAACAAATCTCACGCGAGTATTTTCCACCAGGCAATTTCGGAGTAGGTGGACACAAAAGAGCTGGCCTATTGACCTGCTGTCACCTGAGCGAGGTGACAGGGATCAACGGAGGGCGAACTCGAGTCTCTCCGCCCCCCATCGAACAAACATTAACGGGGACGAGGCAATTGCAAAACAATCACCTAAGCGCATTCTGCGGGAGACAGCTCTTTTTGTCCCCGGTGTTTAGGAAGTGGCCGGTCTCGATTTATCTCCTGGCAATTACATCACTAAACTGACACCGTCGGCTTTACAAATAGATGATTCATGAATGGGATTCAGCCATTTGGTGATTTAGCTACCACCAGCTCTTTTCCTTGAGTAAACATAATATTTTAGACTTGGTTGGTTTGGTTCTTTTTGTGTGACGCAAGGGTCGGATCTGGCAAAGCTGCACCAAGCAAATGTTTTTTCCGTCAAGTAAATGGGAGAAGCGGTAGCCCAGTTGGAAGCAGCCAGATTAGCGACCGGAGGGTTAAGATTTGATCCAACCACACACCGGGGGCTCGTACGCGTTAAGCCTTTCATGGCTTCAAATGTCCTCACGTTGGTGTGGTGTGGAAATTTGGAGAGTTGGGTACCAGCTCAAATGTTGACCATGCCAACATCTCGTCACTTGACCATGGTTCAAGTGACAAGGTGCTATGCTCGGATCTTTCCATTCGAGATGGATCACGGACCGTCGCCAATAGCCCGTTGTGATTCTTCAGTTGATTAACTATCTACCGTCAAGCAAATGGGCTCAAGCAAGAAAAGATTTGCTGACACATATGAGACATATACCGAGGGTACATCTTTTCGCTTGGAATTAATAAATTATACCAAGTCTGTTAACTCGAGAGACTTGAAGTGTAGGTATACACTAGAAATCACAAAAATCGACTAGAATTTCGATTTTTTATTGTTTCAAAATATTTTCCAACTCCTTAACTTTAAAACTATACCAAGATCTTGTAACTATTCGAAATTTTTTTTAAATTTCAAGTCGTTAGGTACTGTCAATATGTAAATACCAGTTTCCAAAACTTTAAACTCAATTTCTGAAGAACTGTCTTTGCAATATGACGCTTTGTTCAAACGGTGGTAACTCAACAATGAATGGATTTATCACAATAATTTTTCTGTCATTATAATCTATGTAATGCAGTGGATGTTTTGACCCTCAATCAGAGTTACCAGTTAAGAAATGAATTTTTAGTTGATTTTTAAATGTTAAAATTCTTGAATTTTTGTTTACTTGACGAAAAAATTGTAAAAGAAATCTATTCGCTATTGCAACTTGATTGTGGGTCAAAACAAGAAGAATAATATAAGGAATAATTTGCAACAGGAAATGTCTTTCTGAACAAATTAGAATTTGAGATATCACTGTTCAAAAGCATAATAATTCAATTAACTATATCTAAATTAGAAAATTGATGTTTAGCTCAACCTGGTTTTTTCGCACTGAAATTATTTTAAGCATAAACCAATGACCTACAGTAAAAAACTGAATTTTTGAAATCAAAATTACAAAAAGATCTATTGTATACACAGAAGGACATACATATAATTACAGGAATTGAACCTGCTTCGCCTAAAGCTCGCAGGCTGCTAGAACAGTGGTCAAGCCTCTTGAGCCACTGTTGTGGTTCGGAATCCCCTTTAACCTCTAAAGCAGTGGTTCTTAACGTTTTTAGTGATCGGCTCCCCCTTGAATCTAAAAATAAGTTCTCGCATCCCCTTGAAAAACGTGTTTCTATTTCTTTATTTAGAAAATTACATCTATTACAAGATAATTTATTGAAAAATAAACACATACATTTACATATACATACAAAACAATATCACAATTTTTAATGGCTACGTTGTTTATTCATAATATTTTTGAAGCGAGACTCCTGTTTTGAAAGAGCCACGCGTAAGTCATCACTTGCATTGAAGCGATTTCTGGCTTTTGTTTTTATGTGCAAAAGTGATGAAATCCCATTTCACATAGGTAGGTGGTGGCAAATGGTAAAAGTGTCTGCAATGCTGCTTTTGCCCAGCTGTGTATAGGTTCTAACCGTGTACACCAGAATTGTTCCAAGTCCAGTGTTTCAAATTCCATTGGCTCCTATTTCAATAAGATCGTCTTTTATTAAATCGCTGTCGTCCATCGAAACTTCTTTCGCACCCATGGAAATGCTTTCTCGCACCCCCAGGGGTGCACACACTACAAGTTAAGAATAACTGCTCTAAAGGAACAGTGGGACGTTTGAAATGCCACTTTAAATAGCTAAGGCAAGTTTTAAACGTAATCAGAATCGATCACCTAATAATTGTATCACACGAATCTCTTTTGAAAACCAATAATTTTTAGAAGGGGTGGGAAGGGATAAGAGAGAGAGAGAGAGAGAGAGAGAGAGAGTACAGAGCAATTAAATAAATGGAAAGAAATAAGAAAAAATAATCGTCTTTAAAATTAAAATACCGTCCATTATATATTTCCTATTGACAACTAAAACTTAAGTTCTGGAAGGTCCAATTTCCAGGAAAGTTATTTTGTTCGAAACAATGATGGGTAATGATGTGTGCGTGCTTAAAGTTATATCTTGATATTGAAAATCGGTGGGCATATAATCTCATTGAAAAATATTCATAGCTTGCTTTCATCTTTGAAGACTTAGCAATTGAATGATTTTAGAAATTTGATTTTTTGACGACTAAGCAATCGAATACTGATTTTAGAAATTCAACTATTGGACGAATAAGCAATTGCATGAGTTTAGAAATTCTACTGTTTGACGACTTTTCGATTGTATGATGATTTTAGAAATTTGTCTATTTGATTAATATTATTTATATTTGGGTAAAGTCATTAACTCCTCTTCGACTTTTGAGCGTACCGCTTACATGACTAAACAGAATTTTGGTTCTTTGCTCTATAATTTGGTTAACATCAGATTTCATCATTTCTATTTTTTATCTATTAACTATATAAAAATGACAATCACCATTGCGCATATTATCTGGAGTGTGTGTTAGCCTCAATCGGAAACATGGGGAGGGGAAAGGTCTGTACTGAAGGTACTTATTGCGCATGACGTACACCATTAGCCAGTCATAGTAAGAAAACAATTTGAACATTTGAAATTATCAGACATCTGCATTCCCTCGTAGACTTTCTGTGTTGAAAATCAGGAACGTTAAAATAGAAACCAACTCTCTCAGATTTACTTTAAAAAATCGTCATTTGCGGTTTCATCGATTGTTAGTTTTTTGTCACCGAATTTTAACTTTTTTCCATTTTAAGGAAATGAGGAATTGAATCTTTCCAAAGGATTCTATGCTAAAAAAGGAACAATAAATCTCTCCAAGGGATTTTATGCTAAAAATATAACTATAAAATATTTGAATGATTCTATTCTAAGGACAGAAGTAGTAAAATATTTCAAAAGGATTATAATTTAAGGAAAGGACCAAGAGAATCTTTCTAATGGATTCTACTCTACAGAATGGGCCAATAGAATCGTTCCAAATAATTCTATTCCAAGGAACGGATTATTAGAATCTTTCCAATGGATTCTATGCTAAAAAGGAACAACAAGATCTTTAAATGATTCCATTCTAAGAAAAGGATCAGTAAAATATTCCAGTAGAATTATAATCAGAGGAAAGGAAAAAGAGAATCTTTCCAATGGATTCTGGTCTACGAAATGGGCCAATAGAATCGTTCCAAAGAATTATATTCCAAAGAATGGGCCAACAGGATCATTCCAAAGAATTCTATTCCAAGCAACAGATCATTAGAATCTTCGGAACGGATTCTATGCAAAAAAGAGAACAATAAAATCCTTCCAAGGGATTCTATGCTAAAAAAGGAACAATAAAATCTTTAAATGATTTCATTATAAGGAAAGAATCAGTAAAATATTTCAGAAGAATTATAATCAAAGGAAAGGAAAAAGAGAATCTTTCCAATGGATTCTACTCTACAGAATGGGCCAAAAGAATTGTTCCAAAGAATTCTATTCCAAGGAAAAGATCAATGGAATCTTTCCAAACGCTGAAAGAAGTCATGGATTCTTTAGTAAGCTGTGGTTATTTAGTCATAACGTATGTATTATGGGGCAAAAGCAACACTACACTACTCGTAAATCTCACTCAAAGGGTTGAACATTATCTTCTAGGCAAGACACCCTTTTCGTCACCCACCAAAGGGAAACTTGAATAGGAATTTTTGCAGAGTGCCTCATACCTGGGGGTCCCCACCGATTCATCCCCAATCCAGTCGCACGGTGGTCGTGGCAAATTAATTTCCGGTAACCCTTGCAAGGGGCGCGTTCCCGGCCAATCGATACGTCTTATAATTGCCGTCAATGTGTCACAAATTTCACATATTCTCTGCTCCCTCCCCTGTTGACCGATGGGGAGATAATTAAAATGGCGCAAGGGACCCGCGCGGCAGTTTTAGAGGGGGGGGGGGTGAGATTCGCAGCGCAAACAAAGCAACCCCCACTCCATTCCTTTCGGATTGTTTGCCGTTTGGAGAATTGGCAAGTAGGCCGGAATTATGACCGGTCTAATACAGCCACCTGCGGGAGAGGTGCCAACTATTGGAAGAGTCCACTGCAAGGGTGTCATCGAGACCCCCTTTGCCACCACTGCGATGACTTCTCTACCCCTGGACGAGTTTTACTGAAAACGAAACTTCGTGTTATGGAAGCGATTACGAGTTCCAACTAATAATTGATTGGGTACAATACAATAAAGGATAATACGAAACGCTTGATTGCAACAGATTGCTTGTAGCATTGAAAGCAAAGCATCATGACAAAATCATGGCATTTGAGTCATTTGAGATTTGTTTCTTGAACTGTGAAGGGCCGAGGTATCCCGTTTGGAAGAGTAGCGGATTAGCGAGTTCGACATTCGATCCAACCAAAGACTGTCGTGAAGTGCTTTGGTGAAGGTGGAGGCTGGTGCACGTCGTGGCCTCATATGTCCTCGCGTTGGCATGGGGTGTCAGCTCAGGTGTTGACCTCGTTATCTGACATTGGTTTAAAATGGCGAGGTGTTGTAATAGGATCATTCCTTTTGAGATTGATCTCAGAAGGAATCGCCAATAGCCTGTTGGGTTGCTCTAGTGCGACGTTAATTAACTACCTGGCAAACTTGAATTGTGAACAAGTTCGCTCGCCCCATTAATTTTCCCCAGCAAAACCTCTCGATTTGTTGAAAATTAAAAAATAATTAAGCAATACTGGTATATAGGCGGTTGAATTTACATCACACTGGTGAAACACGAAGGGCCATTGACGACGGTCCGGGATCAATCTCGAAGGGAAAGATCCGAGGAAAGCACCTCGTCCATTTGAACCACGGTCAGATGACGAAGTCAACACCTGGACTGGCAACTCGCTCTCCAAACCCACATGGGTCCGACAGTTCTGGCCATGGTCTGACGAGACACCAGACAAATAAACTACGCCGAACTTCTCGAACATTGTCCGACCCTGAACGCCTTGTTTTATTTAATTGAGAAACGTTAGACTGACGCAATTCAAAAATAACAAACACCTCGGGAGGCCAAAACTCATTTATTTCCTACAACTCTCCGCGTTGATCAAGCTGCGTCCAACAGAAGACAGACAACGTTGAGTAAACGGACATGCACGATCAAGAAAAGTTTTACTGTCACAGTAGAGAATTACACTGAAGGTATGTTACTCGGATGTTTCCCTTTGGGATTGATCCCGAGCCGTCGCCACTAGCCAGTTGTATCCCTCCAGCGCGACGTTAATTACCATTACCAGATTAATGTTAATTAACTACCTATATACCCAGGGTATGTTACAGGAATTAAACATGTATTGACTACAACTCATAGTAAGATCATAGCGGAGATATAAAAATAGAGTGGGTAATGGTAACTATTTTATGTACCCAGGATCATTTGAACAAAACTAGTAATAACGTGACTCTTGGACTTCTTTGCCGGTAGGAAACGAAAATTCACCATCTTATTGGTCTACGGAACGGGAGAAGACGCCCATCCATCGATTCATCATCTGATTGGTCCACTTCACATAGTAGTAAACTTTGATGATTTCACCATTTTTGCCGCCACTCCGTAGAAATGTGCATTCACACATCTAACAAGATGTTAAACCGCCAAACTAGGCGATAAAAGGCCGAATCCCTTAGAAACCTTTAGTGACCCTTAGAAACAAACATTTATCATCTAATTGGTCCACGAGTAGTGAGAAGACACCCATCCATTCATCCGATTGGTACTCGCGACAATTTTGTAGACGTTTGGCGATTTCGCCATTTGTGTAGTGACTATGAAAATGTGAATTCACGCATCTACTACGCCATAAGGTGTTATATCTTCAAATGAGGTGATAAGACGTCCCATCCGCCAAACAAGTAGGTTTTTTCACAGACCAGTCACGTGACAGGTTGGTCACACGTTTTGAAGCTCCTCTCAATAACAATACTCAGTCTACTTATATTTCATGTCTATGAGTTGAGTAAACGGGTCTAATTTTTCTAATCTAGCTTATAATTACATTTTAAAAAGTACTGTGTGATTACATTAAGCTGATATTGATGCCAGGACTGTATAACTGTGCTTAGAGAAGTGTTGAATTAATCAACAGAAATGTTAACTGATTCTTTAAGAGATAAAACCCAGCATCCGTCTTTCAAAAAAAGACCATCGCAGCTGCAGGAGAATAATGAACCGAGCGTTAACTCTGAAAAGGTTTAATTTTCCTCCAAAAGCCTAAGAAAACTAATTGACACTCAGTTAAGTAATTTCTCCGAACTTGAATAGAATCTTCCGAATAAACTTCCCTCTCGTTCTCCGCGTTCTAAAAATAAAACCGACACCAGCAGGCAATATCTAAAATTACACGAACCCATCTTCCAAAGCCACGGAAACTTTTAGCGAAATTAACACGCAGGAAATTCTCGTGACTATTATGACCGGTAATAAAACGGAATAAACCCACTTTTGAGGGGAATAATACCTTTCGAAAGATTAATAACAAATATAAAAAGAGAAATAAAGCTCTCTTCCCTCTGTGGAGTGATAATAGCTTTATTCAGACTGGGAGGTACTTTGGATTCTCGCTGCAAAATGTTTACTTGGTAAAAACACACGTCGCTGTCATTAATCTTTCTTTGTGTGCTGCCCTCCCGCTCTGAAAGGAGACGAAGCGTTGTTTTTTTCCTATTACACTTGGGTTTGTAATTAAAGTGAGCCAAATGTAGATTTATCTTCGTGTGTTTTGTGTACCGGAGTGATGTGGGAGAAAAATTTGGAAGTGGATTTTGAGACGAGTTTGGAAGTGATGCGTTGTTGTGTAGAGGGCGCTTCGGTAGATTTCATTTTCCTCGTCTTTTCTCCGCTTTCTCTTTGAGTAATTAACCCTCTGAGGGGTTCACACGCGTAATCCCACCTTGTAACCTGCAGTCTCCATTGCATGACTTCTAGTCAATTTTGACCTCCTTGACCAATATAATTTTTCCAATGGATTTTATTCTAAGGAAAGGAGCAACAGAATGTCACCAGCGGATTCTGTTAAACAGAATGGGCCAATAGAATCGTTCCAAAGAAAGGACCAATAAAATAACTCCAAAAAAGATTCTATTCTAAGTAAAGTGCCAAATAGAATATTTCTCTCTAAAGATTAAAAGAATCCATGGATTCTTAGAAATATGTGGTTATTTAACCATTAAGAGTGCATGAATGAACCAAAGAACCATTGCATGACTTTTATTTAATTTTAACCTCCTTGACCAATATAATTTTTCCAATGGATTCTATTCTAAGGAAAGAAGCAATAGAATGTCACCAGCGGATTCTGTTAAACAAAAAGGATCAATAGAATCGTTCCAAATAAAGGACCAATAGAACAATTCCAAAAAAAGATTCTATTCTAAGTAAATGACCAAAGAATATTTGTTTCTCTCTCCCTAAAGATTAAAAGAATCCATAGATTCTTAGAAATATGTGGTTATTTAACCATTAAGAGTACATGCATGAACCAAAGAACCATTGCATGACTTCTAGTCATTTTTGACCTCCTTGACCAATATAATTTTTCCAATGGATTCTATTCTAAAGAAAGGACCAGTACAAATTTTCCAAAAGATTCTATTCTAAGGAAAGAAGCAATAGAATATCACCAACGGATTCTGTTAAACAGAATGGGCCAATAGAATCGTTCCAAAGAAGGGACCAATAGAATCCTTTCAAAGGAAGGACCAATAAAATAACTCCAAAAATAGATTCTATTCTAAGTAAAGGACCAATAGAATATTTCTCTCTCTCTCTCTAAAGGTTAAAAGAATCCATGGATTCTTAGAAATATGTGGTTATTTAACCATTAAGAGTGCATGAATGAACCAAAGAACCAATTATCATATGGAAGTAATGAATTTGTGTCCCTTCTCCAGTTACCGAATCACACAGAGATCATTAAAGAATGTGCTCAGCATTTGTCAGAGAGATTAACCAAATTTGATAAGAGCTTCCTTCAAATTAAAGAGCAACATGGAAGTTGTTGGCGGCGCAGGTTCGATTCCTTTCAGATTCGATTCTTTCTTGGGGCATTTACCTCTTATGTGTCAGCAAAACTTTCCTTGTGTGTGCATGTCTATTACTTGATATTGTCTGTCTTATGTCTGAGGCAGCATGGCCAAATATGTCCCTTGCGCCATAAAGCCCAACCAATCCCTTCAAATTAAAAATCGATTTTCAATACTGGATTGAGATATTGAAAATCAACTTTCAACACAGAATTGAAATACTTGGTGCTCTATATAAATCAGAAGAAAATTGTCTCGAGAAAGCTCAAATCAAAGTTCTGTCAGTGCAATTCCCGTCCAACTATTAAAGACAGATATCTGCAATGATCTGAGAGTTCAAATTATCAAAAGTATACTTATAAAGTACTGTATTTATCTGAAATTCTTTCAATATATATATTATATTGAAAGAATATAATATATATATTATATAAGTATAATATATAAGAGTATAATATATAATATATATAAGAATTCAATATATATATATATATATTAATGATCATATAATTTAATTTTATAGCTATATTGAAGTAACCATATATTTTTAATAAAGATAAAAAATTAATTTTGAGATAATATTTTCATTTTGGTAGGTAATTAATTAACGTTGTAATTATCGTCACACTGGAGAAACACAACGAGCTATTGGCGACGGTCCGGGATCAATCCCGAAGGGAAAGATCAAGGATAACGCCTCGTAATTTTGAACCATGGTCAGATGGCGTTTTCATGTTGGAAAAGGAAACTTAATACACGGAAATATATTATTAATTAAATTCGAAGTAATTTGTTTTGGATATTTTTAAAGAACAAAAAAGTCTCAATTTCTTTAAACGCATACAGAAAACTCGGTGTTTTAAGGAACAAAAATGATTTCATTACGTGTTGCATGAAATCCTTCATTTGTGAATATGTGCCTGGATCCTATAATCCATTGTGAAACTATCCTAGATAATATTTCAGTAAATTAAGAAAATTAAAATTTGTCATTTCTACAATGACTCACTGTTTAAGAGAACCTTTAACTGAGCCATTGAAATAAATTGCTTCCAGTGAAAAAATGCGCTGTGAAAGAAATTCAAGATTTGATCTTTTTGAATGGATACTTCTTTTATTTTTCTTTTGTCATGTAATGCTTCATTCGGAAACAATACACTTGAGCAGAAACAATAGTTATTGTTTACGCACTAAGAAATTAACTAAATTGCGTTTTCCTTACTCTCAGATTTTTGAATCCATAGAAATTACTTTAATGAGGTATCAATCTAGAACTAATGGAATCTCACAGAGAACTGTTCCTATTTGTTTTAATAATGTACCACTGAACAATGAAATCTTTTGTCTGCTTTGAGCATTGTGGGAGTATAAGTTGGAGGATGAGTGTTTTAGTGTGCGGTAAAAGAGTTTTATTAATGTAACAAGACTATTAAACAAATGTTTATTTCTTTCTCAAAATTAGGAAACTGAGTTGAGAATTTAAATTGCCTTGGAATGTAATATTTAGAACATTATCTCTTGCGAGAATTCGGCAAATCTATTCCATCCCTCAAATGATTCTAATTCAAAAAGAGTTTGATTTTGAAGATTTGGTTTGCAATTTTTAGCGTTTTATCATCTGTATTAAATTCGTTTAAAAATATGCGCATTTAGTACATGAATTTAATACTTAATATCAGCTTCTGCGTAATATGATGTTAGAAAAAATTAAAAACATCTTATTAATATAGAATGTAGGATAGTTTGAAAGAAAAATGGAAATTCTAATATTTTTGCTTAGAATGAATTTCTAGATAAAAACTGGTTAGATCTATATGGAGGGAATAGGTGATTTCTCTATACTGGTAACGTTCTGACATTAAAAAAAGTTTCATAAGATAGGTAGGTAGTTAATTAACATCGCACTGGTGCAAAACAACGGACAATTGGCTACGGTGTGGAATCAAAGTTGCATAAGTATTTAGATTATTTTTTTCGTTATTCAATATCTTCTATAACTTGGAAGACTTTAGAGATCAAATAGAACAAGAATAGCTGAACTTCAATTACGTGGAGTGACGTAAGAACACTAGATTTCTGAAAGCACCTGGTATCATTTTTTAGACAAAAACACCTAGCATCCTTGTCTTAAATACTTAGATATACTCATATATCCCTTATTATATATATATATTTACATACTCTTATATGTCATATACTGTAATGTATCCTGGTTATACCTGTTATACCTTATGTACTCGTTTAGTATCTTTCTTTTACCATTAGACGAAATGTCTACCATTTAATCATCTTCCAAAACGCAGTTAGCATATAATGATACGTGACTGGATGAGTTTCATTTTGAAAATGTCACTTTAAAATATTTTAACCCTCATTGTGGTTTCGACGAGATATCTCGTCCATCAAGATCTGACCAATTTTGCTAATGACGAAATACCTCGTCGAGACAACCACCAGGAGGGTTAAAGAATTATTTACAATTTCCCACTATTAATTTTGACATTTTTTCGATCACTAGGCTCCATTAGCTTTACTGAAGCAAAATGCAGCACTTGAAAAGGTTTTAAAAACTTTTATGTGGCAGATCTTGATTCGTCATCATTAAAAAACCGGCACCATCTTGATGACGAGATATCTCGTCATTAGCAAAATTGGTCAGATCTTGATGGACGAGATACCTCGTCGAAACCACTTTGAGGGTTAAAAAGGACATACAGTTTTAAAAACTTTTATACTCCCCATCAGTTATTAGCTCGCAGTGCACTTACAAGTACTTGTAGAATACTTTTATTATTCCAATATATATAAAAGTTCTAATAAATATCAGAAACACGATATATTAACATTATATATGCGATATTTAATTGTTTTTATGATGTGTCAACGCATCAATTTACATTAAATAGTATTGTAAGCAAACATACCTGTGTCTCCTTTTCTTCTTTTTCTTTTTGTTCATAGAGTTCATCTCCTCGCCGAGGCCATTTTTGGAAAAGTCTGCCCCGAGAACTGGAATTGGAAAAAAAACACCACTAAATATTTTTGTCTCTTTTAGTGATTATTTCACAAATGAAGCGTCATAGACAGCGACTAATTTTTCAAGTATACAATGCTATTCATCTAAAAATTTTAAATCTAAAATTAGTAGCTTTTACTTGTGTTTGTTTTATGCATAACAGAACTCCATGAATCATTTTGAGGTCACGTAGTTTTTACCTGGTTTTGTTATATACATAACAGAATTCCATGCTTCCCTTAGAGATTTAAAGAACCACATCGACTTGACGTTTAAAAGGTTTTATCTACTTGGTTTATATTATTTATACTTGAATCATTACAAAATTGGATGTAAAAACATGTTATGACAGATCTTAAAAGCAGGCATTCCAGCTATCGTATATTATTCTACTATAATTCTATTGTAAAATTAGGTATGAAGTGTAAATAATTTTTCATGTTTGAAAATACGAGTTTATGATTTGCCAAATGATTTACCTTTCCATAAGGATAAAAAGTAAATGCCAGTGTTAAATTTTACTGGTAAATATTAAACTCTGCATAAGTGACTTTTTTGTTGCTGTAGGAAAGGGTAGTCGTAATGCATTGTAGTGCTATAAACATAGGCATAGTAAATGTTGACTGTCGGTTTTAAGAATTTCTCTATTAATACAGTGTTTTATGGGTGTCGAAGTATATCCGAATTTTTTAAAAAATGTCTCCAAATATCGAAGTCGTTCGCTTTCTAAGAGATTTTCCTCTGATTTAAATACTTGAATGATTTTATTCCCATTTGTGTACACTTGTAATTTTTGCTGGAGAGCTATTATAAATTTGCTCTACAAAACTAGTCACGGAATAAATTTGTATTGAGTCAGTCGTTATACGGCATACTTATGAATCTAAGCTCAAGGAAAGATGTTTGATCTTTTAGGGCTAGAGTGAAAAATATAGCAACAGAAGATGGAAAAAAAAACAAGGATGCAAATGAAACTGAATTTATCAAGCCAATTAATCAAAAAGAAATAAATAGATTTGAGACAATATACTGGAAGATGCTTTTTTGAGAACTTCCAGAAAATTGTCCCAAATCTGTTTTTTTTTTATAAATTTTGACAATAGAATAATAGTAAATATAAAACTTGACAATAGAATAATAGTAAATATAAAACTTGACAATAGAACTGTTCCAAAGAAAGTATTAATTCTAAGGAAATCGAAGCGTTCCAAAGAAACATATTGATCTAAGGAAACTGCCGATGGAATCTATCTAAAGTTGAAAGAATCCATGGATTCTATAGAAAGATGCGGTTATTTAGTCATTAAGCGTGTTGTTGGGTAAAAGCAACCCTACATTCTTCGGAAATCAGAGGGTTGATATACCTAGAATATTCATACATTGATTTGTTTTCGATTGGACTTGGTATTCCGGAAATAATCGTTCAGAAAGTTCTATGGGAAATTTTAGCCCCTCCAACACATTATCCTTTTGGCGTCTCTGGAATAGCTGGTACTTGAGAGTGAATCGAGACGAAAATAATGCACCAGATAGATATCCGAATCCTAATGTGTGCCTTGCCAGTTGTCCTCGAATCTTTCCTTTCGAGGTTGATCCCGGACCATCGTCAATAGACTGTTGTATTGTTCCAGTGCGACGTTAACTCAACTACCTCCTTACCTAATGCGTGCGTTAACCCTCCGAGTGGTATTCGACGAGATATCTCGTCCATCAGCATCTGACCAGTTTTGGTAATGATGAGATATCTCGTCATCAAGATATTGCCGACTTTTATGATGACGAGATAAAGATCTAGACAGTTTTCTTCGAATGACGAGATATATCGTCCATTAAGATCTGCTAATGGTTTTGCTGATGACGATATATCTCGTCGAGACAGTTTTCTTCGAATGACGAGATATATCGTCGATCTGCTAATGGTTTTGCTGATGACGATATATCTCGTCGAGACAACCACCAGGAGGGTTAAAGATGTATTCACGTCAAAAAGTTCATTGAAATAGTCGTATAAAATACATTTCCATATAGCAAATTCCCCATTTAGGAAACTTCCCTGGCAGGACTTGGCGATTGTATATCGATTAGAAATAAACCAATTCTTTCGGCGATGAACTTCAAATCGATATTGAAAAAGCAATACCGTATCACTCTCTCGCCGATGCATATTAAATTAGCACCGAATTCCGAGTGCGATTCCAATATTGTTCAGGTAATCAGGGGCGTGAAAGAGGGGAGGGGAGGAGAAAAAAATGCCCCCCCACGAGCGGGAAGGAAGGACTTTTAACCTCCAAACGAGAGCCCAGGAAATATGACCCTGCGAAAGGGGGTCCATAAATTGCGCCCTTCATAAGCCTCGAATTCCAGACCGCCAAAAATGGAGCTCGCTTCCCAACATACAAGGATGGAATTCGAGCGGGTTGCTGCAAATTTCGCGCCTGCAGCTTGGCGACTGCCTTGGCGGCGGACGGGGGGAATGTTGGTCGCCGCCAACCGTGATTTAATGGCAGCTTGATTATGAGACTCGCAGTCATTTGCATGTTGCTGATCCTGAATTTAGCGCATATCTCTGTTGAGATAGGGTAGGTGTTTAATTAACGTCACACTGGAGCAACACGACGAGTTATTGGCGACGGTCCGGGATCAACCCCCGAAGGGGAAGATTCGAGGACAACACCACGTAATTTTGAACCACTGTCAGATAACGATCTGTTGATAGGGAGATCAACAATAGTTCAATCTCTGGCCACCAGAAGTTCGAACTGAAGCAGCCTTTTCTTAAGAGCAGCCACGAGTGTGCATTTAATAGTTAAAACATTAGCTTCTAATCAAAAGAATTATTCCTGGACTACATCTAGTCATCTTATACATTGCGGGATAATTTTTTTTTACCGGAAGCACTTTGTATAGGGTCGTTATCCCATGGTGGAGTTGAGTTGAGTTGATTTGAAGTCTTGTATAATATATGTACATGAAAATTTCTGTGTGACTCCTGCGAATCTCATTTAACCCTCCAAGTGGTTTTGACGAGATACTTCGTACATCAAGGTCTGTAACTTGATGTACATCAAGGTTCGTACATCAAGTATTAATGACTAAATCGTCGAGACAAAACTGTCCTATTTCACCACGGAGAACAAAGATCCAATAGGAAAAGATTTTGTATCACAGCCTGGCCACTACAAGGTAGAGTTGATTTTTATAATAGTATTAACTTTCTGAGCGTCACAAATTGTTTGGTTGGGTTCTATGACACAAGGACCAAATTTGACCAACCTGCATCAAACACTAGGCAGAATATCAAGTAAGGAACATACGCATACAAGGAAAGTTTTACTAGCACATAAGAGGGAAACACACCCACGGTAAGTTACAGGAATGGAGCTTGCGTTGCCTACAACTCACAAGTTGCTAGGCCGTAATGTAGTATGGCTGAATGTAGTAGTATTGTAATATGGCTGAATGTAGTAGTATTGTAGTATGGCTAAATGTAGTAGTATTGTAGTATGACTGAATGTAGTAGTATTTTAATATTGCTGAATGTAGTAGTATTGTAATATGGCTGAATGTAGTAGTATCGTAATATGGCTGAATGTAGTAGTATTGTAGTATGGCTGAAACCTTATATCACATTTGATGACAAACTATATGATTAAATGAATCTTAGGAAACACTCTAGTGATTCAAACTGGTTAGGAGCAATGCAGGGAAGACTGCAGAACGAGAGTGTAGTTCCTCAGAAGATTAAAACTTATTTACGTTATCAAAGTTTATGTAATTACTATTTTGCCAGACTTGTATTTTACACCAAGTTTCCTTAAGACTGTAATTTGATCCTCTGAATTACGTGAGTTACATTTCTTTTCCATCCACCATGAGAAATATTATTTTGAATCACCATCATTATGTCGATTTCTTCAATTGGAGAGTTAACTGTTTTAAAGATCAATAAAATTGAAATTCACGCATATTTACATTTGCTTAGAAACCACTGATTGCATAAGAGAAAAAAATAAAATCTACGGGATTGAAGATAATTTATGGATATTTTAAGTGCATTTTGCAACTATCAAATAAATAATGCCTAGTTTAGCAATTAGCCTAGATTTTGATATTTTCGTGGACGTGACATCAAAACGCACTCTTTAGATGATGAAATCCTTTTGTCTATATTTTCATTCTACATAAAAGGATTTTACAAAAATTAAACTGTTTTATGGAATATGGTAAATGGAAGTCATTGTCTTGAAAAGAATATTTGATGACACTGTGTGTTAACTTCAAACAAAATTTAATTGTAAAATATTATTTAGTCAGTGTAATAAGTACTATTAGATAGAATTAACTACTTGTTCTATTGAAATTACAAGCAAGAAATATGTATCGCACCAAAAAGTTTCAACTAACATACATTTAATGCTTTAAACCGTGCAATCTTCATTTGTTATTTACGAATACTTATTATCTTGTGCAGCCTAGAATCAAAATATAGTGATTTATTGCTGCAATATTTATATTTGCTACAATCAGAAAAAAAGTCAAGTTCGGTTTCAATTATTTTACTCGGTCTCTTCTACGGCACTGCAAAAATTGAGATACATATTTCCAGCTTAACAGCAATCTGTCCCACACTGACGACATTTCCTCTGATTACCGTTGTGTAAAGTAAGCACTGAAAGTGTATTTATTATGCACTCAATTGAAATCGCATTTGAAACTACAACTCAAATAAAATCAGATTTTGACATTTGTAAATACAAAGCTTGCCATACATATTTCCAGATTAGCAGCAATCTACACTGAAGGCATTCCAATTGATTACTGTTGCGTAAATGAAGCCCTGAAAGTGTCCAATCCACTCAATTGAAATCGTATTTGGAATTAAACTCAAATGAAATTACATTTTGGCATTTGAAATATGTAATGCAAAAACTGAGATACGTATTTCCAGATTAGCAACAATCTGTCCCATGCTGACAACATTTCCCTTGATTGCTGTTGCGTAATTTAAGCACTGGAAGTCCACTCAATTGAGGACGCATTTGAAACTCCAAACTCAAATGAAATCGCATTTCAGCATTTGGAATATGTAATACAAAAATTGAGATACATTGTTCCAGATTAGCAGCAATGTGTCGCACACATTTCCCGTAATTGCAGTAGCGTAAATTCAGCACTGTGGAAATGAATTTTGCACTCTAAAGCAATCGCCATCGGATGCGCTCTTAACATCACGACATCGCTGGCGTGGAAGAGAGGGAGAGAGCCGTCGCCAAGTATGGCAGACCGCCCGGGGTTTCTGCCTGCTCATTGATGTAATATTCAAGGTGCGGGCGGGGGGAGGTTTCTTTCATTCATTGCCGATATTAGGCTTAGTGGCTGAGGCACGCCAAGAATTTCCCAAACCCCTGGCGTTAATTAAATTACTTGGCCATTAGTAAGTCAGCCGAATAAATGGAATATTTGGTACCCGGCCTTTAGACCGGACATCGCGGTATGCCGCCGTCCACTAAATTAGCGGATAACTCGGCCTTTTTGAGCTCCCACATAGATGGATGGAATGCTCCTCCACGGAGAGCCTTCGATTCCCATTTGGAACGCTCTCTCTCTCCTAGAATGCTTTGTGTTCCTTCCTCTCGATCTTCGACCGTTGCACATTTGTGGCCCAACTCTTCTTTAAAACCTGCTTTCGATTTTGTGGTTAACCAATTATATGGAACATATTGGGTGCTGGCATTGGAAGCTGTTGACATTGTTGGAGCATCTTTTTGGAACATTCGAATGTGCTTGTAGGAAGTTACTTTGATTCCCATTTGGAACGCTCTCTGATTAAAATGTTTTGTGTTTCTTTCTTAAATTTCTTTAAAATCGTTCATTAAGCATTTGTGCCCAACGCTTTATTAAAACATGCTCTGGATTTTGTGGTGTGGTCTTAGAACTTAAGACATGCTCCGGATTTTGTGTTGAACATCTTGGAACTTTATTCGAATCGATGGGGGAGTTTCTTATCTTCAATTTAGAATACAACCTGTTCTAAAATGTATTGTGTTTCTCTAAAATTATTTTAAACCGTTCATTACACAATTTTGCTCCACGATTCGTTAAGGCTTGCTCTGAATTTTATGGTGTGGGTGACCACACATTATTGGTAAACATTACGATCACAGTTAGAAAATGGAAATATTGTTTGCACATCCATTTCGAACATATGGATCGGCGGAGGAGTTTCTTTGCTTCCAATTTAGAATGCCTTCTCTTTAAAACTATATTGTGTTTCTCTAAAATTTCTTTAAAACCGTTCATTATACAACCCTGCCCAACGATTCGTTAAGGCATGCTTTGAATTTTGCTGTGTGGTTGACCACACATTACTGATACACATTAGGTGCACAGTACGAAAACGGAAATATTGTTGAAGCAATCACTTTGAACATTCGAATCGGTGCAAGAGTTTCTTAGATTACAATTTAGAATACCTTCTCCTCCAAATTACATTGCGTTTCTCTTAAATTTCTTTAAATACTCTTTGATGGAGTTGCACATTTGTGCCATATTATCAGGTCTTGGTGAAACCTGCATTGGGTTTTGTAACGTGGTTCATGAAGTACATAGAACACCACATTAATGTGCACAAGGTACTGAGCAATTAACATTATTAGAACAGTGAATTTAAGCAAAAAAATATGTATTAGTCTTTTTCTTTACAGAATTAATAGGTAGTAACAAGTATTGGGCACTAAGAATAAGAACTGCAGAAATGGCGTGTGTTACTTAGTAGGCTCTTCATGTACTGGGGTTGTAAAAATTATATTGTGATACAAGAGATTTAATGTGTTGTCATTGTTGGAGCGTGCGATTTCGAGCTCGGGATTGATGTTTAATTTATTTTCATTTTAATATTTAATGGGCGTGTAAATTTCCAACTCAATTCTGATTTTATCTTGAACCGGAATTGGAATTGATTTAGAAGAACGATAGCTTTCAGAACAGAGTTCGTCAGATCAACGGTCGGCGTCATATGACTATTCAGTTGTAATAAATGTCTTGTTTGGTTTTGTAGTTTTGAATTCCAGTGTAGTTTCTACGTGCACTATTTCGCAATTCAGTCCACTTTAGGAATTTGTTGGACACTTAGGTCCTTACGTATAAACAATGGCTGACATTTTTGATGAAAATAAATTGAAGCATCAATTGCAAGCTCAAACTCGCAAGCTCGAACAGTCATCATAGGAGTAACTTTTATAAACTTTTTTTAACATTTTTTAAACTTATTTAACATTTTAACATTTAGGTCGCTGGCAAATAAGTTGTTTTAAATATAACTTAACATTTAGGAAAATAAGTTGTTTTAAATATAACTTTTAACATTTAGGTCGTTTGCAAATAAGTTGTTTTAAATATAACTTTTAACATTTAGGAAAATAAGTTGTTTTAAATATAACTTTCAACATTTAGGTCGTTT
Source organism: Meta bourneti (assembly GCA_933210815.1). Classification (NCBI taxonomy): domain Eukaryota; kingdom Metazoa; phylum Arthropoda; class Arachnida; order Araneae; family Tetragnathidae; genus Meta; species Meta bourneti. The sequence goes on from OW119931.1 coordinate 21,071,018, forward strand.
GGAAATAACTTTTTTAAATATAACTTTTAACATTTAGGGAAATAAGTTGTTTTAAATATAACTTTTAACATTTAGTTTACATTTCATTCATAACATCGTAACGACAAACATCTCGCTTTTATTGAATTTGTTGGTAAAGTCGTTCTTGCCCTCATCGCTTCAATCATAATCGAAGTCAATACCTCATGAAATATTAGCAAATTCTTTTGTTAATGATAATCAACTTTTCAGTTACCTTAATGTTTAGAAAAATATTAGAATTACAATCGAAGAAAAAATACTTCTCGTATCTAAATGAACTCCAATTACAGCCCAAATGGTGAGAAAATATTCATAACATCTTTGCACAACGACACAGCTCCTTACGGAAATTTGTAAAACTGAATACGCAACAAAGAAAGTAAATATTATTTATCTGTTGACGTTTAGGACTTCTTTGGTTGTTAACATGGCAGGTTGAGCAAGAGTTAATGAGAGTGACAATGACTTGCAAACATCCATCATCAAAACAGTTTTCGCAAGAAAAAGTGCTGTTAGTGTTTATTTAATTTTGTCTCGGTTAAAACGAAGGTTGAGTAGTGACATTGAGGGCATTACATTTTTCAATCTATTTCCGTGTAATTATCGTATTGCCAGAGCTAATTAAAAAACTTAGAAAAAATCATTCTGGTGAGAAAATTAAATGCATGTCAATGTGCAAAACAGTTCGTATCAATGTGACGGTCTTGGTTAAACTATCATTTTGATTTTTTTAACGAAAATATTACTCGGATTAATTCAGAAAACCTGGAATCTTAATATATCATTCCAAATTATATTCCTCGAAGTGAATCAAGCGAAAGTAATACAAGTAAGGTATATCTCGAATGAAAAACACTTGTTTTTCGTACAAGTATAAAAATCCTGTATCCTCAGATGCTATCACAAACCATGATTTTATCGCAAATATTACCGGAGGGTTGCGAGTTCGAAGCACGATCTAATCAAAGACCTTCGTATTCGTAGGAGCTGATGCACATTAAATCTCTAGTGTCTACAAATATCCTCACATTGGCGTGGAAGTTTGGAGAGTCAGGTGCCAGCTCAGGTGTTGTTCTGGTAATCTGACCCTGGTTCAAAATTATGAGGCGTTGTCCTTGATCTTTCCCTTCGGGATTGATTCCAGTCAGTCGTCAATAGCCCGTTGTGGCGCTCCAGTGTGTCGTTAATTCAACTACCGACCAACCGTATTACAGATATTTCGATATATTGAAATCTTTGTATCTCCATCTTCATTCACTACTGGATTTGTTAAATGTAACTCTAAATTACAGTATTAGTTAAGCTAGTTTTAGTAGTATAGTTAAAACCTCTTTTTAACCAAGTTTGCCGGTAGAATTCAAATAGTTTCAGTTGGAATTTTCCGTTAAAACTAATAACATTTATTGTGACTTCAATTGAACTACGAAATGGTAAAAGAGCGTAATTTGTTTCTGGATTCTCTCCTATGCATTTGGTAAATTTAACTCTTATTCAAAGAGATATCCCTTGATAAATTTTGCGGAAAAGGCACAATCTGTAATTAAGTGCTTTTCCAATTCTTTAACGGAAATCTATGTTTCCATTCAAATTAAAGCAATAACAAAACACTAATTTATGTAGAGTATATATAAAACCCAAACAAAAAGTAAAATTAAAGTTTAAGGGGATTGATTTTATTTTTATTTTATGCCGCATGGTACAAAAAAGTTTAAGGAATGTATACTGAATTTAGAAGGGCATAAACTTAACTTAGAAATGAAGGTATGTGGTTTAGTTGGAAGTTGCATTAGTGTATACTAAAGTGTGTTTTTCGAATAAAACGCAAAAATAAGCAGATAAAGGAGTTATCAAATACTAAATATTATGTCTACTTAAAAACTCCAATTACAAATTTATTTTAATTAATCTTCTGTTTTGAACCAATGCAAACATTTACAGTCAAACAAATTTTAAAACAAAACGCACACACACATAGAGGCTATGAATAGAATATGGTGTGTTTTTGTCTCCAAATAGTGATTTTTTTATGTTTTAACCGTTCTAACAAAATTAAATTTTGATCATTTTTTGTATGATTATATTTTTGATAATTGATTTTCTCCTGATGTATAAATGCAATAAAAGAGTCAATGTCCTGTAATACTATATATCCAACTTATAAAACATTTAAGTTCAACGATAATTTAAATGTTAAGATTTATAAATAAAATTAAAAAAGATCATGGTTCAAATAAAAAAATATGGTACATTTATTATTTATTTTTAAGCTATATTATTATTTAAGAAACTTTTGATCCTTAGATTGAATTTAGCTACAATGAATGTATTCGGAAACTTACATAACTTATTGCATGATTTCAAATCTTGTGATACATGAATGCACAATCTAGAGGTCAATGTTAACCCAGGTACCATTAACGACAATGAATTCAGATAATTGCTAAATTGAGTTTTTGAACTGTACGAATTAAACAGCCGTAATTTGTTTTGATGTTCATACAACTTAATCAAGTAGAAGCATGCACCTATTTCAAAATATGCTACTTCAAGAAACAGTTAGTGAAACTTCAGTGATACTAGTTTTCAAAACCAATAGGTCGTCTCCACTTTGTCAGCCAATACTGGATCTAATCCAGTTCATGCTTTAAGGAAGGGAATGTGATTGTAGCTTCTACCCTATGTCCAAGGACAAATGAAGGAACAGTATTGATTCAGAGTTAAATCTCCAAGTGGTTTGAACGAGATATCTTGTCCACCAAGTTCTGATCAATTTTGTTAAAGACGAGATATCTTGTCATCAAGATGTTGCTTTTGATCATGACCAGATCAAGATCTGGTCAGTTTTCTTCTAATGATGAGATATATGGTCAGTTTTGCTTATTGATGAGATAAGCAAAGACAACCACAAGGATGAGTAGGATTCTCTCAACCAATAGATGTGGATAGTTAAAAGTGTAGATTTTATTAAAAGTGATGAGGGGTACAAGCAATTTGAAAGCTTAAATTTCTTAGATGACTAGAAACATTCTAGAAGACCTAGATGATATCCGAGACGATTCCATGATTTTGGGGTTACAATTTTCGTCTTTTGATCTATAGTAAATCATCTTTGTGCAGGTTCAGTGTTTTAGCTTTTTTAAGATAGATGTTCAACTTTAACCCTTCTGATGGTTGTTTTGACTGGTATCTCGTCATTAGCAAAATTGATCACCTCTTTATGGACAAGATATATTGTCATTAGAAAAAACTGACCAGGTATTGAACTCGTTTTCATAAAAAAATAATCGGTAATATCTTGATAACGAGATATCTCGTCATTAGCGAAATTGGACATATCTTGATGGACGAGATATCTCGTCAAAAACCACTTGGAGGGTTAAAATGTTAACACCACGATGACCCCCTTGCGTCATTGACTAATAATTAAAATTTATTTGAACCTAATATAGCTATCACGAAATAAACTTTTCAAGTCAACACGTCTCATGTTATACCCAAATTATTTCGTAAAATAGTTTCACGCCGGTTGAATCATGAGACGTAGAACACAACGACCATGGTCGAGGACCATGACTAACCACACAATTACTACGACGAGCCGCCTTCAAATAAAATCACATACTCTTGTAGAAAATGGAACTTTCTTTGGGTTAAGACTTCGACAAACAATGTCGCTCTGGAGGACAAAGACTTCGACCTCACACAATGACGCAAAACACAAACTTTCCTCCGTCAATCGTCCTGATTAGACGGAGACACCTTGTAATTTCCCGGTTTCCTTTAAACCCGAAATCAATTGTGACACATTTGCCAATGAGGGGTAAACCGGACCAAATGGACGCGGGGCAGTCCTCGTTTTCGGGAGGGGGTAGAGGACAATGGAAGCCTAATCCTTAGTGTCGGGACTTTTCGAGAGCAGATTAACAGGCAATCATCGCGTGGCAGACCCTCCTAATCTGGAAAGCTAAAAATGGCTCCACTGAACCCGCACAAAGAGGATTCTGGACCGAATTGAACAACTTCCAGATTACAACTTCCGGACAGGTTTCCGGAATTTGGCGACGGGGAAAGCCGGCCAAGGGATGCTGCCGTCGCCAACGTTGTACGTCACAGCACCCTGGTGGAATCGAAAAAGGCAAACGGAAACTGGATAAGATATCAAGACGAAGTTTTTATCGTACTGAGTTTCTTTTGCTAAATTTTACTAAAATAAGTACTAGTTTTACTTGTAAAAATTAATTTCACAAATTTTGACTGGTAAATTAGTCTTAAACAAGCGAGTGCTTTAAAAGTACTTCGTTTTAACTATGAAAATGGTTGGTAGGTTTGGGATTTTATGGCTCAAGCGCCGTATTTGGTCAAGCTGCGCCAAGCACTAGACAATATCAAGTAAAAAATGTGAAAGGAAAATGGGAATCAGAGAAAGTGGGATGAAAGCAGAGTAAGATCTCTTGGGTGTATCCCTGGAGCGCTACCCCGTGCTTGTTAAAGACGGTATAAACCCCATGTGAAAAGAAAGGATCACTCAGGTACCTCGGGTACGTGAAGCCCGTACACACCTAAGGGAGATGCGCCACTGAGGGCACTACAAAAATGAATTACATAAATATGGATTGCGTATTTCAACATTTTTGACGTATTATTTTTGTATTTCAATTTAAAAACATACTTTAGTTGACACGTACTTTGCTTTAAGCAAAAAATGAACAAGATAAGAATGGATTACAGAGATCAATGGTTCTCTGAAATAACTCAATTATTTTTTTCGTATTTCAATCCTTAAAACACACTAATCAACTTTAGATGATAAAACACAATTTAAGTTCATCATGCATGTAGTCCCTTCATATTTTTTGCGTTTGACTTTTAGTGTAAATGAGCATAAATCACTTTATCATTAATGAGATTTAAATGACACTTGTTGGAATTTAAAAGTGCTTGTATATTGTATTTCAGAGATAATGATCGGATGGCATTTTGGGATAATGCTTCTGCAGCTTTTGAAATGCGGAAATTTCACTACCTCCCTTTCCACGAAATGCATAATGGCCAGAAAATCCGCATCCAGTATAAGCAAATAATTCCTTCTCAAGCAAATGGTTCTCATATTTCAAAATGACAAGGTGTTCTCGGAATTTTCCCTTGGAGATTGATCCCTGACACTGGCTCCAAGTTTTTTCATCAAGTTAATGGAGATATACACATACAAGGAAAGTTTTACTGACACAGAAGATGGAAATACACCCAGGGTATTTACAGGAATAGGACCTTGCTTCGAATTTAAAAGTACACAAAAATTTTGTTAAAATTTTGCGATATTTTTGTATGTATTTTTGGTAGGCTTCCATACTTATTTTAAACATAGCATTTTCGCTAATCCCTTTCAATGAAATGTATATCAACCAAAAATCTGCATCTTATACATGAAAATAAGGTAGGTAGGTAGTTGATTCGAGCAACACAATAGGCTATTGTCGACGGTACGGAATACATACCGAAGGGAAAGATCCTAGGATAACATCTCGCCATTTTGAACCACTGTCATGTGACGAGATGTTCGGGTCAACACTTGACTGGCACCCCACTCCCAAGCTTCCACACCATGCTATGAGGACATATTTGAGGCCACGGCAGATTTAAAATGCACTGGCCACCACTACACGACTATTTTTGGTTGGATCGAGTTTACTCGCAACATTTAGATTGCTATTCCGCCACTCTACCAACTGGGCTAACGCTGCATCATCAATGCAAATAAGACTGGCATGAAGTTCGTTGTTGCACAGTTAATCACAGGTGCTTGTTTCATTGTGTTTATTGGAAGGCCTAACTGAGCAAAGAATGGATCTAAGCTTTCATTGGGCGACCTTTTCACCAAAGTATGAAGGATTTTTCCAATAGACAATATTCTGATGACGAGATATCTCGTATCAGAGATATCTCATCATCAGAATCTCGACGAGATATCTGATTGGAGGGCTGTGTTCATTTTTCAATTAAGGAAGGCGTTGTACATTTTCAAAGAGCCATTATTTTCTTTCAGCGGAAAGATGATGGCAACCCAGCGACAGTCATCTGTTTCCAAAATTGTTAAACCTATACGTGGTAGATTTCAAAACTTAAATGGGAGTAAACGAGCTGTAAAGCAGTGGATAAAAGTAACATTCAATAAGGTTTTTCAGATAGCTTAAAAACTAGTTTAACACTGGAACAACTAACTGAATACTATCAAACGGAATTTAAAGTTAAGAAATTAGAATGCATATGGACGGAAATTAATAAGTAAATAATTTATAACAAGATTTCCCAGAACTTTGGAAACCCTTCCTCATACATATAACAAAAAGCAAACATCCAGTTTTAGCAAATAATAATGGCAAATGCAGGAGTGTTTTTAAGAGTTGATTTTGCCAACTATGGAAGCCACTAATCTCTCAATCGTAACTTTCTTTCCATGGACAGATAGTTTTAAGGGATGGTTACAGAAAGAGGGACACCCAATGACCCTAATTGCTTTCCAGAATTGAAGAATCTCTGAGTGGGTGAATTTCACAACTGAAACCTCGAAGTGGTTTCGACGAGATATCTCGTTCATCAATATCTTACCAGTTTCATCAACGACGAGATATCTCGTAATTAAGATATTGCCGATTTTTTATGATGACGAGATCAAGATCTGGTCAGTTTTCTTCAAATGTCGAGATACCTCCTTTACACAACCACCAGCAGGAATGATATAAACGAATTTAAACCAGTGACCAAGACTCCTCGAAGAGTTTTTAGATGGCGCAATAAAACCAATTTCATGCTAGGACCAAGTGAATACAGTTAAACAAAAATTATTTTGAAAATTAACAATCTATATTAATGAAAATTAAAATAAATTAACAAAATTCCCAAACCTTTGGAGACATTCCTTGTGCATATTAACAAAAATAGCCACCCAGTTTGAACAAATAATAATGGCATAAATTTCGTATTTATGCAATGAGCTACTAATGTTTGTTCTGTTCATCAGTCAATAATTAACCCAAAGGATTGGCTCCAGTTTTGCTGGAATTGGCGATAAGACGCCAAATGCGCTCCCACCGTGCTTCGTGTGGGGCAATTCTGCTAATATGGAATTTTACGCCATCCTACGTTTGCGGATCTGAAGGGATTAAAAGGATGTGTGGGGGCTTTAAACCCACGGAATCGACCGAGGCACGTGAATTGGCGGTGGCTTTTCCGCCACTTGACTGCGTTTCCGCGCCCCAGGATTTGCTTCATCTCGTAATCTATGCCAAATCCGCCGCTTGGCGCTCCCAAAAGAATTTGAATGGAGTCGCGACTCACTGGCCACGAGGATCTAATGTACGCGTTTTCTTCGCTCCTGAAAGTAATGGCACCTTGCATTGTGGGGTTTGTTTGGCAGTGCAGAAAAGTTTTAGGGATATTGTGGTATTTGCGCCAAATAATTGGCGCCAAGTAGTAAATACTCGCCAAAATACTTCTAACATGTCTATTTAGAACTCATTGATTATCTGGTTTGGTCAAATAAGGCCCATGCACCTCAAAAACAAAAACCAACCATCCTTGATTATTTGAAGTAATGTGGACCAAGGCCACCTCGCATAACCAACAATTCAGGTAATACTGTTGTAGTAACACAAAACAGCCTGTACATTACATTACATCAAGCTATAAGTATTAACGCCCATTTCAAGATGTCTTTTATGAGCTAGCTAGTTAAAGCTAAAAAATCTCCGGGTATCAAATTCGTTTAAGGTATCAAATTCGATTCAGATTACATGGAATCTCCCTTAATCGGAACTCGGATAATCAAGGTTCTACTGTATTTATAAACGATGACAGAATAGATACATTTCCAGCGATATACCGATCCAAAATGTCAATAACCCATTCCTCTTGCATCCATTCAAGCTTAAGGATTCAGACAAATGTCAATAAGGCAGACTCCTTAGAGCAATATCCACTTCGTTGGCCAAATTGCAGGAAAGAGCATAACCGAGTTAGAAAATTCAAAATAACTGTTAATGTTACAGCAATTCGAAATAAATTGACTACAATATTATGTATTTGTTTTTACAACCGTCAATTCTTAAAGCGCCTTATTTAAATTGTACCTACGATCCTTCTAAAAATGTGACGACGTCAAAACTAAATGTCTGCAAACCAATCATGAGTCGAGTTATTTTAATAGGAATGAATCCTATAATCTCATCGTGAGTGTATAAAATATACTGCAGTTGAATAAAAACGGGTTGATCAGGATTAAAGAAGGATGTATTAACGGTTCAGCAAGTTGAAACTAAATACATCTCTTATAAATTTCAGACGGTGGACCATTTACAGTTGTTAGTAATAAGAGCCTTGGGGTTAAATTGCATTCGTTGACATGGATGTTCATGGTGGCTCGGGATCTATTTAACCCTTTTGAGGGTTTATCTTGTCGAAAACTGCTTTGCAAGTGGGCAGCCTCTCATGCAAAAACCTATTCCAAACTCACCAGTACTAGAAAGGGGTAATTTGTTTTTCTATTTGGGTTTTCATTTCTCCTTGGAGTGATAGGACAGACTCGACGAGATATCTCATTTTTTAGAAATTTTGACTAGGTATTGGAGGATATATCTCGTCGAAACACTTGGAGGTTAACAAGTAGGTACCTATATCAAACCTTGTTTATTAAGCCATTCACTTATTCATTTAAGTTCATGTTCAGATGTTGACCTCGTCACCTAACCGTGGTTCAGAATGACGAGGTCTTGTCGTTGGATAATTCCCATCAGGATTGGTCCCGGACCGTCGCCAATAGCCTATTGTGTTGTTCCATGAGATGTTAATTCAACCACCTTAAGTTTATTAAGTTATCTGAGCTAACTGTGCCAGGCTCTACGGTAATATTTTGATACACGGTCGGCGGCTAATTAGACCAGGGCACTAAGGTCCAGAGGTTTTGTGGGAGTTTCATCTCTTGACTTGCTTTCGTGAACACCTTTGGCCTTTCTGAGTCTTTAGTACAATGTAGCCTCGATAAATAGCACTTCTAGGGATACAAGAAAAAGCATGATACACCCGAGAGCTTAAAAAATTACTTATTATTGGAAAACATCGGATGTAGCGAAGGCTGAGAAAAATTTGCTTATTAGAGGAAAAAGCGCGCAAATTAGATATTCTATTAGGCGTTTTGATATGAAATTATATAAAACTACAATGCGATAAAATATATATTTTGTACGTACGACAGATCATTTTCAATTTATCTTTTAATTAGAGAGGGGAAGAAGATTCCCCTCTCTAACACGACGATGTATGTAGATACCCCTACAGAATTTCGCACTATGGCAAAGGGCTCTCGGAAAAAGGGTAAAAGCTGGTTGAAATCTAAAGAAACAGGTTGAGAAGCTGGTTGAAACAGGTTCGCAAACAGCAGATAAATCTGCTGTTTGCGAACTTCAAATTCACCGGGGGACAAGAAAAGTTGAGTGATATAGCCCAAAGAGCGATATATCGTAGCTTGATATGTGGAGGGGTTACTGCATACTTTTTCTGACCTCAGCCATAAGTTAAAACTATTTAGAGGTGGTCAATCTAATCCTCCAAGTGGTTTCGACGAGATATCTCTTACATCAAGATATGGCCAGTTTTCACCTAATGACGAGATATTTCGTCCATCAAGACGTAGTCAGCTTTCCTAATGACGAGATACCTCCAAACAAATGTGAAATTCTGGGACATCAGAAAGTTAGATGATTAATTGCATAATGATAAGTAACTGGCATTTGAAATTTTTATGAGCTAAAAGGTAACTGAAGGGTTCGCACGTAAATATCCTTTCTAGAAGCAGCAGTTCTCTAGATGAATCGAAACCAATTTTGACCTTCATGGAAAGTATCGTCGGATTAGAGCAGAAACTCATTAACTTGTCGGAGACTTTAAATGCTTATTTTCATTATGACGAGAAATGCATCGTCAAACTGAAATCCGTTCAAAAGATGTGTAACACTGTCAACATGACTATTATTTATATTTTTTACCTAAAAGCTTATAGTTATTCTTTAACCTTCCAAGTGGTTCCGACATAAAGTGATTCGTCCATTAGGTTCTGACCAATTTCGCTATTGACTTGATATATCGTCATTAAGATATTACCGATATTTTTAGATGATGACGAGATTAAAATCTGGTCAGTTTTCTTCAAATGGCAAAATATCTCGTCCATCAAGATCTACTAATGGTTTTGTTAATGACGATATACCTCGTTAAGACAGCCACCAAGGGGTTAAACATCTGTACAGTAAAAAACCCTTTTGTCAGTTAATGAGTTTTTGCTCTAAGCCAACGATATAATTTTTCTTAGGATTTTATTTTAAAGAATGGACCAATGGAATCTTTCCAAAGGATTCTATTCGAAGAAAAGGACCAATAAAATCTTTATGAAGGTTGAAAGAATCCGTGGATTCTTTTACAAAATCGATGTGGTTATTAAATTATATGTTGTTTGAATAGATGTGGTTTGAATAGATGTAATAGATGTGGTTTGAAAAGATGTGGTAGAAGATGTAATAGATGTGGTAGATAGATGTAATAGATGGGGTTTGAATAGATGTGAAGATAGATGTAATAGATTTGGTTTGAATAGATGTAATAGATGGGGTTTGAATAGATGTGGTAGAAGATGTAATAGATGTGGTAGATAGATGTAATAGATGTGGTAGATATATGTAATAGATGTGGTAGATAGAGGTAATAGATGTGGTAGATAGATGTAATAGATGTGGTAAATAGATGTAATAGATTGGGTTTGAATAGATGTGAAGATAGATGTAATAGATGTGAAGACAGATGTAATAGATGTGAAGATAGATGTGGTTTGAATAGATGTGGTAGAAGATGTAATAAACGTGGTTTGAATATATATGGTAGATAGATATAATAGATGTGGTTTAAATAAATGTGGTTTGAATAGATGTGGTTTGAAATTTAGTGGCGCTCAGAGAGCTAGAGTGACAAACCACCTTGAGGAAATTCAAAGAAAAAAACTGAAGTTTGTTTTTATAAGTAGTGAATTCAGGTTAGTTCGGTATACAAAGATTAAAACAGTTTATCCGACGATTTCAATCCTTCCCTTCCTTAACCATTCCAAATTACAAATTTCTATTTCATACTCCGCGAAAAAGATTGAAACAGATCGTCCGAGAGACGAAATGGTCTGCCGACATTATACCTCCAACTCCTAGGGAGTGGCGAGCATTTAATCAACTCTCCAGAAAATCGAAATAAGGGGTGAAAAATTCAAATTAGAGCCTTCATACATGCGAACGTCGCATTTCGAATGCACAATTCTTCGAGGGTTCGTTCCATCTCCATCCCAAAACCCTTTCCAATTCAAAACTGAAAAACATTCCACCCGAAAATTTAGAACAAAGGTAAGAATAAAAAAAATCACCGTGCACTCGTTTATATATATCTATATCTATACATAAATAGATGGAACAAACGAGGGAGGAGTGAGAAAAGATTCGAATTCATTTCGCCCCCGATTCTTTTGTGTTCCAGAAAACGACGAGGACGAGAAAAAAAAGAAAAGTGAAAGTAAAAACGTCGTAACGGGGGGGGGGGTAGAGTTATGAGATGCGCAAGTAAGTCTCAGTCCAATCAGGCGTCGCCAAACGAGATTGCGAGGGAAGCAGTGCAGAGGGGGCGTTCGGCGGAAATATGCAAATGAGGTGGAATAATACGATTAAAGGGCGCATATCATCAAAGGAAAGTTCCATCTCGCAAAGTAATCCGTTAAGAGCATTAATTTGAGCGTTTCTTCTTCTGCCCCGCCGCTAATTGACCCCCGAGTTAATTGCTTTAATTACGCGCGCTAATTATTCCGTCGTGTGTCTGCGTCGTCTTTTTTGAGCCCGCTTCCTCCCGCTTGTTCTTGTTGTTCCTTGTATCTCTGTCGTCGTTAATTATCGCCGCGTCTCATTAGCCCCTCGCGTCGTCCGCGTCTCTCCTTCCCGAAAAAAAGTCGCGCGTCTGCTTTAATGTTTGATTTATTTTCGCTCCGAAATGAAATTTCCCTCGCTCTTCATCCGGAAGGAAATAACATGCATTTTATTTTCTCCTGTATGGACACTGCTAATCAGGGACGACCCCAGTGTGCTAGGTAGGTGGATGGTCCCGGTCTTGGCATTGGATTCGTATGAAAGCGTTACCACCGAGATAACAAGGCCTGACCGCTGCCGTCATGGCGTCTCCCTAGTAGTCATACGTGCGATACGAACGACCACCGCCGTATTGGAATATTCAAAGCCTAATACAGTGAAATCTGTCTACAACGATACATAATATATTCTATATACGTCGAGACCACAGGAAAATATTGTTATACGTTATTGCAAATTATTATAGCAGTTTGTAAATATGGTTTTTCCCTAGTCAAAACTATGATAATCTCAGAATGAAACTTTTACACCCTCGCGTCTTTCTTCCTTATTTACTAACGATAACAGAGAGTGTGCGTAAATAGTAAAAGCAATAACTTATTAAAAAACCAGCCAAAATTATATCGTAAATTCAATTAAAAAATAGCGAAAAACTCGCTTATGACTTTTATTAACTAAAATACACACGTCAATCAAGCTTAATACCGCCCAATATCATAGTTTCTCAAATGTGACCATAAATCAAAAAGAAAAGAAAACCCTTTCTCAGTCTAAAGAAATCTAATTAATGTTTTCTTCATCATTAAATCTGTAAAAATGGGAAATCAAAGCAATTGAAGCGATTATTATCATAGTTGGCTGAAGAATTTTTCATTGATATTTCATTTATAAAATTCAAACAATTTTCAATAATTTCCAAATTATTAACGTGACAGGGTGTTTTGATTTGATTGTTATCTAAACAGAAATTTCTTGGCCATATAAATGTTTCCATTTTCAGATTTGAATGTATTACAACAGTGTAATTTGTTGCAGGTCCTGGATTAAAACAAATTTTGAAAAAAGTAACTTTCGACTCCTCAATTAGTTTAAACCAATTTTGTTTATGGGGTAATGAATCCAGAATTTCTATTAAAATTTTGAAAAGAAATAGATTCATGATGAGCAATGAACTCAGATTTGCTTTCGTTGATAGCTCTCAATAAATTGAATTGATCAGTTTCACGAATTTTATCTTCCCTGCTTTTACGAACGGTGGGACAAGTTTTCGAGAGATATTTAGGGCAATTCGGAAATATACTTGGTATAGTACCAACTTTTAAACGGAGACGTTTCATGGAAAAGGTAGAACACTCACCAGTTTTTTTTGTTGAATTTCGATACATTCCGGACGATATCATCGTTTTGAAAATGAAGTTCGCAGACTTAGCTGCGTTTTGATGGTGTAAAGTCGGCTCGTGGAATCGCCCTGAGCCATCTTTTTCTAATATTTTTATCCTCTGGAAAGGAGAGAACCGCCATATTTGGTGCATCACCATATCTATAATTTCCAGAGCAAGTAGGTACACAGCATCTAAAGGGCATTTTGGATAGCCTCGTGGTTAAGCCTAAAGAAATCGGTCTGGACACACGTTAAACGTGTTGTTTGACGAAAGCCTTTAACACCTTGACACTGTAATGTTCCACAAATGTTATATAACAATATTTAACTGCAGCTGCACTTGCTTTCCGGTAAAATAGTATAAAAAACCCTAATTTCTTACGCTACATTAAAGGTAATCCACAAGTAGTCGGCCATGCGGCGATGTTTGTTATGACTACTAGTAAGCGAGTCACGTGATCGAAACGTCACAGCGGTCTGGCCTTGTTATCTCGGTGGTAACGATGAAAGACATTTTTCATCAAGCTAAATATCATAGACGTGAAATACAGACGTGACCGTCCGGTATCAATCCCGAAGATCCGAGGACAACACTTCGTCATTTCGAACCATGGTCTGATGACGAGGTCAGAACCTGAGCTGATAAACCACTTCATAGATGTGGAATATAAGTGAACTGAGCATTGCTATTGAGAAGAGCTTCAAAAAGTGGGACCAGCGTGTCGACTAGTAGTCACGTGACTGCTCCGTGAAAATTTGACTTGGTTGAGCGATTTGGCATCTTATCTAATGGTTTGGCGATATAACAGGGTGTGTTCGTATTTGTGTGGATGTGTAGTTCCATAGAGTGGCGACAAAACTGGTGAAATTGCCAGTCTGCTACCAGGTGATCAATACATAGACCAATCAGATGATGAATCAATGGATGGGCGTCTTCTCCTGTCCCGTGGACCAATCAGATGATGAATTTTAGATTTCATCCAGGAGATGAAGTAGTCTAAGGGTCACGTTACTACTAGTTTTGGTCACATGATCCTGGACACATAAAAATATTACCATTGCTCACTCTACTTTTATACCCGGTGCTAAAATATATGTGGTGGTGTGTTTCTGATGTGATATGTGTTTCATGTATTTATTCAGACGTAAGTTGGCTTGTTTTTCGAATACGATTTCAGTGAATACAAATGCCAAAGAATGAATTCGAAATCGATATGACAGTTGATTGGTCAACGCCAATTAGATTAATAACAAGACGTTGCAGACTACATTTCAGGGTAACCTCGCTGTGTATCATGCTAGACCATTTAGACAGCAGAAGTAAAATCTACTCAGACCATCTGGTCTGTTTGTTTACACTGAAAATCTCAATTATGGGCATTGATCTTGTTTCTTGTATCTGTCGTTAATTATCACAGCATCTCTTCTCAAAAGAAGTCGCGCGTCTGCTTTAACGTTTGATTTATTTTCGCTGCGAAATGAAATTTCTCTCCTTAATCCGGAAATAATTTATCTACACTTCATTTTCTCATCATGGACACTGTTAATCAGGGACGACTCCAGTGGACTAGGATGACATACAATCGAGAAATGAAATATAAATGGACTGAACATTGCTGTGGGGAGGTGTATCATAAAGTGTGACTAGTAGTCACGTGACTGTTATGTGAAAAATTGATTTGGTTGGCCGATTTGGTATTTTACCGAATCGTTTGGCGATATAACATCTTATGACGGGATAGGTGTGTGAATAAATTATATATATAGAGTAGCGACAAAAGTATTGAAATCACCAGATTCTACTTCTATCAGATGATCAATAAGTAGTCCAATCAGATGATGAATCAATGGTATTGGTATTGGTATTTTCAATTGACGTCACACTGGAGCAACACAACGGGCTATTGGTGACGGTCCGGGATCAATCCTAAAGGGAAAGATCCGAGGACACCACCACGTAATTTGAACCACGGATGAATCAATGGATGGGTGTCATTGTCCCGTCCCGTGGACCAATCAGATGGATATTTGGTTCCACCCAACAGACGACAGCAGTTTAAGAGTCACGTAACGACTAGTTTTGGTCACATGGTCCTCGACACATAAAAAGTTTACCGTTGCTCATTCTACTCTTATGTATCCTATATAGGATGAGGGGCCACGGTAACCCAGTTGGAAGAGTAATCAATTAGCAACATGAGGGTTGCGAGTTTGAAACTCGGTCCAGCCAAAGACCGTTGTGTACGCGGGTGGTGCACGTTAAATATATCGTGGCCCCAAATATCCTCTCATTGGCGTTGCGTGGAAGTTTTGAGAGGGCGGTGGCAGCTCAGGTGTTGACCCCGTCATCTGACATTGGTACTAAATGACGAGGCATTGTCCTCGGATCTTTCCCTTCGGGAAGGATCTGGGACCGTTTCTAATAGCCCATTGAGCTGCTTCAGTGTTACGTTAGTTAACTACCTAACCAAATGTCTAAGTATTTTCATATTTTTAGAAGCATGAGTATAGGTAAACTATTTCCAATATCTTTCGCTGCGAAATTTTAGTTATTAATACTGACCGAAAACATCGTAAAATTAAATTTTATGAAAATATGTTTGGTATTAAAAATATTCCACCGGAAACTATTACAAAGCATGGTTTATCGAAGCATGGTTCCATTTTAAACTAATGTGCATCATGTTGAACGAAATAGCTAAATCATAAATAAGGTGATCAAGTTACATAAATACGCATAAATTATATATTTTAAATTGCCTATCATTGAAGTCTGATTTTTCCTGTTCTTTATTTAAAATTAAGTAGAGGGAGATATGAATTTATTCAAAGATTTTTATAACCCAAGCAGATCATTCAATTAAGCTGACAATGCTTAATCGAAGAAAAGGCTTTTGGCTAGCATAGGAGGTATTAAACTTGCCACAAGTTGTTAAGAATAGCCTCGTGGCTAAATAGAAATACATCGTTGTGGATTTTCGTCCGTTTTATGTTCTGTGCATTTGGTCCTCATAGACGTGAAATATAAGTATTTTTTAAAGGTAAATCTAAGGCTAGATTAGAAAAATTAGATTCGTTTACTTTACTCATGGACGTGAAACATTAGTAGAATGAGAATTGCTATTAAGAGGAGCTTCAAAAAGTGTGAACAAAATGTCGATTAGTAATCACGTGAATGCTCTGTGAAAAACTGATTCGGTTGGCCGATTTGGCATCTTATCTCCTCTTTTGGAGATGAAACATCTTATATCAGGGTAGGTGTGTGGATGCGCATTTTTATAGAGTGGCGACAAAAATGATGAAATCGCCAAAGTCTACTAAAATGTAGCGAGGACCAATCAGACGATGAATGAATGGATGGGCTTCTTCTCCCGTCCAGTAGACCAATCAGATGATGAATGTGTGTTTTCTAAGTGTTTCTAAAAATGGAGAAATTGCCAAAGTCTACTAGTACTATATTGCACGAACCAATCAGATGACAAATGAATGGATTGCCGCCTTCTCCCGTCCCGTGAACCAATCAAATGGTAAATGTTCGGTTCCAACAAGCACACGAAAATAGTCTAAAGGTCACGTTACTACTAGTTTGGGTCGCATGATCCTGGGCACATAAAAAGGTTATTGCTCACTCTATTTTTATATTTCCACTATGGTCTCCTTTGGTTGTCATGTAACTGGAGTAATCTTTTTGACAGTATGAATATGAATATGTAAATTTTATATGTACATGAACTCCAGAGATTAAATATTATATCCACAAAGAAATACATATTGTCTCTGAAGAAATAAAGAAGAAACAAGCTGATCGGATGTGAGAACGCCAAGTGCATAATGGGTCACTAAAGTGTAACAATAGAACACGAAGCTTAAACTCACTTTAAAACACTAGGAGAGGGATATTTCAATGGTAAACAAATGAATCACCGGAAGTCGAGAATTTTACTTCCTATTGTGCACTACGAAATTCATACAGGACGTACATTCTACCATGGAAACACTAGTGCCATCTACACTAAAAGCCTCTTATAGTAGGAAACCTTTATCAAAATATTTTTATGGTAATTTCTTTGTATAAAGTGTTGGCAAAGAAAAATGTTTTATACTGTTTTCACAAATGTAATCTGACAGTTTCCTTATTGATTAAAAAGTAGCCCAAAACTTATTTTATAATATAATCTCCTTCCGGCATGTGAGTAGAGTTTCGGCACAATTAGAAGCTATAATTTAATTGGTAAAACAGTTAAAATGTTCAATTTTTGGGGCGAACCAAATGTTGTAATTTTTAATTTATTTAATAAAGTGTACATATAAATAAGTTATTTCTAGTTTGCTGTTAAGTATATATTAAGTAAGTATTTGCTGGTAAACATGCATATATTATTATTTCTAGTTTGCTGTTAAAAATATTAAGTGTGCATATAAGTTATTTCTATTTTGCAAGTGTATTAACTAGTTATTTCTGATGCAAGTTATTTCTGTCAAATACATCTAAGTTCCACTTCAAAAAACTATTTAACAACCCTTTAAAGGGTATTATACTAAACAAGGGCTTTTTTGAAGAAAAATACCTCTATGAATCAAGACATCACCTTATGTGAATACATTTTGCACATAACAAAAATTTAATTTTTTCAAGAAGTGATGATTAAGATAAGTGATTTTAAGACGGTGATTAGTGTTTCTGAGAAGTGAAGAAGATAAAACTTTGTGTCTCATCGCAGACCAAGGATACCATTGCTCGCTCTACTTTCATGTTCCCTCTATTTGCAAACCCATTTTGACACCGTGACCACGACCACTGAGTAGAATTAGCCATCGTTTTGGCTAAAGATTTCCTCTTCCATTCTACTTTCTATTCAATACTCATCTGCCTTTTCCATCAACAAACTTCTTCTCTTCGGCATAGTCCCAAAATGATTGAATTCAATTTGAATTTGAATTGAGTCCCAAAATGACTCAATTCAATTCCGTGTGTTCCAATCAGGTAAGGATTGAGAGGGGGTTGCGTCAGGCGCGTGCCCACACACGGCGAACCAATTAGGGCGCCCGGGAGAGAGTGGACACCGGGAGCTGACGTCAGGTCAAGTGTTTATCTGCCAGCGGTTGGAATTCCTGGGTTCTTAGAACGGCCACGCGTTTGCACTGGATTTGCATCGCAGTGTTGTTGACAGTGACGGGCTCCCCTCCTGCTGGAATTCCGGCAGGAGGACATTCAGAAGCTTATTTGTGTACGAGTCTGGCTTTTTATTTATTTATTTACGCTCTGCTGTTTGGGCTTAAGGACTGTCGACGCCTGTGAGATCGTCTTGAGCAGTTGGAAGGGGGAGGTACAGTTAAGACTGGATTGGGATGACTGGCTTGAGGGTTTTGGCCGAATAGAGATGTTTTCTGGGCGAATAGGAAGAAGAAAATCAGTGATTACAGGATCTTTCCAGGCCTCTGTCCTCTATATAAAGGGGTTTGTGTTGTAGAGGACAAAGATCTGGAGAAATAGCCAACTTCAAGTTAAGTTAGATGCTTACGTGGAAGGTATGCATGTTTGCATTTTATTTCTATAGCGACGGTTTGAGTTCTCTGTGCATAAATTACAATTTCTGGAGCCATTGAAGTAATGTAAACCGTACAAATTGAAGTAGTTACCAATAAAATTCTAACACTTAAAGTATGTATTATTTTCTCCGTGTTTAACACCATATAAATCCTTATGGTTCATTTTATCTGTATTTATTTCATATTTTATTTACGCTTAACTTTAAAAAAGAAATATGCTTTACGACAGTTGTGTGAAATATATATGTAACTTTGAGTTGGCTATTTCTAAATAACGTTGTCCACTGCAACAAAGCATCATTGATATAGAAAAGCAAGGACTGGAGAAACAGTCGATTTCAAGATATGTAGCGAAGAATATGAAGCATTTTCAAAATTTAGAACTGGTCACACCAAAGCTATGAAATAGTTGTAGGAAATAAGACTTATCCTGACTGTCACAACTGTCAGGATAACTACATTGATAGTCCTGACCACGTACTGCGGGATGTCAAAGAATGTGAAAATAATCCGAGACTTCTTTTAGACATTTTTCGTGAGGGGGACGTCATAGCAATGATCTAATTTTGATCTTGGGACTAGAAAAAATTATTAATAAGCCCTTAGTTTACACTTTTTGATTGGTTTAAACTTCAAATCTTAATTCATTCTATTAATTCCAATTCATTCACATTTCTGATTCAAACTGTTGAACTTTGATGGAAATAAAAAACAATTTTCACTGAAGTTTTTAAGTGATGACTATTTTCAAACACTGACTTTCACACGAATTAAAATTAACGATGCAGTTATTAAATTTTACACAATCGGGAAGAACAAGACAATGAAAGAAACGTGCGCAACCATTAACCAAGTAGTTTTGACGAGATATCTCGTCCATCAAAATTTGACCAATTTTGCTACTGATGAAATATTTCGTCATCAAGGTATTGCCAATTTTTGATGATAACAAAATCAAGATAAGTTTTTTCTAATGACGAGACATCTCGTCCATCAAGATTTCGCCAGTTTTGCTAATGACGAGATATTTTGTCATCAAGATATTACCGACTTTTTGTTGATGACGAACGACATCAAGAACTGGTAAGTTTTCGCCTTTGTACGAGATATCCGGTCCATCAAAATCTGGTCGGTTTTTCTACTGACGATATATCTCGTCATCAAGATATTGTCGACGTTTTGATGATTACGAAATCAATATCTGGTAAGTTTTCTTCTAATGACGATATATCTTGTCCATCAAAATCTGCTCAGTTTTGCTAATGACGAAATAGCCCATAAGACCATCACCAGGTGGATTAATATATCTAGCATATTTGGTCAAAACAGTATAAATCAAAATTTGTTCAAATTGAGATGAGTAAATGAGCACGCGTAAAAGTGATCTTTTATTTTGGTCAAATTAGTATAAGTCAACTATGAATGAAAGCAGGGATATAAATGCCGGTTGAAATGATTAAATTGGTCTGATAATGGATACTTAAAAATTTATTCAGTAAAACTATCCCATAATTTTATTTTTATGTGTACTGTTTTATCCTAACACGTTGGGGCAGCGGTAACCAGGTTGCAATAGTAACGGACCAGATACCGGAGGATTGCGATTTCGAATCGAACCAAAGACCGTTGTATACAAAGGGGCTGCTGGATGATAAATTTGTCGTGGCCTCAAATGTCCTCACATTGGCATGGTGTAGGTAGAAGCTTGGATAGTGGATTGCCCGCTCAGGTGTGACCTTGTCATGTCACCACAGTACAAAATTACGTGGTGTCCTCGGTTCTTTCTCTTCGGATTCGTTGTGTTGCTCCAGTGCGACGTTAAGTAAAATATCTACCTACCTACCTAAGTCAACTATGAATGAAGGCAGGGATATAAATTCTGGTTGAAATGATTAAACTGATATGGTAATGGATATTTAAAAATATATTCAGCAAAACTATCCCGGAAAATTAGGATTTTTTTACGACATACTGTTTTATCCTAACACGGTGGATATTTAACTTTCATTTCTAGCGATTAAAGAACAGTAAATATACACCAATTTAAGTTCAAATGGTGATTTAATTGCTGGAAGTAGTGAGAACAACCAAACTCAAACACCCAGGGGGCATATTTTATGTCATTAAATCCATCTTCGACTCACGTAGCTTATCACAGAGCCAGCTTAGATATCATCCAGAAATCCATTAACACCACTTACACTTAATCGTTAACCATGAAAAGCCAACACGCTAATTTCGCAAAGTTTCATGGCGCCACTTTGGAGCCAAATGCCACGCCACGCAATCTAAGATCTAAGACGCTGCCCCTCTAAACACCCTCGACTAATTAGAGAGGACTTTATGACGGGAGGGAGCAATAATAGAGGGGAAAAACTGCCTCGCCATTCGTCTCCGCCTCTTAGAAGGGCCGGGGCGTCTTGAGGGGGAAAGGGCGCGGTCAGCCCTGGCAGAGTGCCCCGTCGTATTCGAGGGAAACGAGCGGATAAATCACGTTAGGCTCGTACCACTAAAAGGATTGATTCTGTAAATAAAGAGTCCGTTAGCCCCGCCTTCTCATTCAAATAGACAAATAGCCTTGTTTTCTTTCCTTCTCTCTTAAGGTAAGGATGTATCGCTATTGGGGTCGTACACGTTTCGATTCTCTTCAGAACAAAATAATCTTTATTTTTTTCATGCGTGAAATTTCTCTTTGAGACATATTTATTATGTGATCTTCAACTCCACGGTTGTGTGATACGGCCCCTATTTCCAAATATTAGTCCCGTTATTCACATGCAGATAGTTTTTACTGAATAGGAAGGTATTTTAATTAACGTCGCACTGGAGCAACGGGCTATTGGCGACGGCCCGGGATCAAACCCAAAGGACAGAGGACAACACCACGTAGTTTCGAACCACGGTCAGATGACGAGGTGACACCTGAGCTGGCACCCCATTCTCCAAGCTTCTACTTTTAACTGAATTGATTTTCCTCACTCCATTTTAATATACATAATGTCGTTTAATAGTCATTGTCTTTAATAACCATTAAGCATCACTGTCTGGTATAATATTTTCTTCCCATTGCCAGCTTAAACCAGTAACGCTAATGGAATTTCGATACTTGATTGGTTGGTTGTATCCGGGTTTTATGGCACAAGGGCCATATCTGGCCAAGTTGCTCGAATACAAGACAGACATACAATGAGGGAGGAAGAGAAAGATAAAAGCAGAAGACTAGGGTAAAAATGAAAGGAAGGAAAGATCATTCGGGTACTTCGAGATTGCGATACCCGTACACACTTAAAGATGCTCCCCTGAGGGCTTGAAGTCTTGGTGGAAAGGTCTTCTTGCAATTAATAACCTCAACAATTTTTATATCATTAAGTTCGTATCACTGTATTCTCCAATTCGCGTAACTTATAAAACCAGCTTAAATGCCTGACATAATACGGGATTTCTGAAATCCCGTATTCCGGGCACTTTATTTAGTGGAACATTAAAAAATAAAAATAGAAATGTAAGACAATTTTAATAACAATACGAGTTTGAAACAAAAGAAACCCTGGATTGAAATGAAATGAAAAATTTAGAAATATTTTTAAGTAATATCAAATTTAAAAGTTAAAATAAAATTAAAATAATGAGCTCTATTTTTGTCCCGTTTATTCAGTTTCCCCAGTATAATGTGTGAAAGATCATTTTGAGTTAAACCAGCAATAAACATATTATTTGCATGATTTAAAATGTATTAATTTGATAAAAATATTGTTATCATACAATTTTTATCAATAAGTATTCCGTTCCGTAAAGCCATGACTATTTTTATACATATTTCAGACACCTGTAATCTATCTTTGCAACAAAATCTACAAATATACTCTCACTGGTGAAAATATTTTCTTTTACGAGATAACTCGTAGAGACTTGTTTCTTTTACGAGATGACTCGTAGAGACTCGTTTCTTTTACGAGGTGACTCATAGAGACTCGTTTCTTTTACGAGATGACTCGTAGAGACTCGTTTCTTTTACGAGATGACTCGTAGAGACTCGTTTCTTTTACGAGATAACTCGTAGTCTTTGGAGAAACTACAAACAAGTTAGCTTGCAGAAGGGGTCCTTGAAAAAGTTACAAACTACCTGATAACTCGCAGCGGACATCCTTGAATAAAATACCAAACTACGAGTTAACTCGTAGGGGCTTCCTTGAATAAACTACCAACTACAAGATAACTCGTAACGGGTGTAATTAAATAAAACAACTACGAGACTACTCGTAAAGGTACTTGTTAAGGTCAACTTGTAAAGGTCACAATGTTATATAGTATTGCTAACATGTTGACTGCCCCTAGGATATAATTCGTAGTTAATCGACATGTTAACAATAGTAGATAACAATGTGATCACTGAATCAATTGTCGATTGAAGGCTCTTACTTCTTTCTAGTGTTATAAAAGATCAGATCCTTATTTAAACTGTATAACAATCGCCGACCCAAAATGACCCAATTTCGAGAAGTTTCCTTCAGTCAAAAATTATAAGATGTACCTATAGAAGGAGCAAAAAGAAGCAGTCCGTTTTTTTATATCGACAAGGTATCGCGTCATTATCAAAAACTGATCAGACCTTGATGGATGAGATATCTCGTCATTCGAAGAAAACCGACCAGATCTTGATCGGGTCATCATAAAAAGTCGGTAATATCCGGATGATATCTCTTCATTAGCAAAAGTGGTCAGATCTTGACGGACGGATACACCGTCGGAATCACTCGGCGGCTTAAGAGACGATCACTAGCATGATACGAAGAAGGGCAGTGCGCGTGCCAATTTCGACTAACGCTAAATAACATTTCTCTTCCTGGTAATCTCCAACCGTGGCACACTCCTCTCCCACTACCTCATCGATCCCCCAAAACGACGCAACATCGAAACGAACATGAAAATAAGTAATCGATTCTCCACTCGCACAACGCTAACAGCTAATCACGGGAAATCTCAAAAAATTGCAATTCAGCCTCACGCCGAAAAAACAGGAGACGTCCCACCAATAAAAAAAAAAAAAACGCGAAACAGCTCAACTCAACTCTCCTCTCCATCCGCGTCGTCTTCGGGATGCGTTGCGTCTCCATGGTTACGACGCACTCACCTATACCTACGGCTCCGACCGAGTGGGGGGCAGGGGGGCGGGCGTTAATTGCGCCGTAAGTGGCAGTACCCACTAACCAATTAGCAAAGCGGAGATTAAAACGTCGGCTCGAGATCGGCCCAATATGGCACGGCCTGCCCCCCCCCCCCCGTGTGTCTTCGGCCTGTCACTCTGTAGCCCCCCCCCTCTCTCTTTGGCAAGGGCAGTGTTCAGGCGGTGTTCGATTGCCGCTGCAAAGGGTTGTTATTTTTGTTGCCTTTTCGGGTGCTAATGCGAAAGCTTATTTCCGCTCTGGACCTTTGATGTGATTTTGGGTGAAATTGGGCTGCTGTGCATGCATTTTTGCCCGGCGCCCTTGTTAGGCGAGAGGGGAAATCGAAATACGCTGTACGAATTTCAGATTTCATTTCCTCCCCGTCATCTCTTCCTTTTTTTTGCACCCTCCTTTTTATGTGATTGCCCTTTCGTCTTTCATTTATTTATATTCGGAAAGGGTTCGTATATGTCACGTTTGTGTCGAAGGAAGAAGGAGGTATTTAAGATACGGCTGGTTGTGTTCGGGTTTTATGACGCAATGGCTATATTTGATTTGGCGAAGCATACGACAGACAGCGCAATGAGGGAGGAAGAAAAAGCAAAGAGCAGGATGAATGAAGCAGACGTAGGAAGTTTGAACGATTGCTTATTGTGAATATTCAACAATTCATTTACAGCTTGAACGATTAAAGTGCTGGTTGATAGTAGTATTGAAGGACAGTTTTATTGATTAAAGATTTTATTGATTGTAGCGTAGTTTAGTAGCTTTCGAATGACACCATTTGCGCAGTCCTCACTTGACTCAATCCAATGTTAACACTGGCCCAAAGCTTGACCAGCACCGTAGAATTTCGACATACTGATAGGGTGCTCCTGAATAAAAGTTTTGATGTGAATAAATCTTTAAAATCGGAACGGTACTGGGGCATGAAAAGTCAAGCGTTAAGAAAAAGCGTTACAACTGTTTTGTCTTGTGATTTTAGAACTAGGAGAAATATAGAGAAGGTAAGTATAGTGTCGCGTAAACAAATGATATCCATTCCTGATATTACCTTTGGACTGAGGGCTTGGCGCGGGAAAGGGCAATATGTCAAAATTCTACGGTGCCGGGCGAGATTTGGGTCAATGTAAGTTTCGATTGACTGGAGTGAGAACTGTGTAAGGGGTAACATTCGAAACCTACTGAGCTACACTACAATCACAATCCTCTAATTCTTATAATTATCCTTCAATATTAATGTCAAACTGCACTTTAATCGTTCATGTTGTATTCACGCTTAACAATCGATCAAACTTCCTTCATTCCACATTCCAACATCAGGAACCGAGTATTCACTTCAAAATTAAGGTCTGTGTCCTCGACACAACGTATCAATTTTTTTTTAAAGAATGTATGTCCGCAGCTGTTGCTCGTATGCTACAGAGGGCGCTGTTCGGGCTCGTTTGCTATTTTTTTTAACTTTTTCATTCACAACACGGATTTCACATGTGATGGATCATCACACAAATTCCAAGATGTCCGACATGTATCTAATACACGGTGCTAAGAATGGAAACGGAAGATCGTACCATGATCCTACTCAGCATTAACGTTAACGAAGTAGGCGGACTTCGACAAATCCTAGAGTGGACTAATCAAAACAAGTTTTAGTTAGGATTTCTTTTACAGAAAGGATCCTTTGGGGCTATGCAATATTCTGATAACGATTGATGTTTACTTTAAAAAAGTGATCATATTTTAATTAATATATTGAATGAGGGAGATTAAATCATTTGCAAGGTTAGACAACTTGAAGTTTAAAGAAACTGAATTGTAGGAGTGGTAATTCTAGAAGGAGTGAAGGTTCAACCCTCCAAGTGGTTTCGACGAGATATCTTGTCCATCAAGATATGACAAATTTTGATAATGACGAGATATCTCGTCATCAAGATATTGCAGAATTTTTGATAATGACGAGATCTAGATCTGGTTAGTTTTTTATAATGACAAGATATCTCGTCCATGAATATCTGGTCAGGTTTGCTAATGAAGAGATCCTCGTCGAAAAATTATGAGGAAGAAGGGTTTTACAATATATTATCATGTTGTAGTGAACATAATTTAAGGTTTTTATTATTTGGCTTTGTGCTTTCTTATTCCAATAATATTTGCACACCAAGCGTTGAAATTAGCATAGCTTGGTGTTTTTAAATGCCATTTTTAAGTGAGGGAACAGTTAATTATGAAGTGAATTACTGAGCAAATTTCACCGCAAACGTAATTAGGTTTTTTTACTTATTGCTAAATTTATCAACATAAGATGGGAAGGGCCTAAAGTTGGCGAAGAACTGGGTTAATCTATTGTGGCAACTTTTAATACTATTATTCGTTTTTGAAAGGGAAAAACGTGTCTTCTTTTTTATGAGTTTTCCATTCCGTTCTTTGGCTATGCCGAATTCACAAACATTCGAGCGTTTACGCCACCAGTTGTGTGAATCCGAAACATTTCATGTCAGCAGGCAAAATGCGGGTCGGCCGAGAAGTTCAAGCACCCCAGAAAACGATGAACGCCTTGTCGAAGCGTTCTCAGTACAATCTTAAAACAGTTCTTCCGTTTTCATTAACAGCCCTGTACGTCATATGCATGCCGGCCATCTTGGAATTCGTGTGGTACGACGAAATAATAATCCCGTGTGAGATTCTCATTACGAATTAGGAAGTTAAAAAAAAAATAATTATTTGCAAATTGATCGAACAGCGTCTTCTAGCATCATTTACAGATGTACATTCTTTGACAAGAAATGTTTATTTTGGTGGACTACCACCCTTTAAAGTTTGTCCTGGAAATTTCGAATTACCTTGTAATAGGAGTTCTAATAAAACATTTATGTACGTAGATATTATTTTTAAGTCTTTTAGGCCTATTTATATTTTATGTTATGCTTCCTCAAACTAACGATATTTTCCAATTGGAAATGGAATTACATGCGATTCGGAAAATAAAAGTTACATTAAAAAATATTCTTTCTATATTAAAATTGGAAACGTAAATTGCATTTTCGATCATGCAAAGAATGGTTTAATGGTCACATGGACCACTGAAACAGTGTTGTGACAAACAAACGATGAAAAACGCTGCTAATTGTTTCCTAGCAACTAAACGAATAATGTGGTGAAAACACTTTTACAGATTTTGTTTGTTTTAATCAGCGATCTTAGCTAGAGTATCTTCTGTGCGCTCAGGCGAATAGCATCGTGAAAGTACTTACACAGATGTTCTTCAATTTGAAGTGAAATGCTTCAGTTTTACAGATACGTTATTTCTGTGTTCTAATCTTGACTAATGGTCATCAAACTTTTAACACCCCATTGGAACTCTGATGTAAAATGTATTTTTTGGAATTCTAGACAAAAAATACACATCAGGCAACGTTTTTAAAATTCAAGGTTAAACATTTTACAACATAAAATGTTTATAAACGAAAGGAGTAAGTTTGTATTAAAATCCATGCTTTAGTTTTTTATTACTAAAATTTATTACTACTAAATTTTATTATTACTAAAAATTCATTAGGTGATGCAGTGATATTATTTTTCAATGTAAATTTTAAACTGAAATTGCATCGAATGATTTTTATCCAAATTCAGCAACAATGAGCTTCTCTTGTATGTTGCCCTTTTTAAAATGTACGTATCAGAATTTTTATAAAACAGGTTACAGAGTCTGTAAAAACGCTATACGAAGCCTAGTTTGAAGATAATCGCCAAAAATATATTTAAAAAAATATTTTCGTATTGAATTGTGAAAGACGATGGCAAGATTGAGCAAAGCGACTGTTATATCTTGAACGAAATAAAGTCACGTGTTTTCCTTGAGTAAAGTTATTCTCCCACATTTCGACAGTCAGTGCATGAGAAGCTTTTTCCGTCAAGCTAAATGTAGGTGGCAGTAGTGTTTTTGTGGTGGAACGTGCTTCCGGTACGTATTACGGACGTGACGTCAGTTGGCTTGTTTTTCGAATACGATTTCAGCACTTCGCCAATAGAAGTTCCAAAGAATTAATTCCGAACTTATATACCCCACAGTTAATTGGTAAACGACAGTTAGATTAGACAAACGTCACTAAAACGACGATAAATATTCTAAAGTAAACCCGATATAAGTAAAATGTCCGTCTTCCATCTGATTTGTTCACATCGAAAATCCTTCTCGTACTTAATTTAGAGAAATTTTAATTTAGAAGTCAATTAGTGATTCTATACCTTAGATGTATTTTGAAAATTCAGCTATGCATAGCAATAGAACTCAACATATCCGTACTTCAGTCATTTTCGATTGTCAGTTTCTTATAATTTAATATTTTTTTTGTTGAGTTAAATATGAAAATATTTTTAATTTCCATGCTGAAAATTGGCATCGATATAAAAATACGCATCGATTTTTTAAAACAGGGGATTCTATCGAAAGGTATACAGAATAAATGCCCTGTAATGTTAGAAAACTTGAAACCTCTATTACAGTAATCGGTTGTGAGTAAAAACTCTTTCCTGTTGCTAAGCAACTGCGCTTGTTTTTTCAGAATTTTTTATAGTTGGTAAGAGGATATAATTTTTCTTTGGAATTTTTGTTATACAGCTTGATTTTCTTTTCAGAACTTGCTATGTCGTTATATTCGTAATATTTTAGTTTGCATTTTTACAATTTTTGTTCTGATCGCTTGTATTTTTAATTTCCTCTTTTTTTAATTTAACGTATCATAATTCTTGTTGTCATTCTCATGTTTTTCTGTTGCTGCTATAACCTGGTACTTTGGAAGTGCTTATGAAAAAGGAAATAAATTTGTTTGGTAGGTATATATTTTAAATAACTTCTCACCGAAGCAACACAAAGGGCTATTATAAATTTGATCGGAAAGATTGAATGTAGTATTTTTGAATTGGTTAAACCTTGTGAAGACATGAACTTGATATCGTAAGAGCCGTTATACAGAATATTTGTAAGCTCCTTCTATGTATTCTAAACACAGGAGGTAACAGTGATATCGCATATTAGGTATTATTATTTAGGATGCAGAGTTCCATTACACATACATACTTTAGTTTTGATTTTCTAATTTTACTCTTCTAATTTTGCCTTTCGACTTATGGTTTTTGCAGGTGTGTGGGCTACTTTTGGCGAACTGCCGCCCACACACAGACGACACCATATTATATATATATATATATATATATATCCGGCTAGAAGAAAAGATATATTCACGCTATGTCTACGGGGCTGAGGATATAAGCGCATGGAGTCTAGAATGTATTTTACGATTATAACTGAGACTGCAACAGTCAAATAAGAGTATTCAAAGGTAGCGTGAGAAAGAGGAAACTAAAGGCGAAATTGTAACACTGAGTGAATTACGTAGAAATAGGTAAGGGTTTCAGGCATGATATACATTCATCTTCCTTTTTGTAAAATAGGTGACAGGATCTTTTGAAAGCGTTACACGAAAGCTAGTTTGATGGCAACTTCAAAAGTTATTCGTAGTGACTACTGAGAGAATATGACAATAAGATTGGACAAAATGGTCGTGTCGTTTAAAAATAAAACAAAATCACGCGTTCTTCGTGAGTAATGCTGAGCTTAGCGTTCGACAGTCAGTATATAGTCAGTACACTCTGGATGGAGAGATGATAGATGAATTTAGTTTATTCAATAATACAAATTATGATGCAATACTTAAGTAACAATGATATTAATTTGTTATATTTCATTTCACTGGTTTGTTTTATAGGTTGCTAATTAACTAATTTTGATCTTCTTGACAAACCGAATCTTTACAAGGATTCTTTCAACCAATAGATATGGTTCTTTAGTCATTGTGCGTGCTGTGCGGTGAAGCAGTGCTAGGCTATTCGGAAATCTCTTGAGGTTTGGAGGGTTAAACTTTATACAGGAAGTTTTAAAACAGTGTGAAAAATTAAGTAAATAATGTATTTCAGAAAGATATTTCCCCCAAAATATAGACAAACATATATCCCTATCAACTCGAGACTTTTACTGCCCCAAAATAAGTGGAAATCGCATCTTTCTTCCGATAAACGCAATTTCACTGGAAGACCCCCAATCGAGGATCGAATGCAACACTCGATTCCCGAAAACTCGTCCGTTTTGACAACAAATTGCCGACGGAACCGACGTGACAGCCGACGTCGCATCCGCCGCGCTTCGCTTTAAAACAAAGACTTCCACACAAATAGAGAGAGAGAGGCAGGAGAGAGGGACTCGACTTCACTTCACTTCCAAGGGAGGGAGAGACACTCTCTTATTCGATTATAACTTCCACTTTGCTACGGCCCTTAAAATGCCTCCCTAAATATTAAGTCAACAGCTCCCAGTTAACTTTTTTATGATTATATTTCCAACGCAGGGGGATGTGTTGCTTTCATTTATACACTTTTTTCAATCTCCTCTCTCTCTTTAACTTAGGAAGCTTTCTAATCAGTTTATAAGTCTGCCAGAGGAAGAGGAAAAAGTTGAAGCCTATTAGAAGCCCCGCCCAGTCGTCCCGGCAGCCAGCCAATGGCAGCGCGGCGCGAATTAAGGATCTTTAATCTGATTACCCCCCCCCCGAGCTCCCGGTGCCGACCCCCCTCCCCTAACGAGCTAATGGATGGTGCAGTCTCATTTTTACCCTTTGTTTCTCCTCTTCCACCTTTAAAACTGCTTCCTCTCCCCAACGGCTTTTCATTAAAAGTGTTCTTTTAGGGTAAAAATAAATAATAAATCGCGGGCACGCTCGAGAAAAATCGAAAAAATAATATAGATTAGAAAAAAAGATCGAAGTTTTCCCGTGATTTTGTTACTGAGTTGCAGAGGGGGGACCTTATAGAGAAATTACGTCGTGGAGGCTTTTAGTCTTCTGATCAAAGTTTCGAGTGTGGTGGGAGGGGGGGGGGTGCCTTTAAAAGAAACGCGCAGTTTTTCCGAAGTGAATTAGGCACTACTTTAACGAACGGCACCTCGAGTGAAAGGCTCCTTTGTTTGGAGCTTTGTTTGTTCGCTATTTAGGGCATTACCGAGTAAATAAAGCTTTTGCTCGGCCTGTCGGGCTTTGTTTACTTTTTCTATTACGGTATTTGTTCCATTATGGATTAAGCAACTGGGATTGACTTAAAAACTACTTAGAGCAAAAAAAGTGATCGCTGGCGTGAAAAAGTTTTTGGACTTTAACTGTTTTTAGTTTAATGTTTGTAATCGAGGAAGAAAATTGACTATGAGCGGCGTTTCCTGCCGAGCTAAATGTGAGGGGTTTTTGGGTGTAAACAAGCAAACGAGACTGTCTAAGATTTTACTTCTGCCCAAATGATCTCGCATTGCAGATCTCTTTAGGTTATCTTAAAATGTAATTTATCGCTTTTTTGACGACGTTTAGCGTTTAATATAATCGGTGTTGAGCAATAAACTATCATATATCAATTTGGAATTCATTCCTTGTATTCTTTTGAATATTTATTGACGAAGTGCTGAAATCGCATTCGAAAAATCAGGGCAAAGTCAAAATGGCTACTTCTCAGAATCTTAAGTTGAATACTTCACTTTTCTTACAACATTCATGAATAAAAAGAAGCATGCCATGATAAAAATAATTGTAATTTAAATTCATTCATTACGTCTTAATTTTAAGCATGTTACATTATTTTTTAAATTATAACGATGCATTCGACTTCTTTCGACCCATCAAAAGTTACACAGAAGTTTAACCAATGAGTGTAGACAAGGATGCTCAAGGATTTTCGCCACGTTTTTGTCATCTACTTTCTTAAGTTCAATTCTTTTAGACACCAACTTTAAATCCAGACTCTTTACTGGTGATGCACAGAACCTTTTTAGATTCAAATGTACCTATATAAAAAATGCGAAGAAAATGTTCAACTTTGGTAATTTTAAGTATCGGACATTCCACTCCTACGTATGGTACACGTTCTTATCGCGAAAAATGGCTGCATCTTTTATCATTCTTCATCAATGAAAAACCGTATTCGAACTTTAAATATTTCCTCTTCACGTAAGTTTATCTCAAATATTAGGGTATATTTATTATTTTTTTCTATACAAAAAGAACTGAGAGATGTCAAGCCGTCAAGAATGGAACATCTCTGTGTGACCAAGGACATGCCATCCGTGACGGTTTAGTATTAGCTCTTTTTGTATAGAAAAAGAATGACAGATATATTCCCCAATGTGTGATGAATTTACTTGAAGTGAAGATAGCTTAGGTTGAAAAAAATGTCGATTAATTAAAGATGATAAGTTTGTGTTTATGGCGTAAGATCCAAAGATGGAAAATCTACGCCAAACGCAAGACAAAATGAGATTCAATAGAAATAGATTTAAAACATATTATTAACCAACAGAACAACATTTACAACATGGTAAAGTATACAAGTAAAAAACATGAAAATAAGATAAGCACTTTAAAAGTATGGAAAAGGTAAATACATATTAAAAATATGTCATAAATAAAGAAAACTTCAAAATAGAGTTTAAAAAGCATTTATAGAATATATATAAAAGAATATTTTAATTCAAAATATATGAAATGGCTTGGTTAAATGACATAAAAATCGGTTGATCTAAGATCATATGAACAAAAACCGGCAGATCACTCATTAAATATGAATGCAAAAAGATTTTCTCCAAAAGAAACGTCTAAGATGGGGTTTCATGAAATGACGTGGTTAAAATGACATAAAAAGCGTGCGATTTAACCCTCCTGGTGGTTGTCTCAAAGAGGTGTCTCGTCATTAGCAATTTCTCGTCGAAACTACTTGGAAGGTTAAGATGATATGAATGAAAACCGGGACAGATCACTCATGAAATATAAATGCTAAAAGAGTTTCTACAAAAGAAATGACACTAAGATAGGGTACCGTTTTAGTTGACTTGACGAATAAAGAATAATATGAAGTACAGTCATTTTCATAAGCAAGATCTCTCTGTGATGGTCCCGTATAGGACAGTGGAATATCCCATATGCAAATTAGGTGCTTCACGATTTGGAACTACATGAGTAAATGCAACTTTTCATATATTTTACACGAAATTTGTTCTTGCAACCAGGTTTGAGACACTTGAGTTTTTTATTTCCATATTCTCAGAGAATCGTCCCACTCGATGGCCTTCTTTGCTTCTTCGCCACTTTCAAAGCATTTGTGGAGTTCCGGTATTGTGGTTTCATCTGTCCACGATTGTTTAAGTCTTCCACAAACAGGGATTGTGATTATGAAGACAAACAATCCATTACTTTTTAGAACTTAATAAAAACACCCCCGATCATGACCTCAGGGACTGAAGAGGTTAATATTCTAGAAAAGAGAATTCTATTAGAAGAGATTAAGATTCGTTTCACATTACCGAATGTTAAGAATGTCATTTGTTATAAAAAAGAATTGACCATTGTGAGAAGATCAGATTCCTTAGAGGATATTCGGAAAGTTTGGCCACATATTTACTCTGTTGAGAGTTTAATATTCGTGTTTAGGAGAATTTGATTTGGGGATTATTTGTTTTTAATTACGAACACTAAGTTTTATATTCCCATAAAGATATTTAACCACTCAGAGAGAAAAAGGTTGGGATTTGTCTTGGGATTTTCCAATACCTCCTGTACTCTCTTAAGTTTAATTAACATTCCTAATAAGAGATCAGAAGATTAAAATTAGCTTCTTATTGCAAATGGAGGAATGGATCTCTTTTGTTTGTATAACATTAATGCTAATATTAAAATCGAATGACAACTGTAAATATGTATTCTCTTCTGGACTTCCTGCCCATAGGTCAACTTGAAGTAGAGGAGGAATTTCAGTAGAGAAAAATAAAACATATGATAATTACAACCAACGTAAAATGAATTTCAATATGTACGTATTTTTTAAGAAGATACTGCAGCATATTCTTGGGAAAAGAGAGAGAGTATATAAAAATATAAGATAATTTAATTTGACAGGCTTTGAAAATGTTTTTTTATAAATGAATTCGAAACCCATGACTTTCTAAAAATGTTACCATGCCTTCATCTACCTTCATTCCAATCTTCTCAAATTGATGAACAGATTCAATAAACTGAAGCCATATCACTATGTCGGTCTCAAAAGTGAGACTCAACGCATTTATGGAAATTTTCCAATTTACATTCAAGTTTCACGAAGTTTATTCACTTGAGATAAATTGATTCGGATTATAAAAGCGATAACAAATTATTTCCAGAAACAAATTCAAGTTTTACAAAAGATTCCATTTTAAATTTTTCATTCGAATTTTCCGATGTTTAGACGCATATGCATATTCTTTTGAAATGTGCTTTTATATTGATGCAAAAACAAAATCTGTGAAGGGTGCGTGGGTATGGGTGGTTTAAAATGAAGTGTATCAGATGACGCAGTGACATATCCATTGTTTCCAACCCCAAAAATAACCTCCAGGTAGATGTTATTGCTACCCAGTGAAAATATTCATTTCTTCCCCGTTTTCCAAAAGCAATTTTGACCAAGTTTCGTTGCCTTTTTTGGACGCATTAAGATTGTCAGAAGACGCGCTTGGGCGTTTACAATGCGGCAGCACCAATAACACGCTCAAAACATGCATCCCGATGGATATAACACCAATACGATTTCCCTGTACATATCTCTTCCCAGCCGCGTTCCCCACCATCGCAAGGAAACAATATTCCAGGGTTGGACTCCTTTCAATTTGCGATGCGAGAGGGTAAGGAGAACTCAAAATTTCCTAAACCAACATTTAGGGAAGGGAGAACCTCCCTTATATGGAGACACCTTTCAAAATTAATGTATCATATAATATTAGTGAGTAATTTCAAATGAAATTAAAAATTGAATCTATAGAAACTCTTGAATTTGTTTCTGGAAATGATGCATTATAGCTTTTCATCATTTAATAATATATCATTTCCAGAAACAAATTCAAGTTTTACAAAAAGATTCAGTTTTAAATTTCATTTTAATTTGCCAATATTTAGACGCATATGCAGATGCTTTTGTAAAATTCTTTTATATTATTACAAAAATGGAATCTGGGAAGGGTATGGATATGTGTGGTTTAAAATGAAGTGTATCAGATGACGCGGTGACATATTCATTGTTTCCAGTCCCTCAAAATAACCTCCGGTAGATGTTATTGCTACCCATGGAATTTTCATCTGTTTCCTACACCTCTTCCCGTTTTCCAAAAGCAATTTTGACCACGCTTCGTTGTCTTTTTTCGAAGCATTAAGATTGTCAGGAGGCGTGCTTGGGAATTTACAATGCGGCAGTACCAACAACACGCTCGAAACATGCATCCCGATGGTATATAATACCAATACGACTTCCCTGTACATCTCTCTTCCCAGCCTCGCTGTCCGCCATAGCAAGAAAACAACATTCCAGGGGCAGACTCCTCTCAATTAGCGATGCGAAAGGGTAGGCAAGAACACAAAATTTCCTACACCAACATTTAGGAAAGGGCGAACGTCCCTTATATGGAGACTCCTTTCGAAATTAGGGGACCCCGTTGACAGCTGGGACGCGTTGTTACAAAACGGTTGCTCGGTAACATCTCCACCCCTCTGCACGACCCCCTGTCTTTATTCCAAACCCGACCTTGTCTTTTGCCGTCCCCTCTCCCAAGAACGAAATACCTAGTCCACTTAAAGCGTACTTTCCGTTGCTGTCAGTGGCAACAATGCATCCCGTAGATCTCCGGCTCGATTAAATAACGTGTCCGACCGCTCCATCGTCTGCAGCTTCCCCCTTGCTCGACCCCCCCCCCGCGAGGGAGCGGCAGAGATTTCGGGTTTAAGGTTCGGATTGGAGAATCGCACGCGGAGGGGTTGGGTCGGGGAGCGGAGCATTGTCGTTGATTAATGCTGTCTCGAACGGTATCTCGGGTGCGTTCCCAAATCGGAGAAGGAGCGTTCACGCTGAAGAGAGCCAGAGCGGGGTTTTTTAGGAAGGGGCGAACGTCTTCGGTGGGGTCTTGGGAACGTTTTTGGTGGGAAAGCGTCAATAGGGCACGCGATGCTGAACTGAGCCGTGAATTCAGGACAGGACATATAACTTTTGGAGCCCCTACTGGAAAGCAGCTCATCTCAGCATTATAAAGAGAAAGAGTTTTGTAAATAAAGAATGTCACATAAGGGAGGGATTATTTTAAGTTAACAATATATTTTTCCTACGTCAGGAAGAGTCCAGGGACCATAATTTCCTACGGGCAGCCCAGTACAAATTAGCCCGGCTGAAAAGATCGCCAACTAAAATGTGATCGTCAGATAAAAAGTGCAAGATAAAAGATGACTAAAATCCATAAAGCTCCCCGTCGAATAAAAAGGGGCAATCAGGAGAAGCATGCACACCAATGTGGTGTAAGTGTCCTCTTAAAAAGTCATGTCCAGTTAAAATTCGAAAATTTGCCTTAGCAATATGTCGTGGCAAATTAGGTGGAACAGGGTCAGACGAAAGCTTGCTCCATGTTTTGTCCGTGACCTTAAGCTTTGGAAGGTCGCAGACGGACTTATTTATCTTTCGCTCTACCAACCTGCAATCACGAAGGTAAGGGAAGGGCTGGACAGCTGGGGTAGAAGATATAAGTTAACAATATAGATCTAGGAGCGTAAAAGAACACAAAATCAGCTACTACAAAACCAAAAGGCACTCGCCAAATCGCAAGGCAGCCAGGAGGCTTTCGTTGATTTCGAATCTCATACTTCAGCTTGGGAGCGACTGTCTTGACTTTATTATGAACGATCCTTCTCTAATCTCTAATGCACTCACAAGCAGAGCCTTTGCTGATTTATTAGCTTCCCTCGTGCAAACCTCAACAAGCCGGTCCCTCTTCTAAAAAACACTTAATTTCCTAAAAGAACCAAACCCGAGGCACCCTAGTGATCTATTATTTTCCCATGGGGTTTACTGCCTCTGGTAAACAAGGGTCATAATCCCAGAATGTCCAAGTGATCTCTCTCTTTCTTCTTTCCATCCTTTCTTTCAACAATTATTTAATATTGTCTGTCTTGCCTGGGAATGCTAAATCTGTTCACCAAAAAAAATCTTAGGCCTAGCTTCAAGACAACCTTATAAATCAACTCCATCCGTCATTGGTCATTTTCCTCGAGGACAATAAACTACACTAATTTTTTGTCCAAGGTCAAAATCCAAAAAGGAGCCCAAAAGGCGCTTTTGGGCCTAATCCTGTCAACTCTATGGATTTCCTAAGTGCTGTTTAGACTTACCCAATATTAACTAACATTGCACTAGCAAGCTCAACCCAGCATGCATTTTTTATTACATTAAATTAAATTATATATTAAATAAAAATTGGAAAAGAAATCGAAATTATAAATGCTATCAATTATTGATTCTGTCCATTAAGGTTAATTTCTTCCTCAGTTGATTTTGCCTTAGTTAACTATTGCAGAAGTCCAGGTTATATTCACTTTAATAGATGATGTCATAAAATGTTAGCATATTATTATACATATACATTCAAAACGATGATTGGAGAAATTTTATGCAAAATATTCCAAGTAGAATTTCTTGCATAGCTTCTTAAATACTTGTGAGCTCAGTCTGATTTTATTCAAACGAATGAAAAAGAAATTGCGTATATCATGTGAAAGAATTACTGAATTTTCGTGATAATGAAAACATCTAATCAAACAAAAATGATTTATACAAGTAATGAAACTAACAAAATTACCTTGGCAAATCATAACTTATAATTTTTATTAAATAAAAGCACTACAGTGAAATGTAACTGGATAAATTAACACAAAAATGTACGTGAAAGTCGGAAAAATGTTCAAAAGGCTTAAAACATGCATAGCAAAATCTATTTTAAAGATAAACATCTAAATCTGCTTATAATTTTAAGACATTCCACTAGTATGTCTATAATTTACAAACGTAGGCGAAAAACAGGCAATTACGGGGGCAGTAAAATGTGATCAAATCAAAATAGTCGGTGATGTCACTAGGCAGAAATTTTCCACAGGTGAGATCAGAACTAGTTTTGGTGGTTGGTTTTTACGGCTCAAGAACCGTATTTGGACAATATGCGCGAAACGAAAAACAGCCGAAAGCAAATAATGGACATACAATCAAGGAAGGTTTTACTGACACAGAAGAGTGTGCACCCATGGTAAGTCACAGAAATCCTGTAACTCGTCTTAGTGCAAATATAAAAATAGAGTGAGAAATGTTAACCTTTTTTATATTTCCCTGATTGTGTGACCAAAACTACTTGTAACTTGACCCTTAGATTTTTTCGTCTGTCAGGTGGAAACGAACTATCA
Organism: Meta bourneti; assembly: GCA_933210815.1. Classification (NCBI taxonomy): domain Eukaryota; kingdom Metazoa; phylum Arthropoda; class Arachnida; order Araneae; family Tetragnathidae; genus Meta; species Meta bourneti. The sequence goes on from OW119931.1 coordinate 21,109,395, forward strand.
TCATCTGATTGGTCCGCGAGACAGTAGTAGACTGGTGATTTGACCATTTTGTCGCCACTCTATAGAAATGCGCATTCAACACACCTACCCTGTCATGCGAAGTCATATCATCAAACGAGACACTGAGGTGCCAAATAGGCGAACCAAGCGAATTTTTCACAGAGCAGTCACGTGACTACTAGTCGACATGTTGGTCCCGCTTTTTAAAACTTCTCTCAATACTAATTTTCAGTCCACTTATATTTCACGTCTAAGGTATTACAATGAAATCCTATAGCAAGTGGTTGCGATTAATTTCGGAGTTCTAAGATGTATGCTTGAGAAAGAAAAGGGAACTGAAACGTGGTAGGAAGGAGAATAATGTTTCCTCAGCAAGATGCATGTCCACATTCTTATTAAGATGTTCCGCAATGGGATTATTACTCCATAGCCTTCCTAATCCACAGATTAGAATACAAATGGCCTTGCTTTTTCCCGACTGATAACAATATCAAAAGGTTGTAGTTTGCAAACAAGGGAAGAGATAATAGAGAATCTTGAAAAGTGATTTTAGGGACTCTAAGAAATGCATATTGAGCTTTTTTCGTAAGAAATAAGCAACGTTGTGTGAACTTAGGATTATTGTCAGTTGATTGTATAATAAAGTTTTAAAAATATATTTTTCTTAAATAACAAATTAGCATGTATCATAACTTTTTGATTGAACCTTGTTTTGCTGAATTTCTTTACATCAAAAGCTAAGATAGATGGTCCATAAAGTTTTGAATAACATGAGTTGGTGTAAAAATTCAATTATTCTATATTGTTTTTATAAGATAGGTAGATAGTTAGAATTTTTACTCAACAATTGGAAATTCTTATTCATCAGTAAGATATGAAAATGCCAACTATAAATAAAATAACATGCATGAAAAATTCATTTTAATTCTAAACTCCTAATATATGCATGGGAATTTCAAATGTACCCTCAAAATCAAATATATTTAACATGATTTAAAGATTGCTTGAAATGTTTAATGTTTTTTTGTTTGATTTCTCTCCTCTCGTCCAAAAATATTTTATTTTCCCACTTATCTTCGAGTTGTAGGCGGCGCAGGTTCGATTCCTGCCCGCTGCATTCCTCCCTGGGTGTATTTCTCTTCTGCGTCAGTAAAACTTTCATTGTGTCTCTATTACTTGATGTAGTATGTCTTGTGCCTGTCGCAGCATGGCCAAATATGGCCCTTGCGCCATAAAACCCTCAAACCAACCAACCACTCCTATATTCAATGTAGTACTTAATTAGAGAACGTTGTTTCTTATGCAACTACTTTCATCACCGTTCATTATATTTTATATTTTGTTTTAAAAATTTACTTTTTTTAATTTGGATTAGTGAGATGCAGACATAAGAGAACAAAATTATGAATTGTGTATTTCTTGCACAATGTGGTCATTATATATTATTTATTACTTTAATTGATTCCGACTTTACTCATACTCTTCTCCGTATATAGCTGTTTAGTAAAAGTTCTTAATACAGTGCACAGCATCATAAAAAGTTTCCTAACCTAGATCTAATTCGCCAACCAAATAGTTTGAAGTTTTTATACACCATTGAAATTTTAAGTTTCTTATCATCACTTTAGAGCAGAAACACAATAACTGACATTTATGAGATGCTCATTTTCATGATGATGAGAAATGAATTGTCCTATTGATAGAATACAACACCATCAAGATTTTGATGAATTTTATTTGTCAACCCAAATTCTAAATTTATACTCTAAAGCTATAGTAGTGTTACTATGAGGCCACCTATAAACATTCAAAGACATTTACTATTCTACTAAATATATTTCAAATCAGAAGAAAACTAACCAGATATTGCTCTCGTCCTCATCACAAAGGGCCGTGGTAGCCCAGATTAGAGGGTTGCGAGCTCGAAACTTGGTCCAGCCAAAGACCATCGTGTACGTGGGGGATGGTGCACGTTAAATCTGTCGTGACCTCAAATATCCTCACATTGGCGTGGTATGGAAGTTTGGAGAGTGGGGTGCCAGCTCAGGTGTTGTTCTCATCTGATCGTTCAAAATTACGAGGCGTTGTTCTTGGATTTTCCCTTTGGGATTGATTCCGGACCGTCGCCAATAGGCCATTGTGTTGTTCTAGTGCGACGTTAATTAACTATCTACCTACTTTATCAAAAATCGGCAAAATCTTGTTGACGAGATATCTCGTCATTGGTAAAATTGGTCAGATCTTGTCATGACGAGATATCTCGTCTAAACCACTTGGAGGGTTAATCACCATGTTGTGTTTTTATCCACTGTTTTGTACTCTTTTACAGATATGGTTTTTATATATAGACCGACTTTTTATAACTGGCGTGTATGAATATTAAACAAACTGTTATGGTACTAAGTTCAGTCCTTACATCTTAACAGTCTTTAAACCTCATCAAATTTTAAGACTTTAATTTAATTTTACGTCTGGCACAGCTTGTTTATATTTGGATGTGCCATGAAAATCAAACCAGACCTTGATCAAATATCCATCAAGTACAGTTTATTCTAAAGTTATCATTTCATAAAATATTCAACTCAGGTGTTGACCTCGTCAACTGACCATGGTTAAAAATGTCAAGTTGTCTTCTGACGGGATGGATCCCGGACCGTCTCCAATAGCCCGTTGTGTTGCTCCAGTGCGTTGTTAATTAACTACCCTAACCCTAACCCCATAAAATATTCAATTGATTGTAAGCAAATGTACTCGAAAGCTTCCCATTCATGTTCTCATCCTTGAAGACTCCTGGTTCCTTTCTGAATGTCTCCGCCGCGTTATTGTTACGACTACGGGGAGAACGGTTTCGTCAGGGGGTGTAGATAGAATGCGACGATCGCGAAGGGGGAGGGGGAAGGGGGACGGCGCAAAAGACAACGAGGTACAGCTTAAAGTGAAAAGCCGGGGCGGCACAAACACTAAATTATTTTCGAATTTTCCTCCCCCTCGTCCTGTCTGTCGCTGATTGCAACCAAGAAGCAATTTTCCCCCAGCCGATTTTTGATCAAGTCATCTGGCAACGGCTTTTGTTTCAGCCCGCTCTCTCCCTCGGAAAGAAGAAACGGAGGAACGAACGATAAAAAAAAAACAAAAAAAAAACCAAGACGTGAAGTGAAATAAGTGACAGTCGGGTTCGAAGGAAGCCGGAGCGCTGTTATTATTAATATCGTCCGAGTCCCTCTCGCCGAATCTCGTTCCGGGCGCGAAACGGCGATATTTTCATTCCGTGAAAAGTGGTAATTGTCCTTAAATGAAGCTCCTGCACTTTATTAAACGGCGGAGTGTAGCGTAGCAATTTGCGACAACGACGGCTTTAAGGGATAATAAAGCATTTAAGAAAACAGCTCCTTAAGCTGATGACTTTCTTTTCGGGTATGATAGATTTAATTAAAAAACGGGCGGCCAATAGAAATTCATATTTTACACGTTACGTCATGAATAGAGATTGACCCCATTATGAAGTGTTTGATGTGCAAATAGGCACTAAAGTACAATCTGTTATTTACTACATACTAAATTGCACTTTAACATATGTTATTGCTGAAATATTTAAATGTTAATTTATATAAATATGTATTAAATAATTTCCAACGCCAGGCAAATTGAATATTAATCATCATGGTACACCACTTTTTGCCAAATCTCCATATGCTTACAAAGTCGAAAAATGAGGCGAGGAAAGAAAGGCCCATGGGCAAAGACCCACTGCGCATGTTATCTGGACTAAATGCTAGTTTCAGTAAGAAGCATGGGGTTAAAGAGAAGAGTCTGTTCGGAAGGTACTCATTGTGCTTGACAAACATCATTAACCCTCGAATTAGTTTCGACGAGATATCTCTTCCATCAAGATCTGACCAACATCGCTAATGACGAGATATCTTGCTATCTTTTTTGGATGAGATATCTTGCTATCTTGATGGATGAGATATCTCTTCCTTGCTACCAATATCGCTAATGACGAGATATCTTGCTATCTTTTTTGGATGAGATATCTTGCTATCTTGATGGATGAGATATCTCTTACATCAAGATCTGACCAACATCGCTAATGACGAGATATCTTGCTATCTTTTTTGGATGAGATATCTTGCTATCTTGATGGATGAGATATCTCTTCCATCAAGATCTGACCAACATCGCTAATGACGAGATATCTTGCTATCTTTTTTGATGATGGCGAGATCAAGACCTGGTCAGTTTTCTTCTAATGACGAGAGACGATGAGGTCTTGATGGATGAGATATCTCGCCCATCAAAGATCTGACCAACATCGCTAATGACGAGATATCTTGCTATCTTTTTTGATGATGGCGAGATCAAGACCTGGTCAGTTTTCTTCTAATGACGAGAGACGATGAGGTCTTGATGGATGAGATATCTCGCCCATCAAAGATCTGACCAACATCGCTAATGACGAGATATCTTGCTATCTTTTTTGGATGAGATATCTTGCTATCTTGATGGATGAGATATCTCTTCCTTGCTACCAACATCGCTAATGACGAGATATCTTGCTATCTTTTTTGGATGAGATATCTTGCTATCTTGATGGATGAGATATCTCTTCCATCAAGATCTGACCAACATCGCTAATGACGAGATATCTTGCTATCTTTTTTGATGATGGCGAGATCAAGACCTGGTCAGTTTTCTTCTAATGACGAGAGACGATGAGGTCTTGATGGATGAGATATCTCGCCCATCAAAGATCTGGTTAGTTTTGATAATGACGAGAAACAACCTCCAGGAGGATTAACCAATCACAGTAAGAAATTATCTGAGGCTGAAAGGACGGGGTATTCGCATTCACGGGATGGCATTTTGATGAGGAAATCAAGAACTTAAAACAGAAACTGAATTTCAATGAGATTTAAATAAACAACATCGTCGATGTTCCTACACAAGTTTGATCGATTTTTAGTTTTTTAGCCCGAAGTTTATTAGATCATCGTCGCCAACCAAACACCACCAAAACAAATGCCACTGCATTACTGAATATTCAACACAAAAAAATCGTTTACCCTACACCTAAAAAACTAAACTAATCTGCAGTCGTTCGACACTGTAGGGAATATTATCAATTAGATTTAAAACAATACTAAAATATCCAATCTTCAAAAACTGTTCTTAAATTAAATTTGAAGAAAACCATAATAATGTTAATCATACATGGTTAACAAATATCAGTGCTTCACCATTACACACTGCTGGGTAGTTCTTAGGAAAGTTTGTGTCGATATCAAGAAAAGATACTTATACTAAGTGAATTGTAGTTCTCAGTAGCAAAAGAGAGATCAACTAAAGAAAATTCTTTTTCTATATACTATACTAATAACACTTATCTCTTCCGTGTCAGAACAAAAGGTTGGTTGGTTTTGGAGTTTTATGGTGCAAGGGCCTATTTGGTCATGCTGCACCAGACACGATATGCAACTTCAAGCAAAAGACAGACACACAATGAAAGTTTTACTGACACAGAAGAGAGAAATGCACCCAGGGAGGAATGTGCCTGACAGGAATCGAACCTGCGCTGCCTACAACTCGAAGGTTGCTAGCGCAGTGGGCGAAGGTTGCTAGCTTTGAGCAAAGACGGCCCCGTCAAGGCAAAAGGGGTTAAGTCTGATTTTCGATGGGACCAAAGGAATCGAGTGCATAATTAATTAAAAAAATAATATAATGTGCTTAAAATAAAACTAAATGAAACTACGAATCAAAATTACAATTATTTGTACCACGGCGTGCTTGTTTTTCTTTCTAAATATTTGTGAGAAAGACTGAAATATTCTCTCCCCTTAAGATTCTGAGTAGTCATTTCGACTTAACCCCTTTTACCCTGACAAGGATTTAACCTGACAAGAAAAATATAAAAGTGGTTCGTAATTCTAGATACCAATGTATCCATTATGCTAACCGGTGTTTTTAATGTCGATGTTGCTTAAACCAAATTGCTTGTATACTGTATTCAATGTGAGTTCAGCTTGAAGTACATTTCTACTCGCCTACTACTCTGGGCAACACTTGAAAAGATTTAAACTTTACTTTGAAAAACAGGCCTTTAATAAATAAAATCATTCTTCACTCATAACCACCAATACTTTATTCCTTTACATCTTACCCTTACCCTAAAAACAGGCGGATTCACGAGTTAAACGATTGGGGTTGCGTCCGTGCACACAACGGGGCCGTCGTGGCTCAGTAGGTATGCCCTCTGCGCTAGCAACCTTCGAAATGTAGGCGGCGTAGGTTCGATTCCTGTCAGGTGCATTCCTCCCTGGGTGTGTTTCCCTCTTCTGTGTCCGTAAAACTTTCATTGTGTGTATGTCTGTTACTTGATATTGTATGTCTTGTGTCTGGCGCAGTATGGCCAAATATGGCCCTTGCGCCATAAAACCAAACCAACTCTTATACAATACATCCCATCTTTTATTCCCCATATTTCTTTTTTCTATAGAATTGTATTTGTATTTTCAATTCTATTAATAAATATTTTATATTCTTTCTGAATCGAGTATGCCTGGTTATTCTTGAAACGAATATTTTATAAACTTGAATTAAGTAATTAATAAGCATTAATCAAATTATATATATAAAGTTAAATGACGTAAATTTTTGTATAAAAATATTTTGTACTCTTTAATCGAATATTACATTTCATTTTCTTTAACCCCAAATATTCAATTCTTTTACCAAATATTCTATTCTAGTATCGAATATTCCATACTAGTACCGAATATTATATTAAAATCTCTATATTTAATTTGTACCAAATATTTCATTATTGTACCGAATATTTAATTTTTGTGTGTGCCTAATATTCTATTCTTATACCCGAATATTGAACCCGAATTCTTGTACCCGAAAATTGAACTTTCCTACCGAACCTTCTATTCTTCTTTTGAATATTCTATTGCAGCGAATAGTCAATTCTTGTGCCGAACATTCTATTCCTGTATGAAACATTCTATTTTTGTTTTAAATATTCTATTTTTGTTTTGAATATTCTATTTTTGTACCAAATATTCTATTCTTGTACCGAACATTCTATTTTTAAACTGAAAATAATATTGTACCGAATTTTAATTCGTGATCTGAACCTTATTTTTGTAACGAGTATTTTACATTCTTGAAACATGCTTATTCTATAATATCGAATATATTTTACGCTCCTTAACTGAATATTTTTCCCCATTCTGTATAACGTACCAATCACTTTTGCAGCCGAATATCTGAACTCTAAAAGCATGAAACCTTTTCGCTCGCTAAATATTTAATCCCAACCACATTCGTGTTCTCGCCATTTCCCGGACAGAGCAAATCGTCGCTTAACGATACGTCGAAGAACATTTCCCTTAAAAGTTTCCCAAATTGCTGGTGATTGTGGTGAGAGGCCTCTCAAGTGCAAAAATGGCGGCCACCAGGGAGCGTTAGACTACCAGATCGCGTGCCCCGATGCCAACGAGCGAGAGCGAAATTACGTCCCAAAACTCCGTAATTACGATCATTTCCAAATGCGCGGGTGGAGGTACCAGGGTGTGAAATATGGCTGAAAGAAAAACGAAGCAGCTGTTCTAATTAATTGATGTCGAACCCGGTAATTTTCAAACCATCTTTCCGCTGGGTTCAGATGAATGGACTCTGGTTAGAAGGACGAGGTCTAATTTTCATTTTCTATTGCCTTTCCCGCTTTCAGGGTGGGTGTGAGGTTTTTGGCGCTTTAAATATGGATAGGCGGTGTGCCGCTTGCTTTCTAATTGATAATAGATTTCCCTCGGCGCACTTCTACTCTCATTGAGTGAGAACTTGCGAAATTTTGGAGAGGATTTCGGAAGGATGTATTGCAAAATGGGAGGAATTTGAACCGGGATTATCTTTGTTCACCAAGCCCGAGATATATTGCTTTTCTTGAGAGTGGTAGGGAGAAAGCGCGGTTTGTTGAGGGGACAGATATATTGAATGCACAAGACGTGCCTTCGATATTTAGAAAATTTTGGACTTAGAATAGTGTAAAATAGGAAGAGCTAGGTAGGTAGTCAATTAACGTCGCACTGAAGCAACACAACAGGCTATTGGTGACGGTCCAGGATCAATCCTGAGGAGGAATATCAGAGGACAACACCTCGCAATTTTGAACCACGCTCAGAAGGCGAGGTTAACACCTGAGTTGGCACCTCACTCTCCAAACTTCCACACCACGCCAACTTGAGTAAAATAGGAAGAATTAGTATCAACACTTGCATTGATATGATTAGCATTGGAATCCCAGAATGGACAAATCGATGTGTTCTTGATTGTATACAAGTATGATTGTGGTGAGAAGCCTCTCAAGAATAGACAAAATGATGTGTTATTGATTCTTATTTTATGCAAGCATACGCGTGTCCCGTTACCATGTGAACATGTATATGATACTCGAGTTCCATTACCATTATGAATCCAAGCAATTCGAAATATCTGGATTTCAGATAGTCCACCTACTTATGTACACAATGGTTGTTATATTTTCATAATGAATAATGTACTTTTCTTTAAACATCGCTTTTTCTTTAGAATCTTCTAACCCAATAAACCTGTTTATTATTGGCGAATATCCGATACTAACCTGCTTTACCTTTTACGTCAACCAGTAAAACTTTATTTGCTCGACTGTAATATGATCGGTAAAGTAAGACAATTTAGTGTATGTAAACAGCAAAAAACCTTAATCAAATTTGTAGTAAATATAAAAGCTTCAAGAAACGATTAACAAAGATGAAAAGATGATGAAAAAAGGGTTAATAGATATTTCGGTGGAGTAAAAAGTCTCATCATCATCAGGATCGAAGTAAACAACGGGAAGAAAAGTATAATAGAGTCTAAATATGTTACCTTCGAATAGTGCTGCTACCACTCGTCCCTTTTAACCCTCCAAGTGGTTTCGACGAGATATATCGTCCATCAAAGTCTGACAAATTTAGCTAATGACGAGATATCTCTTCATTAAGATGTTGCATATTTTGTAATAATGACGAAATCAAGATCTGGTCAGTTTTCTTCTAATGACGAGATATTTCGTCCATCAAGATCTGCTCTGCGAAAGGAGGCGAAATGTTGCTAATGACTAGGTGCCATGTCGACACAACCACCAGGAGGATCAAGTAAGCTCTTTCAGGCCAAGTGAAAAGGTTGGAAAGTTCTAGTACTTTAATACTAGTGTTAATCATACTTATGCTGATGCATAATACTAGCGATTCCCCGGCTTTGCACGTGGCCTGGAAGATCCTGTTAGGTTGGTTGCTTTGGTTTTATGGCGCAAGGTACAATAACGGACAAGCTGAATCAAACGCAAGATAAAACAATAAAATTATGTAGACATAAAAACATTATAAAAAGTACAGTAACAAGTCAAGCGCCAGATATGAAATTAAAAACACATTTTGTTGAGCATAAAATCCAAATTAAAACGAGTAGACTAAAAATACTTATCTTAATTGTTGAGGATTTAAAAACATGCTGGCTAACAATATGAAAGGTGTATAACTTGTTAAAGGAAAGATAAATGAATATAAATTGATGGCTAAACAACATCTTGGTCAACATGATGTACAGTATATATGAAAAATGATGACAAGTCATGAAGGGGATAAAACTTTTATGTGAATCCTCGTAATTTCACACTCAAACATCAGTTTTACAAACTACTGCCTTTCCTACATAACCTCTTTACCAATAGAATTTTACGTAGGATCCTTTCAAGCAATAGATATGATTATGTCATGTGCGCTGTGGGAGAAAGCTAATACTACATTACTCGGAAATCAAGTGACTATCAGAGATTTGAAAAAAGGTGATTGGTGGTGACACTATTCAAAAATAACGTATTTAAACTCGTATTTTCGTTTTGTGTTTAAGGGCCGCAGTAACACGGTTGGAAGAGTAGCGGATTAGCAACCGAATGGTTGCGAGTTCAAAACTCGTTCGAACCCAAGACTGTCGTGTACTCTGGAGCTGGTGCACATTAAATCTGTCGTGGCCTCAAGTGTCCTCGCGTTGGGGAGGTGTGGTTGTTTGGAGAGTGGGGTGCCATCTCAGGTGTTGACCTCGTCATCTGCCCGCGATTCAAAATGACGAGCGGTCGACCTCGCATCTTTCCCTTCGGGATGATCGGATCTTTCCCTTTGGGATTGATCCCGGACCGTCACCAATAGCCCGTTGTGTTGCTCCAGTGTGACGTTAATTGAAATACCCCCGCCCCCTTCGGGATGGATCCTGGAGAGCGTCTAATAGCCCGTTTTGTTGCTCCAGTGTGACGTTAATTCAACTACCAACTACCTTATTTCCAATAAAATGCATGGAAAAAAGCATACCTCCATATCATGATACCACAATTAGATTATGAACGTCGATTTCATCCCATTCCCTTGCTTCAAGGCGATTCGGCGTCTTTTGATGCTAAACCCATTTTCTTTTCTATGCTGATTTCTTTCTTCGATCTTTTCAGAATAAAACGTGCAATCAGGCCTTCGTTTCTGTTAGTCGAATAAATATCGAATTTCGTTTAATCCTCTGAAGGGATCACACAATATTCTTTCTACAACCTGCCTTCCTACCTCCCATTCCCAGTTCCCGGTATCCCGGTTGGAAGAGTAACGGATAATAAACCGGAGGGTTGCGAGTTCGAATCCAACCAAAGACCGTCGTATACAAAGGGGGCTGGCGCACATTAAAACTTTTTCGGGACTCAAATGTCCTCACGTTGGCATGGGTGTGGAAGTTTGGAGAGTGGGGTACCAGCTCAGGTGTGACCTCGTCATCTGACCGTAGTTCAAAATTACGTGGTGTTGTCCCTGGATCATTCGCTTCGAGGGTTGATCCCGGACCATCGCCAATAGCCCTTTGTGTTGCTCCAGTGCGACGTTAATTAAATACCTACCTACCTCCTATTCTTAACTCCAGTCCTTATGATGGTGGACGTTTTGCTGCACCAAAATAGCCATTGATCCCTTTGTTCAAAACTCACTTTTTCATGTCTTAGATTTTGTTGAAGCTATGTTTGACTGCTTTCAGTGTATGTTTTCCCGTCCACTGCTTCGAAACCCCACAAGACGCCGAAAACTGCCAAGAACTCAGAAGGAGCAACCCACGCGCCGGAAAGAACAACAGGCTAAACCCCCTCAATAATCCCTTCGACACCCCCTCCCAAGTTCCTGTCATACAAAATTCGTCTCGACAGTTTATGAAACTTTACTCGCAGAAAAAACCGAAGACGAAATAAAAAAAGAGAGACAGAAACGAAAAAAGAAGCAAAAGGGTCTCTTTGAGGTGTTAATGCGGTAAGTAGGATTTGGCGCAACCCGAAAAGGGATTCCTCCCAGACAGGGTACGTGGGGCAGAAGAGAAACAAGAACGGCCATTTTGGAAGGGTCTTGTCACTTTTCCCACTCGTGGCTGTCAGAGACGCCCGGGACAAGAAGAGAGATACGTGAGATGGATTTAAATGGCCGCAGGGGGTTGTTGTTTAGTTGAGTTTTAGACCCTTTGGGAGGAAAGAGGCGTTTCCTGGAGGTTTAGTTTGGTTCGTCACTCTATTTTTTGCTACAGGAGGGTAATTAGCCCTCTGAGGGCCACGAGATTTTCGAGTAGGCGCACTCTGTTGCTTTTATGCCACAACACACTTAATGACTAAATAGCCACATCTATTGGTTGAAAGATTCTGCTGGCTTTTTTCTTGGAATATAATCCTTTGGAACGATTCTGTTGGTCCTTTACTTGGAGCAGAATCCTTTGAATTATTATATTGGTCGTTTCCTCAAAATAGAATCTTTCGGAAATATCTATTGCTCCTTTCCTCAGAATAGAATCCTTTGGAAAGTTTTATTGCTACTTTCCTTTTAACAGAATTCTTTGGAACGATCTATTGCTCCTTTTCTTAGAATTTAATCCTTTGTAACGATTATATGATTCTTTCCTTAGATTAGAATCCTTTCGTAAGATCCCATTGGTCCTTTGAATAGAATCCTTTTGAATGATTTTATTCGTCCTTTCCTTAGAACAGAATCCTTTGAAAAGCTCTATTGATCCTTTCCTCATAATAGAACCCTTTGGAAATATTCTGCTGCTCCTTTCCTTAGAATAGAATCCTTTGAAAAGATCTATTGATACTTTTCTTAGAATAGAATCCTTTGGAAAGATCTATTGCTCCTTTCCTTAGAAAAGAATCCTTTGTAGCGACCTGCTCTGGTCCTTCCTAAAGAACAGAATCCCTTGCAACGATTTTATGGGTCCTTTCCTTAGAACTGAATCCTTTGAAAGATTTTATTGGTTCTTTCCTCAGAACAGAATCCTTTGGAAATATCTATTGCTCTTTTCCTTAGAACAGAATCTTTTTGAAGGATTATTTTCCGAAATTTCAAAAACTGGCAGGGAAACACATTAGGTACTTTGTGAAATAATTAGGTGAGAAATACTTTGGGATGATAGGGAATTTTGTTTTGTCCTTATTAATAATCTGTACGCGTGATATTTTTAATTTAAAGGAAACCCCACTAATGTCTCGCGTATTTCAACTGAAAACATCAAAAGTAATTTTCTTTAAAGCTACAGCTAAGCAAATTACTCCCTAACCCAGCAAGTACGCCAGTTTCCATCTGAATTATCTGTCTCAAGCTAAAAAAAATAAAGTTTATTCCACTTTTTACACAACCCTTATAGTAAGTAAAGTAGGAAACCATTTCAACGTATTTTCCTCGAGGGTTTAAATCCTCTCACTGGAACTGTATAAGCGACATAAACACTGCAACCTCTCATCGTGTTTTTTACCGTCCTCTCTTTTCGCAAACAAATTTTCCAGCAGCATTGCCACGGCCTACTTAAATTATATCGCAAAGAATGCCAGTTTTCTCTCGCGGATCCAAGGCTTCGGTGGAGAACTTGTAAACAGACCCAAAGTAGGACTCTGATGTTACAAAATAATTGGTTGTTACAGGAGAGCGGATGTTAAACCCTCCTCTTCTTTTATGGGATGCTTTTTTGCTCTTCCAGGGGGTTTGGAAGAGGAAGGCTTGGGAAAAAAGTCGTCCCTTAACTGAAAAATCCACTTTAGAACTCAGTGAAACAAGAGAACATTTCGGTTGGTTTGTATATTTTTTGGAAGTTGGGAAGTCTTTTTTACACGATGGAAAAACAGAAAATGGTTTTTGTTGTTTGGTTGTGTTGAGTCTTGGGTTTCTGTTTAAAATGCAGAGAGTTTTATTTGTGCTCGAGTTAAGACTGCTTATAAAATGGTGTTTTTGTTCTTAGGGCCGAGAAATAAATTGAAAATATCGAAGAGGAAGTAAATAAAGTTTATTTACCTTGTTCGAAACGATAGTGTAACCCAGACTGTCGGAAGTGAATTGAATCGGATTTAATCTTGAATTTATTTTAAATTCTCTTGCTAGTAATTTTCAACTATTTGTGGAATATGAAATTGATTTATTTTGTATTAACTGACTTGTCTAATGCTTTTTATGTTAAAGGTACTAAGACAACTACATCTATTAACCCATATGTCACTATGAGAAACATGGTTTGAATGTAGAAAAAAAAGAAAGGTAAGAAAAAGATTAACAAGATCTTGAGCCCACCAATAGCATGTATGAACGTTCTCTCCCGTTAACGTCGAACATTCCAAAAGGTGGTCACAGTCCAAGTCGGCCATCCCTCTGCATAGAACACAATTCTAGCTGCCATAAATGCCGAAACGATAAACACCAAACAAATGCTTGTCAAGGAAATACTTGTCTAATGTAGAAATACTTCGTAGAAATCAAAGCTTGTATATGAATAGCGGCAGGATTCAGTAAACTTAATGTTTTGTTTGTGATGTTTCACCATTATTCAAGATATCCGTGTTATAAACACCAATATTTTATCTTGATTTTTAATATATTGGTATTTATTTAGACATAGGTAGGTAGGTATTTTAATTAACATTTCACTGGAGCAAACAACGGGCTATTTTATTTAAGAAAAATATCAAGAAAAATATAAAGAAAAATAGAAAGATAGAACAAGACGTAAGCAGTTGAATCAACGTCGCACTGGAGCAACTCAAGCGGGATATTGAAGGCAGTCCGGGATTAATCCCAAAGGGAAAGATCGAGGACAACACATCATAATTTTGAACCACCGTCAGATGACGGGATCAACACCTGAGCTGGCACCCCACTCTCCAAACTTCTACATCACGCCAATCTGAGGACATTTGAGGCCACGACAGGTTTAACGTGTACCAACCTCCACGTACCCGACGGTCTTTGGTTGGATCAAATTGCACCCTTTCGGTTGCTAGTCCGCTACTCTTCCAACCGGGCTTCCACTTCAATGCTGGGCATGTTTATTTAAAGTTGGAGGTGTATTGTCCTTCGGCGGCCCCTATTTTTTCTGACTGCGCGCAAATGTACTCCAGAACACCACCCTGTTCACGCCAAAGAACAACCACCAGTCCACAAACATCGCATTGTCATCTTCTGCCTTACACAAAGGAACGCATCCTCGAACGCCGGAATCTGATAAACAACCTCGCCAACACTGCCCAGCTGGAAAAGGCCCACTCCAGAAAGGCGTTCTCCGCTCCGCTGGTCAAGATAAGAGGGCATCTCCAGTGGTCAAGTGGTCGTCATCCCCCCTGGTGCCCCTCTCGGAAGTTCGATAGCGTGGAAGGAAGGGCGCAAACCGCAGCATGGGCTGCAATAGTCAGTGGTCATAGGGCGGCAGATTCGTCTTGTCCCCCCACCCCAGAAGGCGGGGGTGGCCCCATCCAAATGGAATTGCGTGCCCCGGCTTCCACTTTCGTTCTGATGGATTTCGAATGGCAGAAGAATTCTGTCTCTGGGATCTGTTGTAGTGATGGAATCGAGAATAAGTGACCCCGTCTCGGATCCCTGGTTCCGAGGGTATCGGAGCTGGATGACGTTTCGTGGTGATTCATGGTGTGGTGGGGAGTCCTTTGGAAGAAGAGTGGACCAAACCGAAAAAGTTATCAACAAATGCTTTGTTTGGTGGGTAGCTGAATTTGAGGACAATTTGAACCAAACTCAACAGCGATTGAACAAAACCTAGTCATTTTGAACCACAGTCCGATGACGAGGTCAACACCTGAGTTGGAACCCCAATCTCCAAACTTACACACCACTCCAACGTGAGGACATTTGGAGTATGCACCAGCCTCCACGTACACGACTGTCTTTGGTTGGATCGAGTTTTGATGATTCGATCGCTAATCTACAAGTCTACCAACTGGGTCCTTATGAAATGCTTTGTATGCTTTAACCATATCCACAACTAGTACCAGATAACCACCAAAAGTGCTCCCTGTTCTGTCCTTTTGAGGGACTTCTCAGTTTGATGGGCACTCCTGGGTATATTTATTAAGTCGCCAAGTGATATCTCGTTCATCAAGATCTGACCAATTTTGCTAATGACGAGATATCTCGTCATCAAGATATTGCCGATCTTTGTTAAGATGACGAGATCAAGACCTAGTCAGTTTTCTTCTAATGACCGTGATCGCGGTTTCTTCTGTTGACGAGATATCTCGTTCAATAAGATCTGGTCAGTTTCTCTAATGACCAGATACCTCGTCGAGTAAACCACCAGGAGGGCTAAAAATACAAGACAAAATTAAAAAGGGCGTTTTAGAAGAATATATTCCACTGGTGGTATTTTAACCTCTTTCGCAGAGAGGGAGCGCACTGAAATTAATTTTCCATAATAAAATTTTTGGGTAACTAAACAAATGATGAAAGAAAATAGCATAATTTTTACATAAAAATTAAATTACTGCTGCCATTTCATATCCGTGTCTCATAAGAAATGGATCAGTTCGTAAATGTGTTTCTTTGTTCCATCCCCCCAAATACTATTTTTCTCCAAGCGGTGTCCGGCACACTTGAAGATGTATAAAATAGGAATAAATATAAAATTATGAATTATAATAATATGAATTATTAAAATATGAGTAAAATATGAGCAGTGTCCAGCACACTTGAAAATTTAAAGCTCGTATCAAAAACATTCTTGAAACGCCTCAAATTCCAGGGAATAGAGGTCAGCAGATTGACATCTATAGCTGGCCTGTGGACATTTGGGACCAATTTCATTTTTATCATGGATAAATGGTTTACCCGACCTGGTTGGAAATGCAATATGGAGCAGGTTGTGTCCTGGTCACTTCCTTGACAGCCTGGGGATGTCAAGGGAGTATCTGTATTTTAATCCTTTGCTCGTCTTGGACGTTTTCAAGGAGCATGAACTCACGGACTTGGTCTTATCTAGACCAAGCTGGTATGGTCATTGTGAGTGGGATGAGAGCATATCGTCAGCTTAGGATGCAGAAACTTGTTAACTGACAAAAATGATATTTTACTGTGCAACTGTTTAAAGACCAACTACTGGTTTTTAGGTCAAGAAGTAAAAATTATAGTTATATATCTTTGAAACAGATTATAAATGATTATGCATTACTCATCCTGAAAATAAGTACTTGTTGTCTCCAAAAATGTTAGTTAACGAGTTTCTGCTCTAAGCCGACGATATCATTGCATTTATGCCCTGCTTGGGCAGCCAACCTCCCTGCCGAAGTTTGAATCTCTCTAGCTGTGAAACAAAAAGCAAGGACATTTTCAGGGAAATGAAGTTAATTGTATGCGAAATATTGTATTTCACTCTTTTTTTGTGAAATTACTAAAAATGCAGGTTCTTTGCTAATAAATGTAACGATTCCTTATGATTTTTCGAAAATATTTTGCTTTTTCAGATTACATTCATAAAAGTTTTCTGGAATATATCAGAATTCCTCAATCTTTTTATGGAAATATTAAGTGAATTTCGTGTATGTGAGTAAGAATCTTAGGTAAAAGCATTTATACTTCAATAATCATTGTTAAAATTCATGTTTTATGCTAACCTTAGAGCACACTTCACTTTCGATGAAGAGTAAAATGGAGATTGCTAATGTAATAGAAAATGTTTTAAGTATTGAATCTAGAACTACAATTCCAGTATTAGTAGGACCAATCACTGTTAGTTGATTTCTTCAAGATACTACGGACAAAAATTGTTCATATTATCTTTACCGATCTGTCTTGTCGATATATTATCTTCACAGGTTTGTTTTTCGGTGCATTTTAGAAACATTTTCATATATTATGGTTAGAGAATAATATGTCATGAGAAGTATCATTATACATTACTTAAAATTATGATAAAGATGTATAAAGGATAAAGAAAAATACACAATATTCTCTTAATACAAAAGCTATGAATCTACCAGTGTTTGCGCAAGGTAAGTTTCTACTTGAGGTAGGGGTGTATAGGTAGTTGAATTAACGTTGCACTTGAGCATCACAACGAGCTATTTGTGACGATCCTGGCTCAATCCCGAAAGGAAAGGTCACAAGACAATAGCTCGGCATTTTAAACCACGGTCAGATGACGAGGTCAACATCTGAGCTGGCACTCCACTTTCCATCTTCCACACCAAGCCACTTTGAGGACATTTGAAGTCAACAGATTTAATATGCACCAGCCCGGAGATATTTAGTTACTATTTTGTGGGAAGCAATTGTGTCACAAAATACATAGTTATAATTTCATGTTCTCTACTGAGTTTTATTAAAAACCTCTGTCCTCAATCTTCCATAAACGATAGTTCTTGTAACCACAGAAGATTTCATTGTCATGCGAATCTGGCAAGAAGTACTTGCGTGTGTATCCATTTAATTGTCAGCTTGACCAAATTTGGCCCTTGCGCCACAAAACCAAACCAACCCGACTTGAAGTACTCTGAATCATTACTGCTACCAGAGAGGAATCAGTTTTTCATAATCAACTAATTCTGCACTCCAGAGTTTTCAATGTATGAAATAATGGCTTGAAAAGAGTAAGATTTCTGCGTTTAACAAAACATTCCAGATTGCTATAAGGAATTATAAACGAACATAACAGAACCCACTCAACAAAACGTTGCCTATTTGATCGCCGTTTTTGAAAACGCAACCGAATTCAATTTGGGGTGAGGCATTCAGCAAACGCATCGCACAAATGAGACTTTTGAGGCATCAACAACAGACTGAGAAACGTTGAGTGTCTCATTTTTTTCGTCCTCTCCACAAACGAACGTCGAAATAAATTCGCGAACGACATAATGCGGCCTTGTTAACCTTATCAACGGAAGGCACGCTTATTTTTTTTCATCATTCCATCCACAGGCTGGATCTTGCCTATTATCAAAATCACAATGGGAGAAAATGTCCGACCCGATAGTGGCGTTGTCACTCTCGAGGAGACCCGAACCTACATACCAAAACACTTTCCCTCGTGTATCAAGACGGTGCGTCCCCGTAGCATCCGGATCGTCGCCATAGAAACGGGCTTGATGGACGGCAATTATTTTAATGAGCGCTTCACATTGTTAAGCGGAACGAATGATAGCTGCGCAGTTAATCACGACGAATGGGAAAACGGCTAACAATTTCCCCCCCCTTTCGGGAGCGAGCTCCCCCCCCCCGGGTGCCTCGAGAAGTTCCTCGCGCTCTCTGTCTTTTAAAGAATAAAAGCGAGCGAACACACTGCGAGGGTTTCATTAAGGCGAAAGCAAGTCAAACGATATAATTGGAGGCAGCAACGGGAGGAAAAGTTTTATGCCCGGGTATAAGCCGGGCGTATAAATTACTGGCGGAGCAAAAGCCCGGGTGAAATTTTAAATTAGGCGGTTCCGTGTGTCCTCAACCCGCGGGCACGTATCTGGGGAATTTTAATTTTCGATTTTGTCCACTTTTTTGTTGTAACGTCGTTTATTTATTCCGCCCGATGATGGCGGAGAAAAAAGCGCTACTCATTTGCGTCTGATAGGTCTGGTTTTGGAATCGATGCGTTTTTCTGAATGGCCCAAGATGGCCGCTTTTATTAAGTTTTAAAATTAGAAGAAACTGATTTAAATATAAATAAACGCTTTCCTTCAATTTAAAAAAAGAACCTGACGTTGTGGGCCATTATTGTGCAAAGTGGAGTGCTTTGGAATCTGTATATGATTAGTAGAAGAAAGGTGGAGATTTAGATCGATTCTTGCCGATTTCATCCGGTGGATTATTAACTTGTCAGAGTTAATCATCTTAACGAATAATCGATTAAATCTTAAGGTGTAACTATTATATTGCGCTCTTTGGGAGGATGCTTTTAACTACTAATTATTATTTGGATTCATTTAACGTATTATTAAGTGAAACCTCTCTCTTATTTATTTCTTTACTAAGCTTAAATTGTAAAATAGAAGAAAATGCTTTTCTTTGATTTTCGGAAGAGGGACCGTTTTCTGAAGAGAGCCTTGCCTTTTTGAGTCATTTTGGTGCAGAAAAATTTAATGTGAAGTGCTTTGGAATTTGCATACGGATGAAAATTAGAAATTTATTCTAATTATTGCCGATTTCATCTGATAAATTATTAATTTCACGTCAGTTAATGAAATTAAAATGAACAATCGATTACAAACATTGTATTACTAATTATTTGAGTTTACTCATCGAGTTTTTAGAAACCCGATCACTATCTTAATTGTATGTTCATTTATTAAGCTTAAAATGAAAAATGGAAGAACTTACATTATTTCCATTTTTACCTGAATTGCGGTTTAGGACCATTTTGGTGAAGTGAAATTCAGTGAGTGGAGTGTTTTGGAATTTACATACGGATGAAAAATATAAATTTAATTTGATTCCCGATTCCATCTGATGGATTATTAATTTAACGTCAATTAATGAAATTAAAATGAACAACCGATTACAAAAATATTTCTATATATATATATATATATATATATATATATATATATATATATATATTCATAATCAGAAGCCAAAAATCAAATCAAAAATCAGTAAAATCCATATTGTGTTGAGTTGACTGGGTCAGAGGCTGACGTTATTTATAAACACACTATATCTTCCTTATTTACCAATTTATGCGTTGTAGTATGCATTGTTGCCTTAAGTTATATATTTATGATTTATGTATCAGTTAAGTTCTTTTGTATTTTGATCCATTTAGTATATCACTTTAATAAACTATTAACTTTGATGTCTAGATGTCTCAATTAATTAACCATTTTGCTTGTGTGAGCATGCTGGATAATTATCGTCTACGCGAATGCCAAGTAATTATCGTCTGCGCATTGATATCTTGGCTCACTAAGAATCAAAAATCGTTTGAAGTTTAATTAGTTTTGCTTTTCTTCTTTAGACTCCATTTGTGGCAACATTTAAAAATATATCTTTAGAATTTTTATTCTTGTTATCGTTAGAGCTTCTAGTGTTAAGAATTCTTTGATGTGCGTTAAGGATTCGTCGATCGTTGTGCCTTAAAGCGAATTTTGTAAGAACGCATGGAATCATTTTCAGAGCCATGACTTCCGTACTTTAATGTACGTAGAATTTTGTAAATAAATTAGTTTTCAATTATACACATTTATTCTCGGGATTAGGGCAAAAGTTTCAAAACACGCTCATTATAAGGACCATTGAAACAAATTATTACAACACATTTATGCTCATTGCAAGATAATTCAATGGCTATTCAGATGTGATCATGAAGTATTTGATATCCCTTGCAGTATAACAAATCCATGCGGGCTGTTTTCATATACACCCTCTCTGGAAAATGGAAAATTCAAAGGATTCAAACCGCATTTCCACTAATCAAAGTAGCACTAATCAAGACATCAAATCGTTCAAAGCAGAAATTGAAAAGTCCACGTAAATATTTACAAATCGTAGCGAGCTGCTGATGTCTCCAATTGGAGGATTGATATTATGAAAACTTATGTCGTTTGAAAAGGAATACAGTTGAAAAACTAGTTTGAACTAAAGGTCACAATGGCTCAGATGACCCTTCCAAATTTAATAAATTTTTACTCTATTTTGATCTGCTTGACTGACTTCTTCGATGCATCTTGTACAACATATTTGCCAACTTATAGCGATTTGTTTAGTTTTTGAATATTTCAAAAACAAACACGTTTTCAAAATCTCAAGTTATCTCTCATATTATAAAACTTTAAAGGCCAAATAAATTAGATTTTCCAGACCGGATGAAAAATGGAAAATTACATACATTCGAACACAAGAGATTTGAAATTATATAATTATAAACCTTAATAAAAAGTCATCCACCATGTTTAAAGAGGTTTAAATGTAAACCAATTAGCCTCATAGAGGCATACAATTAACCGTGAAATGACAATAGACGTGAAATATAAGTAGACTAAGAATTGCTATAGAGGGGAGCTTCAAAAAGGGTGACCAACATGCCGACTAGTTGTCACGTGAATGCTCTGTGAGAAACTGATTCGGTTGACCGACTCGGCATTTTGTCGCCTCGTTTGTTATCTAAAATCATATGACATAGTAGATTTGTGAATTCGCATTTCTATAGAGTGCCAACAAAAATGGTGAAATAGCTAAAGTCTATATTATGCCAGTCGGATCAATTAGAAGAGGATTCAATGAATGGGCGTCTTCTCCTGTCTCGTGCAGCATAAGATGATGATTGTTCATTTCTATCCTGCAGACGAAAGTAGTCTAATGATCATGGTATTACTACTTTCGGGCACATGAGCACATTAAAAAAGTTACCATTGCTCACTACCTATATTTCACGTCTATGGGAGTGACAGACCAAACGAGACTCATTTCAATCAATCAAATTCATCTCAAAACTATCTGTGAATCATTATTGAACTGGGGATTGAGATTCAAAACCATCCTTTATGCAATTAACATTTTCAATTAACATGAATTGTAATTCCTTAGTATTTATTGTTCACATTCTTACATGGAAAGTCTTCAAACAGTTGTTGCTGGTAACACAGCTCGAGTCAGTCTTTTAAAAAAGGGTTAAACTTAGAGAACAGGGAGAGAGTGATAAACTATACGCAACGACCCATTGCTGGTTTGGACACTACTCAGTAGGAAAGGGAGAAGAGCCTGTGTTGAAGGTACTCATTGTGCATGAAAAACGCCGTTAATCTTCCAAGTGGTTTCATGGTTTCGACGAGATATGACCAATTTTGTTAATGACGAAATATTTCGTCATCAAGTTATCAGATATTTTGATAACGACGAGATCAAGATCTGGTTGGTTTTCTTCTAATGACGAGATACCTCGTTCAGAGAACCACTAAGAGAGTTAAGCAGCCTCTGTAAGAAATCATTTGAGTCTAAAAGGATGGGTCATAGGTATTTCCTTGTTGAGTTTTTGGTGTCGAAATCAAGGACTTAAAATAGAAGCTGAATTTCTATAAGATTTTGCGATTAAAAAAACGTCGCTTTTGCTTCAGGTTTTATAGATTTTTATTTGTTTTTCCCACGGAATTTTAATTTTTTATTGGAGGATGTCTTCTGGGCTTCAGTGACGTCACTCCACTGCCCAGCACAAAAGCATTACTAACATCCCAAACTCAGGAGGAAGATCAAGTACAAGTGTACTTGCTTTTCAAACGCGACGCGTTTTAGGTCACAAAATAAAACCAAACGCGTCGGACGAACAAAAACCAATCCGCATCTCAGCCCCCGCGAGCTCAAAACGCCAGAAACCGTTCTCTTCAAAACCACCCACCGCGTCACGGACGGACGAAATCCGTGCTCGAAACTCGGATTTTTAGCCGACATCTGCAGAAAGATCTGTCGCTGGATATGAAACATTCTCAACTCCAACCTGCCCCGGAAGAAAGGGCTGTCCGAAGTCCCTGAAGAGAGATTAGATAGAATCTTCCATATTTTAAAGTCCCCAGTAAAAAACATTTTGCCACCTCAGCAGAGCCACTTGTGGATTGGGCGCGGTGTTCCCTCCACATTACACTGAGAGGCGTTTCTGGTCATTGTGCGGAACCCTCGCCACTTGGAGGAACACCCTGTCAGCGTGTCCGGTCGGTCGCTGCTGCGATTAGCGATTTCGCAGATACGAGATCGAAGGGATAAGTCCCCTTCAGTGGCTGGCAGTTTGCGAACAATGCACCGACGCTATCGTTCATGTAATGGTGCTGGAACCTCCTGATAATGCTGCTTAGCAACTCAGATAGCTGAGACTTTATATATATGCTTAGGTATTTCCTCATACATCTTTTCATTAACCATCTTGATTGTACAGCTTTTATTGGATTTGTGCTTTGACAAGGCATTTCTGATCATTCTTGAGAATAGTTTGACACATGGCTTTTCAATCGCTTAGCTGAGACTTTGTATCTATGCTTCGGTATTTTCTCATACATCTTTTCGTTAACCATCTTGACTGAAATCTCAAGCAGGATTTGGGGTTTGACGTGTATTACGAAGCATTTCTGAGCATTTCAGCGAGTACTTTGAGACATGGTTTTCCAATCGCTTAGCAATTCAGATAGCTGAGACTTCGTATCTATACTTATGTATTTTCTCATGCATCGTTCCGTTAGCCATATTGATTGTACTGCTTAGATGGGATTTGTTCTTTGACGTTTTTTACGAAGCATTTCTGAGCATTCTAGAGAGTATTTTGAGAGATGGTTTTCCAATCGCTTTGTCCCACTAATATTTTCTGGCTTTTGAATGATATTTAAAATACAAGTAGGGTTATTTTGTAGGAAAACTTGTATTTTTTCGAGTTAGTTGAATTAACGTCGCACTGGAATAATACAAGATGGTACCTATTTGTAAATGAGCACCCACTAGGGTTACTCCTAACAGGAACAATCACCAACATCCATGCGCTTACAAACCGAGATTTGAACCCGGCCTTACCTACTGCGTAACTAACAAACTCTATGATTACTATATCAAGTTAGGCATCTTCCCCCCTTAAAATATGTACAAGTTAGTGAGTTTGGGTCTTATAGCGTAAGGCCCATATTTGGCCAAGTTCAAGATAAGGTAGGTAGGTAGTTAATTAACGTTACACTGGAGCAACACAACGGACTATTGGCGATGGTCCGAGATCAATCCATAAGATCAAGATAAATAATATCAAATAATGAACATACACAAAAGGAAAGTTTTACTGACACAAAAGAGAGAAATACACCCAGGGAGGAATCAAACTTTACAGGAATATGTACATTAAGTTCTGCTTGTAGATGTTTGGGAGATTTTTGTAAAAGAAGAGAGAGAAAGTGCATACCGAATTTTCATATTTAATTTGCATCTTGGAAGACATCAGAATTCAAAAGTGAAATGATCTTTTAGTGAAAAGCAACGCATTCACCGAACTTCCAAATCCCTCTCCAGAAGATTTGACACTTCCCTCGGCATCTCAAATTCTTTTTTTTCAAAGTGGAAAATTTAAATAAAAATTTATCGCTCCCTCCTTCCGATACGTGGTCGACCGCAGAACCCTTTGTCACTGTCCGAACACAGCCCGCCGGTCGTTTGTCCTGTTTTACATACCAGCTACTCGGCGAGATTGCTTCAAAACGTGAAAAATGAAAACTGCTCTCACCCCCTTGAGGACGCCGATGTTGCTTTGCGGTGGAGGACAAAAAATCGAATGGGGTGCGTTTTCGTTTTCCTCAGAGGCCATTTATTCGAAATTTGTTTATGAATTTGTGCTGGTTTCCTTTGCTGTCGGTTTTTCTGAGCAACGAAATAAAATATTTGCTTTGGATTGAAATGGTTTTTCCTTTTAAAAATTGCAACTGTAACAGTATATTGGGATTGAAATGGGGAAATAATTGATTACAGTTAATTTATTTTGTTAACCTTCCAAGTGGTTTTGACAAGATATCTCCTCCATCGAATTCTGACCAATTTTTGTTAATGACTAGATATCTCGTCATTACTGTAATAGTATCTTGAGATTGAAATGTGGAAATAACTGATTACAGTTAATTTATTTTGTTAACCCTCCAAGTGGTTTTGACGAGATATCTCCTCCATCGAGTTCTGACCAATTTTTGTTAATGACTAGATATCTCGTCATTACTGTAATAGTATCTTGAGATTGAAATGTGAAAATAACTGATTACAGTTAATTTATTTTGTTAACCTTCCAAGTGGTTTTGACAAGATATCTCCTCCATTGAATTCTGACCAATTTTTGTTAATGACTAGATATCTCGTCATTACTGTAATAGTATCTTGAGATTGAAATGTGGAAATAACTGATTACGGTTAATTTATTTTGTTAACCTTTTTCTGAGCAACGAAATAAAATATTTGCTTTGGATTGAAATGGTTTTTCCTTTTAAAAATTGCAACTGTAACAGTATATTGGGATCGAAATGGGGAAATAACTGATTACAGTTAATTTATTTTGTTAACCTTCCAAGTGGTTTTGACAAGATATCTCCTCCATCGAATTCTGACCAATTTTTGTTAATGACTAGATATCTCGTCATTACTGTAATAGTATCGAGATTGAAATGTGGAAATAACTGATTACAGTTAATTTATTTTGTTAACCCTCCAAGTGGTTTTGACGAGATATCTCCTCCATCGAGTTCTGACCAATTTTTGTTAATGACTAGATATCTCGTCATTACTGTAATAGTATCTTGAGATTGAAATGTGGAAATAACTGATTGCAGTTAATTTATTTTGTTAACCTTCCAAGTGGTTTTGACAAGATATCTCCTCCATCGAATTCTGACCAATTTTTGTTAATGACTAGATATCTCGTCATTACTGTAATAGTATCTTGAGATTGAAATGTGGAAATAACTGATTACGGTTAATTTATTTTGTTAACCCTCCAAGTGGTTTTGACGAGATATCTCCTCCATCGAGTTCTGACCAATTTTTGTTAATGACTAGATATCTCGTCATTACTGTAATAGTATCTTGAGATTGAAATGTGGAAATAACTGATTACAGTTAATTTATTTTGTTAACCTTCCAAGTGGTTTTGACGAGATATCTCCTCCATCGAATTCTGACCAATTTTTGTTAATGACTAGATATCTCGTCATTACTGTAATAGTATCTTGAGATTGAAATGTGGAAATAACTGATTACAGTTAATTTACTTTGTTAACCCTCCAAGTGGTTTTGACGAGATATCTCCTCCATCGAGTTCTGACCAATTTTTGTTAATGACTAGATATCTCGTCATTACTGTAATAGTATCTTGAGATTGAAATGTGGAAATAACTGATTACAGTTAATTTATTTTGTTAACCCTCCAAGTGGTTTTGACGAGATATCTCCTCCATCGAGTTCTGACCAATTTTTGTTAATGACTAGATATCTCGTCATTACTGTAATAGTATCTTGAGATTGAAATGTGGAAATAACTGATTACAGTTAATTTATTTTGTTAACCTTCCAAGTGGTTTTGACAAGATATCTCCTCCATCGAATTCTGACCAATTTTTGTTAATGACTAGATATCTCGTCATTACTGTAATAGTATCTTGAGATTGAAATGTGGAAATAACTGATTACAGTTAATTTATTTTGTTAACCCTCCAAGTGGTTTTGACGAGATATCTCCTCCATCGAGTTCTGACCAATTTTTGTTAATGACTAGATATCTCGTCATTACTGTAATAGTATCTTGAGATTGAAATGTGGAAATAACTGATTACAGTTAATTTATTTTGTTAACCTTCCAAGTGGTTTTGACAAGATATCTCCTCCATCGAATTCTGACCAATTTTTGTTAATGACTAGATATCTCGTCATTACTGTAATAGTATCTTGAGATTGAAATGTGGAAATAACTGATTACAGTTAATTTATTTTGTTAACCTTCCAAGTGGTTTTGACAAGATATCTCCTCCATCGAATTCTGACCAATTTTTGTTAATGACTAGATATCTCGTCATTACTGTAATAGTATCTTGAGATTGAAATGTGGAAATAACTGATTACAGTTAATTTATTTTGTTAACCCTCCAAGTGGTTTTGACGAGATATCTCCTCCATCGAGTTCTGACCAATTTTTGTTAATGACTAGATATCTCGTCATCACGATATTGCTGACTTTTTAAATGATGACGTGATCAAGATCTGCTCAGTTTTCTTCTAATTATGTCCATCAAGACCTGACAATTTTTCTTCTAATGACGAGACGTCACATAGAGACAACCAACAGTTAGCTTAGTGATCCTAGTCTTCTAAGGGCCGCTTCATGCCAACAGAATGCGAGTCAATCCGAATCAATCTGAGTCCGTTAGAAAAGGACTGATTCGGAAAAACGGCTTCCATGTGAAATAGCTTGTTCGTTTGAAGCGACCTGAATCTTGAGAATTCTGTTTCAAAGCACTCGAAACGTTTTTCTATCTTTATGTAGCGGGTTTCATACCTTATACACAAGTTTTAATCAAATACGTTATAATATATCATCCATCTGATCAATTCTCTAACGTAATTCTTTCTATCAATGATACAAATTCCGAATTTATGTAAATTTTAGTTATCTGGAACACAAGTTTTACTGTTTTGTACTTCAAAACTGATTCATTGTTTTAGAAATCTAGGTTGGAATCGTTTTTGGTAGCCAGAAAAAAATATTTTTGCTTTCTTTAATGATTCTGAAGTATGGGGTATGTAATGTATATTTTGGTTGATCAATCGAATACTAAATCACTGAAACTTATGCTTTAAGTATAAAATAGTAAAGTAGTGAGTAATAATTACAAGGACTAATATGATTCTTTTCAAACCATTGAAGATAGCGAAGTTCCATCGTGAATATTTTCGATTACTTCTTCCATTGAATTGTGGTGAACTATGTACAACGTCTGAGACTTCAGATGTTGTACATTATTCGTAGACTGAATTGGACGTAGACTAAATGCTACTCTGTGACGCCAGTAAGTCGACCAGCTCTGCAGTACATAGTTAGACAAATCTCAATGCCATACCATTTCAAAGTCATTAACTATTCTTTTTGTAAATTAATATGCTTTAAATGACTTTCTATAACCTCTTCCAATGAATTGTGGCGAACAATGCACAACGTCTGAGATTTTAAATGCTGTAAATTATTCGTAGACTGAATTGGACATAGACTAAATACTACTTTGTGAAGCCTTAATGCTACCAGCTTGGCAGTACATAGGTAGACAAACGCAATTGCATACCATTTCAAAGTCACTAAGGAATCTTTTTGTAAATGAATTAAAAAAATGATTTTCTACTACCTCGTCCATTGTATCATGGAGAACAATGAACAACGTCTGAGACTTCAGACGCTGTACTTATTCGTAAACTGAATTGGACGTAGACTAAATGCTACTCTGTGACGCCATCAAGTCGACCAATCTCTGCAGTACATAGTTAGACAAATCTCAATTCCATACCATTTCAAAGTCACTAACTACTATTTGATTTGAATGCTCAGTGACTGCAAGAAAACTGCTTGCATATGCACATTAGCGTTCTTACCCCTATAAGCCCCGTCCCCCAAAAGCAAATTTTCTTTTTCGAACACAAATCCGAAGAAGGATGATCGCTGTCGCCGCGATGTTCATGCATGCTTGGGGAGGAGAACGCACGAAGCAGAATATGAGAGATTCGATTTCAAACTCTTTAGCCCAGTCGAGCATAGAATAAACAAATGGGATGACTGGAGAAGGGGATAACAACTTTCAAAAAAAGGAGCGCTATTGGATAACGATGAATCCGAAAGTAGTATGGATCTTCATGGACTTGAGAAGTAACTTTTTTTGCTTGTGCTAAGCGTAATCAGCTTCATAAGTATCGACCAATCAGGGTTACTTGTATGCTGATGTACCAACGACGGATGCATTTTGAATTCATATCAAGGAATATGCTCGATTGGTTTGAAAGTACGAATAAAAGAATGGTGCATTTTGGCTCTGGAGTCTTTTTCTGCCCCTTACGGCTGAAACATGATATCCTTTCCCAGATTATCAAGTTTTGGCCGCAAACGCTCCTGAGACATTAAACCTCCAAGTGGTTTTGACGAGATATCTCGTCCACCAAGATCTGATCAATTTTCCAAAGGGGAAGGACCTCGTCATCAAGAATGCCGATTGACTTCCGAGTGAAGATATCGCCATTGTTTGTTGATGACAAGATGAAGATCTGGTCAGTTATGACGAGTTATCTCATCCATCAATATTTGGCTAGTTTTTCTAATGACGATATGCCTCTTCAAGAAAACCACTAGGAGGGTTTACTGTGGATGTACAAACCTCACTAAGAGCCCCCTTCCCCATATGGTGTGCTTTTCCACCAAATCACCTATGATGAGTGAATATTCTAATGCAGCAATTTTCAACCTTTTTCGTCGAAATATAATAATAATTATTCTAATAATGTATTAATAATTGTTCTAATAATATAATAATTATTATTCTAATAATATTCCTTTTTCATAAAATAATAATTATTACAATAATATACCATTCTAATAAAATACTAATGATTCTAACTCAGTTCTAATAAAATACTAATGATTCTAACTCCATTCTAATAAAATACTAATGATTCTAACTCCATTCTAATAAAATACTAATGATTCTAATAAAATAATAATGATTCTAATTGTACTCCATTCTAATAAAATAATATATATATATAATGATTCTAATAATATTCAATTCTAATAAAATAATTCCTCCCTCCGTGTATTTCTCTCTTCTATGTCGGTAAAACTTTCATTGCTTGCCTGTCTACTACTTGATGTTGTATATCTTGTGTCTGGCGCAGCATGGCCAAATATGGCTTTTGCACCATAAAACCCCAAAACAACCAACCATCTAATAAAATAATAATGATTCTAATAATATTCCATTCTAATAAAATAATAATGATTCAAATAATATTCCATTCTATTAAAATAATAACGATTCAAATAATATTCTATTCTAATAAAATAATAATGATTCCAATAAAATATTCCATTCTAATAAAATAATAATAATTCAAATAACATATTTCATTCTAATAAAATAATAATGATTCAAATAATATTACATGCTAATAAAATAATAATAATCATTCTATAATAATATTCTATTCTATAATATTCCATTCTAATAAAATAACAATAATCATTCTAATAATATTCCATTCTATATTCCATTCTAATAAAATAATAATATTCCATTCTAATAAAATTATTTCATTCTAATAAAACAATAATAATCATTCTAATAATATTCTATTCTAATAATATTTCATTTTAATATTCTATTCTAATAATATTTCATTTTAATATTCTATTCTAATATTCCATTCTAATAAAATTATAATCATTCTATAATAATACTCTATTCTATAATATTCCATTATAATAAAATTATATTCTATAATATTTCATTTTAATAATATCATAATAGTTATTTTAATAACATTCTATTCCATGATATTCTATGTAAAACGCGTAATAGAAGGTACATTTCCACCTTTTCCTCTTTAACATGCAATTTCTTTTCTGCCTCGGTATATCACGCTTTATTCTTGAACCCCTGGAACCGCGATATATTGTGAGGTAACTATTTCAAGGTGTTAAATTCAAGATATGAGCAACAAGTGTTTATATAAATTTCACTGCCGGCGAAAAAGTAATGAAGATTGTATATGGTACAATCTATTCACAAAATTAGATTTCCGCATTGCTTGTTTAAAAAAGACGTGAAAATGTCAATAAGGGATTCTAGCAGAAGAGGGTAGAAAAATTGGATCTGCAGGTTTTGTTTTCTTTGTCGTTGGGCGTGTGTTGTGTCGCTGTGAGGTCTGCAAGGCGTGAATCTAAGAGCTGTGAACAGAGGACACGGTTTAATGGGACAATAACAGGGTGTGTGCAGCGAGACACATGACCCCTGAAAAGAGGCCTCGTCTCATGAACACACAATCGAAAACGAAATATCAATCTCATAGACTAAGGATGGAAATTCGGATTCTATCAATTCATAAAAAGTTACATGACTGAATTTATTTTCCCAAAAAGTGGCTAAAGTTCAGAAAATTTAAATTTTGATAGGTACTTTTAAAGATTAGTTTGTATTGGTGAATATTATTTGAATGATTTTTATTCAGCTATGCCTAATGGAATATCAATGTCATCAACAAAGGATAAAAATTCGGATTTGATCAAGTGATAAAGAGTTGCATGATTATTTTGATTTTACTTAAAAGTGGTTAAAGTTCAGAAAATTTAAATTTTGATAGGTAGTTTTGAAAAGGTTAGTTTTATGTAGAAAAATAAAAATATTATTTAGCTATTTTATTCATCTATGCCTAATGAAATATCAATACCATCAACAAAGAAAGGGAATTTGGATTCTATCAATCGATGAAAAGTTGCAGAACTGAATTTATTTTTTGAAAATTTCTTGGGTCTTTTGAATGAAATGCATATCAAAAGGTGCAATCAAAAATATGTTATCTATATGTATCTTTGTTATAACTACACTATCAAGAGATCTTACCGAAAGGTGGAATACTTGTACATCAATAATAGCATAATGTGTAAAAGATTTATAAATCTAACTTAAATAAATATAAAACTATTTTGAGTGAAAGAAAAAATTGAAAAGAAGCAAAAGTTTTCTTGTGATTAATGTTATATAACATTATTTACCTATTATTATTTTATTGTAGCTTTTACACAATTATTCCAATAGTATTCCTTTGTTTTTAAGAACATACACTTAGCATTGAAATATGAAATTAAATGTTACTTCAGAAATCACCTTTGTAGGATTGTATTGTATTTGGAATTTTATGGCTCAAGATCCTAAACAGGACAAAACACCTTTGGTAGGAAGATAAATGAAAAATTTGAAGTACAAGCAAGAATAATTTTGCATTTGCTCTTCATTTTCATGACAATAAAATGTAGTTAATTTTATTTATGCATGAAATTAAGTTTTGAAATGCAATCCCAACTTTGAAAAGTGCTTTATGTTTATAAGAATTAGCTATTTGATAAGATAATAGCAGAATTACCTGGCTTTACTCAAGTTGAATTGATTAACTAACTTCAGTGTTTTTGATAATAAAATGTAATTTCTATTTATCGCATGTAACAACTACCACGCTCTAATAAAAGTACACAATTGCAAAAATGCAAATAGATGTCAAATTTAACATTTTACATTTTTATAGAATTTAAATTTTTAGTAAGAAAAAAAGACTAGAGTGTTCCAGTGTTACCCAGAATATAACGAATTGAAATCATGCATATAAATGCCTTGTATGTCATTTAAAAACAAAAGCGTTCCTAAAATTGACATACAATGATTCAAAATTGTTTTAAAATTTATTAAAAATTTACTTACCTTGATTACAGATATTCAAAGAAAAATATCAATTTGAAAATCCAGAAATACATCTTAAAGCATAGATTTAAAAAAAGCTTGGAATGTAAAGCAATGAATGTATCTGTTTTTACAGTACAAATGTATTCCTGGAATATTAGCTAACGGATTGCAGAAATAAAAAAAGCAAATGATTAATAATGATTGTTTCGAACTAATTTAGTTGCGCATGCCAAAAATAATTTCTAAAAATACCAAGGTTGCTATATTAGCTACCAATCCTATTTTAAAAGATTTTGCGCTATATTTTTATTTATAACGTTTTGTGCTCTTTATCGTCTGTAACAAATATTCAGAAATTTTTATATTTCGTAAAGAAAAAATAAGGCTCAAAATAGATAAAGTATTTTAGTCTAAATTCCATAAAAATAATTTTTGTAAAAATAATTACTTTTTCGGAAGTACTGCTAAAACAATCCAAGCAATCGCAATACTCAATATACCTTCCAGCTTCTTCAAAACTACCATGGTTGATTTAAGTATAGTTACTCAGATGTTTTTGCATGAAACTTGTCTAAATATGCAAGCAAATAAAATTCAAATAATGTATTCACTAAACTAAAATATAATTTGTAAAACATGAAACACATTGTATTGAAATACGTTGAATAAGTTTTTTGTGTACTCGTACAAACGCAGACACAAAACTGACTTAAACCGGATGCAATCAAGTTCAGTCACTAAATAAATGCAAGTACTCACAATATGCGAAGTTTCATGAAAATTTACCCAGCCGTTTGGATGTAGTACGGGCCCACGCATATGTACAGACAGATGGACAGACACCAAACGCGCAGAACACCAATTTTGTATTAGAAGGGCCCAAAATGAATAAATAGCTTGAAACGGGTCAAAAGTATTCAATGCCAAACACTGCCATTTTTCTTTATATAGATTAGCGGATTTTAGACGCAAAATATAATTTTTTTAGAAACATTCATTTCTGATTTCATAACTGAGCTCAAAATTTTAAATTTATTTTCAAATATCCATAAAGGGAAAGACATTAGTGGATATTGATCTTGAAATAAAAGGAAAGGAAAAGATGCATGCGGAAAAGGAATGAAATGATAATGAAGGCATGGAAAGCAGCCTATCCCAACATCAAAATAGACCATTTAATTTTTAACTCTTTGAGCGTCACAAGATTTCTGAGGAGTTTAGTGTTTCCTTTACCTCCAATTCACTCGTAATTACTAAACAACCACATATATTGGTTGAAAGAATCGCAGGAAAGATTCTCTTGGCCAAGAAGGTCAGAATTGCTAGAAGTAATGCAGAGAACACAGGTTGCAGAATGGATATATTCATGTGATCCCTTCAGAAGTTTAAAGGAAATTCTATATTTATTCGATTAATAGAAACGAAGGCCTGATTGCTTTCTGTTTCATACTGATAAGATCGAACAAGACAGAAATCAGCATAGAAAAGAAAATAGGCTTAGCATCAAACGCTGTCGAATCGCCTTGGAACAAGAGAATGGGATGAAATTGAGGTGGACGTTCAGAATCTAATGATATTAAGGTGTGCTTTTTTTGCCATGCATTTATTTGATTGGAAATAAGAATATTAACACCAGCAACAGTAAATAAGATGCTGTAATATATTTTTGAATAACTTCATTGCATTTCATAAATGCATTCATGTATTTCATAAATGCATTATGAAATACATTTATGTGAATATGGATGTTATATTCATTATATAAATTGAAGTGATATGAAATGGAAGCGACGGCACTCTGCAATCAAAATATATAAGTAATTAAGAAAATTTAGCGCAGTTGCTATACGTGAATCTACTTAGTCAGACTAGTCTACTAGTAAAATAAGGTTAAATATTTTCAATGTTTTGGCTCTCTCCTACAGAATTTCCTTTTTGAGAATAGTCACTTTTCTCCCTTATTGGCGCTATATAAAAACTATTTAAGAAGGGAACTCTAAAATGTAGTCACTCTAAAAATTCTTTATCATCTAGGAGAAAATGTCCTCCTGTTAAGTTTTTATGTAAGCCAAATATAACCAGAAAGGAGGGGAAAAGATCAAATGTTGAATTTCAGAGCCACGAAAAGTCTCACTAATCTAACCAAACAAACCGAAAACCGTCTACACTCCAAAAATAGATCCAGGAAAAGGCAAAGCAGAAACGCTTTCCGAATCCCCTAAAAATAAGAAAGAAGAATGCGAGGAAAAAATCAAATCTCCTTGAATTTAAGTACAAAGAAAAGAGAAAGAAAAGTATCGGGGCGGAGAGGCACTTTCTCCGGCGGCTATGCAAAATTCTGCAAGCCCCACGGGGCGCTCCCTGAGTGGCCGCCTCGGCTGACAGGGCAATAAGCCCGCGGGAGATTGAATCATGCGCGGCCGCTGCCTTGATTGGCATCCTTTGGTCAAATACTTCAATAAATTGATTTCCTTTACAACTTCAACCAGGAAAGGGAGAGAGAAGCAGATTGGGATCCCTTGTTTTGTTTACGCTGCCGAGTTCCCGAGTGTTGCCGGGAAGAAACATTCCGGCTGCTCTGCTCGGCTGAGACAAGTGTTCGGAGACGGTCGCTCTTCGGTTTGACCTCAAGAACGTCGATTCCGTTTTTAATACATCGGGGAATCTAAGTGTAATCTGACCAACCTCGTTAAGATGATTGACCCACTGAATACGAATTATCATAATATGAGAGCGTGCAAGCGATCAGAACATTTAATTTTTACTGCGCGCGTGCAAACGATTCTAGAATTTAATTTTTATTGCGCGTATGCATACGATTCGAGAATTTAGATTTTATTGCTCGCGTGCAAGCCATCCGATAATTTAATTTTTATTGCGCGCGTGCATGCGATTCGCGAATTTAAATTTTATTGCTCGCGTGCAAACGATTCGCGAATTTAATTGTTATTACGTGCGTGCATACGATTCGAGAATTTAATTTTTATTGCTCACGTGCAAACGATTCGATTATTTAATTGTTATTGCTCAAGTACAAACGATTCGAGAATTTAATTTTTATTGCGCTTATGCATGCGATTCGAGAATTTGATTTTATTGCGCGTATGCATACGATTCGAGAATTTAAATTTTATTGCTCACATGCAAACGATTCGAGAATTTAATTTTTTTTGCTCACGTGCAAGCCATCCGAGAATTATTATATTTATTATAAAAGCGCAAACGACAATATTGTGAACTGTAACCATGATTGGAATGTGATAAAAAAATGAATTTGGAATTTAGAATTCGAGACGGAGTTACATTGTGGATGGTTGTTCTTTATAGTTTTTTATCGTCATTTTTCCTTAATAAATGTTTAATTTTTAAAATAAGTGTTCGTCTCCATGTATGCGACCGAAAAGCCTATCTGCAGTTATTTAGTGCGATCGAACTGAAATTTTGATCATCTAAAAAGGGAATATAGTAAGTTTTCATCTGTAAGAAAAATTAGGCTGAAAATTGATCACGCCACGTCCCGGCACATAATATACGTGATACTTTTAGTTCCCTTGTTCGAGTGTATTTCGAATGTCAATCTGCATAAATAAAAATGAAGTGTTTGTTTGTATACTAAATTTTTTTGCACCATTTTCAAGTTATTTATTCATTTTGGGTCATTCCATACTTAAGTCTGATTCTAGACTCTTCACTTTTCTGCATCAAGTAAGACTGATTAATTTCAGCAAAGTCCATCTTATTATTCAGATAAAAAATTGGGCAGATTCATACCTATTTTTAATCATTGTTGTGTCTTTTGTAGAGGAAATACTATGTGAAATATTACAAAGAAATAATTAAAAAATTTTAAACTTTAGAATTTGAAGTGGAATATTTTCCCCTTCGTGCTTGTTTACTAAAGTAATCTACATAAATAAAAGTATAGTGTTTGTTTGAACATTGAATATTTTCGCCTCATTTCATGTTATCCGTTTTGGGTCATTCTAATGCAGAATCCGTGGTTTGTGTCTGTGTGTGTTTGCCTGCCCTACGTCCAAACGGCTGGGTATATTTTTGTGAAACTTTGCGTACCATGAGTACTTATAGACTTTTAGTGAAAACTTCGTGGAGCGTCAATCTCTGTTTTTCCGTTTAAAGTCTGTTTTTGTGTTTGCAGTATCACACAAAATGTATTCAATATAATTTCTAAAAATGTTAAATATTTTTCATACAACATACATCAATTTAAAGAATACATTTATTTATTCGAGTGTATTTCGAACAATGTAAATTTCTCTGTAAGACGAATTAGAATAATATAGTAATCCTTCGATGTAGCAATGGTTACTTTTGAGAAATATAAAACTACGTTTCCGTATACTTTTGGTATCTTATACTGTGTTAAACTATTAAGTTGAAACACAAAATGGGTGGTAAAATATTTCAAAATAAGTAAACACTAAATATTTTTGAAGTTTTTTGAAAACTTATCAGGCATATACTATATATACATAAGTTTTCATAAAGAAAATCTACCATTTTCTGCTTGGTTGCTTGTTTTCCATTGAAAGCTTGAGAACGCAAAGGAATTGATTGCATATCAGCTAAATGTTTAGATTTTGAAAATTCAATACATCGAGCGAGCTAATTTCAGAGACCAGCAAATTCACTTGGCGTATATTCGAGACGAATTGGCAGCATTTAATATCGGATTCAGCTCAGAATCTACACCACTGAGAAAGATTTTAGAGACGATTCACGTAGTATGTATCACAAATACCACCCCATATCAGTTTATTTCTCACAAAAACAAGTTGTCGAATCTATATATTATTGAGAATATAAGTAAAATGTTCTGAGTTTACGGACTTGGGCATTTTACATGAAAATTTTGTATATTGTACTACACTTATAAATCATATATTTAATGCCTGAAATCGAGCCCCCTTAAAGTTTTTCCTTCATTCATTTTGCAAATACATAATATCACTGAAACGTATACACATAAGTTCACATTAATCAGTTGCGAATTATGAAAAATGTAATGAAAATACATTTATTTGTTATTTAGTTGAAATACATACCTTAAAAAATCACATCATAGGGTCAATGAAACAATAAACGATATCTTCTGAGACAATTTTAAACGCGATTGAAACAATAATTACTTCTTAGGTTATATAAAAAGGGTTTGTAACTGAATTTCCTTGATTTATGCATAGATTTTGTTTTAATGGTACAAATATCAGCTGACTACAAACGAGGTTTGTTTCAAGTGTACTGATCAAGAGTACTTTGGTTAACAAATACATTTCACGCTGAATGAATTAGTCAGCATCTAACGATTGTAATTCGAAGTTAATGTATGCATATTTAACAGTTAATCTCTGCACTTATAATGTGATAAACATTGTTTTGTAAATAATCATCTGAAAGGTCCATACATCCGTTCTGCAACATGCAGTCTTCCTTGCATGATTTCTAACTAGTTTCGTCTTTCTTGACCAATTGAATCTTTCCTTGGATTACTCCAACAGATAGATGTGGTTATTTAGCCATAATGTGTGTGCTTAAGGGTAAAAGCAACAGTATACAACTCGGAAATCTCACGACACTCAAAGGGTTAACATTAATCCAATTAAGTTATCATTATTAACACTGCTATATGAAATAAGTAATTAAATTTTCATAGCACATTTAAAAATGCTGTGTTCAATCATCTTTATTTTAACCCTCCAAGTGGCTTTAACTAAATATATCGTCGTTCATCGAGATCTGATCAATTTTTTTGATAACGAGATATCTCATCAAGATATTAATGATGTTTTTATTGACGACATGATCAAGATCTGGTCAGTTTTTCCTAATGACGAAATATCTCGTCCATCAAGATCTGGTCATATATAGATGGTCAGTTAATGACGAGATATCCCGTCGAGGCAACCACTAGGAGGGTTAAGAGCCCCTATTTGTAAATATTGCAAATTCTAATCTAGGAAACAGATAGTTGCAATTCTTCCTGCACCAATTCGATTCTTCTGGTCCTTAAACTTTTACAAATTGAATGATTTAATACATTAACAGCTCGTTTATTACACTATCGGAGTCTCAGTTACTCCTGACCACAAAGCTTAAACAATGAACATTAAAGGCGCATTCGAATCAAATGAGAGCATGAAAAATCATTACGCTACTTCCCTCAAAAGTGAAAAAAACGCAAATGAGCCTTCTCATAATGAGAACTAAAACAATGACTAACCCCCAAACAAGCTAATCACGAGTGCTCATCCTTTCCCCATTCCTAATCCATTAAACAAAAACAATTCCACTCCCAGACCGATTCAAAGTTCCGTAAAATTAGTCTTCTTAACATGTCAACCAGATCATTAGTTACATTAGGCGACCGGCGAATGGCAGCGACGCGAGCTTTTGTTTCGTTATTAAGCGCAGCGCCGGCTGG
Source organism: Meta bourneti (assembly GCA_933210815.1). Taxonomy (NCBI): domain Eukaryota; kingdom Metazoa; phylum Arthropoda; class Arachnida; order Araneae; family Tetragnathidae; genus Meta; species Meta bourneti. The sequence continues at coordinate 21,148,091 of OW119931.1, forward strand.
CGGCTCAAATGAGCGTCCTGCATTGTTGTCGCCTTGGTGAAATATGGAAGCGGGGAATGCCGACAGGGGGAGCTGACTGCGAAAGTGTGAAAATAGTTGTCGGGCAGTTAATTTGCTTTCCTCTGGTCCCCCGGAACCCTGTCAGATTTCTCGGTAATTACAGCGAAACAATGCGAATAATTAAGCAACAGTGCAAAAGCAGCCTGCATGGCTTAATTGCATCAATCTGTCTCGACTGTCAGGCCCTCAGTGAATTAACTGCTGATGATGAAGGCCGGTATATTAAGGCGGCCTGCCTCTTCCAGCCTGCACCGTCCTCTCCTGCTTCTCAAGTGAGTTATGGCGGAGGGATTCTTGCACTTGCCTTTTGTGGGAGCTATTTACAGTAAAACAAAGGAATTGTTAGCGAAATTGATGCATGGCTTGGGGCCGGGGGAGTAAAGTAATTAACGGTTTTTATGGCTAATTGTGCGTGCTTTTTAATTTATGTGGCAAAGGGTATGGTGGAACGATACGTCCTCCTAATAGCCATTGTCCCTTTTGTACTTTCGCGTGTTTAAAACATCGCCATGTACAGCAGAACCTTGATTATGCCTGGTAATGTGGACTGAGGCCATCTCGGATAACCAGAAATATGGTTCGCTGGTTCTTTGGGATTTATGGCTCAAGGGCCATATTTGAACTCTGAGCCAAACAAGATCAAGTAAATAGATATAAGGTAGGTAGTTGAATTTCCTTGTAAACTCTCTCTTGAATTACCTTTCAAACTCTCTTGAAAAAAATCTTTGATGGTCTTCTCACCCCTTTGGATAAAATGCGAACACTCGTGCTCCAAGCTTTATTCAGGCTATAAACACGGACTACATAGGCCGGAGGCTAGGATATATAGGCCGAATAACATGGACCCTTGGTTATTCGGAGTTCGGTTGATCAAGATTCTGCGATATTTGCTTTTTAATTTATATGGTGGAGGGTATGTGATACGATAGTGATACCAACAGTCGTTGTCTCTTTTATGCTTTCGTGTATTCAAACGATCTCCCATATATAGCAGAACCTTGATTATCCGTGTTAATATGGATCGAGGCCATCTCGGATAACCGGAAATACAGTAGGCTGGTTCTTTGGGTTTTATGGCTCAACGGCCATTATTTAGCTCTGAGCCAAACAACGTCAAGTAAATGAAAACAAGGTAGGTAGTTGAATTAAACTCTTTTAGAGGTTTCGTTTCGAAAAATTCCCTGTGTAATGGCCAGCCTCTGGATCAAAAACCTCTTCCAAACTATCACCACTTCTGAAAAAGGAACAACTTGTTTTCCAACTTGGATCTTGATACCCTTTCAAGTAATAGGAGAGCTTGTCTCGACGACAAATCTCGTCCTTAGCAAAATTGGACAGATTTTAGACGAGATATCTCGTCGAAACGGAGAGTTTACACTGGAGCAACGCAAGGGGATATTGGCGACGGTAAGGGATCAACCCCGAAGTGAAAGATCCGAGGATAACACCTCGTCATTTTTAACCACGGTGGGATTACGAGGTCAATACCGGAGCTGGCACACCACTCTCCAAACTTTCTCACCAAGCCACCAAGAGGACATTTGGGGCCACGACAAATTTAACCTGCACCATCCCCACGTACACGACGGTTTTTGGTTGAACCGAATTTTGAACTCGGTCCAACTAAACCATGGTCGCCACCTGACAGTAGTTCAAAATTACGAGGTGTTTACTTCGGATCTTTCCTTTCGGGATGGATCCTGGACCGATGCCAACAGCCCGTTGTTTTGCTCCAATGTGACGTTAATTCAATTACCTACCTATAACCAACAATGCTTTCTTAGCGAGATACCGAATGAATGTTGTAATTTTCAAGGATAACACGAAAAATATCATGCCTCAGAAATCCAATCGAGCTTCGAACGCTCCGTCGCCATTCTACAAACACCACCACATGACCCCGAGGGTACATACCTGATGGGAGAGGGTCGGAATCAATTTTGAAAGCCCCCTCCCTCTACCTAATCGTCCCGAAATAATCATTCTTTGCCTCTCCCCCAGGGAACGTAAGATTACCCTCCAACCCTTTCAGCCCAAACAACTGGTTGTGGTGGAAGGGCCCTTCTAATGGCGGATCTGCAGGGGGCCCATTAGGACTCCCTTGGGGTTCCCTCATCCCAGACTTGCCTTTGTTTTGAGGTGACAAAAAGCTTCGCCCCGTTGCGTAAGTCCTTCCTTCCCAACTGATTTCGCACCCACTGCGAAGTCCCGCTGTCTGTTGCCACTGCCAGTTGACGAATTAAATGAGGTGCTGTGTTGGGGTGGTTGGTGTTCCCAATCTGCCAGTTGCTGTTTGGCTCCGAACGTTTGTTTTGGGGAAAAGGGTTTTGTTCGGTTTTTGTGCCTTCTGTCAGTTGTCGAAACGCACACACACACACACACACACACACACACACACCTTAGATCAATATAAAAAAAAAATTCCAAAATAGCTTGTTTTTCACGTTGGCCTGGTGTGGAAGTTTGGAGAGTGAGGTGCCAGCTCAGTTGTTGACCTCGTCATTCCCTGGTTCAAACTAACGAGGTACTGTCCTCGGATCTTTTACTTCGGGATAGATCCCAAACCGTCGGCAATAGCCACGTTGTGTTGCTCCAGTGCGACGTTAATTCAAATACCTACCAAAATGGCTTGGGGGTAGTTATAGAAATAAAATCAAACCGATTTGGATTCAGTATAAAAGTGGACTAACATTTTTAACCTGATCGTCAAAAGCTTTCTGAGAGATGCTGTCTTCTTAAGGCCCTTCGTTCCCTTCAGAATTGATCACGGATCGTAGCTAATAGCCCGATGTATTGCTCCAGTAAGACGTTAATTAACTACCTTCCTATTTCTCCCCTTTTTTGGTGTTTTCAATCATGTTTTATTTTTCAGATTTCGATAATGCTCATTCGAAATGTGGTTAAAATGTAATTGACGGTTCGGCCTTTGGGCTTGGAGTTGGGATGGGTGATAAACTATCAATTCTCGTAAACACGGCTCTACTCACATGCCTACTAGGCGGGTTACCAGAATGAAGTTTGGCGACCTACTCTTCCTATTTTGGCGACAAAAACAAACAAAAAACGAAAAACTGATTTTGATGGTGCTTATTTAAAATGTGGTACTTGCCGGAACGGCTTTGGTCTTGGCGTTAGTAGTGATTGTATGGGTTATGCTCTCTCTCCATATTACCCAGGTCTTCATGCTTACTAGGCGGGTTATCGAATGTTGGCGACCGCCAATTTCGGCCTTGGTGATGAAAAACTAACACCAAGCTCAAGGCCCTCAGCGTTTAAATCTTAATTCCAAGTGTACGAAAAAGGAAATTATTAAACATCGACCCGGATTTCAATAATATATGGTCTGCCTGGTTCATATTTTTGCTACACCAGCAATATATAGAAGACGAAAAACTCAAAAACCTGAGGTGAGCCCATATTTAATATTTTTACAATTTTTCAAACTTCATCCTTTTCGGTGCGGAAAAAAGATTTTCAATTCGAGCGACGAGAAAGTGTAATTACCAGTAAAGTTCTCGAGTGATTAAACACCTTTCCTCGCGCACCCCCGACTCTACATCCAGGTACTTTGCATTTTTTTTCCTTCTCGCAAAGTAGGCTGATTAAAGAACAGCCCTCGGAAGCAACTTCCGCGGAAACTCTCACGCCTTTTCCTCTTAACTGTACCCGTCGCCCTGAACGTTATTAAAATCTCCGGAGAGGGAAAATAACAACAAAAAAAAGGAATAATCTCCTATTTCGTTTTCTCGCCTTTTGAGAGCAACAAACGCGAGCTCGCCTAATTTCGGGAAACCGGATCGGGAACAATGGGGGCGCCGCGTCGATTAGGGGCGCGCGTGCGCCCCTCGCGCGCGTAATTAAATTTCCGCGGGCTAATGAAAAATCGTAATAGGCTTCCCCCTGACGCCCTTTTGTGCACGCGGGTGCCCTGCGCCCCTCAAAAAGAACTGCACTTCGCTTCTTGATTTGCAAAGACTGCGTTAGGGGTGCTCGTCTGAGGTGAGGGAACGGAATCCCTCCTATCCAGACTCTTGGTTAACCGGAACTCCGATTATCCGTTCGATTTTTGTAATTTATGTACTCCTATTTTTCCTTAGTTGGGTTAAATCTATTTTTTTTTTACTTACCGAGGTAGGTAGATAGGTAGAGGTATTTAATTAACGTCGCACTGGAGGCAACACAAGGGCTATTGGCGACGGTCCGGAATCAATCCCGAGGGGAAAGATCCGAGGCGACACCACGTAATTTTGAGCCACGGTCAGATGACGAGGTCACGCCTGAGCTGGCACCCCACTCTCCAAACTTCCCCACCACGCCAGGGTGAGGACTTTTGAGGCGATTTAACATGCACAAGCCCTCTTTGTACACGGCGGTCTGTGGTTGGATTCGAACACGCAACTCTCCAGTTGCTAATCCGCTACTCTACCAACCAGGCTACAGCGGACCTGATTCACGGGGGAGTTGCCTTATAAGGTAAATCACAATTGTATCAATGCACCGATAAATATTGGCACAGTTGAAGAAACCAAAGAAATAAGAACTCAATTGTACACAATAACACCCAAATCGGAATACAGCAGTGCAAACGTTCACATGTTTATTTGATCCAATAATACATAAATAATCTTGTAATTGTCCAGTTGGAAAAGTAGCGGATTAACAACAGGAGGGTTTCCGAGTTCGAAACTCGATCCAATCAAAAGACCGCCATGTACGTGGGGGCTGATTCATTTCAAATCTGCCGTAACTTCATATGTGCTCACGTTGGCGTGCTGTGGAAGTTTGGAGAGTGGGGTGCCAGCTCAGGTGTTGCCTCGTCATCTGACCGTGATTCAAAATTACGAGGCTTTGCCCTTGGATCTTTCTCTTCGAGATTGATCCCGGACCGTCGTCAATGGCCCTTTGTGTTGCTCCAGTTTGATGTTAATTCCACTACCATCCAACCATCTTTTTATTAACCTCCCACTGCGAGGAAGAAAAGCCCCATGTGTATTCCAAATGCACATGGGGTGCATTTGGAATACACACAAAAATGCACAAAACCAAAATGCACAAATGCACAAAATAAATGCACAAAACCTCTTCAATGGATTTGAAACAAAATAAATGCGATTAGAAATTTCACTTTCGCACTTTTAAAGACAATTTAAGTTGTGCTGCATCACATTGTCTTAATCAACCAGCAAATGAATCCTTAGAGAAAAGATGCGAAAAGCAAAAAGAAACAAAGTACAAAGAAGTAAAAAGTACAAAGAAGAAAACGATTGATTTGGGCACATTTGTTCACAAAAAAACATGAATTAAACACGATTTAAAATCATCGACCTTCTAATCAAAAGACGGAGCATGTAGATAGAGTCACTGTCATAAGATCTCAGAACGGCTTACCAATCGACTTGGGTCGATTGGCTATCGAAGCTTAGGCTAGTGATTTCGATCACGCTGGATAAGCTGTTTAACCAATCAATAATTTTTACCACATTAGCCCACGACCACGCAATGGAATATTTGTGTATAGATTTAAATTTTTTTCCTCTTCATTATTGCTTACATTACCATTTTTCTTGGCAATATTTTCCGTTCCTTCTCCTTTTAATATCAGTATTTTTTTTGTCTCCAAGTCATGAAAATCTGTTTCACAAAATTCAACTATGATTAATCCCGAAAAACTGGTTATAAAAAAGTTTTACTAACATGACGAAATTATAACAAGACGAAAACAATACAGTTGTGATTGATTTCCTTTGCTCTTTTAAGGCTGAGTCGGTTTTAACTAAAATTCCATATTTACAATTCATTTAATTTAATATTCTTAATATTTAGATATTCATCTTTACAAAACTGTTTTTATTTTGTCTCTACGGTGAACAGAAGCGGAAATATATAGAAATTTGATCTCGACAACTGTTCGTTTAATTCGTTTTCATATCTTTAAATGCGCTCTTCTCTGATTGGGATTTTGAGCAAAAAGTTTGCACGAGAAACGCAATAACAAAAAATGTACTATATATACTCGTATTTTTAAATGAAACTTGGTGTACTGATTTTTATATTCGTTTTGCAGTGCCTTAACTAGGACATAAGAGTTATCTTGATAAGAAACTTTTAGAGAGATTTGAGTGTTGTGGCGTAAAAAAATTATTCAAAAATTCATGTTTTCTGCATTATTCCCAATATCTCATGAGTTGAAAGGAATATTGCATACCTTTAAGTTAAGGTCCTAGCTTATATATTTATTAGACTGAAAACTTATAGGTAAATGTATATATAATCATGTTGTTACTAATCCGTCACTCTTCCAACTAGGCTACCGCGGCCCTTTCAAAATAAGGGTTTTCAAAGATACGAATTAGGCGGAGCGCTTTCGGAAACTTACGATTACAATGATCAACATATAAGTAACGAATCGGTTCACTTGGGACTTATATATGTTCTTAATTCAAGCGTTGACTCTTAAAGTAAAGAATATATAGAGAAAAATTATTCATGAATTTCTGCTAATCTTCAAAATAGATCATGCCTTTATCGTCAAGGTCGTTCCTGAATGGTATGTTCAATGTGCACATGCATGTAGACAGGAAAAATGGGGCGGTAAAAAAACATTCAGTAAATAAGATGTTTGGTTGGGTTTATATGACGCAGGACCATATTTGACCTAGGTGCGTCTAGCAACATGTATAACTCCAACAAAAATAATTAATAAACTATCCATACTTCTACGATTGTTCAAAATTTGAAACTGTTAGTAGTGTAGCTGTATAGCGTTTAGTTCATTTATTTCAACAACTTTAAGCATTTACCATAAAAATGAGTAATACATTATTCTCTCACTGAAATTGAAGCCGTCTTCGAGGTTACGAAAATATAGTGTTCGATTGGATTTCATGGCGCAAGGGCCATATTTGGTCAAGCAGAAGCATCAAGTAATGGACACACCCAAGGAAGGTTCTTTTTGACGCAGTAGAGTGAAATGCGCTCAGGGAGGAATCGAACCGGAAAAGAGAGGGTAGGAAGGTTGATTAGGTATGGTTGAATTAACGTTGCAATGGAGGAACACAACGGGCTATTGGCGACGGTCCGGATCAATCCCGAAGGATTGTTGTTCAAAATTTGAGACTTAGGAAGTTCCCAGTAATGTTTAATTCAAGTATTTATCCCAACTTAAAGTATTTACCACCGAAATGAGTAATGCATTATTCTCTCACTGAAATTGAAGCCGTCTTTGAGGTTACGAAAATGTGATGGTTTGGTCTCATGGCGCAAGAGCCATATTTGGTCAAGAACAAAACAAACGACATCATTTCATCGAACCTGGCAGGAATCAAACTACGAAAATGAGAGAGAGAGAGAGAGCTTGGTAATCGGATTGGCCCTATTTAGCTTATTTATCACTTAAATGCTGAATTTGGTTTATTTATTTCAATTATTGATAGCTTATATGCTCGTATGAGCTCTAACTTTTGTATCACAGCGAACGAAACAACTGCTCTGGTCTACCAGTCCTGAATGATCTCCACTTTTAACGATTAGACCGGCTACAATATCGAGAAAATAGTGGACCAGGGTTTTTTCCCTTCGTTTCTGTTTCGCCTCTTGTGTTGTATTGTTAAAGACGAGCTCTTTCCATAGGAGGTACGAGCAGCTGTAGCCCGGTTGGAAGAGTAACGGATTAGCAACCGGTGGGTTGCAAGTTCGAATACAACCAAAGACCGTCGTGTACAAAGTGGCTGGTGCAAGTTAAATTTATTGTGGCCTCAAATGTCCTTACGTTGGCGTGGTGTGGAAGTTTGGAAAGGGGTGCCAGCTCAGGTGTGACCTCGTCATCTGACTGCGGTTCAAAATTACGTCTTTCCCTTCGGGTTTGATCCCGGACCGTCGTCAATAGCCCGTTGTATTGCCCCGGTGTGACGTTAATTAAATACCCACCTACCATAGGAGGTACTGCCTCTGCAGTCATTTTATTCGTTCAAGAAGATATGACGGCCTATTCAGTAAAACAAAATAAAAGCAGTAAATCATCTTATAGTTCACCAACATACTTGGTGCAGAAAACGAAATTTGTGTATTGGCGAATGGCAACAAACGGATGTAAACCATATCAAATCAGCCGCCACTAATTTCGCAGATTCGTTTAAAGGTGCTTGATTTGAGCTAAGGTGCTATAAAATACTGTTTTCTTCACAGCGTTTTATAACACCATTCGGGAAGAGAGCTCGCTGTTTTAGTGAAATTCTTCGGCCGTCTGATGACAGAAAGAAATGTGGAAGATAAAAATCAGCATAGAAAAGAAAATGTGAACGAATGTGAGAGAATAGGATTAGGTGTTAAAATGTATCCAATCGCCTGTCAAGCAAATCGGATGCAATTGAAGTGGTCTAGAAACTAATTGTGGTAACATAACTGAGGTGTAAACTTTTTGAAACGTACAGTATTGGAAATATGAATTAATTCCAATAAAAAGCACACGAAAAGCTGTTTGTATTTTTTGAGTTATTTTATTCCATTTGGAAGTAAGAAATGGGCATATCAATACTTATGTATCGATTACAGTAAGGGCTGAAAAATGAGTAACACTTTCAGCAATTGTTATAAGTAGAAATTTCAGTGCGGATATTGTGTGTGACATTTCTTTACGAAGATGTATTTTCGGAGTATTGCAAAACGTTACTCATTTCCGTTTGAATCGAGTTGCTTATAACTCTTGTGAGATTCAGTTGTATCGAAAACGTCTTGGCGCCATTGGTTGACTTTCCAGGCGGTACGTTATGATCATTTTCCCCCTCAGAACACGTTTCGTACTTAACTGTTTTAAGGGTACACCTGTATTATACGCCTCGTTTGGTGTCAACGCTCTTGGTGCACTTTTTATGCCGCCACGGAAAAAATTGTTAGAAACTTTTTTAAACGGTAAAATAATAAGCTTTGGCGGAAAGTAACGGGAAAAAATACAAAACTTTGAGAAAACATATTTTTTTCCGAAAAATAATTAGCAGAAATAATTGGAAAATAGCGGTTAAAATATTTTCATTTTCAAACTGTTTTAAACTCCTCCCAATCTAAATCTCTAACAATTTCCAAGAACTTGTTAAAGTAATGAATTTTGAGATCTTCACACGGATTTTTAAACAAATACTTAGCCAAATAAAAAATGGAGTTTGTTGTGTGAAGGATAGATGAGTTGCCTTCACCTGCCGTAACTCACTACTAAAAGTGCGCCAAAAAACGCGCCAAGATTGTTTCCACCAAACGAGACGTATAATACAGCTGTACCGTTTTAAGTTTAGTTTAGAACAGATATTGGGAGTGGACGGTGCGATGTTCTTAGTCTGTAAATAATACTTTGTATCGTATGTATGTAATAAATCCTTTATGGCACTATTGCGTTCCTCTCTGTGTTCACAACAGTAACATCTAATACACCGCATGGTCAGATCTGTTACACGATGCATGGGTCTTCTAGTTTATTTTTAAAATGGGTACTCCATAGTTTCAAGTTGTTTGCAAAATTGTATTCAGTATTCATTTATTCGAGATAAATTCGTAGTGTTTCAAGAACTAGATTTTTGTTGCTGAAGCAACCACTATGCAATACAAACACGTACGATCAAGTCGACCTCAAAATGTACTCTATTCGTGCATTTCCTCTGCGAAGTAACAATCGGATGACACGGGGCGCAACAAAAGTGTGCATTTGTTTTCGGTCTGGGGGTGATTATAAGGTGTCGCTTCAATTGGCCGAGCGCTATTAAGTATTCACTCGCTGGCCAAAAGCCATTTAGGGTAATTGTGTGTGTGCGTGGGCGAGAGGGGGCCTTTGAAGCGACCCGGTCCCCTGGGCCCAGGGCTCATCACACTAATCGTGGGTGGGACCCCGCGGCTCCCTTTGTGTCTCCCCCTCGCGACACGCGCGATCCTTTCAATCATCGTGAGCTGCATGTTTCGGTTCGCTTACAAAAGAGTGCGGATTATTAAATTAAAAAGTCACTAATTTTTGCCCGTCCCGACAACACCCCCCCCCCTGTCCCCCGTAACTGCGTTTTATGCTCCGTTCGGTTCGGTTTTCCTTGGGAATGGGAGCGCGTTCTGAAGAAAGTTTTTCCCGGAAATGTTCGGCAACTTTGTTTTCTGGGGTAAACTGCATTTCCTCTGAGTTTTGTTGTTTACTAGTTTTTGAGAGAAATCGCTCTCTAAAGCTGTACGTGAATTTTCTTGCTTAGGTCCTTTACCTACTGATATTTGAGTGAAAATTTGTTCTAAAGTTATCGTAAATTTTCTTGGCTAGGCTTTCTACATACTCGTATTTAAATAAAATCTGTCCTAAATTTATATGTGAGTTTTCTTGTTTAGGTTCTCTCCTTACTCGTATTTTAGTGAAATTTTTTCTAAAGTTGTATGCAAATTTTTTAGTTTAGGTTATCCATTTGAGTGGAAGATATTCTAAAGTTGTAAGCAGTTTTTTTGTTTAAGTTCTCTACTTACTCGTACTTGAGTGAAAATTTGCTCTAAACTTGTAAGCAAATTTTCCTGTTATGTCCTTTACCTACTCGTATTTGAGTGAAGTCTGTTCTAGTTTTTGGAAATTTTCTTGTTTAGGTTCTCTATTTACTCGTATTTGAACGAAATTTGTTTTAAAGTTGTAAGCAAATTTTCTTGTTTATGTTCTCTTCATACTCAAATATAAGTAAAATCGGTTCTAAAGTTGTAACAAATTTGCTTGTGTAGGTTCTCTCCTTACTCGTATTTTAGTGAAATTGGTTCTAAAATTGTTGCAAATCTCCTTGTTAATGTATCTCCCATTTTTTGTATAAAATTATTCAAAAGTTCAAAATAAATGTGTGTACTTATAAGAACAAAACCAAAATGACACGTCATTTCAATATGAGTGATGAATTAATTTAACAGTGCAAATGATTTTTACTCGAGTTATTCACTTAACGAGATTTAGGAAATACTGTTGTGTCTATTCTGTATTCTTTCACATTATACAGCTTATTCTTTCAAAAAATAATACTTAAGTTTAGTATTTAGCTCAACACACAATACTAGATTTTCCTACATTAACAACTCAAAATACATATTAAAGGCTTTCATTGGTTTAAAATGCTTTTGTGCTATGCAAATATCTGTATCTATTAAAATATTTTACAAACACAATTGACAAACAGTAAAGAAAACTGAATTGTTCCTTTTCATTAATTTCGAAAATAATTCATTTTAAGAAATTCGGATTTGATAAGGAAAGGTATTCTTTTAAAATAGTACATTTAGTTTCTGTGCAATAAACTAAAAGTATTTGGTTGTTTCACGCAAACAAAATAATGATAGGAAGTTTTTCTGTAAATGTTTTATCTATTGTAATATTTTCCTTTAGGGAATATTTCACTCAATATTTGCTCATGATGGTATCAAATAAAAAGCATCAGTAAAGGTTTTGAATAGATAGAAATCAAAGTTTTAATGCTGATGATAATTTTATTTATGACTTCTTGGTTGCATGGCAACTATTCTAATGATTTATAAATTTTATTCATTGTAGAGAAATTGCTTTAACAAAATTTATTTACGACCTTCTACAAAACGAAATTGATTCGCTTTTTAAGTTTCTTGTATTAATTTTAACATCCCCAGGTATATAACCAGAAAACTTCATGTATATTTTGTTGGAAGTTTAAAAAATTTTACGTAGATTTGCTATACATACATTTTTTAACTGTATATTTCTTTCTTCGAAGTTGATATATTTCTTAATGATATCAACACAATAACAATCTATATAATACAATAAGTTAATTTCTTTCTCTGTGGTTGATATATTTTTAAATAGTATCAATACTATAAGTAATCCACTCCATTGAAGTGTTTTGTTTGATGAATTATCTAAACGTATTTGTGTATCTTTTTCTTGCATATTTTGGATCATATGTTTTTTGTTCTCTGTAATTGGAGGAAAAACAATTAAATAAAATAAATGAATAAATAATGCGAATAATTCTATTCAATGTTAAAATAACATGTACACAATGTAAAATTTTTACCCGAACAATGTAACTTCCCATTTTGGCAAATGAATACATAAATATAATCCTACATTAAAGTAGGTAAATTAAAAATATATTTTCTCAAGTACACCATCGCACTGAGGTATGAATTCAGCGTACTAATAATACACATAATTGTATTAAATTTACTCTTATTTTATATTTATAAAAGCTAATAATAAATATGCATGTATTTATAACTGTATATGCGAGGGACACGTTAGGAAGGAGTAAAATAGGTACAAAATAGCAGATACCAACTGGAATAACACAGCAAACAATTGGAATTTGGAGCAAACAATGAAACAGTTTAACTTTAAAGTGTTTTTGATTTAGAAGAAAATATTTATTGGTCCGTCCAACAAGTGTAAAATTGTATAAAATCTGTAACATCATAAAATGTGCTATTTCTTATAAAATCATGAATTACGATTGTTATATATGGATTTTAGAACAAAAATTTTTATCTTTTAAAATCTACTTGAAAGAAATGTATGCGAATTCCTATGTATACGAAATACGATTCACAGAAACAATTAAAAACTGGATGCTACGATTAGATTAGAATGCCTATCTTTTCTACTGATGTTACTATGAGTCTTCCATTTTGATGAAATAATTCATAAAACTATCATATAAATAAATTTATGATAGTAACTCTAATTAAAAAATGAAAATGCTGATACAATTTTTTATTGTTACAAATTTAATTTTGACTACAAAAATCGTTTTTGATATATAATAGCAGGATTACGGTGATGTAATATAAATGAGCTTTCAAATATAATATTGTAGTAATTTTGCTTTTAGATTTGTAACGAACAATGTTTGTTCTGCATTGATTTTAAGTTTTGTTACCTTGATTCTGTGATTGTAAGATTATATTTTTAACGTGTATAAAATTTGAATAGTCATCATAGGCTTGTTAAAAAGTGTAGATCAAATTACTGGAATTTAATTAACTCAGTACCTTAATTTATATGCTAACACTCATAAAAGTTTCTTAATTTAAACTGACCGAAAATTGTTTGCAAAAATACAAAAGTATAGTTTATCAAAATCCTTTTAAAAATAAAGTTAAACGATTCCCTTAAAATATTCTTGATTCGAATGGAGCTTACTTTTATCTTTTTAATAAGGTTATCTGATGAATAAAAATTTATAAACCTCTAAGGATTTTTATTGCATCTTAAGCATTAATTGTTACACACGAAATGGGTTATAGCGAACGACAATATACTTGAAGCAATATATTTTTCAAGACACAAGAATCTTTTAAGTAAATATATCTCACCAGTTCTTAAAGTAGTTGATAAAATTTCTGTCTCTTTAAATGTTCAATTCAGTTTCCACATTCAAGAGAACTAATCAACTGTTTTATTTATAAAATATGTTTACATTGAATTATTATTCACAAGTAAACGGAAACTATATTTTTCTATTTGAAGATATTTCTCTTAAAGTTCAGACTAATTACTGTTGGATGTATTAAAATGAAGTATATAATTAATATTTGCATTAAATATATAAATTTTATTTCCATTAATGAAGCATGTAATAAAGTGTGAAATCGGAATACTTCAAAGTATGCATTTACTGTTGGATTATTTTACAACCTTCCATCAAATACTAGATACATAGTATATTAATACTGATCAGCATTTCCGTTTTATATATCTGGAATTGAGAGATAATTTGAGATATGTGGAAAAATACTTTTTCGTTAATAATTTCCGAAATCCAGTTTTCTTGTACTATAAAATTCGATTATCATAAATCTCATCTTGTCCCAATTGAAAATGAATTCGATACCATGAAATAGCGTAATTTTGAATTATTGTGTTTTAAAGCTTTCCATTTTAACGTATGTGATATACATATTTGTGATTAATTTTATAAGAGGAACTCAGGGAATAGAGAAAATTATAAGCATGTTATCTTTTTAAGCAGCATGTTGTAAATAAAAACATCACAAAACGTTTTTATAATACTGTGCAATATTAAGTGAAATTTTGCTGGATTATGAAATAATATGGGCTGTTTAATGGTTATTATTTAATCCCAGTTTCGATTCTTTCGAACGTATTAAATTGGAAATAGCTTATGAAAATGTGACTATGGAATGCTCCATTCTAATCAGAACTTTTTTGTAAAAATATTTTAAGGAATAAAAATTTTGTATTGTATATACATTAAGCCTAATTTATGAGAACATGCGGATTACTTCATACACTTGCTTCGAAACATTGCATTAGAGAATGCCCAATGCCTGAAAATAAAACAATACCCTAAATGGTAACTAAATAGCTCAACATTGGTCGACAATTTAGTTCAGAGTTTTTAACTTACAAATCTGCTATTCTGGGACATTTGTTTAGTACACAAAACTCATGACAAAGTTAGTTTGAATTTAGTAAGATACAAACACTAATGTGCATTAATTTTTTTAATATTCTACTTATAAAAGTATGAAAATGTGAAACACAATAGGCAACAATAAAATTTTGGTACGTTTTATCAAGTTTAAACACTAACGCTGACTGTATGAGGTAAAAATTATTGAGGTAAATGAGGTAAAAATTGTTTTGGGGAATCCTTGATTTTTGCTTTGGAATAACTATTTTGGGGATTGTGTAAATTATTCAGTTGTCTTCAACCCAAAATCATTTCATTCAGATCTATCGCATTTTACAATGTCGTTTTACTAAAATTAACTTTAGAAATTAGTGATGCTGTAAAGCTATTTTTGGTAATAACTGCGGTATTTGGTAGCACATAACGACAATAATTTAAGCAAATAGCAATCGACCATCTTTAACTAATATCAAAGTCAAATGCTGCAAATTTCATTTTGAAATATGTGAATGTGTTCTATCTATATATAAATATTTCACTATCGTACGTGGCACGGATATCGACATATTGACGAATGGCAACAAATGGGTATAAACTATAACATCAACCACTACTGGATTTCGCTTAGGTTGAAATATGCTTGACTTGAGCTACAGAGCTGTATAACATTGTTGAAAAAACGGAAGCCCTCGCTGCTCAAATGAAATTATACTGCAGTCTGATTGCAGAAGGCAATGATAAATCTGGAAGATTGAAATCAGCGTAGAAATAAAAATGCGAGCGAACGTGAAGATAAGCCTGCATGTTAAAAAACGCCGATTCGACATGGCTGAGATGTGATTTCATTGGAAGTAAGAATAAGTAAGATCAGTAAGTGCACGAAATTATGTTTCATATTTTGAATAATTTAATTACATTGGGAGACAAGAAATGCTCATATCGATGCATATATTCATTGCAGATGGATTTAACCCTCCTGTTGGTTGTCTCGACGAGATATCTCGTCATTAGCAAAATTGATCAGATCTTGATGGACGAGATATCTCGTCGAAATCACTTGGAGGGTTAAGTAAGATATGAAAAGTGGGTAACGACACTGTTATCAATAGATTAACGCACATGCTATGCGCGGGCCTCTTCTAGTATACCATAAAAGATTTGATTCAATTCAACTCTTTTACACAAACTTTCGCTTTCTCAATTTCTTTCTTAAGCCTCCGAGTGGTTTCGACGAGATATCTCGTCCATCAAAATATGATTAAATTTGCTAATGACGAGATATCTCGTCATCAAGTTAGTGACAATTTTTTTATGGTGATGAGATCAAGATCTGGTCAGCTTCTTTCTAATGACGAAATATCTCGTCCATCAAGATCAGGTCAGTTTTTTCTAATGACGAGATATCTCGTCCATCAAGATCTGCTAATGGGGTTTGCTAATGACGGGTTACCTAGTCGATGCAACCATAAGGAACGTTAAGTATTTTATCTGATGCTCTTTAATGCTTATATTGAACAGTAATTAAACTTTTCACACATTTCTAAGAATATTGTTAATCTGATAAACTAACGAATCCTCGAATAATTGATTGTAGTAAAACACTTAGACTCCACCTAGTTTGAATAGAATTGAGAATATCGATGAGAAATGTGTATTATCTAAATCTATTTCAACAAAGTAATGTTCAATTTTCTTTATTTATTATGATAAAATAACGAAAATCTTTACAATCAGACAATTTTTATATATTTTTCGATAAAGTAACAATTTTCGAAATAGCGAATAGAATATCCTCAAGTTCACTACAGATTCACAAGTTAAGAATAATATAAGTGCCTTTTTATCATTTCCTTGCGAAATGAATTTTTCGTACTTTGATAACAAGATCAGAGCAATCTTCGGCTTTTCAGCAGCTGATATTTCTTGTTGATTCCACTTAACTTCGACTTATAAAAATACGTTTACAATGAAAAGTGCTTAATATATAAATAAAATTATATACTTAGTTAAAAACAGCTTTGATGATTATTTCGAAGTTTAAAATACTTGAAAGTCACAACACAGTTGGTTTAGTAACCTATTTTCGTCTATGAAGCTCCTAATGTGTTTCCTTATTTTAATGCCTCTATTTTTATAACTTGAACACTATTCAACTCAGATGCAAATTATTACTGATTAATATTAGGTTCAAAAGATTCTTCTTTCTGGTCGATGCCTTATATAAAGCAAAACTTTAATAGTTTAAGTGTAAGAATTGAAGATTGCGCATGATATTATAAATTTTATAGCAAACTTGAAAGGATTTTCATTTAAAATATACGAAAAACGATTTCAAATATGGGTAGAATCTTACATAGTTAATTCGATTCATTTGTATCACTTATTTGCGTTATTTGTGCTATGTATTCCTGTTGTCTAAGTTTGTATATATGCTTTCATTACCTATGGTTATACTGCTTATAGACTTAATTTTTATATGAATTCAAAACTGTTTTTGATAATTTAATTGATTCTCACAATTCTAATAATTTTTCGCTGTTTTGACTTTTCTCCAACAAAATCAATTACCTACAACTTTTGCGAAACTATTTTTCTTGATGCAATTATAATCGAATGAACTGGCAAATACAAAGCAGTATACAAACAGCATAATCTGTCAGAATAATTTATGTTGCGTTGTAATCGTACGTTGTATAAAAAATTCCAAAATTTTTTCAAGGAATTTAATTTGCATTATTTTATCTATTCGTTGCTTCCCCATAAATATTTCGAAAACATTAACTCTCGTTATAAAAATGCAATTCAAACGTTATTTACATGTACTATTTTGGTAGTAATTTTACTAGGCTGAGTTTTGCTATGGGTCTATAGAGGCTTTTAGTTTCTGTGAAACTGCCTGTCTGAAAAAATTTCGACTTAAACTGCAGTGCACAATTTTAATGCATCACAACAAAAATGCTGCTTTTCCTATAATTCCCATTTCCTATTGACATTTCTATTTAGTATTGACAGCAAAAGTACTTTGTACAAAATCGAATAGCAAACATAGCTTTGTTACTAAAATGCACGGTAATATTTGTCCAAAAGTGTGACAAAAGTTTAAAAAAAATGAGTAAACAGTTCTACCAAGGATTCCTGAAGGACTGAAACGTCTTTTATTTCGGTTTAAAGATAGAAGTATTAGGGTAATATATTCTGCATTTGATTGCAGTTAACCTGTTCATAGAACCGCATAACATTATTTTTCATGAAGTACTTAACCAATCGATGTATGACATCAAGCATCTATTTCAAACGTAATTTTAAGTATTACAGTTTTTCGGGATATTAAAAGTTTTATTGAACTTACTACAGTTAAAAAAAACACTTAAACTTTTTCTACTTAAAAAAAGCACTTTAAAAATATCAAAACATGAAACTAGTAATATTTTGGAAATTCTTAAATGCAATTGCCAATCCTCAAGAGGCAGGTAGGTACATAATTAACGTCACCTGGAGCAGCACAACGGGCAATTGGTCTGGGACCAAACTCGAAGGGGAAGATTTCGAGGACAACGCCTCGTAATTTTGAACCACGGTCAGATGACGAGGTCAACATCTGAGTTGGCATCACACTCTCCAAGCTTTACCTCGTCAACGTGAGGACATTTGGGGTCACGACAGATTTAACGTGCAGCAGTCATCTAGTACACGACAATCTTTGGTTGGACCGAGTTTTGAACTGGCAACCATCCGATTGCTAATCAGTGACTCTTCCTTACTGGGGTACCGTTGGTCCCCAATCGGGCAGAATATTGCTATAGTTTGACAACAATCGCTGAACAAACTATAAATTTTTATTAAGACACATCACATTATTTTTTTGGATATAATTTCGTATAAATCACTATTTCTGAGCAAAGAGTGGACCCTCATCACTCTAAGAATATTATTGCA
This sequence comes from Meta bourneti, assembly GCA_933210815.1. Classification (NCBI taxonomy): domain Eukaryota; kingdom Metazoa; phylum Arthropoda; class Arachnida; order Araneae; family Tetragnathidae; genus Meta; species Meta bourneti. The sequence continues at coordinate 21,166,480 of OW119931.1, forward strand.
GGCATAGAATCATGGCTTCGGCTTTGCAGCATTACTGCCAGTTGGAGTGACAAGAGTAAACACTCCAAGTGCTTTCCACAAGATATCTCGTCCATCAAGATCTGATTAATTTTGATAATGACGAGATACCTCGTCGAGACAACCACCAGAAGGATAAGTATGCAAAAATAAGGTTTTTACTTTAAATATGACTACATTGTTAAATTATGTATTTCAAATGCCTTGAAGGTGAATGATAAGATACTAAATGTAACACATTATTGCAACGATTTTGAGCCTTTTTTATCTCATCTCACACATAAATTAATTACTAAAATTCTACAGCATATCAAAAAGTATATTATAATTTATGCCGATCTAACAAAAAATTATTATAATTTTGATATTCAAAAAGTTTCCTTATCTACCCTTTTTGCTCAAAAGTGGCTTTAAAAAAGTCTTTTTGAAACAATCTATTTATGATACTTTGTAACAAGCAATAACTTAAAATTATTTTAACACTATTAACTTTTTGCTCTTCTTACTGTTTTATCATTTTCTGTGCATTGATTCGCTGGTTTAATGAAGATATCGTGAAATCAGCGTTAATATATTGGACTCTTGTATTGAGATGTAATGTAATTAACCTTTCAAAGTGACTTTAAAAACGACTTTTGGAAATCTTTCATTTGTGATATTTTGTAATAAAAATAATTTTTAATTATTTATACGGAATATGAAAAATACGAGTACGACTTCAAGTTACTTGTGAACACACTAGTCAAAAGTTCAAAACTAAACTGTTAAAAGGAAATCTTAAATAATTTAAAGTGTCACCATTCGTGAGACACACCAGTACCTTCCTTCCGGCACACCGGTTAAAAATTGCTCCCGGTAGGGAGCAATTTTTAACCGGTGTGCCGGAACCAAACCAAATTTGTTGACCATGGTTAAACACAGTTGACATCAGTTAAATACAGTGCAGTAATAACATCTGTTTGTTTCTTATAAAAAGTGAAGCATTAATTAGGTTTTTTTTAACATTTAATGTTGTGAATTATAAGCAATCTTCATGAAATTAATAACATTTCAATCAGGAGTAAATAGATAATTAAAAAAAATTATATATTTTAAATGCATATTGATCAATAGCAAAACGCAGGATGTTGATAATTTAAAAAGCTTTTTATAATAAAAATCTTTCAGAAAGATTTTTTACTGAGAACTAATTTTATAACACACAATGAAATACATTTAAGATTTTTTACAGTCGTCATAAAACGTAACGAAGTAAATTCATAAAATTAATAGTTTGATTCCTTTGTACCTGCAGCATTAAAATTCCGTGAATGACAATATTCCATACAACTAATTAAACTAAATTTTCATAATAACCACTTGTAATGCTTCCGTATAATCTACAATAAAAATTCGTAAATCCAAAAATAGATTTAAAAATTAATTTCTTAATAGTTACTTTTCTTTAGTACAATTTCTTTGGTTAACGAATAAGTTGAAAATTTTAGCGCAAATGGATTAAACAATACGTTTAGACAAAACTTACGTTACCTGGCTGTTAATTTTTCATATCTTCACTAAATATGATTCTTAACGTTGAAGAATTTAATCTCAAGACATACAATTATAAATGCATTCATAATCACGCTTCGAAAGGAAAACACTACAGTGAAAGTGCATTTCCAGTTTACTTAGCAAGCAAATAATATTATATACATTTCACCAATATAAATAATGGTGAGATTTTAAACGTAAGAAAATCTGATTGAAAGAAAATGTTAAAAAATTAACTTAAATGCACATTTTTATATTAGTTGTGGTATTGAGTTTAAACAAAGAACGAATTAAATAATTAAACAATAAATAATAGTATTTAGCAGAAAATATATCTAAAGATAAGTACACATTTTTCATCGTTCGGTTATCCCAGTAAAGAATTGGTGTAAGCTTGAATGTACTACAATATATTATCTGCGTTGAAATAAATATCGTTGGATACTATTTATTATTACTAAAATTACTATGTTTTATCAATTTTCAATCATTTAATAAACATCAAATCTATACATTAAAATTCACAAGCTTGCTGACACAGTTAACTTTTAATATTGCACTGCATGACTAGAATGAAATTGAATATTTGTAAATATATTGCATTTTTTATTGAATAGACAACCACTTTTCTCTAACATGAGTTCATCAATGATGTTTATAGTAAATTATCAATTATTTTATATTGCCTAGTCAGAATTTTAACGTCATTTTTGCGTCGTGGTGAAGTGCTAATAATACATATAATTTCTATATAGTTAAATCTTTATAAATGTGTGTGATATATTGTGCTTGGCTATATCCTTTCTTTATTTTAGCATGAACAATTTAAATACGAGTAATGGCATTTAGCTTCATTGTTTCACGAAAAAAATGATAAATTGCTTACTTGATGAAACTAAAATAAATTTGCATCTAAGTTGAGATGCAATTTTTAGTTTAAATAGATGGAAATGCCTTTCCTTCTCAATACTATCATCTATCAAAATGAATGCTTATTTCTAATCTCTTAAGCTATATAATTTGACTGAACTGAAAACTTGATCCATTAAGATGGAAACACAGCCTAAAGTGCAACACACTCAATTAATAGAAAATTAATAAAAGTAATAATATACAAATCCATTTCAGTGGATTGAGTATTTATAAACTAATTCATAAACATATGTGTATGAATTAGTTTTAATAACGAATTTATAAACTAATGTTTATTGATTAGTCATATGTTAGTTTTCATAAACATAAGTTTATTAATCTAATTCATTACATTAGTTCATGAACACAGCAATCTTTAATCCAACTATTCACTTAGGTGAATATTTGTGTTCAATCCTTTCGTCTAAGGTATCAACTGCCAGAATTGAATACAGTCATCCAATAAAATGGGAATACTGTTCAATTAAAGTACTATGCAAATAATTAACAACAAATTAAATTATTAAGTTGATACAGTAAACTAATTCAAAAACACTAGTTTATGGTTATTTTGATAGTATTATTCGAATTAGTGCTTCATAAAAACATTATCATTAACATTTTTCTAAAGAACATTATCATTAACATTTTAAATAAATATTACCATTAACATTTCTAATAAACATTACAATTAGTACTTCTAATAAACATTTCATAAACATTAACTCAGGAATCAGTTCAATTGCAAACATTAAACGTTACTAAAATATAAGGTAAAATCATCGCGTGTAGTTTAGGATTTGTGGAAATCATACAAATCTTGTTGAAACTAATACTAAATAATACTGGTTTTCTGTAATTTTCAGATATTCATTCTTAATCAAGTTTTTGTCACGAAAATAATAATCGGTTTAACATTGCGACATGTATTTGCTTCATAATACACAATTATCAAGATATTTGTACTGTATTCTGAAAAATGCAGTTATGAGTACGATACGGTAAGAAGTTTATATAAGCATATCGGCATACAAGTGAAACACACTAAGCTAAAAAATATAGGTCTAAGAAAACGAAGGAGTGGGGAATTCTATTCACTTAGCTAAACTCAATTAGTGTGTTTCTCGAAAAGACATATAACCTTCATGCAAAGATAAGAATGACTAAGTGGGCTCATACACACTTCACCAGTCTGAAGGTCACAGTTTGATCTAGAAAGGCTGAAATATCTTGAAAATTTTGACTATATGCGTTTCACATGTAAGCCGACGATATAGAGCAAATGATAAACACCTAGCCAAAATAATTGTTAAATATGTGTACCTTGGTAGAAAGAGACAATGACCGAATTCTCTTATTTTGTGTTATGTCCCCAAAATCACTTCAAGATAATGAAGGCTATAATAGAAAGAACTGACAATATCCTCCTTTCATTACATTATGAAAGAATCGTAACATTGGAGAGTATTAACTGTACGCTTTAATATTTTTTTAATACAAGTACTATATCAAGAGTTATTAAAAACTGACGGGATGGACATTGGCACCTTTTCTACCTAGTTAAGATGTATAAAAGCTTCAAAAACGACTAATAAATACAGTAAAAACAACAAAATGGTCAACTTAAAAGATAGCTGCTGTTTCAACTATTTTATTGTTTTTGCTACCTTTATTAGTCATTTCTGAAGCTTTTTCATATATGGTAGAAAAGGGAACAATTTCCAAATTCTCTAATTTTGAGTCATGTCCAAAAATCACTTCAAGGGGAAGCTATAATAAAAAGAAGTGTAAATTTACTTTCAATACGTTATGAAAGAATCAAAACATTGGAAAGTATTTTTTTCATGCTGTATTATATATTTTAGAAATAAAAATGTCTGTATATCAAAAGCTGGCAAGATGGGAACTGGCCCTTTTTCTATCAAATGTACAAAAATATAACAGCTTCACAAACGACTAATAAAGATAGCAAAAACAAGAAAATGGTCAACTTAAAAGATAGCTGCTGTTTCAACCATTTTATTGTTTTTGCTACCTTTATTAGTCGTTTCTGAAGCATTTTTATATATATATGTAATGTCCAAATTCTCTGACTTTGAGTTGAGTTTGAAGTCTACAAATCACTTCAAGGGAACGAAAGTTAGTAATGTCACTATCCTTATTTCAATTCATGCATTTCAATCAATGAAAGAAGCACAACATGGAAAGTATTTTTTGTGCGCTGTATTGAAAATGAAGAAAATAATTGCTACATCAAAAAGTGGCAAAATGTTGGTATCCTTTTCTATCAAGGTACAGAAACATACAAGCGAAAACGACTAATGAAGATAGTAAAAACAATAAAATGGTCAGCTTAAAAGATAGCTGCTGTTTCAAGCATTTCATTGTTTTTGCTATCTTTGAGTCGTTTTTCTTAGGCATATGCAACTCATGAGCATAGAGAGAATGTGGATCTTACCTCCGCCGTCCGTCCTGGCATGGTGCGGCTGCGGGCCCTGGTCGAAGCCCATCATGGGCATGGTCGGTGCCGTCATGCCGTGCATGGTGCCAGCCATGTTTGGCATGAAGGCCGGGCCGAAGTACATGCGGCCTGGGTCGGGGAAGCACTGGGCGGCCGAGGGCTGGTGCGGCCGGGGCGGGTAGGGCGGGCAGTGGCTCGCGGGCACCATGGCGGGCGACGATACGGCCGGCAAGTGGGGGTGCCCCGGCCGGGGGGACGCGGGCGACGGCGAGCCCCCGTCGCTGCTGCCCAGCCCCAGCAGCTCCTGGATCGCGAACGGCGACCGTTGGTGGGACGAGGTCGACTGGCCCGGACCGCCGTTCCCGGGCCGCGAGCCGCCGCTGTTGGACAGCATGGACAGGTGCGGGTGATGTCCGAGCGGGGGCCCCGGTCGACCGTGGGGGTCCCCGTGCAGCAGGTTCATGACAGACACCATCAGTCGGCCGTAGGGTTTGCCGTAGGAGCCGCTTCCCGCTCCCAAGTTCACGCCGTACTCCAGAGTTCACGAGAAGGGGGACCCTTCTCCGAGGGCAGCTGCCCCACCGGGTGGGACCGTCGAATTCGGAGCGGGATCGCTCAGTGTCGGTTATAACAATCGAATACTGGCTTTGCGCTCATCTTCACCATGCTGTCTGTTTCCATATGTGTTGCTTCGAGTCCTGCCACAACAAGATCTTCTCTCAAAAGACGTATGTTCAAAACAATCCCTGAAGACTCGGCAAGACAAGATGGATGTCTATGTAGTCTATGCCACAGACACTCTTGGTAGTGTAAAGGTGAACAACGTCTCACTGGTGTAGTGAGATATTCTTGGCTACAAGTCAAAGATGGAGTTCTATGTCGCACACTCCTGGTAATAAAGGTGATCAACGTCCCACAAGGAGATATTCTTGTCCACACGTCAAATTCTTCTATGAAAGTTCCATGCGGATGACAGCGCTGAAGTCAATTTTCAGAAGTGTCAGGAATAGTCAGTCCCAATGTCGGAATCGTCTCAGAGAAGAGATCCGCTCAACCACCGAGTCGCAATCGGAAACAAACAGGAGCGCGCAACAATCGAGTGTGGAACAAATTAGTCACGAACCCTACGTCCACACGGCATCCACTCGGAGTGAAATTAGTTTCCTAAGAAATAAACGAGGAAGAGGAGGGTCGACGTGACAGGTGAGGGGGTCTTCCAGTGAGAGCAAAAGGTGTCAGGGGGGGATAGAACAAACACAGATGAAGAACTGTCCGCAGAAAAAGGGGGGTCGGCCAATTCGTCAAGGAAATCGAACCCCGGACTCGCCTGGAGGAAGCCGTGGAAAAAAGTGCCTCTGTCGCGGCGGGTTCCCTCGCGGTGGTTTCTCGGGGAGCCCCGCCCCCCTTGGTCTGACGTCACCACCGCCCAATGGGGGCTCGTCTAGTGGGCGGTTCCCTGCGCTGACTGACAGCGGGGGGCAGAGGGGAGGGCCGTGCGGGGGCACCGAGCGAGGGTTTACCAACGAGGTGGTTATGGATGAAGAGGATCGAATCGGTATTTTGGCAGACGATAGCAGGACGGACGGACACGGTCTCGTGACGGCAAAGAGCGGTACGAAAGGTGAGTGTGATTGGCTGGCTTAGTGGCTTTGTTATCCAATCCGATGGGCAAGGGGGAGTGCCCACGTGTTTGTAATATTATTATGACGGAAGAGTTTTCCTGGAGGGGTGATTTGGGTTCACACAAATTCCGCATTCGGCATCACATGTGTCCTTTGTTTAAAGGGAAGACAAAGATGTTTTTAATGTTGGCCCAGAGATGTATCTTAGGTCTCTAAACATCCAGCGAGGCCTACTGCTCTTACCATGCTGATACCCTCTCTTTCATGTAAACAGGGGAATCTGTGGGGAATCTTTACTTCTTTCACCCAATCAAATTTCAATAATTTTAAGAAAGACATTTATTTACTAAAAATAAATTCAATTTGTGATAGAAAGATAGAAAATAACTTGGAAAACACTGATTCAATTATAGTTTCTCAATTAATCAATAAGGGGAAAATGTTCTCAAAATCATTTCGGGCACTTACTATTTGTTAGTTGCTAGAAAAGTTCACATTTGGAAACATATATTTCTAAATAAATTTAATATACGCAAAATTCTGTACCTTTATTTTGATGGATACTTGTTGCTTTTTTTTATTCTTTTCAAAAGTCATTATTTTAATAGTTGATTCTATTGCCATGATAATGAAATTCATCTTTTAGTAATTCGTTATTTTTTGTTTTTAAATACTTATGATAAATTTAAAAAATAAGTTATTGTTTTGGTAAAATTTTAGTTTAAATTGTTTCTGAGTTTTTCTGAATTTGAGTTTGGGGGTACTAATTTGATTCAAGTTTCTAAATTTTAACTCATTTGTTCTCGGGGTCCATATATGCGAGCCTTTGATTTCGTTGTAACCGCGGATTATGTCGAATGAACAAGTTACTATATGGATCCGTGAATACAATAAACAGTTTTACACTCAATTTTACTTCAAAAGTCAAAATCAAAAATTCACATATCGTCGGCATAGAACAAAAACTCATTAACTGACAAAAACTGTTTTTTTTACCTGTACGATTGTTTAAAGATTAAAATTAACTAAGTTTTTAGGTGAAAAATATAAAGTATAAGCATTTTGACAGTGTTAACTTTTTAAACAGATTACAATTCACAATGCGTCATCATTATGAAAATAAGCATTTAGTGTCTGCGAAAAATTGCTAGTTAATGAATTCGTGCTCTAAGACGATGATATGTGAACATCCTGAACGAAGAAGATTAACAATTAACATAGTTTAAGCTTAATAAATGTTTTACTATTAAATAAACATGTATACATACTTGAAATTTAAAATTACGATATATTTACCTGCTGTCGCAACTCAGAAATATTGTTAAATTTATCAAACGTAGAGTACTAATAAATAAAAATTTTAAAGATATGAACTAAAAACATGTTTTATTAAAAAATTAAACTTTTACTTTTTTTCTCACTTCGGTTGCATTTCAAAATATTTTACCGAAGTAGTGTTTTTTAATACCTTTTTTCTTTTATGCTTTGGTAAATGCATATAAAGTTCTTCCAGTTACTGCGTTGCATGTAAAATCTAAAACGCATATAGGAGTTGAAATGAGTTTAAAAATTTCTGTGTGTGTGTTCTGATTATTGCATCTAATAAACTTACCTTATGCAACATGCGTGCATTATTTTTTAAATCCTAAATAGTTGTACTTAGATGCAAGCGCGAAGCAATATTCTATTTAGTTCAAAAATCTTTTGGAAAATCCAAAATATTATTTTATATAATATTACCGACTTAGAGCAGAAATTCATTAACTAACATGTTTTCGGAGACACTAAATGCTTATTTTCATGATGATAAGAAATAAATAATCACATTTTAATAATTTTAAGGGAAATATAACACTATCAAAATGCATATAATACATACTTTTTGGCCTAAAAACTATTAGTTAGTCTGTAGTAATAACAGATGTACAGTAAAAAAAAATTTTTGTCAGTTGCAGAGTTTCTGCTCTAAGCCGACCGATATCACTCTAACATTAAAAGAATATCTTTAAATGGTTTCAATACATATTTTAATTTAATGTGGATGTATATTCGCCTAAAGCGAGCTAGAGAGGAAACCTTAAACCTTTATAGATGTTTGGTGAATGTCTCAAAATATTTTAATATCAACTGATTATGGACACAATTTCGTTCTCACATAAGGTTAGTTCATACAACTAGTGTATTGCTAAGTAATACACGTAACCGGTACAATTAAGACTTTCAACAGTAAAATTGACAAATTAGATTTTAAAGAATCTATTTTTATCATCCAAACGTTCTGTTATTGTTTATTGATTAAATAGAGGAATTTAGATGATTTTTTCAGTTATATATTTACTTAACAGTAATTTATTAGTTTATTATTTAAACATTAATTACTTGCAAAGCTTCCTTCTGGAGGTTCAAGTTGAAAATGAGCTATTTTAAAGTTCTAAAATTAGTGAAATGGTCATTTATCATAAACCTTTGACACTTGTTTCAAAACGTAAAATATTTGCAACAGTCTTTGATTATATAAATTACAGATATGAGTTCCAGTAGCAAATGTGACGGCGCAGAAAAATATTTTTTCACAGTGTAATTTTTCAGGTACTGTTCAATTAGTTCTCATCATCAATACAAAATATTTCGCAGCGAGAAAGATTATGATTGATTTAGATAAAAGATCATCGACGTTTATTGTTAAGTAATATAAAATTGAATAATTTTTTGACTTCTGACTTTTGAAAAAGTTATAATTATGAAAACAATATAATTCTAATAATCACATGTTCACACAACAAATTCTAATAATCACATGTTCACACAACCAATTCTAATAATCACATATTCACACAAACAATTCTAATATAAAATGTTCTTAATTTTACAATATGTTAAGACAAAAAATGCATTTTAAATTCCACTCCAGGCACTAAAATATACATTTTTATAACCCCGTATTCATAACTTTAAAATAAAATGTTCTTACTACAAAAATCTTTAATAAAAATACAATTTCCTTTAAAATTTACACTGACACACATATCTTGTACGTTAAAGTAGCTTAATTTGATTATATTCTGTTCTCTAACATTTCGGACAAATTATTATACTATAATACCTTTATATTTACTGTGACTTTCTTGCCTTTAATATAAACAGCAGGTTATCATAAAAAGAACACGTCTTTAAATATTTTTAGCTTTTAATTAAACTAATTATTAATTACGAAAGTTGCGCTCAAACATTTGATGCAAGCAGCATCGGTCACTGCATTTCATCAACAAAGTCACGTTTTATCATTTTTTGAAGCATGTATACCTAGATATTTTTTATTCTAAATAATTTTTTCCCGAAACTGATTGCGCTGCAAAATTAGTTATTGGAGATAATTAGACCTTGACACATTCATTTGGGCCGTGTTTGGACATTTTTTGAAGATTTGAAGCATTTTGTTTTTGTTTCGGGATCATATTTTTCGGTTTAGATCATCGTTTTACGTTTTCCACCATGTTTTTAATTAAGATTCCTTTTTGTATTGTTCTATTTAATTGCAACTCTCAAATTCAGTGTTAACAAATGATTAATGTAAGAAGCATTTTATAGAAGCCAATTCTGGAAGCAGTACAAGGCATTGTGTAGTGTAAAGGAAATTGTCTTCATTATCAACTTTTGATATTTTTTGGGGAAGAGGAATAAACAGCTACATGCTTACAATTGTACTAAAGTTTTGAAGTTCATTTTACAGAGAAAGACCAAATTCTAGTGTACGAATTTCCCAAGTTTGAATTTAATAGTTTTATAATTTTGAAAAGTTGTCTTTGGGATCTTGGGGACAATTTTGGGGAATTTTCCTTTCAAATTTAGAGAATTTCTTCCTTTTTAAGGTGTCTAAGTGGCTGTTTAAGGGGCCCGTTATGTTGCTCCAATGCGACGTTTATTAAATACCTACCTACCTACCTTTTTAAGGGTACATTTTAATTTTTTACGCGTCAGGAATGTTTTATTGAGGTAGGTAGAGAGATATTTTAATTACCGTCGCACTGGAGCAACACAACGGGCTATTGGCGACGTTTTATTGAGGAACAAAGTTCGTATCTCAGGTTCTTTGCCTAGAGCTGTGAATCGCATACTTTCGACTTCTTACCGGACATGATTTCAAAGACACTTAAGTGTGATTTTAAGATATATTTTATCACTTCAGAACTCTATTGGGCTGCTCGTTGATTGATAGACAATAGGCCGGAGAAAGGCATAGGATCCAAAAAAGTGTTTTTTAATGTTTTAAGTGTTCTTTTAAAAAAAATTTTAATGGTCATTTTTAGGAATTTCCAGTAATTCACATCTCATTCACTAGTTATAACAAAAGGTACATATCTAAATTCGGATATTTTGGTTAACCCACCTGATTGTTTTCTCAACGAGATATCTCGTTCTTAGCAAAACTAACTTGATGGACGAAATATCTCGTCATTAGAAGAAAACTGACCAGACCTTGATCTCTTCAGCAAACAATCAACAATATCTTGATGACAAGATATCTCGTCAAAAATGAGTAAAATTGATCAGTTCTTGATGGACGAGATATCTCGTCGAAAACACTTGGAGGGTTAATCTAATACATTTTAACCCTCAGTGGCTCGAGATTTCCTAGTAGTGTAACCCATTGCTTTACTCCACAACACACCAATGACTAAATAATCACATCCATCTGTTAAAAGGATCCTAAGATTCTATAGGTCAAGAAGGTCAAAACTGGTTAGAGGACATACATGGAAAACTGCAAGTTGCAGAACGGGTAAATGCGCAAGAATCCCTCTTAAGGTTAAAGTGGCATAACACGAAAAACGCGTGTCATATTTTTAAATACCGTGCCTTCAACTTGCCTCTTCATAACTCTCAAAACTGATTATTCATATTTATAAATAGCTACTTTTTAATCGTATTGCCATAATTCTCCAACTCGTCAATTTTGAGAACAGTATGCAGAAACGCACATTATTTTATCTATGTTATGTAATGGTATGTAAAAACGAAATTAGAAATTCAACAGTGGAGGCTTTTAAGTTTTCAGAAAAATTGAAGACTTTTCAGCACAAAAATCCATTTATATTTTCGTGAGAAAATCGAGAAAAATCAACTAGCGAATTTAAAGTTTTAATTTTTTAATAATTTTTTGTTACTATCGGTGATGCAAATTTAGAAACATGGTATATGAAGGGTTTAGAATGTTCAAAACCGAAGAAATAAAAGTTAATTGGGGTTGCATCTATCTTCCTCACTTTTATGCATTCAAAACATCTTATGGCACCTTTACCAATAAAACATTTCCTTCACTTAACCCTCCAAGTGGTTTTGACGAAATATCTCGTCCATCAAGACCTGACCAATTTTACTAATGACGCGATACATTGTCAAATACACCTATCGACCTATCAAATAATCATCGACCTATCTCATCGTCAAATACATCTTCTAATGACGAGATATCTCGTCATTAGAAGTTTGTTAATGATGAGATAGGTCTTCATTAGTAAATGTGAATATCGTCAAGACAACCACCAGGAGGATTATGGTTGTTGCAATATTAAAATATGTACGTCCTAATATAAATATCATCAAGGCAAATAAAAATTTGAAATTTTCTTGTCACGGGGAAATATATATTAATTGGTGTAGATATTTTCTTCTAATGTGCATGCCTTTACACACAATTATTGCCATATACTATTAAATTTTAAAATCCCTGTCCTTTCAAAAGACCGATAACATATTTTATTGGATTTAAAATATATAAAATGAAACGCAAGGAATATACATATATGCAATACAGGAAATAAACCCAAACACTATCCACTATTTTCATAAGCTTACCACATCATATCAATTTCAATCTTAGTTATCTCTCATCTTTCATTACTTATCAAGTTTGATGCATTCTCTATTATTTTTGTTATTGAACAGTTCTAAAATTGGGGTATATATTGAATTTTTAAGTTTTTGACTTAATCCTCCAAGTGGTTTTGACGAGATTTCTCGTCCATCAAGATTTGACCAATTTTGCTAACGATGAGATATCTCGTCATTAAGGAATTGCGATTTTTGTGCTGATGACGAGATCAAGATCAGGTCAGTTTTCTTCTTATGACGAGATATCTCGTCCATCAAGATCTGGTCAGTTTTGCTAATGACGAGATACCTATCTCGTGAAGACAACCACTTAATGTTCTACCAAAGTTTGCAAAAATTATTGTGTGGTTGGCTGTTCCCAACTGTTCACCACAAGGACAAATAGCTATTTTGTTATAGAATCAATCTCGATAAGTTGCAAATGCCCCATGTGATGTGAATTTTCGTAAAAATCTCTAAAACAATTCTTCGTGTTTACTTTACAAGCCCTATCATATCAGTGAAACACATTTCGTTTTCAAATAGTTGATGTAATATTCAGATGTGTATGTATACGTTACTCAAACACTGAAACTTGATCACCATTATGAGGATTCGAATAAAAAATCAGCTTAAAATATCGCATTTGTATTCATTAAATGGGAATATTATCGCCATGTCCATCTGTTGTACTCTTACAATCACTGGCTCCATTCCAAATTTCATTCTTAGAATCATATTTTTACACTGACTTTATGACATGATTTCCCTTAACGATTCCGCTTAAGGTCTATTCATGCATTGATTTTGACGGTTGAAAGCTGTCCAATGTTACATCAGGTTTTGATTTTCTAGCTACATTCTTTTGTATCAACTGTCTAGAGCAGTCAGTATATTTCCCAATCAATTCCCATAAACCCTCCTGGTGGTTGCCTCGACGAGCTATCTCGTCATTATTAAAATTGGTCAGAATTTGATGGACGACATATCTTGGAGGATTAAATTCACTTAATGGATAAATAAAAGCTTCTATTGGTTGAAAGAATACCAGGAAAGATTGTATTGGTCAAAAAAGTTCAAAACTGGTTCGAAGACATGCATATAAGACTGCAGGTTTCAAAAAGAATACATCATTATAAACCCCTCAAAGGGTTGATTATACAAAGGATCTGTTATTATTGATCTTCCGTTTACTATACTTGGTAGTTTGACACGCAGCATCCTCGGTTTTAAAGTCAGCATAGCTTAAAACATGTTAACACGACCGTCGTGAAATGTCCACTCTTTTATTTAACTCTCTTGGTAGTTGTATCGATGAGATATCTTGTTATAGCAAAACTGACCAGATCTTGGAAGACGAGATATCTCGTCATTAGAAAAAGTAACCAGATTTCGATCTTGTAATTTTCAAAAACTCGGCAATATCTTGATGACGAGATATATCGTCGAAAGCACTTGGAGGCTTAATATGATACATGCGGAGATTTTTGCTCTCTCATGGCAGATCAATTATTTGTTTTTGAGTGAAAAATGGAATTAGATCCTTTTTCTTCCAATGACTATTTACCAGTGGTCACACTTCAATGTGATCACAGGTCGTACGTCACATGACCAGCCAATCTGTTTTCTTTCAAATCAGAGCAAGCCCTAGCCAGATCTATCCCTCAATTCAAACCTTCAACCAGTAGCGTGTTTTACAAAGAGCAATTTCGTATCGATTATTGTTCTTTTAAAACCATTGAAACGCTCCAAGTGGTTTCGACGAGATATTTTGTCCATCAAGATCTGACCATTTTTTCTAATGACGAGATATTTCGTCATCAAGCTATTGCCGAGTTTTTATGATGTCAAGATCAATATATCTTTAGTTTTCTTCTAATGACCGTGATCATGTTTTCTACTGACAAGATATATCTCGTCCAACAAGATCTGCTCAGTTTTGCTAATGACGAGATACCTGGTCCTATTATCCACCAGGAGGATTAAAAGTGTAAAATGAAGTCTTGGGTTACTATCTGTCCCTATGTTCTGGATAGATTCATCCCTCATTAGGCTGACAGAGACAATACGAGCATTGAAGTTCTTAAGAAACTGAAGAATATGTCGAAATATATTGACATTCATTTTCAGTGGATTCATTCTCATATTGATATTAGAGAACAACATTGCGGATTTGACCAGACTCATTGGACTTAATTCAATTTCATCATGAGATATAACTTCATCATGCCGCCATTGTCAATAACCTCTTAGAGTATGCCATATTTTAACCTCTTGCTCTAGTCTTAAACTTTTTTACTTTCGATATTTTCATACCTCATCATCAATTTTATCGGAATCGTTGGGTCAACTCCTACATTCACTTTCTTTCACATGATTTAAAATAAGTGAAAATTAAGTAATTTTCACTAGAGTTTTAACCCTCCTGGTGGTTGTACTACACCACTAATACTAAGTGCTACAAATGAAACAACACATCAGGAACATAATAAAAAGATGATAAAGTAAAAGTTTCCAAATGGGTGAGTCGCAAGTAGCCCGTTGTGTTGTTCCAGTGTGACGTTAATTAAAATACCTACCTCCAAATGGGTGAAACTTGTTCATATTATAGCTAATTACGTTAAATGCATCATTTCTACATACAAAAAGGATGGAATATCTTAGTGGCAAAAACTTGTGTACAAATAATAGTATACAAATTTTATATCTTTCTAAAATAAGTTTGAAATCTTTCTGTACAACTGATAAAACGTTGTACAATAATTTCGATAATTTGAGTCACATTTAAATTCGATTTATTTCGAAAGAAGTGTCATAATTTCCTTCAAAAGGAATTTTTATGGTCACATATATAATTAAATTCAAAATTTACTATAATTTAAGCAATTTTGTTCTTGAATTTTTAAGTAATTCTTAGCATTGAATTTTTAAATTCACTTCTTTTCAATGAATTGTTTCATAAACTATCATAAATGCATATCTATTTAAGTACAGAATGGAGAAGGGCTTGGAACAGAACGGAGTAAATAAAATGGATCATCGGTAAACATAAAAAGTACACAAATATTTCTTTAATCAGACGGGAAAACGAAATATGTCCAGTTTTGCTTCCACATTTTAAAAAAGAGGCATATCGCGTTTCACCGTCCGATCAGATTTCAGTCATGATGTATGCCAATTGTGTTTGCAAAAACAGACTTTTTAAAGAAAAATGGAACTTATTACAAAAGTAAAGCTTATCATTTTGCTCGAGAAACAATCGAGTAAGAAAAAAGCTATACGCTACTATTGTCAGTAAAGCTGAACTCGATTTGAAGGCTCCCAATAATTGAACTGATGGGAGATAGAATTCGGATGATCGACAAGACAATTTTCTTTGTGCGAGCCTTTGAGGTTTGTAATGTATTTTTCTGTGCTGATGAGGCATAATTAGTCGACCAATCTCAATAACTTAAATTAGTACAGTGGTTTAGATTTAGTTCCACACAAATCATTGTAATCATTACTGACTTTTACATCGAATTTTCTTTACAGTGTATTTTTTACTAATGAGTACCATCCTTGCACTTGTCGGCTTTAATTCCTACAGTCATTAAAACAGTAGGAAGCTTTGATTGATTGATAAACAAAATGACCATACCTTGTGTTATGTTTTCGTGAATTGAAAACTCATCTGCAAAGAAACTCACTCTTTAACCCACCAAGTGGTTACGACTAGATATTCCGTCCATCAAGATCTGATCAACTTTGCTAATGACGGGAAATCTTGTCATCAGGATGTTACCAATTTTATGATGACGACAAGATCAAGATCTGGTCAGTTATCTTCTAATGACGAGATATCTCGTCCTTCTAGATCTGGTCAGTTTTGCTAATGAGACGAAATACTTGTTCTAGACGACCACTAGGAGGGTTAATTTAACATATAAGGGATACAGATCGCATACGAACATCTGTTTTGTAGTTCTTAAAGGCATAGAAGTTGATTTTCCGATCCTGTGTTCCTTCTTGGAAGACTGACAAATACGAGTCGATTTTGCCTATTTTGCCACCGCCTAAACGGAGTTTCTCTCGTTAATTCCTACGGGGATTGCGTCTTCCTACGAGGAACTCCTACAGGAGATTGCACCTTTGTCGCACCAAAAGAGAAGGTGAGGTATTAAATTCTTCAACAATCCGCAGGTAGTCCACAACAGTCAAGAAAATGGCTCGGCATCATTCGGGTACTTGAATGTCGTTCACTATGAAATTCTGCTGTAGTGCGAGCCCAAGGTTGCACTGCACTATTGAATTTTGATATCTTCCCGAAAGTGGACATCGTATTGTTAAGCCCTGGACGAACTTGCTCATCTGTATCTATGGTCCCTGGTACTTGCTATCTGGTCCCTGCTTCTATGATGTCCACTTTCGGGCAAATTTCAGAATTGAACATCGTATCGTCCGAAAGTGGATATCTTATTGTTAAGACTTCGGCGAACTTGTTCATATGTAGCTAGCTGGTACCTGCTTTTACGATGTCCACTTTCGGGCAAATTTCAGAATTCAATAGTGCAATGGAGCCGCGTGCTCACCATACAGATCTCCTACAGCAGAATTTCATAGCGAACGACATTAAAGTACTCGAGCCATTTTCTTGACCCTCTAGTGGGTCCGACTATCTACGGATTGCTGAAGAATTTAATCTCCCATGCAGCCAACGGCATTAACTCTGCAGAAACTGCTGCGATGTGCTGAGTACTCATTTTGAACCAGTTCAACCTCCCATCTCGGATTGAAATAATTAAAATCTTCCTGTACTAGCACGTCTGTTCCTATCAGCTATTGCAGGACTCGGTCAAGAAAAAGAGCCTCTAGCATGTTAGATAAACTAAACGTAATGAAGGGTTGTCATTGTGGACATTTCCCACTTACAAATTTTCTTTCTCCATTCGTGCTCTTATCTAAATAGTTTTGATCTTCTTTGAATCCATTATGTATGTCTATCACACTACATTAACTTACAACTATAATGAAAACGGGATAATGAACATAAATAAATAACACTAGTAAAACTCATCGACCTCAAAATCAAATAGACGGATCATGTGCCCAAAGACTCATATTACTTCTCTCAGTTGCTCGGTTTGAAGATCTGTTATGTGGTTGTGGGTAAAAGCATGTGTGTGAATCTTAAATTATTGATTGGTTAAAGAGATTATTCTCGGTGATCAAGAACACTAGTCTGCGCTTCCATAGCCAATCGACTAAGTCGATTTGTGATTTACCATTAAGAGATCTTATGACAGCGACTCCATCCATATGCTCCGCCTATTTCATCGACATCATCTATTTCGATGACAAAACTGCTCTGACTTCAGAAGAGAAGACAAAAGGTTTTTATAAGACAAGACTTTAACCATCTTGGTGGTTGTCTCGACGTGGTATCTCGTCATTAGCCAAACGGACCTGATCTTGCTGGGCGAGATATTTCGCCATAAGAAGGAAACTGGCCAGATCTTGATCTCATCTTCATAAAACAAATGGCAATATCTTGATGACGAGATATCTCGTCATCTGTAAAATTGGTCAGATCTTGATGGACGAGATACCTCGTCGAAACCACTTGGAGGGTTAATGTTTCAGAAATGGCCTCCCTTTAGCCATTAGAATCCAGGGCCTTTGTCACCTGGCTACGCCACTGGAATCCAGTAAGTTTATTGAATGTTTTGAAGACTAATAGCTTATTGGACTTGGTTTAGCATGATCTAGACCATGATTTCCCAAAGTGGATTCTGAAGGAATAGCACGGTAAGTTCTATTTCGAAAGGAATGAATAACTAAAGTTCAAGGAATTGTATCTCAGTTATCATGAGGCTTTGGTGAAACATTGGAAAATGTTTCCTCATTAAAGACAAAGTAATTCACTATTTGCAATGAATGAAAATTTGACCTGATCATTTAAAATATTTTTAAAAATTAGAAATTTTTCGGTCAAATGGAAATAGCTTGGTTGCATATGAGCATGCGTTTTTTATTACGATTTTTGTATGTATCTTCTAACTATTACTTTCATAGAATCCAAAACCGCGGAATAGTTTTTCAAATTTAAACTTCTTTTAAAATCTATTTTTTACAAAAATTATTAACGCTCATTGTGAATTATGTTTTCTGTTATGAATTAGTTCAATTTTAGAATTTCTGACTCTGATTTTAGATTCTGAGGGTTTCACAAGCATAATTCCACCTTGTAACTCCCTGTATGACTTCTAACCCAAATTGGGCCTTCTTGACCAATAAAATCTTTCCAAAGATTCTATTTTAAGATTAGAAGCAATAGATTCTCCCAAAGGACTCGATTTTAACAGACTAATACAATGTTTACAAATTATTTTATTATAAGGCAAAGACCAATACATTATTTCGAAGGGATTATTTTTAAAGTAAAGGGGCAGTAGATATTTCCAAAAGATTCTATTCTAAGGGAATCAACATTAGAATCTTTCCAAATGATTCTAATATTAGGCAAAGACCAATAAAATATTCCGAAAGGATTTTTTTCTAAGGAAAAGGGCAATAGATTTTTCCAACGGTTTCTATTCTAAGGAAAGGCTTGATAGAATCTTCCAAAATATTCTATTCCAAGAAAATAAGCAGTAGAATCTTTCCAAAGAATTCCAATATAAGGTGGGGGCCAATATAATTTTTCCAAAGGTTTCTATTCTACAGAATGTGCGAACAGTATCATTCTAAAGGATTCTGTTCCAAGGAAAGGACCAATAAAAAATCATTACAAAGGAATTTGTTCTAAGGAAAGGACAGAATCTTTCCAAAGATTGAAAAAATCCATGAATTCTTTCAACAATAGATGTGGTTATAAGGTCTTTCAGAGTGTTGTGGGGTTAAAACAATACTGCACTACTCGAAAATCTCTTGGCGCTCAGAGGGTTAATGAACGGGTTAAAACTAGTAAGGCATTTCCAAAACAGCAATTACTCTCACAAGGACGATTAATTTCCTACATATCGAGGAACGACAAATTACATATACTTGGGTATATCTATCCCCTTCATAAATTCATTTCAAGAATACTTTTACAGTTAGCAATCGGTATATCGCGCTTCTTGAGGGCTAAGACGAAAGGGGGAGGACTGACGAGACTATGTAGAGAGGGCCGTGAAAAACTGGTAAGGTGTATAAACTACAAATTGAACACAAAATCGCAGATCAAATCTTTTAAGATAATACTATGGAGATAATATTTTAAAAACTAATAATCCTTCTCTTCTATACTTTTGACACCTAAATCTTTCTTAGTTTAGGATTACTGCTAAACTTAGCATATAATAACTGATAAACTTCTAACTGATAGCTAAATTCAGTTTAGGATAGCTGCTAAACTTCTTAGTATAGGATAACTGATAAACTTCTTAGTTTAGGACAACTGATAACTAAATTCAGTTTAGGACAACTGATAACTAAATTCAGTTTAGGACAACTGATAAATATAACTAAATTCAGTTTAGGACAACTGATAAATATAACTAAATTCAGTTTAGGACAACTGATAACTAAATTCAGTTTGGGACAACTGATAATTGAATTCAGTTTAGGATAACTGCTAAACATCTTAGTAAAGGATGACACTTTAGGATAACTGATATAGTTCTTAGTTTAGGACTATTGACAAATTCTTCTTGATATAGGATAACTAACTTCTTGGTATAGGATAACTGCTAAACTTCTTAGTTTAGGACAATTGACAAATTTCTTGGTATAGGATAACTGACTAACCTATTAGTTTAGGATAACTGATAGCTAAATTCAGCATAGGATAGCTGATAAATATCTTAGAATAGGATAACTGAAAAACTTCTTAGAGTAAGATAACTGAAAACCTCTAACTTTGGGACAACTGATAACTAAATCTAGATTAGAACAACTGATAACTAAATCTAGTTTAGAACAACTGATAACTAAATCTAGTTTAGAACAACTGATAACTATATTCAACTTTCCAGTTCAAAGGATATATTCATATCCTTTGAAATCTCAATTTCCAAAGAAACAGACTGAGATTCTTTTCTGATGCTTGGAAACCAAAATTGCATTCGGGGGAGAAGTAAAAAAGAGCGATAAAGCCGATTGAATGACATATTGATGACGAAGGTTTGCTGTATTTTAAGCTAACCTTAATGATTTGAAACTGAAATTTCTCATTTCATCAATAAATGACAAAACAATGTTACTTTTCAGGTATTGAAAATAGTTTTAACATCAATTTTATGAATGCAGTCTACAGATCCTTTATAATTACATAAAGCAACCATTCCATTACAATGAACTATTGTTTTAAATAGATAAGGAAAAGCTGTATTTAAATTCTATACCTGCATACGATTTGCTATAGGTAAAGATGCTACAATCTTGTAATTGCTAGATCAGAGCTATACAAACCTTCAATAACTTCGAAACTATACTTTCAATTTTACTTTTTTGGAATACTTGTACAAAAAATAATGCGCAACACTACTTTTTTTATTTTTAGGCCATGTGCAATGTTGATTGCTCAGTTTTAAATTAGTTTTGAACAAAATTGGTATTTTATAGCCTATTACATTTGACTTTTTATTTTTTGCATTGTTAAAATTCCTTCAGTAATGCGGTGATGTAATTTTAATGTAAATTCTAAGTTCTAAAGTACAGCTCTAAGCTTCTTGGGCTGCCCTTGTTATTGTTATATATATCGAATACCGGCTTCAATACTGCCATAACTAAACAAATAAATTTGTATTTAATGTTCAAAAAGACTATAAAATAAATGCTTCTGCATGTTGTAAAACTGCCACAACTGTATTCTACTGGAATCTACAGTTGTTAATGCCGCGTTTAGTTTTGCAGCATGCAGAAGCATTTATTTAGTGCTTTTGTACATAATAAATAAATGTAGAAAGACTACATCCTTCTGCATGTAGCAAAACTGCCACAATTACCTTCTATAGAAATCTACAAGTTGTAGATGCCACGTTTAGTGTTGAAGCATGCAGAAGCATTTATTTAGTATCTTTGTACGTAAAAATTATAAATGAATTTCTAATTTTATGTGTAGAAAGAATAAATGTTTCTGGCATGCTGCAAAACTGCCACAATTGCCTTATGCTCGATTCTACAGTTGTTAATATCGCGTTTTGTTTTGCAGTATAAAGAAGCATGTAGTCTTTCTACACATGAAACTAGAAATTCATTTTTTGTGTTATACCCATATTGCAGCCAGAGTGTGATAAGTAATAAAAGGATATAAAAAATAGAACTTTTAATGAAAAACAATTTGAGAAACTCATGAAAATGTTACACTGAATTCCGTTCGAATATCACTGGCTTCAATCGACTGTTTAGTTACGTAGTAGTCGAACATGTGGTTCAGAATTTCTGAAACTAATGAAAGCTTTATTGAGTCTAGCTTCGTATACAACAAAATCTTTTGGATCTGTACCAGTATTCTTTCCTATTACCGTTCAGTATGTTTATTGGATATTACACGCGGTTCGATTTTTTTTATTTCAAAATAAAGTCATTCTATGTCATTCATTGCGATGGATAAAATAAACATTTTTACTTTTAAAACAAGCTTTCAATCATAACGAATTGGTGCAGTTAACAATAGACATTGCTTGCTATAATTTAGAGGAATTAGCATTCAAGATGCTTCTAGATATTTTAGTTCTTTTGAGGACTGCTTTATATACAACATAAAAACTGATTTACTAAATATATTTTGGGAAGAGAATAAAGCATATGACTTGAGGTAAAAATTAAGTCGCTCTTGACGTAAAACACAATTGCATTTCTTAATCCAAAATATTTATTGCAGATATAAAATTTTGTTTGGAAAAACCTAGAGATTTTTGGATGTGGTATTCTCCAGTCTCACAATTGGAAAAGTATATAAATATATAGGTTAAAGTCCAACTGACAAGAGAAACCTATTGGAGTAATTAACCCTCCTGGTGGTTGTCTCAACGAGGTATCTCGTTATTAGAAGAAATCTGACCAGATCTTAATCTCGTCATCATAAAAAAATCAGCGACATCTTGATGATCAGATATCTTGTCATTAGCAAAATTAGTCAAATCTCGATGGATGAGATACCTTGTCCAAGATCTGGTGAATTTTGCTGATGAAAAGATACCTCGTCTATTAAGATCTGTTCGATTTTTGCGAATGACGAGATATCTCGTCCCGACAAAACTGTCCTATCACTTCATCGGGGAATGAAATTCCATGTAGGAAAACAAATTGTTCCTTGCTAGAACTGGTCACTGTTTGGAAAAGGTTTTAGCACTAGAGACTGGACAATACAGGGCAGTTTTTGAAGCGTAGATAAACCACCAGGAGGGTTAACACAGCTACGAGTATTTATCAATTTTAGTGTACTCAAAGGACATTAGAAGGGAGAACATGTTTAAGAAATGTAGTAATTGTCACATTCACCAGAAGTTTTGACGGGAATTATCCTTTAGATACGCGCACACATACACGTATTTCGTGTTTTACATTTTATAAATTCAATCGGCTAGAAAAAGGAAAACGTAAAAAGAAGGCAGCTAATAAGCATAGTGTTATTTCAAAAACACCAAACGTACCTATACTGCGGTATTCAAAGATATAAGATGTTTTTGCAGGATAGTCACTGACTTTAGATAATAGGAAACAGATATTGTTGAAGTTAAGTACTATTTTTATTTTACAAACATTGGGATTTGAGTTGGTTTAGCTTCAACTGTCACAGTAGGTATACCTTCGTTTTGTAACATTTTCTTTCTTATACTATAGGAAAACTTGAATGCATTGAGGTGACACCACAGGTCTTTTGAAATCTTATCACTCCTTGATTTTCTTCATGTTTCACCGATTACTCGGATGCATCGTTTATGCCACACACAAATTCAATTTATTCACAAATTCACAACATTCACAATTCGACTTTTTACTTTTCAGAGTCAGATTAAAGAATTAAAATGCAATCAACTGTTCACAAATTTGATATACGATAAATATTAACTTATAAATATCTTTTTTTCTCAAACGTTACATTCACAATTTTCTAGTTTATAAAAATATTAGCATTTCATGAAAATTATATGTATATTAAAAGGAGACACAATTAAAGTGGTTATAAAAACGATATAAAAACGAATGATAAAAAAACTTTAATTTCTAAATCCTCTGTGCAAGATATTTTTACTATTTGCAATACTTCATGAGGTACCGACGTATTTTTAAGTCGGCAGCCAAAGTCTCGCAGCCATTAATCCTCCAAGTGGTTTCGACGAGATATCTCGTCCATCAAGATCTGACCAATTTTGCTGATAACGAGATATCTCTTTCAAGATATTGCCGATTTTTATAATGACGAGATCAAGAACTGGTCGGTTTTGCAAATGGCGAGTTAACCATCAGGAGGGTTAAGGGAATACGATAGCTAGATTCGTATTTGATATTGCATCATGACTGCAATTTTTTTCTAGAATAGTAATTCATATTTTAATCAATGTTTCATAGTAAGAGATTGAAATAAGGATGGAAAACCAATTAATTCTCCTTGATAAAAGGTAATAAAAAATCCCGAGAAAAAATGAGTTTTTAACTGTTTTCTCTGTGGTTGTATATTTCGATATCGTGATTTTCTTTTAGACGTCATTTTAGTTTTTATGTAATTAATACATTTGTGTTTATATGATGTAGTTTAAGTTGCATAATTGTACAGTTTTATTATTTGTCTATTTAATTTTCTGTACTTCTGATATTTCCTCATTGTCTGTTTGACAATATGTATACTCAACGGTAAGGGTTTAAGTAATGAGTTAAGAAACACACCTCATCATTTGTTCGAATACCAGTCAACACTATTATGTACTATAAAACATTTAATTATTAAAATTAAAGGTAATTACACTTAATTACGCGTTTCAAGTAAGGAAACAAATTACTATTTGAAGTCTAAAGTTCTGATTCTTCAAAACATTCAAATCGCGCTTTGATCATAGCTTTAAATACTCGAGGCATTCTAACAAGCAATTTTTCAATATTTACCCATATAATTTGTTCCCATCCTCCCAGAAAAGCTTTCCATAGATGATTTGTGTTCGAAAACTTAGGGTTAGTATTTTCCTGTCAAGTTAATCCTACAGAAACTTTATCGGATTTAGATCGGGCCACTCGAATGGCCAGGCAAAATTTTTAAGCTCTCGGAAGTTTTTGCAACATAATTTCAACACAACTTTGGTATATTCTTCCTGGAAGGGGCCGTGGTAGCCCAGATGGAAGAGTAACGAATTCAAAACTCAACCAAAGACCGTCGTGTACGTGTGAGCTGGTGCACGTCAAAAATGTCGTGGCCTCAAATGTCCTCACATTGGCGTGGTGTGGAAGTTTACAGAGTGGAGTGCCAGTTCAGATGTTGACCTTGTCATCTGCCCGTGGTTCAGAATTACAAGGAGTTGTTCTCTGATCTTTCCTTTTGGATCCCGGATCGTCCCCAATAGTCCGTTGTGTTGCTTCAGTTGACGTTAATTAACTACCTACCTACCTTCCTGGGAAATTAAATCCACCACCAATCAGACACTTCCCACACGGTCTTGCTTTCCATTGGAGAATGTTATGGCAGCCATTCTGATTCAAAATTCCACCAATATTGAACAAATTTTCAACTGCATTGTCTCCAAAACAGTCCCACACTGTCACAAAACCACCTTCATGCTTAACGGTAGGGAGATCCTTTCCATTTACCGGGATTCGACGGAAAAACCTTCTCTAATTGTCAAAAAGTTCGAAATAGGATTTATATGTAAATAGGACACTTCCCTTCTTAGACAGTTTAATTTTGATGATTTCTGATCCACAGGGGTCTCTTCTTTATGCTAATAACACTTAGAAGTGGATTTAGTTGACACGCATCCATTCAGATCATGTTCTTGCAATCTTCTCTTTACTGTGGACCATGACGCTGGTGTATCTCGTAACAAATTGTGATTCGAATATAATTCTGGCACATTTTTGAATTGGTTGTTTTCATGTGACTATCAAATACTTCTCTTTCGCTTTTGAAGTTATTTTAGGTCTACCGAATAGAAAGCGATCTTTTTCTTTCCAGTTGTTTTCATGTGACTATCAAATACCCTTCTCTTTCGCTTTTGAAGTTTCTTGAGATCTACTGGATAGAAAAGGATATCTTTTCTTTCCAGTTTCACCGGGAACGTTTCAGTGTCGTATACACAGTACTCACTGAAACCTGTTCAAAAGCGGCTACTTTTTGCAAAGGGACATACGGGTCTTGCGAAGAGATGCATTTACGGCTTGTTTATCGACAGCTAATTCTTTCTTAACTCTCATGCTGGTCCTCTCGACAAGGTATCTTGTCACTAGCAAAACCATTAGCAGATCTGGATGGACGAGATATCTCATTGTTAGAAGAATACTGACCAGATCTTGATCATAGAAAAATTCGGCAATATCTTGACGATGATATATCTCGTCGATAGCAAAAGTGGCCAGATCTTGATGGACGAGATATCTCGTCCAAACCATTTGGAGGGTTGACAAAACTGAGCAGGTCTTGATGAACGAGATATCTTGTCTATCAAGTTCTCGTCGTCTCTCGTCAGTAGAAGAAAACTGGCCACAGATCTGTCCATCATAAAAAATTGGTAATATTTTGATGACGAGATATCTCGTAATTAGAAAAATTGGTCAGACCTTGATAGACTAGATATGTCATCGAAATCACTTATAGGTTTAAGGGTCGGTTAATTCGGCAAATTACATGTTTTCGAAACAGTACTAAAAATATCACTGAAGCGTGCAATTGCTTCAAAACGTGTCTTAGCTTTCACTGATCATTTGCAATCGGAAAAGATCACGTTATTCTCTAGAAATTTGCATAACATCAATTTTACGCCATGCTTTTCGGAAACTGTTTGCCGAGCATGTTATGAAATGTTATTAACATTTAACTTTTTACGTGTCAACCAAATAAATATGATTAACAATTTTAACAAAAATCTACTTTTATTCCTCGGGTATATTTAAATGCAAAGCATATTTTAAAAATGTCGGACATGAGTATTTTTGAAATGCGCAATGTGTTTCCAAATTTAGTGACGGTAGTGTGAATAAATAACTTCACGTAAGCAATCACTGATAACGACCATACTTGGTGTTTTATCAATCACAGTGTTGTTTCTGGAGTAGCTCTCAGAAGAGAACCTTCAAATGGAGAGGAATAGGAAATGAAAACTTGTTTGTCATATCCTTTCTAGACAATGACGTGGGATATTTTGTAATTCCACATCAAGAGGCCTTGAAATAATGGTATTTAAAGAAAACGCCTGTGACACATTAAACAGGTTTGTACGAAGTAACCAAAAGAATTTATCTAATCTATTAATTTTACCAAACATTTTTCTTTAAGTGCATCGTACATTTCATTTATTTAAATGTTCCTCATCTAAGTTATGAATATATTTAATTAAATAATTTGTCTTTAAGTACTTGAGTTTGTATTTGAATAGCTTTAACAGAGGGGAAAATTGCCCACTGCAGATAGCACATATAACATTCTTCATGAGAACTTATAATCAGTTTTATGCTCTTTTCCCAACAACGTTACAAATAAAAATGTAAGGAACAAATTATATAAAATATGCTTAAACATTTAATTAAAGTCGAAAATACAAAAGACGGATACTTCAGTCTTGAACTAAAATGCAAAATATGAAACTTCAGTCTTGAAATAAAATGCATAATATAAAACTTTAAAGTGTTAAAAACTGTAGAAGCGGAAATAGGATAAATGTAAAATGGAAGATTTAAAAAATGAATTTCAAATGTGAGTAAAAATATATTTCGACCTGAAAAAATGAAGGAAAAACATACATTTCTCGAACTCAAGTTACTACGAATGTTTACTTAAGTAAATGAAATAAAAATTATTTTTACAATAAAAATAATTTTAGTAAAATTTTATAGAATATTCCAAAATTATTCAGCTTTTGAAAGATTATATTGGTAATCGTGCCACACAAAGTTAAATACAATTTCGAATCGCTTATTATCATTAATCTTTGGAATTTGTAATTTCTGCATTTAAAAATATGTATTTTTATATTAGAATGCTTGAAATAAAAGTGTATATTGCACAAAATATAGTTTATATCCGAAATGATTGGAAATATTCAGAGAATTCGATATTCGATAGAATTTGCAATATCGAATTTATTTGTGATAGAGCTAACAACTCTATTAATGTATAGATAATAAACAGTTCTAGATTATTGGAAGCGAATCATATCCTGGAAAATGTATAGTTAAGTATCCTTAAATTTTAAAACTTCCTTAAATGTTACGAGAAAAGTTTGTTTTAGAAATTTAAGGGCTAAAAATGGTTTTTCTGAAAGAGATCTCGTGAAAATGTTAACGTTGCATTTGACTTCACAAATATTATATCAGTACAATGTTATGAAAATTTGTTAATTTAAAGCTATTATCTGAGAAAAAGATTTAAAGATTGTTTAACCTTGTGTTTCAATATACACTTTAAAAATTTCGCTACGAAATATATTTTCCTTCAGGTTAACTATCAAAATATTTTGAATTCCGAATTTGAGTCTATCAAAGGGCTGAAAACGTTTCACGTACTATGATTGGATTTAATGAGATGCAATTTTTATAAAATATAAGCTGAATATCATAGTACATCGGAGAATAGCATTCATGGTCTGATGTTAGGTTTATTAACTTATTAATGTTATTAATGTTATAATTTCTGTTATACCTTCTCTCTTTGACGTTTTAAATTTTCTTCTGCACAAATTAAAGCCACTATTTACTAAGTTTGACCTGCAAATGCTGTGGGTGTTTCCTGAACTATTCTTTCTAAATTATTGAAGTAAAGATTAATTTCTTTAATATTATTAGAAAGATCACACATTTATTATTTAATGTCATGTTGGTTTCTGTGACTAAAATAGTATATTTTTATAACCTAAATTAAGGTGTATGTATGCACTAGAAATAGCAAAAAAACCCCGCTGACCAGAATATTAGAATATCTGTTTTTTATTACTTCAAAATACTTTCCAACTCTAGTTTTCAAACGATATAAAGACCTTGTAAATATTCGGAATATTTTCTATTTACAAGGGTTTTTCGTTAAGTACTATCACCATGTATAATTTAAATAATGTAGCTTTCTGTCTGCTTAAATATTAGTAAAAGATTCATAATTTGAATGATGAAATATGAAATGTATGGAAGGATGTAAACATGTAAATTGTAACACCTTTCATAGTTTCCATTAGAGCACTGCTTTTTGATTTAAATTGCTCTATAGTTTTTTATTACTTAAGTATATTATTACAAGAGTCAAAGTTTCGTGATCATGATCTTGAAGCTAATCCATTCAAAATTAGATAAGTTTAAAAACTTAAACATAATCACTTATTTTTAATTTTAATTATTGATGTTTGCCCTAGACATCAAATATGTTCGAACGCAAATAAACGATATTTCGGTATTTTCTATCATCTATATATTAAAAATATTTGGATATCCATATATATTATTCTAGCAAAAACAAAAAATGAAATAATCATTTGCAAATATTTACATTGGGAGTAAATCCATTTCGGAATTATTTGGCACAATACAATTCGACTGACATTAAACGTTTCAAAGAATTTTAACTGAAAATTCTGTATGCAAAAAACTTAAATACAGTGGGTTACAAAAGTATTCGACCTCCTCACGTTTTTTACTATTTTCATAAATTATATAAAGATATATTCAGCAAAATTAACTTGAGATGTTTTGGTATTGGTCAAAAGGGAACTACTTTATGGATTTAGATGTAAATTATAATTGTTCGTATTAAACAAATTCTTTTCGGTAAAATATTTTTATAGAAATTTGTACGATATAAATGATAATATTCCGTTACAAATATTGGACATAAATATCTAAAACTAGACTGACTGTATACTTTATTTGTCAGCAATACTCAAAATTCAAATTCAATATTAAGTTAGACTTATCTTTGCGTTAGAAAAAGTAAATTCAAAACATTTTTTACTTTTAGATGATTGAAAACATGGTTGTACAAGGGCGAAAATAAATTGTTTTTTCAAAATCTTTAGCACTCTGGGATATCTAAAAGAATTTGACAAGCACACAATTAATGCTTAACCTTATTACCAACTTCAAGTTCAAATTTAAATGAGCGTCCTATTTACTTTTGCTTGATAATATATCTTTCTGTCTAATAATTTAAATAATGTAGTTTTCTGTCTGCTTATAAATATTAGCGAACTTGGATCAATAATTTGGACGATGAAATATAAAATGTATGTAAGAATTTAAACATGCAAATTATAACTCTTCCGTAGATATCATTTGAGAGTAATTCTTTTCCATTTAAATTGCTTTAGTTATAAAAAAAACTACTACCTATTTTATTGCTTAAGTAAAATATTACAGGAGTCAAATTTTTCGATCATATTCTTGAAGCAAATCAATTCAAGATTAGATAAGTTTAAAAATTTAAATATATTAACTTATTTTTTTAGTTTTAATTATTAATGTTTGCTAGAGACATCATATATGCACGAGCGAAAACAAACGATATTTCGGTATTTTCTATCATCTATTATATTAAATATTTGGATATCCATACATTTTATATTATGCTAGCAAAAATAGAAAATGAAATAATCATCTACAAATGTTTACATTGTGAGTAAATTCATTTCGAAATTATTTGGCACAATACAATTCGACTAACATTAAACTTTTCAAAAAATTTTAACTGAAAATTCTGTATGCAAAAACTTAAATACAGTGGGTTACAAAATTATTCGTCCTCCAAGTTTTTTACTGTTTTCATAAATTATATAAAGATATTATCAATTTACGATTTAAAATTCTACTACACAAAATCTCGGTATTTCTATTTTAGCCTTCATTCAAAATTATCGAATAATTATTAAAAGTTTTGTTTAGAATTTTTTATTGTAATGTAACCCATGAATAAGGCACACAAAAGACCTTTCGTAAAAAGTAAAGTAAAAATGTTAAACAAGAACGTACAACAGGCCATGTTTTACCCAATATTCTCAAAAATCATTTTGAAAATATTATGGTTTGCATCAGGTATTTGGTCAAACTGGAAACAATGTCATTCTATTCTGTCTTGAAGAAATATTTTGTCAATGGATTTCACTATTTTGTGACTTATATGAGATCAGACATTTGCACTACGTTACAGACCAAACACTGCGTTTTGGATTACTATCATGGTAGACCGAAATCTGTATTTTAATTCAATGTACCACCAAAACTTTTCAAATTTGTTTAAAAAAGACCAATGTCTACATATTGAACTCCATTTTTTCTACAAATTTAAATGTAACGCCAAAAATGTTCAATTTTCTTTAAAACAGACCAGGTTGGTAGGTATTTAATTAACTTTAAACTGGAGCAACACAACCGGCTATATGGGACGGTCCGGGATCAAACCCGAAGGGACAGATTCGAGGACAATACCACGTAATTTTGAACCATGGTCAGATGAGCTAAAACATACCAATGTCTTCATATTAAGCTTCATCTTTTCTGCAAATTCGAATGTACCGCCAATTTTTTTTCAAATTCATTTAAAGAAGACCAACTTCAAAGTATTGAACTCCATTTTTTCTACCCCTACTTTTTCCAACGACGTACAAATCCACGTCAATCACACGACTCAGAAAAGGTTCTGTTAACTCATTACACAACTAATAATCTCAATCCCTTTTTGTTTTTCACTCAACTGTAACTAGTTCCTTTCATACATTCTTCTACGACGTAAATTGACCGCAGTTCTTCAGATAGTACACAGAATGCAGAATTTTATTTTCCAAATGATCCTTGGCTCATGGACACACTGCGCTAGCAATCTGCAAGATGTAGGTGTTCCATTCCTACCTGGGTGTATTTCTTCCTTTTATGTCGGCAACACTTTCCTTGTGTGTGTATGCCCATTGCTTGATATCTGTGTCTCGTAGCATGGATTAATATGGCCCTTGCGCCATAAAACCAAACCAACTCCTACTACTGCCACGGACCATCGTGAATAAGTGGGTATGCGCTAGCAACCTGGGAGTTGTAGGTGAAACAGATTCAATTCCTCTTCCTGTGTATTTCTTGTGACAGTGAAACTTTCCTTGTGTTTGTCCATTACTTGATATTGCCTGTTTCTTGTGTCTGGCACAGCATTGCTAAATACGGCCCTGCGTCATAAAACCCAACCATCCACTACTATTCCTACTTCAAATAATCCATACCGACGCCAGGAAATGTTCGATGGACGTATTTTTCGTGCCAGGGCACGTTCCGAAGGGAAGGCTTCGAAAATCGAACGCCCTAAGAAGCTTTCTCAAGCACCCGGGAAGACGTCCCGGCGTTAAATCAATTTTTGATCCGCACATATTAGCCGCCTCATCCTTTTTCGATGGTCTTCTGCCTTTCGTGCCGTCGTCAGCAGTTTGCCCGCCCCGCCCGACTTCTTTGCCCGGGCAGTCTGTTTGCTCTCGCTTGTTTGAACGTGCGCCGAACTGCCTACTTTGCAAGGGTCCCCCGACCATCTTCGGAATTTATTCCAACCAACGGGGGAACGCGGGAATTTCCCAAGCTGAAATATTAACGCGTGCATATTCAAAAGTGAAGCCAGACTTTTAGAGGTTTTATCAAAATAAGTTGAATGGTGCCCTCTATCCAATATAAAGAGGGGAACGGTAGCCCGGTTGGGAGAGTAGCGGATTAGCAACCGGAGGTTCGCGAGATCGAAATTCGATCCAACCAGACTGTCGGGATACGTTTCGTGGTGATCCGTTACTTTCGCACCCTGGAAAAAAGCCCGACGGCGTTGCCGAATATTTCCGTTTCAGCAAAAATGTTTTAAGGTGTATGTATATACACTAGAACATTTTTTTTTAAATTTTGACTTCAAAATAGAGTTTTTTCACAATAGGTCATTGGTTTGTGTTTAAACTCATTTTAGTGTGAAAAATTCTGATTAAGCTACTCATTAATTAACTATTAGATATAATTAGCTAATTAGCATGCTTTTCGAACAGTGATATCTCAAATTCTAATGTGTTCAGAAAGACAATCCCTGTTGGAAATCGTTCCTAATATTATTCTTCATGTTTTGACCCTCCATCAAGTTGCTAATGGGAACGTTATTTTTTGCGACATTTTTTCAGGAATTTCAACATTTAAAAATCAACTAAAAATTCATTTCTTAATCAATAACTTCGACTGAGGGTCAAAACATCCACTGTATTATATAGATTATAATGACACAAAAGTAATTATAATAGATCAGTTCATTGTTGAGTTATCACTGTTCGAAAGAAGCATCCTATTGCAAAAACATAGTTCTTCAGAAATCGAGTTTCAAGTTTTGGAAACGTGTTTGTCTAAGGCGACAGTACCTAACCCAAACCCTTGTAACTTGAAAACTATTTATAATATTTACAAGATTTTGGTATCGTTTGAAAGCTAAGGGGTTGGACAATATTTTGAATTACTAAAAAATAGATCGATATTTTAGTCAATTTTCGTGATTTCTAGTGTATACGTACACCATAAAATACAGTAATACCCCGACTTACGCGAACTCGGAGTTACGCGGTTCTTGAATTTTTCGTTTGGCAACACTGCCGCTTGCTGTGATTCGCATTGGACGCGTTTCGCTCATGCGATAGAAGTTGTTAATCTTGCCAGGCAATTAGATTTGGAAAAGTCAATGGAGATGATGTCTACGAGATGTTGGATTCGCATAGTCAGGAGCTGACAATTGATGAGCTCATAGAGATGCGTGAGCAAAACGTCACTCAAGTATCCGACACTTCAGACCCAGTTCCACCAGAAAAGCACATGACAATTGCAAGCTTGACAGAAAGTCTCAGCTCAATGAAAAGGGCTTACAAATTTTAGAAAACAGACTCCAACGAAGAACGCGTT
The DNA here is from genome assembly GCA_933210815.1 of Meta bourneti. Classification (NCBI taxonomy): domain Eukaryota; kingdom Metazoa; phylum Arthropoda; class Arachnida; order Araneae; family Tetragnathidae; genus Meta; species Meta bourneti. The sequence continues at coordinate 21,199,933 of OW119931.1, forward strand.
ATACCTACAAAGCAATGAATGAAATAAAAATTAACTTGCTACGAAGAAGTTTTGCATGAAAAAAAGAAGGCATTGTGTCGTCAGACGAATTTGTTAGATTTTATGAACCATCGACATCGAAATAACTTTTTTACGTAACTCATTTATTTTTTTAATATTTTGTATTAACATGTATAAAGAACTGCAATTTTATTAAATATTTTTCTTCTAAACGAGTGTTTTTGTTAGTCCTCGGTCCCAATTAAACAAAATTTGTATGTATTTATATGAAAAATTGTACCCCGACTTAAACGAATTCGACTCAAGCCATTTTCGTCTGACTCACCTATCGCGTAACTTCGAGGTATTACTGTATCCACAAAATTGGTTCGACCGGTTGAACACAGAGTAAAAAAATATATCCAAATGCCAATATTTTCAGACATTCACGATTATTTAACATTAATATATGTATGTAGAAATCTGAGACAAAAAAGAGCAGTCCATCTCATCGCATTACGCATTGCGATCTGCCAGCTCAAGAGAATTTTTCTGTGAAGTATAATAGAAGGAAATTATTAAGGAAGGAAGTCATTGTGGCTTCAAGTCTTATCGCATGTTTATATAAACAAATCGGTTGCAAAGGGAACGACGACGCCTGCCTTTTGCTCTAATTCATTGCTGAAATATGAGTTCTTGCGCGCTCCTTGACTTGGTCTAACAAACTTCCAGGCCAGAAGGAATCAACAATAATTCAATATATTCATTATAAATGGGTTAAAATAAGATACGAAATGTGCCTTTATCATCAATTGATATAAGCAATTAAGAAAATGTATGGTATGTACAGGTTTGCCAGTAATCCTAGTTTTACATACAATCAAATCAAATTTTGCATTGGATAGGTAGTTGAATTAACGTCGCACTGGAGCAACACAACGGGTTATTGGCGACGGTCCGGGATCAATACCGAGGAGACAAATTCGACGACAACACCACGATCCAAGGTCAGATGACGAGGTCAATTCCTGAGCTGGCACCCAACTCTCCAGACCTCAACACCACGCCAACGTGAGGACATTTGAGGCCACGAGAGATTTAACGTGCACCAACCCCCACCAGCACGATGGTCTGTGTGAGAATGTGCAAACGATTGCACCACACTTGAGGAAAGATCCGAGATTAACACCTCTTAATTTCGAACCACTGTCAGATGACGAGGTCACACCTGAGCTGGCATCCTACTCTCCAAACTTCCACACAACCCAAACGTAAGGACATTTGAGGCCAGACAGATTTAACGTACACCAGCCCCCTTTGTATAGGACGGCCTTTGGTTGGATTCGAATTCGCAACCTTCCGGTTGCTAATCCGTTACTCTTCCAACCGGGCTACTGCTTCTCCAAAATTTATTTGGAATTTAGAAGAATTGGATATGGAGTGAAAAAGAGAGTCGATCCGTGTTCTTTGTTGTTTTGTACTTTATTCTTTTGTTCTTCGTTGCTTAGTTTATTTATAAATGTCAACATTTTTCTAGCAAGCGTCCGACATTCATGATAATCTCGGACATCTTTCGGATAGTTTTCGCATTAAATACATCATGGAACTGGACGAATTTTGATACAGGGGTTAAGGAAAGATGTTATTAAAACCACAGAGATTTCTTCATTTTAATAAAACTTTTCAGCAGTCAGGCGAAAGAAGTGCAACGATAAATTAGAAAATTTATAAAAAATTGATCACCGTTGAAATGAGAATTTAGATGATTACAAAATTCTCTGAATTTTTGACGTTGAAAAACAGTGAATTATCTTTGAACAAGTGAATGATGAGCTATACGGTGTAATCGCTAATTGCTTTCAAAAATTTGTCGCCGAGGGCGGTTTTCCAGCTTGACAACCACTACAAATTTGCAACCCCCAACATTGCATGGTTAGGGCTACCAGACGCTTTTGCTTCATTTGTCTTATCGACAAAAAAGTATTGGGTGCTAAGTATGTACAGTGTACTTAACTATAACCAATGGTGCAATCAATCTGGTAATTTAGAAGCCTAATTGTAAAAGTTTAGCAGCGTTGTGTCCATTTCAAAACATGAGTCTCAAACACCACTAAAATATTCAAAACTTATTTCATTAGGCAATATGAAATGCAAAACAAAACTATTGAATCCATTTAAAGAAGTTAAACGTTTCGGTTAGTTGGTTGGGTTTTTATGGGGTAAATATCCAATAACAGACAAGCTGTGCCAAGCGCAAGATAAAACAATAAAATTATGTAGTCATAGAAACATAATAAAATGTAGAGATAACAAGTCAAGCGTCAGATACGAAATTCACAAAAAATTTGTTGTTAAAAGTTGACAGTTTGGGTTATAATTAAGAGTATACTGTGTGTATAAATTTAAATGCTTTCTCTCTTTTCATAAAGCTTATTTTGCATTTTTTCCCTTGGTGAATGGTTTCTAATCCCTCATAAGATTTACAACGACGAATCCAGTTGTATTTAGTCATTTTAATATCAGTATTTTGTTTCCCAACTTCGAAAAACTTAAATATCATTAATCACGAAAAGTTGTTTGAAAGAAGTTTTACTGAGATAATAAAAACAAGCTGATAACAATACTGTCGTAAATGAGATTTTAGAGTACACGTGAAACTAATTTATATAAGAGATGAGAAGTGTGCTTTACTCATCTCACTGCTAACAATAGACCTAGACTAGGATCGATACAAGGGTGGTGCTATAATTCGGTTGACAAGTATATTATAAACTAACACCATCACACACTCCTATGCCTAATGTCGTGAGACACTGTTCCAGTTTAAATAAGCGTGGTTGAAATGAATAGAGCATGGCACAGAGGTGGTATGTCTATCCAGAATGTTAGAGCATATTACATCTATACATTATTACATCTGTACATTGTTACATCTATATCCCATCATACAAATGGCATGACTGCCCAGAATGTAGAGTACTACATCAATACAGAAGATGATTGAATGTTAGATTACTACATCTATACCCAGAATGTTAGAGTAATACATCTATACATTACAACATTTGATACATTGTTACATATATACAGTAATTATTACATCTGTACCATCATACTATATTACACTATATATACAATTTGCAAGAAAAGTTAATCTCTTGGGATAATCAAGTCCCGATGAATCTATGAATCTCACCATGCCATTAATTTTGACCCTTAAGCCTTTGGTACAAACAATGTTCCTTAGCCATGGGATTTTAAGGTGGTCGGCAGGTGTCATGTGCCATGACTCTGTAAAGGGACAGACTCTGATGTAGTGCAGAAGTGCACCGATTTAACCACAGGAGCAATTTCCTGTATTAATTTTTTAAACCTCCTTAGGGAAGACGGAAATGGGCCATGTCGTATGAAGAAGAGTGTCTTCCCTGGTCCAACACATTATAAACTGAGAACATTAGGTTGTGGTAGGCCGGTTTAAAATGTAAATAATACAGAATACCTGTTCATGGATTGGTATATTGTTTTATGGTGACATCAATTTGCGTATGAAAATCATGTGATCAACGTAAGTTGATGTTTTCATTTAGTCATTCTCTGTTGTATGCAAGTTTAAGTTGGCTGCTTATATAGCATTACCAGTACGATGCGATTAGTGATGATTGTGACACTTCATCACATATGCGTTAAGACCTTTATTTTAGGCAAGACGCTGGGGTACTAGTCAGCACCTATTACATTCGTTAATTATTAATTTTATATAGAGGTTGTGGAGTTTTGATTGGTTACTTTACAGTTTATCAGCCTTTGTAGTTATGGCTCAATGACTCAGATCTAGGACGTTCTTAGAAGGATTTTAATTCACCGCGATGCAAACAGGAGTAATATCTAACACTGCACAGTACTGCAAAATAAGAATATCAGGCTACCATGTACTGTGACGGTGCTTCAAGAAAGCCTCTTAGACAGGCAAGGATCTTTGAAGAGGGAAATAACATCAACAGATTCCAAAGTCAATAAATTCACTTTATTAAATCATAACATTCGGTATTTCTTGACAGAAACAGATACGCAGCAAGCGGAGCAGACAATTGCTGTCTTTAAAGAGAGCGAACGAAGACAAAGTCACTAAATTTAAGCGATGCGTATCTACGCAGAACAAAATTTACTCCTGTCCGATTGACATTGGAACGAACCTGTATTTATTGGGTTGATGCAAAAATTCGTCCCGTTTTTGGCGCTAGATGGCATTGCATCGCAAAAACGAAGTGTTATCTACTTCACACGTGTAAAGTTTTGATATTGTTTGATAGAAGGAATTTCAGCGAATATTTGGGGAAAAAAGTGTGTTGTTTGGTTGTGTTTTTTAAATTTGAAGCATTAAAAATGGCAGAAAATAAGGAACATTTTAGACATATGCTTTTTTATTTCCGAAAGGGCAAGAATGTTTTGCAGACTCAAAACAAGATATATATTATGAGGATGCCGTTAAGATTCCACGTGCCGTAAGTGGTTCAGAAAGTTTCGTCACCCGGATCAATTCTTTAGCCAGAAACCTCAGAAATTCTGAGAGCGGGATTATGCAGCCACCGGAGAGATGGAGAATGGTCATTGAACAGAACGGAACTTACTATATTGATTAAATGTGATTTCTATTAAAAAAATGTTCTTCAATTTTTGTTAAAAAAAACGTGACGAACTTTTGCATCAACCCAATATATAATGCATCAAAAGAACTGATGCCATCACATAGACACTGAATCAGATAACATCTTTATATGGTTTTAATGGCTACGAGTAATACTTAGCCATAGATTGAAAACAATGCAACACAGAGACAAGCGAGAATTCAATGTAGTTTTACCTCGTTAATACAGCATTCCTTAGAACACTATACCAGTACTTTTTCATTTGTCCGCAAAACAGCTTGACGGGTATGAATTCAAAAACTTTATATACGATGAAAAATAAATGCTCACCCTCGAATTCTTGGGAAAGAAATAAAGAAAATAATCCCATTTTAATCCATAAAAGGGCAAGAACTTCGAACCGTCTTCCATGCTAAGCCAGACAGAGAGAAGAATGCATCATAAAGGGAAAATCAAACAGATTTTTAAGTGAAAAACAATAAAGTTTTTACGGCGGTCCATTGAGTCAAATTTCTTAAGGAGATGTCGAACAAGAGAAAAAGAATGCCAATATATGTCCCCTCGGATTGTCCAATATTGAGGAAGAAGGTGAAGATCTAATTTCGACCTCCCCTCCTGAGGTCATCTCTCTACCGGTTGTTAAAAGTGCCTCCAATTCGCAAGAAGAAATTTATTGCTGTTTTTACGAGTCGACCTCACAATTGATCTAGGACTTGGCGATTTTTATTTTCTCTATTCCATTTGTTCTATTTTACTATAAGTCGCTGGCACGTACTATAGTATGTGGAGGCGCTAACTAATTTGCGTCGCTCGGAAACATTGAATCCGTGAGAGAAAATTTACAGTCAGTGTGGGTGAAGTTCAGACCATTTTATTTCAAACTCAGTCTATTCCAGAATGTCTTCGAAAGCGATATTTCATTGATGGGCCTTTTGGTTGTTTTAATCTTTATTTAGGGTGACCCAAATTTAACGGGAGGTGTTTGGACCTCTCTGGGAAAAACTGTAGGGCGAATTGAAACCAAATTTTATACGCATACGTCCTGAGTATGCGGTTTCGATTTCTGAAGGGAACGAATAGTTCAAACTTTGGCCGCTAGGGATGAAGTTTGGCGTTGCGGTCCAGGTAATTTGTGTGCCTATTACCGATTTCATCTAACAGGTATAGTTAAGAAAAGAGTTAATTGACCGCTTCGAAAGCCCTTTAACTGCCGAATTTCTTAAGTGCTGCTGAAGCATTGCTGTTTCATCGATAGAGCAATTTAACTAATAAAGCTTGATCCTGGAAGATGAAGGGCCGTGGAAGATTAACGGATTAGCAACCGGAGCGTTGCGAGTACAAATCCAACCAAAGATCGTAGTGTATAAAGGGGGCTGGTGCACGTTGAATCAGTCGTGGTATTACAACGGATTTTAACAATATAAAATCAACCGTTACGGTATTCATTTGCCTATTTTGCATTTAAATATGCTTGATTTGAACAGTGGAGATGCATACTACAGCTATAACTACATGGAAGAGCTTTCCAGTCTAAAGAAGTTCTTTCGCAGTCTGACATCAGAAAGCAAAGAGAAATCTGGAAGATACAAATGAACGCAGGACAGGAAACATGGACGAGCGTGAAAATAGGTTTAGAGTAAAAAAATATCGAATCGCATCTAAACAAGAGAATGGGATGTAGTGTAGTGTGACATTTAGAAACTAATTAATGTAACATGACTAAGATATGCTTTTTGCCATACATTTTATTGGAAATAAGGTTTAACATCAGTAAGAGCACATTTGAAGAATGTGAGCGAAATGCCGTTATATATATATATATATATATATATATATATATATATATATATATATATATATATATATATATATATATATATAAATGTGCAAATCGATGCTTATACCACACCAATAACTATACAAAATGTTTTCATATATTTTTGGATAATTTTATTTTATTTGGAGTAATGAAATAAGGTATAAATTTTGAGTTAACAACACTTTGCAATCAATAGATATAAGCAATTAAGAAAGTTTAGAGCAGATGATATGCGTTGGTCTGTTGCTTTTCACTTGCTATGCTTTTCTGTACTTTGGAAATGTGAACTCCCTGTGTCGTATAGTAAGATAGATTTGTTTTTGTTAATCGGATTTCTAGCTCTTGCCATATGGAAGTAATAAATTAGTAAAAAGTGTCGAGGACACAAACAGTAGTTTTGACTGAATTCTCGGACCTGGTGTTGTGGAATGAATCAATCAGATATGGGAAGTTTCAACGATTGCTCATCGGGACGCGGTAGCCCGCTGAGCAATATAAAATTGCCCGCTGAGCTCGTATAAAATTTTCATATAAAATAATTGTTGAGTAGAGGTAGGTATTTTAATTAAAGTCGCACTGGATCAACACAACGGGCTATTGGCGACAGTCCGAGATCGACCCCCGAAGGGAAAGAGGTGAGGACAGCACCACGTAATATTAGTTGTTGGGATATTGATCATTCTGACAAATTGGGCCATTGGTAGAGTTTTCAAATTTGTGCTGAAAAAGTTTCCTGCACAGCTTATGGAAATGCATAGGTGGACCTTTGTTTTGATCACTCTAGGATATGTCGAAATCCACCTGTGCCTTGAAAGTCAACTTCAATTGCTGCTTTTAGACATTTAACTGAGGACCATGAGCATCTGAAGATCGCAAACCTTTTGGGTTGGATCAGCAAACTCACCACTCTGCTTTACATGACTTACTTTTCGCGCATTGTATTGCAAATAGGTTGTTTATTCCTTCACTAGTTACTAGGATACAACTGATAATAGATTACTTTTACCATTGCTGACATTGCATTGTACTTTTATAAGTTCTGCCAAGCAGTACAGTTACTCATATCAACAGTTGGATTTAAGTTTCAGTTCCAGTGTCCATAGACAAGTCAACTGATTTTGCTTGTGGCTCTTTCTCGCGAAATGTTTGATTTGTTTCGATTAGCTCATTCTAAAATATCTCGAAGTCCGCCTGTGGTATTAACGTCAACTTCGATTGCTGCTTTTAGGTACTCCAAAGTTACTCGATGAGGTATCTCGTCATTAGCAAAACTGACCAGACCTTGATGGAGGAGACATCTCGTCCATCAAGATTTCGTCGTCTCTGGTCATTAGAAGAAACTAACCAGACCTTGATCTTATTCATCAAGAAATAGGTAATATCTTGAAAGATATCACGCCATTAGGGAAATTGGTCAGGTCTTGATGGACGAGATATCTTGTCGGAACCACAGGAGAGTTAACTGAGGACCATGACCAGCTTCAGATCACAATCCTTTCGGGTCGGATTAGAAAATTCACCACTCTGCTCTCAAAGACCTACTTTTCATACATTGCCAAGTAGGTTGTTCATTCCTGCATTAGATACTAAGATGCAAAAGGTCATCGATTTCTTTAACCATTGCATATTTTTTCCCAGACCGCACAGTACAGTACTGACATCAACCATTGATTTTGGTTTCTGTTTCTGAGTCCATAGACAAAGGATACAAATGGTCATTGATTCCTTTTACCATTGCCGTATTTGCATAATATTTTTACAACTTCGACCGCACAGATGGCTCATTTTCATCTTACATAACTAGGTTTGAAAATCAATTGGAAAAAATACTCCTGTGAGGACATCGGTACACCTGTGCACTACATCACAGTCTGTCCCCTTACAGAGTCATGGCATATGAGTACACCTGCCGACCACATTACGATCCCATGGCTAAGGAACATTACTTGTACCAAAGGGTAGAGGGTCAAAATTATTGGCACGGTGAGATTCATAGACTCATCAGGACTTGATTATCCCAATAGATTAACTTTTTTTAATGTTGTGTATATAGTGTAATATAGTATGATGGAACAGATGCAATAATTGTAGTATATATGAAACAATGTCTCAGATGTAATTGCAGTATATATGTAACAATGTCTCAGATGTAATAATGTATAGATGTATTACTCTAACCTTTTTTGTATAGATGTAGTACACTAACATTCAATCATCTTCAATGTATACATGTAGTACTCTAACATTCAATCATCTTCAATGTATACATGTAGTACTCTAACATTCTGGGCAGTCATGCCATGTGTATGATAGGATATAGATATAACAATGTACAGATGCAAAAATGTACAGATGTAATAATGTACAGTTGTAAAAATGTTCAAATGTAATAATGTATAGATGTAATATGCTCTAACATTCTGGATAGACACACCACCTCTGTGCCATGCTCTATTCATCTCAACCACACTTATTTAAACTGGTACAGTGTCTCACGACACTAGACATGCTTGTATGGGATAGTGTTAGTATAGCTACTCAGATCGACAGTTCATTGATTTTAGGTTTCAGTTCCGTACTCCATAGACAAGTCTCCCTATCCCCTTGTGGTACTTTCTCGCGTAACTGTAACAGTCTTTATGTGTGTCCCAAACACAAGGCAGCTATGGTACATTTCTGCGCTGGTAATTGACTTGTCAGAACGCACTACGTTTGAGGATGAAGAAAAAACTGACTTATTAAGCCAGTTTCTTTTTCGCCTCCACGTTCGAGTGAGCGGAAAGGCAATTTTTAGAGACCTCCGGAACATGTTAGACTCGAGTCTGGAACAATTAGGATCAAACGCGCCTTGCCAGGGGAGGAGCCACGCAGCAGCACTCACGGAACTGAAGGTCGGTTTGATTCGATTAGGTGCACACGTTGTGAGTGTTTACGTTGTACTTTAGGTAACACTTGTTTGAATTATTCGTTTTATATTGTAACGTCGTTTGGGATATCCAGAATTCAGCACTTCAGTCGCAATCAAAACCTATTCAAATCCATGCACAGAGGTTTTATTCTGTGAAACTCTCAGATTATTTCAGGGGCCATAGTAGCCTGGTTGGTAAAGTCGCGGCTAAGCAACCGGAGAGTTGGGAGTTCGAATCTCGGTCCATCCAAGGACCGTCATGTACACGGGGGCTGTTGCACGTTAAATCTGTCGTGGCCTCAAATGTCCTCACGTTGGCGTGGTGTGGAAGTTTGGAGAGTGGGATGTCAGCTCAGGTGTTGAACCATGACATCTGACCGTGGTTCATGACATGGTTCTGTCCTCGGATCTTCGGGATTGATCCCATACCGTCACCAATAGCCCGTTGTTCCAGTGTGATGTTAATTCAACTACCTACTAATCTACCTACCATACATAGTGAAAATAATGGAAGCATTCATTCTTTCAGATCGTACAGTAGCTACTTTATGTGAACTTTTTCTAAAGATGAAACATCAGATGTCGTATAAAATATTTTTGGTTTTCAGTACTAATACAGGGTCCACAGTAGCCCAGTTGGAAGAGTAGCAGCTAAGCAACCGGAGTGTTACGAGTTCGAAACTCGATCAGACCAAAGACCATACATGGAGGCTGGTGCACGTTAAATCTCTTGTGGCATCAAATGTCTTCACGTTGGCATGGTGTGGAAGTTTGGAGAATAGGTTGCCAACTCAGGTGTTGCCCTCGTTACCTGACGGTCTTTTAGAATTACGAGGTGTTTTTCTAGTATCTTTCCCTTTGGGATTATTTCCAGACCATCGCCAATAGTCCGGTGTGTTGCTCGAGAGATAAATTCAACTACCTATCTACGCAATCGAAATAAAATAGATGTCACTTATCCATTTTTGAAAGCTGCAGGCATTTACAGAAAAAGGGAGACATTGCATGGAAGTTACACTTATTTGATGGTATCAGATAATTCTGATTAAATAAACGAAGAGCCTACGTATGGGTTGGTGGACTATCTCTGAATGGGAAGGGGAAGTATATCTTCACGTATAGCTAGTCCTGTCACCAAAATGCAGGAAGTTATTATAAAGAGGGCCCATGAGACTCAAGCTCACTCCGAAATATATTTTATGTTAAAAAACAATTAACCTTCCAAGTAGTTTCGATGAGATATCTCGTCAATAAAGATCTGATCAATTTTGCTAATGGCGAAATACCTCGCCATCGAGACATAAATTATTGGTGGATATTGCTGTTTTTTTTATGACGAGATCAAGATCTGGTCAACTTCCTTAGGAGGACAACATATCTCGTCCATCAAGATCTGGTCTGTTTTGCTAATGACGAGATGCATCGTCCAACAAGATCTGGTCTGTTTTTCTGATGACTAGATGCATCGTCCATCAAGATCTGGTCTGTTTTGCTAATGACGAAATGCATCGTCCAACAAGATCTTTTCTGTTTTGCTAATGACGAGATGCATCGTCCATCAAGATCTGGTCTGTTTTGCTAATGACGAGATGCATCGTCCATCAAGATCTGGTCTGTTTTGCTAATGACGAGATGCATCGTCCATCAAGATCTGGTCTGTTTTGCTAATGACGAGATGCATCGTCCAACAAGATCTGGTCTGTTTTGCTAATGACGAGATGCATCGTCCATCAAGATCTGGTCTGTTTTGCTAATGACGAGATGCATCGTCCAACAAGATCTTGTCTGTTTTGCTAATGATGAGATGCATCGTCCATCAAGATCTAGTCTGTTTTGCTAATGACGAGATGTATCGTCCATCAAGTTCTGGTCTGTTTTGATAGTGACGAGATACCACGTCAAGTCAACCACCAAGAGAGTTAAAGAAACAAACTGAAACCAGTTAAATCAGTGCTAATCAAAGTTTTGTTGATCACGGAAGTAAAACATTCCCCGTGAGAGAAGACTGGGCCATCCCCGAAATTATTATCTGAATACCTGCCTGCGACTGTCCTACTTTCGAACTCCTTTTTGTTCCTTTTCCAGGATTTTTCTCGGAGAGTTCTGCAAACAGGCTACCAAATCCCAATCTGTTCCGGATTCTAATTATCACTCGTGCAGCAAAACAGGATTGCCGGGAACGGCGAACCAATCTGCTTCCGCGAGTTCGACGAGACCCAAGATATTCCATTACCCGAACCTTCCCTTCCATCCCTGGTTCCATTCCCCAAAAGAAAAACCCAAATTCGATTCGAGGGGGTGCTTCTGCGAGCCGGACTGCCCGCCGCGATTCCAATTCCGCGTTCTATCTCCGGAGGGGGGGAGTCCTGGTCCGTTTCTGGAAAACCGGGGAGCGCGTGCGCGTGGGGGTAGGGGGCGGTAATCAAGGGACTAGGGAAGGGGAGAGCGATTAAGGTCCTGATTGGCTGTGACAGAATGTTCGAAATTAGCGTTAATTAGAATTGGCGTTGCCCGCCGCACAAGTAGGTGTTCTCTAATCAGAACTCGCCACCCATTCGCCGCAGGGCCAAGGGCATGTGCCCCAACTATTTAGTGTCAACGGTGCCCACCTCCATCTACTTACTACCTCTACGGACGCCATTTTGAGTGTCCCTTCCCACAATGGCGAGTTGGCTGGAGAAATCACTGTCCTTGATTAACTCTGCATCGATTGGTTCCGGAAAAAGTTGATGTAATATTTTTTTTGTCAAGGTTCTTTGAAGGTACAGTAAGTCCTCGGCATATTGAACTGCTTGGGAAGAAACCAAAAAGCGCAATATAGCGAGAAGAGGACTTATACAAAACGAAGATGCATTTGCTGTGCATTAAAATACATACTTTTTATTTGATGTACAAAACCCACCAAATAAACATCGAATGGAATACGGAACATCAAAATAATACAAATCATTGTAGAATATATTTGAAAATATTATATTAAAATCTAGTAGGTTGTTGTTTCTAATTCCTATTGATCACTTGGTCTTTGGATTAGGACCTGATTCTGAACACATGCTAGACCAAGACCATAAAACCACTCGTCTTTAACCCTCTTGGTGGTTGTTTCGACGAGGTATGTCATTAGCAAAGCTAACCAGTTCTTGATGGGCGAGATATCTCGTCATTAGAAAACAAAAAGCCGAATCTTGATCTTCAATCATCGAAAAACTGCAATATCTTGGACGAATCTCGCTGGAACCTCGTCAGAACCACTTGGAAGGTTAAAAAATTCTAAGCCATCCAAAGATTCTCAAAAAGGTCAGGGGAATCGAAACCGACACACGAGAACGATCCGGGGAAGCCTGTGAGTTTGTGCATTTAGGACAAACAGGAAAAATTGTGTTCATTTTAAAATATAAGTGTTAGTATGACCACTTTTAAGTCTCGACAAAGCCGTCTGTGATTTTCGTTTGCATAACACCTCCAAAGCACAGCCTGTCGAGTTCCCCTATACCAATCATAAGTGGAGTTCTCTGTATAATATTACTGCAGATCTTGGATTTAATGAAAATTTCCTGGGACATTAATTGGTTCAATGACGTTAGAGTCACCAAGGCACCTTCTTTAGTCAGACCATCCGCTATGTCATTTCCTCTAATAATCTAATAGATTCTCATATTAGGACTCAAAACTCATACATTTAAAATGTGTCTGATTTTCCTGATTGTTCAATTTAAAGTTTGGAGGAGGTAATGTGTCTACAGCTCCAGTAAAGGTACATTTATACGCTTACTAAAGAAACATATGATGTCAGATAGAAACTAAAGTTCTATCTGACATCATATCCAATAACGTAAACACTTAAGAATTTCTATTTGACAATTATTAGTAACCTGTGAAACAGTTCTCGTTGCCGTTCTATAGGCGTTAATCTAAACGCTAGCGAGGGCCTGTCGGACAATTCCTTTGAAGTTGGGTTAATTCGCTTTTCTTGTGTGTCAATTGGTGATAAAGAGTGAAAATTTGTCTCGAAAAGGAGTGGTATGAGACAGATATAGATGAGTTAATAAATTTATTCCACTCGATGCCAGATTCATGGAATGTGAACTGCAAGAAATATAGAAATGGAGCCCTGAGACAAAACATTGTACATGAAATAGGAGACACTGTGTGTAGATAAGCTTCTTTAGCAGAAATAATTAGAAAAACCACAATATTTTTAAAATAAGTATAATGGCGAACCAACTAAATTAAAAAATTCAAAATCAAGGATTGGGTACTGATGAAACATGATTGTAAATAGTTTTATTTTAAAGCACGAAGATTTCTACATGGTAGTTAGTTCAACAGGAAGACCATCAGGTTGGTAGGTTGTTTTGGCGTTTTATGGCACAAGGACCATATTTAGTCAAGCTGCGGCAAACACAAGAGAACGAACGTTAAGTAAAAAATGTGGTGACAGGGGAAAAAAGAGGAATTTGGGAATAGAGTAGTGTGATGAAAGCAGAAAATATCACCTTGGTAACCCGGGAGCTCGACCCTCGTGTTTACTACAGTAAACTCCATGGGAGATGAAAAGATCACTACAGTACCTAGGGTTGGGATGAAGCCTGTACACAGCTGAAGGAGATGTGCCCCTGAGGGCACCATCAGAATAAAACTTGTCTGGTATCTATATAACGATTTTATTTACATTCGATTCATTAGCAATTATAATAAATCGTTAGCAATGTAAGTTGTTCCACCCTAATAGCATTTCTGAATTTTCTGTCTTCTTTTTAGCCATTGGTCCTACTTTGCAAGCGACTTTCTCCAAACTTACAGCTTTCATCCTAATAAAACCAACAAACTGCATTGGTGACAATTGTATTGCTGACAGCTGCATTGGTGACAATTGCATTGGTGACAGTTGCTTTGGTGACAGTTGCATTGGTGACAAATTGCATTGCAATTTAGAATTCATTCAAGGAAGCCGGAGAAATAAATGCAGAACAAACCCCATCAACTCTCACTGACGCTAATATTTTGGTAAGATTCAAACTCATATCACAAAATATGAAATAAAATAACACATTTGTGAAATTTACACCGATATCAAAAACACCACCACAATATCTAGATTGAGAACATGACGTTTAAATGCATGACAATGAACAACGGTGGAACCTGAACGTATAGAAATTGCAACTGTCTGGGAGTTGAACTCACACCTAATCATATGTTCACCTGCCCTGCAATAGTTGATGCTCTTCAAACCATTTATTACCATCCTGAGAACAACTTTACAGCGAGAAAATAATCGGCATCGCTTAAGCTGTGCAAAATGCACACGGCGACATCTCAGAAATGGACACGGCAGCAACAATTCATTGATCAATCGGGACTATACTCCAAGAATTTCTCTTTTAATCCATTTTCCTATCCTTACCAAGCATCTTCTATTGTTTAAGACCTTGAAACCTTGAGTCGTTGAATCTTTGTTGCTCTGGAAAGTAAAGAAAGCTTAATTTAAACAAGATATTATTTGTTCGCTTTGTTCAAAGATGAATCAACAGTTCTAAGGGCTAAATAAAAGTTCTAAGAGGCTAATAAAAGTTCTAAGGGGCTATTATGTGTATCAAAGAACACATTTCAGATCAAATGGATCTGAAATGTGTCTGACGCTAATTAACTTCCTTCCTACCTACTTACCTTTGTGTAAACAACAAAAGCAATAGTTTACCAAAGCACCAGACTTACACTTAAATTTCACCCACAAAAGCTCAGGTGTTGTCCTCGTCATCTGAGCTTCCGAGATTCAAAATATTGTCCTCAGATATTTCACTTCAAGATTGATCCCGGAACGTCGCCAACAGTCCGTTGTGTTTTGTTCAAGTACTACTTTAATTCAATTACTTATGAATATTTAACTTTTCTATTGTTTTGGGGGTGACTGATGGGCTTCGATCCCCCCAAATAGAACAATTTTTTTTGGGGGGGGGTGATGGGGTGGTATGGAAACTTATTTTACTTCCCCTTGCACTCTGTACGAGCTGTATCCTAGCCCGCACTTGTCTGACAAGCTCGCAATGAATGCAATCCACAATCAGTTAAACAATACCAATTACGGAGGAGGAGCCGCCATTACAGCCATCGAAACGAAATGTCGGAAGCCCATCTCCAAAGGGCGGCTAAACGAGTTATTCCATTCGGGGGCAAGAAAAGAGGAGCGAAAGGACGCATCCGAGGGGCGCAGGGGCAGGGGCGGAAACAAAGAAGAGCGGGGCGCATTTCCCGAACTAATTAACATCAATTAACGCGCTGCGCGAAGAAGTTAACCTTATCAGCAAGGTCATCCAATTAGGGCGAAGCGCCCTCTAGATGGTGTTTTGGGTTGGACGCAACACCCGATGGCTTTTAATCAATAGGAATCGCATTAAGTAATAAACTTATCACTGTCACTGGAGTGTCTAATCAAAGGGGTGAATCGATTTCTTCTTCAGTGGTTGTAGAGTTTGCTGTTTCTGAACAATTATCTTGGTGGATCACCAGAATGCTTTCTTTTGCTTTGTTCGAAGAGGAATGCGAGGCATTTCGAATGAATTCGGAATGAAATGTAGAAATTCTATTGGCCTAGTGTGCATTGAAACCCAGAAGCCCGGCATCCCCTAATAAAAAGAATTAAAATTCGCTGGCTAACACGGCTGTTGCCCGGTTCGAAGAATAGCGGAATAAGAACCGGAGGGTTGCGAGCTTGTAACTCGATCTAAACACAGACCTTCGCTTTCATGGGTGTACGTTAAATCTTTCGTTGGCTCGGTGTGGAAGTTTGGAGGGGATGCCTGCTAATGTGTTGACCTCGTCATCTGACCGTCGTTCACGATGACGAGGCGTTGTCCTCAGATTTTCCCTTCAGTATTGATCCCTGACCACCTCCATCAAGCCGTTGTGTTGTTCCAGTGCGACGTTAATTCAAATACCCACTGGATGTAAAAAAGACAGAAATCGGTGAAAACCTGAAGCGTAAATTACTATTTTTACAACGTAAATCTGAGTAAGACTATATTAATGTCCTTAATTTTCACCGGAAAAGCCAACCAGAGACTGCTGATGACAAATTGTTTCAGTCCCAAATGGTTTCTTATTATAATTTTTAAATGGTGTTAGTCATGCGTAATAGATAGGGTAGTTGGTTTGATAGTTGAATTTACGTCGCACTGGATACACACACCGGGCTAATAGTTAACAGAAAGATATCAATTTCTATTCAATTATGTTCGAAGATGGAATATTTATTTTTGTTTTTAAATGCCAAGCATGTGACAATTAAGTTACGGCTTGATGTCTCAGGTCTCTGAAGTTCTCAGAAAGATTTAATTCATCCGTATGTAAATATCAACAGCAGTATCTAGCACTGCATGGTACTACAAGATAAGATCACCAGGATACCTCTTTCTGTGTTATTGACCATTCACGTGCCCAAATGTTCGCTATTCATTGGTAGTACATAATTACATAAAGCATAATTAGGTGAATTCCCAAGTCCAATTCTAAATAAATGGCATTGCAGCGATCGTGTCCAATAAGACGACTAAACAAAGCAACAGCTGAACCCCCTTGGAATTGGAGACTTTGAATCAGCAAGATAGTCCTAGCTTCTTTGAACACGTCGAATTTATATTTCGAAGATAGAATCGGCCCAGATCTATAGTTAATTAAGTAGCAAAAACGTTTAAAGCGATTCGAAGATAGAGTCCGAGTCATCTTATTGTTTCATTGCCCTCCTGTACGTAAATTAATTGCAAGTTTCGTGACAAAACTATTGACGTGTAAAAGCAAAAATACGCTTTACTTATTGTTGTGAACTAGCAGCGATTTAGCGACATTTGGTAGTTTGGCGACATTCTTAGTTCGCCAAGAGAGGGCGTGCCCGGCGCATTCGATATTGAACTGAGTAGTTCCTTGTTCCCGCTCATGGTATGGTTTATAGTGAACTTCTTCGTTGTATCCTGTTTATGGTATGGGCCATAACGTTTCATTAATTATACCAGCTCATGGAAGCTGATTGTATTAGCTCGTTGGAGCATTTTTATTAAGTTTTCTAAATAAATAGAACAACCAATTTGATCTTGTTGACCAATACATCTACGTGAAAATGAGTCAGGTCGTAAAAATGGCCTTCCAACAAACGAAATAATTTCGTCATTTTTATAGGAAATAATTATTATACATCTCCAGAATATAAGGAATCGGGAGGAGCAGTTACAGAATGCTTGGCGTAATTTGGCACAGGATAGCATAAGAACTTCATTTGACTCCATGTCACGCCATGTATCGATATACATATATCACCACCAGAGGCGGCTTTACAACTTTACTTACTAATTTATGACCTTTCTGGTTGCAATTCTTCAATAAAAAGGTTCGCCAGTTTTTATATTGTCATAATTTATTCCTTAAAGTATATTACGCATGCTATGTTCCATTACAATTCATTTCATTACGAGTATTTAATTTCGGAAAAAGTAGTTCAAAATATTTTTAAAAAATCAATCGAAATGATTTTTATATATCATTTTTTTTATTTCCAATGGCCAGGGCGAGATACAAACAGAAGAAGAAATGCAACACTACAATGCAAACACAAACCATTACAGCATATCGCAGATCAATTCTGCACCACAGCATAATAGAGAAAATACAGAAAAATAAATGTAACCAGAGAAATGTATACCATAAACAGTACTATATAAATTGCCGTTTTCCATCCTATTAATTTCGAAGATTGAATCATCCAAATTGTTTTATGTGTTTCATGACCCTCAAATATATAAATAACTGAAGGTTTTGTGATCCTCCAATATGTAAAATAAGAGCTGCAGGTTTGTGACGCTCCAACATGTAAAATAACAACTGCAGGTTTCGTGACTCGCCAACGTTTATAACAACTGTAAGTTTCGTGATCCACCAATATGTAAAATAGCAACTGTAGGTTTCGTGAACATCAAGAATGTAAAATAACAACTGTAGGTTTCGTGAACATCAAGAATGTAAAATAACAACTGTAGGTTTCGTTACCCTCCAACATGTAAAATAACAACTGTAGGTTTCGTGACAAAATTATTGAATTCGGAAAGCAGCAATAACAGCAATAAGCTTAATCTATCGTGGAAGTCTTAATATATAAGCCCAGTAGTAAAAATGGCATTCCAACAAGCGAAATAATTTCGTCATTTTTCCAGGAAATAATTAGAAAATTGGCCCTACAAGCATCAAGTCTTTCGACGCATTTTAAAATTCTAAATCTCATTCGTGCCGAGCCGAAGACCAGAAATAAAATTAACTCCAAGGAGAAAAATCGTCGCTTTAAATAATTACAGGGTTACTTATTAGCAGTAGAGCATGAAAGTAATCTTAGATCTCGAGTAATTAATTTAATTATTCCGTTTCGAGAAAACGAACTCTCGAAGTGCGGAGTAACCGAACCGAAAAAATAATCTTCATATTTTCCGCTTCTTTTTGCCTGCGTCCGCCATTAAACCAATTAGATTCCGAAGCGCCAAACGAACTTATCGTTGCCAGAATCCGAAATCAGCTTTCTAAACAGCCAAACATTTTTCCATTCTTTTCTAATAATTAGGATAAGTGTTGGGAGCAGAAAGAAGAGGGAAAAAATATCTCAGAAGAGAGAATATCCCTAAACCAAGCAGGGAGACTAGACTCATTTTTCTAGCCAAGTCTTTTTCGGAATTAAAACAGTCGCGGCGGTCCTAAACCCTCGTACTTAATCTCTCGTATTTTTCGTTTTTATGCGCAATTGTTTCGGAGTTAAATTTGCGGGAAGATTAGTTCTTCAAATGGCAACATAATTACACTCGGAAATGTTTTTCCCTTCTTTAGTCTTTCTTCTTTTGTTCTTCAGATGAGGAAATCTGCAAATGTTGAAAAAAGTTCGAAGTTTCGAATTTTTTTTGCCCCGGTTAACTCGACACAATTGTTTCAGATTTGCGATTGGTACTCTAAATGAATAATCAGAACAAAAAATAATTGTACGAAGACGCATCTTTAAGTTTTTTTTTCTTGCTTTTATTTGGTTTTTACTTTGAATGCTGTTGTTTTTAATGTTTGGTAAAAGCTTCCTTGGAAAACAGCGTAGAATAGAATACAATATTCATTGTTCTAAAAAAACTTTTTCTTCTGAATTTAAAAGAAGGAAAGTTATATAAAGGAATAAAATTGCACCAGAAAAAGTTTTCTTATTCCAGAAGTTCTATCTTGATGTGTTCTCAAAATGAAAAATGTATAATTTTTTATTTACCAACACTACAATAATTTAACTATTTAGCATTTTGCCTTTTCACAGATTTAATTACAATAATTTAACATGGAACTGTAACTATTCTGTGTGAAGAAGTATAGATAATTTTGCAAGAAAATAAAACCATCTAATTATACAAATCTCCTTCATTGAAAGTTGTACAAGTAAGGAATCTTAGCACACAAAATCTTGCAAATCAATACCAACATTTTAATGGCATATTTATATTTATATTCTGTGTGATCCATGGATATAAATAATTTTTACGAAAAAGCACAACACCTGATTAAATAAACTTATTATTTGCAATGATGTAAGTACGGGATCTTAGAACACAATCTCTTACCACTCTATACAATACTTAAAATTTTTATGAATAGAGGACTTAACATTTTTATGGAATATTAAACACCCAAGTGGTTTTGAAGTGATATCTAGTCCATCAAGATCTGACCAATTTTGCTAATGACGAGATATCTTGTCCATCAAGATATTGACGATTTTTTATGATGACGAGATAAAGATCTCATCAGTTTTTTTCTAATAACGAGATACCTCTTCGAGACAACAACTAAGAGGGATAATATTTATATTTTATGCGATATAGTGGTAGCAGCTTTTAGATTGTTGAGTATGATTGCCTGACCAAGCATTTGCACCGTTTTGGCATGCGTGGAAGCCCGAAGTGTGTCCTGTGCAGAGGGATGGCTGACATGGACTGTGACCACCTTTTGGAATGCTCGGCAGTTACAGCGGAAGGTGCCCAAGCATGTTAATGGAAGGCTCCAGAACTTTTGAAGCAGCTGAACTCATGTTGACCTTTTTACCATACTTCTTTTTATTCCATGCTCTAACTTCATGTGTCACATAGTGACACATGGGGATTAATAGACGTATTTTTCTAAGTGCCTATGCAATAAACTAATATTCTATGCGAACCCAATATAGAAAAAAGACTGCAAGAGAACAAAACCACCTGATTATATAGATTTATTTCATGCAAGTTTGAAGTTCTTAGGTAGGCAAGTGGTTGAATTAATGTCGTACTGGCGCAACACAACGAGCTATTGATGACGATCGGGGATCAATCCTGAAGGAAAATATCCGAGGACAACACCTCGTACTTTTGAAACACAGTCAGATAACGAGGTCACACCTGAGCTGGCACCCCATTTTCTAAATTTCCGCACCACGCCAACGTGAGGACATTTGAGGCCAAGGCAGATTTAGCGTGGTCTCACGTACACGACGATCTTTTTGGTTTGATTGAGTTTCAAATACTAATCCGCTAATCATCTAACCGGGCTAGCACTGCTGCTGGAGTTCTAAGGATACAATGCTTTACAAGTGCACTGAGTTCTTAACACTTTTATGCAGATTTTAAACAGAATTTTATGGGAGATTTTAAACAGAAGATGCAAAAAAATAACCAAAAACAGAGTAAGCACAAACAACGCCACGTTCTTTTGGACAAACAAGCGGACGGAAAAAAGGAACTCCGACATATTTGATTATAAACTTTCTTGTTTTTCTATTTACCTTCACCGTTCCAAAGTCGGGACGATTTTTTATCCTCCTGAAAGTGACACGGCTTAAGAGAACGGCGAATTTCAAAATCCTTCCAGAACCGTAAAAAGGAAAGAAGGGGTGGTGGTGGGGTGCAAGGCGGCGGGAAAGGAACAATTTATTTAAAGGTGTTCGGCGACAAGAAGACCTAAGGATCAATTTTTCAATTTCTGCCGGGTGTCATGTCGTCCCTCCGTTTTATAATGAAGCTGTCATCTGCGACTGACGTCGGAACTGCGGGAGGGCTCGCCTCTGTCGCTATTGCCGCGGAGATGGAAGTTTACGGTGGAGTTTTTTACGTTTTCTGTACGCTCCCACATGAGGCGGGAAGGTTGCAGCTTGGGGGGAAGTTGGCGTCTATCGTGTTTTAAAACAACGGGCAGAGGAGTTGCAAGGTTTTCCTCTCGATGCGTCGAATTTTTGTACATTTAGCATTCTGTTATAGTTGGTTGCGTTCTTATGGCGCCATATTTGGGCAAACTGCGCCAAACATAAGGCATAAAACGTCAAGTAAATGGACATACCAATCATTATTTATCGATAAAAAATGCAGCTTTGCTTCATTAGCTTTATATAGACATATTATATTTAGTATATTTACACAAAGGTAGGTAGGTAGGAAGTTAATTAACGTCGCGCTGTTGCAACACAGCGGGGTATTGGCGACGGTCCGGGATCAATTCCGAAGGGAAAGATCCATTGTCAATATCTCGTAATTTTGAACCACGGTCAGATGATGAGGTCAGCACCTGATCTGGCACCCCACTCTCCAAACTTCCACACAAAGCCACTGTGAGGACATTTGACACCACGCCATATTTAACGTGCACCAACCCCATGTACACGACGGTCTTTGGTTGGACTTGGTTTCGAACTTGCGACCATCCGATTGCTAATCCTCTGTATTTCCAACAGGGCTACTGCTGCCCGCAAATAAATGGACATACACATACAAGGAAACTTTTACTGAAAACAAAAGTTACACAGAAGAGAGGAATAAAATCATTGATTACTCAAACCTGCGCCACCTACAACTTACAGCTTACGCAGTAGCATAGGGCCGTGGTAGCCAGGTTGGAAGGGTAGCGGATTAGCAACCGGAAGGTTGCGATTTTGAATCCAACCAAAGACAGTCTTGCACAAAGGGGCTGGTGCATGTTAATTCAAATGTCCTCACGTTGGCGTGGTGTGGAAGTTCGGAGAGCGCGGTGCCAGCTAAGTTGTTGTCTCGTCATCTGAATGGTTCAATGAGGCGTTGGATATTCCCTTCGAGATTGATCCCGGACCGTCGCCAATAGCCCGTTACTTAATTACCTACCTGTTATTATTGGTTGGGTTTTTATGGTGCAAGGGCCATATTTGGCCAAACATAAGACAGACAGCGTCAAGTAAAGGGACTTCCGATCACCATTCATCGACCCGAATAAATGCAGTTGTGCTTCATTAGAGTTTAATTATATTGATTATTGTTTATTTCATTGTACATCAATTCGTCATCAGTTTGGAAGTTTAGGTTTAGATTTTGATAGTGAGAATGAAAAAATGAATCTTCCTTGATTGAACTCACACTAATAGCTGATTTTGATGCATGTAAATAAATTGATTGAGAAAATTCATAGATTGACGCCATCGCGAGCACATCTCTTTTGGATGTGAACGGGCTTCACGAGATACTCATGGGATCGTTTCCACTCTCATGGGGTTTACGTCTTTAGTAAACACGTTGATCGCGCTCCCGGAATACCCAGGAGATCCTTTCCTGCCTCCCCCTACTCTGTTCCCGAATCCCTCTTTCCCCCTTTCACGACATGTTTTATGTTTTATAGGGTTGATGCAAAAGTTCATTCCGTTTTTGGCTCTAGATGGTATTGCATCGCTAAACGGAAGTGTTATCTACTTCGCAAGTGTAAAGTTTTGATGTTGTTTGAAAGAAGGAGCTTCAGCGAGTTCTTGGGGAAAAATTGTGTTATTAGGTTGTGTTTTTTAAATTTGAAGCATTAGAAATGGCAGAAAATAAGGAGCATTTTCGACATTTGCTTTTTTTATTTCCGAAAGGGCAAGAATGTTTCGCAGACTCAAAACAAGATATATATTGTGAGGGTGCCGTTAAGATTCCACGTGCCGTAAGTGGTTCAGAAAGTTTCGTCACCTGGATCAGTTCTATAGCCAGGAACCTCAGAACTTCTATTAGCGCGGGATTATGCATCTACCGTAGAGACGTAGAAAGGTCATTGAACAGAACGGCACATACTATATTGATTAAAAGTAATTTTTAGTAAATAAAATTATTTTTCAATTTTTGTCAAAAAAAGGGACGAACTTTTGCATCAACCCAATATATAATGCACCAAAAAAAACTCATGCCATCACATAGTGACTGAATCAGATGACATCTTTATATGGTTTTAATGGCTACGAGTAATACTTAGACATAGCTTGAAAACAATGCAACACAGACAAGCGAGAATTCAATGCAGTTTTACCTCGTTAATGCAACATTCCTTAGAACACTATACCAGTACTTTTTCATTTGTCCGCAAAAAAACTTGAAGGGTATGGATTCAAAAACTTTATATACGATGAAAAATAAATGCTCAACCTCGAATTCTTGTGAAAGAAATATGGATTAAAATAATCCTATTTTAATCCATAAAAGGGTAAATTTTGCTAGGTATTAAAAATGGCAGAAAATAAGGAGCATTTTCGACACATTATGCTTTTTTATATCAGAAAAGGCAACAATGCTTCGCAGACGCAAAAGAAGGTATGTGTTGTGTATGATGAAGATGCAGTTGACAATTGCACGTGCAGTGGTTCAGAAAGTTTCGTCACCTGGATCAGTTCTTTAGCCAGAAACCTCTGAACTTCTAGGAAAGCG
This sequence comes from Meta bourneti, assembly GCA_933210815.1. Taxonomy (NCBI): domain Eukaryota; kingdom Metazoa; phylum Arthropoda; class Arachnida; order Araneae; family Tetragnathidae; genus Meta; species Meta bourneti. The sequence continues at coordinate 21,224,005 of OW119931.1, forward strand.
GAATTATGCAGCTAACGAAGAGATGTAGAAAGGTCATCGAACAGAACGACACATACTATATTCATTAAATGTAATTTTTAATAGTAAATAAAATTTTTCTTCAATTTTTGTCAAAAGAATGAGAAAAACCTCTGCATCAACCCAGTATTTGATATTGTTTTGTGTTTGGCGCATCTTGGCGGTAAAAATACGGCTCTTGAACCATAAAACGCCAAAAGAACCAACCATGGATTGGTGGAGTACCATACGCATATTCTGAATAGTGTGCTTGAATCCGATCATCATTTATCAATACGAATATATACATCTTTATTTCATTAGACTTTAATTAATTAATTATTGTTTGGATTATTGTACGTCAATTTGGTTTCAGTTTCGAAAGCTTAGTTTTAAATTTCGATCTTACGAACGAAAAAAATGAATCTTCCGATTGAAACACGCAACTAAAATAAGCAAATAAAATTTGATTCAGGAATCTAGAATATTTACAACGTTAGAAAATTGCTCTTGCTGTTGATACAAAGGAAAAGAAATAGTTTATATTTCATGCTAAAATTATGCTTCGAAAAGAGAGGAACTTAAAAACCCATTTTTGAGATGAATTTATTTGTGGTTAATTAAAGTGCAACTCTTTAACAGGTTTTAAAGTCCTTTTTGTTAGAAACAGTCTTCAGCACTCAAGGAATGAATAAAATTTGAGTTTTGGTTCATGCAATTCATGTTTGATTCACCACATTCATTCTAGTCAAAAATCTATCATAAATATTTCTTTTATTGTTCGTAGCTCATTTACTAAACACCAGAAATTATCTTTATAAACGCTAAATATAACTATTTTTGAAGCCATTTCTTGAACATTAATACATTTTCTTTTCAAAATAAAAATATAGTGTTCTATAAGTATTTCCGAAGTAAACTAAAATTTAACTTACGAAGCATGACGACGTTATTTTCAGTTTGCAGTATATTTTTCTTCAAGGAAACAACAGGTAATATGTGGAATACAGAGTCACTATACAGGAGGTGCCAGTCATAGAGGAAATATAAAAGTAGAGTGAGAGTAATGGTGACCATTTTACGTGTCCTAGGATCATGTGACCGAAACTAGTTGTAACGTGACCCTTAGACTTCTTTCGTCTGCCGGATGAAACCGGACATTCACCATGTAATTGGTCTAAGGGATGGGAAAAGACGCCCATCTATTAATTACTCATCTGATTGGTCCGCGCGACATAGTAGTAGACTTTGGTAATTCACCATTTTTGTCGCCACTGTATAGATATGTTCATTCACGTATCTGCAATGTCCTAAGATGCTATATCGCCAAACGAGGCTATAAGATGCCATATCGGCCAACAAAGTCAAACTTTCACAGAGCAGTCACGTGACTACTAGTCGAAATGCAGTGCTCATGCAAGCACTGAAAGAATCATTCAGCGAAATAGGATTGATAAAACGTTGTGGATAATATCCCGAATCGAATATGTTGTTGAAAAGTGGTTGATACACTTGAATGGATAATTATTCTCAATTAAAGGAAATAAATAAACAGTACTGGTTTAATGTTAAAAGGTAGGCATGTAGTTGAATTTCCTCGCACTTGAGCTACACATTTAGATGTCGATGAACAAGTTGTAATCGTATCTCTTAGAAAGACAAGGATGTCACTTTGTAAAAACACTTTAATTTTGAAGTTGAGTATTGCGTATATTATTGTTGTTTCTAATTCCTCGTGATTTATAACGTGCTAAACCAAGTCAATGAAACCACTCGTTTCTAAAAGTCCATCAAAGGATTCTCAAAATGGTCATTGGAATCCAAGTATTGTGTATACCATACTAAAACGTTTTGGTGAAATTATTCATATAGATCGTTTTCGATCCGGAAGACCACAAATGACTCCTAAAGTTAAAGACAAACATTTAATAGTCACATGAAAACGTGACGAATTCAAAAATGTGCCTGGATTACGTTCGAATCTCAATTTGTTACGAAGTACACCAGCGTCATCGACCACAGTAAACAGAAGATTGCAAGAACATGGTCTGAATGGGAAAGAGTCAAATGACAAAAAACTTCTAAGCGCTATTAACAAAAAGAAGAGACTATAGTGGGCCAGAAATCATCAAAATCCGACAGTTGAAGATGGAAAAGGGGTGCTATTTGCAGATGAATCAAAATTTGAACTTTTTGGCCATAAGAGAAGGAGGTTTGTCTGTCGACTCTCAGTAAATGCAAACAACCTCGGTGCAGTCCCCACCATCAAATATGAAGGCGGTTCTGTGATAGGGTGGGGCTGTTTTGGAGACAATGCCGTTGAAAGTTTGTTCAGAATCAGTGGAATTTCCAACCAGCATGGCTACCGTAGCATTCTCCAATTTTTTTTCCTATGTCAGTAAAATTCCAGGGACCATAATTTCCCACGTGCAGCCCAGTACAAGTCAGCCCGGCTAAAAAGGTCGTCAACTAAGATGTGATCGTTAGATAAAAAGTGCAAGATAAAAGATGACTAAAATCCATAAAGCTCCCCGTTGAAAAAAGGGGCAGTCAGGAGAAGCATGCACACCAATGCTGTGTAAGTGTCCTCTTTAAAAGTCGTGTCCTGTTCAAATTTGAAAATTTGCCGTAGCAATATGTCGTGGCAAATCAGGTGGAACAGAGTCAGGCAAAAGATTGCTTCATTTGTCTTTTCTACTGTTATATACAAATTACTGTATCAGAACCAGCTAATGGAGGAAGAAGCCTCTGCAAGTAACATACTTAATAATATCAATACTTTAATACGGCTATTGCAAAGCATCCACATTAGCATTCTCCAATTGAAAGCAATATCACCTGATTGGTCATGGATTTTTTCGTGGTCGTCGATTATTTTCCAAGTGGTAAGTAGGTACTTTAATTTACGTCTCACTGCCTTTATGCACCCTCTTCCCAAAAAGTCTTATTCTGGTTCAGTAGACTGACTTGCAAATCCTTCTTGTGGGCGAAAGTGATGTGAATCATACACCGCCTTTCCCATGAACTCTAGCCACATGAACACGTGCAATGTACTAAAGAACGCATCTGAAATTCAGACATTAGGTTCCTGAGAGTCAATGGCACATAGCCAAAACATGCCCAGCACCTCCGAGCAGCTTCAAGACAAAAAACACAGGCAGAATCCATTCCCGGGGAGAAACAAGTTTTTTAATTCCATTGAAGCCCTTCAGGAGCCTTATTTTTAGATGAACACTGCAACATACAGATCATCCCGACGCGAAATCACCGCTGCCCCCTGTTGCTCACATCCGCCGCACAGGTGCGATCGCTCACCCCCCGTAAATTAGTCAGCTGTTCCAAAACGCCGACAAAGCGCCGTTTTTAACACCTTCAGTTCCGCTCTTCCGGGAATTAGACCCTTTTCGGAATTAATCCCTTTGCGAAGATGTTGCCCTCGACTTTTCTGCTTCTCACCTGGAATAAGACTCCGAAGACTAATGAAACGACTTGAAGTAAGCGTTTCACTAGTGCAGGGGGTCCTCAAAAGCAGGGCACGTGTACCCCTTCGGAAGGTAGGTAAGTAGTTAATTAACGTCGCACGAGCAACACAATGGACTATTGGCGACGGTTCGGGACCAATCCCGGAGGGAAAGGTCCGAGGACCGCACCTCGTAATTTTGAGCCACAGTCAGACGACGAAGTTAACACCTCGGCATTTTGAACCATGGTCAGATGACGAGGTTAAAACCTGAGCTGGCCACCCAACTCTCCAAAATTCCACATCACGCCAACGTATGAACATTTGAAGCAATGGCAGATTTAAAGTGCACCAGCCCCCGCGTATATGACGGTCTTTGGTTGGACCGAGTTCTGAACTCGCTGCCCTCCGATTGATAATCCGTTACTCTTTCAACTGGGCTACCACGGCCCTTTTACCCCTTGGTAGTACGGGGTAAACTTTTTTGTGTGAGAAATCAAAATTTTAATACTATTTTAACTTATGTCATGGGATATTCCCGAATTTCATCATCATTAACAAATGAATGAGAAATTAATTTGATTCCATATTTTTGATTTAATTTGTTTAAGGCAAATACACTTCTTGGAAATTCCCTTCATCGGCTCCTAAAATAACAAAGCTTGTTTTAAAATTCAATGTCTTCCGTGTGCACCGAATCTTACCCCTATCGACTACTTTTGGCGCTAAAATTTTACGAGGAGTACATCCCCCATTCTTCAGAAGTCCCGCTACCAAATTTGGTTCCACTCCATTTATTCGACTTAACTACAAATGCCGCCAAAGAGTGATTATTTTATGGCAACTCTGGGAGTATAATTACTTCAAAAACTATGGAGGGGGATAGCAGCCCCTCTGATTTCCTAATCGATATATAGCGATGAGTACTGGGTACTTTTTCCTCCAATGCCAGCTTATGGAAGTATAGTCTTTTAAGAATTCTGGGGGCGAAAACATGGCAGTTTCAGTGTTAACCTTCCAAGTAGTTTCGACGAGATATCTCATCCATCTAGATCTGGAAAATTTCGATAATGGCTAGATAAATCGTTATTAAGATGTTGCCAATTTATTGATCAAGGCAAGATCAAGATCTGGTCAGTTTTGCTAATGATGAGATGTCTTGTCGAGGCAACCAACACGAGAGTTAACCCTGAGTACCATCGGAGGTGATGCCCGAAAGGACACACCGTGAACCGGGGGTTATGACTTCCTGGAAGTCTTTAGGGACAATTGTCCCCCCATTCAAGTATAGTCTTGAAGAAACCAGGAAACTTCAAGCATCAAACCGACTTCTGCATATACGAGATTCGAAGTAACCAAGCACTTCAATCTTAACCATCCTAGAGGTTTATCTTCGCGTCTAAAACTGCCTCGAATTGTCCAGCCTCTGGTGCCAAAACTTATTCCAAGCTGTCAATAGTTCTGGGCAAGGGACAATATTTGTTTTTCCTACTTGGATCGTCATTCCCTCTTGGAGTGATAGGGCAGTTTAATCTCGACGAGTTATCTCATCATTAGCAAAATTGACCAGATCTTGTCGCTCTCGACCCTTCAAAATACTTGAAGGGGCGAGAGCCTTTACCCACTCGGTCACTGATAGGGCTGAGTAGTTGAGTATTTAACCCTCCAAGTGGTTTCGACAAGATATCTCGTGCATAATGATCTGTTCAATTTTGCTAATGACGAGATACCTCGTCGAGAAAAACTATCCTATTACACCAAGGATAATGAAGATCCAAGTATGGAAAGCAAATTTTTCCTTGTCTTGAACTGGTGACAAATTGGAGCAGGTTATTGTACCAAAGCCTCCCCACTAGAGGGTGATTAACCACCAGGAGGGTTAAGAGTATTTTTAAGGAATTTTGACATTTTTCGTTATAGTAGTCACAAAAGTGAAAACAAATCCAACGAGCTAATTGAGTACAAACTCATTTGAGCGAATAGTGATTATTTCTCTTTTCGAATACAAACAAGGAACGAAAAAAGCGAGAAACTACAAGAACATAAATAGCCCTTTCAACACCTTTTAAAGAAGCAGCAAACGTCTTATTAGATCCGGATAACTTCAATTAAATTCACAACTGTTGAATGTCTTAATGACAATTAATTAATTAACACCCTTTCGTGCTTGATAACAATCTTTTAAAAAAAATTTTAAATTATCATATCCTCTCATTAGTCGCAATTATTCCACGGCCCGGAAAATCTCCAGACGAAATCTCCAATTATAATTTCCAAACCAGGCGAAAAGGAGATTTAATTTGAGGGCAAAGATGTAATTTGCTTTTTCAGGAAAAAAAAAGAAAGAAAAAACAGAAACCTTTGCGCAGTTTGTGAAATACTGGAATATCTGACACAAATTAAAAGATTTAACGAGCGAAAAAAGTTAAAGAAAAAAAATCGTCGAACGAACTTAATCTTCGGTTTTAGAATCCCGTCTCGTTCTCTTTAAAGGCATCGTCATTATGTTCATTCGAATGCGAAATATGCCCCTACGTTATTAATAGAGTAAAATGAAAAGAAAGAGAAATTGCAATAAATTATATTTTTGTCCCTCATTCGTATATATCAATCCCCCTTGAAACCTCCCCAACATCCCCTCATCATTAAATTTTCTTCTCCATTTATATATTGATTGAAATTCCAATTCGAAAACAAGTCCGGTGGCCATTTTTTTTGTCTTGTCTTTTCTAAGTAATCAATTGAATTCCTTTTCGCTTACGATGCTGCTGATGCCATTCCGAATAGTCATTATAAGAATTAAGAAAAATAAATTGCTACGTTTTTGTCGGAAGTTTCGCTTTTGGGAAATTACTTTGTAGTGGAGATCGGCCGGCATACCTGAGCGAATAAATGAATTCCAATCAAAGTCTCGAGACGCGGGCGGACAATGCGACTTCGCATTTTAATCACGATTTTGATCAAGGGAACTGGCAGGGGGCGGGACTTTAAAAGCAATAAACAAGGAAAACAACCTCTACTTGTACAGAGGAGTTTATACTTGTGTGACTGTTATTAGTTCCAGTACATTGTTAATGATTTGCGTTTGAATAGATCTACATTTTGACTTGATCTCAGTAAGCAATGTCCATGCATAAGGAGCAAGTTGGCATAAGGAATTCATATAAGGATACAAATAAGTGGTAGATTCCTGCAGTATTCTTATAACAAGGCGGTACAGGGAAGATTACAACAGCTCTTGCTCCTGTACTTCTACGAGTTCTTTAACTGCCCATTCGAAAAACTGATTTGATTGTGAAATCGGAAAAAGTTTATGATTCACAAAATCTATAAATGGTGAACAGAATCAATCACACAATAAACAAATCAAGCGATTCCTTGTCGAAAACCTGAATTTTTCCCTTCGGGATTGATCCCGAACCGCCGCTAATAGCCTGTTGTGTTGCTCCAGTGCTACTTAAATTAACTACCTACCTACCTTGTCGAAAACCGACCCAAAAGTGTCCGTGTTGCGTTTGGACGTGTTTCCGTGGATGCGTACGTACAATGAACAAGGAAACCAACATCTACTAGTTCAAAGGGGTTTATACTTGTGTAACTGTGATTTGCGTTTGATCTGCATTCCGACTTGATGTAGCGGTTCTCAGAAATTTTCATGCAATGAACTCAAAGAAAGTTGGCATAGGGAATTCATCTGAAGATGCAAATAAGTGGCCGATTTTTGCAGTATTTTTATTGCAAGGCAGCACAGAGGGAAGGTTGCAGTGGCTCGAGCTCCTGTCTTTCTCTATGGGGTTGGCGTGGTTTGGAAGTTTGAAGAGTGAGGTGCCAGCTCAGGTGTTGTTCTCGTCATCTGACACAATGGTTCAAAATTACGAGGCGTTGTCCTTGGATCTTTTCCTTCCTGATTGGTCCCGGACCCTCGCCAATAGCCCATAGTATTGCTCCAGTGCGACTTTAATTCAATTACCCACCCACCCTCCTCTATGGGTTCTACGTGACTATAAAATGGATGCGACTTTAAAAGCAATAAACAAGGAAAACAACAAGTTTATAAGTAGTATATGGAGCAGACTATAGGACTATTTTCATCAAACACATATTTATTGAACCGCTTTAGAGCCAATTTGATCAAAATTTTGATTTTGACCTTTCTTAACTATCAAGAAATTAAAAATTTGATGAAATTTCCTATTGTCATTTGAGACTAAATTTTTTTTATCAAAAATAAACTAAATTGAATTGAATTTTATACAAATAAAGTGAAAAAATGTTGAACTCAAAATGAAAAAAATTTCAAAAGACCGAATAATAAAAAAATCGAGAAATAAAATCACAAATATAAGCAATTTTTCAGAGCAAAAAGATAAGAAAATGAAAAAGAGACCATCAACCCTAATAAAGCGAAAAATGAAATTAATTTTCAGATTTTAAACGTTCTTTTATTTTTTCTGTTTGATTATAAATTTTGAAGTTAGATTTTCTTGATATTCAAAAATATCATTCCAATCCAATACATCACTCAACATTTCAATGGTATGTTCTGATAACTTTTGATATCTAGATACTAATTTCAGGTTCAATTTACTCTTACATTGTCTATGATACTTATTTTTTGATATTCAGATAGAAGACTCCAATGTACTTTGTTCATAGATATAAACTTTTCAGACAATTTTTGATCTTGAAATAATATCCCAATCCGCAAGATCTTCATATTCAATTAAAAACTTCTCTGATAAATCTTGATAAGCTGATATATTTACCCAATCTACTTTATCTTTGAATTCTATAATGAATGGTTCAGATAGTCTTTGATATCGTGAAATCAATGACCAATCTAAAACAGCTTGAAATTTCCTGATTAAATCTTCAGATAATCCAGGATTTTTTGATACTTCCAATCAGTTGACTGCCATTTTTATTTAACGTGTATTTTTATAAGTCTTTCAATATACAGAAATGGTTTTATTTGACAATCTTCCCTGGTATACGGGCGTACAGACATCGAAATAGTATCATTACGTTCGCCATATTAAAAAAATATCAGAACTTTTGTGTTAACATCCGTTTTCATATGAAAAATACATTTATCATCATTCTTTTTTTAATTCTAAAACTATCAATAAGAGGATCAATTTTTAAAGGAACTGTAATTTTCATAAACGTATCTGTTGTTAATTTCGTATCAATATTCAAAAATTTTGAATTTTTAACATTAAAATCTACTAAAATCTACTCATATAAACCATCATAACCTCGGCTTAAAATATTACCTTCTTTATCACTTATTTTTTTATCTACATACTGTTTATAAACAGCAATATTTTTATCATGAGAATTTGAAAAGTTTTTCAAAGCAATGTTTTCAACATCATAAATTCGTTCTTTTAAAATTTAAGCATTTTCTTTCAAAATACCTTTTAACGACTATATTCATATCATTTATAGGATCTTTCACATTACCAATTATTTTTCCTTTTGCATCAAAATCTCCATTTCAGAACGAATTGAACTCATTAGTTAAATCTAGAATATTTTATTTTAAATTACTTTTGCAAACATCCACATAAGATTTAGTTGCTGAATCAGTTTCATCGACAGGATTATTCAAATTTTTTAGTCTTTTATCCATATCATAATTTCCATCTTTTGTCAATTTAAATCCTACACCAAGACCACGAATTTCAGTTTCTTCTTCATCAAAGAGAGGATAAAGCGGCCGTTTTTATTATAAGTTTAAATTTAAAGTTTTAATGATTTAATCATGGTAATATCTTGAGTTTTCATATTTCAGAGACATTTCTTCCTTTTTCAAGATAAAGTAAAACACATAGATTTTAGTAGTAGTATTTCTTTGTCTCCAATTAATGTTAATAATCAATTAATGTTCAAATTACCTAAATTTGTGTAGTTTTCGTGATTGGACAAATCAAATCATGTAAGATATAATTCGCCAAATTTAGTGTAATTTACCATACATCCTATTTCTGAATTGATATAATTTAATCCTGCGTGTAGCAAAGCTGCGTACAGCCTATTATAATCTTTTTATTAAAATCCATTGTATAATTCACTAATGGTATTCTTTGATTATTTATCATTACCAATATTCAATCATATCTAAATTATCAAATATGTTATTTTTCTTGTGATTTTCATCCTGTCAATATATTGTGTAATGATATATAAATTTCATCAAATGTAGCTAGTAAAGAGTAAGGGCCAGAAGTATTTTTTTGTTCGTTTGACATAATGATTCAGTGATGATTCCAATTTATTTCTATTGGTTTATCGGAAAATTTCAATTCATTATATCTAATAGCTGCAGAATTTTTAAATTTAACGTATGGTAACCCACAGAAAAAACTTCAACTACTTTATAAATAGGATTTTGAACATCTGTATATAACATATTTTACTATCATTTCTTTAAAATTCAAATTTAACTTGAAAACCTGAAATGACATTTTTATATTCATCAATTGAATCGAACACATATCTGAGAGGAATGCATATAATTACTATATTACCACCTCTAGTAAATAGTCATCATTTTGAAAATCCTGCGTTACAATTTTCACTATTTTTAAATTGTTTACAAAATTCTGTTACTTTTAGTTGATTCCAGCAACATTCCATCGTATTTGAGTTGGTTTTTATCGGCTGACTCTGTAGTATCTACACATAAAAGAACATTTTTTAGCTTCTGAAGTTGCATAATCGGGAGTAAAATGAATCAATCTTCAAACTTGATCCATGACGGAACAGAAATTTATATTTGATTCAATCTCAGTATTTCAATGATTAATCTTTTAGTTCTCTATTGAGACCTCCGCCATTGATAAGAGTTACGTTTGCATCTACAATTAGAGTACTTTTTCAGTTTTTGCTGAAAAAGCTTTTAGAATAAAAAAAAATATTCGCATTGGTGTCTTGAATGTGAAAGTGAAAAGTCTCATCTTTAAATGCATTATAATTTCTATTGACTTGTTTTATCTCTCTAAATTCAAAACTTTCTATATAATCGTTATTATGATAATGAGTATCGCACAAATCGTAAATCGTTTCCTTTTATTCACGAAGAAAAAATATTTAATACCCTTCCTTTCTTTTTTGAAAATATTTCGTTCATTTTATCATGGGCAAATATTTTAGCATTTTCTTCTAAAATAAGTTTGGCTGCAGACAATAAATTTCGAAAGAATCCTCTTGTATTATTTTACTCTTTCGATACAATCTGTGTTCATTTATTTCGAGAAGAAAGCAAATTTTCTTTGTATAGTCTTCATATAATCTGTTATGAAATAATATTGTACAGGTCTATTATCTAAGTCAATGAACTTACCTTTCTGATTAGTTATTCTCATTCTAATTCAATAAACGGCATTCGTTCTAACTTAAAAACGTTAATTTATTTAATTCTTTCGAAATCGTGCTACCTGAAGGGTTTTGATTAGTAAATGAATAAATGACATAGGATTGAAACTGATTGATCAATGAACCTTCATCTACATCACAATGAATACAGATATTTTCATTCGGTATATCTCCAATAAATTGACCTTTTGTTTCTCCTTCATATATTTTAATTTCGAAATCTTAAAGATTATACAATTTACTGACTGTTAAATCAATTATATATTTCTTTGAGTTTTATAGTAAATCTTTGCCCTAAAATACCAAATTTTAAAAGCTAATTTCCATATAATTTTTATCAAATATCTATTGAGATCTCAAATCGTATAGTTGTTATCTGGAATAGTTACTTGATGCCAATGATTATCATCGAACATTTTTATGTATTGCTTTCATTTTTTTCACTTATGTTATACCACGAAACCTCCATTGCAAAAGGTTTTAAAGCTAGTTTTTTAATTTTAAGAGGCCTAGAATTCTACAGTAAAATCCTCAGATTTTTCATGACCTTTAGGTTTCAATATTAAAGTCTTTTATTTAAAACTAATTTTTCTTTTTAATCACTAGGCTTTTGAGTAAATGAATAGAGTACATCAATTGGAGTTTTTCCTTTATTTCTTTCTGTTATATATGTCACACAATAATAACCACATTTCACAGAAATTGTAAAAATTTGAATTTATATCTAATTTTTTTCCTTTAAGTAATTTCACAATATTTCTGGAACCTTTAAGTAATTTCACAATATTAAAGAACAGAATTCATTAATAAACATACTCAAAATCTGTTTTAAAATAATAATAATATACATTGGTTTACAACGGAAAATGTAGAAATAAAATGTTCAGTAGTTGAACGATTCAATAGAACAAAAAATATGAAAATTTGAAAATATTTATCAGCTAACAATACTAAAATGTATATAGACGTACTGGATAAAATACTCAAAAATTACAATAATTCATATCATGGTTTTACTAAAATGACACCTGTAGAAGCTAACGAAAATGAGAATGAAGTTTATAAAAATTTATACAAAGTAAAAATTATAAGGAAACCAAAATATAAGATCGGAGATAGTGTTAAAATATCTAAATATAAAACAGTATTTACAGAGGATATGATCCTACATTTATTGAAGAAATTTTATCATTTCTGAAATATTGAAAACAGATTCAGTTACTTATAGAATTAAAGATTTGGATGGTGAAGAAATAAAAGGGACATATGAGAATGAATTGGCAAAATATTGTACTGAAATATACAAGATTGAAAAAATATTAAAATGTAAAGGAAATAAAGTATATGTAAAATGGTTGGGGGGGGGGGAGGGATATCTAGATAAATTTAACAGAAGGATTGATAAAAATAAATCTAATTCTATAGATCCTATACCAGCTTTTCTTTTCCGGTTTCATAATTTTAAATATTAAAAAGATGATCTTACCAAAGAGAGTTGCTTTGTTCATCAATTATTTCATTTTCAATATTATTTACATCATTTTCCAATTTCCGAATATTATATTCTTTTTAAATTTTCATAATTTACAAACATTTTTAACGTATAATTTACTTTTTTAAAACAACTTTCTTCGGCAGAGGCTTATGAAAGTCTAAGAAATAATGACTTCCTATTAATTAGCTTCCGTAAAAGCGAGTTCGAATCGAAAATAGCAGCACCGGAAAGTCAAAAATTTTTCTACGCATGCTCTGAAAAAGGAGTTAATTAGCTCTTATCATATTCTTTTATAGTAATGCTTTCTTTAATAAAATGTTTTAATAAACGGACGAAATTCCTAAGGTATTTAATCGAAGTATTTAACCAAATTAAAAACAAAAATTTATGTCATGATTCGTCCGAAGATGAATTTTTTATGATGTAGATATAAATGGATATTTAAAACACAAAGATAAGATACGTATTAGTTTTTTCAATAAAATAAAAAAAAACATCGTTTGAATTTTTCGACTGAGGCCAACGAATTATTTAAAAAAAAAATTATATTTCATATATTTTAAGAAATCAATTAATTATTTTGATTATTATGATATTCTATTGATATATTATTTTAATGATTATGATATTCCTAACGATTTAAAAATTAAAGAAAAAGATAAATACTAAAATATTTGGAATTCTTTTGTAGCCAAACAAAAATTTTAACTGTTGATAGAATTAATGTAAGCTTTACTCAATCATTTAAAGTCTATTTGTAAATATGGAGAGCCTTTTATCGTTAAAATATAGATAAATATGGATTTCAATGTTTGAAATTAAACGAAGAACATTTTTGAAGTTACATTAGAAAATCATAGAGTGCAATTGGTATTTATGAATAGCCTAAAAAAATATTTACCAATAAATGGAAAACAAAACATGTCATAAATAAACCTACAAATGATTTTGGTAAAACTGAATATCATAGTATTTTCAAAATGTGTCAATATCCATAATTAAATATACAAAATATGATTGTGAATGTGGTAAACAGTATACTTTTACATAAAAAAGGCATTTTAAAAGTAATTATCATGCAAAACGTTGTGAGAAATAATGTTTTTTTATTGTATAATAAAAAAACAATGTAAATAAATGTAAATTTTTTTCTGTTTTGGAAATCTATTTATAAAAGTTATTTCTAAATAAATGACATTGGTATTTTTAATTAACGCCGCACTGGAGCAACACAACGGGCTATTGGCGACGGTCCGGGATCAAACCTGAAGGGAAAGGTCCGAAGACAAAACAACGTAATTTTGAACCATGGTCATATAACGACTTCACACATGAGCTGGCACCCCACTCTCCAAACTCCCACACCACGCCAATGTGAGGACATCTGAGGTCACGACAGATTTAACGTACCCCAGCCCCCTTTGTACACGACGGTCCTTGGTTGGATTCAAACTCGAAACCCTCCTGTTGCAAATTTAATAAATGGAGCACACTCTAAAATCAAAGACTGAAAGAGTTTAGAAATGCCTTAAAACAATTAAATATGAAACAATCTAAAGACTAAGAAAGAAGATTTAATTAAATTGAGAGAAATATATTAGAGAAACACGTAAATCTAAACCTGTTTTAGTAGATATTTTAGGATTAGATATATCCGATTATCTAGAAAAAGGGAAAAAATATTTATTAAATATCCTGAAATAGAAATAAAATTATAATTTTTTTTATCTTTTGATTCGAAATTTAATAAAAGGAACCAAGAGAAGAAAAGAAAATTAAATATCAGAAAGATACTAGTGGCTTATTTAATCCTTATGTATTATATGTAGATAGAAAACGAAATCAGTACATTAAATATCCTAACAAAAGAAACAAAATAAAAAATATTAGATTCATGTAACTTGAAATTTAATAAACATACGAATGAATTTGAACCTAGGAAAGATATTAAAACAGAAACAAATATTAGAGATCTTTTCGAGCCTAATTATAAATTTGTACAATTCAATGAAAAATGTATCGAAAGATATAAAACTTATAAAAAGAGCTTTAAAGTAGTAGAATTAAATAAACTGAGAACTGAATAATATGATAATATTTTGAGAGATTTAGAAAAGCTATTGGAAAACTACAAGGTAAAGTAGATATCGTTATAGATAATTATAAGTTGGATAAAACATTTCATTCTCCTGTGATGTCTATCAATGAGGCATATAGATGTTTTAAATCATAAAATTGAATATAAAGAACTAGATATTACCGAATGTGAATTTCAATTTACAGTTATTGAATTACCAAAAGGAAGTAAACATTTAAAAATGCTTAATGAAGAAGATATTTTAAATAAAAAGAGTATTTGTCAAATTAAAAATAATGACGATAGTTGTTTAGCTAGATCGATTGTAATAGCATTGGCTATTAAAAATTCTGATCTGTTAAGTGATGAATTAAATTACGAAAAATTAACTAAAAATCATATTACATGTATTAAAAAAAGGAAGAATATTACAAAAAAATCATTAGCTATAAAATTGCATGAAATATGTAGTATTACAATAGAAATAGGTAATTTAGACCATGCAAAACAATTTGAAAAGTTCTTAGAAATTCAAATAACTATCTTTGGTAGAGAGAATTTTAACGAAAGAATATATACAATGGGACATAAACCTACACCTATTTATATTTATGAAAACAGAAATCACTTTGATGTTATTAATACAGTTGCTGGATTTTTAGGAAAAAATAATTATTGTGATTATCGTCTAGTAGTTATAAAAGATCAGACAAACACAAATGTCCTTTAAAATAATGTACTTTAAGAAAGATAGTAATTGTGATGGTGATGAAATTTTTAATGTGGTAAATGTTTTAGATCTTTAAGGTAAGAAATGCTTTGTGAAAATCACAAACCAAGCGTTTGTAACGTATTATGGAGATGTGTGAATTGTAAAAGAAATATTAATCGTATGAAAAGACAACCAAAAAATCATAAATATGGAGAAAGGAATACAAAAATTGTAGGCAATCGAGATTGAATGATCATCAATGTTTTATGCAACAAAAATATTCTAAAGGAGGCATTTGTTCAAAAAGTTATACAGAAAAATACATGTTCTTTGATCTTGAAACAAATCAAGAAACTGGTGCTCATGAAATAAATCTAGTAATTTGCCATGATTTTGAGAGAGATATTTAATAACCAAAATGAATTTTGTAAACCGTTATTTAATAAAAAAATACTGTGATTATACAGTCTTGGTTATGGAAAAGGTTTTGATTTCCAGTTTTTGGCTAAATACTGCTTTAAACACAAAATCAAAGTATTTACTATATATCAAGGATATAAACTTACATGCATTCAAGCATCTGACTATAATATAAGATTTGTAGATTTTATTAATTTTCACTCATACCATTGGAAGATTTACCCAAACATTTGGATTAAACGAATTAGCAAAAGGATATTTTCTAGATTTATTTAATAATTTAAACAATCAAAACTATGTAGTTTATATCCTAAAGTTATTACTATAGTTATGATTCTATGACATGTAAACAGACTTATTTGATAAATGGTATGATAATGTAAAAAAATGAAATATTTGGTTTCGAAGAAGAATTTATTAAATAGTGTAGATTTGATGTGGATATTTTAAGAAAGGATGTTTACATATAGAATTGACGATTGTTCTTAGAAATTTCTAACATTGATCCCTTTAAATATGTTATTTTAGCTGGTGTTTGCATGGCTATATTTAGAGATAAATTCTTAACAAAAGACATGATTGCAATAGATGAAGATGTCATTAAAAAATATCAGTATAGTAAAAAATCAATTGCTGGGCTAGATTATTTATCTGAAAAACTGAATATAAATATACAGCATGCTTTAAATGGTGGTGAGAAAAAATTGAAATTAAGTGAAAAATATTACAAAGTAGATGGATATATAATATTTCCATTGTATTGATATTCAGTGTTATCGAAAGATAATACTGTATATCAATTTCAAGGATGTTGTTGCATTGATGTAATAGATGTTATCGAAATACTCAAATCACAATATGCATAATGAAATAGAAATGAAAGAATTATTTGAAAGAGCAAAGAAACGTAAAGAAGAAATGAAAAATCAGGTTGATTAGTTTTGGGGTTTTATGGCGCAAGGGTCCATGCTGCGCCAGACAAAAACCAAGTATATGAACTGATTTTTATATGGATTTCGATCAAGAAATTTAAAAATATAAGCAAAAAGAATGGAAAAGATATTTGTTGAGCCATTGAATCCTTGAGATGCTTTTACGGGTGGTATATGTGAATCTACAAGATTAAAATATGAAATGAAAAATAACGATAAATGTAGATATATCGACGTATACTCATTGATCCAACAGTAAATTACTTTGATTATTATCCAATAAGATATCTTAAAACTATATATAATCCTGAAACATTTGATAAAAATTGATTTGGATTAATTAAATGTAAAGTACTTCCTCCAAGAAAATTATATCCTGTACTACCATATAAAGGCAAAAGATTATTATTTTTGAGATACAAATCATCTAAGAAATCAGAAATAAAGAATGCAACCATACAAATGATGAAAGAAGTTTTATAGGAATATGTACAACTGAGGAAGTAAAATTAGCTGTTCAAAAAGGATATAAGATTTTAAATATATATGAAGCATGGCATTTTGAGGAAAAACAGATAATATATTTAAAGATTATGTGAAAATGTTTTTAAAAATAAAATTAGAAACGGATTATAAATAGTCTCAAAATTTCAAAACTGAAAGAGTATAAGAGATGTGTGTGTGTAAAAGAAAAATTAGATATAAATTTAGACAACATAAAGAAAAATCCAGGAATGAGATTTATTGCAAATATCTGTTTAAATTTTTTGTAGGGTAAGTTTGGACAGAAAAATATGAAAGAAAATCAATACGTCTTGGAATTGGAAGATTTCGATAAAATCATATTAGGATGATACTATTAAAGATTTAACTGTGGTATTTGTGATTAATGATTGTATAGAAATGAATTATAAAATGAAAGATCAATACGTTGAGGATAATTTCAATACAAATGTGTATATAGTCTTATTTTCCAGAATAATATTATATTCAATGCTTGTTAAATTAAGTGATAAAATATTATGATATAGATAGTGTTGTTTATTGTGATGACGGTACAAATAAAGCAGACACAGGTTGTATGGAATGGTCTGATGAATTAGGTGAAGATAAATACATATAATCATGGATATCTGGAGCTAGTAAAGACTGGATATATTAAACTATGGATATGTAAAAGCAAAGTAAAAGGCTTTAAAATGAGATATGAAAGTGAACCTATTTTGAATTCTGACGAAAGAATAAAAATAATTTCTGGAGAAACAGTTTATTTAAATGTAAAAAATAATCAGTTTCAAATACAAAAAGATACAAACATTAAAGTAAATAAAATGAATAAAAAGATATATGTTTGGATATGATAAAAAGAATAATTTTGGTTGATTATAATACTATACAATTTGGATATAAAAAAATACTTCGAGAAATAAATGGACGTCTTGAGAAGGATCAACTGTATCGGAAATCTTCAATATACACCCATAAGGAAAATAAACGAATTGAATATTGATGAATATAATGTTGTTTAACTCAAACTAATACCAACCAAATATGGAAATAAATATGTTGTAGTTCTTAAAGAATTTAAAGTATTTCTTCCTGAAATGTAAAATAAAAAATGACTGATAAAGATGTGAAATGTTTAAATAAAACCAAAATTAAATTCGTTTATAGAAGAACGAAAGACCTAGGTAACGAAAAAACTGCTAATATTTGTGATTTTTTTTTATTTATTATTTGGTCTATTAAAAATTTTTTCATTTTGAGTTCAACGTTTTTGACTTTTTTATTTGTATAAAATTCAATTCAATTTAGTTTATTTTTTATTTAAAAAAATTAAAATTTAATCTCAGGAAATTTCATAAAACTTTTATTTTCTTGATATTTAAAGATGAGGAAAATAAAAATTTTGATCAAATTGTTTTAAAAAGATTCAATAAGTATGTGTTTGATGATAATAGAAAAGTGTCCTATAGTCTGACTCTCAATTCCAGTACAGATTAATCCAGTACAGACTCAGACAAAGAAAGTTGGCCATGAGGAATTCATCTAAGAATACAAATAAGTAGTGGATTTCTGCAGTATTCTTATAGCAAGGCCATACAGAGGGAAAGTTGTAGTGGCTTTAGCTCCTGTCCTTCTCTATGGGGTTGGCGTGGTTTGGAGAGTGGGGTGCCAGCTCAGGTGTTGTTCTCGTCATCTGACTGTTGTTCAAAAGTACGAGGAGTTGACCTTGAATCTTTCCTTTCGGGATTGATCCTGGATCGTAACCAATAGACCATTCTTATAGCAAGGGAGTAAAGGGGAAGGTTGCAACAGCTCTAGCTCCTATACTTCTCTGCAAGTCTTTAACCCTCCTGGTGGTTGCTCGACGAGACAACTCGTCAATAGAAGAAAACTGACCAGATTTTGATGAACGAGATATCTCGTCGTTAGAAAAACTGCCCAAATCTTGATCTTGTCCTCATAAAAATCGTCAATTTCTTGATGACGAAATATCTCGTCATTATCAAAATTGATCGTATCTTGATGGACGAGATATCTCGTCGAAATCGCTCGGTGGGTCAAGTACACTTTTGCAAGAATATTTTATTGTGAAATTGGAGGAAAAGTTTATGATTCACGAAACCTATACATAGTGGTCAGAATTGACCAGATAATGATCAACGTGATTTCTTGTCGAAAACCAAGCTGAAAATGTCCGTTTTCAATTCAAAATTAATTGTCCTTGAAACTTCATATCTAAAAATATTACTCTGAAATCGAATAGTGCTCCCTTTTCTATAAAAGTTAATGGAACTTGCAAAGATTTGTATGTACTGACATTACTTTCAATTGTAAGAGTACTCACATTTTGTAAAAATTACTGAGAATTCATATCTTCAATTCGCAATTTTGAGCCAAGGTCAGATGACGAGGTCACACTGAGCTGGCACCTCACTCTCCGAACTGCCACACGCCAAATTGGAGAATATGAGGCCACGGCAGATTTAACGTGCCCCCCACGAACACGACGATCTTTGGTTGAATCGAGCTTCGAACTCGCAACCTTCCAGTTGTTAATCCGCTGTTCTGCCAACCGGGCTGCCGCGACCCAAACTACGTTAGCAACGTGCGAGTTGTACGAGGCGCAGGTTTGATTTCTAAAACTGTCTGTGTGTATTTCTCCCTTCTGTAGCAGTAAAACTTTCCATGCAAGTGTATATCTATAAGTTGACATTGTATGTCTTTTGTTTGGCGCAGCTTAGCCAAATACGGCCCTTGCGTCATAAAACCGAACCTAACCAGCCAAATCATGTTCCAACAATGAAAGGCCTCACGTTGGCGTGGTGTGGAAGTTTGAAGAGTACGGTGCCGGCTCAGGTGTGACCTCGTCATCTGAACGTGGTTCAAAATTACGAGGTGTTATCCTCGGATATTTCCTTATGGGACTAATACCGGATCTTCCCTAATAGCCTTTGTGTTGCTCCAGTGCGACGTTAATTCAACTACAATCCCTATATTGAAAGATTGGTTGTGTTTTTATGGCACAAAGGCCGTATTTGATCATTTCTGTGCCAGACACAAGACAGATAATATCAAGTAATGGAGATACACACAAGGAAAGTTTTACTGACAAAAGAGAGTACGCCCTCAGGGAGGATTCGAACCTGATATGAATCGAGCCAGTGCTGCCTAAAATTCGCAGGTCCTACACTGAAAGGAGACGTCCCAAACGCCTATTAAGAGATCGTCTAGAGCAGTGATTCCGAACTTTTTTATACTTGAGTATCACTTGAGAATCTTGTAGGTTGTGGTGTACCACTGGTTGTGTTATAACTTTTTGAGGGGGTCAAATAAATTCTATACACATATGAATAACTTTACAATATGTACTTAAGCATAAATAAAACAAAATACAGAAAATAAATCCATAAAATTAGAAAAAGGCCGTTGTTATTAATAGATAGTGAATACAATTTCCCAACATTAAAATGTCTTTATCAGGAGGTTTAGTGAGAAACTTGTTGTTGCTTATGCCTATTTCTTATTAGAGCTTCTTGTCAGGTTCAATAGTGCTTGTCTTTAATCCTAAGTCGTTTTCCACGCACAGTCTATTCATGTACTTGTTTTTCACATACACTATCTCTTAAAACACACGTTCGTATAAATACGTTGTTACAAATGGAGTTGAAAATTCTAGTGCCCGACTAAAAAGAGCAGGATACTCATTACTTGTAGACATCCAGAAAGAAACAAGACTTTTCTCCTTGAAAGGGTCTTTCATTGAAATGTCACTGATTAGTTCTATGAAACATTCATTAAGTTTTAACCCAGTACGTCTGGTTTGTATTATTATTGGACCATCCTGCGTACCACCCCAAATATACTCTCGCGTACCACCAGTGGTGCGCATACCACCGGTTGGGAACACTGGTCTAGAGACTTGCCAAAATAGCAGAGAAAAGACGGACAAAAATTTCCCATGCTTCGCACGAGATCATTTGGATAAGTCTTGTGGGGGCAGCTTATCTGTGACCCCGAATGTGTTCATTTATGCACCCAGACACATCTTTGATTGATACACTGAAAGGTAGGTAGTTGAATTAACTTCGCACTGGAGCGACACAAAGGGCTCTTGGTGACGATCCGGGATCAATCCCGAATCGAAGGATCCGAGGACAACACCTCATCATTTTGAACAACGATCAGATGGCAAGGTTAGCACCTGATTTGGTATCCCACTCTCTAAACTTCCACATCACGAATAACGTTTGACGCGAGGATTTTGCACGGGCATTTGAGATCGCGGCAGAATGAAGGCGTCTTCGCCCCCACGTACACGGTTTGGTTGGATCTAGTTTCGAACTCGTAAACCTCCGATTGCTAATCCCTACTCTTCCAACCGGGCAACCACTGAAGGAGACGTCCCAAACGCCCATTAAGAGATCGCTTAGAAACTGTTGCCAAAATAGCAAGAGAAAAGACGGACAGAAATTTCCCACGCTTCGCACGAGACCATTTGGACAAGACCTGTGGGGGCAGCTTATCTGTGACCCCGACATTTGTGCGTTTGTGCACCCAGACACATCTTTGATTGATTTCTCTCCCAAAGATCTCGTACCGGAATAAGGAAAAGAACAAAATAAAAAGATTCGAAGCACTCGGACTGGTCTCACGGTGTGCACAAAAAGAGCAAAAGAATTTCACAACCTCCCTCCATTGAAGCGTGCAGCTCAAATTGGGCCCTCTTTCCCAACTGTTGCCTCTGCAGACGATTTCTGACAGGTCGACAGGGGAGGTCCGTCAGCCCTGGGTGGGTCCTCCATAACATTATCGCTTGATGGACGCTGGCATGTCATGTGTTCTCCCCTTCGAACGTTTTTGATTCGTGTAAACACTCATTGTGAAGACCCTCTTGGACGATCCTTCAACATCTTCAGACGATATACAAGGTGGGGGGAGGGTGGGAAAAAGAGAAAAGAAAAGTATATCGCTCTGGATGGAATTCGGGGTGTGAAAGGGCACCCTCTGTCACCCCCTCTCGTAGAAGAATGGAAATGGAACAGAGTAAAACATGCTCTAAACATGGGATTGCTTCATTGTTGAAAGCCGAGACGTGTCTTTTTCGAACTCTGGAGAGGTTCAGGGAGTTCTGAAAGAACAAGGTTTTACGAAAGATCCAACATTTCTTAAATGGTACGGGTCTTAGTTGAGAAGGTGTTGCAACTATAGAATATCCTCCAGTTTCGTCTAATTCTTCGAAAATTCAAACGATACGGCGTGTCGAAATTTATAGTTATTCAGTGATTCTTTCTAGAGAAATACTACCATCAGCAAAATGTAAGAACCTTCACATTTAACTCACATTTCAATATGGTATGGTAGGTAGGTATTTAATTAACGTCACACTGGAGCAACAAAACGGGCTGTTCACATTTCAACATGATTTAACATAATGAATAGAAAAATGATTAGTAATGGAAAGTTGAGAGTTAACCCTCCTAGCGGTTTATTGCAACGAAAACTGTCAGCCTCTGGTACAAAAACCTGTTCCAATCCGTCACCTGTTCTAGGGAAGGAACAATTTGTTTTCCTACTTAGATCTTCATTCCCTTGGAGTAATATCCGACGAGATATCTCGTCATTTGAAAAACTGGCCAGATCTTGGACTAGATATCTCGTCGAAGCTACTTACAGGGTTAAGTTACATTTAAATATGATTTAATATAATGAATATAAAAAATTATTTGTAATGGAAAGTTCAATTTAAGTAATCAAACTCTGCTCACTCAAAATATCGTTGAGGTCCCGGATTTAAAGCATTGTTTTAATTTTGTACTTCAACAAATAGAATCTAATATTATCTTAAACCTTATCTTGGTTCCTTTTTGGCGATATAGTCCGCTCTCTCATTTCCAGGTACGTCACAATGATCCGGAAACCACTGAAGCACCAACACATCAGCTAGCTTATCAAAGAGGTATCTGCATTTCATAATGGGGTGTAATGTGGTAGGCCTCCTCGTGGTGCACCCTGGATTATGCTAAATCTACCACGGTTCTTGCTACTATTAATACTGTTATCTTTACTGAAGTGAAAAAGATCGAAAAGTATTAATAGAAGTATAGTTTTTTGATAGTATTAACTTATAAATAACTCAACTCAACTCCACCATGGGATATCGACCCTACGAATGGTTTACGGTAAAAACAATTTCCCATAACGTAAAAGATGACTAGATGAGGATGTGGAATACTTTTTTTTGTGATACAAACCAGAAATTTTAAGCTATTAAATGCACACGCAGGTGTTGCTCTAAATGAATTTTTATGTGCGCGTTTTAGAGACAGACTAAATTTAAGTGCCATTATCTTTAGGTGGAAAGAGGTTAGGCCCAAGGAATATTTTGCACATCAAAGTAGACTAAATTTAAACCGCTTCCTTCAGTTCAAGCTCCCTGGAGGCTACAAATCGCACGATTTATATGATTTTCTTTGTAGTAAGGGATGGACAGCCAGACGCTTACTCCAGGCGTCATAGTGCTGTGCTGCTGGTTCCTTGATGTGTAAATTAGTTGTGATGGGGCAGGTGGTAACATAGTGGTCCGGGTCTATTTCGTCCATGCCACAGATGCAGAGGTGGTTACAATGAATATTCATACGAAATATTGTACATAATGCAGGAACGGGCCGTGGCCCTTGTAACTTATAAGTAACATATAAGTTAATAATATCGGAAAATTTAGATCTGTACATATTTATTTAAAGGCACATTGTAGTCTGTTTTCGACTTCCCCTATTTTTTTCTGATAAATTGCGAGTACAAGCCCGACACAGTACTAGGAAACGGCCCTGGGTCAGTGACCGACTATCCAAGAACCATATTCACAAATCATTCCATCAGATAAAGCTTGGATGGATGGTTGGTTGAGTTTTTGTGGCACAAGAGCCATATTTGGCGATGCTGCGCCAAACACAAGACAGACAACATCAAGTAATGGACATACACACACAGGAAAAGTTTTACTGACTCAAAAGAGAGAAATACATGCAGGAAGAAATCGAATCTGCGCCGCCTACAACTCACAGGTTGCTAGCACAGTAGGCATAACCAGTGAGCCATGACGGCCTCAAAAAAACTCGGAGGTATACACTTTCTAAAATTCTGGCTACCCCTCGTCGAGATGCTGCTGCCTTCATATTGGATAATATATTCATAAGGTTAATTTCAGCGATTAATCAAGTTTAATGTAGAAATAAGCAATTTAATACGCTACTTTCGGTTCCGCGACGAACTTGCAGCTGCTGTGGCCAACGCAGCTGTTCGTTTACGTTCCACTCAACTATTCAATTAGCGATTCCGTTAGCTGATAACATCAGCAGAGCTTCATCACACGAATAAATTTCAACTAGCTACTATCTAATATTCGAAAACTGTTAGAATACTGTAGATACCAGAGCACTACACAGGAATCAGTCGCTTTGTTTGTTGACAATCTGTTTAGCTTTCCTTCGCTAACAGCTAATACTGACCAAACTCGCCGAAATCGATGAATCAAAATTTCGAAATTACAAACCTCAGATCGGGCATAATGAAACTGGTTTTTCTATTATCGCGTAATTAGAAACTCGTGTGTAAACTCGGACTTTAGAATACCACATTTAGAGTTCCTAGGCATTAAACAATTTCGTTGGTGCTAGTTATTTGGATGATTTAAATTACAATTTTAAAACTAGGAAACGACAATATATTTTAATTACCACCCGGTTGGTTAATTATAATTAATTGGAATGTATACAATCAGAATAAAACAAGTCCCCAGAATTATCGAAAAATCTAGCACTCCCATCAAGGTGCAAAATAACTCAATAGAACATGTAAGCACCTTTTCATATCTGGGAGCAACAATAAAAAAATGGTGGTACTGATGAAAATATTGATGTTAGAATTTTAAAAGCTCAACTGTTTTACGAATCTTAATAAATAGTAGAAAGCAACTAATATACATGTAAAAACCAAATTAAATCTGTACAAATCGTAAGTACTTTCAGTTCTTATACGGTTCTGAAACATGGGAAATTACCAAAACACAGGACCATAAACTAAATGTTTTTTCAAAATATATGTTTAAGAATTATTTTAAAGATTTTCTGGCCAAACTACATTTCAAATGAAGAATTATTAAATAAAGCAAAATTTAATGAAATAGGAAATGAAATCAAATTGAGATGTTGGAAGTTTACAGGACACATCTTAAGAATGAACAGGGACAGTAATCCTAATATATATTGACCTGGACCCCAGATGGAAAGAGAAAGCGTGGACGTTTGGCCTGGCGACGTATGATGGAACAAGAGAGAAGTGAGGCTGGATGGGCGAGCTGGTATGAATCTAGACTTGCTGCATCGGACAGAAACTGGCGATCTAGATTGAAGGCCTTATGTGCCCCTAGGCACTAAAGAATTTATGATGATGATGAATGTATGTATACACTTTTCTGACTATATTTGTATGGTAGCTGTTAAAATACAACGTGATAAGAGCATTTCTTTTTTTTATTAAAGTTCATTTAAATGTCCGTTTATTTTTCATGCCCAAACGTTTATTTCAATTTCCCGTGTTTACGCAATCGCAATAAAAATTTATACCTAAAATAACGGAGCTTTTCCCTATGGAAAATGGGAAATTTGTCATACTCATCAAAGCGGATATCTTCTTGAGGACAAGAGAAAACAGCGATATCGAGTAGGTGAAGAACTTGCTTATTAAAAATAAAAAAGGAGATAAATTTGTTTTATTTAAAAGTATGTGTACTATATTTACTGGTAGGTAAGTTGATTTTACGTTACTGGAAAAAGATAACGGCTATTGACGACGTCTGGGAAAGATCTAAGGGAAAGATCCGAGGACACCTCGTCATTTGGAAATACGGTCATATGACAAGGTCAGCACCTGAACTGGCACCCCACTCAACTTCCACATCACTCCAACTTGAGGGCATTTGAGGCTGCGACTGATTTAACGTGCATCAGACCCCACATACACGACTGTCCTTGCTTCGAAAGGGTTCGTTCTTCGGGACAACTGGGCTACCACTGCCCCACTATAGTATGTACTGTATCAAGTATGCAAAACTACAAGTTTCGCCAAATTGATAGCAAAACCTTTTTTAGTTATACTAAATGTGGTTTAATATGCCTTAAAACAGAAATTTCATCTCATTCACTATTTTGGGACAACCGAATATTTTGTACCATCCATCCAATATTGGTTTGGTTTGACTCTCAAAGATCATTATTTTCTAAACAAGGGTTAATTAGACTAGATTGGTTAGTTTTTCATGGCGCAAGATCCATATTTGGTCACGCTGGGCCAAACACAAGACAAACATCAAGTAAGAATACATAAAAGGACAGTTTTATGACACAGAGAAGAGAAAAATGCACCCAGGGTGGAATAAAACAGGACAGGAATCTAACCCGCGCCGCCAATATATCACAGTAATTAGACTAGGGTTGGTTGGTTGATTTGGGTTTCACGGCGCAAGGTCCAATAACTGACAAGCAATTAGACTAAGGCCTATTCTAATTTAGAAAACTGCTTGAATCAAGACTTTGAGCTACATGTTCCAAAGGAGGCCGTGATAAAGTCGAAGATTGGCAACCGGAATGTTATGAGTTTGAAGCTCGATCTAATTAAAAAACGTCGTGTACGTGGGATCTGGTGCCCGTTAAATCTGTCGTGGCCTCAAATGCCCTCACGTTGGCTTGTTGTGGAAGTTTGGAGAGTGGGCTGCCCACTCCGGTTTTGATCTCGTCATCTGACAGTGGTTCAAAATGACGAGGTGTTTTCCTTAGATTTTCCTTTGATCCCGGACCGTCTCCAATATCCCGTGATATTCCTCCAGTGCGACGTATAAAAAAATTCAACTACCTCCCATATTCTAAAGAGACAGGTTAAGATTTTCTCTGCTGTTCGGCAACTACAATTTGGTCAAGGGACAAGTAAAAAGGAGCGAAATAGCCTAAAGCCGATACCGAAAGACATCGAGGCTTGATATAACGAAGGGGTACTCTATCAGAACAATCTATTAAAGCTATTATTAGTTATAATTTCTTAAGTACTGGGTTACTTTCTACACTGCTCAGCAATTGCTAAGGAACAACTGGTTTTAGCCATGTAGCACCCTTAAGTTGCGAGCAGTAGCAGAAAAAGCAACTGTTAGGCGTCCTCTTATCTGTATAAAAATCAGTTTTCATTCCAAATGCAGTGAAGTTTGATGTTAAAATCACGTTGTAGGATTTTGTAGATGCTGTAAATTTCCACTTTTCACAGCAAATGGTTGCAGAATGTCTTTAAGACATCATTTACGTGCGCATGATCGTGGATAGGTAGTTGGAGGCGTTGAGACAGGACAAAGTGTCATTGAAGTTATGTCATCAATAGCGTGGCCAAAAGTGTAATTTCGCGATTAGAATCGCGAAATTACCTAGTGGAACTGCTCAGCTAAAGCATGGTGGTGGCCATGGTAGGAGCACAATTCAAGATGTCAGATATGCATTCCTTGTAGCGAAAGGGAAGAGAAACTTTACTACCGGCCAGGTAGTCTCAAATCTTGCAAGTGCTACAGGCACCCGTGTATCTACTTGAACCATTTCTCGTTGACTAAATTAAGATGGCTTGTTGCATGGAAGCCGGCCAGATGCATTCAGTCATCTGCCCGTCATCGTCAGGAACAATTACAGTGGTGTAAAGAGCATCTTCATTGGAATCATCAAGAGTAGTCGAAAGTTATATTCTTCGACGAATCCCGTCAGCTAATGTGACGAAAACTGGGAACCCGTTACCATCAGGCAGAACGTCCATAAAGTTAATCTTTTTAGCCGAGAAGTCATGGTATGGGCGGGCATTAAGCATAATGGCAGAGCAACTCTTTACATCTTTACCACGAGTTCCGTTACAGCAGTACGGCATTGTACAGACATTCTCCTGGATTCGTCTTTTCCGTGGAGTAATGAGTCCGGAATTTTTGTTCAGGGATGATAATGCTCGTTCACATGGAAGCTGGGATGAATGAGATACTGGAAAGTAAAGATATTGAGCGCATGGCATGGCCTGCTTAGTCTCCAGAATTGAATCCTATAGAGCATGTCTGGGGCGTTCTTGGTAGGCGTGTGGCGCAACGAAACCCCCTCTACAGGACCCGGAAACTGCCTTGACAGAAGAATGGAATAACGTCCCCACTGCTCTCCTAAACAGTTTAGTGGAAAGCATGGCAAACAGATGCAGAACGTGAATTAGTGTCCGAGGAAGTCACAATCCCCTCTGAGATACAGACATTTGTCGCCATTCCGGTGGGAGGGAGCACATTCCGTGACTGTTCGAAGATACTCAAAGTAACAGGTTTTTGCTTTCGCTATCTTGTTTTTCCCTGGTGCGAAACCTGCACCATTTTGCTTAGTAAAGATACCACAGTACCTCTACGAAATATCTGGCAAGTTTCATTTCTTGAAACAATGTCTGCCATTGGTTATTACGAAAAAGTGTCTGTTCCTTCGCAACTGTCAAGGAGTGTAATATTTTTCCATTAACTAGAAAAAACTCAAACCATTGATAGAGAAGGAAGTTATTTTTAAACCTTGTGGCGTGAAAGAAAAATGGCTGTCTTCATTGCCTCGAAAGTAACATGACATTTTTCAGATCGAATTTTCCAATCTCGGTGGGCAGGGAGCCGGATGTAAGCCTATAAGTTTAAGTACCTTACTGAGAAACTTAAAGCCATATTTCTGAAGGGGGACAACAGGATTTAAGAATTTGATTGACAAGAAAACGAGATAGTCAAAATCATGTCACGAGGAACGTGGTGCACTGATCTTTTTTCAATTGATCTAATAAAGTCCACGGGGAAAGCCAATAAAGTGACGAAATCACAGACTTTTATTTAATAAGTAAAAAATAATAATAATCAAACTGGAAGAGTAAGCAGATATACATCTTAAAACCTTATAAGAAGCTTAAACGACTGTTTTGTTGGTGAGCGTTTAAAATCCTAAAATATGAACAAAGTTAAAAGCATAAGAAAAACAAGATTTCATTTATTAAACATAAATAAAACAACAATAAAAAGTGGAGTGTTAACAGATTTATCTTATTATCATGTTATGCATTTTTAGTCCAATTTAAGATAAAGGTGATTTTTAAAAGTATTACATTACGGTGTTCCCACATAGACCGTTATGCTACATCCTAGTGTTTGAATTCTTGATATTAGATGCTGACCCGTAACACCATCTATTGTGATTTCTTTGCGTATTAACTGTAAGTATAGATATCTAATACCACATAGACAATTACGCCATTAAAATCACCTTTTCGAAACATTTAGAGACCGATATTTAACCTAACTCTTTAAGTACAATTTAAAAGTGTAGAAAGAAACTTAACCAATTATATGTACGAGATTTCAAGAGATAGTGATCATATCATAGACGTGAAATATAAGTAGACTGAGCATTGCTATAGAGAGGAGCTACAAAAGTCGACTAGTAGTCACGTGATTGCTCTTTAAAAAATTGACTTGGTTGGCCGATTTAGCATCGTATCGCCTCTTTTGGAGATATAACTTCTTAAAACAGGTTAGATGTGTGAATGCGCATTTTTATAGGGTGGCAACAAAAGTGGCGAAATCGCCAAAGTCTACACTGTCGCGAGGACCAATCAAGATGATAAATCAATGAGTGAGCGTCTTCCCCCATCCCGTGGACCAACTAGATGATGAATATTAGGGTCCACCTAGCACACGAAAGTAGTCTGTCTCGATACTATTAGTTTTTATCACATGATCCTGGGCACCCATAAAAGTTACCATTGACCGCTACTATTATATTTCCTCTATGTACCATCTATAGAGAAAAAAGTGTATCTAGATTCCAAGAAGCAAAAGTCATGACAATGTTTATTTTTGATGTATTCCAAATAACTTTTTAACTTTTTGGGGTTAGGTGTGTTAAAAACTGTTCCACCTTTTGCTTGGTGGGATAGTTTTTAAACCACTTCAAAAAGTCGAAATTAGTCATAGTCATCCAGTTTAATATTTTATTTAAACTTTTTCATTGAGTTGGCAATGCTATGAACTAACGCTAAATGTGTAAATAACTGAAAACAAAAATTTACACATGTCAAAACGCATTAGTAAGTTGTTGACACCATTAAGATTGCGGAATTGGGTGGTGCAGTGAATTTTTGTCTTTCATAAAGGTAAATGTTGTTTTTCTTAAAAATTAATTATGAGGGAATAAATCGTTTTATAATGAAAAAATGTTATTTGATGTATTATTCTAATTTTGAAGCTGAATAAGTGAATATACAATTCTGGTGCAACTTGGATTTTTTTAAATCGTGTGCCTCAAAGAGTTAATAGCATTTTCAAATCTTCCGAATACATAAGTTAAATATATTAAATCAGGAGTCCATCTATAAAGGGAGTACTTCCTAAATTATTTCTTACTCTTCCCTCTTCTACGATCGTTTCTCTCTTGTTCGTTGTTTGCATCTAATAATGAAGTAATCCCTGAATTCACTTCAAAGAAGTGGTATTTTTAAAAGTCGTCAAGTAACTTGTAGGATCTGTTTTCACGCCAGTGATAAACCCTCCAAGTGGCTTTGACGAGGTAATCTCGTCCATCAAGATCTGACCAATTTTGTTAATAACTAGATATCTCTAAAGACACTGACGAATAATGTTTTGATGATCATGGTATCCAGATTTGGTCAGCTTTCTCCTAATTACAAGATATCTTTTCCATCAAGAATTGGTAAATTTTTCTAATCACGAGATAACTCGTCGAGACAATCACCAGGAGGGTGTTAATATAATGGAAAGTTGCAAGTTGATTACGGAAAAACCTTTTTTTTATGAATGTTTTCGGGAGATATTGAATGATCCCACCACTGTCACCTTTTAATGTCAGGAGACCACCTTAATTACTGCTCTAAAACTCCTGACAATTGCAAGTACTGTACAGATAGTGCTTTTAAGTCATATTTTTCCACTTCAGAACTCTATTATGCTGCTCGTCGATTGATGACCAATTGGCCGAAGAAGAGCGTAGGATTAAAAAATTTTAATATAGGAAGATAGCGTGGGGATCCGAGTCGTCTTCTATCCACTTAGAGATGAAGACTCTCTCAAGTTGCTTTTCGTTGTAGATTATCTATGAGAAAGCATTAAATAATTGTATTGGGTTGATGCAAAAGTTCGTCCCGTTTTTGGCGCTAGATGGCATTGCATCGCAAAACCGGTGTTATCTACTTTACACATGTAAAGTTTTGATGTTGTTTGAAAGAAATTTCAGCGAGTACATGGAGAAAAAATTGTGTTATTTGGTTGTGTTTTTTTTAACTTTAATCATTAAAAATGGCAGAAAATAAGGAGCATTTTCGACATATTATGCTTTTTTATTCCCGTAAAGGAAGGAATGTTTCGCAGACGTAAAAGAAGATATATACTGTGAGGGTGCAGTTGACGATTCCACGTGCAGTAAGTGGTTCAGAAAGTTTCGTCACCTGGATCAGTTCTTTAGCCAGAAACCTCAGAACTTCTAGGAGCGTGGGCTTATGCAGCTACCGTAGAGATGTAGAAAGGTCATCGAACAGAACGACACATACTATATTGATTAAATGTTAGTTTAGTAAACAAAATTATTCTTCAATCTTTGTCAAAAAAACGGGACGAACTTTTGCATCAACCTAATATATTGGCTTTTCGGTTGCACACATGAAGACAGTAGAATTTTTCCGTACATCCTGGTTCGTTCCCTCAAATGTACTCGGATGAGCTCGCCGTTGTCTTTTTTGTAGGATCAGGTGATTAAGAAAGCAGGTAACAGACACTGATTAATGAATTTTAAGTGAAGGTTTGTTTACAGGAATTGTATAACTTATAAAGGATAGTTTTTAAAGCGATAATTTAGACTTAAGAATTAATAAAACAAACTTTTGTATTGCACAGCGTATTGCACACAGCGGGGCCTCCCTGCTGGTCAGACCGCATTCTCCCCCCTCTTCTAAAATATTCTCTTTTGTTCTTCGGCAACCCTTTGAGGGGTCACATACAAATCGCCAGCTGGTGATCTTTTAAAGTTCCTTGAGGTCGAACTCTACAGAGACAAACACTTGCTAGAAAAATTTCGATATTTATAAGTAAACTAAGGACGATGAAAAATTAAAAAGAAAGTTGATCAGTTCTCTTTTAAACTCCTTCTCCCATTCTTCTGAATTCCAGAACTATTTCAATTCATAATTTTTCTTATGGGTACGAATTTTTTTAAATCTAATTGAAGAAGTAGAGCATCATTCCAATTCAGAATAATATTTGTGGATATTAATTTTTGTGAAACTTGTTAATTTTCAGATAATTTACATCCATGTTCCACCGGAGTAATATTTGAGTATTTGAATTCTTAAAAATTATTAGATTTCACTTTAAAAATAATATTTGTTGGTATGAATTCTTGTGAATTTTAGTAGTTTAGATAAGTTTTAGATAAAATAAATTTCTACTTTATTTCTAAATAACGTTCCAGTTTCAACAGACTAATTTTCACAAAAATCAACATATGAAATATTTAACAAAAAAAATGATGCAAAACTGAATAAACACAAATATTGTATAAAGGGAAATTGAAAAAGTTCTCTTATATTTCGTCCAGTAAAATAAATGTAATTAATTTATTTCAGAATGTAAAACATTTTGTACCTTTGAAAATGAAATGGTTAAGAGAAAATTAAATGAATATATGATTAAATATTAATTAGAAGTTCGAATAAGCGAATCATTTATTATTAAAGGAAATCTTTTGGATCTGAATTAACTCCAGCTCATTGTGTTCTTTTTGCTACATCACGAAAGAGCAGTTTTATTCTGAATATTGGGAGATAGTCTAAAAAAGATATTAAACATTGGTTAAAAGTGAACGATGAAAACTTATTAAGAGTAAATTCAAATGTAAATTGAAAGGTAATGCGAAAAAGGGCAAATTAATATCCTTTCAAATGTTGTTAAGTGCAATTATTAAACTCTAAACATCTAAATAAATTATAAGTAATTTCATGGAAAGCAATAATTAAAATAGTAGTCTAAATGTAAAATATAAAATAATAAACCTGAAGTCATAAAAGGAAAAAGATGATTAATCGGAATAGTTTAGAGATATTGAATACAAAAAGGAAGAAATAAAACCCAAAGATTGAAACTGATAATAAGTATTTATGAAACTAATCTGTTTTATTGCATCAGATTTTCGTAAGACGAAATAATTTGCACCAGTGGTGCTTGTTTTGTATTGTTAAAATTTTATTTTAAAAGGGACTACCCGATATTAATAGATTAAATAATCTGATTATAAAAACAGTATCTTATATAGTTAATAATACAAGTTTTTGTAAGAAGTCATTGATTGTTTAAAAGTACTTTATTATACAGTTTTAAGAAAGTACCCATTAACTACAGAAGAAACAATGCTTTTATGCAACATCCTTAATTAGAAACTTAATGAATAAAGTTATATATTTTGGATTTTTCGTAAGCTCTGTGTAAATAAGTGAAAACAAGGACATATACTTTAGTAAAATTAAGGTTCAATTTGGCTAGAGATTTATTTTTAACTCTCAAAGTGGAGTTACAATAATTCGTACTGGAAGAGGTTTTTACTCTTAATGGTTTTCAGCCTATTTGAGGGATTCGTAGGATTCTTATAAACTAATAGAATGGGGTCTTTTAATCACAAGCCCTAGATATTATGTATGGTTTAAGGTAAAAACTCACCTACAGGTTTTAAACCAAATTATTTTCATTCATATTTCATTACGAGACTAAACAAAACTGAAACATAAATTAATATAGTGTTTTAAAATATTTAGCCCTCCTGATGGTTTATCTTCGCTGAACACTGCTGTAGAGGTCAGCCTCTGGTGCAAACACCTGTTCCACTGTCACCAGTTTTACGTAGGGCACAATTTACTTTTCCTACAAAATTTAACAGATCTTGGACGATATATCTCTTGGAGATCTTGATCGAAACACTTGGAGGGTTATGATTAATGATAAAACTCGATGGCTCTTTTTTGTGTCTGGATTTATACTTTCCTGTGATATGTGCAGCGGTAGTCCGGTTGGAATATTAACGGATTACCAACCGGAGGATTGCGAGTTCGAATTCAACCAAAGACCGTAGTGTACAAGGAGGGCTGGTGTACGTTAAATCTTTCTTGGCCTGAAATGTCCTCACGTTGGCGTGGTGTGGAAGTTTGGAGAGTGTGGTGCCAGCTCAGGCGTGACCTCGTCATCTGACCGTGGTTCAAAATGACGTGGTGCTGTCTTCGGATCTTTCCCCTTGGGAATGATCCCGGACCGTCACCAATAGCCCATTGTGCTGCTCCAGTGCGACGTTAATTAAGATACCTACCTACCACTACAATTAAGGGGCACAGGAGAGGAAGAATATATATAAAGAAGAGAGCTAGGGAGTTTTAGCAGTGAATGCTATAAAACACTAAATAAATTCATGTTTCAGTTTTGTTTACAGTATGACTTATTCTATGTTTACTATTGCACTCCTTTCATTCTGTACATGATACATTAGTTCTTAGCAGAGAATGAAGGTAGGTAGGTAGTCAATTTCGCACTACAGCAACACAACGATCTATTTGTAGAAAATGAAATATTAAAGAAAATAATTTGGTTTAAAGCTTGCAAGGGCGTGTTTTTACCCCCTTAAACCCCACATAAGTCTTGTGACTACAAGACCCTATTATATTTGTTTATAGGAATAAATAATATTTAGTCTATTCTCTATTTCCAGCGGAATATAGATTACTTTTCATAATGCAGAAGATTTTAATGTTTGCTAATGTAATGTATGATTAATATATTATCTTAATTAATGATTCATGTTTCTTTCATTTCAGGGCGCTCCTTGATGAAAGTTGTGCAATTTGAAATGCATAGTCTCAGAAGCAAATGGAAGCAATCAGCTTTATCGTCAAATCACTGCTAATTGATTTTCTAACTAGTTTATCAAAGCGCGGAACTTGTCTACGACAGCAGTATTGAACCCCTAGGTGCCACAAGATGTTGTAGAAGTGCAGTATTACTTTTACCTCGAACAATGACAAAATAACCATAACTATTGGTGTTGAAATATTCTATTGGCTAAGAAGGCCAAAACTGGTTCGAAGTCATGCAAGTAAGACTGTAAGTTGCAGAATGGAAATATGCGCGTGAATCACTAAGAGGGTAAAATATGCGTAATATATGAATATAATATAAAAAATATGCATAATATATGAATGAGCTTTTCCTACATATAAACTTTCCAACACAATATTGTCCCGCTTAAGATCAAGATCTATTTTTCTTCTAATACGAAATATCTCGTTCATCAAGATCTGGTCAGTTTTGCTAATGACGAGATACCTCTTCGAGACAACAATCACCAGAAGGTCAAACCCTTTCGTACAGCTAACTTGATATTAGTAGGTGTCTATGTAAGTTATGCATTTTTATGACGAACTATCGGAAAAAGAAACACGGTGTTCCAAAATCACGTAAATCCCGAATCGCTCATCAATGTACGGAACTTTTATTTGGCAGCACTATAGAATCCCTGAGTGTCACAAGATTTTTAAGAGTGCAGTCTTCCTTTTAAACTACATAATCACTAAATAACCATTTGCATTGGTTGAAACAATCTTAGGAAAGATTCTATTGGTAAAGAAGGTCAACATTGGTTAGAAGTCATGCAGAGAAGACTGCAAGTTGTAGAACGTATATATGCTTGTGAATCCCTAAGAGCGTAAGAAATTTGTATAATACATGTATGAGGTTATCCTGCATTTAAACTTTCCGACGTAGCATTGTCCATTAAACCCTCATGGTGGTTGCCGATTATCTCTCTTGGTTGACGAGGTATATCGTTATAGAAGATATATCTCGTCGTTAGAGGAAACTGAGCAGATCTTTTTAGAAGATATATCTCGTCGTTAGAGAAAAACTGAGTAGATCTTTATAGAAAATATATCTCGTGGTTAGAGGAAAACTGAGCAGATCTTTATTGAAGATATATCTCGTCGTTAGAGGAAAACTGAGCAGATCTTTATAGAAGATATATCTCGTCGTTAGAGGAAAACTGAGCAGATCTTTAATGAAGTATATCTCGTCGTTAGAGGAAAATTGAGCAGATATCTATAGAAGATATATCTCGTCGTTAGAGGAAAACTGAGCAGATCTTTATAGAAGATATATCTCGTCGTTAGAGGAAAACTGAGCAGATCTTGATCTCGTCATCATAAAAAATAGACAATATCTTGATGACGAAATATATCGTCATTAGCAAAATCGATCAGATGTGGATGGACGAGATATCTCGTCGAAACCATTTGGAGAGTTAAACCCACTTAATGAATAAATGGACGCTTCTATTGGTTGAAAGAATGATAGGATTCTATTGGTCCGATCAATATATTTTTCATCAAGTATGAAAAAAACTGGCCAAATCTTGGTCTCAACATCATCGAAAATCACCTATATCTTGATGACGAGATATCGAGACACAAGAAAATTGGTTAGATCTTGATGGACGAGATATCTCGTCAAAATCACTTGGAAGGCTAAGCCCTCTCGTACAGCCAACTCGCTACTAGTAGGCGCCTATGAGAGCTACGCAATTTTATGACGAACTATCGGGAAAAGAAACATGGTGTCCCAAAATCACCAAAACCCCGAATCGTTTACCAAAAGCACGGAACGTTTCTTCGACAAAACGCATCAAAAATTCGAGAAAAACCGCAGCCCGCACTCGTGACGTCAGAAAAAAGAGGGAGGGCGCCAGTAACAAACAGGAGAGCGACATCAAACAGCGCAGGAAAAAGGGCTCCCTCGAGCTCTAATGAGCGTCCGCTGATTGGACGGGAAAGGTGTCGAACCCAAGTGACGTCGTTAAGACAGTGACAAAGCTAATTGAGCATCTCCTGCGACAAAGAGTCACGTTCGCCGCTTCTTGCGACCCAAACCGCACGATTGTGACGCGGACTGTCGCTCCGTAACGACCACCCCTTCTTTCTCTCTGCCCCCTCCCACTGTTCGAAATGTATTCTATTGCACGTTCGGGGCCCCGCTCCAGATACAGCCCTAACGAGGTTATGGGAAAAGTCGCCGAAAAGGGATGGGTTCTAATTTTCTCGGTTTGGCTGCGACGCTGGAGGAACAAGTAGGGATCCAAGCTGCCTTTCCGGAGTAAGGAAACTGGAAATGTCGTCAGGATGTGGGAAAATTCTACGCAAGGGGATTTAAAAAATGGTAGAATAATCAAAACCGAAGCGGTAATTATGACCTATAAGTTTAAGAGAATATTTCGGAGAAGAATGTAGTCAGATGAATTCCCAACTTCTGGAGAACCAAACTCTTCTGGGGTTCCTGGAGTCAACTGACCAGAACTTGATCTTGTCATCATCAAATAATCGGCAATATCTTGATGTTGAGACATCTCGTCATTAGCAAAATTGATCAGATCTTGATGGACATCTCGTCGAAACCATTTGAAAGGTTAAACCACAGGTAGGTAGGTCAATATATTCATTCTGTAATCTGCAGTATTTCCTGACTTCTAATGAGGTTTGAACATCTTGTGAGTTAATAGAATATTTCTTCATTAGCAAACCTGAACAGATCTTAATGGACAAGATATCTCGTCATAAGCGCCATGAAACTTCGGAATTAGTGTGTTGGGCTTTAACGTTTAACGATTAAGTGTAAACGACGCTAATAGATTACTGGCAGATATTTACGCACGCTCTATAAGCTACGTGAGTTGAAGAGTACAAGGAGATGAACTTAATGACATAAAGCATGCTCCCCTGGTTATTTGAGCTAAGTTTTTCTCATTACTTTCTCTCTCAATGATTAAATCGGGCCGCGGTAGCCCGGTTGGAAAAGTAACGGACTAGCTACCGGAGGGTTGAGAGTTCGAATTCAATCAAAGACCGTCGTCTACAAAGGGGGATGATGCACGTTAAATCTGTCGAGGCCTCCAATGTCCTCATGGCGTGGTGTGGAAGTTTGGAGAGTGGGGTGCCAGCTCAGGTGTGACCTCGTCATCTGACCGTGGTTCAAAATTACGTGGTGTTGAACTCGGATTTCGCTGATCCCTGACCTTCTCCAATAGATTGTTGTATTGCTCCAATGCGACGTTAATTAAAATGCCTACCTACCTCAGCCATTAAATCACCATTTAAACTTATATCGGTTTCATATTTACTGTTCGTTAAACGCTAGAAACGAAAATTGAATACACTAATCCTCCTGGCGGTTGGTTGTCTCGGGATAGAAAAATCTCGTCAATAGAAAAAGTGATTTCTTCTTGATGGACGAGATATTTCGTCATTTTAAGTCAACTGACCAGAACTTGATCTTGTCATCATCAAATAATCGGCAATATCTTGATGTTGAGACATCTCGTCATTAGCAAAATTGATCAGATCTTGATGGACATCTCGTCGAAACCATTTGAAAGGTTAAACCACAGGTAGGTAGGTCAATTCTGACCTACCTTTATTTGTTTTCTGAATTTATGTCTCACATTTTGTCATGTGTTTACTAGGATTTTTTCATTTCACATTGTGTCATGTGCTTGGCTCTGGGACTTGACCGAGCTGGGTTTCAAAAAGGAATGAAGGGTCATGATTGGTTGTGTGGTCGATTCTGACCTCCCTGTTTTGTTTTCTGAATTATGTTTCAAATTTTGTCATGTGTTTGGTGCTAGAACTTTTTCGTTTCAAATTTTGTCATGTATTCTCTAGGACTTCTTCAAGTTAAGTTTTGACGAGGTATGTAGGTATTTAATTAACGTCGCACTGGAGCAACACAATGGACTATTGGGGACAGTCTGGGATCAAACCCGAATGGAAAGATCCGAGGACAACACCACGTAATTTTTAACCACGGTCAGATGACGAGTTTGAACAAGGAATAGCAGGGTATGATTATTCCGGCCACTGTTTCTACCTGAATCTATGTTTCACACTTTGTCGTGTGTTTGGCGCTGGAACTTTTTCAAGTTAGGTTTTGACAACGAATAGCGGAGTATGATTGTTTTGTGGTAGATTATCACCACTTTGGATTTGTTTTCTGAATTTATGTTTCACAATTTGTCATGTGTTTGGCTGTGCGATTTTTTCATTTCACATTTGGTCATGTATTTGGTGCTTGTTTGGTATGTGTTTGGTGCTGGTAATTTTTCAAATTTGGTTTCGACAAGGAATTGTGGGGTATGATTAATGTGCTGTCGATTCTGACCACCCTGTTCCATTTGTTTTCTGAATTTATGTTTCACATTTTGCCATGTGTATGGCATTGGTGTTTCGCAATGGGATCCTAATGGTATGAACCCAACCAAAAGCAGTCTGCAGGACAGACCTACTCCGGGCATTCACGGATGAGCACCTCACGCCAAGGCACTGGAGTGGGGGATGATGTCGATCTCGAAAAG
Source organism: Meta bourneti (assembly GCA_933210815.1). Classification (NCBI taxonomy): domain Eukaryota; kingdom Metazoa; phylum Arthropoda; class Arachnida; order Araneae; family Tetragnathidae; genus Meta; species Meta bourneti. The sequence continues at coordinate 21,263,505 of OW119931.1, forward strand.
AGAAGGGACGTTCCAAAACCGAACACCTCGAAGGGGCGTGGGAGTGGAGGGGCGGGGTGGAGGCTTCGTTAACAAAACTAATCACGTGACTAGAGGTGGCGGTCGAAGATGTAACGAAACGGAGTGCGTCGCAGTAATTACCGCCCCTAACTGACGTGTCAATGAAGGGCTCCCCCTGCCCTAATGAGGTCCGGGCCCCGCGCTGGGCCCCGGGGCCGCCCCAGGGTGTCGCCAAAAAGGCACGTACGGGTCGGGAATTACCGCGGCATTAAGGAGCCGGAGTCGGTGACATTGAAATGATGCCTCGAGTCGGGGGTGGCACTCATTAGCGCACTGCCGAAGTCATCCCTGTTGTGTAAGTAACACGCGCTCCGGAATCAAGTAAATGTTTCTCCTGATTGAAATTGCCCCTGCAGTCTCTTATCCCGAAATCCTTGGGAGCAGACACTTTTCGGATTTGGATAATTTCCAGTGCCGGGAAGAGGACTTGTGAAGTCAGGCCAGTTTCCAGGCCTGCCAGAGTGCAAACCTCAGCAGCAACTCTCCTTCCACTTCCTCAAACTTTTGCTTTTCTATCACGCCCTTTATCAATGCACGCATGGAACTTCTTGTGGAGTGGTGTTTTGATCCTGTCAGGCCATCTCTGCTTATGCGGCCATGATGGTCTACACAATTTAATAACAAATTGTGTTTCCGTTTCGTGTAAAATCCTGCATCTTTAAATGTTTGCACGCTGTACGTACTCGCCATTTCTTCTCGTTTGCTGCAAGAAGCAGTTAAATGGTAGTTTTGTTTCTGCCTACTGCAAGGTATATATTAATATACATATATATATAATATACAATTCAATAATTCAAACCAAAGGGAAATTTAAGAATACCAAGATAATTTCAAAAATGAAAATATATATATATATATATATATATATATATATACCCAGTACTTGGGCTTTTTACTTGTTTACATTTCTTAGCACTTAAGACTTTTAATGTTTTGCATGTTTGAGGAGTATATATATATATATGTATATATATATATATATATATATATACCCAGTACTTGGGCTTTTTACTTGTTTACATTTCTTAGCACTTAAGACTTTTAATGTTTTGCATGTTGAGGGGTATATATATATATATATATATATATATACATATATATATATGTATATATATATATACATATATATATATGTATATATATATATATGTATATACATATATATATATGTATATATATATATATACATATATATATATATGTATATATATATATATATATACCCCTCAACATATATATATATATATATATATATATATATGTGGTCTGCCTACTACGTGCGAAAATTCCGATGTTCTCAAGTTTGAATTAATTATTTTCCCGTTCTGCTTCGAGCGTTTCCATCGTGACCAGATCACATGGAATTCCAACCAATTAGAAGATCGCTCTTGGAATACGAATACGATTGAGTGTTCTAATAAGAACGGGGAAAAGCTTTCGCTCCTCTTGCCTCACATACACACATTTGTGTATACATATATAATTAATCCTGTCGAAAAATGTAAGGCATGTATTCTCAAATTTGGAGCATTCTGCATTCCTCTGTCTACCCATATTTATACAAGCCCAGCACACCACTGAGGAATGGCTCTGGTTGAAAAAGGCTCTCAGTGTGTTTCGAAATTTTAAACTGAGGAAGTGAACTCAAAATTAAACCGTATCCACACAGGGATGTATGTCCAAAAGCATCTCCCCTCGAATAATATGCCCTCGTATAGCAAAAAAAATGACTCTATAAGGATAAATCAAACCCACAGGTGGTTATTTTATTTTCAATAAAAGTACTGTATACCCTCGATAAGTCGTCACTCAAGGGACCAAGGAGTTTTGATGTCTTAAGGAGAATGACGACTTAGGTAAATTTTAACCTTCCAAGGAGGTTTTGACGACGTATCTCGTCCATGAAGATCTGACCAATTTTGCTAATGGCCAGATATCTCGTCATCAAGTACTACCGATTTTTCGACGATGACGGGGTCAAGATATGGTAAATTGTTTTCTAATGACGAGATATCTCGTCCATGAAGATTTGACAAATTTCGCGAATGACGATATACCTCGTTGAGGCAACCACCAAAAGTAAAAACATCCCGCAAGACCCGGACATGAATGTCATGTAAATTTTGAATTAAGCCTGGTATTCATGACCTTGTACTTTGTAAACTCAGAACCTTGAACTGATGTAAGGTAATTTCGAAATTGTTAGCAAGATTTTAAGAACTTGTGTTTTATTAGGTGATGAAAGAATTCCTCATTTTTACTTTCATCACTCACACTTCCACGTTTTTCTTCTAAAATTCCGTAGTTAAATCCTTTTTTAAGTTGCTTGAGAACGTTATTGTTCTAATCTGTGTAGTTGATTATTTCAGAGATAGTGCATCCACTTTAATTTACTATTTCAAATAAATTTTTAAAAAAGAATAGGGATCAATGCTCTTGACTTACCTATTTTAGTATATTTTCACTATGACGAATTACCCTGAATGGCATTTGAATTCGCAAGTAGTAAACGAGAGTTTAATTACATTATCGGTTATGAGAGATAAAAGGGAGTGGAAGAAAATTGACGACTTACATGGATGTGGCGTGTTATCCAGGAGACGACTTATCGAGTGAAGAAAATTAAGGACTTATCCGGATGTGGCGAGTTATCCAGGTGACGACTTATCGAGTGGAGAAAATTGACGACTTACCTGGATGTGGCGTGTTATCCAGGAGACGACTTATCGAGTGAAGAAAATTAAGGACTTATCCGGATGTGGCGAGTTATCCAGGTGACGACTTATCGAGTGGAGAAAATTGACGACTTACCTGGATGTGGCGTGTTATCCAGGAGACGACTTATCGAGTGAAGAAAATTAAGGACTTATCCGGATGTGGCGAGTTATCCAGGTGACGACTTATCGAGTGGAGAAAATTGACGACTTACCTGGATGTGGCGTGTTATCCAGGAGACGACTTATCGAGTGAAGAAAATTAAGGACTTATCCGGATGTGGCGAGTTATCCAGGTGACGACTTATCGAGTGGAGAAAATTGACGACTTACCTGGATGTGGCGTGTTATCCAGGAGACGACTTATCGAGTGAAGAAAATTAAGGACTTATCCGGATGTGGCGAGTTATCCAGGTGACGACTTATCGAGTGGAGAAAATTGACGACTTACCTGGATGTGGCGTGTTATCCAGGAGACGACTTATCGAGTGAAGAAAATTAAGGACTTATCCGGATGTGGCGAGTTATCCAGGTGACGACTTATCGAGTGGAGAAAATTGACGACTTACCTGGATGTGGCGTGTTATCCAGGAGACGACTTATCGAGTGAAGAAAATTAAGGACTTATCCGGATGTGGCGAGTTATCCAGGTGACGACTTATCGAGTGGAGAAAATTGACGACTTACCTGGATGTGGCGTGTTATCCAGGAGACGACTTATCGAGTGAAGAAAATTAAGGACTTATCCGGATGTGGCGAGTTATCCAGGTGACGACTTATCGAGTGGAGAAAATTGACGACTTACCTGGATGTGGCGTGTTATCCAGGAGACGACTTATCGAGTGAAGAAAATTGTGGACTTATCCGAATGTGGCGAATTATCTAGGTGAAGTTTATCGAGTGAAGAAAATTGAGGACTTATCCAGATGAGGCGAGAATCTAGGTGACGATTTATTGAGGTTTTATTGTACTTTAATTCAAACATTGCATTTTGAATTGATTTATTATATTTGACTAGTAGTAACATGTTTGGGATACCGTCCGTTTTAAAGCAATGGTTTTGGTAATAATTGATTCAAAACCATTTGCCCCTGTGGAGAACCTTTAGAGGCGTGTAATCTACCAACGTAAATTTTGGAAGAATGAAAGAGAAAAATCATTCTCTTGATATTTAAAATAATATTCTTACGCCAGAGCTAACAAAGGGGAAGAGGAAAAGTGAAACGAACCATAAAATCAAAACCGAACGAACCTCTTTGTAATTGAAATGTAATAAATAGCGTTTGTTAGTTTTGGTAATTTTTTCAAAATTCTAGTAAAAACATTTGACGCTAGTAAAACCATTTGCATTTATCAAACTATTTGTATTTGTTGTATTTTTTCATCGTAAAATGCAATAGCAAACGAAAGTTTAATTAAAAATAGAAAGTAAAATATATTATGGGTAGAAAAAAAGAATTTGGATGTTCTAAAAAATATTGTAATGAAACCCTCGAATCTCGAAATCAACTCCATCGTGTAAGCATGAAAAGTTCAGTTCAGAGGTATAGAGAGAAAGAGAATTTATTACATTCAAATACTATCTAAAACTCTTTAAATTGGACTTAGAAAATTTTAAGCATCATATCTGAATCGATGATCTGGATACATATTTGCACACAGCTAATTATTTGGTAACTGTTTAATATTAACCCAAGCAGCTTAGTGTTCCCACATTGAAAATTTTATATAATTATGTGTTGTAGAATTTTTATAGTTTCATGATAAATTGCATGTCAAAAATTTACCAATGGAATTTAGAACAATAGTGTTCATATGAAGTAACTTTGGTTGAACTAATCAAAAATGTCTACTTCTGATTTTCACACTGAATGATAGTGCCTTCAGAACACATCAAGAAAATTCATTTAGTTGGCTGTGTATATATACAAATTAGTATAAAATTTAACAAAAGGATATAAATTTAGCAATTAAAATTTTGGTACTTTAATTTGACTTTTCCCACGAAAAGTGTCTTTCTACATCTGAGTTTTGATTGAAATTTTTTACCATTTAATGTCAGATCCATGTTACTATTCTGTACTCTTGAATTTTCTACAAATTTAACTTGATTTTTTAGATTCCTGTTTTCTTTTAAAAATTACTATCTACTTCTTTCACTTTAAATTCAGTTCACAGAAATTTTATTTGCCATAACGTGAGACATTTTAAATCTTTTAAAAAGATAATAAATCAGAACATAACTGAAACATGTAGCAACAACCAGTTTAAAAACTTATGTTGAAGGAAACATTCAGTTCTTGAATTATTGGTTTTAGTTTTGTGTAATGTCTATCCGATTTTAATTAGCTAGCAAGTATTCATGAATAAGTAAACATAATACAAATCTAAGAGCAATTTTCCAAGAACCAAACGTTTGTATTAAAAGAAGTTCCTAGACAGGCTGTTGATACATGTTTCAATTAAATTATGCAGTATTATCTTATTTAAAAAATTTAAGATGCTTCACTTTATGGCAAATAAAAATTATGAAGGATTCTTGTGCTAACTAAAATGCCTGTTTAAAGTTTTTTTTAAGTTAATTTGAGTTATATTAAGCGTGTGCAATTTGTAGTGTACTTCTAAACGTTGATGAGTTTTGATATATTGCATTTATTAAAGCACCCACAAACACTGATATTATTGAATGTATTTTTAACTCTGCACGTGCAAACCTGTCGTCCATGTATTGGCAATGACACCAGGAACTTGTTTTAAAGCAAACGTTTGGATCTTGGATTATTATTACAAGATTTTTGCTGTCTACCTGCTCATGAAGATATGCTTCTTATGCTCTTACTAAATAACTCATTTAAAGCTGTTTTTATTCTTGTTTTAGTACAATGATTTCTACACTGTTTACAATTGAGATAAAACGCGAACATCTGATCACGTAAATCAGACATGGAATAACGGCTAAATTTTTAGCGTATTGAATAGTCTAAGATGATCAAGTTGTTATTTAACAACTTAAAACTCAGGAAACGAAATACTCAAGTAGAACACCATTCGATATAAAAAATTCAATGTACTTTAAGGAGTTAGTACCATACTGACATGCTTAACACTTTTGACGTATTCCTCAACACCAGTGGAAGAAAGAACGAAGCAAGAAAGGGCTTAAGAAAACCTTTATTGAAGTGTGGGTGCTTTCGATCTGATTGACAGATACACAATGCGCGTGGACATTTCGATGGCGTGTTTAGCTGGACAATGAAAGAAAGGTGTAGGGAAATGCTGCGCAGTTGATGAAAGTTCTTTTTCACGAGGTACAAACGATAGCATTGTGTCTGTACGTCCTAAAGTACTTGTTGGACTATTTGATACACAATAAACATTTATAAATGGCACTCAAAATATATGCATTGTGAGAACCACATATGTACATATTCGTTGGTACCCATTGAATAAGTTGAAGAATTGGAGATTTTTCTGCTGCCTATAGCAAGAGATGATGTTGAAAATTGGTATAGCAGATGCATATGATTTTGGAAAACTGTCAAAATGATTTAAAGCTTCTTTGAACTTCGACCTCCTGAGTTTATTAGAAATTATTCAATTGTTTGGTATTATGTATCTTTCGATTCCTCATTTTCAAGGAGTATTAATATTGCTATGGTAAGTTTAACTTAGAGTCAGGCAATCAAAACGAATAAATATTAAGTCATCACAATTGTCTAAGCACTAAATTTATAGCTTATTGACTGTGGTATAGACTTTTATTTCGGGTACAAAGGGGTTACGAAAGTGAAAAACGTTATTGTACTATACTTCACATTTTTCGAATTTGATGATGATTATTTCATCAGAACAGTAACTTACTGCATAATATGCTACAGCTACCGTCACACGCTCTTTACAGATCTGCAAGCAGGTAAACAGCTTGATTTGTTCGGAAGATTTTAGTTTTGCGGTTTGTGCGTTCTTAAGTGATTTCACTATGGCGAGAACTTTGGAAATAACAATGACGGAAGAAGAATGCGTGGTTGGTTTCCTCGTTCTGCGGTCACTTCTTGCTACATGCGGTTCAAGGGAGAATATTTCATTCAAGATATTTCTCAGAGTTGAATTGAATTCTTTTTCAATGTCACGGTTATTGAATAAATGAAAAGAAACTGGTAGTTGCACAAACTAAAAGAAAGGTCAATCAGATGTCAATATTATCTTTGGACGATTTTTCACTAGAAACAGGGTTGTCACAACCACAATGGCCTGAAAAACTGACTTGGCGAAACTTATTTGAACGATAAATAATAGTTTATACCTCTTTCGGTATCCACTTTGTTGTTTGATTATCTCTGCAAGCCGTTCTACGAAGCTATTGTTGACATCGAGTCAACAATAATCATCAAGTGGGTAAGAGAACAAAGAAAGGACCTTAACCCTCTTGGTGGTTGTCTCGACGAGGTATTTCGTCATTAGTAAAACTGAACAGATCTTGATGGACGAGATATTTCGTCATCAGAAAAACTGACCAGATCTTGATCTCGTTATCATCAAAAAATAGGCAATGACTTGATGACAAGGTATCTCGTCATTAGCAAAATTGACCAGATCTTGATGGACGATCGTCGAAACCACTTGGCCTTTTTTAATGATATAAATTTTAATCCCTACAACTTTGATTGTTGTCAGTTGTCGAATTTAGCAGAAATGCATTTTGACTATATAAGTGAACCTATGAAAACCGGCCAATCAAATGCTTTGGGGATTAATTTTCCGTGTATATGCGTAGGTAGACTTTACCTTATGGAGGGTATATTGAACGCTGAAAAATACTTTCGATCGCACGTTGCTCTCCAAACGTTCTAACGCAGACAAGTTTGATGATACCTCTTATGACACTTCTCAACATGATGAGCACTATCTCACTCAGCCAAAGTAGCATGTATTTAAACACGTAAGTACAGTTTTAGTAGAATTTTCTCTTCCATTTTTACGTTTTAGCTACAAAAATATCTCAGAGAGAAAGAGAAATGAAACTGTATTTCACTGACCTATATCTCTGGTGCTGACCTCGTAATATGACCTTGGCTCAAAATTACGAAGTGTTGCCCCAGACCGTCACTAATAGCCCGACGTGTTGCCTTTACGGCGATGAAAATTCAACTACCTATTTGACCAAAGAATAGACTCGTCCTTAGCAAAATTAAAAATTGCTCCTCAGAACCAGGAGATAGGTAGGTATGTAGGTAGGTATATTAATTAACGTCGCACTGGAGCAACATTGGGCTATTAGATCAATCCCAAAGGGAAAGTCCAAGGACAACATCACGTAATTTTGAACTACGGTCAGATGGAGAGGCAACACCTAAGCTGGAACCCCACTCTCCACAGAACCAGGAGAAAAGTTTCTAATAGGAAAAGCCAAAAGCAGTTAATCAAGTTTAGTAGCATCATCTGAATAAAATATATATTTGAAATTTGATTAACCTTATGCCGCCCGCATGTACATGTACAGCCATTATCAAGGGAAAGAGGTTTAATGAAATGCTAAAGATGTATGTTTTTGTATGAGTAAAAATTCATTTAATTATTTCATTTCAATCAGATTTTTAAATTCTTATAATATTGTCTGAAGGTCATGTCAGGTACGGATATCCTTTTTATACACGACCCTATATTTATCTTCTGAGTGTTTCTTCTGGTTTTGAAATCATAAGACAAAACAGTTGTAACGCTAGACTTTCAAAAAATGACTCCAGTACTGTTCCGATTTTAACGACGAATTCACTTCAAAAATCTCGATTTGTAAAATATTATATCTATTTAAAAGCATTGAAAATAGAATTCCTTTTCTCTTTTCTAGCCTCATTCAATACTAAATCTGGGAATTTTGACACTAATACCCTGATGCAGTTAGGTTTTTATCTACATTCCTTGAAACATAATAGTTGCATTTATCTGAAAAAATGAACTTAAAATTTATTTTTCACACCTACGATTAATTATAAATGCAGAGTGTGTACACGAAATAATCCGAACATGATTTTTCTGATACCGTAAAAATCAATCAATCCTTTTTCCCATTTCAGCATCTTACCAGCCCTTATTCTTTACTATTTTGCACCTTACCAGCTCTCCGCAGGTCGCTTTTATTTGTTAAGATGCACTACTAAAATACTGCAGAAATAAAAGTAAAATAAGTGCAGAACTTCGTTATACGGGAATGTCCCTCTTTCTTATTGTCAAGATAATATAATACAACCTTTAATTTTTCCTCAGACCTGTGTGCCAACAAAGGTGAATCAAGTCATTTTGAAGCGATAGGCGCAACTAAATTTGAGGCCTCTAGTCCATGATTATTTTCAGATTTGATATCCCAAATACATTTCTATATTTGTATTACAAAAAATGTATATTTAATTGTTTTGGTGCCAATTTATACAACTTATTACGATTATTATGAACATTGAATTCATCGTGGTTGATAGGTAGGTAGTTAATTAACGTCGCACGGATTATTGGCGACGGTCCAGGATCCATCTCTAACAGGACAACTCGTCATTTGAACCCCGGTCGGATGAAGAGGTAAACACCTGGGCTTGCACCTAACTCTCCAAATTTCCACCCCACGCTGTGATTTGAGACCACGACAGATTTAAAGTGCACCAACCCACACACGTACACAACGGTTTTCGGGTCGGACAGAGTTTCGAACTCGCATCCTTTTCATTGATGATCTGTTACTCTCACAAATGAGCTACCACAGCCCCGAATTCATTATGAAGTATCAAGAAAAAGTTTAGAATACAGGAAGGTTGAGTCCTAGTAATACAAGTATTTCAATGAGTCTAGTGTTGTCATACACTATCCTAGTTAAAAGCGTACAAAATGTTGCGAATAACACGCTTAAAGTGTTAAAATTCCACTCTTAAACTAATCACACTGTTTTTTTTTCATTCAGTGAAATTAGAAAATGATGGATAATGGTAGAAAAATTCATTCGTTGAACTTATAAATTTTTGAATTGTTGGCGAATCCTAAACATATTAGTGAAAAAGTAAAATATACATTTTTAAATTTTGATTTTAATCATGGCATTAGGGTAACTGAATGAAAAAACCCAGATTATTAATTCCACATAACTATTATTAAAATTTAACATAGACACGCGCCTACCACAATTTTGTGCTTGACTAATACTTAAATATATTCTTTCTACTATCAAAACACGTTTTATTGAACACTGTTAAAACGAATTAAATTTGTTTATCCATAAACATGCACATCCAACATACACGAGTTTCCATAGGTATGTAGCTATTATACAATAAATTTTCCTAATCTAGACAGGGTTGTTAGACTAGTCTAGACTAAAGATCGATTAAACAATGGTTTTTAGACTTTGAAAAGATCGATGAAAATAGAAAATCAAGTCTTCCATTAAATATTGTATCCTTAAAATATTTTAAAGCTGTTTAGAATTGCAAAATATAAAAAATTCTCATTCCAAGAATATTTTCAGGAAAATTATTGAATTGTAACGAGTCGGTTAAACTAAACTGCATACTCTGATTTACATAGTTTTAAAATAGTCATTAGAATGTTATAAATATGCACAATAGATGGCAGCACTACATAAGGAATACATGAAGATCAAGTTCATGGCGTTTTCGCTAGATGACTGCACTTGTTATATAACATTGAATAGAATTTAATTATTTGAAATGATTCTGGCGCTTGTTTCTTAATGGCAGTGTCGTTGCTCGCATTTATTGCCTCATTTGAATTCATTTTTAATGAATAAAAGACTCGATATGTACAGTATTGATTGGTGTATATATCGGTTTTGGAATATCATACAACCTATGTCCCAGTTACAGGACTGACATAATATGTACAGTCGTGGGGAAAAAAACAAATATCAATCATGTCAGAAACATATACTGTCAAAAAATGACATACTACGAATTGTGAATACCCATCTTTTCTCTTAAAACCTTTCTGAATTCTTTATGTTATAACATGTTACTTTTCGTGCAAATGGTGTAGCGATGAACTCTACTATGTTTTTCAGATCCACAGAGTTGTTTCTATTAGCATTCTCTTTGCATAGGAATTTTCAAAATTACTATGCGTTTTTATAGTACTATGTACAGTCGGGGAAAAAAACGAAACACCCCGTTTATTTAGAGCACTATTTATAGAGGAGCAAATTCAAAGTTATCATACAATAGGGAATAACGTCTTCAAATGCAAAAACATTGCATAAGGGGTCTAAATATGTCTAAATATGAAATTTCATGACTACTATTTTTATATCCGGAGATATTCAAAGTTGCTATGAATTTCAAGAATCATCTGCACTTAAAGAATCGCTATTCGCAGATCGAGTTACCCGAATTTCAAACTTAAACACTATTTAAAATAGTGTTCCAATTTGAACACTATTTGTCACCGCGTGCAAACGATCCGAGAATTATTATATTTACTATGCAAGTGAAAACGATTCGAGAATTATGTTATATTTAAGTGCAAGCGATCCGAGAATTATTATATTTATTATTCGGGCACAAGCGATAATATTGTGAATTGTAACCATGATTAAAATGTGATATAAGAAGGACTTTGAATTGAGAACAATTCTAAACAGGAGAAAGTATTGATTGATGTCTGTATAATTGTGTATCGTCTTTAGTGTTTTTAATAAATGTTAATTTTTTAATTAGCGTTCGTCTCCATGTATGCAAGCAAAAAGCCTACCTACAATTATTTAATACATTCGAACTGATGTTCCGGTCATCAAAAAAGTGAATATAGTGAGTCATTCAATTATTGAACATTGATTAGTAGAGTTCATTTATACGACTCATAACTGGTAAAAGGCAATGTATTTTAGATTACATAAATGAAATTTCTAACCATTTTTCAAAAATTTAAACATCCCTCAGGTTTGTCACGTTTTTTAAACTTTTGGTTCCCCTAAAATCGTCATAATGAGGAAAATTTAATGTAACGCAAAAACTAACAATTGGAATAACCTGAAATTTTGCATGGTCATATGGAGTCCTTCTTCTTCATGGAGTCCTTCTGAATCGATTCCCATCAAATTATAGTAGGGTTTCAATTCAGAATTTTTTTAAACATAATTTAATAATTATAATTGCATACTAAAAACTATTTTTAAAACCAAATATTAGGTGGGTTTCGTCTGGGTTGCTTAACAGTAACACAGTACAAAATATCAACGCTACCGAAATATTATTTAGGAAGATATCCATAAAAGTCTGAAAAACTGATTTAACATTAGGAGCTCCAATCTTTCTGTACTCACTAACTGTATGGCCCCGCGTTGCGGAGGACAACGTGTTAGTAAATACCTCCCTCTTGGATTTTTTACTCTTTTTTGCATGCCTTCTTATAGATTCACTGTTATATAATTCTATAAATTTATCATTATTATTATTCGGATTTAAAAGTTTTATGGTTTAATGTGTCACGGGATAACTGATTGTTAGTAAACGACATTAGATTTTTCGCCGTCTCATTGCAAGTCTTCATGTAAATTTCCCAATTTCACCCTGATGTTCAGCTTCGATCAGTCTTTTATTGGTAGCTTATTCCTTAGATTCATTGTGACGTCTTTCACGTAGTTTATATTTAGCTGAATTGCTTGATATGGAACGTTTTTTTTTTTTGGCATTGTCGTTAAAAAGAGTAATTACAATGCAAAAAACAATCGCTATAAAAAAGGCAGCAGTAAACAATATGAAATTCTAAATTACGATGGATTTAAGAGTTGAGTTGTACAGGTTTGCTGTATTGGATGTGGAATAATTATAAAAAATAATGCTTATTTAAAGAAGTGAAATATAAGACTCGAAAAAGTAGTGTATTAAATGTTTATTTAAAGAAGAAAAAGCAAGACACGAAAAAGACTATATTGAATTTTGAACATTTTCTACGTTTTTTTATCGAATTTAACACGAATATTTAAGTCAAGTCTGAACAAAATATAATAAAAAAAGTTGGGGCAAAAACCGCTACTGAATCAGCCGGTGACGTCACGGCACTCTGTCCAATCAGGTAATTTTTTTAACATTTTATGTTAAAATTTAAATTTTTGAAAATTTTGAAAGGGCGGAATAACTTTCCCAGTTTATTCTGCATATTTTGACACCTCTCTCAGATCTCTACGTGCTGTGGTCGAGACGAAGATAGATTTCCAACAAACTATCACACATTAATAGTGTAGATAACTTCAAAACGGTAAGACCGAATGACATAAAATTTGGTATCTGAAGTTAAATTTTGATATAGATTTGAAATTGTGTATCAAAATAGGTGTTTATATTGAAAATTATGAAGTTGGTGCTTAATTTAATATGAAGATGGCCCTTATGCAAATTTTATGCATTTGAATTTTTCGAAGACGTTATTTCCTGTAGAAGGCCATCTTTGAATTTTCTCTATTGTTAAAATTTCTCGAATGAAAAGGGATGGTTCGTTCTTTTTCCGTGACTGTACTTACTGTAAATATTTTTCAGATGTATAACAAATTTCTGAAGTCTAGCTTTTTAAGTGAATGTGGAAACAAAATAATGATTTGATGTCACTTGAGACCTCATTCAATATTTTGAAGTATAACACTAAATGATGTTTGTTTTTGGTGACCACTTCATATGGCATCAATAATAAATTTCTTTTAGGATGATTAGCAGATTATGAAAGAGCAACATTGAAAAAAGTCACTTGGCCATTTTTACAGTCAGATGAACTATGAAGTCTCTTAAGAGTCCTCCATCAACAACCCCCACTCCTTCAAGTGGAAGTGTTGAAACGATTTCGTAGGCTTGGAAATCAAATACGGAGCAGATGAGGTGAAAGCAAACCTCCAAATCTAGAGCACCAAACAGTTAGACGTCAGCGAAATTAAATACACGTCTTTAGAACATGTTTGCAATGAACTTGTGGTGTAATAAACTTTTTTGTAGTAAACTTTTTGTGTTAAAATGTCTCTCAAACACAATATCCATTTCCTTTTGAATGAGGGGACGAAAGGAAAGTGACTCATTAAAGAATTTTCTCAGATCATGATTACTTATATACAGATGTAGTTGACGTATTTATTATACGTGAATTATATAATAAATCTTTGAATATTGAACATCATTAACTGATTTCTATTACTGTCCAGAATTTTTTTCCTTTTATATGTCATTAATTTGTTTGTCATGTAAATGATATCTATGAAGAAGGATCGGCTCAAGGGACGGTTCAACCATACCATTTCACACTATAACAATAATCAACTATAACAATAATTACCACAACATAATATTTGGTAAACTGCTCTGCATATTTTCAAATAATTAAATTTTTAAGAGAGTAAAAATAAAATTTTTCCAAGAATTCTATTAGCATATAAAATATAGAATGCTAAAATTGTCCAACTCCTAAAATTGTGATTCTTTGAAAGGAGAGACAAAAATGTACTGATAAACATTAATTAAATGTGTAGTTCGAAGGAGATTACTTTTTACCATTAAGAGAAAAATAACTTATTTGTTAGTAATTTGAAATTTTTTTCGCTTCCTCAAAATTCTAAATAGAGAAATAATGGTAATTTCCTTAAACACAAATAATTTGAAAGAATTGTCTACTAAAGCATAAACATGTTATTTTATAACAAAAAAAAAGACCACGAACTGTTGGATGAAGACTCATTTTATTATTTGTTTCATCTAAATATATAAAAGGTAAACTACATCGAACCTTCTAAATGAAATATACGGAGCATGTGCGCCCAGCTTCAGATCTTCAAACCGAGCAACCGGTCGCTCGGTTTGAAGATCTGCGAAGTGGTTGTGAGAAAGAGCATGAATCCTAAATTATTGATTGGTTAAATTGATTATCCACAGTGATTACACGCACCAGTCTGCGCTTCGATAGCCAAACAGCTAAGTCGATTGGTAAGCTCCCGTGATTTACCCTTCAGAGATCTTACGACAGCAACTCTTCCTATATGTCTACTTCATCAGAAGGTCTATGAGATGAAATAGACAAAGTAGATGAGTGAAATAGCTCTCATAAGATCTCAGAAAGGTAAATCACTTGGGCTTAGGAATAGACTTTGGCTGATTGGCTAAGAAAGCGCAGACTGGTGTTTTCAATCACGCTAGGTACTCACTCTTTAACCAATCAATGCTTTACATCCACATTAGGATTCATGCTTTTTTCCACAACGATCTGACAGATCTTCAAACCAAGGTATTGGAAGAAATAGCATGAAGCTGCTCGCACATGCTTTGTCGATTCAATTGGAAGGTCGATGTGTCCAGGCCGACTTGAGTCATTTGATTCGCAAAAACAAAGGAACATGTAGCACCTCGTATTATGGTGTGATGAGATGTCTCAGAAATGCACATAATCTACTTATAGGACATCAGTTTTCTTATTTCTTACATTATTCACAATCGCTGTCTAAGCTGTGATTTGAAGAATCTTGCTTAAATTGGTTATATTTTCCTAAACAGAACAAGGCTTTGACAGACGTTTTCGCTTGTGACACCACCAGAGACGTGAAATATAAGTAGACTAAGCATTGCGAGAGGAGTTTCAAGAAGTAGTTAATTGACTGCTCCGTAAAAAATTGACTTGGTTGACCGGTTGGCCATCTTATCGCCTCATTTTACTATATAACACCTCATGACTGGGTAGGGATGTGAATGCGCATTTTTATAGCGTAGTGGCAAAAATGGTGAAATCTCCAAAATCTACTACTATGTCGTGCGGACCAAACAGATGGTGAATCAATGGATGGACGTTTTCTATCGTCCCGTGAATCAATTAGATAACAAATGTTTGTTTCTACCTGCAGACGAAAGTAGTCTAAGTGTCACGTTACAACTAGTATTGGTCACACAATCCTAGGCACATAAAAAGGTTACCATTGTTCTCTCTACTTTTACATTTCCTGTGTGGACACTAACAGCAAACTATTATTTTCTGTCATTATTTCTTGCCAGATTTTCTCAGTCTAAAATGTTTTAAATGTTGTCTTTGATTTCTTGTCCAGTGATTTAGAAAGACATTCTGCCCTTTTTCACCATAATGAGCCTTTTCAACGACAAACTGCTTTCGTTCTAGTACGTTTGTTGGATTTTGTTTCTGTAAAATTGGCAATTTTCAGGATCTGTATTTTCTTTTATTTGTAACACTCTGCGACTCAATGGACGGTATAAAGTATTTGGGTTTGAGGTTAACGTAAGTCTTATGGTCATGGTAATTGCCCTGTTTGCAGTCACTTATTCATTTTGATCTATATGATCAAATGAATCCATAGATCTATATGATTTACTGGTACATAGGCCTCTTTTCTATACCGATTTCATTAATATCAGCCTAAGTTTAGACCTACCGATGAACTTTTAAGAGTTCAAAGCCTGTTGAACTGTTTTGTAAACAACGACAATTGTGTTAGCCTTTGGGCAATCAGGTATTGGCTAAGTGAATCGCTCTCTAGGTGTTGACGTCATCACTGTATTTTCCATTTACAGAAGATCCCTTTATCCAGTAAGGAACAATCTGGGAATTACTAGAGAAAAATGCCCTTATTGCTCAGATTAAAGACATCCCTATGCAATTTAGGTAAATTCTGATTCAATTAAAGCATCCAGGAGTTGCATCTGAGCAATGCAGAGTCAATTGTTTCATTGGATTGTCTCTTGATTTTGATGCGATGAATGTTGTCATCCAATTATCTTCTGTTTTACTGATGCCTGTTTCTGTTTTACAGTAAGCCTCTGCTCTGTGGGATTTTTGCATGAATTCACTAAATATATGAATCTCCATTGAAGTTATACTTCTATGAAGTACAATCGAGGTAAATTCAGTTCATTACGTTCATAAATTGCTTGATATCATTACTCACATACAACGGGAGAACTTCTTCTCAAACAAGTCCCTTTTCCAATAACTATTGGAGTAAATATTTTATTTGAATAGTAAATGGGAAGCAATGAGTCCGAATAGATCAAACAATTGAGCAGAAATTCTCAATAGTCGTGGTTTCGTTGCATCACAACACTTAAATTTGGATTTTAAATCCAACTTAAAAACAGCTTCTCTATTGTTCAAAATATTTCCAATTGCTTTAGTGAGTTTTACAATTTTAAAATGGGTTCATAGTATAGATTTCATTCTTTGCCACAATACATGCAATTCCCATCAGGGTTATAGAACCAATTTTTTAACTTCATTCATTCCTCTTTCATCATTTCTTTTCCTTTTGTTGCTAATAAAAAAAGTTTCTTCATATGAATCTGATTTAATCATCCATATGCAAATATCTTGGCATTTCTTTGCTATTTGAATGAGAATTACGCTTTTTTTTAATCCTCCTACTGGTTGTTTTTATCAAAGTTCCTCGTCATTAGCAAGACACCAGATCGTTTTGAACGAGATATGTCGTCATTAGCCGAAAACCAGATCGAGTTCTCATCATCATCAAAAGATCGGCAATATCGTGATGTAGAGATAACACGTCAATAGCAAAATTTTCCAGATTTTGATTAACAGGTATTTCGTCAAAACCAATTGAAGGGTTAAGTTTCTACCTTTTGATAAATGGACTAAAATGATAAATGGACTTTGCGTGATATTCAAATGAATCGGAAGAAGATTACTATTATTGTTGTGGAGAAAACAGGAAGGAAAAGGATAGGTACTGGAGAACTTTGATTGATCTCTTCTATTTTTGCATATAAAAATGTAGTACACGAGCGTTATGTAATTACCAAACTTGTGATTCACATAAATGAAAGATGAAAACTATAACCATATTATTTCAGCGTTTGAATGAATTTAATTTTTCTTTTCGAGAAAATATATATATACTCTTGACAGGCATTTAAAAGAGTTCCAGCTTAAAGTTGCAGATTAAATTTAAAATAGAATTATTAAATTACTTAAAATCAATAGAAATAAAATAGCGAACTATTTCACGAACTAAAACAAACCAGCAACAAATTGATAAAATAATATGGAATTCATTGAAAAATGTTAAAACACTTATTGTAATACAGTGACAGTCAGTACTCTATCTAATTGATCGTCTGGAAAGAAGAATATGCAAGTTTTCTGAAAAGGAAAAGCATGATTTTCAGGCTTAAAAACATTTCTTAAAATATAGATGGCATCCATAGTAACCCTTTGGCAAACAAATCGAAAAGGAAATTCCACACAAATAGGTTTTGAATCAAACTTACAGAAATACCGTCTCAATTCGACGTATCCTTTAATGCTCTTATTTACCACAGATAGTTTTCAATAATTCTGTCACTTCACGTAGCTTTAGACTTGAATGCAAAATAAATTATCTCTCATTTCACTATGAGAAAAACTGTGGGCAGTGTACGAGGGATTTTTCCATCAGTCCTTTCATTCCGAGAAGTCTTTCGGCCCATCTTAATAATGCTTCAAATCCTGGGTGTTGACACTCTACATCAACATTATACACGCAGAGTGCGTGAATTGATTCAAAAAAGCACTCAATGTGTCGCAATTGGTTTGACTCTGATAGGATCTCTAATACAAGGTTTCTATGTTGTATGTCTACCAGGAGACAAAGCAGAAATGTCTTTATTTCTAAGCGCCTTATCAGGAATTATGCTTTATTTTTCAATCTATCGTTCGTGTCGTAAAATTCAAAAGTTTCTTGACAAAATAGCTCTGATAACTAGAGATAGCTTGCAAAAGTCACTTCAACTTAAAAAGATTCTTAATTTCACTTACTTGTACTGTGCTGCTTTTGTGATTTTGGACATATCTGAACAAAGTCTTTTCTTCACTCAAAACTACGTAGTTGAATTGAAATTAGTTGTTTTAGGAGATAATATCTCGTGGATTACAGCATTCTACACTTTTGAGATTCTTATCTGGATCCATTTGACTCTCCTTTTGCATCAATTCTGTTTGTATTACAGCGTTATGTGTGATTCCCTGACGACCTTTTGGGAAAGTCTCTATTACGAACTGCAGTGTCCGGAAGTGGAACAGGTGTATATGCGTCTGATTGAGGTTTATGATACCCTCTACGATGCCATGCAGCTCGTAGAAAATACGTTTTCTTTTCCTGTTTTTGTAAGCGTATTCAGCTGCTTAGTCCGACTATTGTGGTCTGGATACGAATTGGCTTTTGCTACAGATATCAAATGGCAAATCTATCTTGAACATAGCATTGGTGCATTCTCAAACATATTGGCCCTTCTCAAGATAATACTATCAGCATCCGCAACATTGGATTCAGCAGAACGAGTGCGGAACAAAATGCTCTCTTTACCAGCAATGATACCTTTTCGATACAAGCAACTCGAAATCCTTCTGAAGAAGAAATGCTATTGCAGAAACAAGCTCACTTTGGGCAGACTTTACACCATAAATAGATCTCTATTAATTATCATTCCAGCGAATCTTTTCACTTACGGTATCCTTATCGGAAACCTTGCGAATAATGAAAAATAACTTAAATAGCACATGCTGCCGGTAACAAGTGGCAAATGGCGCTGAACCATTTTTTATTTATATCCGCATGCAATTATATTATTAAACACCTGAAGATGAATTTACTTTTTATGCAGAAAATAATAACAGAAATTCACACTTATAACTGCAGTACACATCTTACAGAACCGGATCTTGTTATTTCAGTAAGTTGTGTGTACGTATTACTCACACATTATCATTTTGTTTACTGATGTATTACTTTGAAGTGACCATGCTCCCATGCGCTCAAATTTTAAGAATTTTCTTTGCTATAGATACAAGCCTAAGATATTTTTATACTTATGTATTAGTATTACCGATTGTGGTACAGAGAAGAGTAAAGGGAAGAAGATTTGTCGTTTAGTTGTAAGTCGTAGGTCGAATCGTTTCAAAATGGATTGATAATGTTCTATTGACACGAAAATGGTAAAAAATTATTTAAATTAAAATTAAAAATTAAAGTATTGAAAGCAATTTTTAGATAAGGCTATTAAATTTACTAAGATCAAATTACGATGCTAGAGACATAAATTAATGTTTCGACAGTAACTTTACTTTGACATGGAATGTAAATTCTGCAATGAGATAATTTTGTATTTTACTTAAATTTTCTATATAAAAAGATTCCTGTTGTTCTAATGAAATCTCAAAAACAGTTGAATCGTGAAATTCAATACGAATCAGGCCAGAATACTCGTAAAACTGTATAAAAAAGTTCTTTTATGAACATATTTTTACTGTATAATTGAATGCTATGTCTACAAGATTTTTATAAGAACGTTCTAATGGAATTTTGCGTGTATTAAAGAATTCTGAAATATTTTTATTTCTGAGCTATTTTGGAAGTAGGGCAAAAATCATTTCGTTAAAATCACATTCTGCACATTGTAAATGGAAAAATATCGCAGTAGATCTGTGATTTTGTTTGTAGAATTGATTTGAGAAAGCTCATTTTTAGTTGAATTGAATTTCAAAGAACATTTTGATTAAAAAGCACAAGGATCCATGTTTGTAAGTTTTCAAGAAGCACATTGTTGTAAATGAGTGTTCTACTAAGTTGTTAATCAATATATATGCTGTTAATCAATGTCTTTCTGATTTCATTGCTAATAATTTGGTTATGTTTAAGAACTTTACTCTGCAGAAAAAATCTATTGCTTCTGTCACCAGATGTTAACATAAGATTGAATATTATTGCTGTTTACAATACTTTGAAATAAAGTTTGCTTTTGAAATTTGTTTCACACACAGACTAAAGTTATCAATTTTTTAAAATCTTATAAGATTTACGATGCGATCAGATTCTTATAACTTTGTGTTTATAATCTGAAACACTACTCCCGATCCTTGAATGCGTTCAAAGCAAATTTTTCCCTGTAGAAATTTTATTCGTTGCATTGTTGTTTGTTTTCCCTAAATTTAGGTACGCGAGTAAAGCTTTTGTGCGATTTCTAAATATTTAGTTAAAAGGCATCTTAAGGTATAGGAAAACGAAAAAGTGTTAAAGTAATTTTGCTTCTCAACTTGAGATTTGTAGGGTTCTTGCATATCACGATTGTTAAGCCTGCTTTTTGATTTGGTTTCGAGGGTTCGTTTAAGTATAAGAAAATTCCATTTGTAAATAAGATATTTATTTAGAGTTGGGTCATTTTTTCCTGGTGGTATGATTATGGTTGCCATTCCAAAAAATGAAATATCCTGACAAAGACCGGATACAGCACTTCAGAAAAGTTTACCTTGTACGTACACTAGATAAATTGGGTGAGTTTAACCAGCCCGCAGTCCAGATATGGCCCTCTGAATACGTTTACCAGGCCAAAAGACCACATACGGCGTTCCGGACAGGTTTACCAGGCCTGGAGTCCAGATATGACGTTCCAAATATTTTTATCCTACCAGATAGAGCCCTCCGAATAGGTTTAAGCAGCCTGTAAGTAAGATAGGGATACCAGATGTTCCTAGAGGATACTCTCATAAAAAATATAATTGTAGCAAACTGGAGTAACGTTATTCCACATAAAGCTACGTTGAAATTTGAGGATGCAGATTCTTGTTTTCATATACATTAATTACATTACTACTTCTGGTCAAAAAAACCCGATTAACTTAAGGGTATGTGAAGCATAATTGTTCAATACATAGGACAAATTGGATATTATACAACAATACATATTACTAATGTTTACAAAAACTATTAAATGGAAAACCTCCCAGCTTCGTCTATGCATTCAAAGGTATTGCAGGTACGTTGCTCTAATATGTATTGCAGTTTTTCAGCTCAGATGTCAACGGCTGTTTCACTTGAGTGAACTTCTTCCAGGTTTTTACTGAAAACGGGTAAAATTTTTAAAACGACCCATTCTCTATCAACAAACTTTCAGAATCACTTGATACAAATGACGATGGGTTTGATAATCATGAGTCTGGATGTCCATTTATATCGAGAGGTGGAAAACAAAGGATGATGCCACTTTATCCCTAATCTCACACATAGGAAGCAGCTAGCATTCGATGTTTTGACAACAATAACGCGTAAATATTCGTAGTAAAATTTTTAGATAGTAACAGGGGCATTTGTCATAATACTTATTTAGCTGATATTCGAACAGTATGCTTCAAAACTTCCTTCAGAAATAAAGCACATTTAACCGTATTCAAGCAGGGAGTGTGTCCCCTAGTGCCACCTGGATGAATTAGAGTAGGCACTAGGATGTAGAAATGAAAGAGCAAGTATGTGAACATTTTTATTACCTTTAATTCCAGTTTGATGGTATCCGTAGTTACAGTTAAACTTACAGTTTCACAGTAGTGGGTGCTTAAAGTTAAAACCACAAACAATATTGCATGCCTAGCAGCGTCGATGCATGGATTCCCGTGCTGTTGACACATGATAAATGCGTGTCACCCATCTGAATACCAACCTTCCCTTAACTCTGCTGGAGGTTGTCTCGATGACGTTTCTCGTCATTAGAAAAACTGACGAAATCTTGATGGACGAAATACCATTAAAAAAATTGACCAGATCTTGATCTGTTCATCATAAAAAAAATTGGCAATATCCTGATGACGAGACATTTCATTATTAGCAAAATTGGTAAGATCTTGAGGGACGAGATATCTCGTCGAAACCAGCTGGAGAGTTAAACCTATGGCTCTTGTCTATGAGCTCCATTTTTGATGAAAACTTACATTGGTTACATATTCTTTAATATTGAAAATGTAAGAATAATTGCACCATTTTGTCCATGAATATATAGTATTAGCATTTGTCAGGTTTTAATTGGTTTACCTATGTAAAAGTTCAGGTTGGTAACCTGCTGTGGACAATGGCTAGTTAATTTAATTTTATTTACTTTGGCCATTGTGTCCTGATCAACACTGGGATTGTTAGAATTTAAGCTTAATTTTTCAAAGTATATTTCATAAATCAATTTTCCGATTTCCTGAAACACGGTATATTTGAATTAGCACACAGTGCACAATAGATAAAAATAAACTTATCTTAACCATGCAAAGTTCAAAAATAAGTAACGCAGGCATCTATTTCTTGTTACCGTAATGCACAAAACTAAGCAGGTCGTGTATAATTAAATAGGTGTGTATCTCTCTCTCTGTGTGTGTGTGTGCAAGTCGTGCACCGTATTTTCATCAGGTTGTTCAAGATATATGTGACAAACAGATCCGATCCTGGCAAATTTTCTAGTTCCTTGAAAAAGCTTGATAGGATACCATGATTCATCCAATTACACACGGTGCTCTCATTTGGACGGCAGCTTCCTATAAAGGTGTACCAATAGTTTCTTCTTTAACACCTGTGGTACTTTTGAATACTACAGAATATTTAAGTTGACATATGATCAACCATACAATATGCTTGCTTATTCGATGGGCGTCGCAGCCACCAAAAATTGTTCCCTTCTCATGATGGTATTGTGATTGTCAAATCCCATTCTCGTGGATTATGCCTTTATCCCATTTTGTTGAAATCAATTGAAATGAGTAAACAGATCAATAGGGATAGTTGTTATTCGGTGTAGAACACATTTCCTTACTGAGTCAAAATATCCAACTGAAAATTCGATGCCTTTGAACGTAATTTAAAAGAGTCATCCGATTCGTAGAGGAGAATGAAGCTGCTGTACTTTCGGTGAGATGACTAGTAGTCAAAGATACTATACATGTTGTAGAGTAGTACTAAAATTTTATTCTTCCAATCGACAATTTAGGAGAGGGTATATTTTATGACGCCTCGCTGCAAATGCATTAACTCCTAACTTTTTGGAGATGTTGAGTAAATTAACGTCTAAATTAGTTTTGTGATTGTTTTAAAAACTTAGTATTATTTTGTGTGCCATTCGTCCATCCTTTTTTTATTCATTACAGAAAACTGTAAGCATTGTCTATATTTATTGTTAATTTTCTCATCAACAATGACATCTCTACTCTTGTAAAGTGCAAAGATACGTTTTCCTCAGTCAACATTATTCAGAGTACGAATTACACACCAGACCGATATCTCGATATAAAGTTTTCTCTGATTTTTTTTATTCATTACGGTATCTATGTAAATTTAAGTGTTTGTACATTGCATATTTTCGACCATTTCAAGTTATTCATCCATTTTGTGCCCTTCTGATGCAAAACCCATGTCTTAAACGATTGGTTTTTGTGTGCCTGTATTATATACAAATGGTTGAATATATTTTCATGAAACTCTGCATAATGTGAGTACTTACATTCATTTAGTGACTAAATTTGGTTGCGTTTGTATGGCCTTATCGTTCTATGTCTGATTTTGTGTCTCTACAAGTATCACATAAATTTTATTAAATATATTTTTATAAAATATCCTTTACTTGATACATCATATTTTACTTTAGTGAGTACATTATTTAAATTTTCTTCGTTTGCATAGTTAGATAAGTTGCATGCGAAAACATCTGAGTAACTATAATTAAACCATAATAATTTGTTAGATTTTCGGTAGCTGGAATGCCTATTGAGCATTGATATTACTTGGATTGTTTTACCAGTACTGGTAAAATGGCAATTATGTTTCCAAAATTTCACTCTTATATTTTATTTATTTCGAGCCTTACAGTTTTCTTTGCAAAATATGAACGATTTCTGAATATTTAGGACAGACGATATTTTGTAACGAACGGAAACTTGTGTTTGTCAACCACGTGCACAGATATTTTCCTTTTTTCGGTTGGAACTAATTTCGTATTTTTAAATTTTGTCCAAATTTTAGTTGTAAATTGTAGCAAGAATGCGAGATCACGAGATGAAAAATAACGAATTAATACCGTGAGAACAACTTTTTCTGCGAAGTTTGCTTTATTTTGATTAAATTCAATAAATATTTTATTTTTTAATAATTCCTTTTCAGCTCATGCAACACCACCTCAAAGTATTCGATTTAAAGCGGAATGTAAGTTAGAACAAAGCAAATTTTTAGTAGAATTTTGCTGTTATTAAAAGAATGTTAAATTTAAAAATTCCGAATTAGGACTCTTGAAATGCTATAAATTCTTTGTCATAGTGACAGAAGGTCAATGAGGCTTATTTTACGAGTTCAAGCTTTTGGCAACGTATGAAAAAATTTTAAAAGTTCGCTGAAAACAATGATTTAAAATATCTCTGTTAAATCGATTTGCCATTTTAGAAAAAGGCAATAGGTTACCTTTGCTTTGTCTGTACATGAAGACATTCAATTTTAAAACAAGTTTTTTATTATTGCACTTGTGCAATAATACAAAACAAGTGCAATAATAAAAAACAAGTTTTTTATTATTGCACTTGTGTTTTTTTTAAAGCGGATACATTTTTTCAAGAAAAAATGTATCCGCTTTAAAAAAAACTTAGTGATGAATATCTTATCAAATTAATCATCCTTCCCTTAAAGATAGCGAAAATCGAAAGTGCATTTCCTGGGGCGAGAATGTCACAAATAAAAAATATTGGCAGACAAACTATGAGTGCGATAATAATCGCGGTAGATTTGTCATTTTTATGAATAACTTTTACATGAAAAGAAACGAAAGGGCATTCGCCTAATCCCCTCAAAATATTCTTTGGTAGTAGTTATTTTAATGTCACCTTTCATCATTTTGTAGCTTTGTCATACAGCAGAGGTGCGATGTATGTGAAATGTATTACATGGATGGATGTGCATGTATAGGATTTGTGTCCAAAGTAAGTTATAGAAATTATAAAAATGATGAAAAGGTGTTAATAAATCATTTTACACTTAAATGATTAGGCATTTTCTACGAAAGAGAAAGGTGATTATTCTGGTCACTTTTTCAATCTACAGTTAACGAATTCAACTCGAGTAAGGTAGGGCAATTCTGAAAGTTCGTAATAAAATTAGAAAATGAAACATTAATTTTGACGTTGCCAGATACGAAATTGCGCTTTTCGCATTAGACTCCTTTCTTTAGAAAATATTAGATTCAATCCATCCGCAATCATAAAACTCAATGATATTCTATGGGGATTTCGAATTGCTTCTAGCCCCCTCTGCACACCTACGACAAAGAGAAAAGAGGTTAATATATAACTTATGTTACCCACAAGGTTCTGAGGAATCAGTGTACCAAATTTGGTGTGGATTGGTCAAACGGTGTAGATTTATATAGCGTACAGACACACAGAGAGAAATTTGTTTCGTGTAATGCGATCATATAAAGTGATATGTTTTTTCACATAAAGTGATACGCCCACAGTTTTTTTCTAAATGTTTCTCCATAGTGCCATTTAAGGGTTAATAGAACTAAAATTATACAAAAGAAACACTGGTTTTATAGATTTTTGCCACTTTTGTTTGCGCATCGGAAATGAATTTTGGAAAGAAATAATTTGAAGCACGAGAACCTTCATTCTATCAGAGTGGAATCAATCTCATTTATTCTGCGTCATAGGTACACGAGTTCTAAGAAGTGTTTCTTGAGAACTACACTTGCAATCAATAAGTAAACCGAAATCGATTAATTTAATGGAAATTTAGTTGACAAGTTGGATCGATCTGTATAAAAAACTGAAAAAATTGCTATTTTAATAAACACTGCAAAATGCATTGACAAAGGACTTGTTCTTTTGATGCATTAGTTATTAAAAGAATATTACAGAGTTCACAAATCAATCATGTTATTTTTTACTTTCAGAAGTATTTGCATCGACCGTATATAAATGCATTGCAAATTAGTTTCGCTTATGGTGCAGCTTATGGCTTCGTCATGCAGGTGACAAAATGCTATGATTAAATGGATGCTGAAGAAGGTCTTATGCACAAGGAAATTTCCGTTTGGGAAAACTATGGAAAAAACAACGCCAGTCCGACTCTTTGGTTACAGCTGCAAAATCCTTCGAAAGGCGTGTATTCCTGTTTTGGTTTTACTACAGATTGTAGGAGTTCCTATTCTACATCCTTGCGGAGAACATAGGAAGAGTAATGTACGTCAATTCCTTTATAACTGTCCGAAGTACTTTTTCATTTTCATGATGGTAATCGAAATCATACTCCATCTGTGTCTTTTAAAATTTGGTTTCAGTCAGACGAACGTAGTGTTAGTCTTCAATATAATTCTTCGTTCAAATATATATCTTTCCATCATCTGCTCCTGCGACGGAATTCGTTCGGCATTTGAAATCTTATCGGCCATATCCGAAAAGATACCTCTCATACACGAGTTTAAAAAGATTAAAGGCTCCATTTGTCGATGTTGCATTGTAATTTCCATCTTAGCTGCGGTTCGAGGCTTTTTCAGTTTCTTCAAAATACAAGGGGAATTTCGCTCCCTCCAACATTGGGTTGAACGGTACTGTGGACAAATCCCTTTTATATACATAACTCAGTCTAATCTCTCGATCAGCTATTTCTGTTTACTGTACACTTGCCTCTGTGATTGCGTCACTGTGTGCTCGAATCACCTCGAGGTCTCTCTGCAGAAGCCAAGAGCCGATCGAGCTTTTCTGCAACTGATTCAACGGTACGATGACATTTCTTCTGGCATCAAGAGAGTGGACGAAGCTTTTTCTCTGCCAGTTTTCATGATCCTCTTGAGCTGCATGGTGTCTTCATTTTGGGCTGGCTACGACTTCACTTTCAAAACATCTATGAGTACAATGGATACAGCAATGTATTCTGCAGTAGTCATAACGAATCTTATGCTCATGATGAAGATAGTGTGGTCTGCTTCGATTGCCACCGAATCGGTGTCAAATGCTCAGGAGAGTTTGATGGCCCTACCTGGGATGATACCAGGACGGTATTTGGAGTTGAAAGCGCTTCTTGCCAAATACTCGAGGCGCCAAAACAAATTGACCTTGTGGAAGATGTATGACATGAAGCGGTCTCTCATTTTTAGTGCTTTTGGAACTCTACTTACTTACGGAATTCTTTTAGGAACCCTAGGGAACGTACAAGATGCATGCTGATACTTTATTAATTATATACTTTATTATTGGTTTGGCTACGATTTCATTTTCTATATCTGTTTTACCTACAACATCATGGTATTGTATTCTCTTGTAGGAATAACGAATCTTAAGTTCATGCTGAAGATTGTTTGATCAGCTTCAATGTCAAATTCTCAGGAGAGTTTGGTGGCCCTACCTGGGATGATACCAAGGATACATAAGGAATCTCTCGCAAAATACTCTAGGCCCAAGAACTGACTGTGTATAAGATATATGAAATGAAACTGTCTCTCATTATTTGCGCTTATGAAACTGTACTTATGGAATTCTCTTAGGAAGCCTAGCGAATGTTAAAGGTGGATGTAAAAGTGGATGTAAAATTCGTCTTTGTCTGTTGTGAGTATTAAGCAAAAATGCATCCAAAAAAGAAATATGAACTATTATAAGAACACGTTATTTAAGTAATCATAGATGCATAAGGTTTGCATTTATTCATTTGAAATATTAAAATAAATGTAATAAATTCGGGTAGTCAAAGCACACCATATTTCATTACTAGAAAGTATGCATTTTTTCTTCGTATTCTTTTAACCCTCCTGGTGGTTGGCTTCTTATCTCGTCATTAGTAAAACTTACCACATCTTGATGGAAGAGATATCTCGTCATTAGCAAAATTTGTTAGATCTTGATGTACGAGATATCTTGTCATTAGCAAAATTTGTTAGATCTTGATGTACGAGATACCTCGTAAAAACCACTTGAAGGGTTAATAGCTATTCATAATTGTGTAAGAACATTTCAACCTGAATTAAACTTTATATGCTTGACTCAAAGTACATCAACCAAGCGCTAAAACATGCGTGTAAATTTAGAAATTTTTCATAAAAAGACGCAGTTTGCTTTCCTTACACAAAGCATTGGGTTTTGAGTTGTTAATCAAGTTGGTGGTCAGTAGGACTGTCAGAACAAAGTTAGGGGCGAAAACATTTTTGGACTGTTTTCTTGAGTGTTTGTTGTTGAAAATCTAGAGCGGTAAAATCGCTTCATGAAGTCTTTTGTTTACAATAAGATAAGATATTTTTTAAGCATTTTAATTTCCACATCAGCTAAGGTATCACTCAAATCTCACCATGGAGGTGAACAGGGATAAGTTGTGTACGGGTAAGTTGGCGATTCGAGATACTTTCCAAACTGTTCGATAGATGGTACTTGAAATCGAGGAAAGTGTGTTTCGACACTCCTTCTTTGTCATAAACTAGCGTCAGAGGAGAAGCAGACAAACAACCAATTGGAATTATCAAATTTTGATTCAGGTAGATAAATTGTAACAAATTTCTAGACATTTATTTAATGTAATTTTACGAATTTCATACAAAAATAAAAATAAATACAAGGATCAAGACACTCTACTTGAATACTAAATCTATGATTTGTTTTTGTAACACATGACCACTTTTTGTAAAACCTTTGAGGTAAACACCTGAACTGGCACCTCCCTCTCCAAACTTCCACACCACCCCAAGGTGAGGGCATTTGAGGGTAAGACAGATTTAACGTGCACTATTCCTTTCGTACACGACGGTCTATGGCTGGACCGAGTTTCGAACTCGCAACCCTCCGATTGCCAATTCGTTATTTTACAATTGAGCTACCGCGACCCCTTAAAATCAAGGGTGAGATAAGAAACAATTGGAATTATCAAATTTTGATTTAGATGAATAAATTGTAAAAAAATTTTCTAGGATTTATTTAATGTAATTTTACTAATTTGATACATAAATAAATGCATGGGTCAAGATACTCCACATCTCATTTATTTCAGGTTGTGAATTTGGAACTAGGTCCAGTAAAGACTATCGTGTACATGGGGGTTGCTGCATGTTAAATTTGTCATGTCCTCAAATATCCTTCTGTTGGCCTCCTGGTGTGGAAGTTTGCAGAGTGGGGTGCCAGGATAAGTGTTCATATCGTCTTCTGACAGTTGTTAAAAATGAAGAGGTGTTTCTTCGGACGTTTTCCTTCGCGATTGATCCCGATTGCCAAAAGCCCATTGTGTTGCTAAATTGAAGTTAATTCAATTACCTGCCTATATATCAAAAATTTATGTGTTTCATAATTGTTGCTGATAATGTTACGAGATGTAAAGATTTATTTTGAATTAAACAGAATTTTAGAAAAATACTTAATTTGAACTCTTTGTAAGAGGATTTTAGTACGATCAATAGAAAATTGGAGTAGATCATATGGACGACTTGATCGTATTGACCATTATTGAAAATTTAGTTTACCGATATTTTTTGCATTATGACGAGCTTTTATCATGTGAAGTATATGCACTTGGAAAAATGAGGTTTTAAAATCTAAAAAATAAAGCTAACAAGATTTGAATAGAATACAATGAAATCGAAAGGGACTAATATTCTAATAGCTAAAAAGTTTTAAGAATTTTCGAACACGCTATTAATAAATTATCCTTCAAACCTTTTTAACTATCGTAAAACCTCCCCTCGTCTATTTCTATAACCAAATTTATTATTATAATGGAAAGTTAATGGACGAATTGAACTGCTTAGTCTAGAATTCTGAGTACGTTATTGGTGTCATGACACAAAGAGAAGCACATTGAAAAGAACTGTCAATAATAATTTTGTTTCTTGTTCTTTAAAATCCATTCAGGAATATGTTTATTTTTGTTTCAGCAATCATATGTAGATTTTAATATTGATCCACTTATTTTATTTTCAAAAACATCCGAAGAGTAATTTGAAATGTGCTCGAAGTCGATTTAGGCTTATAACATATCAGTGCTGAATGCTGGTGTGATAGAACGCTAAAAACATTCAAGGTTCCCACTTTAACAACGTTATGAAAATTTCAAATAAACTCATTCCACTCTTTTCTAGCAGAAGAAATGTTTTATACAAAACGTTTTTTCCAGTATTAGTTTTACTGCATACCCTAGGAATTTATATCCTGCCTTTAAACGGATTATACGGATTTAAACGAATTATGATTCAATTCTTTTATATATGTCCAAAATATTTATTTAGTTTCTTGAACGTCTTGCAATTGGTTCTAAGTGCATACTCTATGATGATCGGTTTCAACAATACTAAAATTGTGATTGCATGTAACCTATCACTTTGGGCTGTGATATATTTCATGACTAGTTCGTTCTGTGATCGAATGATTTCAGTATTCGACATCTTGTCGAAGATATGTAAAAATAAATCCCTCAGAAAAGAATTGAGAGATATTAAAGTCTCCATGTGTCGGTACTGCATTGTACTCACCGTCTTAATTCTAGTTTAGAAAATTTGCTGTTTCTTGGAACCAGAAGTGAGGTGTCAGAATTTTCCAGATTCGGTTCAAAATCACTGTGTAAACCTTCACTTC
The DNA here is from genome assembly GCA_933210815.1 of Meta bourneti. Taxonomy (NCBI): domain Eukaryota; kingdom Metazoa; phylum Arthropoda; class Arachnida; order Araneae; family Tetragnathidae; genus Meta; species Meta bourneti. The sequence continues at coordinate 21,294,626 of OW119931.1, forward strand.
CTTTCGATTGTTCAGTCCAATCTCTCAGTCTTCTATTTCAGTTTATTATACAGTTCTCTATGCGATTTTATCACTACGTGCTCGAATCACCTTGAAGTAGCTCTGCAGAAACCGAGAGTTCAGCAAGATTTCCTTGAATTGATTCAACAATACGATGACATCTCTGCTGGCATCCAAATTTTGGACGATACATTTTGCCTACCCATCTTCATGATCCTCTTGAGTTATGTGACTTCTTCGTTTTGGGCTGGGTATGGTTTCGCTTTCAATGGATCTTTAAGCTACAACATTATAGTATTGTACTCTTTTGTGCAGTTAACAAATTTCACGCTTATTGTGAAGGTAGTTTGGTCGGCTTCGGTCGCCACCGAGTCGTCGTCGCGACCTCTGGAATATCTGATGGCCCTACCTGTGATGATACCATGGGTGCATAGGGAGTTCAAGAGGCTTCTCGCCAAACATTCAAGGCACAAAAACAAGCTGACCTTGTGGAAGATGTATGACATGGAACGGTCGCTTATTGTTAGCGTGTTTGCAACTCTACTTACTTACGGAATTCTCTTAATAACCCTAGGAAACCTAAAAGATGGACACTGATACTTTTTATTTATTCATTCGTATGTTGTATTGTTCATGTAAAATCTATGTATTTAGTATGCAAATGTGCACCTAAAGAACTTGCACGTTAAAATATATTTGACATAAGTATGTATTTACACACATCAAATATTGAAAGAGTGATCAACAATAGTTTGATCACTCTTTCTAAGTGATACACTCTTTCTAAGTTACACTCTATAGTCGAATTGATATAAAATATGTGCTTAATTAGCTTTTCAGTTCTTACACAGATATATAAATGGTAGTTCTACATGTCAACGGAGTGGTGCATGAAATAGTAAAAAGGAAAATAATCTAAACATTTTTTGGGCAACAATTTTCAATATTTTGTTAATAAAATATTAGAGGATATAAAGTAATAAATAAAAATACAACTTACATTTTCTGAATGTCCCTATGTCAAATATTCCTCCCTGAGTGTGTTTCTCTCTTCTGTGTCAGTAAAACTTTCATTGTTTGTGTCTATTACTTGACATTATATGTCTTGTGTCTGGCGCAGCATGTCAAAACATGGCCCTGGCGCCATAGAACTTCAAAGCCAACCAACCAACCTTATGTCAAATTGAAAGCGTCAACTGTAGTTGCAAGGATATTCAATAAAATATTTTGGTTTTTTCATATCGAACTAAGAGTTTTTATATTAGCAGTCAGTCTAGCACATTGTAAAGGGAAAAATAACATGAATATCTTCAAAATAGTTGATTTTCTATATTCTAATATCTTTTACACTGAGAAGCACTTTGTAATTGCTATGGCAACACAGAACATGGACTGTGTCCCTTCATGAATTCTTTTGCAATTTCATCAAGGAAAAACTTTTTCTTGATGTGATTAAAACTGCGGTTTTGGAGAAATCCAAAAATGTCTTTTATTTGGAAACCTGTAAAATGCGACTGAGAATAACGATAAAATGTCTTAAAACGACCATAAACCTCAAAAGATGTCATTTATACAAAACTCAAGAAAATGAACCCACAAAGGCACTTACATCAGTTTCGCTTTTACTAAACGCATTTTTTACACTAGAAAAGCGTTAATTAAATATCTCATTTAAATACATTTTGCCAGTTCATTTAGGTAGAGTAGAGTTGTGAAACGGAATTACTCTACATTGCCTTCCTATTCACCGTAACTTTAATTAGTCAGTTATTTAACAAAGCTACGAAATTTGCGAAACATTTCAGTTCTACCTTCTAATGTTTCTCTTGTTTTGTATCGTTTTATTATTGTCAATTAACATCTTTTATAAGTAATCATCTGAATTATTTTTATTTGAACCACATAACAATCTGCTATATTACAAAGTAAAATATTTAAGATGTAAATCGAAAAACCAAGAATCATCATTTATACAGAATAAAAGAAGGAATAGAAGATGCCTTGATTGGCTGATACAATGGGTGATAATCAAGATATTTAACTTTTCATTCAACCATTCACGGTGTGCCTGGAAAACATTAGATTCAACTTTCGTGGTCGCCAATAGCCCGTCATGTTGCTCCAGTGCGACGTTAATTAAATACCTATCTCGACCTTCAACTGAAATCAATAGATTTTTTATCGTATCTTTTAATATAGTAAATTAAAGACAATATTTAATTATTACGAAGGCAGCGATATTCGAAATAAAGAGACTTAAGACTCCATGTGTCTTTAATGCTCTGGAGTTCACATCTTTGAGAAAGCATTTATTCTACGATACGAAAAACAATATCAAAACAAAAATCTAAATTAAGTTGGACAGCTGTGGAAAAAATGTGAACTCTGTATTTATTCACATCTTTCGTAGTATTCAAAAGTATCATTTGATAGAGAGTAATATTTTATAAAAGGGGACCCTGTAGCTTAATTGGAAGGGCAACGGATTAGCAACCGGAGGAGAGTTCGAAACTCGGTCCAGCCAAAGACCGCTGTGTACACGGGGACTGGTGCAAGTTAAATCTACCGTGGCTTCAAATGTCCTCACGTTTTAATGGTGCGGCAGTTTGGAGAGCGTGGTGCCAGCTCAGCTGTTGACCTTGTCATCTGAGAGTGGTTCAAAGTGACGAGGGTTGTCCTCGGATTAATCCCCCTCTCCCATCGGGATTAATCCTGGACAGTCGTCAAAAGTTGTGTTGCTCCAGCACGACGATAATTAACTACCTACCTATCTTTCTTAAAAAAACCTAAATTACGATGGACTGCTACGAGCAAAATGTGAGCTCTTTATTCATGCACTTTTCATAGTATAAGAAAGTAAATTTGGTAGAGAATAACGTCTTTTATAAATATAAAATTTGCATGAAGTTTCGTCATAATAACAAATTTCGTACCAAATTCATAGTATGAATTAGTAATATATTATTCTACAATTATCGATATTTAACATGATGTTACAAGTTTAAAGTCATTTTGTCCATCCGTCTTTGGATTATGAATATGGAAATTTTGGAACTCTTAATATTGAGTAAGTTCCAATAAAGAACTCAAATAATACATGTTTCTGCATTAAAATAATTCTGGTATGCATTGGTTAAGGAATTTATATTCTAAAACATGTAAGAAACGACCTTGATTATGTTTTGACTGAAATCGATCGAAGACTTTTATGAAACTTCAAATTTTATGATATTTCCTTCTAGTACAAGTTCCCCTTTTACCTTGCAAAATACCATGTAGAGATTATTAAATAACTAAGAAACATAGGTAGCAAGAGCTAAAATTTTAGAGAGCTATAAAAAGAAAAGCTAAAGAATTTTTATTCTAGTTGCATAAAAAGCCGTAAGCAATTTTCATAAATTATCAAGTTTGATGTCCATATTTTTTCTAATACTCTGTTACTGAGAGATATTCCGCTGAATCTTGGTTCCGGTCATACATACGGTTCTGCTATGGATTCTGCAATGAATGTTGGTACTGGGGTGCTAAATATTTCAAACGATTAGTAGTGTTGTTGGAATGTATTGAAACAATTTTTACGATGAAATGTCCGTGGTTTACTTGGCCCTAGAAGCTGGAATGAATGGCTTTAAAGACTGAAATGAATGGTCCTGGAAGCTGAAATGAAAAGCTCTGGAAGTTGGAATGAATGACCCTAAGTGGTGAAATGAATGGCCCTAGAAGCTGGAATGAATGGCCCTAGAAGCTGGAGTGAATGACCCTGGAAGCTGAAATGAATGGTCCTAGAAGCTGCAATGAATGGCCCTAGAAGCTGAAATGAATAACCCTAGAAACTGTAGTGAATGGCACTAGAAGATGGAATGAATGACCCTAGAAGATGGAATGAATGACCCTAGAAGCTGGAATGAGAGAGAATGGCTAGGTGGTGAAATGAATGCCCTAGAAGATGGAATGAATAGCCCTAGAAGCTGAAATGAATGGCCTTAGAAGCTGTAATGCTATTAGGGACAAAAACGAACCCGACGGTGTCATTTTTGCTGACTCTCAAGCCACAATCAAGGCAATTACACCTGTCTATCTCAGTTATTCAACGTCAATTTGCAAATGCCAAATTACAAAGATTCCTTTCCTGTCAGGGACTGACATATCATACTGCAGTGGGTCCTGAGTCACTGTGGTATGCAAGGCGATGAATCGCCGGATGGATTAGTTAAGGCTGAATTACTCAAACCATGTCCTTCCATTGAATACTATACATTAAAAAGGACTATAAATGGATAAATAAAATACTCTCGACTTAATACTTACAAAGGTATAACTTAAGAGAAAGAGAGAAAAAGTGGAACTTCTTGCTAAGGTCTTAGTTATAGACGTAAAATATAACTAGACTGTTATTGAAAGAAGCTTCAAAAAGCGTGATTAACTTGTCGACTATCAGTCACACAACTGCTCTGTGAAAAATAGGTAAATTTGGTGTGAATGCGAATTCCTATACATAGAGGTGGCGACGAAAATGGTGAAATCGCCAAACTCTATTATGCTACGTGGACCCATCAGATGGTGAATCAATGAAGGGACGTTTTCTACCGTCCCGTCAATCAATCAGATGATAAATGTTCGTTTCTACCTGCAGACAAAAATAGCCTAAGGGTCACGTTACTACAAGTTGTGATCGCATGATCCTGGGCACATAAAAAGGTTACCATTACTCACTCTACTTTTATATTTCCTCTATGGTCTCAATTGACGTACGATCTTCCTAGATCTATAGGAGTCGCTTGTTTTCGTGTTCTCATTGGATACGACTACCCGCAAAATCATCTCTACCGCATTCGCTTATAAGACTCTCCAACTAGTCATCTGTTTGGCCTTTTACACATGGCAGGAACCCACATCAATAGTTTCCCTAATCTTACTCAAGTTGAAGTGAATAATACTGCTAAGTGAGTTACATATTTTGTTTCGGTTTATAGACCACATTAGAACTGATAGACTAATTGAACCTTAAGTACCAAACTTTCCATACACATAGTCCATGAACGACTCTACCAAATTTCTTTTAACTTGATAGTTAAATTTTGATACAGAATTCCATTTTGGCGTTGAAGTTGAGTGTTGGGATTTAAAATGCGCATTTGGACGCATCCTACTATGAAGATGGATTTTCAAACAAATTTATCTATAGGAATTCATTCACCGTTGAATGGTACATTAGAATCTGATCTACAAAGAGTGATTCACAATTTTAGAATACATTCACTTTTCTCTTCGCAGCCGATGATAAATAATTTATTGCTATGACAATTCGAATTGTTTCCAGAAAGCAAACAAATTCTGATACTTTGTGTTGAACTTATTCTTTCTTTCTGAAAATTAACAATTTTCAAATATTTGGGACAGACTATATAAAATGAATAAGAAATTTAATTTTGCGTCTCATTAGAACCTTGGAAGTAAGGTATATTAGTAAAAGAAAGTAGGTAAATATATCGCTGTTCTGGAAAAAAAATGGCGCAAGTGGAATTCATCGATTTGTTCAGAAAACGAAAATTAAAAATACTTCATGATTAAAATCGATTATAACTTTTGAGAAACTATGGTGTTAATAAAAGCGGGATTTATAATAGCACTAGCAGAATTACCTGGCGATGCTCGGGTTGAATTGGTTAAATGTTGATTCTATTTCATAGAATAATGCAAGCCTCATTTAAGTGTACAGAAAATCGTTTTAACTTTTTCATAGCTTCTACAATTTACTTCGGACGCAATTATGTATACATAATATATCCATCCTTATAATCCATTTCATATTCATCACTCTTGCTGTAAGACAAACTACAAAAGCTTTTTCTGAGAAGACTTCAGAAGTCGATTTTGAGTTTTGGCGTGATTACGAATGCCAATTAAGTTTATTTTCAGTAAAAATGAGGAACTTTCAGCGCATTGTCTTGCACTCAGTTTTCCAATCAATATTATTATTTGTGGTACCCTTGCACCATGGATTCGATGTTTTCGAATCGCATTATCGTTGTGAGAGGATGGCAAATTAAACTGTTACGGCATTCGTGGTTAATTTATTCTGAAGCACACATTTGTTTCTTGAAAATTCTATTCACCAGCACGTGGAATAACGGAGCTTGCTAAAACAAATGTCATCAGTGTAGACAAAGCAAACTAAAAAAAAAATCGATGACACATTTTACAAAATCACTGCTTTCAATGAATGTTTCACATGTACCTAAGTTGAATGCGAACAGCAGCAACCAATTAAAGCAAGGAACCTCGACCTTCTGCCACTTAAGACAAAAAAAATTCTATTTTCAACAGTCCTAGTTTACATACTTCCTTACATGATATTATTCCAAGATCAGCAAAGTAATGTTTAAAATTCGCTTTCCTCCAACAGAAAAATTTAGTTTTAAATCGAATCCTTAAGGTACTTTTCAGTTGAGAAGCTCAGTTTCTATATGGAAACCACGAACCTATTTAAAATGATAGATGTAGTTACTTGACTATGGAGTACAACTTTCAATAATACCCATGAAACATGAAAAACAAATGTAAATTAAATTGATTTTATTCGTCTTGTAATGAAAATACGTCAAAATTCAGAAATACCTTTGAACTACAATGTAGGCTACCCGTTTTGATTTAACGTAACATTTTATTGTAGAATAACTTTATTTAAAATAAGAAGTTATACACCTTACTTAAAAAGATTTTCATTTATTTTTATGAAACAGAATTGTACAAACTATAATGTATTTAATCAAAGACTTAAGGAAAGTTCGTCGAAATATACATATACAACCAAGAAATTACCCATGTCTAGTGGTATTAGGCAGAAAATAAAAATAATTCATTACACTTTAATACCTAAATAATATATCTGTAATATGGAAAGTAATGGAACACACATAAATACGAACAGAAACGAAATTCTGGTCATTGAAAAATGTAGAATTCTGAAAAACGAAAGATCTGAGCAAGCGTGTCGAATTTCGACGTCATGAGAATATTCTGAAATAGAGAAATTCGAAAAAGACGCTTAAAAATATTGATAGACAATAATTAATTATTTACAAAAAGAACACAAATTTACAAAAATTAGAAATGCTCAAATATGACCGCGGCATTTCTGTCTTAACTCAAATACACAAACACAGTATTCTAAATCTAATTTATAAAATAAAAAATTAATTGTGGCGTTGCCAGATACCGAATTGCAAAATTACGCTTTTATGGTTTTTTGTTTTGGCTTTTCGTGTTCCATTACAAAATGCAATTTGTGTAAAATTAAGTATTCTAAATATCAATTTTTCATCATTCAAATATTCCTAAATTATTTATATTGTGGAAAGAAATAAAAAATATGTTCAAACATAATTTAAAATTTTAAATTGTTTAAATATAACCTTTCGGAAAAAATGTTTTTTGAGCAATACTGGTAAAACAATTGTATTAAAAAATTTGATTTTCGATCAATACTGTTAAAACAGAGTAGCGTACCGCAATCGTTTTATGCTGAATGTTTTTCCTATGGTAATTTCGAATTGATTTAGCCCCCTCTGCACACCTAGGTTAAAGAGAACGAGAGTTAATATGTAGCTTGCGTTAATCGCAGGGTTCCAGGGTATAAGTGTACCAAATTTGGTGTGGATTGGTCAAACGGTGTAGATTTGTAGAGAACATACATACAGACAGACGCCAACTCTGCTTTATATGTATAGATATTTATGTTACTTAAGCATGTCTCGTGCGATGTAGTAGATTCAAGTAAGTGGACTGTATAGTTAAAACATATTCATTTATAAAATTATATGTACAATAACAGAGGCCGGGGCTTTAAAATAATGCTTCCATGCGTCTGTAATAAATTTGTGCTTAGGCTTGGTTTTTGGGGTGTCATGGCGCAAGGGCCATATTTGGCCATGCTGCACCAGACACAAGACATACAATATCAAGTAATTGACACACACAGTGAAAACTTTACTGACACAGAAGAGAGAAATACTCCCAAGGAGGAATACACCTGGCAGGAATCGAAGCTGCGCCGTCTGCAACTCTAAGGTTGCTAGCATAGTGGGCATACCCACTGAGCCGTCCAAAAATTTGTCTTACGGCTCCATCGTCGGACGAGCTGTATGGGGAGTAGCCCCAAGTTGCTGATACCCTACGGATGACGACTGTAAGTTCTTTGGTTTAGCACAATTGACTTTTGATTTTGTAGATAAAATTGAATTATTTTTACTCGTTGCTCTAACATGAGTTTCTGCAAAACTATTTACCAACGATTACATAAATCTGAAAGAAATTTCAAAACGGTAATAGCAAAAGAGTTATATTTTAAAATGGTCCAGCAATTTTTGGGCCACTCTGTATTTATAACATTATTTTTACAACATATCTGTAGACACTTTTATTCATTTAGCTTACTTCATTCTTGGAGGTATGTGTATGTTTCGATGAACTTTCTTCAAATATCCTAGGTTTTACCTCCTGGTGGTTGTCTCGACGAGGTATCTCGTCATTAGTAAAACTGACTAGATCTTGATGGACGAGATGTCTCGTCATTTAGAGGAAAATTGACCAGATCTTGATCTCGTCATCATAAAAAAAATCGACAATAACTCGATGACGAGATATCTCGCCATTAGTAAAATTGGTCAGATTATGGTGGACGAGATATCTCGTCTAAGCCACTTGGAGGGTTAGCACATTTGATTGCAGAATTATGTTTATGAATAGAAATGAAATTTGCAGCTCAGAAACTTTTAAAATAAGGTATCTCCCTCACAAATGGGCCGTGGTAGTCCAGTTGGAAAAACAACGGATGAGTAATCGGAGGGTTGTTAATTCGAAACTAGCTCAAGTCAAAGACCGTCGTGTAGACCGTCTGTCGGGGCCTCAAATGTCCTCACTTTGGAGTGGTGTGTAAGTTTGGATAGTGGGATTCCAGCTCAGGTGTTGTTCTCGTCATGACCATGATTCAAAATTACGAGGAGTTGTCCTTGGGTCTCTCCTTTCGGGATTGATCCCGGACCGTCGCCAATAGCCAGTTTTGTTGCTAAAGTGTGACGTTGATTAGCTACCTACCTACTTACCCTTACAAAAATATAAAAATAATTAAAACTTACATTTGTTTTCATATTTCAAACTGAATTGTGGCTTACTCAACATGCCATAATAACAACACCGAAAAGGTACGTTGTATCCATTCAGAAAACGAAACTCGGAATGGATAAGAAATGGTATGAGGATTGAATTTAAATTGGAGTAAATTAACCTTTAAATGGCACTTCAGGGATCTTCGAATCGATCTGACGCACCATTGTTTTGAAAAATGGTAATGGTGTACCTTTGCTTTTTCAGTACAGAAGACATAAAATTTTGAAATAAGGTTTTTGTTTCACGTTCTACAAAGTAGACTCCAAGAAAAATATTTTCTCTAATTGTACCGTGTGGTTGTCTTGTTTTGTCAATGGGAAAAAAATCAGCCAGATATTTTGGCTGGCTGATTACTCGTGGCGCCACCTGTATACCGATAACAAAACTAAATTTTTCAAACCATTTTAAAACGTTTCGTTTCGTAAATGAGTGGAATACGAAAAATCAATACAGAAAACTTTTTGATATCTATTGTTCTTTGAATTTATACTAGGGTAACAAATAGGGCTAGGATTCTGATGATTTTGTATCTTTTTTTGTGTCAGGACTGAAAAGTGTTTTATGAAAACTCATATAAGTATCTTTTAAGCATATCTATATAAGTTAATTATTCATGCATTGTTTGCAAATTATTCCCCAAGTGACGCTTAAGATTTTTCAGTCATTTTAAGAAACATTTTTTTGGTTAGTTTTGAATAAATATTTTGCATATAATGTTGTTTACAAAGGCTGAGTTGGCGTCTACAAAGTGTTGATTGACTTTACTACCATGCACTTCTTACACTGTGGAGGAAAAGTTTATTCCTCGTGAAATTTCAGGAGATTGAAAATTTAAATAGTTTATTTAAAGTGTATTCCTGTTGTTACATCAGATGTGAGTAGGAACTTTTCAATTCTTAATGTTGGATGTTCAGAGGATGGCTTTCTCTTTTGAAAATATAAACATGATTTTTGTCTTTCTTTGCTATGTTAGTGCAATAAAATAAAAACTTTCAGTTTACCATGAGAAGAAATATCCAATTAATTGTTTTGTTAGTAAAAATTCTATCTATCAATTCGGCACAGAAGCTGTCAGAAAAGGTAAGCTGCAATTCTATTTTTTCGTTGTTTCTTTTCTCTATATACGTATGTTTTCATTAACGAAATAAAGTCTTTCAGCATTACAAAAATTAAAGGAGTTAAATTGTGCTTTTAAGGCACGTAAGATTAACTTAACTTCTCACTGAAAATGACACAATGGGCAATCGGTGACGGTCTGGGATCAACCCGGAATGTACTTTTAAGAATAAAAGGAAATCATAAAACAGTAAATCATTTAATTATAAAAATTATAAAATAAGCATTCCCCAGAAAACAATTGATTCCTGTAGCTCTAGTAGATCCTGTGTATACTGTGACCTTAGCAAGAAGTTCCTGTATTTCTCTGAGTGGTTTGCCAGTTCAGGTATTGACCTCGTCATCTGACCTTGGTACAAATTACGAGGCTGTCGCCAATAGCTCGTTGTTTTGCTTAAGTGCGACGTTAATTCAACTACCTACCTACCTTTCTTTCTCTTCATTTATACCTCTGTAAGTGTTAAGTAGAGAATGTTTGATTTTTTATTTATAATCCTTTTTACTGTTTGGTATTCAATGGGAGAACATAGTTGGAATTATTCAGAACTTGCTTTAACTAGGCCATCCACCGATTCATTGCCTTGCACACTACAGTGACTGAGGATCTGCAGTGTGATATGTCAGTCACTGACAGTAAAGGAATCTATTGCAATTTAACATTTGCAAATTGATGTTGAATAACTGTGGGAGCCAGATGTAATTATCTTGATTATGGCTTGGGAATCAGCAAAATTGATAACATCGGGTTCATTTTTGTCCCTGATAGCATACCAGCTTCTAAGGCCATTCATTCCAGTTTCTAGGGTCATTCATTCCAGCTTCTAGTGCCATTCATTCCAGCTTCTAATACCATTCATTCCAGCTCCTATGGCCATTCATTCCAGCTTCTAAGGCCATTCATTTCAGCTTCTAGGGCCAAGAAAACCGCAGACACTCCATCGTCAAAATTGTTGCAATACATTCCAACATTGCTACTATAGTTTGAAGTACGCAGTATATGTCCAGCACCTATATTCTTTGCAGCATCCATAGCAGAACCGTGCATAAATACGTGGAACCATGATTCAGCGGATTATCTCAGTAATAGTATTCGAAAAAATATGGACATCAAACTTGATAATTTTATAGAAATCGATAACGGTTTTTTATACAACTACAAAGTTTCAGCTCTGCCACCCAATATATGTTTCTTTCTCTGTAAAATAATAATTGCTACATGGTATTTCATAGGGGGAAATGATCCGGTACTAGTAGGAAATGTATGAAACTTTGAAGTTTCGTTCAAATCCTGGATCGATTTCAGTCAAAATATATCAAAGTTGTTTGTTATAGTTTTTAAAATTAAGTGACTGATTAGAGTTACGGTGAATAGGAGGTCAAAGTAGTGTAATTCCGTTTCACAACTCTACTCTACCTCGAGGGGCTGACAAAATGTATGCAAATGAGATGTTTATTTAACGCTATTCTATGTAAAATATGTATTTAATAAAACTAAACTGATGTAAGAGCCTTAATTAAGTTAATTTCCTCATGTTTTACAAATATGCCATTTTATGAAGTTGATGGTCATTTTAAGGCATTTTTATCGTTATTTTCAGTCGAACTTCAGCATTTTCAAGATAAAAGAAATTTTTGGTTGATTTCTCTAAAACCACAGTTTTAATCATATCAGGAAACTTTTTCCTTGATGAAATTTCAAAAGAATGCACGAAGTGACGTATTCCTTGTTCTGAAGTTCCAACAGCAATTAAAAAGTGCTTTTCAGTGTAAAAAACTTTGTTTGAAGATCATAGAAAATCAATTTATTTTGAAAATATTCATCTTATTCCTCTTCACAATTTTAGACTGTGAGTGTGTGATGAAATAGAAACTCTTAGTTCGGTATCGAGAACTAAACATATTCAATTAAATGTCCTTGGTACTAAAATTGACCATTTCGATTTGACATAGGAATAATCAGAAAATATAATTTGCATTTTTAATTTTCACTTTTTTTATTCTCTAAAATTTATTAACAAAATTACAGAATTATCATATAAGAGATACTTAAATTCTTTTATTTCTTTACTGTTCATTGTACCACTCCGGTATGAAGTGGAACTAATGATTGAATATCTTTTTAGAAACTGTGCATAGCAATAGAGATAATTAAGTGCATAGTTTATATCAAAGAAACATTATCTCTTCACTGTCAAACTAATTGATTACTTGATTCTGAGTTTGTAAATACATGCTTAAATTTCAAATATATTTTAACGTGTACATTTTTTTGGTGCACATTTGCTTACATTTTACAAGAACAATACAACATACCAATAACTGAATAAACAATAAAGTATCAGCGTCAGTCTTGTATGTTTCCTAGTGTTCCTACAAGAATTCCGTAAGTAAGTAGTATTTTGGTATTTTCAATTAACGTCACACTGGAGCAACACAACGGGCTATTGGTGACGGTCCGGGATCAATCCCAGAGGGAAAGTCCGAGGACAACACCACGTAATTTTGAACCGCGGTCAGATGACGAGGCAACACCTGAGCTGGCACCCCACTCTCCAAACTTCCACACCACGCCAACGTGAGGACATTTGAGGCCACGACAGATTTAACGTGCACCAGCCCCCTTTGTACACGACGGTGTTTGGCTGGATTCGAACTCGCAACCCTTCGGTTGCTAGTCCGTTACTCTTCCAACCGGGCCACCGCGGCCCGTAAGTAAGTAGAGTTCCAAAGATGCTAATAATGAGTGACCGTTTCATGTCATACATCTTCCACAAAGTCAGTTTGTTCTTGTGCCTTGAATGTTTGGCAAGACGCCTCTTGAACTCCTTATGTACCCCTGGTATCATCGCAGGTAGGGCCATCAGATATTCCAAAGCTCGCGACGTCGACTCGGTGGTGACCGAAGCCGACCAAACTACCTTCACAATAAGCGTAAAATTCGTTAACAGTACTAGAGAATTGATCACGATGTTGAAAGGTATAGAATTATTGAAAGCGAAATTGTACCCAGCCCAAAACGAAGACGTCATATAACTCAAGAGGATCATGAAGATGGGTAGGCAAAACGTATCGTCCAAAATTTGGAAGCCAGCAGAGATGTCATCGTATTGTTGAATCAATGGAAGGAAATCTTGCTGAACTCTCGGTTTCTGCAGAGCTACTTCGAGGTGATTCGAGCACGCAGTCATGAAATCGCATAGAGAACTGTATAATAAACTGAAATACAAGACAAAGAGATTGGAATGAACAATCGAAAGGAAGTGGATGTTTTCACAGTGGTGTTGAACCGAATCTGGAAGACACAGACATCTCTCTTCTGGTTCCAAGAAACAGAAAACACTCCAAATTACAAATAAGATGGTGAGTACAATGAAGTACCGACACATAGAGCCTTTAATTTCTCTCAATTCTTTTCTGAGGGATATCTTTTCACAGATCTTCGACAAGATGTCGAATACTGAAATCATTCGATCACAGAACGAACTAGTCATGAAATATATCACAGCCCGAAGTGTTAGGTTACATGCAATCACAATTTTAGTATTGTTGAAACCGGTTATTATAGTGTATGCACTTATAACTATTTGAAAGACGTACAAGAAACTAAACAAGTATTTCAGACATCTATAAAAGAAGTGACGCATAATGTCTATCTTATCTAATGTGCTTAAAGGTAGGACAGAAATCCCTAGGGTCTGCAGTAAAACTAAAACCGGAAAAAAGGTTTTTTTCAAAACATTTCTTCTGCTAGAAAAGCATGGAATGAGTCTAGTTGTCCTTTTCATAACGTTATTAAAATAGGAACCTCGAATGTTTTCAGTTTTCAATCACACCAGCATTCTGCACTGACATTTTATAAACCAAAATCGACTTCGAATATCTTAAATTATACCGACGCTACGTATGTCACGGAAAGTAAAATTTATGGATCATTATTAAAATCGACATGTAATTTCTTAGCAAAAGTAAGGACGTTCATGATATAATTGATTGTAAAGAACGAAAACAAAATTATTATTGACAGTTCTTTTCAATACGCGTCTTTTTGTATCACGACACCATTAACGTACTCAGAATTCTAGACGAAATAGTTCAATTTATCAATAAACGTCCCATTACAACAATAAATTTGGGTACACAAATAGGGTTACGTTCTCTGTGTAGACGTCATCTGAGGGGATAAGTGAAACGGGTTTTTACCCCTATTCAGAGCGCGTTCCAAACGCTTTATCTCTAACTTTCCGAAGGATCAGGGCAGTTTCAGAAAAGAAAAGGGATTGGGGTAAAGTGAAAGAGACCGTATTTACAGTGAAACTGTTTTTATATAGTCCCACTTCGTGTGTATATATTTGCAGGTCATCTTTCAAAGTAGTTGACACTATGGAAATTTTCCGAATTTCTATCAAAACCGAGAAAAATTTATAATTGAACATTATCTGTTGGAAAATCAAATAATATAGTAAAAGTATTCTTTAATTTTGCGCAAAATTTCCATCTTGAAGAAACCCTTCTATATTTCTTGAACAAGATCAAAGGAAATAGGTCAGAGATATAGCATCAGGTGGGGTAAAATGGGTGCAAAATTAATCGTTTTTAGATATTTAATCCAGATCTAGCTGAAAAATGCTTAAAAATTTGTGTTTTTCTAGAAAATGTTTCCGTTTCCAACGTTTTTGGATATTTTTATTTATTGCCCATTCTAGGAATGAAAATATATTAGTTTTTCTGTTCGGCTACAGAAATATGCCTGTGAGAAAGTATCTGCCGATTGCGTTTTATCACTTATTGGAATAGTATGGGAAAATTGGCATAGTATGTGTGAGAAGGGGAAGAAGGTAAAATGGGTACATAATATTTTACAAAGAAAACTTAAATTAATGACTTCTACAGTATAACCCCTAACTTGGTGAAACTATCTTCTACATTTATTAAGCAAAGTCAAAGAAAAACGGTCAGGAGAAATTAAGTTAGGTGGGGTAAAATGGGTGTAAAATATTGTACATCCTGGGAAGGAAAATATATAGTAAGTCTACCATTAGGCTACATAAATATGCCTGTATTAAATTCATCTCCCGATAACATTTTAGGTGTAAATGTGTATAGTACGTGAGGGAGGTTAAAATGGATATACAATATTTTACAAAGAAACCAAAACTAAAAACTTTTTAATAATTGCATATTGGAAACAACGTAGTATTCAAAATTATTGACTTTAAATCAAGCTATTTTTTTTATCTGAAATTGAAGTTAATACAGAAATGAGAGAATGAACACTGTATCCAGATCATGGAATCAAGCGTTTTTCATCTAGTTTTAGATCCGTTCGATTCCTTATCCTTCCCGGGTATTTTAATTTTTATGGTTTTCCATTAAGATTTATTTTAACCCTCCCTTCATTTGTTGCCTTCGGGTTGGATCTAGAACCGACGCCAATAGCCAGTTGTGTTGCTCCAGTGCGACTCTAATTAAATACCTACCTACCTTTCATTTGTTAGAATTTTAGAGTTTCCCCAGGACAGGCTTGCATTTCAATTATGAATTTTCAATGTACTTTATGCCCTCATTGGTACATCTTTAGGTGTGTACGAGCATCACAACCAAGGGGTACTCGAGTGGTTTTTCCTCCCTTTCATTTTTACCCTCGCACACCCTTCTGCTTTTTGTCTTTTCTTCCTCCCTCATTGTGTTGTCCGTCTTGTCTTTGGCGCAGCTTGGCCAAATGTGGTCCTTGCGCCATAAAATCCGAAAACAACCAACCAATACATTTATAAATTCAGAAATAGAGTAAATAAAATTGCAGTTTTCGAATCCTTATAAGCAGCAAACGCCATGTTTGGAAATAACTTTCCTTCGATTATTTTAGGTGTTAACGACAATGCTCTGCTGATATGCTGATAGCACCGATTCATTTGAGGTAGTAAGTATGTGTTTGGTTTGTCTCTGATATTCCTTGCCATTCAAGGACTGATTGAACAGGAGCCCATAGGCGTTAAGTGAATTCCGAACTACTATTAACATCACGCTTTAGTAAAGTCAAACCCAGTGCCTGAGCTATAGGCTACCAGGTGAGGTAGGTATAGTAATATTAGAAAGCACAATAGACAGACGGGGTGTGAAACTTCAAAATGATTCGGTGAAGTTATTTTGTACTTCACTTGTTTCACCAAGTCTCATTAAAATCTGAAAGGTCATGTACTAATCAGTGTTGTAAAGGCAGTTAAGGAAACTCGACAATCTTGCCGGCGATCTAGCGCCGAAAAGAACGACCACCGAAGCAGCCGATTATTCGGGGAAAGCACCGCTTCCTGAGGCAAAACTGTTAATGGCTTCGTAACAAAATGCAAGTGTTTGTGGCTTCACAACAAAGCCCACCTGCGCGCTCTCTATGACATTTCGAGACAATAGGGCAAGGGGTGAGTTACGATAACCTTTGCCGACAAGGGTTAATGCTCCCTTTTCAAGTCAGCCGAAGTCTGACGTAAGAGTCAAGGGAAGAGGCCAACTTGAGAGGGCGATTCGTTAAGCCCCGGAGAAGGTGAGGTAATCAATAGCCAAAGAGCACCGACTAGAAGGGCCGACCCGAGAGACAAAAAGGAGGAGACGAGGAACACTTGATAGATAGAGATTTTCGAATCTTAGAGAAGGAGGGCAGAGAGAGAGAGTTTTTTGGAGAGAGACCAGAGCCGGAGAAGAAGTGAACACCCGTTCACTGTCGGCGAAGGAAAAAACTACTCGCCCGAGTAGTCGTGGAGATTTGAGCTCATCTGAGCCGGAGAAGGCTGATTTATCCAGTCTTGGGACTCTAAACTCGCCTGAGTATTTTATTGAGAAAGGCTCGCCCGTAGCTGTGAGGAAGGAGACTCCTCCGAGTAATTTTGTGAAAAGCTCGCCAGCAGCCATAAGGAGAAGAAACTCGATGCAATATTGGATCTTTAAACAAACTCTATCGCTCGTGAATTAGATTTTGAACTCTTCTTATATGAACTCTTCATTCGTTTCATCAAACAATTGTGTATAGTGTAAATAAATTAGTTAATCTAGCAACAGATGACTTTTCATTGGTGACATTATTAGAAATCTGGTTCACTCCCCATCTTGGTTCGGAAGGATTTTCTTCAGCTGCACGAATGTTCAGATTTTCCGGTAAATTGAAAATTTCAGGTACTGCTTCAGTTCTTTAAGCCAAGTACCCCCAAATTTTTCTACATGAAAACATTTTGTTTCGAAATGCTTGGAACACATTTTCCTATATTTAGAAGATTTAAAATTTTCACTGTTTAGATTTTTTTCCCACGATTTTCTTTCTTTATCTTTGGGAAAACTAGAAAATGGAACAAAATAAAATTTTTAAATATACAAGAACTGAATAAATGAAGTTTTAGCATGTACACATCTTTACAAGTTATTACAAATAAATATAATTTGTTTTACTTATAGTTCTAAAAATCATAAATACAAAATTATTTTTACTGTTTTAAGGAGCGGAATCTTAAAGTTTAATTTATCACACGTTTAACGCTTTAAAAGCTAGTTTTATTCAACTTAGCAAATTGTGGAAGATAAAAGTTTGGCTCAATTGAGAAGCATTGTTTGTGTACATAAATTTTCACAAATATACTTAATTCTTTAAAATACTCTATTTAGAGAAAAAAAATAAAAAAATGTCCCCTTTACAGGTAGAAAACAATAGATTGAAGGATTTCATTTCTCTGTGGAATGTGTTTTTATCACCACCACGCTTTTTTTTATCGAGTTAAAGAACGATATAAACATTGAAATGCTCACAAATATTGTTAGAAACAATCTAATTAAGTATGATTTATCTCAAGATTAAAAATATAAGGAAGAAAGATAAAACTGATTTAAAAGTGGAAAATAATTAAATTTTAATGATAGGTTTATTTAAATACGAAGCAAAAAAATCAGGGTGTCAAGCAGATGATTTTAGAATAGAAACTTTACAGTTGCTTGGATTGTTTGGAATTAATACAAAAGTTTCATTTCGTTCTCTAATTGTTTGCTTTTCCAATTTGCTATATTGCATGCTTCATTAACAAGAATAAAAATACGTCAAAACAGGTAGACAGGATTTCAATTTCCGTTCAAGCCCTGTTTTCGTTTTTCACATAAGGGAACGGCAATTTGTTTTCCGCCTTACCAGTAGAAAGTCATATGTCCAAGGAAAATTATTTGAAAGAAAAGCTCTTTTGTCAAATGCAATCTTATAATGAAAGATTTTACACATGTTTTAAAACATGAACAAAAAGAGTCCCTAAAGCGCATAACGTGGTTCACATATATAATATGGTTTATGAAATGCTTTAATCCTAATTTTAACAAATCAATTTTATTTAATATACAGCGTGAGTCTAAATTGTCTTCACAAAATAAGAGGGTTGATAGAACCAATCCAGACGAGCAATAATTACCATGGAACACAGGGTCGCATTCCACTCTGAGAGGCAGAAAAGAGTAAAGTCGAAACGCGCCGAGCATGAACAAGTCATATCGCCTCTGACGTCGTTTTGTGCCTGCCTACGCAACACCTTTTGAATGCCACATATCCCGTACGATGGATCGGACGTGGCGGACCTGTGGCTTGGCCTCCTCGCTCACCGGACCTCAACCCACTGGACTTTTTCTTCTGGGGGCACATGAAATCTTTAGTGTACCAGACGCCTGTGGACTCGGCTGAAGATCTCGTACCGAGAATCGGTGTTGCCGCAGACAAAATTAACACAACACCAGGAATCTTCGAGAGCCAGTCATTCCTTCGCCGGTGTGAACTGTGCAACGACACGCGTGGGCGACACTTTGAGCACTTGCTGTGAGTTTTTCTCTGATCAATTAATCAGATTGTGCAACTTTTGGTATCGTTCATTCGCTTTCCCAACACTGTTGTAAATTCATGTTGAAATTCTAATTTGACTCTTTTCTGCCTCTCAGAGTGGAATGCGACCCTATGTTCCATGGTAATTATTGCTCTTCTGGATGGGTACTACCACCCCTCTTATTTTGTAAAAACAATTTAGACTCACCCTGTATAATTCTTAAAAGTTTCAAACGTTATCATTTATTTTAATTATTATTCTTATATAATTACACAGATCGGTGAATACAAAACAATTTTATTCAGCAAGAAATAACAATTTAAATGATGTACTTAAATTCATGTTATCAATTCATAACATTTTTATCGTGTAAGATACGAAAGAATATAGTACTCCTAATTGGCGCCAAAAAATCATCGCCAAGACACAGAACGATTTCGCACCAACGAGTTTTTAAAGTTCGATTTATTATTTTTAATATTTTAAGCCATTATAGATATACAATTTATCATAGCAAACACATTCGAACACCATTTATTTTATTTTAAACAGTATTTTAGATATATATTGATTGCAAACGTATGAAATATTTTTATTAGAATGGGAAGTGTCAGCAGGTTCTTTTGTATTTATTAATTCCAAAGTTAAAATATCCATTTTTATCACTCTAGCAAGTATTGAAAAACAAAACAAAAAAAGAAATTTAAAATACACGTAAAATGCTCACCTGTGAAATTTAATGTTTCCACCTTTGATAAATTTGGTATTACATCCATATGCACAGCACCGTAGAACCATGTTAGCTTTCACTTTCAATGCATTTGCTATGGAAGAAGGAATGCGTAAACTATATGCGCATTGGAGAGAAGAGTCTGAGGATCACGTGACTACTGTTTTTGTTCACATGATCATTGGAACATAAAAGGGTTATCACAGCTCACTCTATTTTTTATCTCCTCTATGGTACTCTACTCTAGGGAGCTCCGGTCCTTGTGACTAACAGTGGCTGCACTTTTCATCCATCCATGAGTTATGTCGCCTTATTTTTTTGTAAATATGTGAAGTAGAATGCTGTTTTCCTTCTCTTTTGTTATCTCTTTAATTCTTATAACACAAAGGAAGGAAGTGCGTTTCTTTCATTTAGACAAACGGAACTGCTGCTCAACAGTCCTTGGCTATCGGTTTTCGGAACTTTTTTAAGTTTATAGTGCATTCAACGAAAAGAAGAAACACAACATAATTCGTGTAAAATATCAGTTCCAAAAATGAATTTGCGGGTAAAAGATTTGACAAAATGTCCACCTATCACCAGATTTTTTGGCATTATACTTACATACTGGAAGTATTCTTGGATTTGTATGATCAGCAATAATTCTTGTTATATTGTGTTCGTAAATCTTTAATAAAAATGAAAGAAATAATGAAATATTTAATGTTTCAATAAGCCAACGGAAACTAATTCACTTTTTACCCAGTCCTATTTCGTAGCTATTATTTCTTACTTGCTTATCTAAGTTCTACTTTTTATCTTGATAGATGCAGTCTAAATTTTTCTATAAATTTTTAAGTAAAACTCGAACTATGAACTAAAAGTGGAAATATACTTAAATTAGTTTAGATTACTGTTGAAGAACAATGCTTTCTCTAGCATTTCCTTGCTTTGATTCCTTGAATTGATTGAGTTACGCTCAAAATAAATATGCTACACAGTGAAAATAAATCACGGTGTAATTCTGCTTAAGGTGAAGCGACTTTTGAAATCTATCAGTTGGTATTCGCTCTACTTTGTCAGGATTATATGACATCAACGACAAATTGAAAAATAAAATTGAACTCTCGATGGGACCTTGGTGATTGCATTCATTTTATCTTGTCTTGAGAATGAGCAACGTGGACAGTATTTATGAGACATCCCAGCACAATCAATTCAATTGTGACGTATTGAGTGTTTTTCCCAAACAATTGAAGTACTCTGAGTAGACAATGTGTATGCATACTGTTAACACCTAGGGTTTGAAGGATAATCAAGATGGACCGAAAGACTTGTTGCATTGTAGGAGCTGAAGGTGAAAATTCGTATTGGAGATCTCAGTGTTTCATATAGATGTAAAGTTGTAAGAATTCGCATGAGTATCAAAAGTTATCCGTTTTTAACTTGTCTTGTAGGAGACGTCGAAATAATCTGATACGCCATGTCTGTAATCGTGATTCCAATATTATTAGTGGGAATCGTTCAAAATATTTGTCAGAATCTTACCATGGTGTCCATCTATTTCTACACTGTTCGATTTGGAATATTTATGAAGCCTCAAATTACAATGTAATCTTTCTATGTTTGCGAATCTTTATATTACAGTTTTCAGGAACTTGATGCCATATAATCTTGCCTTTTTATTAAGGAAATATTGCACAAATAGTAAGATTAATCTTATATATGTGTATATCCGCTCGTTCACCTTTTTATACTAGATCAGTATATGTTGTAGACAAACTTGCCAATCATTTTTTACTGAAGGAAATCAACTTAAATATTACATTTTCGATTGTGAGCATAACGGCGGAAGCTCAGAAAATTTAAAATTCTGAACAAATCAGATAATGCCTATTGTCTTTAAATGTAAATCTCTTCGAGATACACATTGGGATAGCATGATTATTAGTTTCGTTTTGTCTTTTTCAATAAGCTAAACTAACAATTCGTGTAATTAGTTATTTTCCGCATTTTACGTATCCTTTCTCGAAATAGATTAAACTAAACGATATATTTTTCCCTTTTCGGTAATTCGTTTTTCTTATTTCTCACAACTGTCATACAGTTTCTTTCATTTAAAAGTCGCGAAAACGTTTCTAATTAATGTTCAACATTCCTCTTGTTCAGTTTTAAGTTTAGTGTATTTAGAAAAAAGGAAATGTAAAACAAGGCATTTAGTGTAAGGTGGCCAGAAAGAAGTAAAAGAATTCACGAGAAAAAAGAAGTGATAAATTATATACCATCATTTGAAATTTTCTGCATTTCCACTTACATGCTGTACTATTAGAAGTAATGAAGATAGACAACAATTCTCCATTTAAATTGTCATTTGTAATCGATGAAACAGTTAATATTTTATAATAAAAACAGAAAATTGTTCACTTTCCACCGAATCCTTTTTACAATCCTGTAGAATCAAAAATTATATTTTAACAAAAAGGTATCTTATCGAAGCAAATCTTTAAAATACAGGTGCATATGTGGATGTTTAATCGAAAGATTTACATCAATAATCGGATTGGCCATTTTTATTTCTACACAAAACTCACAAAAATAACAAGTTCCGGTTCTATAAATTGTGTGATGCAATTCAAACTGAGTTACTTTTTGTAGTTTCTTCACACAAATATATTAATAGTGAGAAGTTTAAAAATGCAATCATAAATGGAAATATTCAAAAATTGATTCAACGCCTTTGCGTGAATGCTACAAAGGCAAGTGAAGGATTTAGCTAATTATTTTTCATTATTACCAAGCGTTGCAATAAGGATACCGTAAGTGAAAAGATTCGCTGGAATGCTAATGATTAGTGATCGATCTATGGTATAAAATTTACCCAACGTGAGATTGTTTCTGCAATAGCATTTCGTCTTCAGAAGGATTTTGAGTTGCTTGTATCGCGAAGGTATCATTGCTGGTAAAGAGAGCAATTTGTTACGCAATCGTTCTGCCGAATCTAACGCTTCAGATGCTGACAGTACTATCTTGAAAAGAGCTGTTGAGCAAATAATTACATTAATGCCATTTTGAAAATAGATATAATAGTTGATATCTTTAGTGAAAGCTAAATCGTATCCAGACCAGAATATCTCGCTTAAGCAGTGGAACACGCTTACCAAAATAGGAAACGAAAACGTTTTGTCTACGACCTGCATGGCATCGTAGATGTTATCATAAACCTTGATCAGATGCATGTACGTCTGTCCCACTTCCGAACTTTGCAAGTCGGCGTAGAGAGTTTTCCAAAAGGTCGTCAGGGAATCACACACAACGCTGTAATACAAACAGAATTGATGCAAGAGAACAGCAGTGTATAACCAGTACAGGAACTCAAAAACATAGCGTGCAGTGACATGTTTTGGCCCCCTGAGAGTTTTCATATCCAAGACCTTTTCTAAGCTTGATAAATCCGATTCATTTCCACAGTCCTCAATGAAGATCAAAATATATTGAACTAAATCAAAAATCAGAATTCCAGCACAGTAAGAATAAGACGTGTTGCGAATCTTTTAAGGTGGAGCGATTGTTTTAAGCTGTTACAAGTTATTCGTTCTACTTTTTCGAGACACTCCTGAATCGTATGACATGAACGACGAATTGAGAAATAAAGTATAACGTTTAAGAAGAGATTTAGTATAATGATAATACGTGTCTTCTTATCAGGCTGAATTGTAATATTGATAACATTTATGAGACTTCCGATCACGATTAAAGTAATTGTGACACATTGAGTGCTTTTCCGAATGAATTGGTACACTCTGCGTTGGCAGTGTTGATGTAGAGTGTCAACACCTAGAATTTGAAGTATGATCAAGATAGGCTGAAACACTTGGTGCAATGTAGGAGCTGAAGGTGTAGATATTCGCACTTGATCACCAGTTTTTCTCATTTTGAAAGGTACATCTGAATATTTCGCACACAGATGTAAAGTTGCTAGAATTCGCAATAATATTAAAACTTATCCATAAGTAATTAGACTTAAAGGAAACATCGAACTATTGTAAGGCGGAACATGCGTTAATGTGATTGAAATCCTTTTGGTGGGAACTGTTCGAATGTTTGCTAGAACGTTTCTATAGGTACTACAGATTGCATGCATTCATAAAATAATTTATTCAGAATATTTTACTATAATCGAAGCTTTGTATTATTTTCACTCAACCTTTAAGTCTACACACTTTATTCCATACAATATTACTATTGTATTAAAACGATTTTTCTAGATCGATTATTATTGATCAAAGCGTTCGTGGTCTTTCGCTTTGTTAGAATTGTTCAGATTTAGTAGACTTATTTCTGTTTAAGGATATTATTTTAATAGACCCATTTTAAGCTTTGTGAAAAATCAGAATTTTAAAATTATTGATAAATGCATTATGTTTGTTTCTTTAAATGTAAATAGAAATTGATTCAAACCCATTCGAATAGCATGCTTTTCGGGTGTATTTCATTTATCTTTGTGAATCATATTTTCGGTAACTGGAAAATTTTAGCCGACTGAATTTTCTATGCCAAGACGTAAAGTAGAATGATCTCTTCTTTCTTTTCTGTTACCTCTTTTCTTTCTTACCACGTAACGAAAGCAATTAAATTTCTTTCATTTAAGTCACTCAAGCACATGTAATGAATACTCATCAGTCTTTCTCAGTAGGGTTTCATAAGTTATTTAAAGCTTTTAGTGTATTCATGAAAACTCAGAAACATAATACAATGTAATTCAAGTATAAGTCAAGAATCAATTATCATGAAAAAGATATGACATAATGTGCACCTATTTGCATTTTTTGCATTAAGCTTAGATATTGGAAGTTTCCTTGGAATTGTAAAATCAACAATAATTGTTGTTACATTGCGTTCATCAATCTTTAATGAAAATGAAGAAAATTAAATTTTTAATGCTTTAATATAAGCAAAGTGGAATTAATTCACTTTTCACCCAATCCTATTTAGAATCCTTTAGAAATTATTTTATCTTGCTTCACCAAATTCGACTTTTTATCTTCATAGATACACTCCAAAGCTACTTTGTTAAAAGAATTATTTATCTAGTACTCCCTTGCCCCGACCCTTCAATTGACTGAGTGTAGCCCAAAATCAAATGAATAGTACAGTAAAAATAGGTGCCCACGTTACTTATTTTTGCACTTTACATGGTTAAAATAAAGTTTATTTTTTGCTATTGCGCATTGTGCGCTTACTCGAATGTACCGTGTTTCATGAAAATCGGAAAAATGGTTTATGAAATATACATAGAAAAATTAAGCTTAAATTCTGATCACCCCAATGTTGATCAGGACACAATAGATAAAGTAAATAAAATTAAATAAAACTAGCCATTCGCTACCAACCTGAAATATTACAGAATTAAACCAGTTAAAATTTGACAAATGCAAACTCAAATACCTATGAATTCATGGACAAAATGGTGCAATGATTCTTACGTTTTCAATGTAAATGTAACCAATGTCAGTAGATGTAACCAATGTAAGATTTCATCAGAAATGGAGTTCGTAGACAATAGCCATAGGTTTAACCCTCCAAGTGGTTTCGACGAGATATCTCGTCCATCAAAATCTTACCAACTTTGCTAATGATGAAACGTCTCGTCATCAGAAAATTGCCAATCTTTTATGATGAAGTGATCAAGATCTGGACACTTTTTTTCTAATGGTATTTCGTCCATCAAGATTTCGTCAATTTTTCTAATGACGAGAAACCTCATTGAGACAACCACCAGCAAGGTTAAGGGAAGGTTTGTATTCAGATGGGTGACATGCACATCAAGCATATGGGTCAGTTGCACGGTAATCCATGCGTCAGCGCTGTCAGGCATGTAATATTGTGTGTGGTTGCAACTTTAAGCACTTACTACTGTGAAACATTAAGTTTAATTGTAACTGTGGATACCGTCGAACTGGAATTTGAGGTAAAAAATATTGTTTACACACTTGCTCTTTCATTTCTGCATCTTAGTGCCTATTCTAATTCATCGAGGGCCGCGGTAGCCCAGTTGGAGGAGTAACGGATTAGCAAACGGAGGATTGCGAGTTTACTTCAATCAAAGACCGTCGTGTACAAAGGAGGCTGGTGCACGTTAAATATATCGTGGCCTCAAATGTCCACACGTTGGCGTGGTGTTAAAGTTTGGCGAGTGGGGTGTCAGCTCAGGTCTGACCTCGTCATCTGACTGTGATTCAAAATTACGTGGTGTTTTTCTCTGATCTTTCCCTTCGAGTTTGATCCCGGACCTTCGCCAATAGCCCCTTGTGTTGCTCCAGTGCGACTCTAATTAAATACATACCTATGTCACCAGGGTGGCGCAAGCGGACATACGTCCCTGCTTGAATGCGGTTCAATTTAGTGTTTTATTTTTGAAGTTTTGAAATATTCTGCACGAATATCAGCTGTTCAATCTCTGTCTAGCCACTAGATGGCACTAGTGTATTTTCATTTGAATGATCAAACAATGAGAATTTATATTGTTAGAAAAACAAGAATAAGACAAAATCTTTAGTATGCAACGAAAACGGACGATTCGTATTGTTAAGCCTTTGTAGTCAGAAGTCTCGCTGATTAACCAGCACTTAAATCTAAATCGATGAATTCAACTATGATTGCTGCGCTAAATTCGGTGAGTCAAAACATGCTTATCATTAAGATTTAAATTCTCATGGTTGATCCTGATTAATTTGTTAGAATTATGTATTATTTACTTGTGTTATATATTAGTTCTGTCCATTGTTAATTGTCATATTTCCTGTTGAACTGTACGTGATAAATTTAAAGGAATATATTGGAAACAGTTCATTTATGAATCTTAATTCTCAGCATCAGCTAAATAAGTAGTATATTTCCCTCTGTTTGTTCCTCTCAACATTTTACTACAAATATTGACACGTCTTTTTTATGAAAACTTCCAATGCTAATTTCTTCCTTTATGTGAGATTGGGAATAAAGTGGAGTCATCCTTTGTTTTCCCTCTTTAGATACAAGTGGACATCCATACTCATGGTTATGAAACACATCGTCATTTGTATCAAATAATTCTGAAAGTTTGTTGATAGAGAATGTATCGTTTCAAAAACTTTAACCCCCATTTTCAGTAAAAACCTGTAAGAAGTTCACTCAAATGGAACATAACCGGTGATATCCGATCTGCAAAACTGCAATACATGTTAGAGCAACTTACCTGCAATACCTTTGAATGTATAGACAAGGTGAGATGTTTTCCATTTAATAGTTTTTCTAAACATTAGTAATATGTATTGTTTTATAATGTCCAATTTTCCCCTTGTATTGAACAATTATGCTTCACATAACCTTAAGTTGCTCGGTTTTTTACAACGAGTAGTAGTAGTATAATGAATGTGTATGAAAGCAAGAATCTGCTTCCTCAAATTTCAACGTAACTTTATGCGGAATAACGCGACTCCAGTTTGCTACAATTACATTTTTATGAGAGTATCCTCAATGAACATCTGGTATCCGTATCTTACTTACAGGCTCCTTAAATCTATTCGCAGGGCTCTATCTGGTAGGATAAAAATATTTGGAATACATATGTGGGCTTCACGCCTGGAAAACTCATTCGGAGGGCCGTAGCAGGACTGCGGATTGGTGAAACCTACCCGATAACGGATTTTATTCATCTAGTCTACGTGCAGGGTAAATTTGTCTGAAGTGCTGTATGCGGTCTTTGTTTGTCAGGAACTGTCATTTGTTGGTCTGGCAACCATAATCACACCTCCAGAAAAATGACCCAACTTTAAATAAAGATCTTATTTACAAATGGAATTTTTTCTTATACTTGAATGAACCATCCGAAACAAATAAAAAAGGAGGTGTTCGTGATAAGCAATAATTTTACAAATCTCAAGTGGAGAAGCCAAATTACACTTTTTGTTTTCCTATACCCCAAGATGACTTTTAACTAAATATTTAGAAATTACACAAAAGCTTTATGCACTAACCTAAATTTAGAGAAAAACAAATCACAATGGAACGAATAAAATTTATACAGGGTAAATTTGCCTTCATCGCATTCAGGGGAATCGACAGTAGTGTTTCAGATGATAAACATAAAGTTATCAGAATTTGATGTTATCGTGAATCTGAAAAGATATTTAAAAAATTGATAACTGTCTGTGTGTGAAACACATTTCAAAAGCAAACTTTATTTCAAAGGATTGTGATCAGCAATAATTCACTCTTATGTTCACATCTGGTGAGAGAAGCAATGAATTGTTACTACAGAGTAAAATACTTATAACATAACAAAATAATTATAAATAAACTCAGAATTCGATTAAGAGCATATATAAACTTAGTAGAACACTCATTTCTAAAAATGTGCTTTTTAAAAACTTACAAACATGGATCAATGTACTTTTTAATTAAAATGTTCTATGAAATTCAATTCAACTAAACATGTGCTTTTTCAAATTAATTCTACAAACAAAATCACAGCTCTAATGCAAGTTTGCTTAAATTTACAATGTACAGAATGTGATCTTTATACGAAACGATTTCTGCTACCAAAGTAGCGCAGAAATAAAAATATTTTATAATTTTTTAATATTTGCGAAGTTTCATTAAAACGTTCTTACAAAAATCTTGTCGACATAGCATCCAATTGTACAGTAAAAACATCTTCAGAAAGAATTTTTTTTTATAAAGTTTTAAGAGTACTCTGGCCTGATTCGCATTGAATTTCACAATTCAACTGTTTTTGAGATTTCATTAGAACAAGAGGAATCTTTTTAGATATAAAATTTAAGTAGGATATAAAAGTAACTCATTACATAATTTACGTTCCACGTCACGGGAAAGTAACTGTCGAAACCTTCATTTATGTCTCGAAGATCGTAATTTGATCTTGGTAAATTTAATGACCTTATCTAATTTTTTAATATTTTAATTTTAATAAAAATTTTTTTTCCATTTTCGTGTCCATCAGAACATTATCAATCCATTTTGAAATGATTCGACCTGACACTACAACTAAACGACAAATGTTCTTTCCTTTACTCTTCTCTGTTACCACATTCGGTAATATTAGTGCATAAGTATAAAAATATCTTAGGCTTGTGTCTAGAGCATGAGAGGATGGTAAATTCAAAGTAATACATCAGTAAAAACAATGTGTGAGTAATAGGTGCATACGACTTACTGAAATAACAAGATCAGGTTCTATAAAATGTGTACTGCAGTTAGAAGTGAATTGCTTTTTCTGCACAAAAAATAAGTTCATAATAATACAATTGAAAGCGGATATAATTAAAAAATACTTCAGCGCAATTTTACACTTGTTACGACAGCATGTGCTACTTAAAGTAATTTTTCATTATTCTCAAGGCTTCCGATAAGGATACCGTAAGTGAAAAGATTCGCTGGAATGATAATTAATAGCGATCTATCTATGGTGTAAAGTCTGCCCAAAGTGAGCTTGTTTCTGCAATAGCATTTCTTCTTCAGAAGGATTTCGAGTTGCTTGTATCGCGAAGGTATCATTGCTGGTAAAGAGAGCATTTTGTTCCGCACTTGTTCTGTTGAATCCAATGTTGCGGATGCTGATAGTATTATCTTGAGAAGGGCCAATATGTTTGCGAATGCATCAATGCTATGATCAAGATAGTTTTGCCATTTGATATCTGTAGCAAAAGCCAATTCGTATCCAGACCACAATAGTCGGACTAAGCAGCTGAATACGCTTACAAAAACAGGAAAAGAAAACGTATTTTCTACGAGCTGCATGGCATCGTAGAGGGTATCATAAACCTCAATCAGACGCATATACACCTGTTCCACTTCCGGACACTGCAGTTCGTAATAGAGACTTTCCCAAAAGGTCGTCAGGGAATCACACATAACGCTGTAATACAAACAGAATTGATGCAAGAGGAGAGTCAAATGGATCCAGATAAGAATCTCAAAAGTGTAGAATGCTGTAATCCACGAGATATTATCTCCTAAAACAACTGATTTCAATTCAACTACGTAGTTTTGAGTGAAGAAAAGTCTTTCTTCAGATATGTCCAAAATCACAAAAGCAGCACAGTACAAGTGAAATTACGAATCTTTTTAAGTTGAAGTGACTTTTGCAAGCTATCTCTAGTTATCAGAGCTATTTTGTCAAGAAACTTTCGAATTTTACGACACGAACGATAGATTGAAAAATAAAGCATAATTCCTGATAAGGCGCTTAGAAATAAAGACATTTCTGCTTTGTCTCCAGGTAGACATACAACATAGAAACCTTGTATTAGAGATCCTATCAGAGTCAAACCAATTGCGACACATTGAGTGCTTTTTTGAATCAATTCACGCACTCTGCGTGTATAATGTTGATGTAGAGTGTCAACACCCAGGATTTGAAGCATTATTAAGATGGGCCGAAAGACTTCTCGAAATGAAAGGACTGATGGAAAAATCACTCGTACACTGCCCACAGTTTTTCTCATAGTGAAATGAGAGATAATTTATTTTGCATTCAAGTCTAAAGCTACGTGAAGTGACAGAATTATTGAAAACTATCTGTGGGTAAATAAGAGCATTAAAGGATACGTCGAATTGAGACGGTATTTCTGTAAGTTTGATTCAAAACCTATTTGTGTGGAATTTCCTTTTCGATTTGTTTGCCAAAGGGTTACTATGGATGCCATCTATATTTTAAGAATTGTTTTTAAGCCCCAAAATCATGCTTTTCCTTTTCCGAAAACTTGCATATTCTTCTTTTCAGACGGTCTATTATATCATGTTATATAGAATACTGAATATCACAGTATTACCATAATTGTTTGAACATTTTTCAATGAATTCTGTACTTTTTATCAATTTGTTCCTGGTTTCTTTTAGTTCGTGAAATAGTTCGCTATTTTATTTCTATTGAACGCAAGTAATTTAAATTTATTTTTAATTTAACCTGCAACTTTAAGTTGGAACTCTTTTAAATGATTGTCAAGCGCATATATATATATTTTCTCGTAAAGAAAAATTAAATTTATTCAAACGCTGAAATAATATGGTTATAGTTTTCATCTTTCATTTATATGAATCACATGTTCGGTATTTACATGACACTCGTGTACTATATTTTTATATGCAAAAATAGAAGAGATTAATCGAAGTTCTCCAGTACCTGTCCTTTTCCGTCCTGTTTTCTCCACAACAATAATAGTAATCTTCCGATTCATTTGAATATCACGCAAAGTCCATTTATCATTTTAGTCCATTTATCAAAAGGTAGAAACTTAACCCTTCAATTAGTTTTGACGAAATACCTGTTAATCAAGATCTGGAAAATTTTGCTATTGACGTGTTATCTCTACATCACGATATTGCCGATCTTTCGACGATGATGAGATCTCGATCTGGTCAGTTTTCGGCTAATGACGACATATCTCGTTCAAAACGATCTGGTGTCTTGCTAATGACGAGGAACTTTGATAAAACAACCA
Organism: Meta bourneti; assembly: GCA_933210815.1. Classification (NCBI taxonomy): domain Eukaryota; kingdom Metazoa; phylum Arthropoda; class Arachnida; order Araneae; family Tetragnathidae; genus Meta; species Meta bourneti. The sequence continues at coordinate 21,325,948 of OW119931.1, forward strand.
GTAGGAGGATTAAAAAAGCGTAATTCTCATTCAAATAGCAATGAAATGCCAAGATATTTGCATATGGATGATTAAATCAGATTCATATGAAGAAACTTTTTTATTAGCAACAAAAGCAAAAGAAATGATGAAAGAGGAATGAATGAAGTTAAAAAGTTGGTATTATATCCTTGATGGGAATTACATATATTATGGCAAAGAATGAAATCTATACTATGATACCATTTTAAAATTGTAAAACTCACTAAAGCAATTGGAAATATTTGGAACAGTAGAGAAGCTGTTTTTAAGTTTGATTTGAAATCCAAATTTAAGTGTTGTGATGCAACGAAACCACGAATATTGAGAATTTCTGCTCAATTGTTTGATCCATTCGGACTCATTGCTCCCCATTTACTATTCAAATCAAATATTTACTCCAATAGTTATTGGAAATGGAACTTGTTTGAGTTGAAGTTCTCCCGTTGTATATATGTAATGGTATCAACAAATTTATGATCGTAATGAACTGAATTTATCTCGACCATATTTCATAGAGAAAACTTAAATGGACATTAATATATTTAGTGATTCCATCCAAAAGGCCTAAGGAGCAGTGACTGACTTAAGAATCAAGTAAAACGGAGAAGATAATTAGATGTCATCGTTCATCGCATTAAAATCAAGAGGCAATCCAATGAAACAATTGACTCTGCATTGCTCAGATGCAACTCCTGGATGCTTTAATTGAATCAGAATTTACCTAAATTGCACAGGGATGTCTTTAATCTGAGCAATAAGGGCATTTTTCTCTAGTAATTCCCAGATTGTTCCTTACTGGATAAAGGGATCTTCTGTAATTGGAAAGTACAGTGATGACGTCAACACCTAGAGAGCGATTCACTTAGCCAATACCTGATTGCCCAAAGGCTAACACAATTGTCGTTGTTTACAAAACAGTTCAACATGCTTTGAACTCTCAAAAGTTTATCGGTAGGTCTAAACTTAGGCTTTTATTAATGAAGTCGGTATAGAAAAGAGGCCTATGTACCAGTAAATCATATAGATCTATAGATTCATTTGATCATATAGATCAAAATGAATAAGTGACTGCAAACAGGGCAATTACCATGACCATAGGACTTACGTTAACCTCAAACCCAAATACTATATACCGTCCATTGAGTCGCAAAGTGTTACAAATAAAAGAAAATACAGATCCTGAAAATTGCCAATTTTACAGAAACAAAATCCAACAAACGTACTAGAACGAAAGCAGTTTGTCGTTGAAAAGGCTCATTATGGTGGAAAAGAGCAGAATGTCTTTCTAAATCACTGGACAAGAAATCAAAGCCAACATTTAAAACATTTTAGTCTGAGAAAATCTGGCAAGAAATAATGACAGAAAATAATAGTTTGCTGTTAGTGTCCACACAGGAAATGTAAAAGTAGAGAGAACAATGGTAACCTTTTTATGTGCCTAGGATTGTGTGACCAATACTAGTTGTAACGTGACACTTAGACTACTTTGGTCTGCAGGTAGAAACAAACATTTGTTACATGATTGGTTCACGGGACGATAGAAAACGTCCATCCATTGATTCACCATCTGTTTGGTTCACGCGACATAGTAGTAGGTTTTGGAGATTTCACCATTTTTGCCACCACGCTATAAAAATGCGCATTCACACCACTACCCAGTCATGAGGTGTAATATCGTAAAATGAGGCGATAAGATGCCCAATCAGTCAACCAAGTCAAGTTTTCAGAGAGCAGTCACGCAACTACTGGTCGACATGATGGTAAAATTTTTTGAAGCTCCTCTCAATAGCAATGCTCAGTCTACTCATATTTCACATCTATGGTAATGCCACAATCGAAAACTTTTTGCAAAGCATTGTTCTGTTAGTAAAATGTAGCAATTTAAGGAAGATTCTTCGAATCACAGCTTAAACAGCGATTTGTAAATAATGCAAGCAATAACAATAAGAAAACTGATGTTATCTCGTATAAGACAATGGTACGCATTTCTGAGACATGTAATACGAGATGCTATACATTTCTTGTTTTTACGAATCAAATGACTCACTCGGCATGGAAACATCGACCTTCCAATGAACAAAGCATGTGCGAGCAGATTCATGCTATTTCTTACGATATCTTGGATTGAAGATCTGTCAGATCGTTGTGGTCAAAAACATGAATCCTAATGTGGATGTAAAGTATTTATTGGTTAAAGAGTGATTATCTAGCGTGATTGAAAGCACCAGTCTGAGCTTCATTAGTCAATCAGACAAAGCCGATTCGTAAGCCCAAGTGACTTACCTTTCTGAGATCTCATGAGAGCGATTCCACTCATACTTTGTCTATTTCATTTCATAGAACGTCTGATGAAGTAGACATGGGAGGAGTTGCTGTCGTAAAATCTCTGAATGGTAAATCACGGGGACTTAAGAATCGACTTAACCGATTGCTAACGAAGCGAAGAATAGTGTGTTTGATCCCTGTGGATGATCAATTTAACCCATCAATAATTTAGGATTCATGCTTTTTCCCACAAACACGTGATAGATTTTCAAAGGATTTTCATTTTTTTTCTTAAGATCTTCAAACCGAGCGACCGGCCGCTCGGTTTGAAGATCTTAAGCTGCGTGCACATGCTCCGTATACAGGGTGATTCTACGGTCATAGGACAAACTTCAGGGGGTGATAGAACACAACGAAACAAACACTTTTCACCATAGAATGTATGGTCGCTAGAGGGCACTTTCCATTTCGGCACTAACACACGGACCGACGCAAGTTGGAAAGGAGGAGAGGCATGAAATATGGAAACAACGCTTTAATGTCAAATAAACATCAATAACTACTTGACCAAAACGAAATAATATAATTAGATTTGCATAAATTAAAGATAAATACAGAAACAAAGGTAAGAAAGAAATGACATGTACGAAACATGAGAAACTTTTCACATGGAAATGAAACGACATGTACAAACATCAATCGGTAAGTACAACGCAAATGCACAATTACAGAAGATGTTCAAAATGTCGACCACCACTTAGAAGTAGTGGTAGAACATGTGCATCACCTGTTGTATAAGATTAAACAAATAGTAAGATAAAACTTCATCCAACCGTTCGTGGTCTTTTTTCGTTAGAAAATATGTTTATATTTTAGAGGACAATTCTTTTAAATTATTCGTGTTTAAGAAAATTACCTTAATTGCTCAAATTCCTAAAAAATAAATTACTCTATTCCCTTAACGAAAAAGGCAATCTCTTCGAACTACACATTGAATTATGTTTATGATTACATTTTTGTTTAGTTTTCAGTTAAGCGATTTTAGCAAAATGCGAAATTTAAACTACGTATCCAGGGTAAGGTTTGTCAGATTGAAGCACGAATTCAAGAGGAAAAAGAAATGGCAAAATATTATATAATTATTTGCATTATACTTACATGCTGGACAACCAAGGCTACTAGACCTTTTTTATAATAGAAACGGAAACTAATTCACTTTTAACCGAATCCTGATAGAATCATGTAATATGAAAATATCGTATACCAGACTAGAGCAAATCTTTAAAATATACGTTTAGTTTGGTTTGGTTTAGGTATAGGTATTATGGCACAAGAGCCGAATTAACTGTATTGCCCCAAACACAAGATAATAGAAAAACAAGTATATTATAAGAAATAAAAGATTTATTTAATCCTTAGATTACTTTGAAAAACACAAATGTCAAAAAAACATAAAAAAATACATTTTCTTTGATGTCAAATTCAAATTTTTCAATTGTTTTCTTTCATGTTCAAAAAGAGATTTGAGGTTATAATCAGTAGTACCGGAAGTGATGTCTGCGAATTCTAAGCTTCTGTATTTAGCAGTTGAGCAGTTCAGCAGTTAAACAGAATGTGTTTAACTGTTAAAATTTCATTTCATACCATGTTTATTGGTAAAGGATCCATAGGTAAAAGGTCTTTGTGCGTCACTCTCGTTCGACCTAACCTTAGTGTTGTTATAAAACGATTTCCGGTCTTCTATTATTTTAGTAAAATTTATATATCTTCTCAGATGGTTGAATGTGGAGTAGTTTGTTGATCCCATGAATATTGCCAGGATAAAAATGAAGAGTGTTGTATGGTTTCCGAAATATCACATAAAGAAATAACCCCGTTAGTTGCATTTCAGAATGCTTTTGCAGCTAAATCAGCTGTTTCATTACCAGGTATATCAATATGGGATGACATCCAGAAAAACAAAATCCTGTAAACACGTTATAATAGACGATAAATAATTGTTTAAAACTGAATCTGAAGTTTATGACTCAAAAACCTTTAAAACGTTGAATAAATAAAATATCGAAATAATTCCAAGGTCTCCTGGAAAGGTAGATATTAAAAGGTTCAGTGCTGTGAAGTTCAAGAATTTTTTTCATTTTTAATCCAAATGAAGGGATGAAAAATGACTTCGATGAGAATAAAACGTGAAATGATGGATTTGAAATCTTACTAAAAACTGAATGCGAATGATTAGATAAAATTCTTAAATGCAGATTTATTGGACGTCTGTCCTGTATTGCAAATAGGTCTCGTCAGCTATTATGTGCAAGCAAGATCAGAAAAGCTCTTGATGAGATTCGGAGTACTTCCTGGTGAATAGTATCAAGTACCTGTGACATTGATTTCGCTGTAGAACTGTTAATTGCGACAAAATACTTCAATGTGGTTGGATTGATTGTTTGGTTTTGTGGTTTGTGGCGCAAAGACCATATTTGGCCATGCTGTGCCAGGCACAAGATATACAATATCAAGTAATAGAGAGACACACACAATGAAAGTTTTACTGACACAGAAGAGAGAAATACACCCAGGGAGGAATGCACAGGACAGGAATCAATTTGGAACGAACCAAAGCATTATAGATTCTTAGCACAGAGATCAAATCTGTACCCCAGAAGGTATTCGATGGGAGTTTTAGAATGTTTAAAGCTTTGTTACACTTCGTTTTAAATGCTGAATATGAGCAGAAAATATTAGTTAGATTCTAAAATAGTTCCAAGAAATTTTGTTTCTGGAATAATGGGGATAATCAATCTATTGAGATAAATATCTGGATGTAAATGTAGTCCCCGCCTTTTGCAAAAGTGAGCACGAATAGTTTTGGAAGAACTAATTAAACCATTTTTGTTCGTCCATTTAGTGATATTTATTTCCTCTTTTTTCAGTTGTCTTTCTATGAGTGTCATATTAGTGGAGGCGCAAGATGGTTTAAAATCATCAACAAAAAGGCAACCATGAAGTGCTGGTGGTAACTGTTTAATGACGTTATTAATTTTTATTGTAAATAATTTGACACTCAAAAAACTGCCCTAGGAAACACTTTCAATATGTATGAATTCAACGTATAATACACCCTTTAAACGTACCTTGAAAGTTCTGGATCAAAGAAAGTTATTAATAGAAGTAGCCATATATTTCTTCTCAATCCAATGTTATGTATATCTTTCAAAATGCAATACATCCAGATACGATCATAGACCTTTACCGTACCGACGAATATTGAGACAATGTGTTTTTGGAAACAAAGGTTTCTCTAATCGCTATCTTTAACAAGAGGGTATTGTCCAATGTGCAATTCGCTTTGGAATGGAAAAAATTGTTTAATTTCTAAAAGTAGGGGAGAGTTGCCGAATTTGGACCACTATCGTAACTTCACCTGTATAAGTCATTTGCTCCCTAAAATAGGCAATTTTGATTGAATAATATTTGGTTGGACATAAATTTGGCTGATGCAATCATTTTTATGAGAACACCACGTGGCGCTGCAGTTAGTGAAGAGGTGTTGGCCATTTAGACATCATCAATTAAATATTTTAACAAAGTATCAATAGACTGTTTTAAAGTAAGTAGCAAAAAATTTTATTATATATTCAGAGAGTACACATGTCTGTCAATTACTATGGTAGCATCTAGTTCAAAGGAAGGTGACATAGTTGGAAATATTTATAAAAGTTGCCCAAATTGGATCACAAGCAGTTGTATGAATTTGACTGGTCCAATTCAGGTGACGGTCTCTCTTTCTCTCTATCTTCGTTTTAATATTTCGAATACAAATTTATATCTCTTTTTAGGGCTGATATGGCTAAAAGAGGACAGAATGGATGTTGGTCCGAAAATGATTTATTAAAGGCTGTTGCAATGTTATAATAGACGTGCTAAAATTGCAGTAAATACTATAAATTGGCCCGAGACACCAATATACTTGTCTTCAAGTGACATTGAAAGTAACAATAGTGATTATGCTGTTGATTATGTACACCAGGAGAAAAAAATTAAAAATTTAAGGATATTCTTCACGACATTTCAGTTCCACCTACACAAAATATACAGCGAAGTCTATCGTCTTCTCGAACTGGAGGAAAAGCCCAGAAAGTAGTTTTAATAACAAGTACTCGTCATAAATTAGAATTAGAACTAGCCAAAGAGAAAAAAATAATAAAGTAAAATCACCAAATTTTGGAATAAAAAGACAAAGAATAAAAACTAAAACTACATGGGTTTGTTTTATATGTGAGGAAACAAAGGAAGAAGTGATGATACAGTGCATAAAATGTAACACTCGGGTCCATACACACAGCATGCTGGAGTGAGTTCAAAAATCAAAAAGTATTTTTGCTTCCATTGTGCTTAAGGAAATTATTGGTCCACCATTTTGCTTAAGGAAATTGGTGGTCCATCCTCGGAAACCAGATTCTTTGATTGGAACGTTGACACAATTTTAAAGTGCAGATTTTTCACTGTTCTAAACTGTATTTTTTCAAACATAAATTACATTTTGAAGATATAAATAGTAACGTTTTTTCAACCACTTCCTTATTATTAAAAACGCATTTATATCCCTATATATATTAAAATGTTTAGATGGTCCAAATTCGACAACTCTCCCCTATACGAAACGGGCATTAAACATCCTTTCAATAGTTTACATAAACATCTAGTTAATGCTATTGGACGGTAATTGTTTGGGTCATGTGGATCTTTTTTCAGGTTTTGCAATAGGTATGATGATAGCTTTTCGTCACGTTATTGGAAATAATTTGCTCACTCCAAATTCTATTAGATAGTCTTTAAAGGTAAATTAACGATATTGTGCTGAGATTTTTCAACATTTCAATTGTATTTATGCATTGTATCTGGTCCTGGTGTGAATGAGCGAGGAGTGAAAGGCAGTTTCAAGTTCGTGAAAAAATAATGTTATATTGCTCTAATGCAGCAGGATACAACTTAATAGTTCTTTGAGACGTTTGTAATGTAGGAATTCGTCTGGGTTGAAACTTTCATTCGAAACAGCTTTAAAAGTACCAACAAGTGTATTAGCTATTTCTTTAACTTCAGAAATAGTATGTCCATTTTAATTTTAATTAAATTAGTAGCTGGCGTATTATAAAAATCAAAATTTTTTAAATTTTAATCCGGTTAATTTTTGGAAAGGGTGACATTTTGGATTGCACTGACATTATGTTACCAAGATTTTCTTTGGTTTTCACATCTGACTTTCCAAGCAAAAGCTTTTGCCCGTTTAAAAGCGATCATATCGTCTTCCGTTGGATATCTACAAAATATTCCACACACATTTCCTTGTTTCTTGTATGCATGAGAACATTCGCTATTCCATTTGTAACTTTTACGAAGTTTTCCTGATGCTTTAGGAAATGCAATATCTTCAGTTTAATTATAATTTTTACCATCAGTTTTACTGCTTCATTGATATTTCGACTTTCTACCATACATTGTGTTAACTAAGCTTTAGATGAGAAGAGGAACCAGGTCAGATTTGGAAAATATATAGTGAGTTGGACGAAATGGAAATAATATTTTTTCAGATAATATATTTAGATTACTTTAAAATATAGATATATGTGTAGATAGTATATAGATATATAGATATATGTGATGGTCAATCAAAAGATTTTTATAAATAAGCAGGTTGACCATTTCTATTCCTACAGCAGACAACTCACAAAAATAGCAAGATCCAGTTCTATAGAATGTGTGCTGTAGTTATTAATGTGAGTTGCTTTTAGTATTCCCTGAAAAACGTATATTCATCTTGAGGGGATTTACAATCTATACATATAAAGCAGAGTTGGCATCTGTATGTCTTTCTCTTCTCTATACAAATCTACACCGTTTGACCAATCAACACCAAATTTTGTACACTTACTCTTTGGAAACCTGCGGGTAACGTAGGTTACATATAAACCTCCGTTCTATTTGTCTTGGGTGACATCCCTTCATCCCGGACAGAGCACTTGCTAGGGGGCGCTCTGTCCCGGTCGGGCTGTGCAGATGACTTCAGAACATCTACAGGAGTCACCTCCCAATATGACCTTGGAGTTTTTTAGAATCTTAGAGTATGATTCAATCGCATATGTGTGCGGTTGCGCTGAAAATCGCACAGTATCATATCGTTTATGTATCCCATCTGTAAATTCTTAAAGTGTAGCTTTATTATTGGAAAGTAAATTTTTTATGATAATATAAGATTATTTTCATAGAAAGTGGTCTTTTTTTATCGTCGATATGGTACAGGGGCTAAAGACAACTCGAAATCCTCATAGGAATAACATTGCGTATTTATACGATCAATGTCAGACCAATTCACACTAAATTTGGTACATTCTTGATGTAGAATTCTACGGGACACAAAGGCTATATATTAAACCAGTTCGATTTTTCCTAAGTCTGCAGGGGGCTAAAAACAATTCGAAAATTCCATAGGAATAATATTGAGTAATTTTACGATGAATTATATAATTCAACCAGAGAAACGCCGGGTAATTCAGCTAGTACAGTTATAAATGGAAATGATTAAAATAACTGTAATAACCCTTCGGCGCTTTGTACTAGGGAATGTGCTGGTATCAGTTATTTTTCATTATTCCCAAGCGTTCCTATAAGGATTCCGTAAGTGAAAAGATTAGCTGGAATGCTGATGATTAGTGATCTATCTATGGTATAAAGTTTACCCAACGTGAGATTGTTTATGCAATAGCATTTCTTCTGCAGAAGGATTTCCAGTTGCTTGTATCGCGAAGGTATCATTTCTGGTAAAGAGAGCATTTTGTTCCGCACTCGTTCTGCCGAATCAAACGTTTTAGATGCCGACAGAATTATCTTGAAAAGAGCTGTTAAACAAATACTTACATTAATGCCATTTTGAAAATAGATATACCAGTTGATATCTTTATTGAAAGTCAAATCGTATCCTGACCAGATATCTCTTCTAAGCTTACGTTTACAAAAATAGGAAACGAAAACTTTTTTTCTACGAGCTTCATGGCGTCGTAGATGGTATCATGAACCTCGATCAAATGCATGTACGTCTGCTCTACTGTTGGAATTTGCAGGTCGGAGTAGAGAGTTTCCCAAAAGGTCTTCAGGCAATCACAGAACGCTGTAAAACAAACAGAATGGATGCAAGAGAAAAGTAGAGTGTAACCAGAACAAGAACTCAAAGATGTAGCTTGCGTTGTAAGAGTTCGTCGACGAGAGATTTAAATTATATAACATTTTTAAATTTAATAAATCTGATTCGTTTTGCAAGTCATGAGTGAAGAATATAATCAATTGAATTAAGACAAAAATTAGAATTACAACACAATAAAAATAAGATACTTTGTCAAGAATCGCCTGAACCGTATAAAATGAACAACGGATTGAAAAATAAAGTATGACACTTGAGAACAATTTTACTATAAGGGTAATCCCTGTCTTCTTATCAGGATAACGTATAATACACACAGTATTTATGACACTTCCGATCACAGTAAATGCAATTGCGACACATTGAGTGCTTTTCCGAATAAATTGATACACTTTACTTAGACAATGTTGATGTAGTTTGTCAACACCTATAATTTGAAAGATGCTCAAGATCGGCTGAAACACTTGTTGGAATGTCGGAACTGAAGAGGAAGATATTAGCACTCGATCCCCAGTTTTTATCATTTGGAAGATACGTATGACTATTTTGCACAGCTATAAAGTTACTAGAATTCTCGCATGAGTATTAAAACTTATCTAAGGTAAACTCGTCTTACAATAAGAGTAACACTTATTGTAAGACGCAATATGTGTTCCTGTTATTGAAGTCTTTTTGGTGGGAACTGTTAGAATTGTTTGCTAGAACGTTTCTATAGATACTAAAGATTCATTCTGGATAGTTTTCAATTTTCAAAGCACAAAGGAAGCTTTTTATTATTGTAACCATTTATCTCTCCTTTTAGAGATACTTGATGCCACACAATATTACCCCATTATATTAAAAGCATTATGCTAATTAGTAGATTAATATTGAGCAATGCGTTCATGGTCTTTCGTTTAGCCGGAATAGTTTATATTTAGAAGATTAATTTGCCAATTGATTTCTATTTAAGGATATTGCTGTAATTGGTCCATTTTAAGCTTTCTGCAAGACAGTTTAAAATTCTTGATAAATGTATTATGTTCAAATAGCATGTTTTTCGTTTGTTTATCATTTATCTTTGTTAATGACTCATATTTTCGAATATGGACAATTTTCGGGTACTGTATTTCTTTGCAAATTTGTAAAGTAGAACATCTTTTCTTTTCTGTTATCTATTCTTTACCTCATAATGAAAGTTATTAAGTTTCTTTCATTTAAGTCACTCAAACACAAGGATCCGAAGCTTTACATCAATAATCAGATTAGCCATTTTTATTTCTACACACAACTTACAAGAATAACAAGATCCGGTTCTATAAATTGTGTGATGCAGTTCAAACTAAGTTGCTTTTTGTAGTTTCTGCACATAAATAAATTCATCGTTAGAAGTTTAAAAATGAAATTAGAAATGGAAATATTAAATAAAATGATTCAACGCCTTTCCATGCTTGCTAAAGAGGCAAGTGAAGGATTTAGCTAATTATTTATCATTATTTCCAAGCGTTGCGATAAGGATACCGTAAGTGAAAAGATTCGCTGGAATGCTAATGATTAGTGATCTATCTATGGTAAAAAGTTTACCCAACGTGAGCCTGTTTCTACAATAGCATTTCTCCTTCAGAAGGATTTTGAGTTGCTTGTATCGCAAAGGTATCTTTGCTGGTAAAGAGAGCAATTTGTTACGCAATCGTTCTGCCGAATCTAACGTTTCAGATGCCGACAGTATTATCTTCAAAAGAGCTGTTGAGTAATTAATTATATTAATGCCATTTTGAAAATAGATATACCAGTTGATATCTTTAATGAAAGCTAAATCGTATCCAGACCAGAATAGCTCGCTTAAGCAGCTGAACACGCTTACCAAAATAGGAAACGAAAACGTTTTGTCTACGACCTGCATGGCATCGTAGATGTTATCATAAACCTTGATCAGGTGCATGTACGTCTGTTCCACTTCCGGACTTTGCAAGTCGGAGTAGAGAGTTTTCCAAAAGGTCGTCAGGGAATCACACACAACGCTGTAATACAAACAGAATTGATGCAAGAGAACAGCAGTGTATAACCAGTACAGGAACTCAAAAACATAGCGTGCAGTGACATGTTTTGGCCCCCTGAGAGTTTTCATATCCAAGACCTTTTCTAAGCTTGATAAATCCGATTCATTTCCACAGTCCTCAATGAAGATCAAAATATATTGAACTAAATCAAAAATCAGAATTCCAGCACAGTAAGAATAAGACGTGTTGCGAATCTTTTTAAGGTGGAGCGATTGTTTTAAGCTGTTACAAGTTATTCGTTCTACTTTTTCGAGACACTCCTGAACCGTATGACATGAACGACGAATTGAGAAATAAAGTATAACGTTTAAGAAGAGATTTAGTATAATGATAATACGTGTCTTCTTATCAGGCTGAATTGTAATATTGATAACATTTATGAGACTTCCGATCACGATTAAAGTAATTGTGACACATTGAGTGCTTTTCCGAATGAATTGGTACACTCTGCGTTGGCAGTGTTGATGTAGAGTGTCAACACCTAGAATTTGAAGTATGATCAAGATAGGCTGAAACACTTGTTGCAATGTAGGAGCTGAAGGTGTAGATATTCGCACTTGATCACCAGTTTTTCTCATTTTGAAAGGTACATCTGAATATTTCGCACACAGATGTAAAGTTGCTAGAATTCGCAATAATATTAAAACTTATCCATAAGTAATTAGACTTAAAGGAAACGTCGAACTATTGTAAGGCGGAACATGCGTTAATGTGATTGAAGTCCTTTTGGTGGGAACTGTTCGAATTGTTTGCTAGAACGTTTCTATAGATACTATAGATTGCATTCATTGAAATAAAGATTTATTCTGGATAGTTTTCAATTTTCAAAGCACAAAGGAAGCTTTTTATTATTGTTTCCATTTATCTCTCATTTTAGAGATACTTGATGCTATGCAATATTACCCCATCGTATTAAAAGCATTGTGCTATTTAGATTAATATTGAGTAATGCGTTCATGGTCTTTCGTTTTGCCAGAATAGTTTATATTTAGAAGATTAATTTGCCAATTGATTTCTGCTTAAGGATATTTCTGTAATTGGCCCATTTTAAGCTTTCTGCAAAATAGTTTCAAATTCTTGATAAATCTATTATGTTTGTTTCTTTATATGCAAATAGAAATTGATTCAAATCCATTGAAATAGCATGGTTTTCGATTGTTTGTCATCTATCTTTGTTAATGACTCATTTATTCGATATCTGGACAATTTTCTGGTACTGTATTTGTTTGCCAAATTTGTAAAGTAGAATATTTTTTCCTTTATGTTATCTACCGCATAATAAAAGTAATTAAGTTTCTTTCATTTATGTCACTCAGATACGTACAATCAACAGTCCTCCTTGTTCGGTTTTCATTACTTATCTGAAGATAGTCATTCATCGAAAATTAGAAACTCAACAACACAACGTTCGTGGAAAAACATCAGGTGCAAGACTGAATTATCTCGGAATGCGTTGGCAATGTTGATGTAGAGTGTCAACATCTAGAATCTGAAGGATGGTCAAGATCGACTGAAACACTTGGCAATGTAGGAGCTGAAGAGGAAAAAATTTGCACTTGATCACCAGTTTTTCTCATTTTGAAAGGTACATATGACTATTTTACGTAAATATGTAAACTTACTAGAATTCCCATGAGCGTTAAAATTTATCCATTTTAAAATAGACTTAAAGGAATTGTCGAAGTATTGTAAGGCTCAACATGTGTTATTGTGATCGAAATACTTTTAGTGGGAACAGTTCGAATTGCTTGCTAGAACGTTTCTATAGATACTATAAATTGTATTCATTGAAATAAGAATTCATTCGGAATATTTTACTATAATCGAAGTTTTCTATTATTGTCACTCTTTACCTGTAAGTTTACAGGCACTTGATTCCATGGAATATCACCATTCTGTTAAAAAGATTAAATTAGTTAGTAGATTGAGCAAAGTGTTCGTGGACTCTCGTTTTGTTAGAATAGATCATATTTAGTAGATTTACTTCTGTTTATGGATATTATTTTAATCGGTACATTTTAAGCTCGCAGGTCGGTTATTAAAAGCCCTTCCATTCAACGCAGTGCCCAGGAAATTTACTTTTGCAGAATAAGGTTGATATGCGTAACAAGATATATCAAGATATTCTAAATAGCATTTAGCCAGCAAGCATATTTGCTCGTCAGTAAAAAAAAAGGATAGGTACGCATATTTGCGAGGACTCCCTCCCCGTAGCATGGTCTTATATGTCGCACGAGGTAAAGTTACATAGGATAGGCCCAAACGATATGAGGTGTCTCGTCCTCGCTCATTCAGCTCTAAGATTCTGAGGTTGTCCTGCGTAAGTACAAATCCGCAGTGGTCTCTCTTAATCGAAGCTGATAGACGTAGCCCCCAATCAAGGAGAAGTACTGGAGGTCATGAAAAGTCGAGCGTTACAAAAAAGCGTTACAATTGTTTTGTCTGATTTCAGAACTAGAAGAAACATCCCAAAGATAGATATAGCGAAGTGTGGACAAAGGATATCCTTACCTGACATGACCTTCGGCTCGAATTGATTACATATTGAATGGGATTTGGCGTCGAAGGGCAAAAGCAACTTATTAGATACTTATTTCACTTGGAAAAGGTAGGAAAGTTGGATGGGTCTCAACTCATTTTGCCCATAAAGTACCGGCTATAGGTCAAGAGAAGAGGTTTGATGGCTGTTTTAGGCTCAAGGGCCATATATTTGGCCAAGCTGCGCTAAACACAAAACAACGTCAAGTAAAAAATGTCGTGAAGGGGTAAAAAAGAGGAATTGGAAAAAGAGTAGTGAACTGAAAGAAAGAGATCGCTTGTGTCCTGGTGATAGTGGACATCCACCGAAATGGCTATTAAAGGTCTTTTATTTTTTGCATTAAAGAAGGTCGTAATCGTGATTAATCATGGTTTGAAGGTTTTTCAATTATTATATTCTTACTCAGTTCCAACCTGATCTGATCTGTTAAACTAATTAGTGTGTTGGGTCTTTTGCTTTCAATGAACCTTATTGCACATATAATTATTTGATTTGTGATTCTATTACATTTAAATTGCATTTTGAATTATTATCTGTACACACTTAGTATAGTTCCAACAAATCCAAAAATTTAAAGGGATAACTCCCTCACTAGTCTGGTCAGCTAATTTAGAAAATCCATTCGATATCTACTCCTTTACAATAATTGATACCTTTGCACAGTTTGAACACCCAGCGTCAAATCCCAGAAAATCTTTTCCGATATCAAATCAATCATGGTAGCGGTTTTACGCAGTTTAAAAAGCTAAACTTTACCCAGAGGCGTTGCTTGGAAATCCAGTCTTTGAACAAATCGCAAAATCCATTTGACACTTTTCACGCATGTATGGCATCAACCTCTGTGTCAGTCCCCATTAATGGGAATCAATGAGAATTTATTGACTTCGGAAATTTATTGACTAAATTTGGTATGTATGCGTGAGAATATTATATGCATGCATGCACAACAAATACATATGGAAATTTTATTAAATTAATTATCTCTACGTTTTCTCTTTCAAAATTATATGTCCCATACTATAGCAGTTAAAATAAGAACTTTACAACCGCCTATTAAAAAGGGTATAAGAACACGATTAAGTTCACTATTATGATGGATGTGATTAGTTTCGTAAATAATTCAGTGCACACTTTTCCTTTTGTGATAGTTTGAAACTAAGCGAATTCTAAAAAATATTTAACCGTAAACAATACACGTATCAAATGAAAAACACAATATTAAATTAAGCATTTATGATAACTTGATTACTATCGTAAATAATTCAGTAAAACTCTTTTTCAACCATGACAATTGAAACAATACAAAAAACGTAAAAAAATAAATGCGTGAACAGAGTCACATTTTAAGTACTATTCACTTGATGTTACCTAGCAACAAAATATTGCAACATATATTACGAATTGTGAGACGACTTAAAAAAGCAACTAGATTTCAAAGCAACTACGTGTGTTCACAGTTTAAAATATAGAGGGGAAGTTGAAAGCTAGAAAAACCAAAAAAGTATTTATAACGGGTTGAAAACTGACAAATATGAATTCAAAGAAAATTTTCATCCCTGTTCGCGAAAATGGTGAAAATTTTAACTCGTTGCAGGAAGTGCTACATCCGATTTTAGTTGTGTTTCGTGTGCTTGGAATAAAGTTTTCATCGGTTCATACATCGAATAGAACTGGCAAAATACTTGCCTTTCTGGAAAAATTTCCACCATATATCATAATCATTTTGAATAGCTTGGGAATCATTTTCTTTGTCATCCGGAAAATGAAGCAATTAGATGATGCAAAAGCACTTATAGCGGGAAGTGCCAATGATATTCTTCAGATTTCGCTTTACATTTTTCTAATCAGATCTTGTGAAAAATATGCACTAGTGCAGAAATGTGTATTTCGGGTCACAAGACGGTTACATCAGCGAAACCGTTTCCAGAACATTCGACGAAATGCCTATGTGTATATCATTGTTTTACAAATCATCAGCGTTTGTTATCTGATAGCCAAGAACTGTTCCAAAAGACTCGTGAATGAAAAGCAATCATCAGATGCTCCAGAAAATTTGCAGAAACTACACTGGATGGAGAGATTCGCTGGATTTGCTTTTCCCATCGCCAAAACCATTCTTTCATTTACATTTAAACTTATGTCCTCTTGTTTCATAATATTCTACAGTTCTGTCTGTGAATGCCTAACTGCATTGCTGGATGACCTCAGCAAAGAAATAAAAGATTCAGACGTTGAGCAAGCATATAAACATCTAATACAAATCCACGATGAAATCAGTAGTGGAATTCAAGCGCTGGAAGACGGTTTCTGCTTACACGTTTTTCTAAACGTTTTGAGTATCAATGTAACTATTTTCTATATGGGATATACCTTGACTCTTGGAACTCACTTGAGCTATAATGGCATGCTTAGGGGCATTCTGTCAGTGATGTTCAGCCTCATTTTGTTGCTAAAGATGATCTTATCGGCCACCTGTGCATCCGAGTCGGCGGAAAATGTGCAAAAGGCCGTAATGTCATTACCTGGAATGGTGCCTTCTAGATACCTGGAGATTGAGGCCCTTCTGAGAAAGCATTACGGACGAAAGAACACTCTCACTCTGTGGAAGATGTTCGATATCAAGAGAACACTCTTTCTTAACATTCTAGGCACCCTTCTAACTTATGGAATTCTCCTGGGAACTCTTGGAAATGTTCAAAATCATGAGTTGTGATCAGTTTACTTCAGGGAATTATTGAATGATTAGAGTAATAACGTAACAAATCCATATTCTGTTTTTTAATACAAAATTTTTTTGAAGTTTAATAATACTAACGTTCTAACATAACTTAATAATTATGTTCCCAAGA
Organism: Meta bourneti; assembly: GCA_933210815.1. Classification (NCBI taxonomy): domain Eukaryota; kingdom Metazoa; phylum Arthropoda; class Arachnida; order Araneae; family Tetragnathidae; genus Meta; species Meta bourneti. The sequence continues at coordinate 21,342,850 of OW119931.1, forward strand.
AAATATTTGAAATCTAGTTGAACCTCCTAAATTTATAGCGCATGTATAACGAAATTAGAGAAAACTTCGTGTCGTGCAATTGGACTGATGTTTAATTCGTGTTCTGAATAATATTGAACTAGGGAATGTATCATTGCTTTTACAAAAGTAGAGATATGTCATTTTTGATGAGGAAATAAATAATAAATGTAAAGATGAGGTAAGATAAGGCGTTAAAATTATTTTCTTGACACTTAAATGATGTTGGCATTCTTCTACGAAAGAGAAATGTGATTATTCTGGTCCCTTTTTTACCTATAGTTAACGAATTCAACCTGAGTAAGGTGGGGAATTCTGATAGTTAATAATGAATATAAAGTAATGATAACAGTGTCTATCTATATATATAAAATAGGATGTGTGTGTGTGTGTGTATGTGGGTATATTTTCTATACAAATCTACACCGTTTGACCAATCCATACCAAATTTGGTACACTTATACTTTAGAACACTGCGATCAGCATAGGCTAACTCTTAACCCCCGTTCTATTGGCTCTGGGGGGCTAAAAACTATTCGAAATCGCAATAGAAATAACATTGAGCATAGATTGATTGCTTTAGGCAGCGATGGTTGCTTTACCATTGTTGATCGAAAAACAATTTTTTCCAAAACAAATTAAATTACAGTATTTATGTTTGAACTGACTTTTTAGTTCTTCCCATGATGTAAATAAATTATAGATATTTTATTGATGAAGGAAAGAATATTTTAAAATATTTATGTTTGCAAGGAAATTCAAGGAAAGGTTTTCAGTTCAAGGATTATTTTCAAGGAAAGTTGGTGTATATTTCGACCAACTTTCCTTAAATAATTTATTGAATACGTAATGATTTGTAGAATTCTGTTTCACGAGGCTTTTTAGGTAAGGCGTGTAACTTATTTTAAAATGTCCGCAATAGATACATGTGAATCCTCCGTTGAAAGCATTGATTTTCTTTCTGAAAAATTCTGTAAAATCGACCTTCTGCTTTTTGAAAAATTTTTATCTATTCAGTTTAATTTGTCTACACCGATTATATTTATTTCTAAACCAAGCACCGTTATTCCGAAAAGCACAAACGAAAAACTCATTGATCATAAAAGCGTAATTTTGCTACTCGGTATCTGGCAGCACCAGAATTAATGTTTACTCTTTTTTATAAAACTTTGTAGAACTTTCTAGAAAGTTGGGGAAACGGAAACTTAATTGGACTCATGGTGGAGAACATTCCAGCACCCACTCGATTCTTAGCTGGTCGTATTTAAAGGAAGCTAACTCGGTAAGTCTTCCAGTTTATCATGTTTCAGTGAATCTGGCAGTTTTATTTCGCTCTTTTGATTGTATAAGTGTTCCCTACTTTTTTCGACAGTGTTAGTGTACATTTTTGATTTATATTTCTAAACGGATGTAAGTACTACATAATTTTAAATTCGTTTTTTCGTTAATTTTAGCTTTGCATTGTATTCTATAATAGATTTCATTGCTCAGTGAGTGTCCTTTTGCTTATTTTATGAAATAGCATTTTTTGTATTTTTTTACAGATTTCTTTGCTGTAGCAATGCCTCCAAGGAAGGGGAAGACGATCGGCCAAGTGCAGTCAACGGCTAAGATGATGAAAGATGAGCGTAGTCAAGAAACTTCCGAGAAGAAGACTTGCAATTGCGAGAGAGCTACAACATCTAGAGCAACAGAGAACAGCACAGCAGCGTGAGGTCCGACTTCAGAATAAGAGGGATAGTGCTACTACATTTAGAGCAACAGAGACGACATAGCAGCGTGAGGCCCGACTACAGGATAAGAGAGATAGAGCTACTACATCTAGAGCAACAGAGACGGCACAGCAGCGTGAGGCCCGACTACAGGATAAGAGAGATAGAGCCAAACGATCACGGACTGCGCACCATTTTAGCTTAGCATTGGAAGAATTCCACTACGATTCACATAAAGACTACTCGCTGCATGCAAGTGTTACCATCGGGAAAATGGAAATGGTTTGTAGTTACTGTCAAGCCAAAAAGTTTAAATCAGAGTCTACTGGTATTTGCTGTAAAAATGGAAAACTTAAACTCTGCCAACTGGAACCACCACCGCAAGAACTTTTGTCTTACACATCAGCAGATACGTCAGAGTCGAAGCATTTTCTTAGTAACATCAGAAAATACAACTCATGTTTCCAAATGACATCATTCGGCGCCACATCAGTTGTTGGAGAGCCCGGATTTCCGTCGACATTCAAGGTGCAAGGGCAGATTTACCATAGAGCGGGATCGTTGCTTCCGCTGCCAGATCAACCACCAAAATTTCTACAACTATATTTTATTCAAAACGAACAAATGGAAACTGATCAGAGGTGCGCCTACATCTCGGGAACCAGACGTCAGATTGTGTTAAACTTACAGAGGATGTTTCATGAGCACAATAATCTTATTAAAACGTTTGAAACAGCATTGGAACGTATGCCAACAGATGAATATAAAGTAGTCATAAGAGCAGACCGAAGACCAGCAGGCGAACACGAGCGGCGCTTTAACTCTCCTCAAGCAGATGAAGTCGCGGTGGTTATATCAGGCGATGAATTCCATCAACGGGATATCGTTATTCAATGACGAGGTGAATCTTTGCAGAGCATTTCGGAAACACATCGATCTTATGATGCTCTGGAGTACCCAGTGATATTCCCCCACATGGTGAAGATGGATATCATTTTAATCTGAGGCAGATCAACCCAAGAACAGGTGAAACAACGAGCAAGAAAGTTTCAGTGATGGATTTATATGCGTACAGATTAATGGTTCGAGATACTGAGCAGTACCACGTATTGAACTGCAGGCAATTGTTTCATCAGTTCATCGTCGATATGTACACAAAAGTCGAGAGTGAGCGTCTCCTTTACATTCGCCTAAATCAACGTAAACTGAGAGTTGACGAATATATTCACCTGAGAGATGCTGTGGGAAATGACGGGAACGTTGAAAACCTCGGTGCCTTGGTCATACTACCAGCTACATTTACAGGAGTCCCAGACACATGCACGAATACACACAAGATGCTATGACGTACGCGAGGACGTACGGGAGACCAGACTTATTTATCACCTTCACCTGCAATCCGACTTGGACGGAGATCAAGGAGGTTCTTACCAATGGTCAATTACCCAGTGAGCGCCACGACTTGATTGCGAGAGTATTTAAACAGAAGCAGTTGAAACTGATTGACGTTATAACAAAGAGCCATGTATTTGGAGTACCGAGATGCTGGATGTATACGTTTGAATTATTATTTTATTTCTATGATGAGTTTTATATTTTTACATGAATATTATGAATATTTGATTGATAAAAAAATGATAGTTAAAATATTTCATTATTCATAATTTACATTTTGTAATGGAACACGAAAAACTTCAACTCATTAATCATAAAAGCGTAATTTTGTTATTTTAGATTTGGCAAACCAGAATTAATGTTTTATTATTTTATAAATTTGATTTAGAATCCCGAGTTTGTCTGTTTGAGTTAGCACAGCTAAATGTTGCAGTCATATTTGAGCATTACTAAATTTCATAAATCATTATCGTCTTTATCAATATTTTCAAATGTCTTTTTCGAATCGCTCTATTTCAGAATAAACTCAGGCAGTCGAAATTCGACACTGCGCATCATTCGTTTTTTAGAATTCTGCATTTTTTCGTCGGAATTTCGTTTCTGTTCGTATTTATGTCTTAATCTTTTACATGTTGCAATATATTCAGGAATTAAATGCATATATTTGCGTCCGAAGTATATTGTAGAAGCTATGAAAAAGTTAAAATGTATTTTCCGTACAACTTAAATGATTGCATTTTTCTGTGAAAAAAAAGTGCTTATTCTAATTCACTTTTCAAGCAACATTTAACCATTTCAACCCGAGCAACGCCGGGTAATTCAGCTAGTAACAAATAAAATATTTGACCGTTGAGTGACACACCAAACCAAACCAGGATATGAAAGTAGTTCCAAAAGAAATTTGAACTCTGTTTTCCTCAATATCTTCAATAAGGTGGGCTTAGTACATTCAATACAAAGCGTCATTAAATTATGTCCTTCTCTGAAATTGTCTATTTCAAGAACAGAATCTCAAGACTATTCTATCCAGCACTCATAGCCCCTTTGGCTAGTCAACACGCAGTAAGTCCAGCAGTTCCATTATCCTATATTAATCGGAGGAACCTTTAAAATTACAGTCAAAGTTCATCGAAACTGCTCCTTGTATATTGTGATTCAGTGAGGAAATATATTTTACTCCGAACACCACATTTCTCTACTGATCCAATTTCTTGATTAAATTGATTTCAATAGAACGGATAAAGTTATAGTCCAGGAGAATGGGACTTCACAATCCCAATACTATCAGGGGAAGAGATCGATTTTGGGTTGCAGCGATACCATCGAATAAGCACGCATCATGTATGGTTAATTATATGTCAACTCAGATACTGTGTAGTATTCAGACGTGCACAGGTGTTAAGGAAGAAAATATTGGTAATTTAGAGGAAACTGTGCGGTCCAAATGAGAGCACGGGATGTAATTGGATGAATATTGTATTTTACTAAGCTTTTCCTAGGAACTGGACAAATTTTTCAGGATCAGGTCTGTTTGCGACATATCTTGAACAATTGTGTGAGAAGACGGTGCAAAGTAACCTCAACTATTTCAGCGGTAAACCAATTAAAATTTCACAAAAGGAAAATGAAATACGAATAAATTCACGGACGAAATGGTGCAATGATTTTTATGTTTTTGATATTAAAGACGATGGAATCAATGTAAGTTTGCATCATAAATAGATCTCACAGACAAAAGTCAGATATCTCATCCATCAAGATTTGAACAATTTTGCTTATGACGAGATAGACCATCATCAAGACATTGCCCATTTTTTGATGATGGCGACATCAAGATCAGGTCAGCTTTTCTTTCCTAATGACGTGATATCTTAATCCATCAAGATTGATCAGTGTTTCTAATCACAAGATATATCGTCCTTCATGGTCTGGTCAGTTTTTCTAATGACGAGATACTTAATCGAGAATACACCAGGACGGTTATTAGAAGGTTGGTATTCAGATTGGTGACATGCATCTATCATATGGGTCAGCTGTATGCTGCCCGGAATGCAATAATTTTGGTGGTTGTAACTATGAGCACTTACTACTGTGAAACTAAGTTTTACTGTAACTAATTACTGGCGAACTGGAACTTAATAAAATGTTGTTCACACATTTGCTCTTTTATGTCTATATCCTAGTGCCCTCTTGAATTCATACGGTTGGCGCTTGCTGGGATAAGCCTCTTTGTGAATAGTTAAATTTTGTGTTCTCTATTTCCCTTTAAAGTTTCAGACGGAAGACTTGAACCACCCTGTACGAATATCAGCTAAATAAGTATTACAATGGTCTTCCCGGTTCTTCCTCTCAGGACTTTTTCTTTACTGTAAATATTTACACGTTCTTGTTATGAAAGTATTCAATGTTAGTTGCTTCCTTTGTGTGAGATTGGATATATTCTGACCATGACGAAAGTGAAGACGAAACAAATTCACGTCCCAACACAACGGCTGAAATAGTTTCTCACGATCATTCATTGAAATTATTATGTATCAACAGCCTGTTAATCAAAACGAAAGTGGTTCTGGCCTACCACATCCCATGCTATATGGAAACGAAGAACATTATTTTTCTTCAAACGAAACTAGGATTCACGCTCTGCGAAAAAGTATTATTTTTTCCTTTTGCATCAAATTTTTTTCAAGAGTGTTTACCTATGCCTACTCAATGTGGAGTGCTGTTTTCATTGACAGATATTATTGAAACTGTTCGCGTATTTAAGGATAGATAGGTATTTTAATTAACGTCGCACTGGATCAACGCAACGGGCTATTGGTGACGATCCGGGATCAATCCAAGAGGGAAAAATCCAAGGACAACACCAAGTAATTTTGAATCACGGTCAGATGACGACGCGTATTAAACGGAAGATATACATATTGTATTGATTTATTTTTGGATGAGATCGAAGAAATGTTTACTTTTATATCGCTTCCGATAAGCAAAACAAAAATTTTGTTTACAAAGAAAGCATTAGCTGATGCTGCCAAATTGTATGTATCAATTTTGAAACTAATTTTTAATTTTGATAAATTGAAAGAACAATCATTTTTGGAAATTAGTTCCCCGGAATCATCGATTGACGATCATAAAATGTTAAGTTCGCGCAAACTTAAAATTACTGAGTCACTTTCTGAATACTTAATTGCAATGCGACAAATTGCTACTCGTTCAAATATTGATGAAGCCTCCCTTATTAAATATGCAATAGAAGGTATTCTTGAAAATAATAACAAATCCCTTTTATATGGTGCAAAAAATCTTTTGATTATTTAAAGAAAAATTAAAAATATATGAAAAAAATTCTGTTCATGGAAAACGACCAGCCAGCTTTCGAAACATTCAACCACGATATTTTGATACTCCGAAGTCTCATTTTAACGAACCAAAAAATAATTCGTGGGAATAGAACATCACTTGCACAACAAGGATGCAAATCTGCGAACTACGACGTATGAAAAAGATATAATTGTGGGAATAAGGAACACAAATCTTTTATTGTCCCGATAAGTTAAAAGGCAAGAAATGTTTTAAATGTAATTCTTTTAATGGACGCATTGCAAGAGACTGTCCCAAAACCCGTGAGTAAAGAGTATAGTAGTTGCGGATTTCCGAAAACTTCAAAAGAATGTTATCCTCAACGATAAAGAAGTAAGAAAAAAGATGGAAATTATAGACTTTCCCTGAATTATAGACGCTCCCAGAAGGATGAAGTAAAATTTAAAAATGAAAAAAAGGTTACCGTGAAGTGCGATTAAAACACGACCAGCAATCGTCATTTCTCAGAAAGAATGCAACGAAATATCTGGCAATAACTAAAATTCTCTTAAAATATCTGACAGAATCTTTATTACGATAGTAAAATGATTGTGAATGTTTTTTTCTGCTTTGACTCTACCTATTCTCAAATCTTCGTACTCCAAACAGTGGTTGCAAAAATAAAAAGTGAATTTCGAGGAACAAGATTTAATTATTTAATGTAATTTATCTTGTAAATATTTACGGAACCATTACTGTACTTCGATCAACCGAGTGTGTCGCTTTTACAATACGTTTACAGAAATAATTTTAAAGTTTCAGATCCTCGTATTAAAAATACAACAAAATACTTTTTACATTTATACAAACTTTTTAAAATTGTTTTTATAGAGTTTTGTATAAAAGCTTTTATTCTTATCTTCAGGGCTCCCTCCAAAATAAAATTCTGGCTACATTTGCAGATAAAAATGATTATTAACGATTTCCTCAAAATATGTTAGAAAATCAAATCTATTCAATGCGAAATCTAAAATTTAAAAATCATGATTTGTAAAATCAAGATAAAAAATATTTTACACATATTTACAATTGCAGAAATTATATGCGTGACCAGAAAATTCAACAATTTGTACATGGGATTAATTTTTGTTGTTCTTCAAAATACAATTTGTCTACAGTTCAAATAAATTAATAATAGTAATCACATATTTAAAATTTTTTACAATTTTTTTATAAATAATTTGGAAAAGGAAAAGTTGAAATATAATTTAGATTTAAAATTTGAATTTTGTGAAAAATAAATTCTTTTTTTAAGCACCAGATTGATCAAAATATTTAAGAAAAATAGAATAAATTTGATTATCTTGTCACAATTATCAAAAAACCAATCCCTCTTGTAGCGAATTTGAACAGGTGTGTTAAGATTCCAATGCTCTAACCACCATGCTAAATAGGACACTATTCCTAGGTGTTATTTTTAAATAAGTACCATATATCCTAGTTCTGATTCTTACTATCGATTAATCGTTTTTGTATGTTTTCGAATACTTACTCGACACTTGAAAGTACTCGAATACCAATTATTCGATTCTCAAAAGGACTCGATTCTGTCCATCACTACAAATAACATCTGCTAGCTTCTTGAGCCCAAACAATCCCTCATCACCCCTTAACAAAAAAAACAAATCCTTCTTACTATTTTTTACTGGTGGGTCAATCATCGATACTGGAAAGAGTGAAGGTTATAAAGCTTTTCTCTCGTCTTGACAGTAAACAAAAACGAAATATCACATTATACTTGGGGATTTTCGAGTTGTTGATCAAAACGTTTAACAACGTCGCAATTTGAGCAACATAAAGCAGGTTCCGATGACCAAAATAATCAAAAAATTTTGAAAAACGTACTAAATTGTCTCGCGTTAAAATTTATAACCGTGGTTGATGGTAATGGCATTGCATTGGAACACATCGTATACTATACCCGACGAAGATTTACCTTAGATAATCACTTCTGATCACTAAGTCGTTTATTGTATTCATTGATGCATGGAGAGGTAAGTTCAGAAATACTATTCACAGGCAATTAGAAAACGGATGTTTTGCAAACCGAAAGAAAATCCAATTTGTACGTCATTAAAAAATATTATTTTGTGAATCGGTGTTTTAAGCCCCTCCCATAAACACCTACTACACCTACTGCTCGAAAGAAAACTCGTCCACTTTCCGGTGGACATGCGCACTATGCAGCTCCCATTGAGTAACGGTTGTTCGTGTTGGTATTTCTTTCGGAGTGCGCTGCTAGATGAGGTTTCTGTCTAATCTTCTTCGACGCTATGACGCAAGACCCGAAAAAGGATGTGTTCACTGTCAACTGGAGCATCCAAAACTTCAGTATGTGTCCGCAGAAGAGAGGGGAGCATATCACGAGTCCTGCTTTTGTGGTTGATGTGTGGGAAAAAACGAGGTGGGAATTGCGTTTGTATCCCAAAGGAATTCTTGATTCTCCTGGTGAGTATGTTTCGTGCCACCTTTACATGATAAGCAATAAAATGGAGGGAAAAACTCTATGTTACAACTTGACTTTGCTGACCGTTGATATGCAATCGTTCGTAATGAATAATTATCAAGAAAGTTTTATAATGAAAGAAAAAAGTTATTTTACATATAATGATATCGTATCACTGACAACTCTTTTCGGCAATAGAAGCACTTTCCATCCAAATGACGTTCTTACAATACAGTGCTCCATGTGGACAATGAGTGATGAAAACGAATCTTCAGCAGAACCAAAAGAAACAATGATAACTCCTGCAACCCCTCTTGGGACTGCAGTTTCTCTGGAAGAAATATCCTCAGTTGTCAGCGATGAAGGCAGTGAAATCACCTCAGTTATCAGCGAACACTTTCCCACTCAATGTTCCTTTTGCACCAGAATCCCAATAGAGCGGAGACAGATCACATAGACCTTCAAGGATTTCATAGCCAAGATGCAGTCAACCCGGAGGATATCCGTTTCTGTCGTGTCCGCCCTGCGAGAGAAATCGGCGCTCCCCTTGTCCTGCTATGTGAGTGGAGATTGGCACAGCGACGGCACTGTCAGGACATCCAGAGGATGGACAGGGACTTCAAACAGACCCTCGTGAGATGCAAAGTGTCCGTGCTCGACAGGAGTGGCGTTGCTCAAGGATCTAAAGAGGACGAGCACCTGTTTGGAGAAGACTACGAAGTTTGGTCCTTCCCACCTGTTATCAAACTGAGCACCCTCGAGTATCGCAAATATGACTTATTAAATGGCGATCAGTTGTCTCTAAGATGCGAATTCCTAATCTCATATGAGGGAGAAGAGGTGACTATGGGTGGAGCTAATCTTCAGCCACATTACCCTATGGAAGAAGATATTTTGAACCGCGATACGGATGAATTGTTGCATGTCCAAAATTTCAATGGATTTTCAAATCGCTTTGTACGATTTCTATTGGATATGCACAGGATATGCCCTACAATTTTCAGACAAATCGTACGAGTGGTTTGAGAAAAAACGGGAAAAGTTCATTTTCCAGACCCTGCCTTGGCCAATTTTGGAGGCCATAACTCCCGAACTGATGTACCGATTTTAAAATCGCATGACTCATCTTGTTCCTGGTTTCAAAAATTACAAGACAAAAATTGACAGACGAATCGGATGATCGGTTCGGGAATAGTCGGCAAAAGAGTGACAAAGTTTCACTTTTTTCGCCGTTTAACATAGGAAATCACTATCGTCCGACACTAAAAAAAATTCCCATTTCAAAAGTTATTGTCCGATTTCAAAATCACTTGGAGGATCTCTTTACAACGAGACTATTCATCTATCCTGCAAGTTAGAACGTGTTGCTAGCATTATTAGATTCGGAATTACGTCTGTTTTAGCGAAAAACGTTCGTTTTACGAGGAATGGAGACGATTTGCACATTTTCGTAAATTTCGTAGGCTGTAAATCCCAAACCCCTCGATGGGTTTTAAAATCGCTTGGTACGATTTCTATTGGATATGCCTACAATTTTCAGACAAATCGTACGAGCGGTTGGGGAAAAACCGGGAAATTTTCCAAATTTGTAGTGCATTCACGGGACCCAATTTTAACATAGGCCCAAATTTGAAAATCCCAAACCCCTCGATGGATTTTAGAATCGCTTGTTACGATTTCTATTGGACATGCATAGGATATGCCCTACAATTTTCAGACAAATCGTACGAGAGGTTTGGGAAAAAACGGGAAAATTTCCAAATTTGTAGTGCATTCACGGGACCCAATTTTAAATAGGCCCAAATTTGAAAATCCCAAACCCCTGGGTGGATTTTAAAATCGCTTGGTACGATTTCTATTGGATATGCACAGGATATACCCTACAATTTTCAGAAAAATCGTACGAGTGGTTTGGGAAAAAACGGGAAATTTTCCAAATTTGTAGTGCATTCACGGGACCCAATTTTAACATAGGCCCAAAGTAGAAAATCCCAAACCCCTCGATGGATTTTAAAATCGCTTGGTACAATTTCATTTTCCAGACCCCTGCCTTGGCAATTATGGGAGGCCATAACTCCCGAACTAATAGACCGTATTTAAAATCGCAAAGATCATCTTGTTCCTGCTTTCAAAAATTAACAAGAGAAAAATTGACAGAAGAATCGGATGATCGGTTCGGGAATAGTCCGCAAAAGAGTGACAAAGTTTCACTTTTTTCGCCGTTTAACATGGGAAATCACTACCGTTCGACACTAAAAAAATTCCTATTTGAACAGTTATCGTCCGATTTCAAAATCACTTGGTGGATCTCTTTCGAACGAGACTATTCATCTATCCAGCAAGTTAGAACGTGTTGCTAGCATTATTAGATTCGGAATTACGTCTGTTTTAGCGAAAAACGTTCGTTTTACGAGGAATGGAGACGATTTGCACATTTTCGTAACTTTCGTAGGCTGTTAATCCCAAACCCCTCGATGGATTTTAAAATCGCTTGGTACGATTTCTATTGGATATGCCCTACAATTTTCAGACAAATCGTACGAGTGATTTGGGAAAAAATGGGAAAAGTTCATTTTCCAGACCCCTGCCTTGGCAACTTTGGGAGGCCATAACTCCCGAAATATTGGACCGATTTTAAAATCGCCAGGCTCATCTTGTTTCTCGTTCCAAATACTAATAAGACAGAAATTGACAGACAAATCGGATAATTGGTTCGGGAATAGTCTGCAAAAGAGTGACAAAGTTTCACTTTTTTCGCCGTTTAACATAGGAAATCACAACCCTCCGACACTAAAAAAATTCCTATTTGAACAGTTATCGTCCGATTTCAAAATCACTTGGTGGATCTCTTTAGAACGAGACTATTCATCTATCCTGCAAGTTAGAACGTGTTGCTAGCATTATTAGATTCAGAATTACGTCTGTTTTAGCGAAAAACGTTCGTTTTACGAGGAATGGAGACGATTTGCACATTTTCGTAACTTTCGTAGGCTGTAAATCCCAAACCCCTCGATGGATTTTAAAATCGCTTGGTAGGATTTCTATTGGTTATGCCTACAATTTTCAGACAAATCGTACGAGTGGTTAGGGAGAAAATGGGAAAATTTCCAAATTTGTAGCGCATTCACGAGACCCAATTTTAAATAGGCCCAAATTTGAAAATCCCAAACCCCTCGATGGATTTTAAAATCGCTTGGTACGATTTCTATTGGATATGCACAGGATATACCCTACAATTTTCAGACAAATCGTACGAGTGGTTTGGGAAAAAACGGGGAGAGTTCATTTTCCAGACCCCTGCCTTGGCAATTTTGGGAGGCCATAACTTCCGAACTAATAGACCGTATTTAAAATCACATGACTCATCTTGTTCCTGGTTTCAAAAATTAGCAAGGCAAAAATTGACAGACCAATCGGATGATTGGTTCGGGAATAGTCCGCAAAAGAGTGACAAAGTTTCACTTTTTTCGCCGTTTAGCATGGGAATTCACTACCCTCCGACACTAAAAAAAATCATATTTGAAAAGTTAATGACAAATTTGAAAATCACTTGGTGGATCTCTTTAGAACTAAACTATTCATCTACCCTGAAAGTTACAACGTGTTACTAACATTATTAGATTCGGAATTACGTCTGTTTTAGCGAAAAACATTCGTTTTACGAGGAATGGAGAAGATTTGCACATTTTCGTAACTTTCGTAGGCTGTAAATCCCAAACCCCTCGATGGATTTTAAAATCGCTTGGTACGATTTCTATTGGATATGCCCTACAATTTTCAGACAAATTGTACGAGTGGTTTGGGAAAAAACGGGAAATTTTCCAAATTTTTAGTGCATTCAAAGGACCCAATTTTAAATAGGCCCAAATTTGAAAATCCCAAACCCCTCGATGGATTTTAAAATCGCTTGGTACGATTTCTATTGGATATGCACAGGATATACCCTACAATTTTCAGACAAATCGTACGAGTGGTTTGGGAAAAAACGGGGAAAGTTCATTTTCCAGACCCCTGCCTTGGCAATTTTGGGAGGCCATAAATCCCGAATTAATGGACCGTATTTAAAATCGCAAGGCTCATCTTGTTCCTGCTTTCAAAAATTAACAAGAGAAAAATTTACAGAAGAATCGGATGATCGGTTCGGGAATAGTCCGCAAAAGAGTGACAAAGTTTCACTTTTTTCGCCGTTTAACATGGGAAATCACTACCGTTCGACACTAAAAAAATTCCCATTTGAAAAGTTATTGTCCGATTTGAAAAACACTTGGTGGATCTCTTTAGAACGAGACTATTCATCTATCCTGCAAGTTAGAACGTGTTACTAACATTATTAGATTCGGAATTATGTCTGTTCTAGCGAAAAACGTTCGTTTTACGAGGAATGGAGACGATTTGCACATTTTCGTAACTTTCGTAGGCTGTAAATCCCAAACCCCTCGATGGATTTTAAAATCGCTTGGTACGATTTCTATTGGATATGCCTACAATTTTCAGACAAATCGTACGAGTGGTTTGGGAAAAAACGGGAAATTTTCCAAATTTGTAGTGCATTTACGGGACCCAATTTGAACATAGGCCCAAACTTGAAAATCCCAAACCCCTCGATGGATTTTAGAATCGCTTGTTACGATTTCTATTGGACATGCATAGGATATGCCCTACAATTTTCAGACAAATCGTACGAGAGGTTTGGGAAAAAACGGGAAAATTTCCAAATTTGTAGTGCATTCACGGGACCCAATTTTAAATAGGCCCAAATTTGAAAATCCCAAAACCCTGGGTGGATTTTAAAATCGCTTGGTACGATTTCTATTGGATATGCACAGGATATACCCTACAATTTTCAGAAAAATCGTACGAGTGGTTTGGGAAAAAACGGGAAATTTTCCAAATTTGTAGTGCATTCACGGGACCCAATTTTAACATAGGCCCAAAGTAGAAAATCCCAAACCCCTCGATGGATTTTAAAATCGCTTGGTACAATTTCATTTTCCAGACCCCTGCCTTGGCAATTATGGGAGGCCATAACTCCCGAACTAATAGACCGTATTTAAAATCGCAAAGATCATCTTGTTCCTGCTTTCAAAAATTAACAAGAGAAAAATTGACAGAAGAATCGGATGATCGGTTCGGGAATAGTCCGCAAAAGAGTGACAAAGTTTCACTTTTTTCGCCGTTTAACATGGGAAATCACTACCGTTCGACACTAAAAAAATTCCTATTTGAACAGTTATCGTCCGATTTCAAAATCACTTGGTGGATCTCTTTCGAACGAGACTATTCATCTATCCAGCAAGTTAGAACGTGTTGCTAGCATTATTAGATTCGGAATTACGTCTGTTTTAGCGAAAAACGTTCGTTTTACGAGGAATGGAGACGATTTGCACATTTTCGTAACTTTCGTAGGCTGTTAATCCCAAACCCCTCGATGGATTTTAAAATCGCTTGGTACGATTTCTATTGGATATGCCCTACAATTTTCAGACAAATCGTACGAGTGATTTGGGAAAAAATGGGAAAAGTTCATTTTCCAGACCCCTGCCTTGGCAACTTTGGGAGGCCATAACTCCCGAAATATTGGACCGATTTTAAAATCGCCAGGCTCATCTTGTTTCTCGTTCCAAATACTAATAAGACAGAAATTGACAGACAAATCGGATAATTGGTTCGGGAATAGTCTGCAAAAGAGTGACAAAGTTTCACTTTTTTCGCCGTTTAACATAGGAAATCACAACCCTCCGACACTAAAAAAAATTCCTATTTGAACAGTTATCGTCCGATTTCAAAATCACTTGGTGGATCTCTTTCGAACGAGACTATTCATCTATCCTGCAAGTTAGAACGTGTTGCTAGCATTATTAGATTCAGAATTACGTCTGTTTTAGCGAAAAACGTTCGTTTTACGAGGAATGGAGACGATTTGCACATTTTCGTAACTTTCGTAGGCTGTAAATCCCAAACCCCTCGATGGATTTTAAAATCGCTTGGTAGGATTTCTATTGGTTATGCCTACAATTTTCAGACAAATCGTACGAGTGGTTAGGGAGAAAATGGGAAAATTTCCAAATTTGTAGCGCATTCACGAGACCCAATTTTAAATAGGCCCAAATTTGAAAATCCCAAACCCCTCGATGGATTTTAAAATCGCTTGGTACGATTTCTATTGGATATGCACAGGATATACCCTACAATTTTCAGACAAATCGTACGAGTGGTTTGGGAAAAAACGGGGAGAGTTCATTTTCCAGACCCCTGCCTTGGCAATTTTGGGAGGCCATAACTTCCGAACTAATAGACCGTATTTAAAATCACATGACTCATCTTGTTCCTGGTTTCAAAAATTAGCAAGGCAAAAATTGACAGACCAATCGGATGATTGGTTCGGGAATAGTCCGCAAAAGAGTGACAAAGTTTCACTTTTTTCGCCGTTTAGCATGGGAATTCACTACCCTCCGACACTAAAAAAAATCATATTTGAAAAGTTATTGACAAATTTGAAAATCACTTGGTGGATCTCTTTAGATCTAAACTATTCATCTACCCTGAAAGTTACAACGTGTTACTAACATTATTAGATTCGGAATTACGTCTGTTTTAGCGAAAAACATTCGTTTTACGAGGAATGGAGAAGATTTGCACATTTTCGTAACTTTCGTAGGCTGTAAATCCCAAACCCCTCGATGGATTTTAAAATCGCTTGGTACGATTTCTATTGGATATGCCCTACAATTTTCAGACAAATTGTACGAGTGGTTTGGGAAAAAACGGGAAATTTTCCAAATCTTTAGTGCATTCAAAGGACCCAATTTTAAATAGGCCCAAATTTGAAAATCCCAAACCCCTCGATGGATTTTAAAATCGCTTGGTACGATTTCTATTGGATATGCACAGGATATACCCTACAATTTTCAGACAAATCGTACGAGTGGTTTGGGAAAAAACGGGGAAAGTTCATTTTCCAGACCCCTGCCTTGGCAATTTTGGGAGGCCATAAATCCCGAACTAATGGACCGTATTTAAAATCGCAAGGCTCATCTTGTTCCTGCTTTCAAAAATTAACAAGAGAAAAATTGACAGAAGAATCGGATGATCGGTTCGGGAATAGTCCGCAAAAGAGTGACAAAGTTTCACTTTTTTCGCCGTTTAACATGGGAAGTCACTACCGTTCGACACTAAAAAAATTCCCATTTGAAAAGTTATTGTCCGATTTGAAAAACACTTGGTGGATCTCTTTAGAACGAGACTATTCATCTATCCTGCAAGTTAGAACGTGTTACTAACATTATTAGATTCGGAATTACGTCTGTTTTAGCGAAAAACGTTCGTTTTACGAGGAATGGAGACGATTTGCACATTTTCGTAACTTTCGTAGGCTGTAAATCCCAAACCCCTCGATGGATTTTAAAATCGCTTGGTACGATTTCTATTGGATATGCCTACAATTTTCAGACAAATCGTACGAGTGGTTTGGGAAAAAACGGGAAATTTTCCAAATTTGTAGTGCATTCACGGGACCCAATTTGAACATAGGCCCAAACTTGAAAATCCCAAACCCCTGGATGGATTTTAAAATCGCTTGGTACGATTTCTATTGGATATGCACAGGATATGCCCTACAAATTTCAGACAAATCGTACGAGTGATTTGGGAAAAAATGGGAAAAGTTCATTTTCCAGACCCCTGCCTTGGCAACTTTGGGAGGCCATAACTCCCGAACTATAGGACCGATTTTAAAATCGCCAGGCTCATCTTGTTCCTCGTTCCAAATATTAATAAGACAAAAATTGACAGAAGAATCGGATGATCGGTTCGGGAATAGTCCGCAAAAGAGTGACAAAGTTTCACTTTTTTCGCCGTTTAACATGGGAAATCACAAACCTCCGACACTAAAAATACTCCTATTTGAAAAGTTATCGTCCGATTTCAAAATCACTTGGTGGATCGCTTTCGAACGAGACTATTCATCTATTCTGCAGGTTAGAACGTGTTGCTAGCATTATTAGATTCGGAATTACGTCTGTTTTAGCGAAAAACGTTCGTTTCACGAGGAATGGAGACGATTTGCACACTTTCAAACTTTCGTAGGCTGTAACTCCCAAACCCTTCGATGGATTTTAAAATCGCTTGGTACGATTTCTATTGGATATGCCCTACAATTTTCAGACAAATCGTACGAGTGGTTTGGGAAAAAACGGGAAATTTTCCAAATTTGTAGTGCATTCACGGGACCCAATTTGAACATAGGCCCAAACTTGAAAATCCCAAACCCCTCGATGGATTTTAAAATCGCTTGGTACGATTTCTATTGGATATGCACAGGATATGCCCTACAAATTTCAGACAAATCGTACGAGTGATTTGGGAAAAAATGGGAAAAGTTCATTTTCCAGACCCCTGCCTTGGCAAATTTGGGAGGCCATAACTCCCGAACTAATGGACCGTATTTAAAATCACATGACTCATCTTGTTCCTGGTTTCAAAAACTAACAAGGCAAAAATTGACAGACGAATCGGATGATTGGTTCGGGAATAGTCCGCAAAAAAGTGACAAAGTTTCACTTTTTTCGCCGTTTAACATGGGAATTCACTACCCACCGACACTAAAAAAATTCATATTTGAAAAGTTATTGTTCGATTTGAAAATCACTTGGTGGATTTCTTTAGAACTAGACTATTCATCTACCCTGAAAGTTACAACGTGTAGCTAGCATTATTAGATTCGGAACTACGTCTGTTTTAGCGAAAAACCTTCGTTTTACGAGGAATGGATACGATTTGCACATTTTCGTAACTTTCGTAGGCTGTAAATCCCAAACCCCTCGATGGATTTTAAAATCCCTTGGTACGATTTCTATTGGATATGCCCTACAATTTTCAGAGAAATCGTACGAGTGGTTTGGGAAAAAACGGGAAAATTTCCAAATTTGTAGTGCATTCACGGGACCGAATTTTAACATAGGCCCAAATTTGAAAATCCCAAACCCTTCGATGGATTTTAAAATCATTTGGTACGATTTCTATTGGATATGCACAGGATATATCCTACAATTTTCAGACAAATCGTACGAGTGGTTTGGGAAAAAACGGGGAAAGTTCATTTTCCAGACCCCTGCCTTGGCAATTTTGGGGGGCCATAACTTCCGAACTAATGGACCGTATTTAAAATCACATGACTCATCTTGTTCCTGGTTTCAAAAATTAACAAGGCAAAAATTGACAGACGAATCGGATGATTGGTTCGGGAATAGTCCGCAAAAGAGTGCAAAGTTTCACTTTTTTCGCCGTTTAAAATGGGAAATCACTACCGTCCGACACTAAAAAAATTCCTATTTGAAAAGTTATTTTACGATTTGAAAATCACTTGGAGGATCTCTTTAGAACGAGACTATACATTTATCCTGCTAGTTAGAACATATTGCTAGTATTATTAGAACCGCTATTACGTCTGTTTTAATTAAAAACGTTCCTTTCAAGAGGAATGGAGACGATTTTCACATTTTGGTAACTTTCGTAGGCTGTAAATCCCAAACCCCTTGATGGATTTTAAAATCGCTTGGCACGATTTCTATTGGATATGCCCTACAATTTTCAGACAAATCGTACGAGTGGTTTGGGAAAAAATGGGAAAAGTTCATTTTCCAGACCCCTGCCTTGGCAACTTTGGGAGGCCATAACTCCCGAACTAATGAACCGATTTTAAAATCGCATGGCTCACCTTGTTCCTGGTTTCAAAAATTAACAACACAAAAATTGACAGACGAATCGGATGATCGGTTTCGGAATAGTCCGTAAAAGAGTGACAAAGTTTCACATTTTTCGCCGTTTAACATGGGAAATAACTACCCTCCGACACTTAAAAAATTCTCATTTGAAAAGTTATTATCCGATATGAAAATCGCTTGGTGGATCTCTTTTAGAACGAGACTATTCATCTATCGTGCAAGATAGAACGTGTTGCTAGCATTAATAGAGCCGGAATTACGTCTGTTTTAGCGAAAAACGTTCGTTTAACGAGGAATTGAGACGATTTGCATATTCCCGTAACTTTCGTAGGCTGTAAATCCCAAACCCCTCGATGGATTTTAAAATCGCTTGTTACGATTTCTATTGCATATGCCCAGGATATGCCCTAATAATTTTCAGACAAATCGTACGAGTGGTTTGGGAAAAAACGGGAAATATTCATTTTCCAGACCCCTGCCTTGGCAATTTTGGGAAGCCATAACTCCCGAACAATTGTTCCGATTTTAAAATCGCATGGCTCGACCTGTTTCTGGTCTCAAATATATACGGGTCAAAGATTGGCAGACGAATCGGATAATCGGTTCGGGAATAGTCCGCAAAAGAGTGACAAAGTTTCACTTTTTTCTCCGTTTAACATGGGAAATCACTACCCTCCGACACTAAAAAAATTATCATTTGAAAAGTTATTTTCCGATTTGAAAATCACTTGGTGGATCTCTTTAGAACGAGACTATTCATCTATCCTGCATGTTAGAACGTGTTGCTAGCATTAGTAGAGCCGGAATTACGACTGTTTTAGCGAAAAACGTTTGTTTGACGAGGAATTGAGACGATTTGCATATTCCCGTAACTTTCGTAGGCTGTAAATCCCAAACCCCTCGATGGATTTTAAAATCGATTGGTACAATTTCTATTGCATATGCCCAGGATATGCCCTACAATTTTCAGACTAATCGTACCAGTGGTTTGGGAAAAAACGGGAAAAGTTCATTTTCCAGAGCCCTGCCTTGGCAATTTTGGGAGTCCATAACTCCAGAACTAATAGACCGTTTTTAAAATCGCATTGCTCGACCTGTTTCTCGTCTCAAATATATACGGGACAAAAATTGAAAGACGAATCGGATAATCGGTTCGGGAATAGTCCGCAAAAGTGTGACAAAGTTTCACTTTTTTCGCCGTTTAACATTT
Source organism: Meta bourneti (assembly GCA_933210815.1). Lineage (NCBI taxonomy): Eukaryota > Metazoa > Arthropoda > Arachnida > Araneae > Tetragnathidae > Meta > Meta bourneti. Next base: position 21,362,713 of record OW119931.1, read on the forward strand.
GAAATCACTACCCTCCGACACTAAAAAAATTATCATTTGAAAAGTTATCTTCCGATTTGAAAATCACTTGGTGGATCTCTTTAGCACGAGACTATTCATCTATCCTGCAAGTTAGAACGTGTTGCTAGCATTAGTAGAGCCGGAATTACGTCTGTTTTAGCGAAAAACGTTCGTTTTACGAGGAATGGAGACGATTTGCATATTTTCGTAACTTTCGTAGGCTGTAAATCCCAAACCCCTCGATGGATTTTCAAATCGCTTGGTACAATTTCTATTGGATATGCTCAGGATATGCCCTACAATTTTCAGACAAATCGTACGAGTGGTTTGGGAAAAAACGGGAAAAGTTCATTTTCCAGACCCCTGCCTTGGCAAATTTGGGAGGCCATAACTCCGGAGCAAATGAACCGATTTTAAAATCGCATGCCTCACCTTGTACCTGGTTTCAAAAATTAACAAGACAAGAAATGCAGACGAATCGGATAATCGGTTCGGGAATAGTCCTTAAAAGAGTGACAAAGTTTCACTTTTTTCGCCGTTTATCATGGGAAATCACTACCCTCCGACACTAAAAAAATTATCATTTGAAAAGTTATTTTTCGATTTGAAAATCACTTGGTGGATCTCTTTAGAACGAGACTATTAATCCATACTGCATGTTACAACGTGTTGCTAGCATTATTAGAGACGGAATTACGTCTGTTTTAGCGAAAAACGTTCTTTCACGAGTAATGGAGACGATTTGCACATTTTTGTAACTTTCGTAGGCTGTAAATCCCAAACACCTCGATGAATTTTAAAATCCCTTGGTACGATTTCTATTGCATATGCCCAGGATATACCCTACAATTTTCAGACTAATCGTACGAGTGGTTTGGGAAAAAACGGGAAAAGTTCATTCTCCGGACCCCTGCCTTGTCAATTTTGGGAGTCCATAACTCCGGAACAAAAGGACCGATTTTAAAATCGCATGGCCCACCTTGTTCCTGGTTTCAAAAATTAACAAGACAAAAATTGACAGACGAATCGGATAATCTGTTTCGGAATAGTCCGCAAAAGAGTGACAAAGTTTCACTTTTTTCGCCGTTTAACATGGGAAATCACTACACACCGACACTAAAAAAATTCCCATTTGAAAAGTTATTATCCGATTTGAAAATCATTTGGTGGATCTCTTTAGAACGAGACTATTCATCTATCCTGCATGTTAGAACGTGTTGTTAGCATTATTAGATCCGGAATTACGTCTGTTTTAGCGAAAAACGTTCGTTTCACGAGTAATGGAGACGATTTGCACATTTTCGTAACTTTCGGAGGCTGTAAATCCCAAACCCCTCGATGGATTTTAAAATCGCTTGATACGATTTCTATTGGATATGCCCTACAATTTTCAGACAAATCATACGAGTGGTTTGGGAAAAAACGGGAAATTTTTCAAATTTGTAGTGCATTCACGGTACCCAATTTTAACATAGGCCCAAATTTGAAAATCCCAAACCCCTCTTTGGATTTTAAAATCGCTTCGTACGATTTCTATTGGATATGCACAGGATATGCCCTACAATTTTCAGACAAATCGTACGAGTGGTTTGGGAAAAAACGGGAAAAGTTCATTTTCCAGACCCCTGCCTTGGCAAATTTGGGAGGCCATAACTCCGGAACAAAGGAACCGATTTTAAAATCGCATGGCTCACCTTGTTCCTGGTTTCAAAAATTAACAAGACGAAAATTGACAGACGAATCGGATAATCGGTTCGGGAATAGTCCGCAAAAGAGTGACAAAGTTTCACTTTTTTTCGCCGTTTAACATGGGAATTCACTACCCTCGAAAAAAAATTCCCATTTGAAAAGTTATTATCCGATTTGAAAATCACTTGGTCGATCTCCTTACAACGAGACTATTCATCTATCCTGCACGTTACAACGTGTTGCTAGCTTTATTAGAGCCGGAATTATGTCTGTTTTAGCGATAAACGTTCGTTTCACGAGGAATGGAGATGATTTGCACATTTTCGTAACTTTCGTAGGCTGTAAATCCCAAACCCCTCGATGGATTTTAAAATCGCTTGATACGATTTCTATTGGATAGCCCTACAATTTTCAGATAAATCATACGAGTGGTTTGGAAAAAACGGGAAATTTTCCAAATTTGTAGTGCATTCACGGGACCCAATTTTAACATCTGCCCAAATTTGAAAATCCCAAACCCCTCAATGGACTTTAAAATCGCTTAGTACGATTTCTATTGGATATGCACAGGATATGCCCTACAATTTTCAGAGAAATCGTACGAGTGGTTTGGGAAAAAACGGGAAAAGTTCATTTTCCAGACCCCTGCCTTGGCAAATTTGGGAGGCCATAACTCCGGAACAAAGGAACCGATTTTAAAATCGCATGGCTCACCTTGTTCCTGGTTTCAAAAATTAACAAGACGAAAATTGACAGACGAATCGGATAATCGGTTCGGGAATAGTCCGCAAAAGAGTGACAAAGTTTCACTTTTTTCGCCGTTTAACATGGGAAATCACTACCCTCCGACACTAAAAATATTATCATTTGAAAAGTTATTATCCGATTTGAAAATCACTTGGTGGATCTCCTTAGAACGAGACTATTCATCTATCCTGCACGTTACAACGTGTTGCTAGCTTTATTAGAGCCGGAATTACGTCTGTTTTAGCGATAAACGTTCGTTTCACGAGTAATGGAGACGATTTGCACATTTTCGTAAATTTCGTAGGCTGTAAATCCCAAACACCTCGATGAATTTTAAAATCGCTTGGTACGATTTCTATTGCATATGCCCAGGATATGCCCTACAATTTTCAGACTAATCGTACGAGTGGTTTGGGAAAAAACGGGAAAAGTTCATTCTCCGGACCCCTGCCTTGGCAATTTTGGGAGGCCATTACTCCGGAACAAAAGGACCGATTTTAAAATCGCATGGCCCACCTTGTTCCTGGTTTCAAAAATTAACAAGACAAAAATTGACAGACGAATCGGATAATCGGTTCGGGAATAGTCCGCAAGAGTGTGACAAAGTTTCACTTTTTTCGCCGTTTAACATGGGAAATCACTACCCTCCGACACTAAAAAAATTATCATTTGAAAATTTATTTTCCGATTTGAAAATCATTTGGTGGATCTCTTTAGAACGAGACTATTCATCTATCCTGCATGTTAGAACGTGTTGCTAGCATTATTAGAGCCGGAATTACGTCTATTTTAGCGAAAAACGTTCGTTTCACGAGTAAAGGAGACGATTTGCACATTTTCGTAACTTTCGTAGGCTGTAAATCCCAAAGCCCTCGATGGATTTTAAAATCGCTTGATACGATTTCTATTGGATAGCCCTACAATTTTCAGATAAATCATACGAGTGGTTTGGAAAAAACGGGAAATTTTCCAAATTTGTAGTGCATTCACGGGACCCAATTTTAACATCGGCCCAAATTTGAAAATCCCAAACCCCTCAATGGATTTTAAAATCGCTTCGTACGATTTCTATTGGATATGCACAGGATATGCCCTACAATTTTCAGAGAAATCGTACGAGTGGTTTGGGAAAAAACGGGAAAAGTTCATTTTCCAGACCCCTGCCTTGGCAAATTTGGGAGGCCATAACTCCGGAACAAAGGAACCGATTTTAAAATCGCATGGCTCACCTTGTTCCTGGTTTCAAAAATTAACAAGACGAAAATTGACACACGAATCGGATAATCGGTTCGGGAATAGTCCGCAAAAGAGTGACAAAGTTTCACTTTTTTCGCCGTTTAACATGGGAAATCACTACCCTCCGACACTAAAAATATTATCATTTGAAAAGCTATTTTCCGATTTGAAAATCACTTGGTGGATCTCTTTAGAACGAGACTATTAATCTATCCTGCATGTTACAACGTGTTGCTAGCATTATTAGAGCCGGAATTACGTCTGTTTTAGCGAAAAACGTTCTTACACGAGTAATGGAGACGATTTGCACATTTTCGTAACTTTCGTAGGCTGTAAATCCCAAACACCTCGATGAATTTTAAAATCGCTTGGTACGATTTCTATTGCATATGCCCAGGATATGCCCTACAATTTTCAGACTAATAGTACGAGTGGTTTGGGAAAAAACGGGAAAAGTTCATTCTCCGGACCCCTGCCTTGGCAATTTTGGGAGGCCATTACTCCGGAACAAAAGGACCGATTTTAAAATCGCATGGCCCACTTTGTTCCTGGTTTCAAAAATTAACAAGACAAAAATTGACAGACGAATCGGATAATCGGTTCGGGAATAGTCCGCAAGAGAGTGACAAAGTTTCACTTTTTTCGCCGTTTAACATGGGAAATCACTACCCTCCGACACTAAAAAAATTATCATTTGAAAATTTATTTTCCGATTTGAAAATCATTTGGTGGATCTCTTTAGAACGAGACTATTCATCTATCCTGCATGTTAGAACGTGTTGCTAGCATTATTAGAGCCGGAATTACGTCTATTTTAGCGAAAAACGTTCGTTTCACGAGTAAAGGAGACGATTTGCACATTTTCGTAACTTTCGTAGGCTGTAAATCCCAAACCCCTCTATGGATTTTAAAATCGCTTGATACGATTTCTATTGGATAGCCCTACAATTTTCAGATAAATCATACGAGTGGTTTCGAAAAAACGGGAAATTTTCCAAATTCATAGTGCATTCACGGGACCCAATTTTAACATCGGCCCAAATTTGAAAATCCCAAACCCCTCAATGGATTTTAAAATCGCTTGGTACGATTTCTTTTGGATATGCCCAGGATATGCCCTACAATTTTCAGACAAATCGTACGAGTGGTTTGGGAGAAAACGGGAAATTTTTCAAAATTGTTGTGCATTCACGGGACCCAATTTTAACATTGGCCCAAATTTGAAAATACCAAACTACTCAATGGATTTTAAAATAGCTTGGTACGATTTCTTTTGGATATGCCCAGGATATGCCCTAAAAGTTTCAGATAAATCCTACGAGTGGTTTGGGAAAAAACGGGAAAAGTTCATTTTCCAGACCCCTGCCTTGGTAATTTTGGGAGGCCATAACTCCTGAACAAATGAACCGATTTTAAAATCGCATGGCTCAACTTGTTCCTGGTTTCAACAATTAACAAGACAAAAATTGACAGACGAATCGGATAATCGGTTCGGGAATAGTCCGCAAGAGAGTGACAAAGTTTCACTTTTTTCCCCGTTTAACATGGAAATTCACTACCCTCCGACACTAAAAAAATTCCCATTTGAAAAGTTATTATCCGATTTGAAAATCACTTGGTGGATCTCCTTAGAACGAGACTATTCATCTATCCTGCACGTTACAACGTGTTGCTAGCTTTATTAGAGCCGGAATTACGTCTGTTTTAGCGATAAACGTTCGTTTCACGAGGAATGGAGACGATTACCACATTTTCGTAAATTTCGTAGGCTGTAAATCCCAAACTCCTCGATGAATTTTAAAATCGCTTGGTACGATTTCTATTGCATATGCCCAGGATATGCCCTACAATTTTCAGACAAATCGTACGAGTGGTTTTGGAAAAAACGGGAAATTTTCCAAAATTGTTGTGCATTCACGGGACCCAATTTTAACATAGGCCCAAATTTGAAAATACCAAACTACTCAATGGATTTTAAAATCGCTTGGTACGATTTCTTTTGGATATGCCCAGGATATGCCCTAGTATTTTCAGATAAATCCTACGAATGGTTTGGGAAAAAACGGGAAAAGTTCATTTTCCAAACCCCTGCCTTGTCAACTTTGGGAGTCCATAACTCCCGAACTAATAGACCGTTTTTAAAATCGCTTGGCTCATCTTGTTCCTGGTCGCAAAAATATACGGGACAAAAATTGACCGACGAATCGGATAATCGGTTTCGGAATAGTCCGTAAAAGAGTGACAAAGTTTCACTTTTTTCGCCGTTTAACATGGGAATTCACTACCCTCCGACACTAAAATAATTCCCATTTGAAAAGTTATTATCCGATTTGAAAATCACTTGGTGGATCTCTTTAGAACGAGACTATTCATCTATCCTGCAAGTTACAACGTGTTGCTAGCATTATTAGAGCCGGAATTATGTCTGTTTTAGAAAAAAACGTTCGTTTCACGAGTAATGGAGACGATTTGCACATTTTCGTAACTTTCGTAGGCTGTAAATCCCAAACCCTCGATGGATTTTAAAATCGCTTGGTACGATTTCTTTTGGATATGCCCAGGATATGCCCTAAAATTTTCAGATAAATTCTACGAGTGGTTTGGGAAAAAACGGGAAAAGTTCATTTTCCAGACCCCTGCCTTGGCAATTTGGGAGGCCATAACTCCCGAACAAATGTTCCGATTTTAAATTCGCATGGCTCGACTTGTTCCTGGCCTCAAAAATATACGGAACAAAAATTGGCAGACGAATCGGATTATTGGTTCGGGAATAGTCCGCAAAAGAGTGACAAAGTTTCACTTTTTTCGCCGTTTAACATGGGAAATCACTACCCTCCGACACTAAAAAAATTCCCATTTGAAAAGTTATTATCCGATTTGAAAATCACTTGGTGGATCTCTTTGGAACGAGACTATTCATCTATCCTGCAAGTTAGAACTTGTTTGCTAGCATTATTAGAACCGGAATTACGTTTGTTTTAGCGAAAAACGTTCGTTTCACGGGTAATGGAGGCGATTTGCACATTTTCGTAACTTTCGTAGGCTTTAAATCCCAAACCCCTCAATCGCTTGGTACGATTTCTATTGGATATACCCAGGATATGCCCTACAATTTTCAGACAAATCTTGACAAACCTTATCACCAAACCTTGATCGAAACCCATCAGTATAAACTTACAAACAACAACTCTGTTTATCAAGCGGAACTTGCTGCCATGCATCAAGCTGTAGTATGGGCGATCAAATACAATAAAAGTATAAATATTTACACTGACAGCCTAAGTGCAATCCAGGCCATTCAACTCCCCAACACTAAGTCCAATTTTATTCTCAATATAAAAAATACAATAGCATCTAATATTAACCCTCTTGGCCTAAGCTGGGTTCGACCCCCTGTAGGGACCACTGGGAATGAACTCGCCGACCAGTATGCTAAGCTGGCCACTGTTGGTGGTGAGGTGTTGCGAGTCCCTGCGCTACTCTCATTCATCAAAAAAAACATTAAATAAATTTATAATTAAAGAGTGGCGCAGTCATTATTTATTATCCAATAAGGGTCTCCGGCTGAAGGAGTTCATTCCGGAGATCCAGACATCGACCCTCATTACCAACAGACACTTGATATGGTTTCTGACGGGGCATGGGCCGTTTGTGGCTTATCTTCACAGTTTCCGAATAAAAGACTCGAACCTTTGCAGCTGTGGGGTGGTGGGCGACGCCGACCACTACCTCTTCTGCTGCCCGCACACCAAGTACTTCTATTTAAAACCTCCTGGTACCTTTTGTCCGCAGTGGCTGGAGGGTGTATTAAGATCTGAAACCCTCAGGAATAAAATCAACCACTGCGTGCTGGCGGCTGGAGGGGTGGCGGATGGGCTCCCCGCAACCCACAGCGATTAAAATTAGTTTCCTGGTGGTCTCCCCGTGTGGTAAATAGGGGGCCTATGACTAGGTCTGGCCCCATTTTACTTCATTTTATTTAATTGGATTTTGTTTTTAGTATTTTAAACTTTCTTTTTAAAAATTTTTAATTGTATATATGGTAAAATTTTTATATAACTGTGTTCTATTATATTTATTATAATATATTACGCTTTTAATTTATTGTATTTAGTTTTATTACAACGACCTTTAAACCAGCATGTGCAGGTCGTCCTATTGTTTGGACCCTGTTGGTCTTTTGTATTTCTTTTCTGTTTATTGTTCGTCCTAATAAATACTGTCCGAGTGGGTGGACGGTTGGCCTCCCTTGTGCCGCTGGCGGTCGAAACCTAACCCCTCCCTCCCCTCTATATGGGCTCCACACCTCACGGTGAGCCGAGGGGAGGTGAGTCTGGAAGACAAATCGTACGAGTGGTTTGGGAAAAAACGGGAAATTTTCCAAAATTGTTGTGCATTCACGGAACCCAAATTTAACATAGGTCCAAATTTGAAAATACCAAACCCCTTGATGGATTTTAAAATCGCTTGGTACGATTTCTATTGGATATGCACAGGATATGCCCTACAATTTTCAGATAAATCCTACGAGTGGTTTGGGAAAAAACGGGAAAAGTTCATTTTCCAGACCCTTCCTTGGCAATTTTGGGAGGCCATAACTCCCGAACAAATGTTCCGATTTTAAAATCGCATGGATCGACTTGTTCCTGGTCTCAAAAATATACGGGACAAAAATTGACAGACGAATCGGATGATCGGTTCGGGAATAGTCCGTAAAATAGTGACAAAGTTTCAATTTTTTCGCTGTTTAACATGGGAAATCACTACCCTCCGACACTAAAAAAATTCCCATTTGAAAAGTTATTGTCCGATTTGAAAATCGCTTGGTGGATCTCTTTAGAACGAGACTATTCATCTATCCTGCAGGTTACAACGTGTTGCTAGCATTATTAGAGCCGGCATTACGTCTGTTTTAGCGAAAATGCGAAAAACGTTCGTTTCACGAGGAATGGAGACGATTTGCACATTTTCGTAACTTTCGGAGGCTGTAAATCCCAAACCCCTCGATGGATTTTAAAATCGCTTGGTTCGATTTCTATTGGATATGCCCTACAATTTTCAGACAAATCGTACGAGTGGTTTGGGAAAAAACGTGAAATTTTCCAAAATTGTAGTGCATTCACGGGACCCAATTTTAACATAGGCCTAAATTTGAAAATCCCAAACCCCTCGACGGATTTTAAAATCGCTTGGTACGATTTCTATTGGATATGCACAGGATATGCCCTACAATTTTCAGACAAATCGTACGAGTGGTTTGGGAAAAAACGGGAAATTTTCCAAAATTGTAGTGCATTCAAGGGACCCAATTTTAAAGGGCAATTTATAAACTATGTAATGAAAAAATAATTAATCCTAAATACAGTATATGTGGTAAGACACGCTAAAAAATTTATTTAAAAACAACGAGATATAAGCATTTATAAAAATACTATTCAGAAAGGCAAAGATAAATTGCAACGTTGTCCAAATATCATCTAGTGTACTACACTGAGTTCTAGTTCGGGGGCTCATAAGTCCTTTATCACTGCTTTAAACAAGAAATTTACGAAACGTTAATTCTAGGCCATAATGCATTCCCACGGTGCAAGCTGTGAAACCAAAATTGGTTTTTTGGATACTTCATCACAAGTAAGCTTCCATTTTCCAGAACAATTTTTAAAGAATTGTAGTTCTTTCTAGAAAACACAAATTGCCTTTTCTTTCCAAATGAAACAGACGCTATGGGTGCATTAAGATCCAAGTCCTTCTCGTTGTCTTTATGGGCACCTATACAGTCCTTACCATCTTTATAACGTTTCACCAACACAAAATTAAAACGTGTACCAATTATTTGTTCCACTTCTGCCTTAATTTCCAATAGTAAAGGAGACCAAGGCTTGTCTGCAATACAAGATCCGCTAAAGACATAGCTTGTTCCAACGTCTCCATATGCTACAAGTCGCCGAGGCACAGTACATTTTTACCGTAAATTTCAATAGTAGTTTCCTCTTTCTTTAAGTACGTTAATTCGTTTTCCAATCGACGAAAATATGCCCAGTCTTCACGATCTGTAAACAATTTACCATACTCATAACATAAAGAATCTTTACAATATTTCTGCAAGCACAGTTCTTTGTCTGCACGCATTTTCTTTGCAGGTCTAATGTCCTTAGAATCCATGATTTATTTAAAAACAGTAAAAAAGGGCAGAAAAACCCCAAAACAAGAAGCAAAGTAATTCAAAGACCCAAGATGCTCCAACTATGCTTTAAAAGCCTCTTATTTATCAAATAGTTTCTATCGTTATCTGTGACTCCGTGTTTAATTCCGTTCCTTCTGCTATCTTAATTAGCCTACACGTGAAAAACAATCCTTAGTCATATTCTCACAAGTTCCAGAGGCTTCTAGACTTTCAATCTGATACTTTACCATCACAAACCTTTGGTAGAATGTATTTGCCTAAGATTACATGTAATCAAAACAAAAATTTCCCACGTTTGTTACACACATTCCTTAGTCATATTGTCCCAAGTTCCAGAGGCTTCTAATAATATCAATCTTATACGCTTCCTTGCCATCGCTTATAATATGCATACTATAAATCTTTGGTTACTTACCTCTTATTTACCTAAAAATGTAATGTTTCATACACAAATGCCTGTGTGTCCTATTCATATCTCAAAGTTCTCCCCTCAAGTTGTAATAATGATTTCCCTACAAAACATGTCCTTCCTTAAACATTCACATTTTCTTCAAGAACCTGTCTTATATAAATTTATTATAATATAAAAAAGGTTTCCGTATTATAAATTCTATCTTACATGCAGTGTTCATACGCTTAAAATCTTCGCATATATTGGTTGGCCTCAATTACTTATGTTCGGAGTTCCAACGTTAGAGTATTAAGATAGTCCTTAATTTTATTCCAAGTGTTTTCATACATATAGCCTCGCATCAAATTAAAAAAAAGCTAAATTAAAGAATATTTTGTTGCTAATTTATTCCATCACTACATGGCGTCAATTTGAAAAATACAATTAGAAAATAAAAATTTTAACCTATGCACTAAATCATACTATTATATAAATATAGAATAATTCATTTAAAAATAAACCCCCTAGATGGTTGTACTTTCTTGTCTTTTAACAATACTAGAAACTTCTGTGTCTTTTAACAAAACCAGAAACTTAAAATTTAAACAAGAGAATAAATATATATATTTAAATCTAAAAGAAATAAATTCCTTTAAAACTAATTGTTACTTCTTCCACCACCAGATGGCTGTACCTGTCTTAACAAAACTAGAAACTTAATTAAAACCCCCACCAAACAAAATCAAACCATTTTCTAAAAATAGCACATTCCCAGAATTAATGACAAAAATAAGAAATAAATTCGTTCCTTAGATTAACTTCTTTTAAAATCACTAGGTGGCGCCATCAGTCCCTCCCAACACAATTACAACTAATTGGAAAATAAAAATTAATTATTCATAAAATAAAACCAAGTCCCATAACGCATTCCTAGTACTAAGAAAAGGCAAACACTACGTTAATTCACCATCCATAGCTAACTCTCTTACAGCCTAAGGGATAGCGCACCTTACTTCGCATCCTATGGTCCCCAGTTCGAATCCAAGAAATTCCTTTTTAATTCCGAAAATATGTGATTTCTCATTTCTCCGCCAGATGGAGCTACTACTGATTCATTACCATGGCAACACAACAACGCCATCTTGAAAAAATTGACGTCATCACCTCAAGGCCCTTATCAGCAGTCCTCTCCTTATCAGCAGTCAACTCCTTATCAAACGGCGGCCATCTTGGATTTGCCGCTCAAGTGACCCATATACTACTCACAATAAAATTATTTGTTACAACAGGGATTACTAAAATGGCATTTGGAATTGCACAGAACATTATTTCTAAAACAAATACATTTTTTGTTGACACACTGCGTTTTACATGAACATTTTTTAAATCCCTGACCGGCACCTAAACTTTGAGCTGTAGCAACCGACTGGAGCGATTTCTCTATATCCGGCACTTCTTCGATCTTAATTAATTTTGTTCACAGACGCTGAACTGGAATCTGGAATGTAGCTGTTTTATGTGGCTGTTTCTTGTTCCCAATTGAAAAAATCCTCCTTCGGTTATCTTTATAACAGCTAAAATAGATCTGGCGTCACCTCTTCCTCTGTCAACTTCAGGTACTGCGATACAAACGGTAAGCCCCAAAGAGGCTTCAGAATGACATTTATCTGACATTAATTTCATCTTCTTAGCTTGAATTTCCAAACATTCTTTAGAGTTTGCTTTTTCCCACTGAACATTCTGTTCATTAAAACACAATTCGCCGATCTTCTGTACAACTTTGTCTTCCTAAACATAGTCTTCTAAACATGATATGTCGACAGGCTCATTACATTTCGAATAAACTACGTTTTCACTGCATTCTTGTGAACAAACTATACATACTTTACATTATTTAACCTTGTTTTTTCAAGCAGCACCTCATTATCAGTTTGAAACGAAGTATTCATTGGAGTCAAAGCACCTTGTAATTAATCTTCGTCATCCAGTGAACCAAATGCTTCCTTCGGAATAGGAGTTGTTGACAGTCCGACTCTAGCTGCTCAACCAAACATAGCCTCGTAAGGGGACCTTTTAATACCAGAGTGAAACGCTCTGTTTATCATGAACTGTATAAATTTTAGCCCGTTACCCCAGGAAGTGCACTGGTTGTCTTGCATCCATGTCGTCAATATGTTCTCTATGTCTTGATTAGCTCTCTCTATTCAACACCGATTTTGCATTAGAAGAGCCCAAAACATAAATAACTTGGGAAGCCCTTTCTATCATACACTCATATCATTAGCTCTAACTTTTGAACTATGAGTTTTCTCCTTTGTAAAAACAAATGAAATTTAGTCCTGGATAAGAAATCCAGTTCTTGGATGGGCTTGATACGATTAACTAGAAATATAACTAACTCACTCGATTCCTCATACTCTAATCCTGGTTTCTTCTGATTTCCCGGAAATTGGTATTTGAATAGTTTTCGCGACAGACAAGGCCTGAATTTTGTTGACTTGTCATCTTTTTGTTTGTACTTATGCACAAATAAATCAAAATACAAATGACTTCTAAATTTTTGATTTGTAGGTTTTCCTCTAGTTTTGACAGGAAGAAAGCGAAAGATAAAATAATTTGGAGTCTTCGAATTGTTAATCGATTGATTGATTATTATGGTGCAAGGTTAAGGTATGGCCAAGCTGCGCCAAACTATCAGTATTTAAATAAAGTATATTAGAATATGTCCTTAAATTTGATAAAATTCCTGTTAATCAAAACGTTTAAATTCGCTCTGGGTCTCCAGTGGCAGCTCAAATCTGAACCATCTCAAGTACGGTTTCTCAAACTGATACGCAGTACCTAGGACAAAGCAAATTCCCTAATAGAAAGTAATAATTTTTTTTAGGTATTAATGTCATTTTTAGGTAAAAAAATTCCAGGACCCCATAATCACTTGTAAGATTTAAATATAGATTTTAGCAAGAGGGAGTTATCCCTTAAAAGATTATAAGCACTTAAGACACAAACACGGATTACCACTTGGAAAGTAAAATTAACTTATCTTTAAAAAAACAGATTTATTATATTAGAAATCTATCTAAGCACGTTTAAAATATGAAAAGTTTTTGTCAAAACATTACTTTCGCTTTCCAACACCTTGAAAATTTGGAGGAAAGCTTACAAATCTTTTCTAATTTTTAATCAAATGAAAAAGCTATCGAAGGAGATCAACAATCGAGTACTAAATTGTTAGAAATTCCTCTCCTACAATTTTGTAGAAAACACGAGGAGTTTTAAAAGCCAAAATTTTGTCAATAATTGGAGGAAACAAAAGTTTAAATAACTGTATAAAGTTATACTATTTGAAAGCTTCACTCAAAGGGGAAGCTAAGTAATTGGAAACATGTGAAGATGCATCCGATTCATTGTTCTCCGCTCTTGAAATAAGGTATGAAAATAAAGGAGCAGTTGTAGATGCTCACATTAGCAATTTGTGAAAAATTATCTCATGCATCTCTTCTGTTGATTCATTTCTTAGACTCTAAAACGTAATTTAAGATCCTTAAAGGTTCTTAATTATATGTGGAATACCGGAAATCCCTCGTCGCCCAGTGAACGGAGATATAGGGACATAGCGTGCTCGAAACACCCATCCATGACTCAACCAGCAATAGCAGTTTCCCGCCAAAATCAGCAAAGGACGAAGACGACTGGCGGATGGTGAAGAAAGAAGTAGCAGCAGACGGCTGTAAATTATGTGAACTCTAATGGTTTGGGTATAAGACAGCCCAAAATCCTGTCAATTCATCTAATTTGTAAATAGTCGATTTAGCTTATGTTAAATTTCTCTTAATTTTAATTCATCTCATCATTTACTCGATTATGGTCATGTGTCCCACATCGGGGCTCGGTCCCATCCCACCTAAGTCTCTGGCCCTTCCAGAATTTTCATCAAAAATCCCCTATGCCGAATGACGAAGCTTTACGAAAAGTCGTTAATGAGAAAAGTGTTCAAGAAGAAATATTTTACAGAAGACGAAAATTATTTCAAGCTTCCGTTAAGTTTCATCTTGTGTAAAAACAAGAGTATTGTGCTAATTGGATTACAATTTTTGGATTACAAAGACTAGCGGTTTCCGAACTGTAAGTTTTGAATTTTTTTATTTTTCTTCGGTCTTGATGTTTGCAAAACTCCAAGTTCAGGAAGAACGAATTCAAAGACATTTTGTTTGTAATGATTGAACATTCAGTTTAATGACTTTGGATTTAACGATTGAAAATTGCAAGCGTTTTGAACTTTCTCAAGGAAGCCTGAACTGCACATAAATTTTATGAAAATTTATGAGTGGACATTAAATTCCTCGAACTATTAACAACTTTCCATCCTCTCGCCCAATTTTTTAACTTTTTGTTTCAAATATTAACATGGAATGAGATTCCTCATATTTCGAAATCGATAAAAAATGGAACTACTAAAGCTGTTAAACTTTTGAACGAATTTTTTTTGGGGCGATTCAGTGGGCCGATCAAACCGAAATCTCTCGAGACAGCTGACACCTTTAAAATTAGATCAATCTCTTGAAGCAACAAAAAGAGCTTTCGAATCTTTTTCAGCCAGGCCTGTGATTTTATTCTCATATCCAATCTCTTGCAGATCGATTACTGTGGAAACGCACACAATTGTGATATAATTTTTTCAGTTCTTGTTGACTGCATTAATAAAACTGATCGAAGGTCCCGATTTCGCAAGTGACGACCTTGAAAGCGTGACTCATACGCACGTGTCAGGTTGAAACTGATTCTTCTGGGAGAAAAGATCGTTTATAATTCACGTTCTGTAAACATTAAGGCCCCGTTCACATGGACTTTTTCCAACGCGCGTTAGATAAGAATTTTCGAGCGCTATCATGTGAACACCTCTTCGGCGCTTTTCAAGGTCGATTCCGTTATGCATTAAATTGTGTTTTTTATTCCCCTAATCCAAGTTTCTATCTTTTGAATGGCTAAAGATAGAGTCAAAATTTTAACGGATTTCAAATCAGCGTAAAATTTTACGTTAAATCAATACCAAAATCATGATTTTCTTTGAAAAAATTATTTTTTTGTCAATAGTCGCAACTAATCTTTTTTCAGATATTCCTGTTATACAAAGCGTAAGCGGAAGTATTGCCTTGTTTTTAAAGGGAATGTCACTTTAATAAGATATTTTGTTGCCCCTTATCAACTGTTTTAATTTTACAGCCATTAAAAGTAGGATGAAAATCTTTCTTTCCCAACCTAAAATTGATTTCTCTGTATTCACAAGAGCCTGGATTTGGTTAACAGAAATGTATAACGAGCAATAAAATGCCTAAAATAATCTAAAAAGTATTCAAAACGACATAAAAATTAGATATTCTTTCGATTTGTAAAACATCCGTTCCCTATTTGCCTGTGAATAAAGTGTTTTTGAACTTAAATCTTTGTACATAAATAAATGCAATATAATCGACTTGCTGACCAGAAGTGACAACCTCAACAGATAAATCTTTCGTAACGTATAGTATACGATTCCAATGCCATCAACCTCGGTTGTAAATTTTTTAACGTTAGCTTTTCGTACGTTTTAAAAAAAAAATTTCGAGTGACGGGATATTTTGGACCTAGGAACCGGTAAGAGCCAGCGGATCACAGAAAAGCAGTGCTTTATGTAGTTCAAATTGTGGCATTATTAAACATTTTCATTAACTCTAAAATCTTAAAGTATTCGTTTTTTACTGTCAAGACTAGAAGAAGAAAGCCTATAACCTTCACTCTCCAGTGTTGATGTTTCACCCACCAATAAAAATAGGATTTGTTTTGTGTTAAGGTGTGATCACGGATTTTTTGGGCTCAAGAAGCTAGCAGATGAGTCATTTGTAATGTGTTTTATTGTAAAAACGAAACTGTGTAAGAAAAATTGGAATATTTCCGTAAAACTTTGATTAAAAACGAAACTAACTGGAAAATGACCAAGCAATTTCCTTAAAATTTTAAATTTCACAGTGTAAAGTAAAAATATATCCCCCAAAAAACTTTATTTCTAGAACCCGGAAATTGGAAACGGAATTTCTGTTTATATGGCATTGTCTACGAAATAGTATCAAAAGATGACACGCAAACAAAATCCAGCACTGGTGATAACCTTTCTTTTTTATGCTATGTTTCAGGTTTTATCGTGTTTCCTACGATCTATAGCTAATTTTTATTTAATTTTCCTTCAAATAAATCTATACTTTTTAAAACCTATCTCTAAACATTTTAATGTGTCAGCGCAAATAACACATATAACAATAATTAGTTTTTCAATTTTTAAACACAATTTTCCATGAGTTCCGACTATCCGAAACGAATACTAACCCTCCAACCTACCCTCTTTCAGGGGCTTTGTAGCACAAATGGAATCACGAATGGAATAATGACTGTTAAATATTTCAACTAAAATTTGATTAAACCGCACGATGAAAAGAGAAAATTATGTTAAAACTAAAAAATCTCAAAGAAAAACCAAAAAAAAGTATATATCGAAAACCAGGAGATTGCTAATAGAATTTGCGTCTACACGTATATGTAATATAAATTTTTGATTAAAGTAGTAATAACACTAACTGCAAGATTAAAGTACAAATTCTATGAAAAATAAGCTCACAGTAAATTAAGTTCATTTTCAAAAGTGATATCGAGGTCAATGTAACACGAGGATGTGAAAAATGTATGAAAGTTGATACTTATCTTACGCATTTCACCCGTTGAGGAGAAATAAAAAAATAACTAAAGTTTAGCTTTTAAATTGAATATTTAATTTAAGCTTTATTATAAAGACGTTTGCCGCACATGAAAACTAGAACGGACAGTTGTCGGTATACGTTATTCTCAGAATTAAAATTACCCACTATCCTCTTTAGTTATAAACTATCACATTTTTGCAAGTTTTGTGTGAAAGCAGGGTAAATTTTTTCAATAAATCGAAAACAATTCAATTTTCTCATCCTATTTTTAATGGCCATAAATATAAATCAGTGGATTAAGACAAAATACTCCAATCAAGTTGTATCTTTTCTATAAATACGAGATTAGTACTCACTTTTGTGTTCGTAATGAATATATTCAAATCCGTATCGCGAAAATAGTAAAATTACAGTAGAAGAATTATTTATTTAAAGAAAATCACATTTGATGTATCGTTTAAGTATAAAATTTTTCGCAGATTTCAAATCCGTTGAAATTTTCACTCTATCTCTAACGATCGCGAAGATAGAAACTTGGACTAGAGGAATAAAAAAGCCCTAACGCCTGTCAAAACGCGTGTCATGTGAACGCTGTAGAAGAAACCTATGCTTCTCCAAACGCCTTCTAATCGCGAGAACGACCGGAGATTGTTGAAGCGCCGAAGCTGTCTAGCGCTTGGATTCTCGCGATTTCTGCATGTGAACACTCCAGTAGAACTCTATGTACTTTGGCTACCCGCGTTTTGTTTAGACGTAAAACGCGCGTTGGAAAACGCCTCATGTGAACGGGGCCTAAATCGTCTGCTTCCGTGAAAAAAATACCCAATGATAGGATTTCGCAAATATTTTCTGATCGTAATGCGAGTGTTACGAAATAAACTTTTTGCATGAAGGATGTTTTGGACTCATGCCATTTTCAGGGACTGACGGGATTATAATTGAATGTGTTTCGATTAAATTGAAGAATGCTTTTCTTTGTTTAATATTAAAGATGATGTACAGAAAATTGTGTTTACGAAACGTTGCTTAACACGTAGTGCAAAAGTGCTTGTTCAATCTTTAAAAGGTATTTTCACGTGGTATCCTTAAAAGACCATTTACTCTCAGAATTCAAATCTAAGATCACGCGTATTTATTTACATAATTCTAGACTAATGATTTACATAGTCAGAGACGTTTAAAACAAAATGAAAATTTAACGGTTAATTTGATTTCATTAAGAGATTGCCAGCAGAGGGAACATTGATCAAGAATCCGTTTTTGAATATTTTATAAATGGACTTCCAGATTAATGTCCAAATAAGTTTCTATTGCATGGTTATACTAATTATGATGAATTTAAAGGTAAACTTAAAGTGTATAAAAAACTGCTCAATGCAAATCGCCAAAAAAATTCTTTAAAAAAAATTCTGTTCATCCCAAATATGAAATGAAAGAGCATAACGTAAAAGTGGACCGTAAGCAATTTTTAATGTTTCATGCTGTAATTGTGGCGTTAAGGGACATAAAAGTTCACAGTGCGTACATAAATCTCCTAAATGCTTTTCCAGCAATACCTTTATGTGCTTTTCTGCAATACAACAAAAGAAGCTTTATGACCTTTGGTCATAAAGCTTCTATGTGTTTAAAGAACAAGAATAAAAATGTAAATACCCCTTCCAACTCTTTAGAGCATCACCTTCAAGCTCAGGTTCAGCCGGTGGCACTACATTCACCAATCCCACTCAACTCAATGAAAAAAGTTTCAATTCCTAATATACCTCTAACTGCACTGTTTGATAGTGACTCTCAAACTGCAATTGTAAATGAGACCATTTACACAAAAAAAGGCTCTCCAGCCCTTTTCCCCTCACGCATTTCTTTTACTGGAATTCTCAATTTAAAAAATTTTCCCGTTGTTTTTTTTCTATTCACCCTCCCTTTGATTGAGGTCATTTTGGACCAACTCCAAGGTTCACAGGTTTTCACTACCTTAGATTTCATGTGGAAGTAGACGAACCCAGTCGCAAATACACTAGTTTTGACACACCTTCTGGACAGTATGAGTTCAAAAAAGTACCTTATGGTTTGTGTAATTCTCCTATTATATTTCAAAGGTACATCCAAATCGTCTTTTGCGAATTTCTGAAAGAAAGTTCTAATTTATTTAGCTTTTTAATAATCATTTCCATCACAATCGAAGATGAAAGAATTAGAAAATTGAAACAAGTTTTTGATCTAGCATCACAGTACGGTTTAGAATTTAATTTAAAAACTGTAACTTTGTTAAAAACGCAAAATTTAATTCTTGGGGCATGTGATTGAAAACGGCACCATTCGACCCTCTGCTTCAAAAACTCTGACCGTGCAAAATTTTCCCCAACCCAAAACCCCTAAAGATGTTCAATGTTTTTTGGACGGACGTCTCATTGTCGGAAGTTTATCAAAGATTATTCCGTGATAAAGGAGTGACCTTTTGCGGTGACTCTAACCCTTTTCATTTTGGCCCTGCCCAAAAGCAGGCATTCATCGCTTTGAAGCAAGCTCTTTCATCGGATCCTGTCCTGCACATTTGCACGCAGGGTTCTAAGCTTCAGCTCCATGCCGATGCTAGTAGCAAAGGCTTTGGGTCTATTCTTTTACAAGATAGTGAAGGGCAATACCACCCAATCTATTTTATGAGTCGGAAACTTCCCCAACAGAAGAGAAATATTCAATTTACGAACTTGAAGAGTTTTGGCTATAATAGAATCCTTGAAGAAATTTCGTCATTATTTAACTGGAACTCAATTTCAAATTATCACTGACTGTTCCGCCTTTCAAAAATCTATGTCGAAAAAAGATTTAGCGCCAAAAATCGCGTGGTGGGCCATTTTTCTTCAAGAATATAAGTGCGAAATCATCCATTGACCGGGTCATACAATAAAACATGCTGACGTCCTTAGTTGTCATCCCGTTATGCTAATAGCACTTGATGGCATGACGCAAAAATTCATTGCAGCTCAGTCCAAAGACGAATTTATAAGTGAACTTATGCAAACGATGCATGGCGTTCTTTTCAAAATTATTTGAGATCAATAGCTTATAGTGGACCCCTAATTGATGCAACATGAAATTATACAAAATGCCCACTCTAAAGGACATTTTTTCCCGCTAAGAAAACTGAAGATCTTTTGACAGAAGATTATTTCATTCCTAATTTAAAGAAATTGTTGAATCCATCACATCAAATTGCTTAAAGAGTTGTACAATTGTTGTCAAAGAAAGAAGGTAAAACCGAAGGACTTTCAAATCCGATCCCTACAGGCAGCGTTCCGCTCAACACATATATTAAATTTTTCAGTCCCCTTCCCCCTACAAGCAAAAAATACCTGTACATATTCACTGAGGTTGATGACTTTACTAAATTCATTTGGATTTACCCAGTCAAATCCACTTCAACACAAGACGCTTTAGACAAGCTCAAAATTCAAGAAACCACTTTTAACATTCCAAATCGAATAATCTCTGACAAAAGAAGTGCCTTTACATCTTAGTCATAAATAGCACGACTTCCCGTAATACTAAATGTAGAACGTTCGAACTCCTTTTTGGATTAAAAAATGGAAAACAAGGATGATATAGGATTGAAACAATTTTCGGATGACGATTTCATTAATTCAACACTAGCTGAAAAAAACACTTTAAGAAATAACGCAAAAACAACATACTTTAATTACAAGAAAACAGGAATAACTACAATAAACATAGAGAAAAGGCAACCAAATAATAAAGTGGGTGACAAAGTAGCAATCAAAAGAACACAATTTGGAACTGGTTTATAACTTCGCCCTAAATTCTTTGGCCCCTACGAAATTATGAAGATCAATCCCTGTGACCGGTATGACGTAAAGAGGATAGGACATCATGAAGGTTCCCACATAACTTTGACGGCGGCTGACGACATGAAAGCTTGGCCTACAGCTTAATCCCAAAGATGCGTCACAAATCATGAATTTTTTTTGAACTCTTAAAATTTATTCACAAAAGACAGCCAGATGATGAAAAGACGTCAACGAGAGTTGTTAAGACGACCCTATTTCAAAGCTCAACGACTGGTGATGGAGTGCTCAAAAGACGAACAGCAAAGCTGATTCACCAATCAAGCAACAAACGACGTTATAGAGTTTTTGCTCTATGTTGCTACGACGAACATTTTCTTTATTGTTTCTTTACTTTTTCAGGTTCCTTGCAGCCAGGAGGTCCTGGTCAGTCTAGGATGGATGAGTATGGAATACCGGAAATCCTTCGTCGCTCAATAAAAGGAGATGTCTGGACGTAAAGATGCCATGCGTGCCCGAGATACCTACGCATGGCGCACCCAGCAATAGTCAAAATCAGCTGAAGGACGAATGAGGAAGAAAGACATTGCAGCAGATGTCTGAAAATATGTGAACTTAAATTGTTCGGGCATAAGACGGCCCCAAACCCTCTCAATTCATCCCCTTTGTAAATAGTCGATTTAGCTTATATTAAATTTCTTTTCTTCATTTTAATTCAGCACATCCTTTTCTGGATTATAGTCATTTGTGTCCCACATAGGGGCTCGACCCTACCCCGCATACATATGAAATTCAATTAATGAAAACTAAAGGGAAAAATTAAGAAAATTTCAAAGAATGAAGTGGTGTCTGTGGATTAGGGCATCAGAACCTGACCCAGACAACATAAAATGGTGTTTTATGCGTGTGAGCAGCGGTATGCAAAAAGTTGCTCAACCCCCCGAACACCATATAGAACAAAAGTAAATACGGCAAATAGCCCATGCATCAAAATTTAAATAGCAAAAGACACCCTGGATTAAAAAACACTATAGATTATAACCAAACACACCAAGATTAAAACAAACACCATAGATTGTAACCAAGCACACCAAGATTAAAACAAACACCATGTATTAAAACCAAACAAAAGACGACCGTAAAACACCTCAAAAAGGATAAAAGATAGAACAAATTTACCCATATCAGCCAAAATAGTGGCAGCACGCTCCGTAAGTTAACCTCCGCTTGAAGACCGCCATCAAAGGCCAATTTATAAACGCCCCAAAAATTTAAATACTAAGGGTCACATTTATGAATCATGAATTAAATATAATAGTAGTGTGTTGAATGGAGCCCAGTAAGAGTGTTTCATTCCTGCCAAGATGTTCAATTACATACAAAAATTGTTAGTGAAATACATAAGTAGTGTTCGATTCCTGCTTTAAGAATTGATAATCAAACAGTACATTCCTAAAAAATAATAACCCATTAGGGTTAGTCACCTGTTGAATAATTTTTAGTATTGTTCAATTTTTCAAAAATAATTCTGAAAAAAGATGAAGGGTATTTATTATTAACAAGTGTATGATGATATTATCACATTGAAATAGAAAGTTAGATTTGGAATTACAAATTTTGACGAAACACACTAGTTCATAAGAAATTTATTGTAGTAAATTTTTTTGAAATATTTGAATTCAGATAAATCAAGTTAATAACCGGAAATTTAAAATAATCTCTTTTATCATAAATGTTAATATGAATTTTATTGTTCACAATAGATAGATTCAAGTCTAAAATGCCAGCTTTATTATTTTCTGAATTTGTTTTGACAAGTACAATTATTCTGATACATTGATTTCCATAAATAATTGAAATTACTGTTATTAAAAACAATTAGATCGTCCTTATTCCTGAAAGCAGAATTTATTTGTTAGAAAAATTGTTTTTTCTCTCAAAATTAAAATTTTTTTAAAAATAAATTTGTAAGAATGGAAGAAAAGTAAGATCCTTGGGGTATACCTTTAATCTGAGTGTAAATATTTTCACCATAAAAATAAAATTATTGAAAATAGAGTAATTAACTAGAAATTCCCTTTCTTCAAAATTAACGTTAATTAAATTTTTAAAATCATAATAATAATTTATTACATCTTTCAATTTGCCGAGTGGTATGCTTGTAAATAGGTCTTTAAAGTCGTAAGTTAGTATATTATTATTTATGTAATTTATAACATTATTACTATCATTAACAATCCAGGTGTAACTTTCTTCAATTATGGTGTAAAGAATTATTTTTAAATATTTACAAAGATGCCGGGTTTAATCATGTAAGCATTTGTACCACAAGTGATATATCGCAATTTGATTGGATTTTTATGAAATTTAGGTAGAATACGGTAGAATAATGTGGTGATTAGAAATTTTTAATCTTTTGTTTAAAGATACTATTTTTGTATAATTGTAGTATAGGTAGATTTGCAAATCTTGCAAGTATCAGAAGCAAGAATCTAGTAGGTTTAACCTACCTTATTAAATTAATTTATTGGAACTCAAACATTTCTAAAAAATTACCAATTGGGTTAAAATAATTTAAATTCAATACCACCTCAAATAGAATATTTTGTTGACTTACAAATGAATATCTCCAAGTCCAGAAGCATAGTTTTGAGAAAACTTGGAGGGGGAAAATTTTGCTCTCTATTATTTTCTTACTAAGTTCAATAATAAATCAAAGCTCCATACAAAGAAAACGTGATACACTTAAAAACTAATCAGTCTAAATATCTCCACATTCTGGTGTTAAAAAACTAAAAAGGTCTTATCTCGAAAATTGTGACTTGGTTTGTTCCATTTGTAGGTCGCCGATGTGCGTCTAAATAAACTATTATTTATCAAACAATATTGGAAAAGTCTTTTGAGACTTGTATTATAAAATAGGGTGGTTTAAATTTGAGTTTATAGAAAAATTTTAGGTTCAGAATATTTCTTAGGATGGAAGGAATAGTTCAGTCAATTTTTACTTTTGATATCTGGATAAATCAGACATGCTTCTTCTAAGTTTCGTTCATAACTATGAATAAAGTCTTAAAGTATGTATGGAACATTCATAATTCTCATGAGATTAGAATAAGCTATAATATTTTATTATAGTTAGAGAGATGCGTTATTCTATGCCAGCAAATTTTCTTCTAGTAACCAAAAAACATCTAGTTAGACTACTCTCTAGATATTTGTAAAGAATTAATATAAATAAATTTAACAAATATACAATAAACTTTATTACAATTAAATATATAAAGACAACTTAACTATGGATAATTATCAATACAGACACTGACAAATAATATGCAATTCCAATAAATGAATTTGAATCAACCATGAGACTATTTATATCTTATGTAGATTTAGTATCACAAATTAATTGAGCACAGCAAGGATACTTACATTTATCGATTTGGTTTTTCAAATGCATTTTGTTTTGACCTGGTTCTGGGATTGTATTTATTAACATAGGTACCTTACTCTAACGATTCTTAGAAACGTCATATTTTGTTTCTTTGTAACATGGATCTTAATTCTGATTGGCTGATCATTCAAATGAAATGATTAATGATATCTAGTGGCTGGGCAGATAACCGAACAACTTCCTGTCTTGAATGTGATAAGTTTGACCAAGCGAACGTGGTCATCTGCTCCCGGAAAAGCTCTGGAAAAACGGTCCAAATGCCATTTAAAGTGGAAAAGGATGCTTTTGAACTACCACATGATCTCGAACCTGCAGATCACAGCAAAGAGTACTCCGCGGCTAAGGTCTCTGTCGGAGTTTATTCAGAGAGTCATGATACCCCAGCTAACCCAAAATTGAGATAACATTTTTGAATGAGTTTCCACCGTTAACTCAGGGTAGAGGTGATGTTAAACCGGTGATTCTTGATAGTCCATCAATTGAGACATATCAAGAAATGCCCCAGAGTTAGAGTTGTTAAATGCGATGGATCTCAGGACGTGAGAACTACAAATCTGACTAGATTTGGTAGATAAAAGTTATCAGTTCCTCAAAGTACAAAACTGTAGATTTCAGGCTCCAACTAACAACATTTTTGTGGACTTCACAGCAGAATTCCTAATACCACTGAAGTTTAGAGCAGAGGTTCCCAACCTGTTTGACTCGTAGAGACCTTTTTAGAATAACTTTCTATGGTGGAGGACCTTAGGCCTACACTATGTTTCACAAATTAATGGTGTTTTGAAGTAGTGTTGTGTGCCGGATACATGGACACACCACTTCAATCCAATTGAATTCAATTCACAAGGTGACAGCTATTTCCCTTATTTTTTCTCCTCCGTCTTCTTCCCTCGCTCCAGTGACGCTCCTTAAAAATCCAGGAATCTTCTAGAAAATCCACCACGTGCTTCCTCCTGACAATTTACGGACAGGCTAGTTTGAAACAGCGAATCGGTAAAACCTAACTCGCCCGATTAACAACCCCCAAAAGGTGGCAAATAAATAGCCCTGAAAGGGGAAAAGAACCCTCTTTGGCCTAAAGTTCCAGACCTAAAAGAACATGAACGCGCACGTTTGAGCCGGCCAGCGTTCGCTACTGAATAGAAGAAAGATGGGGCCCCCGAACAGATAAGCATGCTTCGTTTTTAATTTTGTCGGATTTAACTCCATCGGCGTGCAGTTCTTAGGAAAATATGTTCACGCTACACACGCTCATTTTAATTGTCCGCTATTCTTTCAATGGAAAGATCGAAAGAATAGCGGTTTGAAAGAAACGCGAAAAACGAACAATCAAGAAAATTAACTTTTAAAACTAAAATTTACCATATCTCAATTTGTTCTCAACTACCCACAATAAACATGGTATTTTCAAAACTTTCCCATACATAAAATTTCTTCCAAAGTTCAATAATACAAACCATTTGCGTTACAACAGATTTTATATTATTATATTCTATCTATTGTTTCTTATTCTTCATTTCATTCACTTTATTTTATTTTCCTAGAGTGGCCACGGATCCTCTGCGAAGGTACGCGGAGCCCTTAGGGCTCTGCGGAGCACAGGTTGGGAACCAAAAGTTTAGAGAATAGGGAGAAATGAAATGAGACTATTAATTGAATGAGAAGCAAAGTGTTGAACTTCTTCAGATTTTAGAAGACTGGACATATTTTTATGTCCCACAGTTACCTAAGAATGCATTCGACGGATGCCCACAGTCGAATTAAAAATCTTCAGAAGCACTCCAAAAGATCTTGATTGGAATGATCAGAGTCCAAAAGTACGCCTTTATACAAAATGAGCACACATGTACGATTTGATTCTCCCTCTGCTTCGAGAATAGGTTGGATTTGGTAACAACAGATCCACAAAAGTCAATCCCAATTTTTTGGAAAGGACGAATTGTGTTTGTATATTTAGTAGATATTATTTATTGGCCATGTATTAAATTCTTTACATAACAAACGCCTATTGATAATTTTTCTAACCTTTGTTAGTTCTTTCGTGAACCAGAATTTTGGGTGAATTAGAGAGTTAAGCATGAAAACGCTCAATGTGTATTTTTAATCACGTGATCTTTGGGATTCAAGATAGGATGTTTTTGATCAGGCTTTGTTGTCTCGGAAGTCTTGCTTGAAGAATATTTAAATTATCTATGAAAAAATTTTTAGTTAGATGTTTACTTGGTGATTTGTTTTGAATCAGTTTAAATTCACTTGGAAACTCACTATCTTGAACTATTGCAACGATTTTATGCACGATGAATCAATTTCAAAGGATCAGCAGCTCTTTCCACTGTTGTCTTACATTCGTGGATGATACGGGGAAATGAAACTACTCTGGATAAGAATGAAACCGATGAGAACTTGAGAAGAAACTCTGGAAATTTCTGGATTGCAGTGGCATTAGTAAGAACTGTAGAATGTGGTATAAACCAATACTTTGTGCTAGTTGAACACTCCTTGTCTCTTGACTATCCAAGTCCTACATTTATATCTTGCAAGATTTGAATAATTTATGCTAATATAACTGTAGACTATCTATTTCAAACATTTTTTATTCATATGCGCTTTATCGAATTTACTAGTTTTACAGTAAATACATTATTTAGATTACTAAGTGCTAACACATTACCACTCAAAAATGGATCAGTTCTGAATATTTCCAAGGGTTCCTAAAAGAATTCCGTAAGTAAGTAGAGTTCCAATGACGCTGATAATGAGCGACCGTTTCATGTCATACATCTTCCACAAGGTCAGCTTGTTCTTCCGCCTCGCATATTCATTCAGAAGAGTTTTAAAGTCCTCACGTGGCCCCTGAATCATTCTAGACGTGGCCATAAGATTCTCCAGAGCTCGCGACACCGACTCTGTACATATAGAAGCCGACCAAATCATTTTGAGAATTAGCAAAAAACTAAATATCAACAATGAAAAGTACAATACCACAGTGTTGTAGGTCAGAGAATCCCTGAACGCAAAATCGTAGCCTGTGAAAAAGCAAGATACCATACAACATAATAGAATGATGAACATGGGCAATGAAAATACTTCGTCCAAACTTTTGATGCCAGCAGAGATGTCATCGTAGAGTTGAATCAGATGCAGAAATGTTCGATCATCTTTTGACTTCTGCAGCGCGACTTCGACGTAATTCGAACACAAAGTGATGAAATCGCAGAGGTAAATGTATAGTAAAGAGAAGCATGAGATTACGAGGTTGGACTGAGTCATGAACACTAAACGACTTGTCATGTAATACCATTTAAACCAGGTTGGGAGTCTCGGTAACACAGTTATTAATTCAATGCTAGTGAAAGTGCACCGTACAACAGATAGAATAAAAAAAACGATGCAATAATGGAAGATGAAGCCTTTAATTTTTTTATACTTATTTCTAAGGGTCATCTTTCCTGGGATCTTTGATAAGACTTTAAATACTGAAAGAATCCTATCACAGCAGCGAAAGATCAAAATATATATTGCAGCCCAAAGTATTAGATAACAGACTAACACCATCATCTTCTTATTGAAACCAGAATTAAAAAAATATGCGTGGAATAAAATTTCCCCGACGATCGAGAAAATAAAGAAGTAATTTGGACACTTGTAAATGAATTGAAGTAATTTGTTTTTTCTGAGTGCCCCTTCCAATAATAAAACGGGAATTCCTGTCATCCGTAGCACAACCAAAACTGGAAAAATGATCTTTTCAAGAATGTTACTGCTTTCATGAACGAGTAGAACTGGTATTCGTGATATTTTCATAATCTTGACAAGAGGAACTTCACTTCTTTTCAATGCTTTTTTTTTGTACCAGTATGTTTATCTGCATGTTATAAACCACATACTAATCTAACTCGAGAAGCGTTTCAAAACAGTCCTGACGCCAATGTCACCAAAATTGAAGTTATTCATTATTAATATCATCACTTGTCTGATAAATTCGGAAAAGTTGAATGTCATTACAATTATTACATAAAAGATCCCAGTTGTGTTAAAACGGTCCTCTGTGCTATGACAGAATTCCAGGCACTAGAATTGAATTCGTGACATAAACACTTACGATAGTGCATTTAAGTTTACGTATTGATTGAGGTTTTGAATCGGACAAATGTAGTTTTAAAATGCCAATTACGTAAAACGTGCAAAAAATCTTTCAAACAATGAATCAATAAAAATATACAAATTAAAATTTTGTGGTAAAGATTATTATTCAGAATCAGCCATTCTTCTCGTTTGAATAGCATGACTTTTACCTAATGAATTTATTATTGATTACTACCTAATGAGTTAAAATAGTATTATACAATATACTTACTTTAAGTGAAGCAATTCTAAGACTGCTTCATCTCAATTTTCTAATAGCCATCAAATAATACGTGCCTTTATCTAAGTTTGCATTATGTGCTATACGAAAATATGTCCCATACAAACACAAAGTAGTACAATAAACTAAAATCAATCCGAAGTCCTGTTTATTGTCAATTTTCCGGAAACTATGTAAAACACAAATTGGAATTAGATAAAATGTTCATCAGGTTTGTAAGTGAAGTCATTAAAAGCATATGAAAGGTATTAAAATAATAATGAGTAGAATTTAGGTCAACAGTGTCAGGCTTTGAAAACAGCAGATTTTGGGATGTTGGTGCAATAATGCCATTCATTTCAAGGGAAGACCATCTCATACAATGAGGAGACTCGTCACAAACAGTAAAACCCTTTATTCAATTGAAAACTAATTTATAAAATTGATTTGCTCAAAAGGGTAATTTCTGACTACGAATCATTTTAAAAGAAAATTTCGTCTCTGTAGGACAAAAAATGTCTTTGCATGCGTACATAATGAATGTTTCTAGAATGTTAGTTTGGATTTAATGGCGTTAGGTCAGAAATTAGGACAAGCTGTGCCAAACGCAATACCAAGTAAAACCAATAGAAACTGAATAGCCGTAAAAGGACCAAAAATATGCGTGAATCTACTTCAATTCACATGAAAATTTTAAAACAAGTAGTCGAAGCAATAATTAAAATTGAAACGCTTTAATCAAAATTAGTAAATATGAGGTTAAAATATATTGATCCACATACAAAAAATAAATTATTAGATATTTTAAAGTAGATGATAGAGAGTTCAAGAAAACAAAGATGGAAATTAGAGATAAAACATTATATAATATTTGAAATCTTTGTACTCTGTAAAAATTTGAGGGAGAATTTTCCCCTACTAAATCCTGCAATGTTGCAATAGATTTATTTAAAAAGTTTCGGCTATGACGATTAAAAACTGTACAATCTATTAAAATATCGAGTTACATAAGAAAAGTGAATAACAACACACCCACCACACACAGGGCACTCTTTCCTGACAAAAGATGCCTGTGAATGAAATGTGTGTCCTATAAAGCGAATTTAAACCACATCAGAATTTAAAATGATGCGTTCCTTAAGCAATGTTGTATAAAATTGTGAACATTTTTTTAAAAAATCAGTTGAGTAAATTTTATGTGATATTTACGCAAACACACAGAAACAGACAAAAAGGGAAGACAGACAGACTGACGGCAATGAAGTTCTGTCACTAAATGAGTGAGAGTATTCACAATATGTAAAATTTCACGAAAATATACCGTACCGTTTGAACGTAGTGCAGGCATACACATATAGACAAGGACCAAACGTGGAAACCAATAATTTTGCATTAGAATGATCCAAAACGGGTTAATAACCTGAAACGGAGGAAAATATTCAATGTACAAACAAATACTTCATTCTTATTTATAAAGATTCTCTTTGCTGACTACATTTGGTATAAATATGTGTGTGAGCATTGTTCATGGGTCGCGATTCGGAGATTAGAACTGACCGAAAAGCATCGTTTTTTACTGATATCTTAGAAATACGATTTCAGTGTTATTTCAAGTCTGGCAGATTGTAATAGCCTTGACTTTGTTGCTCCCATAGCGGAATCTACTTGCCTTTAACATGACGTCAAATTCCATCGAATCTTATCTCAAGAAATGGAAACCGATATTTCACTATCTCAGGAGACCAGAGAGATAGACAAGAATCTGCTGTTGTTGCAACCAAAATACAGATGCTAATTAATCTCTTAACCCCACGGTCAAAAAGAATAGACGGAATACATTCGAGCCTGTGCATAATTTACCATTGATCTTCTCCAAGGATATCCAACTGAAGCTAATAAGCCTCTATACGAAATCGTCAATCAGAGACTCGAAGAAGTAGACACGTTGCAAATCCACAACAAGTAAAGGTAGGTATTTTAATTAACGTCACACTGGAGCAATCCAACCGGCTATTGGCGATGGTCCGGGATCAATCCCAAAGGGAAAGTCCGAGGACAACATCGCGTAATTTTGAACCACGGTCAGATGACGAGGCAACACCTGAGCTGCACCCAATTCTCCAAACTTCCACACCCCATGAACGTGAGGACATTTGAGGCCACGACCGATTTAACGTGCACCAGTTCCCTTTGTACTCGACGGTCTTTGGTTGGATTCGAACTCGCAACGCTCCGGCTGCTAATCCGTTACTCCCCCAATCATGCTACCTCGGCCCACAACAAGCTAAGAGTAAATAATCAAGGATTTCAGAGCCCTAGAAAAGGACTTACTGTCAAGCCCCTAACTACCCAGTCAATATAAGATGTCCCGACTCAAAACATTTAAAGGAATAACTGACATAAACCTCATGACACACAAAAAAAAATTGAACCTATTATGGTTAAGCTAATTCCAAATTATCCACAACTTTTGAAAGAAATTAGGCAAAAATTCGGTTGTGACATACAAAACAGACTCTCCGGTGAATTCCGAAAAATTATCTGTAAAACTCCTGAACACTGAGGCATTACACAATATCTCAATAAAAAAAAGTATAGAAGGTTGCATAATAACCCCATCCTATGGGAGACCAATAAAATAGTACTCAAAGGCTTGCCAAGAGACTCTTGCACTGATGAAATTAAAGCCGATGTAACCGAAAAAGGATACCCCATCAATAAAGTGCCCACCTTACCCAAATTCGCATCAAATATCATCTCCCTATTTTTCTTATCGAACTTGAGAGAACAAAAACAGCAGAAAACATTTTCAATCTGAATAAGTGTCGAGAGCATCCGAAAGAACGGAGGTCCGTCACAATGCTTTAATTGTAACGGATTCAGACATAGCTCAGCAAATTGCTTAGTGAAAACCAGGTGTTAGATGAGATGAAGCAAGCACTTCCACCTGCTCTATCCCCGTAACGAACACCCCAAATGCATCAACTGCCAGGAGTTTGGCCATGTTGTCTTCTGGAAGGATGCCCCAAATTCCCCAAAAAACCCTGACAAACCTCCCAGTATTCACCCCCAAATCCTCAAAAAACTCAAGTAGACCTATTAATCAAAATTATTTCATTGATATCACTCAGCAAAACCTCAACAAAATCCAGATTATATCGCAGCCCCAGACCAGAGATTAAACAATTTTCGAATCTGTCCCTCACCCAGTCGTTCAACAAGTTCAAAACACGCCCCAACCCCAGAATACATAAAGTCCATTGGAGGGCATTAATGACGTGCCTCCTTACTTAAGCAGAGAGCTCTAGTCAATTTTCCAGTCATTTGGAGAGATCAGAGAGATCCTAAACAAACTCAGCGCAGTCCAGAGTCCTCTTGACAAGCTTTTCGTTCTCGCTCAATATTTATCCTCTAACAACATCTGACGGGTCTAACAAAGCTTGGACTTTCTATGTCTACGGAACGCCAACGGTATATGCAACTAGATTATCGAGCACAAAGAATTCACGAACACCCACAAGCCTGACGTGATTTGTCTACAAAAGACACCTCAGGCCCAACAAAAACATTCACATTCCAAACTACAGCATTTACAAGAATGACCTCGACTTACCCTCAAACGCTAAAGCCAGAGGAGGCACTGCAATTTTTGTCAAAAAATCGATCACCCATCATCAAGAAATTACCCCTCCACTAAACCATGTCCAAACAATAATTTATTACAATTACCCTTCCAAAATTTAAGCCCATTTCTATTTACAACTCTCCAAGTCCCTATGCTACTTTCATCAACGATATTGAAAAATTGCTTTGTAGCAACTATCAGGTTGTGATTTTCGGAGATTTCAATACACACCATCAGATCCGGAACTGCAGATATAATTCTAGAGCCGGAAAAAAATTATTTAACTTGCCACCCAAATGGGTATCACCATTGCAGCACCAACGAAACAACCAGAATAAACTCTAAATCTGCTAATGGCATTGATTTTGCCCTCCTAAAAGATTTAAATTACAAATACTCAATTGATTCTGTTCCTGAATTCCCCTCTGAGCATAATACTGTCCTCCTTAATATTGAATTCCGTAATCCTTCCTACTCTTCACATAATCAACAGTACTACAAACTGGAGAAACTTTTCTAAAAAATTTCTTAACGAAACTGCCACTACCCCACGCTATCTAATCAAATTTCTAATACAGATGAAATTGATGAAACAACGACCAAAATCACTAATCAAATTCTCCTGTCCCATAATACCTCTTTTAAATTCACCCCTCCAATAATCAAATCTACCTCAGCTGAAATAAAACAACTTATCAAAAATAAAAAGAAATCGAATTAAAAATTCTTTGCAAAAACTGGCGACCCCGTTCCTAAATCCCTACTCAATAAAACTCAAAAACAACTTCGGAAAAACACTCTTCCCATTCTTAGGACTCCTGGTATAAAGCCATCTTGAATCACTAAATACTGAAGGAAAATCAATATGGAACACCCCTCTAAATATTTAATCAAAAAAAGAAAAATATATTTCCCTCTCACCACTCCCTAACAATCTGCAGTTTAAGATAGCCTCGAAGAACAGTTCAGTGAAAATGATATTAATGATTCAAAAACCACTGAAACAGTTCTTGAAACTGTTAAGGAATTCTATAAAAATAAAAAACTAGCGAAACTATTACTATCCTTTCATCCGAAATCATTATCCATATTCAAAAACTTAAAATAAAAAAGCCCCTGGAATTGAAGGTATGTAAAATTGCCGAAGCGGTCATTCTTGAACACTACGATGAATTCATTTACCCGAACCACAGCATGATGCCCCAACAACTTGGATTCACTCCGTGCTTCTCCACTAACCACCAACTACTAAGTCATTGTGAATACATATATCCAGGAAGATCACACACCAAAATCAGACAGGTCTTGTTTTCTTCGACATTGATAAATCAGTTGACAAAGTCTGGATTCAAGGCCTAATCTATAAAATGATCAAAAATATAATTTCCCAGACTATATTACCTATATTATACACCTTATTTCTTCCTACCTTACAAACAGAAATTATGTAGTCAAAATTAATAATCACAAGTTCTCTAAAAGAAAAATATATGCTGGAGTCCCAAAAGGAACATTTGTTCCTTTTCTTTTAAACTTATATATGAATTATATTCCTCAAACCGACAATATCAAAATTAGTATGTTCGTAGATGATACTGCAATTTTCACGCAAAATAAAAATTCAAAATTTCTCCTCGCCGTCCTTAATTTACACATATTCTACCTTTAATCCTGGCTTGTCAGATGGAGAATCAAACTAAATGTCGATAAGACTGCTGCCATCATGTTTCTATGCAGAGATCTTACTAAATTACCATGACTTAAACTTTACGGACAACCTATCCCTGGGTCCTTACCGACCAAATACTTAGAAGTAATCCGAGACTCTCCTCTTAATTGGAAACCGCACAAAGAGCACATAAAAGACAAATCTCGGAAAACTTTCCGCAGTTATCCAGTTGTCGGAGCTCAACATTATCGCTAGACACCAAGAAACTAATTTACTTATACTTCGTTCGGTCGATCATAACATATGCTTGCCCAATTTGGGGGGCAGCTCGTGAGACCAAAATTAAATAATAGAGTCATTATTCAGTCTTTTCCTCCACCAAATTACAGATGGTTCTATCGTAATATCGATATCAGAAAAGCAACAAAAATTCCCTCAATTAAAAACTTCCTTAACAAAATCTTCCGCACAGTTTTCTCTGAAATTGAAAAAGATACCAATCCTGCATCCCAGTAAAAGAAATTGAAATTTATGATCCAACACTCCCCAAAATAAAACAAGACCTCGTAAACTCTTCATCTTGTAGACTGAAATCTAGAAACTCCCCCAATTCAACCTCCTGCCATTTGTCGTGTACCTCCAATAACTCCCCATTTCATTTCATACAGCCATTGAAAAGCTCTTATCCATTTCTATGGTCTTGATCAGCACTTCTGAGCTCTCGTAAGTGCGCCCATCCAGATCAAAGCTCAATTTTTTCAAGATTTCAATAAAATAAAATTAACTTTGGTCTGGACTTAACTTAGAGAGAGAAAAAATATAAATTCAATACTAAAAAAACTCAATACATATATTTATATTTAGTCAGTCCTTCTTTTAATCTATCAATTTATTAGGATTGCCAAATACCAAGGCAGGTCCATTTATCATGTGCTAAACTGTCAATACTGCAGATTGAGGCTCCTTCAGGGCCATGTTCTCCATGACCTCATCAACACCATATGTATGTGAGCGCGTGCAAGTGCTCCGTGAATTTAATTTCTATTATGCGCGTGCAACTTGTGCTTGTAAGCATTATTGTGTCGAGTAATTACTGGTACCAATTCATTTGTCTTACGTAATCGTATTTTTAAGACTAAAGCACTGTTTTTTATATCTTAAATAATCCTATTAAATTCATTTACCTGTTACTTTATATAACAGTTGCTCACAGATAGAGAAACATATTTCATAAATTGGTTGCCAATAGATTTCGTACTAAGCTGGGTTCTAAAATAAAGGCTCTATGGACTCTCATAAGCATAGCAGTAATCGCGTGAAATTACCCAACCACTCTACTACTAGTCATTCTATAAAAGTACAGGTTAAATCATGGGAATTTTTTTACGAAACTAAGTATCCTTTTCTGAACAATTCACGATCAAATGTGCTTACTTTTCTCTTTATAAAAACCGAGTAACTTGCTATTCCGTATTGCTTATCCAAGTCTCTAGAGGAGCTGAACAAAATCATTTTAAACATCTAGAACGTCGAGCCATTTCAAAAGTAATATTTTCGATCTTTTATACTAAAATCTTAAAAACGCATAGACAAAAAAAATTTGTTAGCAGTGAGGTATTTGGTGTTATACCAATTGTACTAAGAATAGTGTTGAATAAGAAAGCGTTCCCCTAATGACTTTGTACTTCTTGGCGTATCTTTGGCGTGAGAGATATATTAACTGCGCCACACTTTCTATCTTTCCCAAAGACTATACACAATGATAGACTGGGGAGGCATTGAACAAAAGGAAAGACACTATTAAAAGCCAGTCGCTGACAGCTCGTAAATCGTAATCAATGTCAGCGGGGAGGGAAACTCAAAACATCCCAGCCAGCTCTACGAAGGAAATTTCTGATATGAGGGCATTTCTCCCTGCCGTAGTGCAAAACCACTTTAAATCATGCAATGTTTTATAATTTCTCTCTTGCAAAACATTTCTGTTTCAGTTCAATGTTACATATACCAGTCATGCTTTAAAATTTGAAATTAAGTTTTGAAAATTCAATGGGGCTAGTATCCTTCTTCTCCAAGCTAATTGGGGAAGAAAAACGGCACGTGTTTTGAAGTATTTAAAATTTTTTAGAGGTATCTTTGAGATTCAAACTTACATGTCCTCATATGATGTCACACATTTAGAAATTGCTCGATGTTCTTTAACGTGCATATAAATAACTTGTCCTCGAGGTTGCTAAGTTACACAAATTCATACAAAGACTGACTATTGGGAATACCATTTTTTAACTAGAAACAATTTAGAATATTCTTACTTGTTTTCACGTAGTTTCGGTAATTTC
Source organism: Meta bourneti (assembly GCA_933210815.1). Lineage (NCBI taxonomy): Eukaryota > Metazoa > Arthropoda > Arachnida > Araneae > Tetragnathidae > Meta > Meta bourneti. Next base: position 21,398,914 of record OW119931.1, read on the forward strand.
AGTGACTTGAAAATCAAAACTCTGGAAATTGCAAAGCGGTGACTGTAATGTAACTACATTTAGTGGCAGACCGAATATCTACCGAATGGGTATAGCAAAGATATGAATATTTTGTTATCAGACATTGCAAACATTGAAAACAAAATTGGTAGACAATGAGAAGCCGATTTAATGACTCCTTATAGTAAAACAATATCAAAATAAACTGAACACGAAGTTCCATAACTTCGTAAAATTGATGGAAGTTTGCATTTACTCTTATATGAATAATAGACTTGTACTTTGGTTTGGCAGAGTTGATCTTTGTTAAGCATGCGCATTCTATGATATTTGTTGGGTTTTATCGATTGAAGACAGTTTTATACATTAAAAATAAATTTTATTACGTCTTATGGTTTAAAAACATACTTTTAGAAAACAACAAGAAGTCTGATCAGATCATGATCCCCAATACGCTTCACATTATCTCCTCTCTTTTATACATTCAAAGATTTACACAATTTTCCATATTGATGTGCCCCACACGGCACTATAATTGGAGGTTTGAGACCGATTCCAACATGCGGCCCCATCGGTTGTAAAACCTCAGCAGATGTATTACAATTCAATATATATATATATATAAATCTAACAAAATATTTTTCTAATAATATTTTTAAATTTATTTAACAATAAAGGCTTTGTTAAAAAGTCAGCCAAATTATTTTCCGATGAAATATAATTTACGTTAAATAGTTCATCTTTTATTAATTTACGAATAAATTTGTACTTGATATCAATATGTTTAGTTTTCTGATTTTCCTGACTATTTTTTGAAAAATAGATAGCAGATTGATTATCACAATATACTTGGGGTCTTATGTAATCACACAAACTTAATTCATTTATAATTCTACTAAACCAAATAACCTCTTTAGTGCAATCGGTTAGTGCAATAAATTCAGATTCCATTGAGCTAAGAGCTATGCACTTTTGTTTAGAAGATTTCCATGATATTGGGATGTTACCAAAATAAATTAAATAGCCACTGCTTGAATGTCTGTTTGTGAGACCACATCCCCAATTTGCATCAGAAAAAGCAATCAAATTTGAACTTTCTACATTGGAAAGATTAATTTTAAAATCCTTTGTAAGAAAAACATAGTTCATAATATCAACAACGTAAGACCAGTGTTTGTAAGTATAACCATTACAAAACTGAGACATTATATTAACGGCAAATGCAATATCTGGTCTGGATCTATCTGACAAAAACGATAAACATCCTATTAAAGAACGATAGGGAAATTTCCTCATTAAATCATTTTCAATTATTTCTTCCTCTTTAACCTTATCAGGTAAGTTACAACCAATTTTAAAAGGTAAATTCACAAAACTTTTAGGAAGATCTTTGAATTTTGACATTAATTTTTCAATGTAGGTAATTTGATGTAAATAAATCGAATTTTCAATTTCTTGAAAGTTTACGCCTAACAAATATTTAGTTTTACCTAGGACTGTAAGATCCAATTTTTTGTCCAATAATTCGATTACTTCATTTATCAAATGTTCCCTTTTTGAAAACAAAACCATATCATCTACATAAACAATTAAAATTACATCTTTAAATTTGTAGACACAATTACACCAATTTAACTGAGAAAATCCTAATTTAGTTAAAATACCGTCCAATTCCAAATTCCATTCTCTACCACTTTGATGCAGACCATATATAGCCTTTTCCAATAGACATACTTTGTTTTCGGATCCTTTCAGCACAAATCCTTTTGGCTGTTTCATGTATATAGTATCCTTAAGGTGTCCATATAAATATGCACTTTTCACGTCAACTTGACAGTGATACCAACCCAACATAGAAATCAATAGTACAAACAATAATCTAACAATAGAAAAATTCACAACTGGTGAAAAATATCTTTAAAATCAATGCCGGGTTTTTGCTTAAAATCTTGAGCAACAAGACGAGCTTTATACCTTTTAGGTATATTGTTTTCGTCCATTTTTATGCTGTACACCCACTTACTTCCAATTATGGTTGTATTTGGGGGGGTGTCCACTAATTTCCATACTTGCCTATCCTTCATTATCTGAATTTCTTCATTCATGGCAGTATTCCATTTAATTTTATCCTTACTTGCTTGCGTTTCTTCATAACTTTTGGGGATTTCGACATTGTAACACTGATCATACATGTCGTACATTTGTTGGTCTAAAAAATTAGATTCATCACTAGAAGTAGATGGCACATTAGAAATATCCACATTAGGATGTTCAGTTTCTGGCTTAAAATTGAAATTTACAGGATCAAACCTAATCTTATTTTTAGTACAGTACTTTTTAATATCATTTAAAGATCTCATTCTCAAATTTTCAGGAGAATAATAGTATACATCTATTCTATTGCTTTTATTTCTAGGTTTTTCGATTCTTCGCCAATTTGAAATGTTAAGACATTTTAAGTCCTCAGTTTTAACTAAATCTTTAGAATCTAAAACTCGAGTTTCACTTTCCGATTTTACTTTTTCATTTGATTGATAAATAGGAATATCAGAATTAAGATCGAAAGAAACGTATTCAAAATTTTTACCAAATAGTACATCAACAGCTTTCTTACTTTCGTCGATATGAACATGGACTGTTTCAACTATTCTCTTCTCGTTTGGGATGTATATTCTGTAACCTTTAGTTTTCAAACCATATCCTGTCAAAATACCAAGTTTTGCTCTGGGTTGTAATTTATTTCTCTGTATTTTAGGAATATGAACATATGCCAAAGAGCCAAAAATTCTAAAATGTTTTACTGATGGTTTGAAACCAGTCCATATTTCGTTAGGAGATATACCCTCAGTTAATTTGTGTTCGCATCTATTTTTAGTGTGAATAAATGCTAAAAGTGCTTCTGACCAAAATTGTGGTTGTAAACCACTGTCCTGAAGCATAGCTCTGACACAATCCATGGCTGTTCTATTGAACCTTTCTGCAACGCCATTTTGTTCAAGGGTATAAGTTGAAGTTCTTTCGATTTTTATTCCTAGATCATTTAAAAACTTTTTAAATTCTTTGTGACAAAATTCTAAACCATTGTCAGTTCGGACACATTTTAACTTAACATTTAGCTGTCTTTCAGCTTTAACCAAGTATTTTTTAAAGTAATCAAAAACTTCATTCTTATTTCGAATAATATAAACAGTTATTTTACGTGAAAAATCATCAATAATAGATAAAAAGTATTTGTTTCCACCTAGAGAGTTAACTGGAGCAGGACCCCACAAATCCATATGGATCCTTTCCAAAACATTTTTAGTTTTCCTTTCGTACATATAGTTTCTTTTTAAGGATATTCTAGTGGATTTAGCAATAGCACAAATCTTACAATTTTTATCTATATTCTTACAACTAAGTTTTTCAATTCCTTTTACACAATTAATTTTACTCATATTTTCAATTAAGGGCATGTTAACATGACAAAACCTACGGTGGGCTTTTTCTAGATCTAAACCAGTTACATATGTATAATTTTTAATCTTGGGATAACCTTTCAAGATATACAATTTTCCAATTCTGGGAACAGTAAACAAATATTTATTATAACTATTATAAATAATCATTTTGTTATTTCCCCATTTAATTTGGTTTCCCACAAGGTCAATACGAGCACCACTAATTAAATTTCTTCTCATATTAGGCGAGTATAACACATCTTTTAAAGTTATATCATAATTTCTGTTTCTATCTAAAACTGTAAATTGAATATCACCCATACCTAATACTTCCGAGGTGCTGTCCTTGTCTCTGACTAGGATCTTCTGTGGTGGTAGTTTTCTGAATGTCGTAAACATATCACGTTCTTTACAGAAGTGAGCAGTTGCAGCAGAATCAATGAGAAATTCCCTCGGTCTTTCATTTGGAAAATTTGAAACTGCATAGGCACGTTGAAGATCAGTTTTTGGATTGTCCTCCATATAAAATAATTCACCACCAGGTTTCTGCCGATTGCATTTCTTGAAGCACTTCGATTCGTAATGTCCCGACTTTTTGCAGTAGTTGCAGAATGGTCGCGGCCCCATACGACAAACTGTCGACTTTCTTGGGCTTGAAGGAATTAATTCAGGGTCCAGTACGCATCTGCTGTGATCAGGAGTAGACGCCCGTGTCTCCTTGTATCTAGATGACTTGTTTCTTGTAGCATAAGCATCGGCCACGATACTTAATTTTGTGCCTTCGTCTTTCCGCTTCAGCTCGATCCGGCTGGATTCTGTTATTAAATGTTTAGACAAATTGTCTAGCGTGAACTCGTTGTCATCCATCCTGTATAGCAGTTGTACCAGATTATCGTATTCGTGAGGCAAATGTCTTATTAGTTGAAAGCAAACTAAGAGGTCTGGGATTTCAAATCCACCTTCTTTTATCTGTAACAGCTTCTCATGCACTCGTTTGCAGAAGAGTCCAATGGATTCGTCCTCCGGCTGGTAGCGGATTGAAAAGAACTCGTCCACAAGGCCTGCCAATCGTGCTCTAGATGCTGGTTCAAAGTTGGTCTTTAATATATCCCAGGCTTCCTTACCGTCCTCAGTAGATGAAATTAAGACTTGATATTTTCTGTCTATGCCCTGGTAGATAGTTGTGTATGTCCTCTGCTTCCTATAACGATAGTCTCTTTTTTCTTGTTCTGGAGCATCTTCCAATAATAGAGGTTCCGTTTTAGTGATAAATTCCCAGCAGTTCCGGTCCATTAGCAATACCTTCATGTCCGTCTTCCACGTGGCATAGTTGAAATCCGATAACTTCGGGAAGGAAAACATGGACATTTCTTGAATACCCATCATACTGGATACCGGTAGTGGCAGAATTCAGGTTCAGCTTAAGGTCTGTGGCCCATAACCAATTGTTGGGTTTTATCGATTGAAGACAGAGTTTTATACATTAAAAATAAATTTTATTACGTAGCCAAGTCTTATGGTTTAAAAACATACTTTTAGAAAACAACAAGAAGTCTGATCAGATCATGATCCCCAATACGCTTCACATTATCTCCTCTCTTTTATACATTCAAAGATTTACACAATTTTCCATATTGATGTGCCCCACACGGCACTATAATTGGAGGTTTGAGACCGATTCCAACAATATTAGCGCAGCATGGCCAAATCTGGCCCTTGTGCCATAAAAAACCAACCAACCAACAATATTAATGAGTGAATTTTTTAATTATGAACGTGCAAACGGTAACCATGATATGGAATGTGATTAAAGATTAATTTGGAGTTTGAGACGTAGTGTAAATCAGAATTCATCCGCGTTCTTCGTAATTTTTTATCATCCATAGTTTGTTAATTTTTCTAATTTGAGTTCGTCTCCATATGTGCAACTGAAAAGCTATTCTACAACTATTTAATGCAATCTTATTGATACTCTGATCGATCGAAAAGTGATCGGAGTTAGTATTCATCTCCAGATGAATCAGGATCGGGGTACCGCAATCTTCCGAAAGTATGCATATATGTATTGCATTTATGATGTGCGTGTGATATACTGCATTGTTATGGTAATTCCCTTCGTTTACGGTCACTTTCAAAATTACGTATTGTAGTTGTTTAGTAGCTTAAATAAAAACTTTGCACGATATAGTCTATGGAATAGGGTAAAAGAACAAGATTTATTTCACCATTATGATGAACGTGACTACCTTCATAAATAATTAAATTCATTCTTTTTCTACCATTATAAGATAATTGAAAATAATACAAGCCTACTAACAGAAATAAATTTGGAGCCTTGGAAACAGGGTCGTGTTCATGTACCACTGATAAGATATCCCTCTCCCATTATCTGTAGCAAAGTTGTTTCTAGTTAATAATTTCATACACGTTTGCATTCTTCATCTGGAGTTACATAGCAACCCTCCACCCCACACGAAACATTGCGCCTTACATTACAAGTTGCGTGACGCTACGAGTAAGCAGATTTCAAAGCGACTATGTGTGGTTAAAAATTTGGAGTTGATTGGTAGGAGTAAAGTTTGGAAGCTAGGCTAAGTAAAAATATTTATAACGGATCGAAAACAAGTAAATATGAACTCAAGGAAAATTTTCATCCCTGCTCGAAAAAATGAAGTAAATCTTAACCCTTTGCAGAAAGTACTACATCCATTTTTAGTTCTATTTCGTGTGCTTGGAATACAATTTCTATCAGTTCATGAATAGAAGAGGAAAGGTAAAGTATTTCTCTTTCTTCACAAATGCTCATCTTATGTCATAATGACTTTAAAAGTAGTAGAAATCATTTCCTTTGTCATACTAAAGAAGTATAAAGCAGAAGCAAAAACAATAGTCACGGTAATTGTTATTGATTCTCTTAACATTTGGCTTTATGTTTTTCTCTGCCAATCTTGTAAAAATTATGATCAAGTGCAGAAGTCTGTATTTAGAGTTACAAGACGGTCACAAAAGCGAAACCATTTCCAGAAGATTCGACGCAACGCCTGTGTGTATATCTATGTTTTACAAATTTTGAGTGTTGGTTACTTGATAGTTAAAAACTGCAGCACGGAATTCTGGAAAGAGAAACAGCAATCGACATTCCAACAAATTTCGAGAAACTGCACTGGTTGCAAATTAGCTGTCTTCACTTATCCCATTGCACAAACAACTATTTCATTTATGTTTAAACTTACTTCCTCTTGTTTCATAATCTTCTACAGTTCTGTCTGTGAATGCCTAACTGCATTGCTGGATGACCTCAGCGAAGAAATTCGAGATTCAGACGTTCAGCAAGCATATAAGCATCTCATACAATTGCACGATGAAATCAGTCTTGGATTTCAAGCGCTAGATGACGGCTTTTCCTTACACGTTTTTGTAATCGTTTTGAGTGTCAATACGGATCTCTTTTACATAGGCTACCTCATTGCTCTTGGTATTCGTTTGAACTTTTACGGCATTATTATGAGCATTCTAAAAGTAATTTTCAGCTTAATTTTGCTACTGAAGCTGATTGTAGCGGCAATCTGTGCATCTGAGACAGCGGACAAAGTGCAAAAGACTGTAATGTCCTTCCCTGGAATGGTGCCTTCTAGATACCTGGAGATTAAAGCACTTATCAGAAGGAATTTCAGACAAAAGAACACTCTCACTGTTTGGAAGATGTTCGATATCAAGAGAACACTCATTCTTAACATTTTAGGTACCCTTCTGACTTACGGGATTCTCCTGGGAACACTTGGAACTGTAAAAAATATTTAGGTTTGATCACTTTAAATTGAGAATTTCATTACGCACTTCAAAGAAGACAAGAAATGTACATTACTTTATAAATAGCGTGTAAAATTTTATGTTTGACTTTAATAATAAGTAGGTGTTGGTGTTATTTATTGTGTTGAATTTTGCTTGATTAATAATTATGTTTCTTGTTTTTTATGCTGTGTTGTGAAATGTGAGCTTACTCAAATACATCGAAGTTTTAAAGAAATCTGAACATTAAAAAAATTAAGCTCAATTTTGATCACCACAATGTTGGCCAGGACACAATAGCTAAAATAAACTAAATTAGCAATTGTCTCTCAACAGGTTAGCAGCCTTAATTATTTCATTCGTAAACCAATTCCAATCATACTATTGCAAAAAAATCCTGATTTGTTCAGTTAACTATATGGTAGTGAGTTTTGTGTTTTTAATATTTAAAAGGATAAATTAATGTAATTTTATAAACGATATGAAGTTGACAAAGCAGGGGCCAGTTTAAAAAAATTACGTTAAACAGATGACATGTATCTATCATGTGAATCAGCTGTACTGTAATACAAGCGTTGACTTTGGCAAGCGTGCATTACTAAAGGTGGTCAGAATTTCGAACACCTACTATGAAACTGTAAGATTAACTGTAAATGTAAATACCGTCAAAATGAAACCAGATGTAATAAACACGTTCATGCACTTGCTCTCTCAATTCTATATGTTAGCGCCTCCTCCAATTCATACGGATGGCACTTGCGGTCATATGTCAATGGGGTTCAATTTTGTATCTTTACCTTCTTTTAAAGTTTGAGCTGGAAATCCCATGAATAACGTAGTTAGTGAATTAATAATTGCAAACGATGTACAAACTTAGACACAGAGTAAGACTAATCTATTTTGCCTTTAAGTGATGTGTCTATATATTCAAGGTCAAATAAACGAATAAAGAAGCACTATTAAATTAATAACGAATAGAAAACTGCTTGGTTTGTTGCTTTTGAGATCATTTGTTACTGAATGAAGCCTATTTAAACCAAGAAAGGCTCTTGGTATCGAAAAGATACCAGAGAACGTTTTAGACAACTTGAACTGAAGAAGTTTTCTAAATTAAGTTAACAAGAAAATTTCTGCCGAGGTGATTACCAAGTAAAATGATTAAAAATCACACAAAATGCCGCACTCGGTAAGCATTAGCTTTCACACATTTGAACGATGTCTTCAGTTGTGGAGTATTGGTGGATAATACTCTCTGATTTCCGTTGGATCTTATTTCCTGCAGTGCAATCAGAATTCTGCCATGACCTACTATGCTACTACATGGTTTATATAGGAGAGACAGCAATCAGTGAGCAATTACCCTTCGCCCCCCCCAAGGGAATTGGAATTCCTACTTCCCCAAGCACATTAAGAGCATTAAAGTCAGAGAGTATGATGAACGGCAGCGATAGTTTATCTACCACATTCGCAAGGCTCTTGCTCTGTTGTTACTTACCACCAAATACTACCAACAATAGTATTTGGTGGTAAATAACGTAGTACAGGTGGTAATTATCCGTCGTACTTAAATTATCAAAATGACTATTGGGCTTTGAAAGTCATGAAAGAATAAAAAATATTACTTTCTGTTAAGAAAACCAATGGAATGAAAAAATGCAAAAATATTTTCCCATTCAAATCTCTCAAGTTCAAAATTGTGCTTCTAAAAATCTACGAAGATGATGGATAAAATCAGGGCAGGAAATCAAAATGTGATGAATAGTAAAGGGTACATCACACGCCCCAGACATAGGAGCCTGTTACCTTAACAAAAGATGACAATGGGTGAAGCGCGTGTACCCAATCCGAAGGCTGGTCAGTTTGGCACCTGCTATTCGCATAGGGATCACTGTCAACTGATGAATGACTGATTTAAATTAAGGCAATTTGTTGGCGACTTGCAGATTCCATGACTCCTGACACAAAGCGTGAATCAAATGTTTTATATACATCTTAATATCTGAAAAAATACCTTCCTGCAACGGAGCAGATGAACTTTTCGAAGCATCGTCGACAAGATCATTACCTTTCATTCTCACATAGCTCGAAACTCAAGAAAATAGAACATAAAAACTTTTGTCATTTAATGCACGTAAAGCGTCGAAAATATCTGACACGATAGGACAGGATTTAAAGTAATAAAATTTGCTCTTGAGCAAATTTTATTACTTTAAATAAAATTTAATAAAGCACAAGATCTCTAATCTGCAGACCACAACAAAGAGCACACCACGACTTAGGTCTCTCTTGTAGTTGAATCAGATAGTTACGATACTAAAGATACCAAAATTGAGATACCTTTTTGTAATGAATTTCCACCGTTCATTCAGGGTAGAGGTGATGTTACTTTGTGATTCTGGAATGTCTAACAATTGAGATCTATCAATAAAAGTCCCAGACTTAGAGTTGTTGAGTCTGAATGATCTGAAGACAGAGAACTAGAGGTATACACAACATTTTTGTAGACTTCAGAACAAAATTTTAAATACCCCAAACATATAATAAAATATCTAAATAAGTTTAGAGCAAAGGGACGAATGAAATGACCATTAATTGAATGTGAAGAAAAGTGTTGAACTTCATCAGATTTTTCAAGACTGAAGAGTTGTTTAAGTTCACTGGAGAATCCAATCAAGTTTCTTCAGTTATCTGACAACACATTGGACGGAAACCACCGTCGACTTAGAAATCTTTTGAGACATTACAAAAGAACTCGAGTGGAAATATTGGGAACAGAGTGTAAATGAACGGCCTTCGTGCACATACCAACAATTACACAAGTGCACGGTTGATGTCTTACTCTGCTTCGAAATAAATTGGTCTAAGTAACAACAGGTCCATAAATGTCAATATCAATTTAATTTTACGTTCAGCTGGTAAATCTGCCATTATTTGATGACATGTTGCAGACCTAAAACAACTGTCGTTTCAGCATATTACTCCAAAATAGTTATTTCGAACTTATGGATATTAACCTATCACATTATATGGATGCATTTTGCACAAAACAAAAATACAGTTTTGTGAGTTGCGTACGTTTCGTCCCTTAACGTTTCGTCTCTCAACAGGAACACTCCTTCACATGAAAATATCAAATGAGAGATTTGTGTACTAGAGCAGTCTTAACTCTCTGAGCTTCACGAGATTTCATTGCAGTGTAGTATTACTTTTAAACCACAACTGAGTTAATGATTACGTAACCACATCCATTAGTTGACAGAATCCTCGCATCCTTCAAACTTTAAGAAATATTCTCTCTCTCTCTCTCTCTCTATTTGTCCTTTCTTTAGAACAGAATTCCTTTTAAAGATTCAATTGTTCCTTTCCTTGAAGGTGAATCCTTTCCAAAGATTCTATCGACTCTTTCCTTAGAATATAATTAATTGCTAAGATTCGGTCGCTCTCCTTCGCATATAATCGTTTGGAAATATTTTATTGCTCCTTTCCTTAGACTAGAATCCTTTTTAAAGATTACATTCGTCAAGAACGTAAAAATTAGTTAGGAATCATGCGGGAATACTGAAAGTGGAATTATGCGTGTGAACCCTTCAAAGTGTTAATATACCTGGAATATAGTTAGCTTTAAATATATTTCGAGGAGGTTGGAAACCATACTTCACATACCGCCCCTGAAAGGATTAATGCTCAAGTTTTCAAGAGTTGTTCGAATATAGAGCAGTAATTGGAATTTAAGCAAAGCATTGAATTCTTGAATACAGACCTTAATGGTAAAGGATTTAAACTGTTTGTTATAAAAGAACGTAATTTAAGTAATCCAGTTCACAACTGCAACTTAGCTTTTCGTGCACGGGCGCAATCCTGTGTCGAAATGACAAATGTCGTAAAATTTAGCGTTTTAAAACAGGAAAATTAAAATAAATTTGTGCAAGCCAATTGCAACTACTTTCATAAAAGGACTATCATTTTTCAGTGTTAAAAAAGAGGCTTTTACTTGGAAATAAATGTCTCACAGAATATGTAAACCTTGAAAACATTTCTAAATTGGCTGAGTAGCCTGTATCATTGCAGCTGAAATTTAATGACGGTCGATTTACAAATTTTTTTGCGGGGATGTTTCAAATATATTTTTTCTTATTTACATCAATTTGAATATTTGAAAAATGCACAAAATATATAAATAAATTAATTCGATTATGTCTATTAACACCAGAAGTCTCAACACAATAAACAATTATGTGCAGTAATTAGTTTGTGATCGTACTGGAAAAGAGGGTTTCAAACAAAGTTTTATAAGAGGAACGAAGAATATTAATGCTCTAACTTTTTCTGACAAAAAAATTCCTTGAACAAGCTTTTCCCCCATATGGGTAAGAGTGTTAAAGCGTACACTTCTAATGATGCACCACGGTGTTAATGTTTTAAAAAAGTTTCTCAATAAGCATCGAAACTGTTTTGATTGCAACTGTTAAAGAAGAAAAAATTCTATCATTGATGAGCAACAGATGAATACATTTCTAAAACTACTTATTTAAATACTGTTACATTTGTGTGTGGTGCCATCTGACGGGAAAGCCAAGAAGTGTCTTCATTTCTTCTTATACATCGTGCTGCCATCTATTAGCGATTACAATACATGAATATTATAAAACCCTCTCAGGCTTGTTAGTTGGATTTTATGACGCAAGGGCCATATTGGCCAAGCTGTTCCCAACGACGGAAAGTTAATGGGCTTACAAACACAAGAAAAGGGCTACTGACACAGAATAGAGAAATACACCCTTTGAGGAATCGAACCTTCGCCGCCTATAACTTCTCGGGGTGCTAACGCAGTGGGAAAACCCGCCTCTCAGCTTTAGGAATATTTGTTACGTATGCATGCAATTTATTTTATAGATTTATCACGATTTAAAAATATTCCTCAAAATTCTAAGATACAGAATTTTTTATTATGTTATTCTAAATTGTTTTAAAATGAATGCAAGACATAATATTTAATTTAAGAATATTTTATTTTTGTATGTTAACTAATCTCTCTAATCAAAGTCTAAAACCTTAATGTAATGGACCTTCAGTCTAGTCAGTCCAACAATCTTATCTAGATTAGAAAAATCGACAAATAGATAGTATAGAAAATGGCGTAGCTGAATATTTGTTGACAAGCAAATATTTTTATTTTAGCTGTAAATAAAGCCTGTTTTAAAACTAGAAAGCGTAAGAAAATCTTGCATATTTGAAAGTAAAATATATATAAGGGTGTATATATCACCTTAGCAATAAGGAACGTAATGGTGGGGGCATGCATTCTGCAGTACTTTTATATCTTCGGTATTTTACTAGTAAATCTTAACACATTGCAGGACCCTACAGGGAGCTGATAGTAGGCAGGAGTTGAAAGGGAATAAAAGGGAACTAGATTTCATTGTTGGAGGGAAATGATATTTGAATTGTTTTGTGCACACACTCCGTACACACACACACGCATATTCAAATAATCATAGCTATTAAGAAAAAATATAATTTGTAGCAATGCGACATTTTTGGATGGGAAGAATTCTCAAGTTTAACATCAACAAAAATTTTATTGTACATAAAGACATTACTAGACATGTAAAGATAAGATTTCTTGAATACAAATGTGTCACATCCTCAAAAATATCATCCGACTCACGCGGAGGCTGAGTATGCCGAATGTTCTAGAAGTTTCTAGCGTGCGTTACTTGGATTGACCTCGTGATATGAACAACCAATAGGTTTTCCACACGAAAATACTAGTATCGCCATCTATTATGAGACAGTGTTAAGTCTTAATACTGTGGGGAAACTAGAGGTGTTCTAATTTACATATCTTGTTCAGATAAATGCAACTACAATGTTTCAAGGAACGTTTTTGAATGTTTTCAAAGTTAAATGCATTCGGGCATTTGGAAAATTAAATGTCAAAAATTCCAGATTTCTGAATGCATGGACCGAACACTTTAGACCTACCAACTTGGGTTTAGAAGAGATTTTCCCTTTTTAGGAGAAAAATCAATTTTGTATTTTCATGTGATTTTATTTTTTAGCGTCTTTGGAACATGAATAATAATTTCAAGTTCGAATTCGCAAAATTGGCCCATTGATAGGCCATTATCTGACGCGGTGGTTTGTAATCAGAAAAGGTGTGTTAGCACAAGTCATCGGCTTATCCTGATTCTAATCGAGTTGTTTAAGAGCTTTGGCAAACAGGCCTCATCCTGAAGAACAATTCAGTTCCTTGATAAAGCCTGATGGAATGCAATTCGCCTCGTAAAACTGAAACCCACTTTCTCACTTGGCCGCTTAGAGCAGTGGTGCGCAAACCGTGGGTCGCGACCCCTCTGGGGGTCGCTTGATAATTTTTGTGGGTCGCCAAATTCAAAGAAATTTATCCGACAATAAAAAATATAAGGCTTTTCTTCAACAAGTATCAGGTACCAGTAAAAGAGTGAAATGAGATAATGTTATTTATCAAAAAAGAACTACATTTTTTACGAAAACAATTGTCTGTATTAGTATAGGACCTATACTTCGGCAACCGGCAGGCGAACAGACATTGTGATAAAAGATAATTGTCAATTTGAGATGCCCTTTACCTGCTCTCCGGTGGGATTCATATATAACTTGGGTCGGTCTGACGTTTAGCAGTGGCCATCTTTACTACAGCTTTTCCGATCTAAGTGTGCTGCTATTTAGTCTTTATACTGTGATCACAGCTAGGACCGTGCAGTTCTTTCTGTCTGCCTCAGTAGTTCGGTTTTGTTGCGTCTTACGTTCATTCAAGTCCATTCTGTAATTCTGTTTATATACTGCTTTTGCTAATTTTAAGTAAAATTTGCAATCGGGTATGTACATAACTTATTTTTTAAGTATAGGACAGTTCAGTAGCGTGCTCGGAGGGCAATAATAAACAATTAATTAAAAAATCAACATAGATATTAAAATGTTTATAAAGAAAAACTGTCTTTTTTAAATATTTTGTATTATTTTTTCGTTTTTGATTTTTTTTCGAAAATCAATTATCATCAACTGATATTTCGTTGGAAATGTTACCAGGGTAGTTACTATTTTAAAACGTGTAAGGGAACAGTTAGTTCTGTTTTTGGATTACAGATGGCTGCTCATTAAACAAAGCCTGCTTTTGCAGTTTAAATGCGAGTACAAATTTAAGATCACAGTAAGATGAATTTTGAAAAATAAACACTAATTGTAATATTTTTAAATATATATTTTCCCATCTTTGGAGCAAGTAATGTTAAACATAATTATATTAAATCACTATAATTAATTTTATACTTGTTTTGTATTTTTTTAAGTAAGCTCCAATATTTTTGTGTTATGATTCACTGTAACCTCTGTGTACAATATAGATGTGTGCTCGACTGGCAACACCAGTTGAGATATTTATTTACTTGCCTCGATTACCATGTGTAAATTTTTATTTGAGCGTTGTATTTTTTATTTTAAGTAGCGAGCATGTGCAATTGGTATAAAGAGATGTTTCTCTTATAATTGAGTTTTCTTTAATTCTCGTCTGATTAAGCTACAAATAAACATGATTTATACAGAGTAATCCCGGACTTTATTTTCTTCCGACGTGGTAGCCGCACGTGATTGAACAAACGCAGATATGAAATATTGTATATTTATAATTTAGTTTTAGTTTTAATACCCTCATGATGGATAAATGGCTAAAAATAGGTACCCAACGTTCAGAAAATGAAAAGACTGAAAATACAAATGAGAATGATGGACCAACATCCAATGAACTTAGAAAAACTGTGAATGAATCCAATGGCACTGTTTCTACATAAAAAAATATCGAACGAAATGTGCTGTCTAATAAAAAATTGAGAAAATATCAAGAAGAGTTTATTAAATATGGATTTACATATTTGCGTTGTTAATGGGAAAGAACATGTATTGTGTTTTAATTGCAGGGATAAACTAGCAAATGAAAGTAGGAAACCTGCTAAATTAAAAAGACATGTGGAAACCAAACATAAAGGATTAGCAAATAAATCTGAAACATTTTTTAAAAAACGAGCTGAAAGTATGAAAAATCAAAATGTATTTTTGAAAAAGTACACAATTCCTGAGAAGGCTTTACGGGCATCCTTAGAAGTTTCATATTTAATAGGGAAAAATTTGAAACCACATACAATTGGAGAATCACTCATTCTTCCTTCAGCAATTAAAATGATATCAATTATGCATGGAGAAAAATATGGTAACGATTTAAAAACGATACCATTGTGAAGTCTTGGTTCACGGGTAGCTTAGACTAGTTACCATTCAAAAGTATCCGTTTCTAGACTAATGAATTTATTTTACAATTTGTACAAAAGTCGGAAAAATAAATGAAGAGTTTAATGTTAGTTCATTGGAAAGTCCAAAGTTCTATCGAGGCGCTTCTTATTGCTGCTGGCGAGCCTCTCCCAAATTGCTCGGAAGAGTCTGATTCAGGCTACGGCGAGCCTTTTGTCAATAAAAATACTCCGATGAGTATAGAGTCCCAGGGCAGGATATCTCAGTCTTTTCCAGTTCGGATGAGATCAATCTCCACTACTCGGATGAGCAGTCGCACAAGTTTCTAGGAGTCTCCTTAACGGATACGGGCGAGCCTTTCTCAATAAAATACTCAGGCGAGTATAGAATCCCGGGGCGGGATAAATCGGCCATTACCAGCTCGGATGAGCTCTCCCGAAAGATGGCAATCTTTCGCCGACAATGAATGGGTGTTCACTTCTATCTCCAAAACGGTCTCTCTGCTGACCTCCTCTCTCTTTGCTGTCTTTCCTTGCAATCCTCCTCTCTCTCTTCTGTCTGATCCCCTCTCAAGATCTCAAGAACTCTATATATATCGGGTGCTTCTCGACTCCTCCTTTTCGTTTCGGGTCGGTGCTGGTTGGCTGTTGAAAATCTCACCATCTTCGGACCTTCCCGAATGGCTCTCTCACGTTGGCCTCTCCCCTTGACTTTTACGACAGACTTCGGCGGACTTGAAAGGGGACCGTAAACCCTTGTCGGCAATGGTCATCGTAATTCATCTTCGTCCTTTTTGTCTCGAAATGTCATAGAGAGCGACAGAAAGGCGCCTGCCTTTTGTTTCGAAGTCACCCACGATTACCGCTACCTGGAGCGTGGTACTCGTTAAAAAGATGTTTTCGGGTGGTCTTTTCCTTTCGGCACGATCCGCCGGCAAGATGGTCAGACCCCCCTATCTCGACTGCCGTGGTGGTCGTTTTCCTCTTCGGCGCACGATCCGCCGGCAAGATTGTCCGTTTCCCTAGCCGCCGTTACACCATTATCAAGAGATACCGTTTCTCGCTGAATTTCCGCCATCTCACGTAATATAGAATCAGTTCTGTTAAGTCGATTACAAAACTATCCTGTATTTGCTCTACAACTTGACGAAACTACTGACATTTCTAAACTGTCTCAATTAATTGTTTATGCGAGTTCTTTTTATGAAGACATATCAGAAGATTTTTTTATGTTGTAAAAAATTGGAAGAGGAAAAACAAATGGAGAGAAAATATTTGAAATTATTAATAGATATTTTGAAACAAATGACCTTACCAGATAATGAATTAGGTTGGATACGTGATCCATTTTCGTTTGATATTTTTAAATCCAATATATCTTTAAATGAAAAAGAACAGATAATTGATGTTTCAAGCGACGAAACACTGCGCATTCGATTTAAGTCTCTGTCTTGCCAAAAATTTTGTTTATAGATTGGAAACGGATATGCCGATTTGAAGAAAAAGGCAATTAATATTTTGATTCAGTTTGCATCGACCTACTTATGTGAAACTGGCTTTTCAAAATTAGTTGCCATAAAAACAAAATATCGATCTCGATTGGATCCAGAACATGACTTACGGCTTGCGATTTCCAATACAGATCCGAACATAGAAGCAATTATGAGCTCTTTGCAAGCGCATACCTCACATTGAATTCTTATGTTGTAAGTTTTTTGAAGTATTTTCCATCAAAAAAAAATATATATATACCCATATGCATAAATGAAACCATTGCTTCATAAAATTATGTGTTTTATTCAGTCCTCTAATAAGGCACAAACATAAGCGCAAATTCCCAAAAGAATTCAACTTTAACTATGTTGATGATTAAAAAAACGTCAATTGTCTATCCAGGGGTCGCGACAAAATAGTACACAAAATTGGGGGCCGGAAATGAAAATAGTTTGCGCACCACTGGCTTAGAGAGAACGCTGAAAAAGTTTAACAATACGCTACACGGGCTGTGACATCTTAGCGCCTAAGAGTCTAGGATGGCGGGCTGCAGACCCGGAAGTTTCCTGTTAAGAGTCCTTCACTACTGCGTTTGCGCATGTGAAGAGGATGAAAAACAGTCAGCTCACGGACTCCGTCTAGTTGAAACGTCTTCGTAGCAATTCGGATAAACTTCAATATGAAATTAAGCATTTTGTTTCGCGCGTCCATTGTCAACCCATGTTTTGTCTGTGTAAAAATAAATGTTATTTTTTAATGTCCAAAAAAAAGTTTGGATTAATTCGTCACAGGGCACACACAGATGATTGATTCGGTAGGTGACGTACATAGGCAATAGATTCTTCCCTTTCACTTGTGTAAGTCTAAACACGACATAGTATTTGAGTTAACATGTAATCAACCATACATAAAGATGCGGAGCTTATTCCATTGCACAACTGTCAGGAAAAATCGTTCCTTTCCGTAATGGTATTGGGTTATGACGTGCCTTTCTCCTAGATTATGCCTTTGTCCCGTTCTCTTCGAGTAAATCTAAAGGAAAAAAATGGATCTGCTGTTGCTTGGAGTAGAACACATTACCCTACAGAATCACAATATCCAAGACCAGATTCGATGTTCTAGAACGTGGGCATGTTATGGCCTTTATGCCCACTAATCAGATGACACTTTAACGTCATCTGATTAGTGGGCATATAGTGGAAAATGAAGCTCCTTCACTTTCGGCGAAATTAGAGGAAGAGGGATGTAGATACTTAAATTTATGACGCACTGAAGCAACACGATTTGCTATTGGTGACGGTCCGGGATCAATCTGGAAGGGAAAGATCCCAGGACAACATCTCGTCGTTTTGAGTCACGGTCAGATGACGAGGTGTGCACCTGAACTGATAACCCATCCTCCAAACTTTCACACGAAGACAGCGTGAGGATATTTGAAGCCACGACAGATTTAACGTGCAACAGGACTTGACAAAGAGCTTATGCGTGCTGTACAGTATAGTTTTGAAATTTTGTTCTTGAAATGCACAATTTCAGGGATGGACATCGTTCTATGACGCGTTGCATCAAATAAATTAACTTCACCTTCTGAGATTGATATTGAGCAAATTGGCTTTCGAATGAGTCTTGCAATTGTTTTCACAAACCTTGTCATATTTGGATTGTCCTCCTACAGTCGTTTTGCTGCACGAGTTTCTTTAGATTATAGAGCAAATAAAAAAATCTTTCTATATCTACATAACATGTCTTGTTAGATTATTGTACAATAATAATTTTCTCATGAACAATGACACCTCAACTCTTGTAAATTACAATGGTGCGCTTTCTTAACTTACATTATTCAGAGTACAAATTGCACGGGTCCATTTGCTCGATATAAAGTTTTCTTAAATATGCCAATCGTAAGGGTTTTAAATAAGAGCTCTAAGATTTCTTAGAAGCATAATTGTTATCTTCCAAAAAAATATATAGAACTTGACTATAAGCAAATGCAGCAAATAATATGCATATAATAATATGCATTTCGTGTCTTAATTCTAATTACATGATGAAATTCCTCAACATAAGCTGATCCCGACTCACGATCTTGAACAATTCCAAGAGTTCCCAGAAGATTCCGTTAGTCAGAAGGGTGCCTAGAATGTTAAGAATGAGTGTTCTCTTGATATGGAACATCTTCCATAGCGTGAGAGTATTCTTTTGTCCGAAATTCCTTCTCAGAAGTGCCTCAATCTCCAGGTATCTTGAAGGCACCATTCCAGGAAAAAAAATTACAGCGTTTTGCACTTTTTCCGCTGTCTCAGATGCGCGGGTGGCAGTTAAAATCAGCTTCAGCCCCAAAATCAAACTGAAAGTCGCTTTTAGAATGCATATAAGAATACCGTAAAAGTTTAAACGAATACCGAGAGTTAAAGTATACCTTGTGTAAAACAGATTCACATTGGCACTCAAAACGCTTATGAAAACGTGTAAGCAAAAACCGTCATCTAGTGCGTGAAATACACGACAGATTTCATCGTGCTCTTGTATTAGATGATCGTAGGCTTGCTGTATGTCTGAACTTTGGATTTCTTCGCTGAGGTCATCCAGCAATACAGTTAGGCATTCACAGACCGAACTGTAAAAGATTTGTGAAACACGAGAACGTAAGTTTAAATATAAATGAAATAATAGTATTTGCGATAGGAAAAGTAAAGCCAGCGAATCTATACATCCTTGTAGTTTCTTGAATTTTTCTCGAATGTCTGGCGTTTGTTTTTCATTGCAGATTCCCTTGGAGCAGTACTCGGCTATCAAATAACCAATGCTGATAACTTGCAAAACAGTGATATACAAACAATCGTTGCGTCGAATCTTCTGGAAACGGTTGTGCTGTTGTGACCGACTTGCGATTCGAAATACACATTCCAGCACTTGTGCATATTCTTTGCAAGATCGGTAGAGAAAATATAAAGTGAAATTTGAAGAAAATCATTAGAAATTACCGTGACTAGTGTTTTTCCATCTACTTCATGATGTCTTAAGATGGCAAAGGAAATTATTTCAAGCACTTTTAGAAAGGTTATGACATACTTCGGACAATTTTTCAGAAAGAAATGTACTTTACTTTTTCCATTCGATTCATTTTCGAATGAAAAAAATATTCCTAGAACTCGAAACAGAACAAAAATCGTATGTAGCACTTTCTGAAACTAGTTATGATTTACATCATTTTCGCGAACAAGGAAGAAAAGTTTCTTTGAGTTCATATTTGTTTTCAATCCGTTATACACACTTCTTTGATTTGTATAAATATTTTTCAATTATTCGCCTGAATAATCAGCGCTTTATATTTTAGATACACACTCATACGTCGTTCCTTTGAAATAAGCTAACTTAAAAAATCACAGAACTTTTTATATGTGGTACAAAGTTTTATCGTTATGTAAGTCTAGACGAGTAACGCAAACTTATATGAAATAATTAACTGGATACAATTTTGCTGCTTTTTTGATGAGTAACATCAAGTTTGTGGTACTTGAAATACGATCTCTTTGCAGGACTGCGCATTAGTTTATGTTAAATCTGCTTGTGTTGTTTTCAATCGTCATGGTAGTAAAAGAGTACTGAATTGTATAGGAAAGTAATCTCGTTCTTAACAAAGGCTGAATTTAATAGTGTATTTTTTACTCGGTAAGACTATTGTTTACGGTTATACCAATAGATTATTTTTCAATTGTTCGCTTAGTTTTCCATTACAACAGAAAATGTTTGCTGATTTATTTAGGAAAATAATCACCTTCTCCCTAAAATACTGGCCAATCAAATCTCGTTCTTTTACCTTTTCCTTCATTTGCAATATTGTGTAAAGTTTCTATTTTCGCTTCTAAAGAGTGGGAAATATATTTTAGCGAGACTGAAAATGAAGAGAATTAACATAAGAATACACACACATGTATGCACACGAACCTAACAAATATAGTCAATAAATTTCCAAAGCTACATCTCGATTGATGGGGACTGACACACACAGGGCTAATGCCATCGAAGTGTTAAAAGTTAGTCTAGAAATAGACAGCTTGCAGTAGCGTTTGAATTAGTTTTACTCACCTTAAGATAAGTTCATGCCAAATGGAATTTGCAATTTGAGTTAATACCGCACTCCCAAACATCGCCTCTGTAAAGATTCGCTGCTAAACTGAAAACTGAAACCAAGATTGATGTGATTGGGTGAAATTGATTGGTGAATTGATGTGAAAAGGTTTTTGGTGGATTGATTAGTGTGTTTTTTTGGCGCACTGAGTATAACCAGTCAATAAAAATCATATTTTATTAAAACAGAAAAGCGATTTGATAACAATGATATTATGTACCATTTCCATTACAGACCGCCATTGTAATAATTATTTTACTTTCATAACAAGTGCGATAATTTCTTTTCCCACACAATGGCTGCATGTTCTGGGAAATAATTGTCATATTACTCAATGAAATGTGGAAAAAAATCTTGTAGGGTTGAAAAAAATAATTCGAAGAATATACAGTTCACTACCCCCATTACCTGCATATTTACCTGCATTTATCTCTTATGGTTAAGGGTAGACCAAACCATTGATATTGTTCCGTAATGATGGTAGGTGGCGCTCTTGCGCCAATCAGTTGAACTGTAACAATGGAAGCGTAATGACGCTTAAATATCTTGGCCGCATTATGAAGCGGAATTGTATTGTAATTTTAAATGTCACCTTATTAAATTTTGTTAAGTTTTAATCTCAGTGAATTTATTGAAATTGGATTCATAAATCTTGACTCTGGACAGCAAAATTTGCAACTTGACTTTTGAAACAGGATATGGACTCTTGAAATCATTAGCTCTCCCACAGATATATTAGAAGGATAAATAGTTTGTACCACTTGAAGTGTGTGATGGTGCTCCGGTTAAGAAACTAATTACAATAAAGCACATACTTTTCAATAATCATTTGGGGTGCTCGTGACTCAGTGGGTTTTCCAACTGCGCAACCAACCTGCGAGTTCGATTCTTGTCAGGTCTGTTTCAACCGTGGGGTACCCTGGGTGTCTCTTCTGTGACAGTAAAACATTCCGTGTCTGTATGTCCATTTACTTGACGTTGTTTGGAGCAGCTTGGCCAAATATGGTCCTTACGCAATAAAATCCAAACAACTATATTTAAAAGATAAATGTTAATCCTCCAAGTGGTTTCGACGAGATATCTCCATCAAGATAGATCTGACGAATTTTGCTTATAACGAGTTATCTTGTCATCAAGATATTGCTGATTTATTATGATAACGAGATCGCTCCAGTTCTTAATGATGAGATTAAGGGTCAGTTTTCTTCTATTGACGAGTTATCCCGTCCGTCAAAATTTAGCCAGTTCTGCTAATGATGAGATACCTCGTGGAGACAACAGCAGAAGTGTTAAACCAAAAAACAAATTCTTCATTATAGCTCTACATGGATAGAGAGAAGATTTCTTAATTTTCATGTTACCTGCCTTCACTCCGTAAGATTAATTCATTCATGTTTTTGTAGATTTAAACTATTCGACCCTGTTATTCAAAACGTAATATTTAAATATCTCCATTCTCCGGAATCAGACTGGCGCAGCTTGTCTGCTTTTGGACTTCGCGCCATAAAACACTTACATCCAATCCAATCCAATCCTGGGAATCAGTTTTTTGAATGGGTTGCAACGTAGTTATGCACTGGTATATTTCGTTAATATGCATTTCTAGACAGAAAACAAATCCGAGTGGATATAGTAATAAATTTTAAGCAATCCAGTTGTATTAAAAAAAAGAAAATGGTACTTGTGTCACAAAACCTTATTTCTATATTTTGATAAACCTATTCATTTGGATTTCAGTCATGCACTGAACGGTTTGATTGATCTTTTTCTTGGAATAGATTTCTTTGGAAAGTTTCTACTGGTTCTTTCCTTAGAATAGAATCTTTTTGAAATATTCTATTAGCCCTTTCCTTGTAATAGAATCCTTTGGAAAGATTACATTCCTCGTTTCCTTAGAATTACCTGGAACCATACTATTTGCCCACTCAGTAGAATAGAATCCTTTGTAAAACGTAGAGTGTCCCTTTCCTTGTAATAGAATTCTTTGAAAAGTTGTTTATTTTCTTAGAATAGAACCCTTCATAAGGATTCAATTGGTCGAGAAGTTCTAAATTGGTTAGACGTCATGCAGAGAAGACTATTGGTCGTAAGGTGGAATTATGTATGTGAATCCCATAGAGGGTTAATAGTATTCTCTTGATGTTTAAAGGTTGCAATTTTCATACCTCTTATTTCAAAGCTTTACACTTAGCAACATCCTTTATTTTGTTGGCATCACGAAATCAGTCTGTTCAGCCTGCCGATATTTCCTACAAATATTATGTTTCGTTTCTTATAAGCAACGTCGAAACAAAAAGACAAACTTATACTCTGTCATAAACTTTGTCAAGTTAAATTTATGTTAACATGCAATATCAAATGAACGATTCGTGAAGAAAAAATGCATCAAATCAGGGCATAAATTATTTTATTTTAGTCTAGTATTCTTGTTTATTATTGTCATGACGGAAGAAGAGTTCTCTGAATTATTTACAAAATTATTATATAATTCTAAACAAACTAGTCGCCCTGTTATTTTGATTGGAAGAGGGTAGTATTCAGCTTTTGGTTTAGGAACTTAAATATATATTCATGTAAAAGAAAGAACGTCTGGACTTTGCTACACTGGAGTACAGAAATTAAGGAACGCCATTATTTTTAAAGGTTTGCAACCTTAAGATAAAATGAGAGCCTGTGGCGATTTGCATAATGCAGAGTATTCAGTAGATAGCTGGTGCATATTAAAATTTTGGAATCGTGACGTCAGTGGGTCTGACACAAGAAGGGGCTCTGCTACCACAGGAACTCATCTACAATCTCACTCTGTATGCAAACGCAGGGCAAAAGCCTGTGTTTCAAAATAAACTAGAGTGCTTTTTGGATTCAAATCGAGTTTCAGTTTATTTTTTCCAGGCAACATTAATCATTATTTTTCTTAACGAGGACAATGATCATAAAAGGGGTTGATTTAAACGGGTATGAGAATTTGTCCCCAAACAAAATTTTTTATACAGTTAAATCATAGCTTCCCAAAGTGGGCGATACCTCCCCTCCTGTGGGCGATGGAAGAATCTGTGGAGCAATGCTTGCTCCAGGGGATATAGGGGCGTTGAGGAGCAAAGTGGATAATAAAATGTTAAAAGAATTTTCGAAAGCATATACCCATCCTATGATGAACTATGGGTTGTGGTAAGAAGATTTCGTCTTTCCATTTAGTTAAATGTGAAATTAATGCGATAATAAATCTTTTAACTAAAAAGAGGAACTGACTGCAAATAGTTCAACTTAGATATTTAAAGATACTGCTGACGAAAATACAGCCTAATATACTCAAATTGGTTGAAGACTTGGCTCATCCTTCTCATTATGGATTATTTTTAATTTTACTGATTCGGCTGATATTTATAACATTAATATATTTAAAAATAGTGAGCAATCTAGTGTGTTTATATGCAAATTGTTTTTTGTTATTCCATTTTAAGGAATAGCTTTGTTCTTTAATTCCAAATTATTTTATTTCCAAACTAGCTTTTTGAAATTCTAAACTTGCACACCCAACTACAGAAAAGTTTTGGTGAAATTCAAAAATTATAGGCACACAGCTACACTTGCAATTCGTTATTAATGGAGCTAGTTTTCCAGACGGGGTGCACCGAAGAAAATTGTCTTTGAAGAGGGGGTGTTGAGCTATTATTTAAATAAACGACAAACAAGGAAGGGGTAAGGCGTTTCATCATGATGGGTCCGTAAGCTTCCGATCTGTGTGAAAAGGGAAACTAGATGCGCTTTAAGCATTTTATTTGCCATCTTTAATAAGCGAAAATTATATTCACAAATATTGAAATTAATGTTAATTATAAAAATAACTTTCTCTTACGTTTCATGTGATATGAGAAGGTTTTCCCGTGTAAACATAAACTACCAGAGAAGAAAAAATTATTTCTGCTTTACTAATTTCATCGCTCAAACGTTAATTTTTATATAAGAGACATGTCGTAATTGCATTCGAGTAACACTCCAAGTTACACCACAGGTTGCGAGTGGCACATGTTAAAAATAATCTATGGGATAGTGTTACAGAAATGCAATCATTGCAAGGACATTGCTAGAATGGAAATGAACTACTATCAAAGGATGACAGAGACTAAAAGAAACTAAGTTAAGAAATATATTTATTGATAGCATTCTATGTATTGATAGATATGGTTTCATTATTGTGATAAAGAGACAGGTGTTGTCGCCAGGTTTTTGGAGCATCAGAAAAATCTAAAAAAGCGTAAGATGGATTGAATCAGAAGACAAGTCAGTAGATTCAGCCGGAACAAAATATCATCAAAGCAGAAGATCCAGTCATCATAGCAGTGGAGCCAATCATCGAGGTAGCAATCACATTCGAGGTTTAAAGTCACATCAGGGTAAAATAAGTCAAAATCGAGATTTAGAAGCATCAGTCTTCATAGTCGCAGACATTTCAGTCGGTAGAGAACTACTTGCAACAGCAGGGCTTGAAGAAGTGGCAGATCCTGCGTCTCCAGTTAGCAAGTCGTTTCTTCATCCTTTGGCCAAACCGCTCTTTTTCTGGAATGGTGTACAAGGAGGTTTTGAATTTGAGTTCCTTCTTGTACTTGCGGTTGTTGTGACGATCTTCACGAGTGAAACCCGTAGTAGGTGGGAAATCAATCACGACAGGGGACAAGTCCTCAAAGTCATCCCCTAAGTCGTCACCTTCGGCTAAAGAATCGAATTCAATTTCCTCTTCCAGAATGGTGTCCAAGGTGGACACGACGATGAATCTGAACCTGTACTTGCAGTGTTCTTGACGATGTACACGACTGAAACCCGTCGTGGGTGGTAAATCGATCACGATCGGTGACAAGTCCCCAAATTCATCGTCTAAAATTTCACCTTCGGCCAAAGTATCGAATTCAATCTCCTCTTCCAGAATTGTATCCAAGGAGGACACGACGATGAATCTGAACCTGTACTTGCAGTGTTCTTGACGATGTACACGACTGAAGCCCGTCGTGGGTGGTAAATCGATCACGATAGGTGATAAGTCCTCAAATTCATCGTCTAAACATTCACCACTGGCCAAAGAATCGAACATAATCTCCTCATTCAAAGGAATCATGTCCAGAGCAACCATTTTTCAAAAAATTAAATATTCCCTTACACAAATCGGTTCTTACAGAATACGCACACACGTCAGTTCAAAATTCACTTTCAAAAACAATTCTTTCAAAAACAATTCACTTTCAAAATCTGTTCGCTTAAAAGTCAATTCGCTTTCATGTACAAGAAAAAGATTGTCTGTAGAAAGTGGTAATAAACTATAACAATTAAAATATATCTCTGTTTGGATTAACAGATGTGGTGCATTGTTCAAAAAACTTATTCCTTCACAACAAAGCAACTGCGTAGAAAGTTCAGTAAATCCCATTATTGGAAGCGAATTATTGCAATTGAATTATTTAAAACATCCAGAGTATTTCAAGACATCATGGAATATGAAACCTTGCCTTTTTAACATTATAATATTTTATAAGATGCATATTGGGACACTTTCTCGGAGACTTATCTAATTTTTTATGGCTCCGGTTGGTGTATCTCCCCCTACACCACTTTCCATTTTGGCATAATTCTTACCAATATTTGTTTTCCTGTTACATCGCTTGGCCAAATAAGGCCCTTGCTCCATGAAATCCAAAACGATATTTCGATACTCCAAAGCCTAGTTTTAACGAACCAAAAATCAATTCGTGGAGAGTAGAAAACTCGCACAAGAATGCAAATCTACGACCTACTACAAATGAAAAAGGATGTTACAATAGTGGGAAACGGAACACAAATCTTTTGATTGTACCGATAAGTCAATAGGCAATAAAAGTTTTAAATGTAATTCTTTTAATGACACATTGCTAGAGACAGTCCCAAAATCTGTTAAGTAAAGAATATTGTAGTTGCGGATTCCCGAAAGCTTCAAAAGAATGTTATCCTCAATGATCAGAACAAATTGCTTTAATCGACATAGGTAGCAAGGTGACAATGGTTAACAAAGAATTATACGATACGCTCGAAAACACTACATTCATTATAGACAATGTAACATTAATGGGTATTAGTGGTGTGTGATAAAATTACTCCTATTGGATATTTCAATGCCCGAATTCGTATTGATCATGCAATTATATCAACAAATGTTTACGTTGTTGCAGATATACACAATATAGATTATTGATATTTGCAATAATTTTATGATTGGAATGGACATTCTGAATCAAGTAAATTTTAATTTTACAAATGGTATCATACGAGTACATACAAAAATACCACGTGTAAGAACTCTTTAAATTTGCAGAAAGGAGAAAATGCTTCGAGTAAACATGAATTCACATTTCATTAACTTGACTTAAATGACCATTGCAGTTAATTTGGACCAAATAGAGATCTCCCACATAAAAAATTGAGAGCACAGACGCCATATTGTAGAATTAATTAGTAACTATAAACAAAACAAAAACGACAGATTTAAAAATGAACACAATTTCAAGCAATGAATTTAATAACTCAACTTCAGCAAAGGAAGCTCTCGAAAAGCTCAAACTTCAGTAAACCACTTTCGGAAACCCTGGTCGAATAATTTCTGATAGAGGTAGTGCTTCTACCTCCAAAGAATTCGAAAATTATTTTAAAGAAAGTATCGAATATTTGCTAATAAAGATCGGAGTACCTAGAGGAAACTGCCTAGTTATCACAAAACTTTTATCCCAGTTTTAACAAAATTGTTCATAAACGAACCCACTAAAGGGTTCAAACACGTCGCAACAGTACAACGCATAATCAACAGTATCATATCCCGAAGCACTAAATTTACACCTTTCGAACTCTTAGTTGGCATAAAAATGAAAACTAAAGATGACATCCAAATCAAACAAATATAAGATGAACATCACCAAGCCAAGATGAACGATAAAATCATTATTCGCGATGAATCCAAACATAACACCTAAAAAATTCTAGCAGAAAATCACAGACAGTATAACAAACGAAGAAAACCAGTACATTCATACAACATTGATGACAAAGTAGCAGTCAAACGAGCTCAGTTTGGAACTGGCCTTAAACTCCATCCAAATGGTTCATACCAAATTGTTAGAACTCTCCCAAACGACCGGTATGAAGTAAAGAAAATTGGTCAACAAGATGGACCCAACGAAACATCAACCGCTACCGACCACATGAAAGCCTGGTTCAATTAAAACATTTGAATTATACAATTCATATTTTTTTCAAACAACTTTTTTCCATTCTATTTTTTGTGTTACCGATTTTCACGATGCAGAACTCCACGACGTAAGTGATTGAAGATGATGAATGCAGCTTCTATCATAATAGCCACACGATTAAAACCCGCAGTTACGATTATTACCGCTGCACACGACGAAAAGATGCTTTTCAACAGAACGCTGCTAGTAGACGCTGAAATCAATTCAACGTTGCACAAAACTGCTGCATGATGAAAAAAATTATACAAGAACATACCAAACATGCTCAACTCGGACACTTTTCTTTCATTTTCTTTTCTTTTCCTAATGAATTCTTGCTCATGAAAATTGGCTTAATTCTCAGCTTAGATTCAGGTTCAAGCTCATTTAAATTCTCGTTGCCAGGAGAAATTCAATTCTCATCGACATGCAAAAATCGACGCTGTTTATTACATGGGATAGTATTCTGTAAAAATTATAAAAAAAACTTTCGATTTTTTTGTGGATGTGAGTGTATGTATAATAAAATAATATAGATACAATATGTCAGGCCAAGTATCTAATATGTAAAGCTGAAAATCTATGTATGAAGCAGAAAAAACTGTAGCGCCGAGTTCTGACATAAAATTTTCAGTTCATTCTGCCTGGAATTTCTAGGTCCACGCAACTATTTTCAGCTCGCTACGGCATTCTCCTAGAACCATAGAGGTAAAATTTAACATAAAACATGCAAGAAGAGACCAATGAACACAAAACGTCTAAAGATATCACGAGCCAGCAGTAGGAAGAGGAAAGAATCCAATCACGTGAAATGAATAAAGATGGAAAAGCTCATCTACAACGCAACGAAATTGCCGAGGAAACATAAGGGATCTTGTTAGTCTGAAGCAGCAAAACCTCTCGGTAGAAACCGGGTAATAAATCTAATATTTTTGTGTGAAGAAGTTTATATCACTCGTAAAAACCAGATGTTGCTTTTTTGTTTGTTAGCAAATGTAGCTCAAAAACTGTATGTTGACGCAACTCGAATCACTGAATCTTCGTAATTAAAAGGATCCCATCTACTGAAATTATAATTCAAATGATTTTATCTTTAATGAATTCATAAAAGAAAAATGTTTCAGATAGTAGCACGGAATCACAAAAAGGACATTTAACCTTAGATCCGTACATTGTACATCTAGATGTAATATTTGGAACTTAAAATTACTGTGTGATTTTTCAATTTAAAAAAATATCTTTATTCAGACGAAACTGCTATTCTAACCTGTCTAAAATATTCATGATGCCTCTATAAGGCTTGTATTATGGTACTGTAAATAGTCATGAAATATTTAAAAAACATTTTCAAATTCCCTCTCAATTTTTACTGTTTGTAATAACCGCAAGTGGTAGGTAGATAGTTTAACTTCGCACTGGAGGAACACAACGGGTTATTGGTGACGGTCCAGGATCAATCCCGAAGGGAAAAATCCGAGGACAACACCTCGTAATTTTGACCCACGGTCAGATGACGAGATAAACACCAAACAACCCCCCTCCAAACTTCCACACCACGCCAACATGAGGATATGTAAGGCCTCGTCAGATTTAACTTGCACCAGCCCCCACGTACACGACGGTCTTTGGTTTAATCGAGTTTCGACCATAAATGTCAAGGAGTCTCACCAAAATTCTGAATTAAAAACTATCTGGAACCGAAAAGGAAAGAATCCAATGTTCCGTTTTAAATGTTCAATCAATCCATCGTTTTAAATGTTCCGAAAAGGAACATTTAAAACTATGCGTACCACTTTTATTTTGTCGCGGGTTTGAAAAATCTTGTCATTATTTGTCAAATGCCTTCATGAATATTGTCTCTACCATACTACTTTGCTCTGTATTTTAGCAGTTGCATACGAAAAAAAGTAATTTTAAATATCAAGTGAACGTTTATTTCTAACACGTTTAATAGAAATTTGGAAAAAAAATTAAGCCATGAAACAACCCTAAACTAAATCCTCATATGCACCCGGGACTTTGGAAGTATTGGAATGCGGAACGTACAAGGTAGGAAGTACCTTTCTCTTTTTTTTTAATTTGCATTTCGATAAAATGAGTAATTGGTTAAAAATCACCAATTTAATCAGTTTGGAGAATAATAGATAATTAATTTACTAACCAATTTTTTGATCAATTTAAAGTATTTACTATTTGAATCAACTTGAATGTGACTGCATTAATTTTTAGGCGGACCGTATACAGTTTTGAACGGGACAGTACATTTTTTTTATTATTTCCCGGCCATCTGTCCTTTTAATAAAAATGCCAATTTTGTCCCGTTTTAAAAAAATATTTTATTGTTGGTCAATCATAAATCATAGCCTAGAATCATACATCAATAACCCCTGGATGACAGGTTTTTTTTTTGTAACTCAGACACGGTGTCTGTTCTGCTATAGCCTCAGTTTTTGTTCTGTCTGAATGCTAACGGGTGGCTTTATTTAATGCCGATAAATTCCATATTTTCCAGTCTTGTTTTCTAAAGCTTTAAATCTATTTTTGCAACATCAAAGAGGCGACTTTGCCGTTTTTATGACGATCTTTAAAAATAATTTATCGTCTTACTTTTGCCTTAGTACAGAATATTGCATTTTCCCCGTCCTGTTTTTGGCACCCCGATGATCCGTTATTGTCTCAAGGAAATAAGATTCTAATTAACTTATATTCAAACACAAACAGTTAATACCCAGCATGAATTGAATGTTGCCATTCAAGAGATGGCAGCACGAACTTTCCATATTAAAATGAAGTTTCGAACCAATAAATTAATTTAAGGCAACTCGTTTATGAATATTATTTTCTTGACTAAGGTGATTTTTAAAATCATTCACTTGAAAGAGATATCGCTTATCAATTTCAATTATTCTCCTTTTAGAATTTTTATTTTACCCCTAAAACACCAGATGATTTTTTTTACCAAATGCAACTAATGACAAGATTTAAGTATATAAAACAGAACTCCTCTTTCATCACTTTTATACATTTTCAACATACTCGGTGATTATTTTCCGAAATTATAAAATGAAACCTACAGCCATTAAGTTCGAAATAAGGCTAATCAAAACAACTATATTACGATTCATTGATATTTCATGAAAATTGTTCGCAATTATCAAGAGGAAGATACAAATCACACTTATTTCGTGTCTAACTTGACATCTTTTTAAAGAAATTAAAAATTTCTATTTATAAATAATCGTTAATTAATGTCGATAATTTGATAAGGAAGTTTCGAAAACCCGAAACAGGGAAATTAATTCAAATTAAATTAATTAAAAAATTAAAATTAAATTAAAATAAATTTATCAATTGAGATCTTAACTATCTCAATTAAGTTTCGCATCTTTCGATTACAAAGAGATCACATTTGGGTCGCCATCTAACATCAACACTATGTACTATAAGAATTTTTGATTAATCTTAATGTGTCAAATCGAT
The DNA here is from genome assembly GCA_933210815.1 of Meta bourneti. Lineage (NCBI taxonomy): Eukaryota > Metazoa > Arthropoda > Arachnida > Araneae > Tetragnathidae > Meta > Meta bourneti. The sequence goes on from OW119931.1 coordinate 21,430,775, forward strand.
CATAGATGGCGCTATGAAACTTTCTATAAAACTTGAGGTTTATCAACTTGTACATGAAACCCATCTCTCATACATTTCAAAAAATAATCTTATAAATAATTAAATTTAACTCGTCACAATTTTCAATGAAATTGAAATGTTGTGGCTAGTAAAATTCACCCCCAAATGTGTCGTCTCATCAATTGAAACCCTTTCTTACCTACTTAAAGTTCTGATTCATTATTACTCGATATTTTTCATTTAAAAACAATACCTTAATTTATAGCAACGTGGATGCATCAAATCTTTAAACATTGTCAATTTATTTTACCTAAATTACCGGACTGTCTTCGCTCAATAGGTCTGCCCGTTGTGTAAGCGAAGCGAAGTTCTACGTATGGGCTCACGAAGTTCCGTTAGCTGGCCATTTAGGAGGAAAGAAGACAAGTCAAAGAATCAAGTATTCGTTTTATTGGCCTTCTTTAAAACGAGACGTCAAAAGGTTCTGCGAATCTTGTAAAGAATGCCAGGTCAGACATACCGTTATTTACAGAGATCGAGTGCCAATACAACCTATTATACGTTCGGAAAACCCATTCGAGGTGTCGATTGCATTGGACCTATAGAACCTCCATCCCGAAGAAGACATTTCTATATTATCTGTGCTGTTGATTTGTGTACAAAGTGGGCGGGGCCTGTTCTTGTAACGAACTTAAAAGCAAAGACGACATGTGAGGTCGTCTTAGCTTTGAAGAATGCGGGAAGTACATTCCAGCGATCCATGGAAAAGGTGTTGAAACCTCACAAAAGGTATTGGCGATCAAACATTGATGATGTGGCAATATTTTCCGAATCCTGGCAAGAGCACATTACTCATCTACAACAAGTCCTTCAGACCTTACGAGAAGTCGGACTTGCCGTCAACTTGGACAAATGTGAGTTTGGGAAGAGACGGGTAAAATTTTTGGGTCATATTGTTGGATCTGGACAGCACTCACCTGATCCAGACAAGGTTGAAGCAATAAGTAACATGACAAGACCTAGAACGGAGAGAGAGCTTCGGAGCATTTTGGGAATAGCTAGTTATTACCGTGACTATATCCAAAATTTCTCATTTATAGTTTTACCTATGACGAATTTAACTAAAAAGAAAAATGGTCGACCATGGAAAGAGAGGCATGGCATACGGGGTAATCGAAAAATTCGACAACTGGATTTTCGGAGCTAGGGTTGAGGTGATATCCTACCACAATCCATTGACTTAATTGACCCAGTCTGTTCCTCAGGGGGCCAAACTGGCTCGTTGGGCATTGGCTTTACAACGATACAATATCAGAGTAATGTATTGGAAAGGCAACAAACATGGAAACGCTTTCTCCCTGCCTCGACTGCCCCTTGGTAAACAGTAACTTTAAATATCATTCCTTGTGTGTCTGAATTTATATTTTGTATTTTACTTATAATATTTGTGTGATTATATTCAGAGCCACTTTGGTCAATACTCTCATATTTTTTCTTTTTCTCTCGTACATTGCATTTGTTGTGTTTTTATTATATTTTCAGCTGCATCGTCTCTAAGGTGACGATGAGCTTTCTACGGCTGAAAGAGCTGTGATTAGTAGCAAAAATATGCCAAGAAAAACTTTCGAAGGCCCGTACAGGAAGCCTCCACGTTCAGGAAGGTCTTTGATAGGATGGAGTTTCGAACTCGCAACCCTCCGGTTGCTAATCTGAGAGTCCCAACTGGGTTACTACTGCCCGATTCTTTGAAAGAGGGGTAAGATTACCAAATTATTTTACATTTATTTTATTTATTGGCCTAATAGTTCATCGGAAATGAATTTATTTTAAAAAACGATAGTGAATGGAGATGAAAAACTGTTTTTATTCTCGTAGATATTACACACCTTTAACGATGATTCCCAAGTGAAGTCTGATGTAACACCTCCAATTCCTATTAGTTCTTTAAAGTTCCAAACAGTTCATTTTCGTTCAGCCAGATGGTTTATGGAAAATTTCATTTCGCAGTTCAAGTTGTCTGATCATTCTGAAACTGCCGTATCTAGATGTTGATTCAAGCTTCTTCATTTTCATTTCTAATTTTACAGTAGACGTCAGCTCACAGACGATTGATGCTTTATGGTCTTGAAGCATCCTTAGGTGGAAGATTATTCTAAGTTATACTGAAATCTGTTCCCAGGTGTCGATTGTAACTTCGGGAAAAGCCAGAATAACAAGGTACAAAATCCAGGCACACTTTGCTGTAAGACGGCTGAACCACCTGGGAATTTGGCGTTTTGCTTAAAAACTCACACAAGAAGTGATGAATGACCGGGAAGTAAGATTCATGCCAAGATCCTTCATCACAATCACAGACATAGCAGTTTCAGGTAAGCCAGATTACCTATTCTCGTACATTTTTATTTCCGCTGCACGCCCGAAAACCTTAGTCATCTAGGTAATTTGAAGTTTTACCTCAAAATATGACGCAAATTTGCTGCTCTTCTCTTTCATTGTGAATGCTTTGATTTTAATCTGTTGATTTTCTGCTGACCTGATTTCCTGTATTACCATTCTGTAAGTGAATGCATATCTGGAGTTTCACGAATTAACACTTTGTTTTCTTAGTTTCCTTTCGAAGGGTTTTTCTCGATGGAAGTAATTGGCTTCGCAAGGTGGTAAGATTTTACGGAAACCTTATTGGTCTTTTTTGGTCATAATTTATTGTATCCAGTACCGTGTTTCTGTAGAAAAATAGTTTTAATAGTTTTGAAAGATGTAATTTCTGATTGGAAATTCGTTTCTCTTCTAACAGCCTCATATTTTACGAAGATGGAGACCTCACTCATTTCTTCTCTTTTTAGTATAAGAGTCTTCAACTGCACAAGAACAATCAAATTTTCTAAATTTTTGTAACCATAAGCCTTAATGGGAATCGATTTGACTAAATTCGTTTGTAGTATGTTCTATAGATGTAAGAATAATTTTGCTTACTGAATCATCCGATTGCTCTTCACTTTCAATGAATCTCTTTCTCGGAGATTTAATTTTCCCTCACTTCCTCTCCTCTCAATGAAGAAGAGTCATCAACTGCATTAGCGCAATCGAGTTTTCTTAATTTTATTGGAATAGACCATAGTGGCGATTGGTTTGACTAAATTGTCCGCAGTATTTTCTTATTTCATCATCTCATTCAGCTTTTAACGTATGAAAGAGAATACTTTCCTTGACTTCAAAACTCGCAAGCTTGACTTTGACCTTGAATTTCACCTCATGCGTATCACGTCGATCTCTGCTGTTTTGTCGATGGTTCTTTGGACTTCGTCTGTCTCCACCTCTTCCAGATTTCCTTTTGATCCCTTCTGTAAGTGAATTATTATCCAGGGTTCCACGAATTAACACTTTGTTTTGTTGCTTTATTTTCCTTGAATTTCTCACAAAGTATGCCATTGGCTTTCCATGGAGGTGAGATTTTAACGAAACCTCATTGGTCACCTTTGGTTGCAATTTACCACATCTCACACCGTATGAAAAAACCGTAGGAAAAAAGTTTTTAAAGACGAAATGGTTGGTTGATCAGAAGCTTCGCTTTCAACAGACTGATCTTTTCAGAAAATGGAGGCATCATTCTTTTTTCCTCTTTTTAATGTAGGAAGGTCGTTAACTGCACAAGAACAATCAAATCTTCTACATTTTTGTAACAATAAGCCGTTATGGGGATGGATTTGACCAAACTTTTCCGCAGCGTGTTCTTCAGGCTTAAGAATATTTTTGCTTGCTGAATCCTTCAATTGCTCAGCCACTTCACTTCAATGGGATATATTCTGGAAATTGAATCTTCCCTCACTTTTTCTCTTCTCAATGTAGAAGGGTCATCAACTGCATAAGAGCAATCGAATTTTCTTAATTTTTGTAAGAATAGACCATAGTGGGGATCGATTAGTCTAAAATCGTCCGCAGCATTTCCGTTTGGCATGAGATTACTTTTGCTTGCTGAATTGTCACGTTGCTCAGTGGCTTCTTTTTCAAAGGGATCTTTTCTGGAGATTGAATCTACCATTCCTTTCTCTTCTCTTAATATAGGAGGATTAACAAATGCATAAGAGCAATTCAATTTTTCAAATTTGCCTACATATAAACCGTAGTGATGGCTTTGGCTAACTTCGTGATCAGTAATTTCTTTACTTTTGCTTGATGAATCTTCCGATTCCACACCAACTGCATTTTCAAATGGATCTTCTATGAGTGTTGTGTCTTCATTCCCTTCTCCTCTTAACGTAACAGGGTCATAAACGATACTAGAATATTTTATTCCTTTTTTAGATTTCCCTTCCATAGCTGATGAATTGTTTGGTGGAACATCAGGCTTCCGTTGCTCCTTAGGGATTTCTTTCCGGGAGCATATGTGTAGCAAAATCAATGTAAAAACACAACACCCCAAAAAGACGCTCTGTATCGCAGACTTTTCAGTAAAGGTGAAATGGAATCCACTATCGTCTTCTTCAGAATCGGTATTCCCTAGAGTTTCGAAGTGTCGTCTGCTGACTTAGCGTTGCCTTCCATCTCGATGTCTTCTTAGGTATCATTCATTTCATATTGATCGATATATATATATACGTAGATGTTTCAAAAGTCCAGACTAAGGCGTTCCCGGTCAGATTAAATGTAGTACTATTATCTTTTCTTGAATTGATCTGGATATCTGGTTTCGTAAAGTTAACGTGTTGTTCTCCTTTACCTGTTTTCGGTTTTAGAGCATTCGAAAAATCGCTGAATTCCTGGCGGTTTATCCTATGATTTGGTAGAAATATGTTCTTTAGTTCCATAATGGCTTTTGAGTAGGGGGTTCTTGGGTTGACGATCTGTTATATCTACACTGCTGGCCACCGTAAATGCAACACCCTGAAGGAACCATGCAAATAATATGAAATTTACAACATGCATTAGCGGAGATGAGATATGCAAATGATTAGAATTTCAGCGCAGACGCACATCACGCGCGCCTGTGGCGCCACTTCAAAGCGCTATTTAAGGCTTGGAGATTTCGACGATTTCAAGTACGGCAATTGTGTTTTTCTTGTGGTTTTTTCAAAAAAACGATCAATTATGCCTCGTAGAAAACAGCGATCATCTTTTGATCAAGTATCCGAGTTCGACAGAGGAAGGATAGTGGCCTACCGAGATTGTGGATTATCTTTCAGGGAAATCGGTAGTCGTGTTGGACGAAACCAAACAACTGTAATGCGGATATGTGATCGTTGGATGCAGAAGGGTACGACGGACCGACGTGTTCGATCGCATCCACCTCAGTGCACCACTTCACGTGATGACAGGCATATTGTGCGTATGGCAGTGACGGATCGCTCAGCCACATCACGAACCGTAGCACAGCACATTCAGTCTGTACCGCATCATCCAGTGTCTGCGCGTACCATTCGACGCCGTTTACAGCAGAGTGGTCTGTCCGCAAGACGTCCATTGCTTCGTCTACCCTTGACGCAGAACCACACACGTTTCCGCCGCCAATGGTGCGATGAAAGAAGGATGTGGACGGCAGAATGGAATGAAATTGTCTTTACTGACGAGTCACGCTTCTGTCTGCAACACCACGATGGTCGGATTCGAGTCTGGAGACACCGTGGAGAGAGGATGCTGAACAGCTGCGTTATGCACCGCCACACTGGTCCTGCACCGGGTATTATGGTATGGGTCGGTATTGGATATCACTCTCGCACTCCTCTAGTACGCATTGCCGGTACTTTAAACAGCCAGCGCTACATCTCCGAGGTGTTGGAGCCAGTTGTCCTTCCTTACCTTCAGGGCTTGCCCACAGCCATATTTCAACAGGATAATGCGCGACCACACGTGGCACGCATTGCCCAAGGGTTCTTCGTCAATCTCCAGATTGAATTGCTTCCCTGGTCAGCTCGCTCTCCGGATCTTTCGCCGATAGAAAACATGTGGTCCATGGTTGCTCAACGATTGACCCAGAATACATCCCCAGCTGCCACACCAGATCAACTTAGGCAACGTGTGGAAGCTGCTTGGTCTGCTGTACCCCAAGAACACATCCAAAGTCTCTTTGAATCAATGCCGAGGCGTGTGGCAGCGGTGATCTCCAACAATGGCGGCTACTCTGGCTACTGATTTTGGCAGGAACCACACTTCACAGAAGTCTATAAATTTAATCATTTGATACTTGGTCAACATGTTATCAACAAAATAAATTTTGTTGTGATATCTCTTGTCTTTCTTGGTGTTGCAATTTGGGTGGCCAGCAGTGTATCTGCTAGAATCTCTTCTACTTCACTATTTTCTATGTCCTTTTTTTCCATCTGATTCAACACGTTTAAGATACAACTTGCTTCTTTGATATTTGGGAATTCTAATGTCAGCGTTGCCAGTATGTGTTGCTATTTAATGGTTATTTCCTAAATTTTGCTCTTCCTTAATGTTCTTGAAATTTGGATACTTGTAATGGTAAGAGATATGTTTTTCGACCTGTTTTAGTTTCGGTTCTTTCACACCATGTTTAGTGTTTTCAATTCCATCTGAGTCAACGTGTTTCCTGTATAAATTTATTCCTTTATATTGTGATACTTTCATACCTGTTTTACCAATATATGCCTCTTTTTCATAATTATTGTTGGACCGTTTCTTTCCGTAATTTTCTTTGAAATGGGCGTTCTTCGAATGAAAAGAGGTATATCGTTTGTTCTGCCTTGGAATCTGTTCAAAATCTCATCGCCTTTTCTGTTCATATTCCTTTCTGACTCCACGTGTTTCCTGAATAGAGTTTCGTTGATACGGTCTAATTTTCCTACCGCTTTTCTCATTGTTCCTTACTTGTTGATGACCATTGCCTTTAAGTTTGCTTCCGTTAATCCTGTAACGATTTCTCTGGGTAGCGAGGTAGATTCAAATCTATAGAGAACAGTCTAGCTTAAATAATAAACATTAATTTTATTCAGAACAATTTCTTGACTATTAATGTTTATTTACAAGGCACTTTCACGAATTCGATGACTCTGCTAACGGTATGCGACAGGTTGTCGTAATCTCAGGTACGAAAGTCTCTGAGTGGGAGAAAGGTCTCTCAATGGTCTCTGGATGAGACTCTACTCGTCGGGTGACGATTACACACGATCAGCACCGGATCGTCACGGGATGACGGGTTGATTCAGGTTCCCTGCCGGATGAGAAGTAGGCACCGGACTCTTCACAGGTCGTCGGTTCGGCACAATCAGGGGGCGGCTCCACTGGGGTCGTCGGGTCAACACAAGACAGGCACGGTATCTTTCCGGAACTCCAGTACGTTCCTTCGTTTCTCTAGGTGAGAAAGCAACTCCAAGCTATTTGCAGGCTAAGGAGTTAGACCACTCGCAGGGTCGCTGGATCGAGTCTCTCGAATGGAACACAAGCAAGAACTCGAGATGGGCAGCCTACGCCAGGCTACAAGAACGCGTACTCTCAGGGTGAGAGAACCATCTTCCAAGAATGAGTTTTCTCCATAAGGAGTGACCGCTCAAAGGGTCGCTGAGTCAAGCCTCTCGAACGAGAACACCGGCAAGAACTGACTTTTCGACTCCCTTCTTTTCCTTTTGAAACCTCGCAGCCTTTGTTCGCTGGTGGTTTTTTGATTGGTTCGCTCTTGATTGGTTATTGCTTTTGATTGGTTGTTGCTTTTAATTGATTGCTGCTTTTAATTGGTTCGCTTTTGATTGGTTGCTGATGCGGCGACTGTCTGACGTAAAATGGGATCAGCTACTTAGCGCAGGTGGGCTTGATTGCCTAGCAGGTGGACTTAATCACCTGACAGGTGCACTCCTAATCAGCTGGGCGTTTTTCGGAACGAATTCTCTTTTGTCCGTCGGTACAAGTCCAGACCGTCTGGTGCCAGAGAGATGGAAACTCATTGTCCGGTTTTTTTACGACTCTGTCGGCGAGTTTGCCTTAGGAGGGTTAATTGAGGGACCCATCAATGAATCCTCACAACCCCTTTATTGAGCCCGGTATCGTTAGAATAACATGAGGCATGTCGGTTGGACAGTCTTGCAATCCTTTATTCTCTATTCCTTTCGATTTTCGTATTTCCAACCTGTTCTTCACGCTTTCCAAAGAAAATGTTTCCACGATGTTGCGGAATTTCCATGTCGTCTTTGCCTTGTATAACTAGTTGGTGAGCATGCCTACAAGTTTCCTCTTGATTTTTTCTCTGCAATAAGATACTCCTGGCAATCACCGACAACTGGATGGTCTTCGTCGTTTTCAATCAAATCACTTCTTAAGTAATCGACTTGCAAATTACATTAAAATTAATACACATCGTAGCATTTTTTTAATTACCTATCAACCCAAATAATAATTTAATACCAATGAACCAAAAAAATTTAAGGAATACAATAATAATTAGATTGTGTTTCTTTTTATATTTTGTTTAATTATTGTAAAAGAAGTTATATTCATAATGGTGTATTCCTCGTTTAATCTTGTGATCAATTTAAATGGTGTAAAGAGCATGAGTAAGCGAACAACAAGATACAAATTCATTAAGCTCCTCAGTTATTTGAAAGTGTTTTAATTGATGTAAACAAATTATTACACTTCTAAAGATGAAATAGGAACTTGACTTATTCACGAAATTCACCCTATGTCATATGTATACAGATGTCCCACAAATACAGCAAAATTATGCTAAAATGGAAAAAGAGACGCTCTCTATTGTATTTGTTGATTAAAAACATCATAACTTTGTGTATAGAAAATAATTTTATTTTTCAAAATGATCAGTTATATTACCAAACCAATATGTAATATATTATCAAGGTTACAAAAGCTTTTATTTAAATTCTTGAAATATCAATTTCAAATAGAATATTTAAAATAGACAGATGTTTCTTGTATATAAACTTTCTCGGGTATATTTTGTAGGTCACTGATAACCCTAAGATGGTGAGTGTTGCTCATGGCTTTTGATAACTGCCAATAAAAGTGCACGTACGTTAAATCAATTTAAAACTGCTATTCAGTGTAACCCTGAGCAAAAAATAGCATGAGTTGTGAGAGTTTTGCCTGATCGTGCACTTAATGTTCTTGATAGCAGTAAACGTTAATAAATTATCTGTATTCACAGAATTTGGCTTATTTCTCAAATATTTCAAATTTTAGAAAGGTTCCCTTAGAATTGCAGTGTTAATTTTACTAAATGAAAGGCATTTTGATATTGGAAAGGGTAAAAACAGGGGAAGAGTGGTAATGTATTGCTTAGGCTTTTCCAAAAGTACAGAATCTATGTATTAAAATGTGAATTATGTTAAAAGTTTCAAAGGGCTAGCATTAAAGAGCCTCTTAAATCAAATACAATTCCACATAGGCCATTTGAAAATTATGTATTGTTATAATGGAGTATTTATCAGTTATTTAGTTAGTACGTTTTATCATTCAAAGTGGATTGATGTAGTCTCAATAGTAAAACTATAATTGAAATTAATCAGCAATTATATGCTTGATTTTCTAGATATGATGTCCTTCAGTTGTTAATGACAATGTTTCATTCAATAGTTTTGAATTTAAGATCTTTACAACAGAATCGGGTTTTGAGTTCACTTTTATATGTTCACGTTGTCCTAAAAGCAATGGTATAACTGAAAGAGCTGTTGGTATTGCCAAAAATATATCTAGAAAAGCTTTTGAAGATAATAAAGAGTGGATTGTATGATTAATGCAATTTAGAAATACCCCAATAACGATTAAATTGATCTCCAGCATAACTGTTATATAGTTATTCTAGCCGTCAAGCCGGCAGCTCACAAAACAGCTGAATTTTAGCATAAAAACTTGTGTTAAAATCTTCGAATGATACAAAAATAAAACACAAATTTAATAAAAGTCAAAATTAAGGTCTAATTAACACAGTAAAAAATATAATTTCTGTAATCTGAATCTATATACACATCACCGCTCATGCTACTGATTTCATCTTTGCATGTAGTAGTGGGGATGTAGCATAACCGAGTAATTATTTTATTCTAATATATCATTAATATGAACCTGTGTACACAGCTCAAATCACACTACTGATTTCATCTTTGAATGAGGTGTGTGGGTGTGCATAGAACAGAGTATAAAAATTTTATGCTGTTATTCTGTTCCTAGAATTTCTCTATAAAAACAATTGTATATTTCAGAAGTTGGAGACAACAGATACCGAGTCAAAAGAACGCACTCTAGATGGACCAATATATAATTGGCCATGGCTAAAAACTGGCTTTGGTAAAGCTAAACATATTTTTTCAAAAGTTTGACCATGAGATTTATTAAGTGTCATCGAAAAAGCTAATCGAATAGGAAACTGCTTACGCTTAAACTTAAAATTCATATTAGTATCTGAGGGAATTAGTTGTATTCGAGGTAGGAGGATTGTTTCTTTAACATTGTCATCAATTCTTTTTGCTTCAATATTTCGTTGCAAATTAGAAATTATAAGTCTTGTGCCATTGGACAAACCTTTAGAAGGGGCTAAATTTGTAAACAACATTATTATGGGTCCTTGTTTAATTTTTAGTTTACGTGGTGGCATACCTGTTGGCGTTAAACTATTTAGGAATTCCTCGGGGTATCCAAATTGATCTTGAGGATCATCAGTTATGATTTTATCTACACTTTCATAAATGAGTTCAGATCCAGGCATACAATTTAAAACTTGATGATTGATTTCAATGGACAATTCATTATTAACTGTTAGAATGGCTAGCCCTTTAAACTGATGAGGGGTGACTTTTGTTAAATCTGAATCATTGTATAATTGTCTAACGGGATCTTGGATAGGAGGATAGCATATTGAGGGCAATTTAACTTTGTGTCCATATTTGCATTCTCCAATTCCAAGGAGACATCATGCAAACTCTCTTTCAGTAGCAACAGCACGCTTATTCTTATTTACATAGTTTTAGGTTTTTAAGGAAATCTCTTCATGGGGTGAATACACAATTTCGGGAGTCGTTATATATCAATAGACAAACAATCTTATATGCAATGAGTCAAAATGGCTCGCTTTAGAACTTTTGTAGTTTTAAAAACCTTTCATTTAAGAAACAGCCAACTGAAATTGAAGAAGCAACTTCTATCTCACACTGGTTGCATTTTATAATTTACAAATGGTCTTCATAAATGAAGATGTTTTTAAGTTACAAAATTTAGATTTAAAAAATTCAATGTAAAATATGTAGAATATTCGTTTTTAATTATAGCAAAAAAGCAAATGGGGTCCAAATCAAAAAGCAAATAAAAAGAGTTAGTGCGGGAACATTAAATTTCGAAAATCTAAAGATTTGTTTGTATTTCCAAGCACAAGAATTAAAGCAATGTGACAACCTTTTCGGTTGCTATGGTAACGAAAAAATCTGCCTGATCATATTTACCATACCAGTAATATCCAATAATACAACTTAAAGATAATTAATATTTTATGGCTTATATTTTTCCAAACATTTTTAAATTTAGTTTTCTTAAAAAATCCAAGGTAAAAAAATACGTGGCTTGACTGAAGTCTTTCTATAAAAAGTTCTAGCTATAATGTATCATTTGGGAAGATTAAATTATGGGCTTTAAAACAAAAAAAAACTTTAGTTGAGCTTTCTAACATAAGTTTAACTCGATATTTTACGAAATTCATTCCCTAAAGTGACACAAATTTGCCATTTTTTCAAGTTTTAAATTAATATCTTAAATATGTGTTTTGTGCTCTAACGTGAAATTTTTATAGTGAATTTTTATAGGCTAATATTAACTCACATCGTTTAAATGTTTCAGAATGTAAACAATTTCCAAATTTTATTATTTTTAATTTGAATTTTTTAAATTTTTGGAATACAATATTTGAACAAGTTACATAAAGGTTATGCCCATCTTCATGATCCTTTCAATTGACAACAAAAATAGCATTTCACATATTGCAAGATATTAAAAAGCAGAGTTGCAAAAGTTTAAAGATACACATAAATTCAAATTTTCAATTTGTGATATTTTTTTAACAAAACAAATAATTGTTTCAGACTTGTATTTTTGGTGAACTACCAAAATAGTACCTTCTCACCAAGTTTTGATAAAATGGATACATCAAGATTGAGTGCTGTGCTGAATTCGCATGGAATGACCCTATTATCTTATCTCTTTATCCAGATTTACGTTTCCAGGATCGTTAAAGGAGTGAGATGTATCTTTTTGGATGTTTATCCGTTTCTATATATGATACATTTTCCATTTCGATTAGGGAAGGGTTTCAAAAATGTTCATTTCCTGTCATCCTATAACAAAATTTCTATGAAAAAAATTTCTCTGAAAGAAAGTCTGAGTTTTCTATTCAAGCAATTTTTTGAAAGGAAGTCTTAATTTTTTGTGAAAACAATTTCATAGAAAAGACAAGTGTGACCAAGATTGATCACGTATTAAGGCACTGCAATATGTTAAAGTTTTTTTATCATCGTAACTGTTTCATGATATAAATTATTTTACTGCTACTCAAATTGGGGCAATCATTCTTTTGTTGATGTCAAAGACTTGCGGGAAAGATTACTGATTGGATCTTTGCGTGATACTTGAAACACACTGGAAATATTATCTTTCCATCTCATAGTCAAAAATATCAATCCAATCCATATAATACAGTTTATTTTTTTATCCATCTAAATATTTAAGAGTATTTAAAAATGCTGCATTTTTAGTGAAGAGTTTGTTTCGGAAAATTAAGTTGTCTCAATCATACTCGTAAAATCACTGCGTTGTCCTTGACAAGGAATTGGAAAACGTGAGCTGAGAAAATTGAATTTCATAAATATTAAAATATTAATAGTGGGCAGGATAAGTATTTTCATTAGATTCTTGGAAAACATCCTCACAAAACATAGAGCTTTACTATGCTACGGGTACATGCACAAAATATATCGGTTTATTTAACTTGTCATTTTAAATACAATGACAGATGGTTCAACAATATTGAAGCTTGCAAAAATGACGTCAGACCGGTTTGCTATAAATTTTCAACTTTTCATTTGAGCAGATTCTACGTCACAAAAAACTGTACTTCGAAAGAAGCCACATTTCAAATCAACCTAGGGTGACAAAAAAGACTGTTCCAACCGAAAACTTTGCAAACCTTAAATAGATATTGATACATTTCTGATAAGAAATACATTTCTGATAAGAAAAAAGGAAATATGCAAAAATTGTTCAAATATATACATACGTTGAAACTTTCAGTCCAGCATCGGAGAGAATGACAACGAAAGGCATCGCCAGTGCAGATGGTGCAGTTGAAAATCCTATTCAAAAGGTATTTCGTCCCATTTCACTGTTGTTACATGTAACTGGATTGGAAGTTTCATTGATTCGAGATGTGCCGGCAATGCAAAGTAGATTGTCTTACTTAATAACAAAAATTCCAAAGTACATCACTATAGCTTTATACATATTGATGAGCTTTCTTGGATATTTGAGGGCGAAGCATCAGTACGACATCAAAATGGAGGTGGTCATTTTAGTCGCACATATTCTTGTCTTTGCGACATTCGTTTCTTTGCTTCACTCTCGACAGAAGCTTTATTTGTTAAATAAACAGTTAACAACACTTTGCAAGAATACAAAAATTCATGAATTTAATATGAAAATTCGTCTTGTATGGATTTACGTCATTTTCATACTCGCATTTACTATCGGGGTAAACTACAATTTTTATTTTTTTCTGGAAGCTAATAATAGAAAATACACTTTCTATAATTCCACTGTAATTTTTAATACTTTTAGTGTGCCGATTGGAAGCATTATTAAATTTTTTGGTGTCAATAATACTTTGTTATTAACACACATGTGTTTCCTCTATTTCTCTTTCATTTTGTACTACAGTTTTATATGTGGAATTTTCAGTTCTACCTCAAAATTCCTAATCGTGAAATTACGTGAAGAAAATGTAGAGCGGAATTACAAACACCTGATGTCAGTTCATTTTGACGCTACTTTGGCAATGAATGCCTTGGACGACGTTTTGTCCAAGCCAGCATTCTTCACGGTTTTGTTTAGCATGTACCTTATGTTCTGGTTGGTCTACAGATTCGCATTTTGTGAAGATTTGAACTATAGAAGCATAATTCAATACACCCTGATAATTATCTTCAGTCTGTCCCTTTTGATTCCTTTGATACTGTCTGCATCAAACGCAACCGAGCGAATGGCAGAGGCCCGAAGTGAATTGAAATCCTTACCAGGAGTGATGCCATCTCGCTACATGGAAATCAAGGGTCTCCTGAAGAAATCCTGCAAGCACGACATAAGACTGACGTTGTGGAAGATGTTCGATATCAAGAGATCGCTTACAATTAACATTTTCGGAACTCTTCTTACGTACGGAATCCTCATTGGAACTCTTGGAAACACAAGCAGCGGAATAAAGGAAACATGATTCCGTCTTTCTCTTATTTTCTTGAATTATAATGAATCCGAACTGAATTACTGTTCCCTAAGCATATCGTGCTCGTGCATTAATTCTCGCTAAATGAATAACTCGTGGTCAACGAAATATACAGGCAACGGCACTGAACGGTCATATGACCAACTTGGTACAATTCATTGAGTGAAAAATCAAGCTTTCGTTTAGAAATAACTTAATGTCAACAAAACGATTTTTTTTGTGTGTAACGATTGCGTGAATAAAAAATTTCAAATTAGGAAAGATGGTTTCTTTGTTCACGAGAAGAAAACACTCTTTTGAAATCAAAAATTTGAGGATTTTGTCTGACGAAACTATGTTGAATTTTAAGTGAAAATTGATATTACCATGAGATAAAAATTTACAAGACTAAGATGAAGTATCATTTATTTTAAAACCATCGCGTTATTGAATATTTACTCTTATAAAATTCATTTATATATAATTTAATCAACACAAGCATTCTTTATTTATGAAGCCACAAAATATCATTATTACATCTGCTTGGCATGCTTAGTATAAAAAGAAACAGATTTTTCTTTGAAGTAAACAATTTTAATATATGTATTTGGTATTTTCAATTAACGTCACACTGGAGCAACACAACGGGCTATTGGCGACGGTCCGGGATCAATCCCAGAGGGAAAGGTCCGAGGACAACACCACGTAATTTTGAACCACGGTCAGATGACGAGGCAACACCTGAGCTGGCACCCCACTCTCCAAACTTCCACACCACGCCAACGTGAGGACATTTGAGGCCACGACAGATTTAACGTGCACCAGCCCCCTTTGTACACGACGGTGTTTGGCTGGATTCGAACTCGCAACCCTTCGGTTGCCAGTCCGTTACTCTTCCAACCGGGCCACCGTGGCCCTTTAATATATGAGGACAAAACATACTACACATAGCAAATACAGAAAAATTACAATACCATAATAAAAATTTTTATTCCATGTAGTTTTAATAATAATAGGAGCTATTTCATTTTTAAGGTTCTGGCTGTCTGAAAGCTGACAAGGACCGAAGGAGCTAAACCATAAAACAGTAAATTCATCTAAATGTAGTAAGAGTTTCAACTCCGAATTTACAGCATATATTGAGCATATATAGGCCTAATATATATGGTTTTTCAAACATTTTAGAATGTAGGTTTTGAAAATCCAAGGTTTTAAACTTACGTACTCAGTTTTTGTAAATAACATTGTAAAGTTTGCAATTAGTCACAGAGATCTAGTGGAGTGTCAATCAATGGTATGATTTTAATTTTTAGAATTAATTAACTAATAATAACTAAACGTCTTTAAAAACCGATCCAGAAAATATAATATTTAGGTTTATTTGACATATATAGCAAGACTAGCCAATTGCTAGTAAGGAAGTTGTTAACTGAATGAAAATTCGGATTCCAGATCTGAAACGGAAGACTGATTGGAATCCTCTATTGGACTGTGTGTGTCAATAAGTTAATTTTTATGTCCAGCCCTGTTTTTGTAATTGGAAAAAATATCACTTTCAACCCAACATTTTAACGTTTAGTTTAAACACACAGATCAATTTACAGCATAATATTAACAAAAGAAGAAACGAAGCTCTATGTAAACAAAAATAATTTTTTACATATTTGCGTGACATACAATCAAATACATTGATACATTTTCAATAGTAAAGGCCCTATGATTGTAAGGTAGAATTTCCTTCAGCCTGAAAAAACAAGTTCAACGGAACACGATGTAAGTGGGGCAAATTTGACATGAGAAATTTTTATGACTGTCCACCATATATCGTTTACCACGTATACACGAAAAGAACTCGAGACACATTCCCAATTATTTTGAAATCAAGGATTCTTTCATGGATAGCGTCTAATTTCCTGGATAGAGCTATGCCAACTGGTGCAGGCACAATGAATCTTCTTTGTTCCCACATCAAATCTATCTCTTCGGTCAAATACAATGGCGCTCTCAAATCCTGTAATGGTAGATTCTAAGTTGCTGTAGTTTGCTTTTGTGAAAGCTAGACCATTATTAGTTGAAGT
This sequence comes from Meta bourneti, assembly GCA_933210815.1. Classification (NCBI taxonomy): domain Eukaryota; kingdom Metazoa; phylum Arthropoda; class Arachnida; order Araneae; family Tetragnathidae; genus Meta; species Meta bourneti. The sequence goes on from OW119931.1 coordinate 21,447,272, forward strand.
GACATCTAAAATCTCTTTTGCATCAATGATGGTTACTGCTTCCATTTGTAAGAGGGATTTTAATACACTTTTAATGTTAACATGGTAATAGGTGAAATAAAACGCTGCAGACAACCACGTTTCCCCCACTTAGTAATAACAGGTTACTGCTGGAAAGGGACATTCGTAGGAACCTCTTGAAAAATAACCACACGTTTTAGCACTTTTAAAAATGTCTGTTTTATTGAAGATATCAAAGAATTTACAGTTAGATGTAGGCGTCTGATCTCTTCAGCAAGGCGGTGGAGGTCATAAGCTATACATGCTACGTACAGCATCTTCATATGAAATGCCTTAAAGTTTTCTCCAGTTTTTAGCATATAAGCTGCACTATCGGTCAATATGCCTAAGAGTATGTATCATTTCTCTTTTCCTCTATTCTGACAATGAAATTAATTTTTAGAATATCACATTATGACGCAGTTACAAGTATTTATTTCTTTTGCCAAAACGAGGTATAAACCTGTAATGACCGTTGACATAAAGAAGTATGTCAACGGTCAGATTTTTAATCTTAGATACTTTATTTATTTGTAGGGTAAAGAACTCTTTCTAAGCTTCCCATAAGATTTGCAAGAAATGACGTTTAGTAAATGCTTTCCCTTTCTGACGAATATGGATGGAATTGCTTGTCTTATTATTAGATTAATTAATTATTGCTCTGAAATTTGCATATTTCAAAGAGTAAAACCATTTTAAATAGTTTAATTGAAATAAAATGATTTAGTTGCGTGCTATGTTTCTGCAGGTTTCCACAGAATAAATTCTAAGCTTCGCGATGCCTGACATTTATTTTTTGCATTCCAAAGATCTGGAAACGTATTCCAAGTTTTATGTTAGCTCTTCAATAATTCAAAGTTAAGTATAACCAAGTGAGTATTATCTACACTATTAATGTGTGATAGTTTGTCTGCTGGAAATCTATCTTCGTCTCAACCACAGCACGTAGAGATCTGAGAGAAGTGTCAAAATACGCAGAATAAACGGAGAAAGTTATTCCGCCCTTTTACAAATTTCAAAAATCTAAATTTTAACATAAAATGTTAAAAAAATTACCTGATTGGACAGAATGCCGTGACGCCACTGGCTGATTCCGTAACGCTTCCGTAGCGGTTTTTGCTCCAACTATTTTATTATGTTTTTTTGTCAGACTTGACTTAAATATTCGTGTTAAATTCGAGAAAAAACGTAGAAAATGTTCAAAATTCAATATACAGTACTTTTTCGTGTCTTACATTTTACTCTTTAAATAAACATTTAATACACTACTTTTTCGAGCCTTATATTTTACATCTTTAAATAAGCATTATTTTTTATAATTCTTTCACATCCAATGTAGCAAACCTGTACAACTCAACTCTTAAATCCATCGTAATTTGGAATTTCAAATTGTTTATTGCTGCCTTTTTATAGCGATTGTTTTTTTGCGTTGTAATTACTCTTTTTAACGACAAACGTTACTTTTAAATGTTTTCGCTTTGTAAATAATTCATTATTGACTATCAATATTTTTCAAGCGTCTTTTTCCAATTTCTCTATTTCAGAATATTCTCATAACGTCGAAATTCAACGCTTGCTCAGATCTTTCGTTTTTCAGAATTCTACATTTTTTCAATGACCACAATTTCATTTCTGTTTGTATTTATGTGTTCCATTACTTTCCATATTACAGATATATTATTTAGGAGTTAAATTGTAATGAATTATTTTTATTTTCTGCCAAATACCACTAGGCATGAGTAATTTCTTGGTCGTATATGTATATTTCGACAAACTTTCCTTAAATCTTTGGTTAAATACGTTATAGTTTGTAGAATTCTGTTTCATAAGAATAAATGGAAACCTTTTTAAGTAATGTGTATAAATTCTTATTTTAAATAACTGATAACGTTAAAATAAAGTTATTCTAAAACAAACTGGTTCGTTTTAGAATAACTATAAATCAATCGTCTTGTAATGAAAATATGTCAAAGTTTAGAAATATCTTTGAACTACAACGTATGGCTACCCGTTATTAAAACAAACAAGTTTGTTTTAATAACTTTAATAATTTGTCTTAATTTTTGTAAACAATGTTACGTTAAATCAAAACGGGTAGCCATACGTTGTAGTTCAAAGATATTTCTAAATTTTGACATATTTTCATTACAAGACGATTGAAATAAATTTAATTTACATTATTCTCATTTGTTTTTGATGGGTATTATTGAAAGTCGTACTCCATAGTCAAGTAACTACATCTATCATTTTAAATAGGTACCTGGTTTCCATATAGAAATTGGGTTTCTCAATTGAAAAAAGTACCTTAAGGATTCGATTTAGAACGAAATTTTTCTGTTGGAGGAAAGCGAATTTTAAATAAGACTGCTGATCTTGGAATAATATAGTAAAGAAGTATGTAAACTAGGACTGTTGAAAATAGAAATTTTTTGTCATAACTGGCAGAAGGTCAAGGTTGCTTACTTGAAGTTGAAACTGTTCGTATACATCTTAGGTACCTGTGAAACATGCATTGAAAGCAGTGATTTTGTAAAAAGTGTAATCGATTGAGTTTGCTCTGTCTACACATTTGTTTTAAAAACAAGCTCCGTTATTCCACGTGCGGCTGAATAGAATTTTCAAGAAAAAAATGTGTGCTTCTAAATAAAATAACCACGAATACCGTAACAGTTTAATTTGCCATCCTCTCACAATGATAATGTAATTCGAAAACATCTAATCCATGGTGCAAGGGTACCACAAATAATAAATATTGATTGGAAAACTAAGTGCAAGACTACGCTGTAAGTTCCTCATTTTTACTGAAAATGAACTTAAATGGCATTCGTAATCACTCCAAAACGCTAAATCGACTTCTGAAGAAGTCATCTCAGAAAAAGGTTCTGTAGTTTGTTTCACAGCGAGAGTGTGATGAATATGAAATGGATTACATGGATCGATATATTATGCATACATATTTGCGTCCGAAGTAAATTGTAGAAGCTATGAAAAAGTTAAAACAATGTTAAAAATTTTCTGTACACTTAAATGATGCTTGCATTTTTCTATGAAATAGAATCAACATTTAACCAATTCAACCCGAGCATCGCCGGGGTAATTCTGCTAGTACATTTTAAAATATGGAAAGTAATTACCCGCTTCTCAAATACTTGACAAAAAATAACTAATACTCCTTAATAAATATCTTATGTCCATTAATTCAATTTTTTTAGCAATGTACTTCTAGAATTTTAATATTTTGGCTCATTTAAAATGATAATTATCTTCTATATACTAGGAAAAAATTCATGTTATAATTGTTAACGAAGACAAATATTTAAAACTGGAATGAAAATAGCATGATGTAGAACCCCAAATAGATTGTAAGCTACGATATCCTGACTGAGATTTTGTTTTTGTTGTAGTTGACTTTTCGTTTTGCCGTAGTTGACTTTTCGTTTGCTCTAGTAGACTTTTAGTTTTGTTGTATTTTGTAGCAAGAACGTATCACGCATGGGTAACCGGAAATGACCCAGCACACCATTTAATTTTGAACAAAAATTGCTCAACTCAGTTCGGAAAAAGGACGAATCTACTATGACGAATACTCTCACTCAAAATTTACCTATCAATAGTTTGGACTTGTAGCACTCTTGCACCAGGTATGCGACATTTTCAAATTCGCCATCGTTATGAAAGGATGAAAAAGTTAATTTGATGAGATATTTTATCACTAAGTTTTTAAAAGTGAATATATTTTTTCTTCAAAATTCAACTTCGAGGCACGTCTAACAATGAAAGTACTTCCTATAAAAATGAATAACTTCAGTACAGACCTCAAAGGTAAAAAATTACCATTAAAAAATATCAATCGATTTGACAGCTGTTTCTTTATAGAAAACCATTGTTTTAAATAAGCTTTTAACATTTATAAAAAGTTGCTTAAATATAGCTTCAACTCATAAAATACGTCTTCATGATCTTCTGTCAATATGATACAATGAATTTGTAATATTTCAAGAACCCTGGTTTGGACTTTTTTTAACATTAACGTTCTTTCAATAACGACAAAATTCCATTTACTTTGCTTTTTTCCGACTTACATGCCACTTTAAATCGAATACTTTGTTGGTGTTATTGCGTGTGAGGAAAATGAATTACAATTTATTAAAAAAATTACAACAGAAAGTAGCGAAATAAAACTAAAGTTGGCTGGAAAAAAGTTGTTCGGAAGATATAATTCGTGATTATTTTTATCTCGGGATCTCGCACAGTTGCCAAAACTTACAACTAAAAAGTCGACATAATTTAGAAATGCGAAATTAGTTCCGAGCGAAAAACAAACAGAAAATATCACTGCACGTGATCAATCAACACGAGTTTCCGTTTCGTTCCCGTTCGTTGAAAAATATCGTCTGTCGTAACGTTAATATTTTCCCAAAAAAATTGGACGCAAAATAAATGAAATATCAGTGTGAAAATACCGTAAAAAATAATTTTCGGTACAATAATTGCTTTTTCAGCAGTACTGGTAAAACAATCTAAGTAATCGCAATGCTCAATATACAGTAAAGACTCTCCAAAACTTCCAAATTATGGTTGATTTAAGTATACACTCTATGTTTTAGCATGCACCTTATCTAAATATGTAAAAAAAGAAAATTTAAGTAATGTATTCATTAACGAAAGTAAAATATGATGTATAATATAAAGCGCATTGTATTGAAATATATGAAATATAATTTATATGCGCTTGTACAAACACAGTTAAAAAATCAGACATAGAATGGGAAGACGGAAAGACAGACTAACGCAACGAAGTTCAAGCATTAAATGAATGTAAGTACTCACAGTGTGCAAAATTTCATGAAAATATATTCAACTGTTTGGAGATAGTACTGGCATACACAGACAGATGGACACCAAACGAGCAAGGAACGGAATTTTGCATTAGGACCCAAAACAAGTAGAAAACGTGAAAAGGGTCGAAAATATTCAATGTACAAACACTCCATTTTTACTTACATAGATACAAACATATTTAAATTACGTTTCAAGAGGAAATAACTGGGAAAAAATATTTTTTGGGGTTTCAAAGCCGTTTTATGTCTTTTCATGTTGCTTAAGATCTTTTTAGGTTTTTATAGATCTCAACCACCACATTAGGTATTTACATAATTTACATACTTGATTCAGGTTATCTCGAAAATGTCTGGGGGGGGGCTTAAGATAGAGGGAATAAAACCAAATAGGTAAAAACCTAAGAATCTTGGCTTAATAATGATAGATGAGCATCTGAAAACAATTTCGCAGACGAGTGACCAAAATTGATCACGTATCAGGGCATTGCAATATTTTAAAGTTATTTTTCGTCGTCACTGTTTCATGATATAAATTATTTAACTTCTACTCAAATTAAGCGAATCAGTCTTGTGTTGATGTCAACGGCTTACTGGAAAGACTACTGATTGGATTTTTGCGTGATTCTAAAAGCACCCTTTACATGTCATACAAACATCTATTTAATTCATATACCACAGTTTACGTTTTTCCATCTATATATTCAAGGTATTAATTTAAAAATCTATTTTTAGTGGTTTCGCAACCTTAAGTTGTCTCCTAGAACTAAAGCGTTGACGTTAGCAATGAAATGGAAATGATGTGCTGCAAAAATTAAAATTCATAAATATTAAACTCTTACTAGTCAGCAGAATAAGTGTTTTTAGGTTCTCCGAAACTGTCTTTGCCTCACAAAACATAGAGAGCTTTGTAATCCTGGTACAAATAAATATCAAAAAGTGCGGTTAAAGTACTTTGTTATTTTAAAAATGTAAGATAATTCATCATTGCAACAAGCAAAAATGGTGATGTTAGTTGGTCGCCTTATAAAAGTTTCAACTTTTCATTTGAACAGACTCCATGTCACGCAAAACTGTGTTTCGAAAGACACATTTTTAACAACATAGTACGACAAAGAGACTGTTACAACAATAACCCGAAACCTTAGCTAACCAACATGGACAAGCATTGTTAAGAGAACATTTTGTCTTGTATGTGGTATTACCAGGAAATACTTGTTGCGAAAATCATTGCTGGCGTAGATGCTGATACATTTCTGACCGCAAAGAAGTAAAGATCATGCGGGAATTGTCGAAAAAATATACAGACGTTGAAATTTTCAATCCAACATCGGAGAGAAAAACAGCGAAAGCCATCTCCATTGCAGATGGTTCTACTGAAAATACTATTCAGAAAGCAATTCGTCCCATTACACTGATGCTACATGTAATTGGACTGGAACTTTCAGTGATTCATAATGTGGCTACAGTGCAAAGTAAACTGTCTCGCATGATTACAAGATGTCCAAAGTATATCACTATAGTTTTATATATATTGTTGAATTTGAATGGATTTTTGGGAACGATGGTTCACCACGACATCAAAATCGAGGTAATCGTTGCAGTCTCGAATCTTTTTGCCGTTGCGACATTCATTTCTTTGCTTCACTCCCGACAGAAGCTTTATTTGTTAAATGAACAGTTAGAAAAACTTTGCAAGAATACGGAAATTCTTAAATTGATGACAAGAATTAGATTTGTATGGATCTACGTCTTTGTCATACTCGGCTTTACCATCTGGTTAAGCTGCACTTTTTATTGTTTTCAGATAGCTAATAATACAAAATACACTTTCGATAATTCCACTGTAATTTTTAATACTTTTAATGTGCCGACTGGAAGCATTATAAAGTTCATTGTTGTCACCGATACTTTGTTTATAGTACACACGTGTTTGCTCTACTTCTCTTTCACTTTTTATTACAGTTTTATATGCGAAATTTTCAGTTCAGCCGCAAAGTGCCTAATCGCGAAATTACGTGAAGAACACATAGAGAAGAATTACAAACATCTGATGTCTGTTCATTTTGACGCTACTTTCGCAATGAATTCATTGGAGGACGCTTTTTCTAAACCAGCATTCTTCATGGTTTTGTTCTGCATGTACGTTATGTTCTGGTCGGTCTACAGATTCGCATTTTGTGAAAATTCAAACTACAGAAGCATAATTCAATACACCCTGACAATTAGCTTCAGTCTGGCACTTTTGATTCTTTTGATACTGTCTGCATCAAACGCAACCGAACGAATGGAAGAGGCCCGAAGGGAATTGAAGTCCTTACCAGGAGTGATGCCATCTCGCTACAGGGAAATCAAGATTCTCCTGAAGAAGGCCTGCAAGCACGACTTAAGACTGACGTTGTGGAAGATGTTCGACATCAAGAGATCGCTTACGATTAGCATTTTCGGAACTCTTCTTACGTACGGAATCCTCATTGGAACTCTTGGAAACACGAGCAGCGGAATAAAGGAAACATGATTCCGTCTTTCTCTTATTGTCTTGAATTATAATGAATCCGAACTGAATTACTGTTCCCTAAGCATATCGTGCTCGTGCATTAATTCTCGCTAAATGAATAACTCGTGGTCAACGAAATATACAGGCAACGGCACTGAACGATCATATGATGAACTTGGTACAATTCATTGAGTGAAAAATCTAGCTTTTGTTTAGAAATAACTTAATGTCACCAACAGGAATTTTTTTTGTGTAACGATTGTGTGAATAAAAAACTTCAAATTAGGAAAGATGGTTTCTTTGTTCACGAGAAAAAAACACTACTTCGAAACCAAAAATTTAAGGATTTTGTCTGACGAAACTATGTTGAGTTTTTAAGTGAAAAACGACATTACAATGAGATAAAAATTTACAAAACTAAGATGAAGTATCTCTTATTTCAAAATCATTGCTTTGTTGAATATTTATTTTATAAAACTCATTTATATATAATTTAATCAACACAAGCATTCTCTATTCAGCAGCAAAATATCATCATTACATCTGATTTGCATGCTAATTATAAAAATAAAAATTTTCACTGAAGTAAACAATTTAAAAATATGAGGATAAAACATGAAAAACATACTACATGCAGGCAAATAGAGAAAAATGGAACACCATAATAAATATTTGTTTATTCCTTGTATTTGAATAATAATAGGAGCTAACTTATTTTTTTGTGGTTCTGGCTGCCTAGTTGAAGCTAACAAGGACACAAGGGGCTGAACCATAAAATATTAATTTGATCTAAATATTTTAAGAGTTTCAACTCCAAATTTATAGCATATCTTGAGGTTTTATAGGCCTAATATATATGGGTTTTTTTTTTCAAACATTTTAGAATGTAGGTTTTAAAAATACAAGGTTTAAATCTTACATACTCGGTTTTTGTAAATAACATTGTAATGTTTGCAATTTGTCACAGAGATCTAGTGGAATGGTAATCAATTGTAGGATTTTAATTTGATAATTAACTAATAATAACTAAACGTGTTTAAAAACAGATCCAGAATGAATAACATTTAGGCTTATTTTCGATATAGAGCAAGACTAAGCCAAATACCAGTCGCTAACCGAATAAAAATTTGGATCCCAAATCTGCAACGGAGGACCGATTAGAATCCTCTATTAGATTGTGTGTCAATAAATAAATTTTTATGTCCGGCCCTTTTTTTTATAATTAACAAAACATTATCACTTTCAGCCTTACCATTTAAGGATTAGTTTAAACACAGATCAATTTACAGCCTAATAGCAACAATTAATGATATAGCAAACATTTGTCGCTTATGAAAAAACGAAACGAAACTTTATGTAAACGAAAATATTTTTTTTTCATATTTGCGTGACATACAATCAAATACATTGATAAATTTTCAATAGTAAAGCCCCTATGATTGTAATAGAATTTGTTTCAGTCCTGAAAAAATACACTCAACGGAACACGATACCAGTGTGGCAAATTTGATACGATAAATTTAGATGAGTGTCCACCGTAGAGTGTTTACCACGTATACACGAAAAAAACTCGGGACACATTCTCAATTATTTTGAAATGCGGGATTATTCCATGGATAGCGTCTAAATTGGTGCAGGCACAATGAATCTCCTAGTTCCCACATCAAACCTATGGCTTCAGTCAAAGACAATGGTGCTATCAAATCCTGTAATGGTAGATATTAAGTTGCTGTTGTGTGCTTTTGTGAAAATTAGAGCATTATTAGTTGAAGGGACATCTATGGTCTGTTTTGGAGCAGTGATAGTTACTGCTTACATTTCTCTAAGCAAGCAGTAACTATCACTGCTCCAAAAGATCAGTGGTTTACTACGATAGACTCTAATACACCTTTACTATTAACATGGTAATAAGCGAAATACAATGTGCTGCAGACAATCACGTTTCCTACCTGGTAATAATAGGTTACTGCAGAAAAGGGATATTAGGATTAACCTCCCGACAAATAACCACACGATTTGGCACTTTTAAAAGGGTCTGTTTTACTGAAGATATCAAAGCATTCACAGTTCACGATACATTTGCAGTTCACTTACAGTTGGATGTAGGTGCATGATATCTTTAAGACAGTGGAGATCATAAGCTATACGAAGTGACGTAACGCATCTTCGTATAAAATGCCTTAAAGCATTATCCAGCTTTTAGCCTATAGGCTGCACTATCGATCACAATCTGCCTAAGCGTATCATTTCTCTTCCACTGTTCTGACAATTAAATTTAGGCTTTAGAATATAACATTATGTGAGGTAGTTACAAATTTCTGTTATGAGTGTATGTTTATTTCCCGTTCATATGAAAAATATCGTGTCCCAAATAATTAAAAATCGTTTATATTTCGACAAAAAATATAAGATTTAAAATAAATGAAGTATCATGGTAAAAATTCCGTAAAAAATAGTTTTACGAAAAGATAGTTGCTTTTTCAGCAATACTGGTAAAAGAATCCAAGTAATCGCAATGCTCAATATACATTCCAGATTCTCCAAAACTACCAAATTATGGTTGATTTAAGTATCTTTATTCGGATGTTTTAGCATGCTACTTATTTAAATATATAAACAAAGAAAATTTAAATAATGTATGTATTCACGAAACTAAATATGATGTATAAAATGTAGAGCATTGTATTCAAAAATATTAAATACAATTTATGTGTAATTGTACAAACACACAGTCACAAAATCAGACATAGAATGGGAAGACTAACAGACAGACTAACGCAACGAAGTTCAGAGACTAAATGAATGTAAGTATTCACAGTATGAAAAATGTCATGAAAATATAATCAACCGTTTGGACATAGTATGATCACACACTCAGACAGATAGACAGACAAACACCAAAGAAGAAAGAAACGGATTTTGCATTAGAAGGACCCAAAACGGATAGAAAACGTGAAACGGGTCGAAAATATTCAATGCACAAACACTCCATTTTTATTTACATCAACAAAAATATATTTAAAATTGCAGGAGGACATAACTGGAAAAGATCTTTATGGGTTTTTAGATCCTAACCTCCGAATTAAGTATTTATACAATTTATGTATTTGATTCAGGTTACCTCGAAAATATCTGTGATGCTTAAGATAGATGGCATAAAACTAAATAGGTAAAAACGAATCAGTGGCTTACTAATGATATATGAGCATCTGAAAACAATCTCACACAAAGACGAGAGTGACCAAGATTGATCACGTATCAAGGCATTACAAAGTTTTCCTCATCGTCACTGTTTCATGATATAAATTATTTAATTTCTACTCAAATTAGGGGAATTATTCATGTGTTGATGTCAAAGGCTTACTGAAAGGACTACTAATTGGATTTTTGCGTGATTATAGAAGCACTCTTTACATGTCATAGTTAGAAACATCAATCTAATCTATGTACTACAGTTTACGTTTTGCCATCTATATATTCAAGGGTATTAATTTCCAAATGTTGCAATTTTAGTGAAGAGTTTGTTTTCAACCTTAAGTTGTCTCATAAAACTACAGTTGTCTCCTTAACTGTCTCCTAAAATTCATAAATATTAAACTCTTACTAGTCAGCAAAATAAAACTTTATTAGGTATTTGGAAAAAAAGTCGTTGTGATCCAAGTACAAATAAATATCAAAAAGTTCGGTTAAAGTATCTTGTTATTTATGAGGTAATTCGTCATTGCAACAAGCAAAAATAATGATATTAGTTGGTCGTCTTATGAAAGTTTCAACTTTTCATTTGAGCAAACTCCATATCACGCAAAACTGTGTTACGAGACACGTTTTTAACAACTTAGTACGAGAAAGAGACTGTTACAGCAATAACCCGAAGCCTTGGCTAAACAACATCGACAAGCATGGTTAAGGGAACATTTTGTCTTGCATATGGTATTACCAGAGAATCCTTGTTGCAAAAATAAGTGCTGGCATAGATGCTGATACATTTCTGACCGAAAAGAAGGAAAGATCACGATGGAATTGATCAAAAAATATATAGACGTTGAACCTTTCAGTACATCGGAGAGAAAAACAGCGAAAGGCATCTCCATTTCAGATAATTCTGCCGAAAATCGTATTCAAAAAGCATTTCGCCCAATTTCACTCATGCTACATGTAATTGGACTGGAAATGTCAATATTTCATAATGTTTCTGTAGTGCAAAGTAGACTGTCTCGCATCATTACTAAATGTCCAAAGTACATTACTATAGTTCTCTATATAATTATGAATTTTCAAGGATTTTTAAGAACGATGGTTTACCACGACATCAAAATCTTGATAATCACTATTGTCTCGAATCTTTTTATCCTTGCAACATACATTTCTTTGCTTCACTCCCGACAGAAGCTCTATTTGTTAAATGAACAGTTAGAAAAACTTTGCAAGAATACGGAAATTATTAAATTGACGACAACAATTCGACTTGTATGGATTTACGTGTTTGTCATACTCAGCTTTATAATCGGGATTAGCTACAATTTCTACATTTTAGAGGAAGTTAATAATACAAAATACACTTTCAATAATTCCACTGTAATTTTTAATACTTTTAATGTGCCGATTGGAAGCATTATTATGTTGTTTGGTGTGACCGATACTTTGTTTGTAGCACACACGTGTTTGCTCTACTTCTCTTTCATTTCGTATTACAGTTTTATATGCGAAATTTTCAGCGCAGCCGCAAATTGCCTAATCGTGAAATTACGTGAAGAACACATAAATCAGAATTACAAATATCTGATGTCTGTTCATTTTGACGTTACTTTCGCAATGAATTCATTGGACGACGCTTTTTCTAAACCAGCATTCTTCATCGTTTTCTTCTGCATGTACGTTATGTTTCTGTCAGTCTATCGATTCGCATTTTTTGACGATTCAAACTACAGAAGCATAATTCAATTTATCCTGACAACTATCTTCAGTCTGGCCCTTTTGATTCCTTTGATACTGTCTGCATCAAACGCAACCGAGCGAATGGAAGAGGCTCGAAGGGAATTAAAGTCCTTACCAGGAGTGTCGCCATCTCGCTACAGGGTAATCAAGATTCTCCTGAAGAAAACCTGCAAGTACGACATAAGGCTGACCTTGTGGAAGATGTTCGAAATCAAGAGATCGCTAGTAATTAACATTTTCGGAACTCTTCTGACGTACGGGATCCTCATTGGAACTCTTGGAAACACAAGCAGCGGGATAAAGGAAATATGATTCCGTCTTGCTTTTCTGGTCTTGAATCAATGATGAATCCGAACTGAATCAATATTCCTTCATATCGTGCTCGTGTTCGCGACTTAAGTAACTCGTGGTCAATGAAAAATACAGGTAACGATACTAGAACGGTCATATGATCAACTTGGTTCAATTTATTGAAATGAATATCAAGCTTTTGCATGGGACAACAACACGAATTTTTGTATATAACAATTGTGTGAATAAAATATAAAGACTAAGCTAGATTGTTTTTGTTTAGGAGGAAAAACATAATTTTGAAACTAAAAATTAAAACATTTTGTCTGCGAAAACTATATTAAATTTTAAGTGTAATTAATAAAACTATATAAAATTTTACAATTCCATGAGATAAAACTTTAAGAGAATTAGATTAAGACTGCTAATTTTATAATCATCGATTTATTGAACAATAGAAACATAGCCCTAACTATTTTATTTTGTGTAAAATTCATTTATTCTTAATTTAATCTCTAAAGCATTATTTATTTATTCAGTTACATCTTCAACATTACATGTCATTGGGATGCTCATTGCATATAGAAAGAAATTTATCACTGAAATAAACAGTTTTAAAATATCAGGACTAAACATTTAAAACATACTACAAACTTTAAATACAGAACAGATACAGCATCTTTATGAATATTAATAAATTCTTTGCAATTTTTTTATTGATATCAGTTTATTCCTTTATGGTCTCTTAAACTTGTTCTAATCCAAATGGAAGTTTTTGATCCAAAACAATTTGATAGCAATGGCATTTATATCTTTATTAAATAATATATTATCTGAATCTGAAGATTCTGACAATTTACAAAATTATAAACTACCAACTTAAATTATTTCTAACTCGTAATGATTACCAAACAGCGATACCTTTCTTAACAGTATAATGCTACAAAATTGCAGTTGGAGAAATAAGAAATATTAAGAAAATTAAATCTGGAGACTTAGTTGAAACAAACTCATTTTTCACAATCTGAAAACTGCTTTACATTAAAAGATGTCGGTAATTTTAAAGTTCAATGTTCTATTTCACCTCAAATAGCACATTAAATTCTGTTTGAGGTATGATCTCTTAAACGATCTCTCTTATAATTTTTACGAAGGAGTATCTTACAGGTAGGTAGGTAGTCACTTAACGTCGAACTGGAGCAACTCAATGAGCTAATGGCAACGGTCCGGGATCCATCCCGAAAGGAAAGAACCAAGGACAATGCCTCGTCATTCTGAACTACTTTTAAATGACGAGGTTAACACCTGAGTGGTACACCACTCTCTAAACTTCCACACCACCCCAACGTGATGACATTTGAGACCACGACAGATTTACCCCGCACCAGACCCCGTGTCCACGACGGTCTTTGGCTGGAATGAATTTCGAACTCGCACCCCTTCGGTCGCAAATCCTTTACTCTTCCTACTACACGGCCTGTGTATCCTATAGGAATCTGACTGGGCCTTAACTGTTCGGCGGGCAGGGAAACCTTTTCAGAGGGCCTGATCTGACCGATGGGTCGATTAAATCTTTTCAAAAAGTTGTTTTTGGCCTGCGGGTACGGTAAATCTATCCGGAATTAAATATAGGATTATAGGACTACCGGACTGATAAAAATACTAGGATGGCTTATGTGGTCTGTGGGCTCGTGATCAATCTATTCGCTGCAAGTTATCTGTCTTACCTACACGATTTCTTTATCGGGCTGCTTAAACCTGATCCCCTGGAGAACAGCTATTTCTAAAATAGCTAACAAATAGCTAAAAAGCAATGCTGTCGATTTCATTCTATCAAGAATTTACATTTTAACTTTTTAAACACCTGTAATGCCCTACAAAAATAAAGGCCGCCTACACTATGTCTGATGTACACCCTGATGTGCCTAGTCCTGTTCAGTGTTCTAAATGTCAGAGGTTACGCAAAAACTACATGACTTGCTTCTTTTTCCACTTGTGCATGCAGTTCAAAAGCAATCCACGACAGCATCAATTGTTCAGAGCCCGAATGTCGTTTTAATTGGGGACATCATGCCGCGTTCTTTAAAAAATTTCCTAGTTGGATAACAGAAGAAATACAAGTTGCAAAAATTACCAAAACATCTATCTTTTCTTGACGTCCATAAATTAGTTGAATTTAATGCGTCACGTCCTAACGCATCGTTCGCATGTCTTCAAAGCCACAAAAACAATCAGCACAAACAAACCATACTCAGTTCCCAGTAATAACAGCACAGAATTATAAATAGCGAATAAAATATTTGATATACCTAATCCACTCATCATGTTCTCATCCTTCCCCATAACACAACAGAACGAAAAAAATATAAAATAACTAACGAATAACAAAATACTAAATCAATAGGTCTGAGCGTCTATAAAATGGAAAGATTAAAGCGGATTCGGTTTTGCAAACTTCGTTTGAATGTCGTCCCATACACCCGTTCAAACAGACGCTTCAATGCTACTCAGCAAGCTCAAGAATACAAGAAAGGTTTCCTTTTAACCATCTCGCTGCGCATCCCGCGATTTCCGCGGACAACGTAGAAGTAGCAAAATTTGCGCAGCCTGCGATTTCCGCTGGATGCATTTTTGCCGTCTATTTAGCTGTGCAACCCACTCTTTCCCCGTTCATGGTTTCATTTTGGCTTTTCTGTGATGTTTAATTGTTTATTCAAATCTGGGTTAACAGATCGCTTTAGATGTCCACATTTCTGCGAAATATACAAGCATTTTTTTGCAGCATTTTGCGCTCTCTTTTCAAAGCTAAAAGATGTCTGGCAGGAAGCGTTTCGCGAGTGATAGAACCCACATTCCTGACAATATTTCCGACACTGATAGCAGTTCTGACTCTGATATGAAGTATATTGAAGATAGTTATAGCGAAACTGATGAGAATTTCTCGGATTCCTCTGCGGATAGTGATTTCTAATAATTCTTCATTTCTAATAAATGTTTTGTAAGTATTTTGCATATTTTCATTAGTATATACGTTTTACCTTTGTATTTCATAAAATGCTAAATCATAATTTAACCAAGATTAATTTTCAAAATTTTGCTTTTATATGATTATTCTTCAATTTCAATATTCCGACAACCTTTTTTATGATCTAATTCTATATTGAAGAAAAACTCTTTTACAAAAATTTTTTGTATATTTTAACTCTAAAATATATGTAGATTTGAAATCTGTAATAAAATGATACTCAATTTTTGAACCTATCTTGATAAAAAAAATTACGCAGCGAGCGGGTAATCATACTTTAGACAACAGCTTTTGTGCCATAAGTCTGCCTGGTTACCCAATATTCTATACATATAAAGCAGAATTGGCCTCTGTCTGTTCTCTATACAAATCTACACCGTTTGACCAATCCACACCAAATTTGGTACATTTATTCTTTGGAGCCCTGCGGGTAACGTAGGCTACATATTAACCCCCGTTCTATTTGTCTTGGGTATGCAGAGGGGTTAAACGTCCCTTCATCCTGGACAGAGCACTTGCTAGGAGGCGCTCTCTCCCTGTCTGGCTGTGCAGATGACGTCAGCTAGCATCTACAGGAGTCGCCTCTTGGATGTTTTTGACCTTGGGTTTTTTAAAATCTTAGAGTATGGTGCAATCGCAGATGGGTTCGGTTGCGCTGAAAATCGCTCATTATCATACCATTTAGGTATCCCATCTGTGAATTCTTAAACTGTAGCTTAATTATTGGAAGTAATTTTTTATGATAATATCGCTTATTTATATAGAAAGGGATCTTTTTTACAGTCGATATGGTACAGGCAGCTAAAGACAGTTCGAAATCCTCATAGGAATAACATTGCGTATTTATACGATCAATGTCAGACAAATTCCCACTAAATTTCGTACATTCATCCTATAGAATTCAGCGGCACATAAGCTATATATTAACCCCGTTCGATTTGTCCTGGGTCTGCAGGGGGGCTAAAAACAATTCGAAATCTCCATAGGAATAATATTGAGTTATATTAGATGAATTATAAACAATTCAACCCGAGCAACGCCGGGTAATTCAGCTAGCAGTCTATAAACATAATAAAATATGAAACTCTTTCAGTTGTATTATTCACCACGACGTCAGGAAGATCAGGGAAATTTGGGTTCCTGTAATGTCTGAAAAATCACACAGAGGGAAAGTTGGAGAGTTTGACAAACCAATTTGGTTTTAAGAATTTTGTAGGTAGGGTCCAGTGAAAACACGAAAGCAAGCGACTCTTATAGCTTTAGGTAAATCTAGTAGCAAATGAGACCTTAAGTTGGAGAGTTCCAGTATTTCTCTTTAGCTATATTTAATGTTTACAAAGGTCTTTATAAAGTCGGGAATGTCTAACTGCGGTTATAGTCCAACTCCGGTCATTTGTCATTTGATTCACGTGGTTTTGAACTGGTTTATTTGTTATGATTTATGTTTTATGGTGTTTATTCATGCACGTGCAAGATTCTCCTAATATTCCAATAATCTGCTGAATGTGTTTTAATTATTATTTTACTGCGTTACTCGTTCGTATATGTTTTTTCAACTGAGTTACTCGTTTTATATATTCATGTGTGATCCATCTGGAATATTCCATCTAGACCAGGGGTCGGCAACCTGCGGCTCTTTTGATGTAAAGTTGCGGCTCTCCAGTTCCATACGAAAAAATTAATTTATTATCAAAACCCTTAAAAAATAAGAAAATATATTTATTTTTAAGTACCCAATTTCTCAATAGCTTCTATTTTCATAATCGTTAATTACAAATCGCTACGCTTAACATGGCCGCAATGAGATAAATTTGAACTATTGTTTTGTTCTTAGAGATGAGACTCCGTGACCATGTTTATCTTTCAGCCAATTGCATTCCATTTCCGTCTCACCCAAACAGCCACCGTCTAGAGCAGTGGTGCGCAAACCGTGGGTCGCGACCCCT
The DNA here is from genome assembly GCA_933210815.1 of Meta bourneti. Lineage (NCBI taxonomy): Eukaryota > Metazoa > Arthropoda > Arachnida > Araneae > Tetragnathidae > Meta > Meta bourneti. The sequence goes on from OW119931.1 coordinate 21,464,843, forward strand.
CTGGGGGTCGCTTGAAAATTTTTGTGGGTCGTCAAATTCAAAGAAATTTATTTGACAATAAAAAAATATAAGGCTTTTCTTCAACATGTATCAGGTACCAGTAAAGTAGTGAAATGAGATAATATTATTTATAAAAAAAATTATATTTTTTATGAAAACAATTGTCTGTATTAGTATATAATACCTATACTTCGGTAACCAGCAGGCGAACAGACATAGTGATAAAAGATAATTGTCAATTTGAGATGTCCTTTACCTGCTCTCCGGTGTGATTCATATGCAACTTGGGTCGGTTTGATGTTTAGCAGTGGCCATCTTTACTACAGCTCTTTCAATCTAGGTGTGCACCCCTGCTATTTAGTCTTTATACTGTGATCACAGATAGGACGTGCAGTTCTTTTCGTCTGTGCCTCAGTAGTTCGGTTTTGCTGCTTCTTACGTTCATTCAAGTGCATTCTGTAATTCTGTTTATATACCGCTTTTGCTAATTTTAAGTAAAATTTGCAATCGGGTATGTACATAACATATTTTCTAAGTATAGGACAGTTCAGTAGGGTACTCGGAGGGCAATAATAAACAATTAATTTAAAAAATCATTAAAATGTTTATAAAGAAAAACTGCTTTTTTTTATATTTTGTATTATTTTTTCGTTTTTTATTTTTTCGAAAATCAATTATATCCTACTCTGATATTTCCTTGGAAACGCTACCAGGGTGGTTACTATTTTTAAACGTGTAAGAAAACAGTTAGTTCTTGTTTTTGGATTACAGATTGCGGCGCACTAAAGAAAGCCTGCTTTTGCAGTTTAAATGCGTGTAAAAATTTAAGATCATAGTAAGATGAATTTTGAAAAATAAACTATAATTATAATTTTTAAATATATTTTTTCCTATCTTTGGAGTAAGTAATGTTAAACATAATTATATTAAATCACTATAATTAATTTTGTACGTGTTTTGTATTTTTTAAGCTCCAATATTTGTATGTTATGATTCACTGTAACCTCTGGGTACAATATAGATGTGTGCTCGACTGGCAACACCAGTTGAGATATTTACATGCCTCGCTTACCATGTGTAAATTATTACTTCAGCGTTGTATTTTTTATTTTAAGTAGCGAGTATGTGCAATTGGTATAAAGAGATGTTTCTCTAATAATTAAGCTTTCTTTTCTTTAATTCTCATCTGAATAAACAACAAATAAACATGATTTATACAGAGTAATCCCGGACTTTATTTTCTTCCCACGTGGTAGCCGTACGTGACTGAATAAACCAAAGAAATGAAATATTTTTATTTATAATTTTGTTTAGTTTTAGTTTTAATACAAAAAAAATATTCTACATAAAAAATATCGAACGAAATGTGCTATCTAATAAAAAAAATTGAGAAAATATCGAGAAGAATTTATTAAATATGGATTTATATATTGCGTTGTTAATGGGAAAGAATATCCGTTGTGTGTTAATTACAGGGATAAATTAGCAAATGAAAGCATGAAACCTGCTAAATTAAAAAGACATTTGGAAACCAAGCATAAAGAATTAGCAAATAAATCTGAAACATTTGTTAGAAAACGAGCTGAAAGTATGAAAAATTAAATGTATTTTTGAAAAAATACACAATTCCTGAGAAGGCTTTACGGGCATCCTTAGAAGTTTCATATTTAATAGGGAAAATTTTGAAACCACATACAATTGGAGAATCACTCCATTCTTCCATCAGCAATTAAAATGACATCAATTATTCATGGAGAAAAATATGGTAACGATTTAAAAACGATACCATTATCAAGAGATACCGTTTCTCGCCAAATTTCCGCCATATCACGTAATATAGAATCAGTTCTGTTAAATCGATTACAAAACTCTCCTGTATTTGCTCTACAACTTGACGAAGCTACTGACATTTCTAAACTGTCTCAATTAATTGTTTATGTGAGATACGTTTATGAAGAAGACATATCAGAAAAAATTTTTATATTGTAAAAAATTGGAAGGAAAAACAAATGGAGAGAAAATATTTGAAATTATTAATAGATATTTTGAAATAACTGACCTTACCTGGACACTGTGTCGCGGTTTGCACTGATGGTGCTGCAGCATTAACAGGTAGTAATAAAGGACTAAGAGGGTTAATAAAGAAAATTGCTCCCCATATAGTATTCAACCATTGCATGATACATAGACAAGCTCTTGTAATTCTTCATCAATGTCTTTTGCAACAACACAAGATATTACAGGATGTTGTTATTGTAATTAATTACATTAAAAGCAACAGCGCCCTAAACAATCGTCTCTTGTCAATTCTCTGTAATGAGATGGGTTCTGTGTATGAGACATTATTACTACATATCGAAGTCAGATGGCTCTCACGCGGCAAAATACTGCGACGTATTTTCGATTTAAGAAACGAAGCTTACATTTTTTGGTAGAAAAGAAACATATATTGGCTAGTTCATAAATTAATGAAGATTGGCTCGGAAAACTCAGTTACATGGTTGACATTTTCGAAAAACTTAACGATTTGAATTTAAGTCTATAGGGAGAGAATACAAACATATTTTAACATAGAGCAGTAAAATTGAAGCTTTTAAGAATAAGCTGATGCTTTGGCAAGGAGAATTGAACAAAAACAACACAGACATGTTCCTGTGCTTTTCAAAATTTACTAAAGAAAATAATATAGATTTCTTGATATTTGAAAACACCATTTCCAGTCATATGATAAAATTGGAAGAAAACTTTTCGAAAAATTTCCAGATAATGGATTAGGTTGGATACGTGATCCATTTTAGTTTGATATTTTTAAATCCAATATATCTTTAAATGAAAAAGAACAGTTAATTGATGTTTCAAGCTCTACGCACTGCGCTTGAAACACTGCGCATTCAATTTAAGTCTCTGACTTGCCAAAAATTTTGGTTATCGATTGGAAACGAATATGCCGATTTGAAGAAAAAGATAATTAATATTTTGATTCAGTTTGCATCGACCTACTTATGTGAAACCGGCTTTTCAAAATTAGTTGCCATTAAAACGAAATATCGATCTCGATTGGATCCAGAGGATTTTCAATACAAATCCGAACATAGAAGCAATCATGAGCTCTTTGCAAGCGCTTACCTCACATTGAATTTTTATGTTGTAAAAGTTTTTTTAAAGTATTTTCCATTAAAAAATATTTATACCCATATGCATAAATAAAACCATTGCTTCGTAAAATTATGTGTTTCATTCAGACCTCTAATATGGAACAAACATAAGCGCAAATCCCCAAAAGAATTCAACTTTAACTACGTCGATGATTAAAAAAACATCTATTGTCTATCTAGGGGTCGCGACAAAATAGTACTCAAAATTGGGGGGGGCCGGAAATGAAAATAGTTTGCGCACCACTGGTCTAGAGTCTAGACAACACGTCTAGACTCTAGACGTGTTGTCAGTCATCCTCGGATAGCGCGGTCGACGTTACGTTGCATGTGTGTTAATTTAATCGCTTGCGGTTTTTGCGTGTCTATTCGCTTGTTTCAAGAAGAATACGATTTAGAAGCGAATTATCTTCTCAAAGGTATGTACGCGTATAATATAATAAAATCAGTAACAGAATTGGATTACATATCTGAGGATCGTGTTAACGAAGTAATAATGGTAAATAAATTGTTTCCCGTTTTAGATAGCTAAGTAAAATTTTAAAAAATCATTTTTTCAGCTCCGCCGCCAGCATGGCATCTGGTAAAAAAAAGAAGAACTGAAGAAGAAAACCGAGAATTCAATCAGGATTGGACGGAGTCGTTTGCATTCATATGCAACACAGATGGCCTTCCGACTTGTCTCATTTGCCACGAAAAACTCGCACACAATAAGAAATCAAATTTAGAGAGACACTTCACTACAAAACATACCCAGTTTGCTGGTAAATATCCAACCGGTGACGCACGAAAAAAAGCTGTTGAAGAGCTCCAAAAAAAAAACAGTCAAGTTCCATGCTAAGTAACTGGGCGCAATCTTCCAATAATGTAAATCTGGCAAGCTTTGCAGTATCATTAGAAATTGCAAAAAGAGGAAAAACCATTCACAGATGGTGAGTACGTCAAAGATTGTTTTATACGTGCATCTGAAGAACTGTTTCGTGATTTTAAAAACAAAGCAGAAATCATGAAAAAAATCAAAGATTTGCCATTATCTGCTAAAACAATACAAGATAGAACTGCTAAAATGTCTTCAAATGTAACACATATGCAAGTGGAAGACATTCAACTGGCTTCTGCCTTATCACTTGCTATAGATGAGTCTTGCAACATAAAAGACACGGCACAAGTTACCCTTTTCGTCAGGTATATGTCGTCCCAAGGTCCAAAAGAAGAACTGCTAGGATTGCTACCGCTCTCAGGGCAAACTCGTGGAGAAAATATAGCAAATGCTGTGCAAAAATGCCTGGAAGACAATGGAATCGATATAAATAAAATCGTTTCTATAGCAACTGATGGAGCCAGAAGTATGACAGGAATACATAGAGGGGTAACATTAATTCTTCAGAAAAAAATAAAACACGAAATTCTAACGTTTCACTGCATAATTCATCAAGAAGCGCTTTGTGCCCAAACATTTCCGGCCGAAATAGTTGAGGTCATGAACTTGGTAATTAAGATTATTAACAGCATCTTGGCAAAAGCACTCTACCATAGCCAGTTTAAAGATTTCCTTGAAGAAATAGATAGCCAGTTTTCAGACCTACTTCTGCACAATAAAGTGCGATGGCTTTCCAGAGGTAATGTATTGCAACGTTTTGCTTTGTGCTTGAGTGAAATAAAAACATTCCTCAATGAAAAAAGCATTGACCATCCCGAATTGGAAGAAGACAAATGGCTGCAAAAATTCAACTTCATGGTAGATACCACAATGAAACTAAATGAACTAAATCTAAAACTGCAAGGAAAGGGCAACCCAGCCTACGCCTTGCTTGAAGAAGTAGTTTGTTTCGAAAAATTACTTCTTTTTGTTGAAGACATGAAGAGCGGTAAATTACTTCATTTTAAAAATCTGAAGCAATATCACGATGAGACCAATGCAACTATTGACACGAATTACTTCAGCATAGCTTTAAAAAACATGAAGGATGGATTCGCTGAGAGATTCGAGCAATTCAAAACAAACAAAAGTACTCTCGCATTCATAGTAAATCCTCTCAACACAAATACAAATGAGATCAACATTGAGCCATTTGGAATTGATGCTAGATCGCTTCAAATGCAATTGCTAGATTTGAAAACCAAAGACTTGTGGAGTGGCAAGTTCACAGAACTCAAGAGCAAGTTGGAAGAGTTGGAGGTCCAGAAATGCATGCACATCGCGCAGCACAAGTGGACAGCTCTAAAAGAAATTCCGCGAGTTGAGGCCCTCATATTTGGCGCATGGAATAGTCTTCCAGAATGCTACAGTGAGGTGAAGAAGTTGGCATATGGAGTGCTGACGATCTTCGGGTCGACATATTCGTGCGAGCAAGCGTTCTCTTGCATGAATATAATAAAAAGTAAAGTTAGAAGCCAACTACAAATAAAAATCTAGAGTCGTGCTTGAAACTTAAAACAAGTTATAAGCCAGATTTAATCAAACTTTCAAAAGGCATGCAAAGCCAATGCTCCCATTGATGTAACTATCTGTATTTATGTTTTTATATGAATAAATATTATTCCGTATTTAAAGTTCGGATCTTTCCCTTTGGAATTGATCCAGGACCGTCACCAATAGCCCGTTGTGTTGCTCCAGTGTGACGTTAATTGAAAATACTACTACCACCGTATTTAAAGCCGTTTATTTTAAATCAAAAATCAAATATATATAAGCAAATACTATAATATTGAAACGAAAATTTTTAGTGGCTCTTTAAAAACTGGGAAATTTTGTAAATTGTAACTTTTAAGTCTTCCGTTTCAATAGGTTGCTGACCCCTGCCATAGACAGATCGCTAATTCTTAGCATATTATCGAATCTTTTGATGTACGGTACCTCATAGGAACTCTCGGGCCGCGGTGGCCCGGTTGGAAGAGTAACGGACTAGCAACCGAAGGGTTGCGAGTTCGAATCCAGCCAAACACCGTCGTGTACAAAGGGGGCTGGTGCACGTTAAATCTGTCGTGGCCTCAAATGTCCTCACGTTGGCGTGGTGTGGAAGTTTGGAGAGTGGGGTGCCAGCTCAGGTGTTGCCTCGTCATCTGACCGTGGTTCAAAATTACGTGGTGTTGTCCTCGGATCTTTCCCTTTGGGATTGATCCCGGACCGTCACCAATAGCCCGTTGTGTTGCTCCAGTGTGACGTTAATTGAAATAACAATAACAATAACATAGGAACTCTCGGAAATAATAAAAATAACACTAACTAATTTTTAATTTTTTTCGAATAATGAAGTTAGATTTATATACAAATATTACAGATTTCACTCTTTTAGCTCACCTACAAAAATTACTTGTTTTATGTCTCAATTCTCTAGAGAAGGTGCAACAAGTATGAAAGAAAAAATACTTCAAGTTGAATTTTTATACCGGAAAATCAAAACTTCAAGCTCGACTATTTATGTAAAATTTCCCCCAAAATGCGTTAACTCATGATTATTTCAAAAAGCTTTCTGATTGTGCCTATTTTATAAGTTGTCTCTTCCATCTTATAAACTAGCAGACTATTTTATAAGTTGCAATGTACGTCGAGGTGATCGACTTCTGCGAACAGGTAGGTAGGTATTTTAATTAACGTCACCCTGGAGCAACACAACGGACTCCCGGTGACGGTCCGGGATCAAACCCAAAGAGAAAGATCCGAGGATAACACCACATTATTTTGAACCACGGTCAGAAGACGAGGTCCCATCTGAGCTGGCACCTCACTATCCAAACTCCACACCACGCCAACGTGAGGACATTTGAGGCCACCACAGATTTAAAGTACACCAACCACCTTTGTACACGAAGGTCTTGGATTGGATTCGAACTCGAAACCCTCCGGTTGCTAATCCGTTATTCTTCCAATCGGGCTACCGCGGCCCACTTCTGCAAACAGAAATTGCCAGAAAGTTGAGTTTGTAGACTCATGATCCACTCAATTCTTTCCGTTTTCTATTATAGGGTAAGTCGATCTGTCAGGGGATCCTTTAAAGATTGATGTTTGGTCAGTCCAGCAATCAATTTCAGCATGACCTGGAAGTGTCTCTGAAGATGAGCCGCCTAGGTAAATATGTGACAGCTGGAAAAAAGGCTCAGATATCTGAATCTTGATGAGACGTGTAGGTTCACGCATATCTGAACAATTGATCGTCCTTGAAATAAACAGATGCTTGTGTAGAAATCCCCTCGTGCACATCTTTAGTCGTTGTAACGTCTTGGCCCACGGGTATCTGAGACTAGTTACCATTCAAAATATCCGTTTGTAGACTAATGTAATTTATTTACAACTTTGTACAATTAGTCGGTAAAAAGAATGAAGAGTTCATTTAAGGTTAGTTCGTTGGAAAGTTCAAAGTTCTATCGAGGCGCTTCTTATGGCTGCTGGCGGGCCTCTCACAATTCACTCGGGGGAGTCTAATTCACGGCTATGGGTGAGTCTTTTCTCAACAAAAATACTCAGATGAGTATAGAGTCCCAAGGCAGGATATCTCAGTCTTTCCAGATCGGATCAGATCAATCTCCACTACTAGGATGAGCAGTTGCACAGATCTCTCGGAGGCTTCTCCTTCACGGCTACGGACGAGCCTTTCTCAATAAAATACTCAGGTGAGTATAGAATCCCAAGGTGGGATAAATCAGCCTTGTCAGTTCTGGTGAACTTTAGATCTCGGTGAAGTCTCCACTACTCGGGCGAGTAGCGACATAGGTTTCTCGGATGGATCTCCTTCACGGCTACAGGTGAGCCTTTCTCAATAAAATACTCAAGTGAGTATAGAATCCCAAGGCGGGATAAATGCGCCGACAGTGAACGGGTGTTCACTTCTATCTCCAAAGCGGTCTCTCTGCTGACCGCCTCTCTCTCTGCTGTTCTCGTTCAAATCTCCAAGCTCTCTGTCTGATCCTCTTTTTTCTCAAGATCTCAAAAACTCTATATATATCGGGTATTTCTCGACTCCTTCTTTTCGTTTCGGGTCGGTGCTGGTTGGCTGTTGAAAATCTCACCATCTTCGGACCTTCCCGAATGGCTCTCTCACGTTGGCCTCTCCCCTTGACTTTTACGACAGACTTCGGCGGACTTGAAAGGGGACCATAAACCCTTGTCGGCAATGATCATCGTAATTCATCTCCGTCCTTTTTGTCTCGAAATGTCATAGAGAGCGACAGAAAGGCGCCTGCCTTTTGTTTCGAAGCCACAACGATTTCCGACCCCTGCTGGTTGGCTGTCGTTAAAAAGATATTTCGGGTGGTCGCTTCGGTGTGGTCTTTTCCTTTCGACACTTGAGCCGGCAGGATTTTCAGTTTCCCTAGTCGCCGTTACAGCACTCTGACAACCTGTATCCTTTGAGACATTAGCAATATGAAGTCAAGAAAATATTTTATTAAATTTGCTTAAGAAACTGAAGACGTCTTGAACTGTTAGTGGAATGCCACATTTCGATTTTACTAAGAAAAAGCTATTAAAAAGTTTAGTTAAAATGTAAATAATTAATTTGATTACAGCGCAATTTATTAAATTTGTGTAGTTTAATTAATATATGTGGTCTTTCAATCTAAATTTTTATAAAAAGGAATCGTTGAGTATTGTGTCTAAGTAGAGAGTTAAGATGAGTTAACAACTTGCAAAAATTAAGTTTTAATTTCAGAACTAGTGTTCTGTAGACAAATGCAAATAATCCAAATTATCCAGGGCTATAAGCATCATACGAATTCTTAAACTGTAATTTTAAGACACATTTTATCTGGCCACAAAAGTGTTTCTATAAGTTAACGTTCAACAAAATATATTGCTCTAAACTTCTTGATGGAACTTACCAATAATCAACTTAGCCTTGAACTTGGAAAAACAAATGCTACTCAACCTTTTACTGCCTAAGTACCTACCAATCAGACGAGTCAACAACTTAACTCGAGTTTACATTCTCCTATTCTGTGTCAGATTGTGAAGATCCCAACTGTCGCCTGCTGTGAAAAGTGTAAGCACTCCAGAACTACACGAGTGTTTACCTGGTGTTAAATAGGCCTGAGACGGCTCTGCTAATTTCGGTTGCTTGGGTCTACAGACGTCTGGACTGCTTAGTTTCTGTAGGTTTGTCCTGTTGGCTGAGGATTCCAATTTTGTGCCAACTTGCGTATCTTGAAATTAACAGCTTACCTGAGGAAAACACTCGAACAAAAAGCCACCGATAGTTCAAAGCTCAATTAAGTGAAAGGACTGAGGACTTCGAGTTAAAATCTTTTTCAATCATCGGTCAATTACGGCTTAAGTCGCATTGTTTTATATTTTGAGCTATCAATATGGAATCACGACAGTTCCATTTTGCTCAAGATATGAAACTATTTCCAATGAGATAATTTGGGAGTATTCATTTGTAAATTTTCATTTTTTTTCATAACATTTTGCAATGCTTAATGTTAGACTTGTATAAAAGAAATTCAAAGTAGTTTTTGTACAAGTTCTACACGATGCTTTCTTAGTTAAAAAGTTGTTAAGAACAGTGCCAACTGCAAACATTTCTTAAATTATATGTATTTTTAATTTAATTTTGTGTTTCTATTTAAAATCATATTGTTTAAGACATTGTTTCGTTGTACTCTTTTCTCCCGTTACTGGGAGGCCATTGACAATTTGTTTTTACTCTAATAGTCTTATTTATATTTCACTTGGCTTTTGTTCTTATTTATTTACTTTGTCTATTTGTATTTGTATTTTCTATTATTTTTTCTCTGCATAAAGACGTTTGTCCACTGGCTACTGCATTATAAATAAAAATTGTGTTTAAAATACATATAAGACAAAAATACCACATATGCAAAATTAAAACTCTTGTACGGAACAAGGATGTTTCTATCTCTATTTATTTTAGACAATCCATACATGTATTTCGTTCGTGCCCCAGAAGTCAACATTATTTGTGCATTGGCCGTAATATTGCCGACATAATACGTAAGAGCTTGCCTCTCTAATGAAATTCTTCAGCAGTCTTATTAAATAATGTAATGAGAAATACTAATCTAGACCTAACTGAAGGGTCTTACTTCAGTTCTAAAATATTCTATCGTTTACAGCTACAAAAAAGATTTCAGCATCAACTCACTGACTATCAATTACTCGAAACCATACATTCCTCTTTGTCGGTCATGGGACCAAACTTTGAATTTCAATTACCCTCATCAGCTTCGAGATCGCAATATAATTTAGACCACATCCAACTCTAGCACTCAATTTAACAACAGAAAACCAATCTCCAAGACATCCACAGAAGATTCCCGAACAAATTTTAAAGGGGCGGTTTTGGAACCCAATAACACCTCTCCACACCACCATCTTGCGCAAAATGGTTGGTTGACCCACAAAGAAACCGATCCAATTTGCCAAAATTGCTGTTTTAAAATGCCTCTGAAAAAGAAACCTCCTATTTCTATATATCGGTGTGGGGTGCGGTCTGTGTAAAAACACAAATATCGGATTTTCTGTTTTGCAGTGTACGTTCAGGCGTTGGAATTTCAAACAAAAAACTCGAAAACATGGAAAGAGGTAGGCCTAACTCGCCTGTGTGCCTATTACCGACTGATGAAGATGTCGGTATTTAGGGGCGCAAATAACAGGGCTGTGTTCCTTGGGGGAGGGGCGGGGGCGGAGAGTTTGTTTCTCGGTCGATTTCGGCTACTGAATTGAAAGATCCTGGGTGGTGTTTTTCTGACTGTCTTGGTGGCCTAGAAGTTTTTCCCTTGATGAGTTCTGTAAAAAATCCCTCAATGTACTTGAGAGGGTAGATTTTTTTGTTCAAGCAAGGAAGTTCATGTCAGCTCCGAACTTGTCATAAGAACCGAGGAAATTGTGCAAGGAAAAGAGATGTCAAGAGTGGTATGAATATTTGCAGATTAACCCTTCTGGTGGTTGCCTCGATGAGGTATCTCGTCCTTAGCAAAACTGACCGGATCCTGATGGACGAGATATCTCGTCGAAACCAGTTATTAATATTTAATATGACATTAACCTTTGCTTATCATAGCTTCAAATTGCCTTTTTCAGTCGAGATAGCTTAAATGAACATTGCTTAATTTTTTTAAAGGTAATATATTAAAAAAAATCGTGGAATTTTAAAAACGGGAACGCACATGAATATTTTTATGTTAATGAGGACAGGTGAATATTCGTTTTGTGTTCAGATTATGTCAAGGGTCCTTTGTTGTACAACACTTCGTGATGAATTCATAGTGGCCATTGATATTATTTTGAGTTTTAGCATTAACGATTTCCCTTCCTCCATTTATGAAAGCTTATATAATTAAAAACACAAGTCGTGGTATTAATCTTTAGCTTGGTAGGAAAAGGGCCAATGTCCGTTTTGTAATTGGCCAATGTCCCGCTAATTTAGTAATCTTTATTATTTTAATTTTTGATACGGCGTACATAAAATACTTTCCCATGTTTTGAAAACTGGAGAAACCCAATGGGCTATTGGCGACGGTCCGGGATCAATTTCGAAAGGAAAGATCCAAGGACATAGCCTCGTAATTTTGAACCATGGTCAAATGACATTGACAGGAGGACATTGGCACTTTTTTGTGTTATAACTTTCTTTACTTTGAAGGGATTTGTGGGAAAACTCGAAATCAGCGATTTCGGACATACTCTCCTTTACTATCAAGATAAAGAAATGATTTCCGATTCGTCATTCCTTATTAAAACCTAACTTCACACAGCTCGAATGAAAAAGTGTCAATTGCAGTATCAATTCAAATAAAAGTGGACATTTTTGAAGTGTGTAAAACACAACAGATGTGTGTAGCCTAAAAAATACTAACAAGTGCTAGTAAATCCATGCATTTCAATTTGCATACGCTCTAAGAGCAATAAGTATAAGATTTCAAATACTTTTCCGCTCCTTCCCTTAAGAAATTGCCGAAAAAGATCTTTTTGGAAACAGCTATCTCAATCATTATAATATGTAGTAAAAATGCAGAATATTTAGGATTTGTGTGTGTGTATAGTTTGCTTTGCTTTAAAATACATTAGGTGGAGCCCGTTCATTGGTTGGTCGGGATAGGTTTTATGGCCATACTGCGCTAAACACAAAACAAACATCGTAATGGACATACACAAACAAGGAAAGTTTTACTAATACCGAAGCGAAATACGCCTAGAGAGAAATCGAACCTGAGTCGCCTACAACTCTCAGGCTGCTAGCGTAGTGGACACACGGCCCCGGAGCACGGTGAAACAGTAAGATTTCTAAACTTGACGTGTAATAATAAGAAATACAACTAATATTTATCATCGCATTGTCTAAGAAAAGATTTTTGTTCCCGACAGCTGAAAAATCCCTGACAGGGAAAAAAAGCCGCGTGTTTTCCACTCACTGAGAGAAAACGTAAGAGGGGATTGAAACTGGAAAACAATATTTAGTCTTAAAGGTGCTCGTGGGAGTGCTATGGCGTCTGGGAGCAACCGGTGGTCTCATCCCATTGTGCAAGGGTCGGCCGATAACAGTTATTACGGACACAGGGAAGACCCCCTCTGTGGAGGGTGTGGGAAGATTGGGTCCGGCAGGAGTCAGGGGAGCGGAACCGGCGTTTAGACTATGAAGTCTTCATTTTGCAAAGGTGCGGATCTCCTAACTGCTGCCATTTTGGGTCACCAGTTTAGAGGGTTTTTTTTTATCCTATACCAGACCTCAGTCTTTTTGCTATAAAGCTGAGTGGGAGGGTTCAATGGTTTGAATGGGAGGGCATGGCTGGTATAATTCAGAACCGTCTTTAGCTAAGCCATCCATCAATCCACAGCCATGAACGTCACATTGACTGGGGATCCACTGCTGTGTGATATGTCACCACTGGCCATGCCTGGCAGCCTAATACAGTCTAGAAACAAATACAATATGTAACTTTATGGCCAGTATTATTCAGTGCGACGTCAGTAAGACCAGGACAACTTTTGAGTTGGGTTCCTGTCATTTTTGGTGGCCGCGGAAGCCCGGTTGGAAGAGTAACGAATTAACAACTGGAGGGTTGCGAGTTCGAATCCAACCAAAAACCGTCGTGTACAAAGGGGGCTGGTGCATGTTAAATCTGTCGTGACTTAAAATGTCCTCACGTTGGCGTGGTGTGGAAGTTTGGAGAGTGGGGTGCCAGCTCAGGTGTTGTCTCGTCATCTGACCGTGGTTCAAAATTAGGTGGTGTTGTACACGGACCTTTCCCTTTGGGTTTGAGGGGCCGCGGTGGCCCGGTTGGAAGAGTAACGGACTTGCAACCGAAGGGTTGCGAGTTCGAATCCAGCCAAACACCGTCGTGTACAAAGGGGGCTGGTGCACGTTAAATCTGTCGTGGCCTCAAATGTCCTCACGTTGGCGTGGTGTGGAAGTTTGGAGAGTGGGGTGCCAGCTCAGGTGTTGCCTCGTCATCTGACCGTGGTTCAAAATTACGTGGTGTTGTCCTCGGATCTTTCCCTTTGGGATTGATCCCGGACCGTCACCAATAGCCCGTTGTGTTGCTCCAGTGTGACGTTAATTGAAATACCCCCCCCTTTGGGTTTGATTCTGGACCGTCGCCAATAGCCCGTTGTGTTGCTCCAGTGCGACGTCAATTAAAATACTTACCTGTCATTTGTGATCAAGCCGTCTGGCAAGTGGAATCAAACCGTTTAGTTCGAATACCGAGAGATGTTTTACAAGTTGTAGAGGAAAATAAACATCGAGAAATCTCAGAGCTTTTGGATTAAATAACATGTTAGGGATGAGTGAAACAAATGTGCATTTGAATGTGCTATTATGCCTCGCAAGAATATAAGATTGTATTCTGGTTTTTAAAATGTGTGACACAGCTGATTACAAAACGCGAAAACGGAATTGCGATTTCCATAATATGGTACTTGAATAATCTTAAAGGTCCCCTCAAATTAATAATTAAAAATGTGATCCATGAAATAAAAACACACAAGTTTGGGAGATTGAAATTATATATCTTTTTATTAACTTTTTAAGGTTGATTAAACAATATCTGGATTCATAGCCGCGTAATTTACAAAATATTTGCATTCCAAAACATTTGTTGTAAATTCTTTTTTTATATACTAAATAAATAACTAATGCTAAATAAACTACTAAATAATACTAAATAAATACTAATTCTAATACAATTAATATATCGCTGAATATGAAAGCAATACAGCGCAGTTATACAAAATATCAATCTTACTCTCTACTACTATAATCTACTAATTCTAATACTACAATTAAAGCGCATCGCTGAATATAAAAGCGATGCATTCACATTCATACAAAGCATACATCGTTATATAAATGCATAATAATACAAAGTTATCTCAATCTTACTAAACTATATTTTTATTAATTCTAATACAATTAAAGCGCATAGCTGAATATAAAAGCGATGCATTCACATTCATACAAAGCATACATCATTATATAAATGCATAATAATACAAAGTTATCTCAATCTTACTAAACTATATTTTTATTAATTCTAATACAATTAAAGCGCATAGCTGAATATAAAAGCGATGCATTCACATTCATACAAAGCATACATCGTTATATAAATGCATAATAATACAAAGTTATCTCAATCTTACTAAACTATATTTTTATTAATTCTAATACAATTAAAGCGCATAGCTGAATATAAAAGCGATGCATTCACATTCATACAAAGCATACATCGTTATATAAATGCATAATCATACACAGTTATCAATCTTACTAAAACTATATTTTTACTAATTCTAATACAATTAATGTATCGCTGAATATGAAAGCAATACAGCGCAGTTATACAAAACATACATCATCATATAAATGCAGAAACATACAAAGTTATCAATCTTACTCTCTACTACTATAATCTACTAATTCTAATACTACAATTAAAGCGCATCACTGAATATAAAAGCAATGCATTCACATTCATACAAAACATACATCGTTATATAAATGCATACAAAGTTATCAATCTTACTGAACTATATTTTTATTAATTCTAATACAATTAATGTATCACTGAATATGAAAGCAATACAACGCAAACAAAAGTCATACAAAACACACATCGTTATATAAATGCATAATCATACAAAGTTATCAATCTTATTAAAACTATATTTTTACTTATTCTAATACAATTAATATATCGCTGAATATGAAAGCAATACATCGTAAACAAAAGTCATACAAAACATACATCGATATATAAATGCATAATCATACAAAGTTATCAATCTTACTAAAACTATATTTTTACTGATTCTAATGCTACAATTAAAGCGCATCGCTGAATATAAATGCAATGCATTCACATTCATACAAAACATACATTGTTATATAAATGCATAATCATACAGTTTCGCTTATTTTTTACTACTATAATCTACTAATCCTAATACTATAATTAATGTATCGCTGAATATAAAAGCAATACATGGATATTCATACAAATCATGCATCATTATATAAATACTCACAAGAAAAATGTCTTTTTTTTGTCCTTAATACTAATGCTATCAACTTATAATACTAATATTTTTACTTATTATCTTTATATTTTTACTTATTATTATTACTTATTATTACTAATATTTTTACTTATTACTTTTACTTTTATTATCGAAAAGGTCTTACGATTTTCTTTTAAAAAAGTTTTTTCTTAATTCTTTGAAACAGTTTGTTTCTTTTCAGCATATTTCCAATTCCTTTTCCTGATCTGAACGGGATCATGGTGGCATTAGAGCTCGCATCAGAACTCGCATCAGAGCTAACGTCTTCAACGTTGCTAGAATATCTTTCTTCATCTTCATCTTCATCTTCCATAAATCTCAAATAAGGTATGCATTGAATTCTTTCCTTCAGATTGCTCCAATTGAAGAGATGTTCAATACAAAAGCGTCTGTTGTTTAAGGAATGCGGATTAAGTATCAATTCATCGCTCTGAGACGTCCAAAGGTGTCTCAACCCTATGTTTATAGGCCTTTCTAGGTCTTTTAATTCAAGTATAGATGTGCGCTTTCTTGATATATCTTTAGGGATCATCAAAGTACCCAACTTCAAAAATGGAGGCAGAGAATCTCCACTTGCAAAACTAACTTCAATTTTTCGTGCTTTGAAAGTGTCCATAATCTCTTTGTTCTCATTTGTCTCCTTGAAAGCATTCAATAAATCTCCACCGGAAAAGTCGTTAACGTTTCTTTGCTCTGTAAACGTGCCGAAAAACTTGCCACTCTGATCTGATTCCATGAAGGCATTCAGTGGATCTCCATTGGTACCCATCTCTTTGAGCGTATCCGAAAGCTCTCCACTCTCATCTGATTCCATGAAGGCATTCAGTGGATCTCCATTGGTAAAGCTGTTATCATTTCGTTGCTCTTTGAGCGTATCCGAAAGCTCTCCACTCTGATCTGATTCCATGAAGGCATTCAGTGGATCTCCATTGGTACCCATCTCTTTGAGCGTATCCGAAAGCTCTCCACTCTCATCTGATTCCATGAAGGCATTCAATGAATCTCCATTGGTAAAGCTGTTACCATTTCGTTGCTCTTTGAGCGTATCCGAAAGCTCTCCACTCTCATCTGATTCCATGAAGGCATTCAATGAATCTCCATTGGTAAAGCTGTTACCATTTCTTTGCTCTTTGAGCGTATCCGAGAGCTCTCCACTCTGATCTGATTCCATGAAGGCATTCAGTGAATCTCCATTGGTAAAGCTGTTACCATTTCGTTGCTCTTTGAGCGTATCCGAAAGATCTCCACTCTCATCTGATTCCATGAAGGCATTCAATGAATCTCCATTGGTAAAGCTGTTACCATTTCTTTGCTCTTTGAGCGTATCCGAAAGCTCTCCACTCTGATCTGATTCCATGAAGGCATTCAGTGGATCTCCATTGGTACCCATCTCTTTGAGCGTATCCGAAAGCTCTCCACTCTCATCTGATTCCATGAAGGCATTCAGTGGATCTCCATTGATAAAGCTGTTATCATTTCGTTGCTCTTTGAGCGTATCCGAAAGATCTCCACTCTCATCTGATTCCATGAAGGCATTGAATGAATCTCCATTGGTAAAGCTGTTATCATTTCGTTGCTCTTTGAGCGTATCCGAAAGATCTCCACTCTTATCTGATTCCATGAAGGCATTCAATGAATCTCCATTGGTAAAGCTGTTACCATTTCGTTGCTCTTTGAGTGTATCCGAAAGCTCTCCACTCTCATCTGATTCCATGAAGGCATTGAATGAATCTCCATTGGTAAAGCTGTTATCATTTCGTTGCTCTTTGAGCGTATCCGAAAGATCTCCACTCTTATCTGATTCCATGAAGGCATTCAATGAATCTCCATTGGTAAAGCTGTTACCATTTCGTTGCTCTTTGAGTGTATCCGAAAGCTCTCCACTCTCATCTGATTCCATGAAGGCATTGAATGAATCTCCATTGGTAAAGCTGTTATCATTTCGTTGCTCTTTGAGCGTATCCGAAAGATCTCCACTCTTATCTGATTCCATGAAGGCATTCAATGAATCTCCATTGGTAAAGCTGTTACCATTTCGTTGCTCTTTGAGTGTATCCGAAAGCTCTCCACTCTCATCTGATTCCATGAAGGCATTGAATGAATCTCCATTGGTAAAGCTGTTATCATTTCGTTGCTCTTTGAGCGTATCCGAAAGATCTCCACTCTTATCTGATTCCATGAAGGCATTCAATGAATCTCCATTGGTAAAGCTGTTACCATTTCGTTGCTCTTTGAGTGTATCCGAAAGCTCTCCACTCTCATCTGATTCCATGAAGGCATTGAATGAATCTCCATTGGTAAAGCTGTTATCATTTCGTTGCTCTTTGAGCGTATCCGAAAGATCTCCACTCTTATCTGATTCCATGAAGGCATTCAGTGAATCTCCATTGGTGAAGCTGTTAACGCTTGTTTGTTCTTTAAACGTATCCACAAGTTTGCCATTCTCATTTGATTTCGCGAAGGCGTTCAATGAATCTTCACAAACGAAATTTTCTGCTTTTGTTTGTTCTTTGGATGCGAACACAATCTTGTCATTCTCATTTGCAATTGTAAGAACGTTTCTTGTCTGTAGTTTCATTTCAAAATTTTCATTCACAACTTGAATCGATCTGTTTCCATCAATATCACCGTCGCTCACTTCTAAGACATCTTTGACATCTGTGTTGGCGTGTTTTTCCGCCTTTCTTTTTGTAGTCGTTGCTTTAACCAAATCCGAATCTAACTTCATCGTATCACCGTTGAAGGTCATGAACATTATGAAGTATGCCGCCAGAGGAATAATATAAGCTGCATTACCCATTATAATCAACTCAAAAAGTCCCCATATCCAAGGACATAAAATTAACCCTGCAATAACCGCAGATTTATCCATCTTTGTCTCGCTTTAGAAAGTTTGTCGCTAAGAAATCTCAATATTTGCTAGTAGTAGAAAATGAATTGCTTGTATAAACTGATTTGTAAAACTACTTTTAAAAAGAAAGTATTGTCATGAGTGTTCATATTGTTTTATCCTATTGTTATGCGTGAAGTTAAAATGTGAACAATATAAGGCATTAATTTTTGTTTGGGAAACAATGAACAAAGATAATTGAAATTTGGATTGTTTGCCTTTTTAAAAGAAACGGATTTAATCTCACCAAATTTAGACTTTTCTGAAAATAACTCTCCGCAAAAAATAAACTTAACATCAAAGTCATGAAATTAATTTAGAATGAAAATAATTTTCTTTTTTATTATTAAAATTACTCAAATTAAAGCTACCAATTTTTGCAACCACAAGTTACCCAAATTTATCACCAAGTAAAAACAGTTGTGTTTAAACAGATGAGAATCCAAATGTTTTATAAAATGGGCGTGGTAATATGACCTAGTTGGCTTACATGGTGCAAGGACCATATTTGGTCAAGTTGCGCAAAACACAGAGAGAAGAATTAAAATATAAATTTAAAAAACTAAAACATGCAATTCAGTAATTTATGATTTAATATTAAAATTAATCGGTCTAATAAAGGTTATAAAATTAATGTCAGTGATAAATAAAAATAAATATCTGTGGAAAGGATCTCCCAACAGGCTTTTAAAGGTTCAAGATGATGCGATTAGAACGTAAATTCTTCATTTAAAAATGCACGCATTTAAAATTCGCTTTTTTCTCAAATCCCATGACATTACTCAAATATCTAATATGAAATAGAAGTATTTAGTCTCTTGTTATACCAGGACGCACGTCAATTTAAGTCACTTTCATGGGATTCGTAACCCCAGAGCCCCCTCTGGCTACCCAACTACCATCGAGGGTCAAAGGGTTAGAACCCTTCCCTGAATCTACTAGTGATGAATAAGGTAGTCAGTTTTGAGCTCTTAACTCTCCTGGTGGTTGTCTCTATACCGGTATCTCATCTTAAGCAAAACTGACCAGATCTTGATGGATGGTATGAAACAAACTGACCAGATCTTGACCTCGTTATCATAAAAAAATTGGCTATATCTTGATGACGAGATATCTCGTCATAGCAAAATAGGTTAGATCTTAATGGAGGAGATATCGCATCGAAAGCACTCGGAGGTTTAATACATCGAGACTAAGCATTGTGGCCAAAGATGGAGGCTCCCGATCGGGCCGGCTTCCCACCGTGGAGATGACAAGAGGTCATCGTATTCCATTGCTCCACACGTGAGGATTGAACAGTAGCCTAATAACTATATTAAGAGAAATTATTGTTTGCTGTTGTTTTCCTACTTAATTGTAGTCCTTTGTCGTTTTTGTAACTAGAAGTAGTTTTACCTCAGAAAAATTCTGTTATGGCTAAATTAAAGCAACGTGACTGTAAAACGTGAAAGAAACAGACAACGCATGTATTCCATTTTCTTTGTACATAGTACTTTTGAAATTAAAATTAAAAATGAAACTGAAATTATCAAATATTTAATTATACTGTACTCTTAAAAAGTAAATAACAAATACAAGTGTTTGGAACTTAAAATAATTTATGTTTTTATTGATATGTGAATTGTAAATGTCTAGCAAATTCTATTCCTAGGAGTATATGTCTCCAATAGCGCGTTGTGTTGCACCAGTGCGACGTTAATTTAAATACCTACACACCTATCTAGGAGTATGTTTCCCAAAATTACGAGCTCAGGTGTTGCCTCGTCATCTGACCGTGGTTCAAAATTACGTGGTGTTGTCCTCGGATCTTTCCCTTTGGGATTGATCCCGGACCGTCACCAATAGCCCGTTGTGTTGCTCCAGTGTGACGTTAATTGAAATACCCCCCCCCCCCCCAAAAAAAATACGTTTTTCTCTCCCAGTAATTTAAATTTTCTATAATTTCGAATACAATGAAAAGTTTCATCTAGAAACGATGTAAAAGGCTTAATTTACAAATAAAATCATTGTGTTTAGGAAAAACAACAATTAATAGAGAACACATCCTTAAATCCATACTCCTGCAAAAGGTAATGTACTAGAACAGGAATTATTGTGTTGTTATTGAATTTTATTTTTTTATTGCATTAACGTAATTTATTGTATTTTAACTTTTAAATGTATTAATGAAGCAGCTATTTAATTCTGTAAAGTGTAGAATAATTAACAAACATTTTCATAATTCGAAAAATCATGATTTTGGAATGCTATGTTCTTTAACAATTTTACTATAAATTGTAAAATTTAATAACTACTTTATTAATGGCGGTGGAGGTATTTCAATTAACGTCACACTGGAGCAACACAACGGGCTATTGGTGACGGTCCGGGATCAATCCCAAAGGGAAAGATCCGAGGACAACACCACGTAATTTTGAACCACGGTCAGATGACGAGGCAACACCTGAGCTGGCACCCCACTCTCCAAACTTCCACACCACGCCAACGTGAGGACATTTGAGGCCACGACAGATTTAACGTGCACCAGCCCCCTTTGTACACGACGGTGTTTGGCTGGATTCGAACTCGCAACCCTTCGGTTGCAAGTCCGTTACTCTTCCAACCGGGCCACCGCGGCCCCTTTATTAATGGCGTATATGGTTAACTTTTCGGCTTCCTTTTTTCCCCTAACTGAATTAAAAAACGAATGATAAGATAATTAAAAACGGAAATCACTGATTTATGAATAAAAAACCTTAACCTCGTTTTTTGCAATTTCATTTTCTACAATACAGATGAACGAAATATGTACTTTAGAATAAAAACGTAAATTTAATGCTGTCTGTGCATTTGCTTTCCACATCAGGGCAAAATTTAGGCGATATATCACAACTATGTCACTTTTTTAAATGAATTTTCAGTTACGGAAGCAAAGGAATTATTATCTTATTCCTGTCGATGCGTGTTATATGTCTCCAACCTATATAAAGGCAGTGATTGTTCATTTTATTTCCATTAGCATTATCGCGCGCAATTGATGACAGGGTTTTAAAAGTTGATCTTTTCACTACTACTACTCACGTATTTGTAAAGTAAAAACCATGTCGGAAGCAAAAAAGAAGAGACGGCAGTATAGTGTGGATTATATTAAATACGGATTTATCGAAAATCCCACAAATCCATCATCGCCAATGTGCCTTATTTGTCAAAAAACATTTTCAAATGAAGCGATGAAGCCTTCTAAGCTTCAAGATCATTTTAATAAAATACACCCGGATAAGAAAGACAAAGATGTGACCTATTTTCAAGACATGAAAAAGAAGTACGAAATTCATCCAACTACATATATCAAAACTTTTTTCATCAGCTTCTAAGAAAGACGATGACGGACTTCGAGCTTCGTACAATATCTCATTGTTGATTGCTAAAACAGGCAAACCACATACTATTGAGGAAGATTTAATTTTACCAGCAGTAAAAGAAGTAATAACCACTGTGCTCCATAAACCAGCTGCAGATATTATCCGAAAAATTCCTTTGAGCAATAGTTCTGTGCAGAGACGAATTGATGAGATGGCTGAAAACATTAAAGAATCATTGTGCAATCATCTGCAGACTTGTCAATTTTCAATTCAGCTGGATGAGTCCACTTTACCAACCAATGAAGCATTGTTATTGTCATACGTGAGGTTTATCAAAGATGAGAAAATATGTCAAGAACTATTGTTTGCTACCAATTTGGAAACAGATACAAAAGGAGAAACCATATTTAATACATTGGTAAAGTTTTGTGACGAAAAGGAAATTCCTTTTAATAATATTTTGTCAGTTGCTACGGATGGCGCACCGGCTATGACAGGGCGTCACAAAAGCTTCATAGCGTGCTTAAAAAATAAAGTTCCTGATGTGCTTGCTGTGCATTGCGTAATTCATCGCCAGCATTTGGTTGCGAAAAATCTGAGTGAACGCCTCCATACATCACTGCAATTTGTTATCAGAGCAGTTAATAAAATCAGAAGTAACTCGTTGAATGACAGATTATTTAGTCAGCTTTGCATTGCCAATGATGAAGATTTCAACCGATTGCTGCTTCACACAGAGGTGCGCTGTCTGTCAAAAGGTACTTGTTTGACTCGATTTTACAATCTGTTTGGGTCTGTGATAGAGTTCCTAGGAAACGGACACGGAATTGCGCGACAACCTCTTCTCATCAAAGAACGATATTGCGTACTTGACAGACCTGTATAAATTGTTTAATGATGTCAATCTCCAACTTCAAGGCGACGACTAAAACTTGATTAAGACAAAAAATAGCGTTGCTGCTTTCGTGTCCAAACTGCTATTATACAAAAGAAATATCGGCAGACGCGAATTCAATAACTTCCCAAATTTATCAGCAGTATCATTCAAGCACGATGACTTGCTTGTTTACTGTCAACACTTGGAAAACTTCCACAGTGATTTCAAGGAACGATTCCAGGACATTTTAAACATGGATATACCAGACTGGGTTTTGGATCCTTTTTCAAATTTCAACACAGCAGGATCATCCCAGTTAGAAGAACTAATAGAACTGACGACAAATGAGGAATTAAAAATTAAATTCAAGAATGGCTACCAAGAATTTTGGCTGCAGAAGCCGATTTTGCAACTGTACCCAGGATTATGGTCGATTGTTCAACGATTTCTGATAGCATTCCCATCTTTAGCTGAACGTGGATTTAGTGCTGTAGCAACGTTGGTAACTCAAAAGAGAAATCGGCTCCATGTTACTGAACGCGGCGACTTAAGGTTGCTTTGAAGTAAAATCGAGCCTGATATTAACAAACTCCTTAAATGCATCAAATTCAACCTTCTCATTAGATAAGTTATAAATTCAATGTCTTTTGAATGTTAATAAAAATACTTTTCAATATAATTAAGTATGCATTTTAATTGTTCTCATTGAAACAGTCTTCTTTAAACTCAGAAATAGGATAGGGTCATATCCTATCTTACGACTATAGTATATAATATTACACGTTTAAATATAATCGTGGCAATAGCTGTTTCAGATTCACAAGTAAAAAAAATTGGGGGGCTTTAGGAAAAAAAATATTCTCAAAGTGGGCGGTGGGCAAAATAAGGTTGAGAACCTATGCTCTAACATGTATTGCAGTTTTTCAGCTCAGATGTCAACGGCTGTTTCACTTGAGTGAACTTCTTCCAGGTTTTTACTGAAAACGGGTTAAAGTTTTAAAACGACCCATTCTGTATCAACAAACTTTCAGAATCACTTGATACAAATGACGATGGGTTTGATAATCATGAGTCTGGATGTCCATTTATATCGAGAGATAGAAAACAAAGGATGATTCCACTTTATCCCCAATCTCACACATAGGAAGCAGCTAGCATTGGATGTTTTGACAACAACAACGCGTAAATATTTGTAGTAAAATTTTGAGAGTAACAGGGGCAAATATCACAATACTTACTTAGCTGATATTCGTACAGGATGCTTCAAAACTTCCTTCAGAAATAAAGCACAACATTTAACCGTATTCAAGCAGGGATGTGTGTCCCCTAGCGCCACCTGGATTAATTAGAGTAGGCACTAGGGTGTAGAAATGAAAGAGCAAGTGTGTGAACAACATTTTTATTACCTTTAATTCCAGTTTGACGGTATCCGCTGTTGCAGTTAAACTTACAGTTTCATAGTAGTGGGGCTTAAAGTTACGGCCACAAACAATATTTCATACCTGGCAGCGTCGATGCATGGATTCCAGTGCTGCTGACACATATGATAAATACGTGTCACCCATCTGAATACCATCCTTCCCTTAACCCTCCTGGTTGTTGTCTAGATGAGGTTCCTCGTCATTGGAAAACCTGAAGAAATCATGATGGACGAAATACCATTAGAGAAAAACTGACCATATCTTGATCTCTTCATCATAAAAAAATTGGCAATATTCTGATGACGAGACATTTCATCATTAGCAAAATTGGTAAGATCTTGATGAATGAGATATCTTGTCGAAACCACTTGGAGGATTAAACTAAGGCTATTGTCTATGAGCTCCATTTTTGATGAAACTTACATTGGTTACATATTCTTTAATATTTAAAATGTAAGAATAATTGCACCATTTTGTCCATGAATGCATAGGTATTTGCATTTGTCAAATTTCAATTGGTTTACCTTTGTAAAAGTTCAGGTTGGTAACCTGCTGTGGACAATGGCTAGTTAATTTTATTTTATTTGCTTTAGCTATTGCGTCCTGATCAACACTGGGGTGATCAGAATTTAAGCTTAATTTTTTCAAAGTATATTTCATAAATCGATTTTCCGATTTTCATGAAACACGGTATATTTGAATTAGCGCACAGTGCACAATAGATAAAAATAAACTGATCTTAACCATGGAAAGTTCAAAAATAAGTAACGCGGGCACCTATTTCTTGTTACCGTAATGCACAAAACTAAGCAGGTCGTGTATAATTAATAGGTGTGTATCTCTCTCTGTGTATGTGTGCAAGTCGTGCACCGTATTTTCATCAGGTTGTTCAAGATATATGTGACAAACAGATCTGATCCTGGCAAATTTTCTAGTTCCTTCAAAGCTTGATAGGATAACAAATTCACCCAATTACACACGGTGCTCTCATTTGGACGGCAGCTTCCTATAAAGGTTTACCAATAGTTTCGTCTTTAACACCTGTGGTACTTTTGAATACTACAGAGTATTTAAGTTTACATGTGATCAACCATACAACACTATGCTTGCTTATTCGATGGCATCGCAGCCACCAAAAATTGCTCCCTTCTCATGATGGTATTGTGATTGTCAAGTCCCATTCTCGTGGATTATGCCTTTATCTCATTTTGTTGAAATCAATTGAAATGTGTAAACAGATCAATAGGGATAGTTGTTGTTCGGTGTAGAGCACATTTCCTCACTGAATCAAAATATCCAAGAGAACATTCGATGTTCTTGAACGTAATTTAAAAGAGTCATCCGATTCGTAGAGGAGAATGAAGCTGCTGTACTTTCAGTAAGATGACAAGTAGTCAGAGACTATGCATGTTGTAGAGTGGTATTGAAATTTTATTCTTGCAGTAGACAATTTAGGAGAGGGTATATTTTATGACGCCTCGCTGCAAATTCATTAAATCCTACCTTCTTGGAAATGTTGAGTAAATTAACGTTCAAATTATTCTTGTGATTGTTTTCAAAACTTAGTATCATTTTGTGTGCCATTCATCCATCCTTTATTTTATTCATTACAGAAAACTGCAAGCATTGTCTTTATATTTATTGTTAATTTCCCCATCAACAATGACATCTCTACTCTTGTAAAGTGCAAAGATTCAATACGTTTTCCTCAGTCAACATTATTCAGAGTACGAATTACACACCAGACCGATAGTTCGATATAAAGTTTTCTCTAATTTTTTTATTCATACGGTATCTATGTAAATTAAAATGGAGTGTTTGTTCATTGCATATTTTCGACCCATTTCAAGTTATTCATCCATTTTGGGCCCTTCTGATGCAAAACCCATGTCTTAAACGATTGGTGTTTGTGTGCCTTTATTACATACAAATGGTTGAATATATTTTCATGAAACTCTGCATAATGTGAGTACTTACATTCATTTAGTGACTAAACTTGGTTGAGTTTGTTATGTCCTTATCGTTCTATGTCTGATTTTGTGTCTTTACAAGTATCACATAGATTTTATTAAATATATTTTTATACGATAGATTATTTGATACATCATATTTTACTTTAGTGAATACATTATTTAAATTTTCCTCATTTACATATTTAGATAAGTTGCATGCTAAAACATCTGAGTAACTATACTTAAACCATCATAATTTGTTAGATTTTTGGTAGCTGGAATACATATTGAGCATTGATATTACTTGGATTGTTTTACCAGTACTGGTAAAAGGCAATTATGTTTCCAAAATTTCACTCTTATATTTTATTTATATCGAGCCTTACTTTTTTCTTTGCAAAATATAAACGATTTCCGAATATTTAGGGCAGACGATATTTTTTACGAACGGAAACTTGTGTTTGTCAACCACGTGCACCGATATTTTCTTTTTTTCGATTAGAACTAATTTCGTATTTTTAAATTTTGTCCAAATTTCAGTTGTAAGTTGTAGCAAGAATGCGAATTAATACCGTGAGAACAACTTTCTTTCTGCGAACTTTGCTTTATTTTTATTAAATTCATTAAATATTTTATTTTTTAATAATTCCCTTTCAGCTCATGCAATACCACCTCAAAGTATTCGATTTAAAGTGGAATGTAAGTTAGAACAAAGCAAATTTTTAGTAGAATTTTGCTGTTATTAAAAGAATGTTAAAGTTAAAAATTCCGAATTAGGACTCTTGAAATGTTATAAATTCTTTGCCATAGTCACAGAAGGTCAATGAGGCTTATTTTACGAGTTCAAGCTTTTGGCAACGTATGAAAAAATTTTAAAAGTTTGCTGAAAACAATCATTTAAAAATATCTCTGTTAAACCGATTTGCCATTTTAGGAAAAGGCAATAGGTTACCTTTTCTTTGTCTGTACATGAAGATATTCAATTTTAAAACAAGTTTTTTATTATTGCACGTTTCACAAAATGGAGTTTTCAAGAAAAAATGTATCCGCTTTAAAAAAAAGTGATGAATATCTTATCAAATTAATCATCCTTCCCTTAAAGATAGCGAAAATCGAAAGTGCATTTCCTGGGGCGAGAATGTCACAAATAAAAAATATTGGCAGACAAACTATGAGTGCGATAATAATCGCCGTAGATTTGTCATTTTTATGAATAACTTTTACATGAAAAGAAACGAAAGGGCATTCGCCTAATCCCCTCAAAATATTCTTTGGTAGTAGTTATTTTAATGTCACCTTTCATCATTTTGTAGCTTTGTCATACAGCAGAGGTGCGATGTATGTGAAATGTATTACATGGATGGATGTGCATGTATAGGATTTGTGTCCAAAGTAAGTTGTAGAAATTATAAAAATGTTGAAAAGGTGTTAATAAATTATTTTACACTTAAATGATTAGGCATTTTCTACGAAAGAGAAAGATGATTATTCTGGTCACTTTTTCAATCTATAGTGAACGAATTCAACTCGAGTAAGGTAGGGCAATTCTGAAAGTTCGAAATAAAATTAGAAAATGAAACATTAATTTTGACGTTGCCAGATACGAAATTGCGCTTTTCGGATTAGACTCTTTTCCTTACAAAATATTAGATTCAATCCGCAATCATAAAACTCAATGATATTCTATGGGGATTTCGAATTGATTTTAGCCCCCTCTGCACACCTACGACAAAGAGAAAAAAGGTTAATATATAACTTATGTTACACACAAGATTCTGAGGAATAAGTGTACCAAATTTGGTGTGGATTGGTTAAACGGTGTAGATTTATATAGCGTACAGACACACAGAGAGAAATATGTTTCGTGTAATGAGATCATATAAAGTGATATGCTTTTTCACATTAAGTGATATATTTTTCACATAAAGTGATACGCCCACAGTTTTTCTAAATGTTTCTCCATAGTGCCATTTAAGGGTTAATAGAAATAAAATTACAAAAGAAACACTGGTTTTATAAATTTTTGCCACTTTTGTTTGCGCATCGGAAATGAATTTTGGAAAGAAATAATTTGAAGCACGGGAATCTTCATTCTATCAGAGTGGAATCGATCTCATTTATTCTGCGTCATAGGTACACGAGTTCTAAGAAGTGTTTCTTGAGAACTGCACTTGCAATCAATAAGTAAACCGAAATCGATTAATTTAATGGAAATTTTGTTGACAAATTGGATCGATCTGTATAAATAACTGAAAAAGTTGCTATTTTAATAAACACTGCAAAATGCATTGACAAAGGACTTGTTCTTTTGATGCATTAGTTATTAAAAGAATATTACAGAGTTCACAAATCAATCATGTTATTTTTTACTTTCAGAAGTATTTGCATCGACCGTATATAAATGCATTGCAAATTAGTTTCGCTTATGGTGCAGCTTATGGCTTCGTCATGCAGGTGACAAAATGATATGATTAAATGGATGCTGAAGAAGGTCTTATGCACAAGGAAATTTCCGTTTGGGAAAACTATGAAAAAAATAACGCCAGTCCGACTCTTTGGTTACAGCTGCAAAATTCTTCGAAAGGCGTGTATTCCTGTTTTGGTTTTACTACAGATTGTAGGAGTTCCTATTCTACCTCTTTGCGGAGAACACAGGAAGAGCAATGTACGTCAATTCCTTTATAACTGTCCGAAGTACTTTTTTATTTTCATGATGGTAATCGAAATCATACTCCATCTGTGTGTTTTAAAATTTGGTTTCAGTCAGACGAACGTAGTGTTAGTCTTCAATATAATTCTTCGTTCAAAAATATATATTTCCATCATCTGCTCCTGCGACCGAATTCGTTCGGCATTTGAAATCTTATCGGACATATCCGAAACGATACCTCTCAGACACAAGTTTGAAAAGATTAAAGGCTCCCTTTGTCGACTTTGCATTGTAGTTTCCATCTTAGCTGCGGTTCGAGGTTTTTTCACTTTCTTCAAAATACAAGGGGAATTTCGCTCCCTCCATCATTGGGTTGAACGGTACTGTAGACAAATTCCTTTTGTATCCTTAACTCAGTCTAATCTCTCGATCAGCTATTTTTGTTTACTGTACACTTGCCTCTGCGATTACGTGACTGCATGCTCGAATCACCTCGAGGTCTCTCTACAGAAGCCAAGAGCCGATCGAGATTTTCTGCAACTGATTCAACTCTACGATGACATTTCTTCTGGCATTAAGAGAGTAGACGAAGCATTTTCTCTGCCAGTTTTCATGATCCTCTTGAGCTGCATGGTGTCTTCATTTTGGGCTGGCTACGATTTCGCTTTCAAAACATCTATGAGTACAATGGACATGGCAATGTATTCTGCAATAGTCATAACGAATCTTATGCTCATGATGAAGATAGTGTGGTCTGCTTCGATTGCCACCGAATCGGTGTCAAATGCTCAGGAGAGTTTGATGGCCCTACCTGGGATGATACCAGGACGGTATTTGGAGTTGAAAGCGCTTCTTGCCAAATACTCGAGGCGCCAAAACAAATTGACCTTGTGGAAGATATATGACATGAAGCGGTCTCTCATTTTTAGTGCTTTTGGAACTCTACTTACTTACGGAATTCTTTTAGGAACCCTAGGGAACGTACAAGACGGATGCTGATACTTTATTAATTATATATTTTATTATTGGTCTGGCTACGATTTTACTTTCTATACCTGTTTTACTCACGACATCATGGTATTGTATTCTCTTGTAGGAATAAAGAATCTTACGTTCGTGCTGAAAATAGTTTGGTCAGCTTCGTTGTTAAATGCTCAGGAGAGTTTGGTGGCCCTACCTGGAATGATACCAGGGATACATAAGGAATCTCTCGCAAAATACTCGAGGCCCCAGAACTGACTGTGTATAAGATATATGAAATGAAACTGTCTCTCATTATTAGCGCTTATGAAACTGTACTTACGGAATTCTCTTAGGAACCCTAGGGAATGTTAAATGTGGATGTTGTTACAATACTGCTCGTACTATGTAAACTTAGATTTTGTTGTGAGTATAAAGCAAAAATGCATCCAAAAAAGAAATATGTACTATTATAAGAACACGTAATTTAAGATATCACAGACGCATAAGGCTTGTATTTATTCATTTGAAATATTAAAATAAATGTAATAAATTCGGCTAGTCAAAGGACACCATATTTCATTACTAGAAAATATGCATTTTTTCTTCTTATTCTTTTAACCCTCCTGGTGGTTGGCTTCTTATCTCGTCATTAGTAAAACTTATCACAACTTGATGGACGAGATATCTCATCATTAGCAAAATTTGTCAGATCTTGATGGAAGAGATATCTCGTAAAAACCACTGAAGGCTTAATAGCTATTCATAATTGTGTATTAACATTGTAACCTGAATTAAACTTTATACGCTTGAGTCAAAGTAGATCAACCAAGCGCTAAAACATGCGTGTAAATTTAGAAATTTTTCATCAAAAGACGCAGTGTGCTTTCCTTACACAAAGCATTAGGTTTTGAGTTGTTAATCAAGTTGGTGATCAGTAGGACTGTCAGAACAATTTTAGGGGCGAAAACATTTTTAGACTGTTTTCTTGAGTGCTTTTTGTTCAAAATCTAGAGCGGTAAAATAGCTTCATAAATTGTTGCAATAAGATAAGAGAATTTTAAGCATTTTAATTTCCACATCATCTAAGGTATCACTCAAATCTCACCATGGAGGTGAACAGGGATAAGTTGTGTACGGGTAAGTTGGCCACTCGCGATATTTTGCAAACTATTCGATAGATGGTACTTGAAATCGAGGAAAGTGTGTTTCGACACTCCTTCTTTGTCATAAATTAGCGTCAGAGGAGAAGCAGACAAACAACCAATTGGAATTATCAAATTTTGATTCAGGTAAATAAATTGTAACAAATTTCTATGCATTTATTTAATGTAATTGTACTAATTTCATACAGAAATAAAAATAAATACAAGTAGAGTGGTCAAATCACTCTACTTGAATACTAAATCTATGCTTTGTTTTTGTAATACATAAACCCTTTATGTAAAACCTTCGAGGTAAACACCTGAACTGGCACCTCACTCTCCAAACTTCCTCACCACACCAACGTGAGGGAATTTGAGGGTAAGACAGATTTAACGTGCACTATTCCTTTTATACACGACGGTCTATGGCTGGACCGAGTTTCGAACTCACAACCCTCCGGTTGCCAATCCGCTGCTTTCCAACTGGGCCACCGCGGCCTCTTGAAATCAAGGGTCAGATAAGAACCAATTGGAATTATCAAATTTTGATTTAGGTAAATAAATTTTTAAGAAATTTCTAGGATTTATTTAATGTAATTTTACTAATTTGATGCATAAATAAATGCATGGGTCAAGACACTCCACATCTCATATATTTCAGGTTGCGAGTTCGGAACTAGGTCTAGCCAAAGACCATCGTGTACACGGGGGCTGCTGCACGTTTAAACTGTCGTGTCCTCAAATATTCTCACGTTGGCCTGGTGTGGAAGTTTGGAGAGAGGTGTGCCAGCATAGGTGTTTATCTCGTCTTCTGAAAGTTGTTCAAAATGACGAGGTGTTATCCTCGGACGTTTTCCTTCGGGATTGATCCCGATCGATAAAAGCCCATTGTATTGCTAAATTGAAGTTAAATCAACTAACTACCAACCTCTTCAAAATTTATATCATTCATAATTGTTGCTGATAGTGTTGCGAGATTTAAAGATTTATTTTGAACTAAACAGAATTTTAGAAAAATGCTTAATTTGAAACTCTTCGTAAGAGATGATTTTAGTACAATCAATAGAAAATGGGAGTTCAAATGGTCAATACGATCAGTATTGACCATTATTGAAAATTTAGTTTACCAATAATTTTGCATCGTGACGAGCCTTTATCATGTGAACTATATGCACTTGGAAAATGAGGTTTTGAAATCTAAAAAATAAAGCTAACAAGATCTGAATAAAATGCAATGAAATCGATAGAGACTAATATACTAATAGCCAAATAGTTTTAAGAATTTTCGAACACGCTATTATTAAATTATCCTTCAAACCTTTTTAGCTATCGTAAAATCTTCCCCCGTCTATTTCTATAACCAAATTTATTACTATAATGAGAAGTTAATGGACGAATTGAACTGCTTAGTCTAGAATTCTGAGTACGTTATTGGTGCCATGACACAAAGAGAAGCATATTCAAAAGAACTGTCAATAATAATTTTGTTTCTTGTTCTTTAAAATCCATTCAGAAACATGTTTATTTGTTTCAGCAATCATATGTGGATTTTAATATTGACCCACTTATTTTGTTTTCAAAAACATCCGTAGAGTGATTTGAAATATACTCGAAGTCGATTTAGTCTTATAACATATTAGTGCTGAATGCTGGTGTGATAGAACGCTGAAAAAATGAAAGGTTCCTATTTTAACAACTTTAGGAAAACGTCAAATAAACTCATTCCACTCTTTTCTAGCAGAAGAAATGTTTTGTACAAAACTTTTTTTCCAGTATTAGCTTTACTGCATACCTTGGAATTTATATCCTGCCTTTAAATGGATTATACGGATTTAAACGGATTATGCTTCAATCCTTTTATAGATGTCCAAAATATTTGTTTAGTTTCTTGCACGTCTTGCAAATGGTTCTAAGTGCATACTCTATGATGATCGGTTTCAACATTACTAAAATTGTGATTGCATGTAACCTATCACTTCGGGCTGTGATATATTTCATGACTAGTTCGTTCTGTGATCGAATGTTTTCAGTATTCGACATCTTGTCGAAGATCTGTGAAAAGATATCCCTCAGAAAAGAATTGAGAGATATTAAAGTCTCCATGTGTCGGTACTGCATTGTACTCACCGTCTTAATTCTAGTTTGGAATATTTGCTGTTTCTTGGAACCAGAAGTGAGGTGTCGAAATTTTCCAGATTCGGTTCGAAGCCACTGTGTAAACCTTCAATTCCTTTCGATTGTTCAGTCCAATCTCTCAGTTTTCTATTTCAGTTTATTATACAGTTCTCTATGTGATTTCATCACTGCGTGCTCGAATCACCTTGAAGTAGCTCTGCAGAAACAGAAAGTTCAGCAAGATTCCCTGCAACTGATTCAACAATACGATGACATCTCTGCTGGCATCCAAATTTTGGACGATACATTTTGCCTACCCATCTTCATGATCCTCTTGAGTTACATGACGTCATCGTTTTGGGCTGGGTACGATTTCGCTTTCAATGGATCTTTAAGCTACAACATTATAGTATTGTACTCTTTAGTGTAGTTAACAAATTGCACGCTTATTGTGAAGGTAGTTTGGTCGGCTTCGATCGCCACCGAATCGTCGTCGCGACCTCTGGCATATCTGATGGCCCTACCTATGATGATACCAGGGGTGCATAGGGAGTTCAAGAGGCTTCTCGCCAAACATTCACAGCACAAGAACAAGCTGACCTTGTGGAAGATGTATGACATGGAACGGTCGCTCATTGTTAGCGTGTTTGCAACTGTACTTACTTACGGAATTCTCCTAGGAACCCTAGGAAACGTAAAAGACAGACACTGATACTTTTATATTTATTCATTTGTATCTGTATGGTTCACGTAAAACCTATGTATTTAGTATGCAAATGTGCACCTAAGAACTTGCACGTTAAAGTATATTTGACATAAATGTATTTACACACATAAAATATTGAAAGAGTGATCAACAGTAATTTGGTAAGCGAAGAGACAAGGTCGAATTGATATAAAATATATACTTAGTTAGCTTTGCAGTTCTTAAACAGATATATAAACAGTAGTTCTACTTCTCAACGCAGTGGTGCATGAAATAGTAAAAAGGAAAAGAATCTAAACATTTTTGAGGCAACTATTCCAAATATTTTGTTAATAAAATATTAGAGAATATAAAGTAATAAATAAAATTACAAATTACATTTTCTGAGATTGTCCCTATGTCAAATATTCCTCCCTGAGTGTGTTTCTCTCTTCTGTGTCAGTAAAATTTCATTGTTTGTGAGTCTATTACTTGATATTGTATGTCTTGTGACTGGCGCAGCAGGCGACATTCAAATTAGTTTTTTCAGATCGAACTAAGAGTTTTTATATTAGCAGTCTAGCACATTGTAAAGGGAAAAATAGCATGAATATTTTCAAAATAGTTGATTTTCTATGATCTTCTAATATTTTTTTACACTGAAAAGCACTTTGTAATTGCTATGGAAACACAGAGCATGGACTATGTCCCTTCGTGAATTCTTTTGCAATTTCTTTAAGGAAAACTTTTCTTGATGTGATTAAAACTGTGGTTTGGGGGAAATCATCCAAAAATGTCTTTTATCTAGAAACTGCTAAAATGCGACTGAGAATAACGATAAAATTTCTTAAAATGACCATAAACCTCAAAAAATGTCATTTATACAAAACTCAAGAAAATAAACTTACAAAGGCACTTACATCAGTTTTGTTTTTACTAAACACATTTTTTACCCCAGAAAAGCGTTAATTAAATATCTCATTTAAATACATTTTGCCAGTTCATTTAGGTAGAGTAGAGTTGTGAAACGGAATTACTCTACATTGCCTTCCTATTCACCGTAACTTTAATTAGTCAGTTATTTAACAAAGCTGCGAAATTTGCGAAACATTTCAGTTCTACCTTCTAATGTTTCTCTTGTTTTTTTTGTATCGTTTTATTATTGTCAATTAAAACCTTTTATAAGTAATCATCTGAATTATTTTTATTTGAACCACATAACAATCTGCTATATTACAAAGTAAAATATTTAAGATGTAAATCGAAAAACCAAGAATCATCATTTATACAGAATAAAAGAAGGGATAGAAGATGCCTTGATTGGCTGATACAATGGGTGATAATCAAGATATTTAACTTTTCATTCAACCATTCACGGTGTGCCTGGAAAACATTATAGATTCAACTTTCGTGGTCGCCAATAGCCCGTTAGGTTGCTCAAGTGCGACGTTAATTAAATACCTATTTCGACTTTCAACTGAAATCAATAGATTTTTATCATATCTTTTAATATCGTAAAATAAAGACAAAATTTAATTATTACGAAGGAAACGATATTCGAAATAAAGAGACTTAAGTCTCCAGGTGTCTTTAATGCTTTGGAGTTCACATCTGTGAGTAAGCATTTATTCAACGATACGAAAAACAATATCAAAACAAAAATCTAAATTAAGGTGGACAGCTGTGGAAAAAATGTGAACTCTGTATTTATTCACATCTTTCATAGTATTCAAAAGTATCATTTGATTGAGAGTAACGTTTTATACAAGGGGCCCCTGTAGTTTAGTTGGAAAAGAAACAGATTAGCAAACGGAGAGATGAGAGTTAGAAACTCGGTCGAGCCAAAGACCGCCGTGTACACGGGGACTGGTGCACGTTAAATCTGCCGTGGCCTAAAATGGCCTCACGTTTTAATGGTGCGGCAGTTTGGAGAGCGTGATGCCAGTTCAGGCGTTGACCCTGTCATCTGTGAGTGGTTCAAAGTGGCGAGGTGTTGTCCTCGGATTAATCCCCCTCTCCATTGGGATTAATCCTGGGCCGTCGCCAAATGTTGTATTGCTCCAACACGACTATAATTATCTACCTGCCTATCTTTCTTTAAAAAGTCTCAATTAAAATGGACAGCTACGTGCAAAATGTGGGCTCTTTATTCATTCATTTTTCATAGTGCAATACAGGGTATCCCAAAAAGGTTGTTCCGCAATTTATCTTTTTACCATTTGGAGATAGGTAGGCAATGTAAATTGCAAAAGTGCACCAAATAAGGTAAGTAATTAAGATATGTGAATAAAATTATCGCGTAATAACAATTTAAGCGGATACAGTTTTTAATTTGTATACAACCCCTCTAGATAAAAATCCGATATAGTAAAAATGTCCCTTGCCTGTATCCCTATCGTTAGTGAAAAGCCATATTATTTCTGTAGGTTGAATAGTAACGGAGATACAAGAGTTTCCATTTTAAGGGGGCCTTATCTAATTTAGAACGATGGCCAAAAGTGAAGAGTGAAGTTCTGCATTGCTGCAGATGGAAAACATTTTCAACATGCGTTGTAAATTTCCTTTTATTTTTATTTAAACCATTTTTTCTACAATATTTTTATTGAAGATTACATTGTCTACTATTATTCAGTGCGATTTTCATCTGCAGTTGCAATACTGCATTACTTTGCACAATGTTGCACTTTCTGACCGAAAAAAAATGCTTTTTAGCATTGTGTATACGGTCCCTAATCTGACTGAACAGTTGTACACAAGCGGTATAAGTCAACTATTTTTGCGTCATTATACCTCCGTTACTGTTCAACCTACAGAAATGCAGTTTTCTTCTAACGATAGGGATGCAGGTAAGGAACATTTTTGCTATCTCGGATTTTTATCTAGAGGGGTTGTATAAAAATTCAAAACTGAATCCGCTTAAATTGTTATCACGTGATAATTTTATTCACATATCTTAATTACCTACCTTATTTAGTGTACTTTTGCAATTTACATTGCCTACCAATCTCCATTTGGTAAAAAGATAAATTGCGGAACAACCTTTTTGGGACACCCTGTATAAGAAAGTAAATTTGGTAGAGAATAACGTCTTTTATAAATATAAAATTTGTATGAAGTTTCGTCATAATAACAAATTTCGTACCAAATTCATAGTATGAATTAGTAATATACAATTCCAAAATTATCGATATTTAACATGATGTAACAAGTTTAAAGTTATTTTGTCTACCCGTCTTTGGATTATGAAAATGGAAATTTTGGAACTCCTAATATTGAGTTAGTTCCTTTAAAGGACTCAAATAATACATATGTTTCTGCATTAAAATAATTCTAGTATGCATTGATTAAAGAATTCATATTCTAAAAAATATAAGAAACAACTTTGATTATGTTTTGACTGAAATCGATACAAGACTTCTTATGAAACTTCAAATTTTGATATTTTCTTCTAGTACAGGTTCCTTTTTACTTTCAAAATATCATGTAGCTATTATTAACTAACTAAGAAACATAGGTAGCAAGAGCAAGAGCTGAAATTTTAGAAAGATATAAAGAGAAAAGCTAAATAATTTTTAGTTGCTTAAAAAAACCTAATCAATTTCTATAAAGTTATCAAGTTTTATGACCATATTTTTCGAATGCTATTACTGAGAGATATTCCGCTTAATATTGGTTCCCGTCTATATATACGGTTCTGCTATGGATGTTGCAAAGAATGCTGGTGTTGGGTTGCTACGTATTTCAAACGATTAGTAGTGCTGTTGGAATGTATTGAAACAATTTTTACGATGGAATGTCTGTGGTTTCTTTGGCCCTAGAAGCTGGAATGAATGGCTTTAGAGGCTGAAATGAATGGCCCTGGAAGCTGAAACGAATGGCCCTAGAAGCTGGTATGAATGGTCCTAGGTGGTGAAGTGAATGGTCCTAGAAGCTGACATGAATGGCCCTAGAAGCTGGAGTGAATGGTCCTAGAAGCTGCAATGAATGGCCCTAGAAGCTGAAATAAATAATCCTAGAAGCTGTAGTGAATGGCCCTTGAAGATAGAATGAATGACCCTAGAAGCTGGAATGAATGGCTAGGTGGTGAAATGAATGACCCTAGAAGCTGGAATAGAAGTTGTAATGCTATCAGGGACAAAAACGAACCCGACGGTGTCATTTTTGCTGACTCTCAAGTCACAATCAAGGCAATTACACCTGCCTCTCTCAGTTATTCAACATCAATTTGCATATGCCAAATTGCAAAGATTCCTTTCCTGTCAGTGACTGACATATTACACTGCAGTGGGTCCTGAGTCACTGTGGTATGCAAGGTGATGAATCGACGGATGGATTAGTTAAGGCTGAATTACTCAAACCATGTCCTTCCATTGAATACTATACAGTAAAAAGGACTTTAAATGGAGAAATAAAATACTCTCGACTTAATACTTACAAAGGTATAACTTAAGAGAAAGACTGGAACTTCTTACTAAAGATCTCAGTTATAGACATGAAATATAATTAGACTGTTATTGAAAGAAACTTCCAAAAGTGCGATTAACGTGTTGACTATCAGTCACGTGACTGCTCTGTGAAAAATTGTTTAGCTAATTTGGTGTGAATGCGCATTTCTATAGATAGAGTGGCGACGAAAATGGCGAAATCGCCAAACTCTATGTTACGTGGACCAATCAGATGGTGAATCAATGGATGGACATTTTCTCCCGTCCCGTCAATCAATCAGATGATAAATGTTCGTTTCCACCTGCAGACGAAAGTAATCCAAGGGACACGTTACTACAAGTTGTGATGGCATGATCCTGGCCACATAAAAATGTTACCATTACTCACTCTATTTTTATATTTCCTCTATGGTCTCAATTGACGTACGATCTTCCTAGATCTATAGGAGTCACTTGTTTTCGTGTTCTCATTGGATACGACTACCCGCAAAATCATCTCTACCGCATTCGCTTATAAGACTAACTAGTCATCTTTTGGCCTTTTACACATGGCAGGTTTAGTTTGGTTTTTATTTTGGCCTTTTACACAGGCATCAATAGTTTCCCTAATCTTGCTCAATTTGCAGTGAATAATATTGCTAAGTGAGTTACATATTTTGTTTCTGTTTCCATAATGAATAATGGCACAAGTGGAATTCATCGATTTGTTCAGAAAACGAAAATTAAAAATGCTTTATGATTAAAATCGATTATAACTTTTGAGAAACTATGATGTTAATAAAAGCGGGATTTATAATAGCACTAGCAGAATTATACGGCGATGCTCGGTTTGAATTGGTTAAATGTTGATTCTACTACATAGAATAATGCAAGCCTAATTTAAGTGTACAGAAAATATTTTTTAACATCGTTTTAACTTTTTCATAGCTTCTACAATTTACTTCGGACGCAAATATGTATACATAATATATCCATCCTTATAATCCATTTCATATTCATCACACTCTTGCTGTAAGACAAATACAAAAGCTTTTTCTGAGATGACTTCAGAAGTCGATTTTGAGTTTTGGAGTGATTACAAATGCCAATTAAGTTCATTTTCAGTAAAAATGACGAACTTTCAGCCTATAGTCTTGCACTCAGTTTTCCAATCAATATTTATTATTTGTGGTACCCTTGCACCAAGGATTCGAAGTTTTCGAATTACATTATCATTGTGAGAGGATGGCAAATTAAACTGTTACGGCATTCGTGGTTAATTTATTTTGAAGCACACATATTTTTCTTGAAAATTCTATACACCCGCACGTGGAATAACGGAGCTTGTTAAAACAAATGTCATCAGTGTAAGCAAAGCAAACTAAAAACATCGATAACATTCTACAAAATCACTGCTTTCAATGAATGTTTCACATGTACCTAAGTTGAATACGAACAGTTTCAACTTCAAGGAAGCAACCTCGACCTTCTGCCACTTAAGACAAAAAATTCTACTTTCAACAGTCCTAGTTTACATACTTCCTTACATCATATTATTCCAAGATCAGCAAAGCCGTGTTTAAAATTCGCTTTCCTCCAACAGAAAAATTTAGTTTTAAATCGAATCCTTAAGGTACTTTTCAGTTGAGAGACTCAGTTTCTATATGGAAACCACGAACCTATCTAGAACGATAAATGTAGTTACTTGAATATGGAGTACAACTTTCAATAATACATATGAAACATGAAAAAATAATGTAAATTAAATTGATTTTAATCGTCTTGTAATGAAAATACGTCAAAATTTAGAAATATCTTTGAACTAGAACGTAGGCTACCCGTTTTGATTTAACGTAGAATATCTTATTTTAGAATAACTTTATTTTAACTTTACCAGTCATTTTAAAATAAGAAGTTATACACCTTACTTAAAAAGGTTTCCATTTATTTTTGTGAAACAGAATTCTACAAACTATAACGTATTCAACCAGACTTAAGGAAAGTTTGTCGAAATATACATATACAACCAAGAAATTACCCATGTTTAGTGGTATTTGGCAGAAAATAAAAATAATTCATTGCAATTTAACTCCTAAATAATATATCTGTAATATGGAAAGTAATGGAACACACATAAATACAAACAGAAACGAAATTCTGGTCATTGAAAAATGTAGAATTCTGAAAAACGAAAGATCTGAGCAAGCTTGTCGAATTTCGCCGTCATGAGTATATTCTGAAATAGAGAAATTCGAAAAAGACGCTTAAAAATATTGATCGACAATAAAGAATTATTTACAAAGAGAACACAAATTTACAAAAATTAAAAATGACCGCGACATTTCTGTCTTAACTCAAATACACAAACACGGAATTCTAAAATAAAACATTAATTCTGGCGTTGCCAGATACCGAATTGCAGAACTATTTTCCAAGGATTACATAAATCTGAAAAAAAATTTAAAAACATTAATAGCAAAAAAGTTATATTTTAAAATGGGTCTAGTGATTTTGGGGCCACCCAGTATTTACAACATTATTTTTACAGCATATTTGTGGACATTTTATTCATACTTCATTCTTGGAGGTATGTGTATGTTTCGATGAGCTTTCTTCAAAATTCCTTGGTTTTACCTCCTGGTGGTTGTCTCGACGAGGTATCTCGTCATTAGCAAAATTGGTCAGATTATGGTGGACGAGATATCTCGTCTAAGCCACTTGGAGGGTTAGCACATTTAATTGCAGAATTATGTTAATGAATAGAAATTAAATTTGCAGCTCAGAAACTTTTGAAATAAGGTATCTCCCTCACAAATGGGCCGTGGTAGTCCAGTTGGAAAAACAACGGATGAGCAATCGGAGGGTTGTTAATTCGAAAGTAGCTCAAGTCAAAGACCGTCGTGTAGACGGGGGATGGTGCACGTTAAATTTTTCGTGGGCTCAAATGTCCTCACTTTGGAGTGGTGTGTAAGTTTAGAGAGTGGGATTCCAGCTCAGGTGTTGTTCTCAATGTGTTGGCTTACTCAACATGCCATCTGCATACCGATAACAAAACTAAATTTTTCAAACCATTTTAAGACGTTACCTTTCGTAAATGAGTGGAATACGAAATATCAATACAGAAAACTTTTTGATATCTAGTGTTCTTTGAATTTATACTAAGGTAACAAATAGGGTTAGGGTTCTGATGATTTTGTATCTCTTTTGCGTCAGGACTGTAAAGTGTTTTATGAAAACTCATATAAGTATCTTTTAAGCATATCTATATATTAATTATTCATGCATTTTTTGCAAATTATTCACCAAGTGATGCTTGAGATTTTTCAGTCATTTTAAGAAACAATTTTTTGGTTAGTTTTGATTAAATATTTTGCATGTATTGTTGTTTACAAAGGCTGAGTTGGAGTCTACAAAGTGTTGATTGAGTTTACTACCATACACTTCTTACACTGTGGAGGAAAAGTTTATTCCTCGTGAAATTTCCGGAGATTGAAAATTTAAATAGTTTATTTAAAGTGTATTCCTGTGGTTACATCAGATGTGAGTAGGAACTTTTCAATGCTTAATGTTGGATATTCAGAGGATGGCTTTCTCTTTTGAAAATCTAAACATGATTTTTGTTCTTCTTTGCTATGTTAGTGCAATAAAATAAAAACTTTCAGTTTACCATGAGAAGAAATATCCAATTAAATGTTTTGTTAGTAAAATTCTATCTATCAATTCGACACAGAAGCTGTCAGAAAAGGTAAGCTGCAATTGTATTTTTTCTTTGTTTCTTTTCTCTATATACGTATGTTTTCATTAACAAAATAAAGACTGTCAGCATCGCAAAAATTAAAGGAGTTAAATTGTGCTTTTAAGGCACGTAAGATGAACTTAACTTCTCACTGGAATGACACAATGGGAAATCGGTGACGGTCCGGGTTCAAACCCGAATGTACTTTTAAGATTAAAATGAAATCATAAACTGTCATTTAATTATAAAATAAACATTCCCCAGAAAACAAGTGACTCCTGTAACTCTCGCAGATCCTGTGTATACTGTGATCTTAGCAAAAAGTTCCTGCCTTTCTCTGAGTGGGTTGCCAGCTCAAGTATTGACCTCGTCATCTGGTTCAAAATTACGAGGCGGTCGCAAATAGCTCGTTGTGTTGCTTCAGTGGGACGTTAATTCAACTACCTACCTACCTGCCTTTCTCTTCACTTATACATCTGTACGTATGAATTCGAGAATGTTGAATTTTTATTTATAATCCTTTTTACTGTATAGTATTCATTGGAAGGACATAGTTGGAGTAATTCAGAACCTGCCTTAATTAAGCCATCCGCCGATTCAGTGCCTTGCGCACCACAGTGACTGAGGATCCACTGCAGTGTGATATGTCAGTCCCTGACAGTGAAGGAATCTATTGCAATTTAGCATTTGAAAATTGATGTTGAATAACTGTGGGAGTCAGATATAATTGCCTTGATTATGACTTGAGAATCAGCAAAACTGATAACATCGGGTTCGTTTTTGTCCCCGATAGCATACCAGCTTATGCCATTCATTCCAGCTTCTAGTACCATTCATTCCAGCTTTTAGGGCCAAGGAAACCGCAGACACTCCATCGTCAAACTTGTTGCAATACATTCCAACAATACTACTAATCGTTTGAAGTATGTAGTACACGCCCAGCACCTACATTCTTTGCAGCATCCATAGCAGAACCGTATTGTGCATACGTGGAACCAAGATTCAGCAAATTATCTCTCAGTAATAGTATTCGAAAAAATATGGACATCAAACTTGATAATTTTATAGACATCGATAACGTTGTTTTTTATCCAATTACAAAATTTCAGCTCTGCCTCCCGATATATGTTTCTTTCTATGTAAAGTGATAATTGCTACATCGTATTTTACAGGTGGAAAGGGATTTGGTACTAGTAGGAAATGTATGAAACTTTGAAGTTTCATTACAAATCCTGGATCGATTTGATTCAAAACTATCAAGGTTGTTTTTTAAAGGTTTTAGAAAATGAATTCCTTAATTAATGTATACTAG
Organism: Meta bourneti; assembly: GCA_933210815.1. NCBI lineage: Eukaryota > Metazoa > Arthropoda > Arachnida > Araneae > Tetragnathidae > Meta > Meta bourneti. The sequence continues at coordinate 21,508,020 of OW119931.1, forward strand.
AATTATTTTAAAACACACAGAAACTTATATATTTTATTTAAGTTCTTTATAGGAATTAACTTAAGAGTAGGACTTCCAAACTTTCTATATCCATAATCCATAGACGGATGGTTCAAATGAATTTAAACTTGTTACATCATATTAAATATTTATAAATTTGGAATTGGATGCTACTAGTTCATAGTATGAAGTTGGTACAAAATTTGAAATCATGAGGGCGCCTTATGTAAATTTTTTATTTATAAAAGACGCTATTCTCCTCCAAAAAAAGTACTTTGAATACTATGAAAGAAGAATGAATCAAGAGTTCACATTTTGCTCGTAGCTGTTCATCTTAATTTAGATTTTTTAAGAAAGACAGGTAGGTAGTTAAATAACGTCGAGCTGGAGCAACACAACACAGGTTATTGATGACAGTCCGGGATCCATCCCGAAGGGAAAGAACAGAAGACAACACCTCGTCATTTTGAACCATGGTCAGGTGACAAGGTCAGCACCTGAATTGGCACCCCACTCTCCAAATTTCCACACCTCGCCAACATGATTACATTTGAAACCACGATAAATTTCACGTGCACCAGCCCCCGTGTATACGACGGTGTTTGGCTGGATCGAGTTTCGAACTCGCAACCCTCCTGTTGCTAATCCGTTGTTCTTCAAACTGGGCTATCGCGGCCCTTTAAAAAAAGATGGATAGAAAAGTTCGATGCAATACCGATAGATGGAGCCTTTAGTTTTTTTCACGTATTTTTAAGGGTGGTTAACTTGGATCTTTGATAACACTTCAAGGACTGAAAGAATCAGATTATAGAAGCGACGGATAAAAAATATCGAAACCCGAAGGATTAGATAATATATTAAACCCATCCGCTTCTTATTGAAACTAGATTTCAAAAGATATGCATGGAATAAAACATTCACTATGACCGAGAAAATAAATAATTTGGACACTTTTAAATAAATTGATGAGCGTTGTTATTTCTGTGTATCGTATGCAATGATTAAACGGGAACTCCTGTCATGCAAGTGTCGTTCGAAAAGTGTTTCTGATGATATAATCTTGATGTTTTCATATAATCTTGACAAGAAGGAACTTCTTTGCAATGCTTTTTGTTGCATCAGTATTTCTTTACCACAATAGGCGCCGTCGTGGCTCAGTGGGTGTACTCACTGCACTAGCAACCTTCGAGTTTTATGCGATGCAGGTTCAATTCCTGTCAGGTGCATTCCTCCCTGTGTGTATTTCTCTCTTCTGAGTCAGTAAAACTTTCATTGTTTGTCTGTCTATTACTCTATATTGTAAGGCTCGTGTCGCGTAGCATGACCAAATGCGGCCCTTACGCAATAAAAATCCAAAACCAACCAACCACACACACACAATAGTGGTTTATACCTTACAGTATATTCATCTGTATGTTGTAAACCATATACTTACATAACTTTCAAAACATTTTATAGATAAGTGGGCTGACCAAAATTAAAAAAAAAAAGAATTTTTGTATATGATCACTAGAGCTAGGAGTTTGGTGATTTTGCATCTTTTTAGCAAGACTGAAGCGCTATTCGAGGGAATGAAATAATGTTTAATAAAAATTAAGTGACTGATTAGAGTTATGGTGAATAGAAGGTCAATGTACTGTAATTCCGTTTCACAAATCTACTCTAAATGAAGGGGCTGACAAAATGTATGCAAATTAGATGTTTATTTAACGCTATTCTATGTAAAATATGTATTTAATAAAACTTAACTGATGTAAGAGCCTTAATTAAGTTAATTTCCTCATGTTTTACAAAAATTCCATTTTATGAAGTTTATGGTCATTTTAAGGCATTTTTATCGTTATTTTCAGTCGTACTTTAGCATTTTCAAGATAAAAGACATTTTTGGATGATTTCTCTAAAACCACAGTTTTAATCATATCAGGAAACTTTTTCCTTGATGAAATTTCAAAAGAATGTACAGTGACGTATTCCTTGTTCTGAAATTCCAACAGCAATTAAAAAGTGCTTTTCAGTGTAAAAAACTTTGTTTAAAGATCATAGAAAATCAATTTATTTTGTAAATATTCATCTTTTCCTCTTCACAATTTTAGACAGTGTGTGATGAAATAAAAACTCTTAGTTCGCTATCGAGAGCTAAACATATTCAATTAAATATCCTTGCTACTAAAATTGACCATTTTGATTTGACATAGGAATAATCAGAAAATAAAATTTGCATTTTTAATTTTCACTTTTTTCATTCTCTAAAGTTTATTAACAAACTTACAGAATTATCATGTAAGAAATGCTTAAATTCTTTTATTTCTTTACTGTTCATTGCATCACTCTGGTATGAAGTGGAACTAATGATTGAATATCTTTTTAGAAACTGTACACAGTTTATATTGTGCATAGCAATAGAGATAATTAAGTGCATAGTTTATATCAAAGAAACATTATCTCTTCACTGTCAAACTAGTTGATTACTTGGTTCTGAGTGTGTAAAAGCATGCTTAAATTTCAAATATATTTTATCGTGTACATTCTTTTGGTGCACATTTGCTTACATTTTAAAAGAACAATACAACATACCTATAACTGAATAAACAATAAAGTATCACAGCGTCAGTCTTGTATGTTTCCTAATGTTCCTACAAGAATTCCGTAAGTAAGAAGAGTTCCAAAGATGCTAATAATGAGTGACCGTTTCATGTCATACATCTTCCACAAAGTCAGTTTGTTCTTGTGCCTTGAATGTTTGGCAAGACGCCTCTTGAGCTCCTTGTGTGCCCCTGGTATCACTCCAGGTAGGGCCATCAGATATTCCAAAGCTCGCGACGTCGACTCGGTGGCTACCGAAGCCGACCAAACTAGCTTCACAATAAGCGTAAAATTAATTAACAGTACTAGAGAGTTGATCACGATGATGTAAGGTGCAGACTTATTGAAAGCGAAATCGTACCCAGCCCAAAACGAAGACGTCATATAACTCAAGAGGATCATGAAGATGGGTAGGCAAAATGTATCGTCCAAAATTTGGAAGCCAGCAGAGATGTCATCGTATTGTTGAATCAATGGAAGGAAATCTTGCTGAACTCTCGGTTTCTGCAGAGCTACTTCGAGGTGATTCGAGCACGCAGTCATGAAATCACATAGAGAACTGTATAATAAACTGAAATACAAGACAGAGAGTTTGGAATGAACAATCGAAAGGAAGTGGATGTTCTCACAGTGTTGTTGAACCGAATCTGGAAGACACCGGCATTTCTCTTCTGGTTCCAAGAAACCTAAAACACTCCAAATTACAAATAAGATGGTAAGTACAATGTAGTACCGACACATAGAGCCTTTAATTTCTCTCAATTCTTTTCTGAGGGATATCTTTTCACAGATCTTCGACAAGATGTCGAATACTGAAATCATTCGATCACAGAACGAACTAGTCATGAAATATATCACAGCCCTAAGTGTTAGGTTACATGCAATCACAATTTTAGTATTGTTCAAACCGATCATCATAGTGTATGCACTTATAACTATTGGAAAGACGTACAAGAAACTAAACAAGTATTTCAGACATCTATAAAAGAAGTGACGCATAATGTCTATCTTATCTAATCCGTTTAAAGGTAGGACAGAAATTCCTAGGGTCTGCAGTAAAACTAAAACCGGAAAAAAAGATTCTTTCAAAACATTTCTTCTGCTAGAAAAGCATTGAATGAGTCTAGTTGTTCTTTCCATAACGTTGTTAAAATAGGAACCTCGAATGTTTTCAGTTTTCAATCACACCAGCATTCTGCACTGACATTTTATAAACCAAAAATATAAATCGACTTCGAATATCTTAAATTATACTGACGCTACATATGTTACTGAAAGTAAAATTTATGGATCATTATTAAAATCGACATGTAATTTGGAAGCAAAAGTAAGGACGTTCATGATATTATTGATTGTAAAGAAGAAAAACAAAATTATTATTGACAGTTCTTTTCAATACGCGTCGTTTTGTATCATGACACCATTGACGTACTCAGAATTCTAAACGAGATAGTTCAATTTATCAATAAACGTCCCATTACAACAATAAATTTGGGTACACAAATAGGGTTACGTTCTCTGTGTAGACGTTATTTGAGCGGACAAGTGAAACGGGTTTTTACCTCTATTCAGAGCGTGTTCCAAACGCTTTATCTCTAACTTTCCGAGGGATCAGGGTAGTTTCAGAAAAGAAAAGGGATTGGGATAAAGTGAAAAAGAGACCGTATTTTCAGTAAAACTGTTTTTATATAGTCCCACTTCGTGTGTATATATTTACAGGTCATCTTTTAAAGCAGTTGATACTCTGGAAATTTCCCGAATTTCAATCAAAACCGAGAAAAATTCATAATTGAACATTATCTGTTAGAAAGTCAAATATGTAGTAAAAGTATTCTTTAATTTTGCCCAAAATTTCCATCTTGAAGAAACCCTTTTATATTTCTTGAACAAGATCAAAGGAAATAGTTCAGAGATATAAGATCAGGTGGGGTAAAATGGGTGCAAAATTATTCGTTTTTAGATATTTAATCCAGATCTAGCTGGAAAATGCTTAAAAATTTGTGTTTTTCTAGAAAATGTTTCCGTTTCCAAAGTTTTTGGATATTTTTATTTATTGCACATTCTAGGAATGAAAATATATTAGTTTTGCTGTTCGGCTACAGAAATATGCTTGTGAGAAAGCATCTGCCGATTGCGTTTTATCACTTACAGGGGAAAATTGGTATAGTATGTGTGAGAAGGGGAAGAATGTAAAATGGGTACATAATATTTTACAAAGAAAACCTAAATTAATGACTTCTAACTTGGAAAAACTCTTCTATATTTATTAAGCAAAGTCAAAGAAAAACGGTCAGAAGAAATTAAGTTAGGTGAGGTAAAATGGGTGTAAAATATTGTACATCCTGGGAAGGAAAATATATAGTAAGTCTACCATTCGGCTACATAAATATGCCTGTATTAAATTCATCTAACAATAACATTTTAGGGGTAAATGTGTATAGTACGTGAGGAAGGCTAAAATGGGTATACAATATTTTGCAAAGAAACCAAAACTAAAACCTTTTTAATAATTGCATATTGGAAAACAACGCAGTATTCAAATTATTGACTTTAAATCAAACTATTTTTTTATCTGAAATTGAAGTTAATACAGAAATGAGAGAATGAACACTGTATCCAGATCATGGAATCAAACGTTTTTCATCTAGTTTTAGATCCGTTCGATTCCTTATCCTTCCGGGTTTTTTTAATTTTTATGGATTTCCATTAAGATTTATTTTAGCCCTCCCTTCATTTATTGCCTTTGGGTTGGATTTAGGACCGTCGCCAGTAGCCCGTTGTGTTGCTCCAGTGCGACGCTAATTACATACCTACCTACCCTTCATTTGTTAGAATTTTACAGTTTTCCTAGGACAGGCCTGCATTTCAATTACGAATTTTCAATGTACTTTATACCCTCATTGGTACATCTGTAGGTGTGTACGGGCATCACAACCCAGGGGTACTCGAGTGGTTTTTCCTCCCTTTCATTTTTACCCCCGCATACCTTTCTGCTTTTTGTCTTTTCTTCCTCCCTCATTGTGTTGTCCGTCTTGTGTTCGGCGCAGCTTGGCCAAATGTGGTCCTTGTGCCATAAAATCCGAAAACATCCAACCAATACATTTATAGCTTCAGAAATAGAGTAAATAAAGTTGCAGTTTTCGAATCCTTATAAGCAGCAAACGCCATGTTTGGAAATAACTTTCCTTCGATTATTTTAGGTGTTAACGACAATTCTCTGCTGATATGCTGATAGCATAGATTCATTTGAAGTAGTATGTGTTTGGTTTGTCTCTGTGGTTATTCCTTGCCATTCAATGACTGATTGAACAGGGGCCCATGTGCGTAAAGTGAATTCCGAATTACTATTAACATCACGCTTTAGTTAAGTCAAACCCAGTGCCTGAGCATGCTAGACAGACGGGGTGTGAAACTTTAATAAAATGATTAGGTGAAGTTATTTTGTACTTCACTTGCTTCACCAAGTCTCGTTAAAATCTAAAAGGTCACGGACTAATCATTGTTGTAATGGCATCTAAGGAAACTGGACAATCTTGCCGGCGATCTAGCGCCGAAAAGAACGACCACCGAAGCAGCCGATTGTTCGGCGAAAGCACCGCTTCCAGAGGCAAAACTGTTAGTGGCTTCGCAACAAAGCCCACCTGCCGCTCTCTATGACATTTCGAGACAAACGGGCACTGGGGTGAGTTACAATGACCTTTGCCGACAAGGGTTAATGCTCCCTTTTCAAGTTCGCCGAAGTCTGACGTAGAGACAAGGGGATAGGCCAACGTGAGAGGGCGATTCGGGAAACCCCGGAGAAGGTGAGGTAATCAACAGCCAACGAGCACCGACTAGAAGGGCCGACACGAGAGACAAAAAGGAGTCTAGAAGCTCTAGATAGAGCTTTTCAGATCTTAGAGAAGGCGGGTAGAGAGAGTTTTTTGTAGAGAGACCAGAGCCGGAGAAGAAGTAAGTGAACACACGTTCACTGTCGGCGAATGATTGCCATCGTTTGAGAAAAACTACTCGCCCGTGTTGTCGTGGAGATTTGAGCTCATCAGAGACGGAGAAGGCTGATTTATCCAGCCTTGGGACTATACACTTGGTGATTATTTTATAGAGATAGGCTCGCCCGTAGCCATGAAGAAGGAGACTCCTCCGAGTAATTTTGTGAAAAGCTCGCCAGCAGCCATAAGGAGAAAAAACTGGATACAATATTGGATCTTCAAACGAACTCTATAACTCGTGAATTCCATTTTGAACTCTTCTTCATGAACTCTTCATTCGTTTCATGAACCAATTGATACGGTTTGATACGGAATGACTCAAATTTTGGAAATTTCTGCAACTTTGCGATAGCCGAAGATATGCCATGCATAAGATTTCCTCAATACAGTGACTCCATCAGGAAAAATTTGATTTTTTCGGCCCACCAAGTACATGGCGATGACTATTTCGACTAACTTTTCCAATGTTTTATTAGTACTTCGTTACGAAAAGAAGTTAAAAATGAATATTAGAAAGAAGTGAATTAAACATGTTAAAACAGGACAAATGATTATTCAAAAAAATTTTAAGTTTTGAAATTGGTATCTTTAACAATGCGGCAAATAGCAGTAAAATTTAAGTCATTTTATTTATTTTAAATTTAATAATTAAGTTTTCATTAATAAATGTACCAACTGGACATCTGATCGAGCTACGTTGGGATTCCGAACATATACGTAATTTCCGTACAGAAGCTGATGATCTCTCAATTGAAAATGAGTACTTTAAGGTAGTTGAAATTAACGTCACACTGAAGCACCACAACGGGATATCGATGACGGTCCGGGATCAACCTCGAAGGGAAAGATCCGACAACACCTCCTCATTTTGAACCAGTCAGGTAACAAGTCAACACTTGAACTGGCACCCCACTCTCCAAACTTCCACATCATACCAACGGGACGACATTTGAGGCCCAGACAAATTTAACGTGCATTAGCTCCCACGTACACGATGGTCTTTGATTGGATCGAGTTTCGAACTCACAATACTCCGGTTGCTAATTCGATACTCTTACTATTAGAGTGCCGTAACAGCACCATTATCCTTGGTAATATTTATATATTACCAAGGATAATGGTGCTGTTAACATTGTGTTAAACATTGTAATTACATTTGTTTAAAAATTAAATGTTTTGTCTCGATGACAAAAATCTGTCAGTGTTACTAGATCAAACAAAACTATTGCTTTAATAAAGTTTCGTTTAATCTATTAACAGTTATCTGTTAATTGTTGAAAAGATATTTTTCTTTCAAAAACATAAGGTCAATATTTTTGTGCTTAAGATATCAATACAAGCTTTATTTACTTCGTGTATGACTACTTGAAATTTTCAACTATTTACTTGTTTTTAAGGGTATTATATACTGAATCCCCTGTGATTTAAAAAACATTTTTGACTGACTTTTTGTTGCTGAATACAAATACTTTAAGTCGTAGTTCGTGTAAAAATAAAGATAACTGAAAAAATCAAGAACTTTATCATCAAATATTAATTAGAAGTCAATTTATGATGTTTTCCAAGGTAAAACAGATTTAAAAAGTGAACATAATTTGATGATGATGTTAGAGGACGGTATAATCCTGTTCTGTATACTTGAAATTTGAGTCGCGTGATTATGAACGAATCTATTCTTTCAATCAGGGGGCACATAAATTCCCTTTGCCACTACATAACACCAAGAAGCTTATAAACTCGTCGATTAGATTTTGAATCTACAAAGATATGTCTATATAAATAAACTGAAATATTGCATTAAAACTCTAATTTCGACAAAATACCTCGCCATCAAGATCTCGTCAAGTTTGCCAATGACGAGATATCTCGTCACCAAGATCTGATCAATTTTGTTCATGGCGTGATACATCGTCGAGACAAAACTGCCCTATTAGTCATAGGGGAATGAAAATCCAAATAGGAAAAGGTTTTGTACAATAGACTGACCACTACAACGTAGTTTTCGAGGCGAAGATAAACCATCGGGAGGGTTAAGAAATAAAGCTCGTATCCGTGGTTCCTTGCCCAGAGCTGTTAGTAGGTAGGTATTTTAATTAACGTCATACTGGAGCAACACAGCGGGCTATTGGCGATTGTCCGGAATCAAACGCGAAGGGAATGATCGAGGACAACACCACGTAATTTTGAACCACGGTTAGATAACGAGGCCACACCTGAGCTGGCACCCCACTCTATAAACTTCCACACCACGCCAATGTGAGGACATTTGAAGCCATGGTAGATTTAACGCGCACCAGCCACCTTTGTACACGAAGGTCTTTGGTTGGATTTCAACTCCCAACTCTCCGGTTGCTAATCTGTTACTCTTCCAAACGGGCTACCACGGCCCCCAGAGCTGTTGGAGTCGCTTGCTTTCGATGCTTTACAGACCATTACTACCAACAAATACACATCGTTTAAGAGTAGCTCGTATAAGAGTATTGATCAGCTATTTGTTCAGTGCGAAGTTAATTCAACTTTCTTCCTAATGGATATAATTTTAAATCTTTTCATTTATGTTATTTTGAATGACCAAATACTTTTATAGTTCATTTTTTTACGATTCGTTTGAGGAAATCCACTTTTAAATCATTCTATTCTTCAGTGTGCTTCAAATCTCATTCATAAACTTCACTCATAGAGCTCGTACAATTCAGGTTACGATTTTAAAACTAGGTCCAGTCATAGACCTTCGAGTACACGGGGGCTGGTGCACATTAAATCTGTCGTTGCCTCAAATCTCCTCACGTTGGCGTGGTGTGGAAGTTTCGAGTGTGGCGTGGCAGCTCATATGTTGTTCTCATCATCTGACCGTGGTTCAGAACTATCTTTCCCTTAGGGATCGATCCCGGATCGTCTCTAATAGTACTCTGTGTTGCTCCAGTGTGACATTAATTAACTACCTACCTCATATATTTCATAATACATGAAATTGCTGACCTTTCCCCAAATCAACTCATAAAATACATTTTTAACACTATTTACTCATGATTCATGTTGGTCTCATTTTGCTGTTTGTAACGGTGGGGAGAGGCATGTTTTGATTCGATATTTGCGACTAGTAAGGATTTTACAAACGTCTTATTTATAATTTTTTCTTAATGGTGTGCACTCCATTGGTTTTTAATTTTTATTTTTATTATTGGTTTGGCTGCTTCTTGAAATTCTTTATTTGCAACTAATTACAATTGATTTTAATCGGTCTTGTGTATGGGTTCAGCATATCTGTTTTTTAGATATTGCACAGTGAAACCCATAGTTGCAATCTTAGTTGACTTAATGAGTTAACCTCTTCGAGAACCCATGTCGGACTTTACGAAGTGCTTCAGCGAAAAGACAAGGTGTATCAGTTCAACGTTCGAGACAAAACTATGTCCGTTTGAATCTACCTCCTCGAATCATCATTTCGTGTACACGACTTTCTTGTTTCTGTTTCTTCTGTGCCAAAGCATCCATCTCGACATCTGCAAGTGGTTCACCTAAGTCCAGTGAGTGACACAGTGCAACCTCACAGTCCACCAAAACCACGTGTTCTGGAAAAGCGTTCGTTTTCCAGATTATTTCGAATCAGCTGTCGATGACCCTATTGAGGGAGTATATTTAAAGGATATTGCCAGCCACGAAGCGGGAGAAACGCATCAATATGTGTATATACAATGGTTTCCAGGTATCCAATCAAAACATTTAGAGCTACAAGTTAAAGTGAGTCGTGCAACCACTTTAGCTGAGTTCGATCAAATCGAAGAATGACAGCACTCCGTGATTAATAAATTAACCAATCGGACTCAAATATGGGTGTAACATAAATCACTTTACGATTTCAGTCATAATGGGTTAGGCATAGATATTTGTGATACATACATAGAACCTACACGGGCATGTCCAATGAATAGGACAAAAAGCTTTCTATTGCTCGATCGCTTCTTTTACAAAAAATTAGTTAGTCGTTAACAGCAGTTCGCGGAATTGTATGAGTGCATTCAGATTTGTTTTTATTCCAGATGTTATACTGTTATTTCTTGTTTTTAGCAATGTTTAATTGACCATTAGAACGTAAATATTTCTTTATATTATACTCCATTAATTGAGTTTTATTTATCCGAACTCTCCTAGAAATGTCAGGAATTATAATCGGTTTATCAGGAACTTTCAGTTTTTGGTCTGGTAATCATAATCACAACTCCAGAAAAATTATCCAACTTTAAATAAACATTTTATTTACAAATGGAATTTTCTTAAACTCAAACGAACCATCGAAACCAAATCAAAAAGTAGACTTAACGTTCGTGATATGCAAGAATTCTACGAATCTCCAGTTGAGAAGCAAAATTAACCACTTGTTTTTCAATACCACAATATGCTTTTTAAGTAAATATTTCAAAATTACACAAAAGCTTTATGCACGAACCTTAAATTTACAGCCAAACAAATCACAATGCAACGAATAAAACTACTATAGGGTTTGTTTTGAATGCATTCTGGCTCAGTGGGTATGCCCACTGCGCTATCAACCTTCGCGTTGTAAGCGACGGAATTCCGATCGGGTGCATTCCTCCCTGGGTATATTTCTCTCTTCTGTGTCAGTAAAGCTTTCACTGTGTGTGCGCCAATTACTAGATATTATATATATTGTGTCAATTATTTGATATTGTATTGTGTCTGGCGCAGCGTGGAGAAATTTGGCCCTTGCGCCATAAAACCCCAAAACCAACCAAACAACCTTTGAATGCATTCAAGAATGGGCAGGAGTGTTTCAGATGATTAACATAAAGTTATAAGAATCTGATCGTAGCGTATCTTAAAATTATTTTAAAAAGTGATAACGTTAGTCTGTGTGAAACATTCAAAAACAAACTTTTTTCAAAGAATTGTGATCATCAATAACTCACTTTTATGTTAACATCTGGGGATAAAATCAATGGATTTTTACCACAGAGTAAAGTACTTATGACATAACAAAATGAATAGCAATGAAATCAGAAGACACTGATTAACAGCATATATGTACTTAGTATAACACTCATTTCTAAATAACATTAATTTCTTTTTAACTTACAAACATGGATCAATGTGCTTGAAAATTCAATTCAACTAAAATTGTGCTGTTTCAATTCAATTCAACAAACAATTTCAACAATTTTATTTACAATATGCAGAATGTGATATTCAAGAAACGATTTTTGCTCTCACCAAAGACAGAAATAAAAATATTTTATTCTTTAATACAATGCAAAATTTCAAGAAAGCTTTCTTACAAAAATCTTGTCGACTAGCATTCGATTGTAAAGTGAAAACATCTTCAGAAAAGAAATTTTTTTAATAAAATTTTAAGAGTATTATGGCCTGATTCGTATTGAATTTCACAATTCAACAGTTTTTTAGTTTTTATTTGAACAAGAGGAACCTTTTTGAATTGAAAATTTAAGAATATAAAATTAACTCATCACAGAATTTATGTTCCACGTCAAAGAAAAGAAGTAACTGTGAAAACTCATTTGTGTCTCGAGCATCGTAATTTCATCTTGTAATTTCAATAACCTTATCTAAAAATTTATTTTTTATTTTTAAAACTTTTAATTTCAACTTAATTAAATTTTATAAAATTTAGTGTCAATCAGAACATTAATCCATTTTGAAACTATTTTACCTGCAACGTACAAATAAAAATTAAATGTTCTTTTCTTCCCTCTTCTCTGTTGCCATCCTCGGTATCCAAAATAGAAGTATAAAAATTTCTTAGGCTTGTTTCTAGAGCGAGTAAATCTTTTAAATTTGAGCGCATATGAGTTCACACACACACACACACACACACACACACAAAGAAGTACATCATTAAACAAGTTGATAATGTTTAATAGCTACACGCAACTCCCTAAAACAATCAGATCCGGATCTATAAAATGCGTACTGCAGTTATAAGTGAATTGCTTTTAGTGTTTTCTGAACAAAAAGTAAATTCATCTTGAGGAGTTTAATAATGAAATTGTAAGCGTAAATAATTAAAAAAATGGCTCAGCCTCATTTGGCACTTGTTACGGCAGCATGTGCTAGTTACAGTTTTTTTTTTTCATTTTTCTCAAGTGTTCCGATAAGGGTACCGTAAGTGAAAAGATTCGCTGGAATGCTAATAATTAGCGATATATCTATGGTATAAAATTTACCCAAAGTGATCCTGTTTCTGTAATTTCATTTCTTCAGAAGGATTTCCCGTTGCTTGTATCGCGAAGGTATCATTGCTGGTAAAGATAGGATTTTATTGAGTATTCGTTCTGCTGAATCTAAGGTTGCGGATGCCGATAGTATTATCTAGAGGAGGGCCAACAGGTTTGCGAATGCACAAATGCTATGTTGAAAACACATCTGCCAGCTGATATCTTCAGCAAAAGCCAATTCGTATCCAGTCTGCAATAGTCTGACTAAGCAGCTGAATACGCTTAGAAAAACAGGAGAAGAAAATGTATTGTCTACGAGCTGCATGGCATTATAGGTTCATGTACGTAAGAATCATGTACGTACTTTGAAGGTTTGTGTAGAGAATTTCCCAAAAAGTATTCAGGGAATCACACATAACGCTGTAATATAAACAAAATTGACGCAAAAAGAAGGTAGAATGAATCCAGAAAAGGATATTAAAAGTGAGGAATGCTGTAAAAACGTTAATCCACGAAATATTATTCATTTCCAACGCTTCTATACTAACTAATTTCGACTCAATTACGTCCTGAGTGTAGAAAAGAGTTAATTGAGCAAGTTATCTCTAGTTATTAATGCCATTTTGTCAAGAAACTTTTGAATTTTGCGACACGAACGATAGATTGAAAAATAAAGCACAGGTCCTGATAAGGCGCTTTGAGATAAAGACATGTCTGCCTTGTTTCCTGGAAAGCATACAACATAGAAACCTTGTGTCAGACATCTCATCTCTATCGAACCAATTGCGACACATTGAGAGCTTTTCAGAATCAATTCACGCACTTGGTCTATACAATGTTGATGTAGAGTGTCAACACCCAGGATTTGAAGAATAATCTAGATGGACCGAAAGTCTTCTTGCAATGAAAGAGCCTGCGGTGGCTTGAACAGCGCAACCACTTTTAACAGGCCGTTGGGGAGAAATCGTGTATTACGCTTTACCAAGCCTTTCCTGTTTCGAGAGTGAAGTGAAGTGATCTACAGTTTCAGTTCGCATTTGCGAGAGTATAAACTTTGTCTGCTTGCATTCTGCTTTTGTGTTTTGTATCGTTGTAATGTGTATATGCTGGTATGTTCGTAAATAAAAGCCTTCTGATTATGTCATCTTCACTGGTGACCCCAGATTGGGATATTAATCGAACGCACCATCCCACTTACCAGCAAATTATACTAACATAAATCGTCTTCGCGTTCTGCATTCGTCTCCAGTGCTCCTTTTTGCTTTGCCGAAGGAAATCGGATATCCCGTTATGCAGGAATTCCGCGGGTAACAGTTGCTTCCTTTTTGCGCTCCGACCCTATCCTTTCGGCCAGGACGATGACGGACGATGAGACTAAAACCCCTGCGCAAGTATCACGCGTTGCCCCTTGAGAGTCCCTCCCTTCGTGAAATCCGACGTTCGCCTGTGGATTAAGCAATGTGAGAATGCGTTTGTTTACAGCGGTATCACTAAAGATGAAACACGGTATGCTGCTCTTGTTGCTACTATGGACTCAGAGACTAGCTCACGTCTTCGATGTCGTCTTACATCCTCCAACGTAGAACAAGTTCGAAGCGTTTTCGGACAGACTCATTTCCGAATTCTCGAATTCTGAAAGTCTCAAAATTAAGAAATTGATGACGGACCTTCAACTGGGAGACGAGCGCCCCAGCCAGCTACTTCGCAAGAGGAACTCTCCGACTACCGTCTAAGTGAACAATTTTTGCAGAGCCTCTGGATATAGCTAATTCCTAGTCACATCCAAATAATTCTGTCTGCTGGCTCCGAAACTGACCAATTTAGCAAAAATTGCCGATAAAGTATGGGAAGTGTCTATGCCAATCCCTGTGTTTACCGCTGCATCCAAGACCTCACCTTGATCACTCTACAACCAAGTTCGAAAAACAGATGGCAGAACTCACGAAAAGTTGAAGACATGCCTGTGAAACTCCGCTCACATCCAGCATTCCGGAAAAATTTCCATTTTCGAGGACGATCTGTTTCCGCGGCCGATCACGTGCACCTCAACCCGATGGTGTATGCTTTTACCACCGTCGCTTTGGGGATAATGCAAGCGAATGCACTGCCCCTTGCAACTTCACATCACAAAAATACGAATGAAATCCGTCATGGCTGGGATGTCGGATATGCCAACAAGCTCCAGCACCAGCAGACTCTTTGTAGTCGACAGAAAGACCGGCCAAAATTCGTAATTGATTCCAACTCGGAAATTTCTGTCCTGCCGCACTCTTATGCAACTATCAAGAGTCCCACAGCCCAATTTTCCTTGTACGCAGCGAATAATTCAAAAATTCCTGCCTATGTTATGCTTCTCCGGCAGCTCGACTTCGGGCACATGAAACCTTTTCCCTGGATATTCGTTGTAGCAGATGTAACCTGCCCATATCGGTACAAACTTCTTTCAACATTACAACCTCGTCATTGACCTCCGGAAAAGGCGTCTTATCAAACCCGGAACATCCCTGGGTGCTCTGATAGCCAGTTCGATCCGTCACTCAATCCTCTATCCTAGTTGATGCTTCTTCGAATTACAAGGCCATCTTGAGTGATTTTCCAGACCTTGCCAACCTGTCACTCATCGGGACATCAGCTCAGCACTCTACTCGTGGTCCTCCGATCATTTCCAAACCCAGACGACTGCATCCACAGCTTCATGCTGCTGTAAAGTCTGAATTTGATTTTCTCTTGGAAAAGGGAATCCTCCGAACATCAAAAAGTCCTTGGAGTGCTCCTCTTCATAGTGTCCCTAAGTTAATCTCACAATACTTCCTGTTGGAGATTATCGTCGACCTACCCCATACCATACCTTTAGGATTTTAACCAAGAGCTTGATGGTAAGACGATCTTTTCAAAAATCGACATATTTAAAGGATATCATCAAATCCCCATTCATGAGAGTGATATACCTAATACCGTGGTGACAACACCGTGGGATCTTTTTGAATATACACGTTTATGTTTTGGTTTAGTAAATGCTGTTCTGTTTTACTTTTTACGTCTATTTAGATGACATTTTAATCTTTTCAAAGTCAACGGAGGAACATGAAAATCACCGACGCCAAATATTTGAATGACTAAATAAATACGGCCTAAAATTAAATGTATCAAAATGTGTATTTGGTGTCTCGGAATTGGAATTCTTAGGGCATTTAGTAACGCATCTTGACATAAAACCCTTACCAAGTAAAGTAAAAGCGATTTTCTATTTTAAACAACCGGCAAGTTTCCTAATTAAGGAAATACCTTGGACTCCTAAATTTTTACAGGAGGTTTCTCAATCATGCCGAAGATTCACAGATCCTGTTGCATAACTTTCTAAAAAGGCTCTCGTAAAAAGAAAGATAATCGCCGAATCGAGTGGACAAATTCTGCATTGGAAGCATTCACTCGTATTAAGGAACTGCTCGATAATGCTACTCTCTTGGCGCACCCCCTTCCCCAACTGCCAAACTTGCAGTCCACGTTGATTCAAGCGATTTTGCGATTGGCGGTGCCCTCCACCAGATAACACAACACGGTATGCAGCCCTTGGGGTTTTTTCCCGCACTCACTCCTACGGAAGAACGCTACAGTACTTAATGATAGTGAACTGTTGGCCAGATATTCTTTTATCACGTACTTTCGATATATGCTAGAGGCACGTCAATTCACAATTTGTACGGACCATAAACCACTTGTGTATGCTTTCCGTCAAAAACAAGACAAATGATCTCCCCGCCAAATTAGACAACTCGATTTTATATCTCTGTTCACCACAGAAATTTGCCACTTACCTGGTACTCATAATGTTCCAGATGATATTCTCTCGCGAATACATGCAATCTGTTCCCAGTGCAATCAATTATTCCGCGAGGTAGCTGATGTTCAGTCCGAAGACATTGAATTGTCGCAATTAATGTCTAAAGTTCGTACAGAATTTTACAACTTAAGAACATTCGACTCCCTGAACCTGACATTGATCTAATTTGTGATGTTTCCACTGGAAGTGCGCGACCTTACATTCAAAACAATTTAGGAAACATGTATTTGATTGCATGCATAGCTTATCACATCCAGGTATTAAAGCTATAATAGCGCTAATTCGCAAACGCTTTGTTTTGACCTTAATGAATAAGGATTGTAATAATTGGGCACGTCCTTGTCAAAAATCTCAAATCTTTTATGTATCATACCCTTTAGGTTCATTTCCCCCAGCAACTTCGTGTTTCGATCATATCCACACTGACATTATAGGCCCTTTACCTCCATCTTAAGGTTACACATACTGTCGCACAATCATTGACAGATATTCCCGGTGGTCAAAACCACTCCACTAACTGATATATGGGCCCCCACAGTTGCCCGAGCATTGTACGATACATGGATCAGCAGATTCGGTGTGCCTAGTCGGATCACTTCATATCAAGGATGACAGTTCGAATCCAAACTCTTTTCATCCCTTGCAACATTCCTGGGAGCAGAATGAGTTCGAACCATAGCTTACCACCCGTCAAATAACGGTTTTGTAGAAGACCTTCACCGCACATTAAAGGCAGCCATCAAGTACCATAGTACCGAACAGTGGACAAAAGTTCTTCCCACGATCCTCCTTGGCTTGCGTGCTTCACTCAGAAAGAATCTCAAAGCAACCCCCTCGGAACTCGTCTATGGTTCCCCCATCCGCATGCCAGGGAAATTTTTCGTTCCCTCACGGGAGCGGGATGATCCCCAACGTTCGTCGAGCAACCCAGACCGACATCGTTCCATTGGAAGCGAACTGTTTTTGTGCCGAAAGAGCTACACTCTACGTCTCACGTTTTTGTTCGAAGGAATATGGTTCGGAAGCTTCTACAACGCTCATACGATGGACCCTTTGAAGTAATTTCTCGTAACCAGAAATTATTCAAAGTCAACGTTCATGGTAAAACGGTTACCGTGTCGGTGGACCGTCTCAAACCTGCGTTTCCAGCTGTTGATATTCCATCATCCACACACACATGTGACAGTGAAAGCAAAAGTGTCAAACTCTCCAACAAGTTATACCACCAGATCTGGACGAGCAGTACACTTTCCGGATCGCTTCTGTGTATATCGTTGACACTGGGGAGGGAGTTTGCGGTGGCTTTAACAGTGCCACCACTTTCAACAGACCGTTGGGGAGAAATCTGTATTACGCTTTATGAAGCCTTTTCTATTTCGAGAGTGAAGTAAAGCGAACTACAGTTTCAGTTCGTATTTACTCGAGTATCTAACTTTTATTGTGTCTGCTTGTATTCTGCTTTTGTGTCGTTGTAATTTATATGTGTCGTGATGTTCGTAAATAAAAAAAAAACCTTGATTATATCAGCTTCAAGCCGAAGAAAAAAACACTCGTACGCTGTCCACATCCACAGTTTTTCTCATAGTGAAATTAAGGATAATTTATTTTGCATTCAAGTTTAAAGCTACGCGAATTCACAGGATTATTGAAAACTATTTGTGGTAAACTGGAGCATTAAAGGATGCGTCGAATTGAGACGATATTTCTATTGGTTTGATTCAAAACCTATTGGTGTTGAATTTTTCTTTTCTAATTGTTTACCGAAAGGTTTCTATGGATGCCATCTATATTTTTATGGACTATGTAGAATTTTTAAGCCCCCAAACCATGGTTTACAAAAGAATATTTCCATATTCTCCGTTTCAGATGGTCTATTATATCGTGTTAGATAACGTACTGAATGCCATAGTATTATTCTAATCTTTTTCAACATTTTGCAGCGAATTCTATATTTTCAATCAATTTTTGTTCCTGGTTCATTTAGTTTTTGAAATCGTTTGCCATTTTACTTCTGTTGAGAGTAAGTAATTGGAAAATTCTACTTTATGCTTAAGCTGCATCTCGAAACGGGAACATTTTTAACTACCTGTCAAGCATATATTGTTTTCACATAATAAAAAATTAAATTGATAAAACTCTGAAATAATATTCTTATTGCTTTCATCGATCATTTTTAGTGAATCGAAATTCGGTAATTGCATAAGTCACGTACTACAATTTTTATATGCAAAATAGAACAGGCGAATCGATGTTTCCAATACCTTTCCTTTTTTCTCTGTTTTCCTCCACAACCATAATAGTAATCATCTTTCAATCCATTTGAATGTCACGCAAACATTTCGAATGTGTTTCCTTCTTGGTTTGTTATTTAAAGCTTTTATCCATTTAACAAAAAGGAACATAACCCTCCAAGTGATTTCGACACGATATCTCGTCCATCAAGTTCTTGCCAATTTTGCTGATGACGGGATATCTGGTCATCACGATATTGACGTACTTTTGATGATGATGAGATCAAGATCTGGTCAGCTATCTTGTAATGACGAGATATCTCGTCCTTAATCATCAGGTGTGTTTTGTTAATGATTTGTCTCGTTGAGAACGACTGCTAAGAGAATTAAAGAGAATTAATAATTTACAGAATGAAATTCTCGTTAAATTAGAAAATGAAATGCTAAGACACTTGCATATGGATGATAAAATCAAACTCAGTCGAAAATATATTTCTATTAGCAACAAAGCAAAATAAATGACGAAGGAGGCATGAATGAAGTTAAAAACAGCTTCATCTTTCTTCTAATGACAAGATATCTCGCCATTAATGATCTGGTGTGTTTTGTTAATGATTCGCCTCGTTGAGAACTCTGAGGAATATTGACGAAGTACCTGTCAATCAAGATCTGGAAAATTTCTCTAATAACAAGTTATCTCTTCATCAAGGTATTGCCAATCTTTTGATGATGAGATCTCGATCTGGCCAGATTTCCTCTAATGACCACATATCTCGCGCATAACGATCTGGTGAGTCTTGCAAAAGACGAGGAGATTTGATAAAACAACCAGGAGAGTTAAAAAAGCGTACTTGTCGTTAAAATTGTAATGAAATGACAAGAGACTTGCATATAAATGATTAAATAAGATTCAGTTGAAGAAACATTTTTATTAGCAACAAAAGCAAAAGAAATGTGAAGGAGGAATGAATGAAGTTAAAAAATGGAATTCGCACTCTGACGAATTACGCGTATTACGGTAAAGAATGAAATCTCTACTATGATACCATTTGAACAGTGTGATACTCACTAAAGTACTTTTAAAATTTTGAAATAGAGAAGCTGTTTTTAAGTTGGATTTGAAATCCCATTTTAAGTGTTGTGTTGCAACGAAACCACGAATATTGAGAATTTCTGTTAAATCGTTTGATACATTAGGACTCATTGCGCCCCCATTTATAATTCAACTCAAATATTTACTCCAATAGTTATTGAAAATGGGACTTGTTTGAGATAAAGTTATCTCGTTGTATGTGTGTAATGGTTTCAAGAAATTTATGATCGTAATGAACTGAAATTGCCTCGATTATATTTCATAGAAGTATAACTTCAATGGAAATTCACATATTAGGTCATTAAATATGAAATGTCCGATTACCTCAAGTACGAAGTTTGATACAAGATATATCTGATATTTCACTTTGAAAGTTCTTTGTTTTTTTATTGTGAAGGTACGTCATCAGCCTTTTAGACGAACGTTTTGGTTTGTGATTATCTGTCGAATTGCCTTTTGCAGATTAAATTTTGTAAACAATGGATAAGTCAAAAATTCGCGTTATTTTCGAATATGAGTTCCGTCGTGGAACTAATGCAGCTCAGACAACTCGAAGCGTCAACGAAGTGTTTGGAAAGGATGTGGCTAATGAATGCACAGTACGTCGATGGTTTGAGAAGCCCCTATCTGGCAATTCTGATCTTCAAAATGAACCACGTGGGCGCCGTAGAGCAAGGTGGATAATGGTGAGCTGAAAGCTGCAGTGAAAGCGGATACATCTCAAACTACACGTGAATTAGCAGCAAAGTAATATATTACTATTGCAACGACATTAAACTATTTGAAACAAACTGGTAAGGTTAAGAAGCTGGATAGATCGGTTCTGCATGAATTAAACGAGCGTCAGAAGAGAAATCGTTTCGAAGCTTGCCTTTCTTTGCGGTCACGACACAAAGGCGAACCATTTTTACCCCGTATTGTTACGTGTGATGAAAAATGGATTATTTTCGACAATCGCAAGCGTTCGGCACAATGGTTGGAAAAGTTCAAATGCCAAAACACACTCCGAAACCGATTATTCACCAAAAAAGCTTATGGTGTCTGTTTGGTGGTCCAGAGCTGGTGTTTTCCACTAGGTTCATGAGACCTGGTCAACCGAATATGGCGGATGTCTACTGTAACCAATTAGACAAAATGATGAGGAAGCTTTGGATTAAGCAGCCGAGATTTAGGAATGGAGGCAGACCAATCATCTTGCAGGACAATGCTCGACCACAATAACGTTGCTCAAACCACAGGAGATGGACTTGGAAACTGTCACCCACCGTATTTCCCAGGCCTTGCACCAACTGACTACCATTTCCTCCAGGCATTGGACCACTTTTTACAAGGAAAAATATTTAATTCGCAACAAGCTTTAGAAAATGCCTTTTGCTATTTTATCACCACTCGCTCTCCAGGCTTCTTCGCTGCCGGCATTAGCAAAATACCGTTGAGATGGCAAAACTGTATCGATAGTTTAGGCGCATACTTTGATTAATTATACTGCTTCTTGCTTGAGATATAATAAACCAAACTTTCAGTTTGAAGTCACACATTTCACACTTTATGACCTAATATTTAGTGAATCCAGTCAAACGGCCTAAGGAGCTGTGGTTTACTTAAGAATAAGTCAAGCAGAAAAGATAATTAGATGTCATCGTTCATCGCATCAAAATCAAAGGCACGACTCTGAAACAATTGACTCTGCATCGCTTAGATGCAATTCATGGGTGCATTAATCGAATCACAATTTAGCTAAATTCTTCAGGGATGTCTTTAATTTGAACAAAATGACCTAATTTTCTTCATTTGTCCCCAAATTGTTCTTTGCTGAATAATGGGATCTTCTGTAAACGTATGATACAGTTGTGACGTAATTAGCATAAGAGCGATTTCCTTAGCCAATAGCCGACTGGCCAAAGACCACCACATTTGTCGTTGTTTACAAAATATTTCCATTCAACGACATGCTTTTAGCTTTTTAATAATTTATCGGTTGATTAGGACTTGCAGTAATATTTATGAAATTGAAGTAGAAAATATACCATAAAATCATTAAAATATAATATATAGAATGCTAAAATTGTCCAATCCCTAAAATTGTGATTCTTTGAAAAGAGAGACAAATGTACTGATAAACATATTATTTCAAAGTATAGTTCAAAGGGATTGTTCAAAGAGATAATCAATTTAACTAATCACTAATTTAGGATTCATTATTTTCCCCACAAACACGTGTCATATCTTCAAACCGAGCGACCAATCGCTCGGTTTGAAGATCTGAAGCTGTGTGCACATGCTCCATATGTTTCATTAGATATTCGAAGTAGTTTACCTATTATACATTAAGATTAAACAACTAATATGAAACTTCATCCAACCGTTCGTGGTCTTTTTTTTGTTAGAAAATATGTTTATGTTTTAGAATACAATTCTTTCAAACTATTTGTGCTTAAGGACCTTATTTGCTTTAAGATAAGGACTTTACAGATTTTTTTATCTTAAGAGCTCTAATTAGAATTTTGAGCATAGTGGAAGCGAAAAAGGTTTCAAATTCCTAACAAATAAATTATTTTATTCTCTAAATGTAAAAAGCAATCTCTTCGAACGATACATTGAAATAATATGTTTATCATAACATTTCTGTCTCTCTTTTCAAAGAATCACAATTTTAGGAGTTGGACAATTTTACCATTCTATGTTTTATATACTAAGTGAAAAGATGTTGTTCTTCTCTTTTCTATAACTCTAGTTTCCTTCCTTTCCTTGCAACCGTAGTTTAGTTTTTCATTTGAAAGTCACGCAAAATTTGTAATTATTTTCAAAATTTCAAAAAAAAATTTCTCTTGTTCAGTTTTCAGTTTATAAATTGTATCAAAACATGAACTTTAAACTACGTATTCAGCGTAAGGTTGTTAGATGGAAATACGAATTCTCTCAAGAAGAAAAAGAAATTTCAAATATTATACCATTATTTCATTATACTAATATGTGGGACAACCAAGAGTACTAGATCCTTTGGTAATAAAAACGGAAATTAATTCACTCTCAACGGAATCCTGAGAGAATCATGTAATATCAAAATACACTTCAATAAAAAGTTATCATAAACAAGACATGATTAGATAATTAAAATATAGGCACATGTGTGGATGGTCAATTGAAGGATCCACATCATTAAGCACACATTTTAGGCCAAGCAAATTTGCCATATTTATTTCTACACACAACTCACAGACATAACAAAATCCGCTTCTATAAAATGTGTACTGCAGGTACAAATCAGTTGCTTTTCGTATTCTCTGTAAAAAAAAGAATATTCATCGTGACGAGTTTAACAAACCAATTCTAAAGGTAAATAATTAAAAAATTGTGTAACATCATTCCGCGCTTCGTACTAGGGAATGTACTGGTGTCAGTCATTTTTAATTAGTTCCAAGGGTTCCTATAAGGATACCGTAAGTGAAAAGATCAGCTGGAATGCTAATAATTAATGATCGATCTATGTTACAAAGTTTACCCAAAGTGAGATTGTTTCTGCTATAGCATTTCTTCTTCAAGAGAATTTCCAGTTACTTGTATCGCGAAGGTACCATTGCTGGTAAAGAGAGTATTTTATTTTGAATCCGTTCTGCTGATTCAAATACTAAAGATGCCGACGGTATTACTTTAAATATAGCTATCAGAAACGAAAATACAATATTGCCATATTGAAAACCGTTATGCCAATTGATATCTTTAGTGAAAGACAATTCGTATCCAGACCAGAATATCTCGCATAAGCAGTTGAATACGCTTACAAAAATAGAAAATGTAATCTTTTTTTCTACAGGCTTCATGGAGTCGTAGATAGTATCATAAACCTCGGTGAGATGCATGTACGTCCACTTCTGGACTTTTCAATTCGGAGTAGAGAGTTTCCCAAAAGGTCTTCAGGCAATCACACAGAACGCTGTAAAACAAATAAAATTGATGCAAGAGAAAAGTAGAGTGTAACCAGAACAAGAACTCAAAGATGTAGCTTGCGTCGAAAGAGTTCGTCGACGAGAGATTTAAATTTAAAAGCGTTATTTAATTTAATAAATATAATTTGTTTTGCAAGTTGAGTGAAGAATATAATCAATTGAATTAAGACAAAAATTAGAATTGCAACACAATAAAAATAAGATGTGTTGCGAACATTTTTAAGGTGGAGCGACAGTTCTAATAAGCCATTAGTAGGGATTCGTGCAACTTTGCCAAGATACTCCTGAATCGTATGACATGAACGACGGATTGAAAAATAAATTATGACACGAGAAGATTTTTAGAATAAGGATAATACGTGTCTTATTGTCAGGATGACGTGCAATATAGACAGTATTTATAAGATTTCCGATCACAATAAAAGCAATTGCGCCACATTGAGTGCTTTTCCGAATGAATTGGTACTCTACGTTCGCAATGTTGATGTAGAGTGTCAACACCTAGAATTTGATGGATCATCAAGATAGGCTGAAAGACTTGTTGCAATGTAGGAGCTGAAGTTGTAAATATTCGCACTTTGTTACCAGTTTTTCTCATTTTGAAAAGTACATCTGACTGTTCTGCATACAGATGTAAAGTTACTAGAATTCGTATGAGAATTGATACTTATCCATGGTAAACTAGTTTCAAAGGAAACGTCAAATTATTTCGAGACGCAATATGTCATTGCGATTCAAATCACTTTGGCAGGAACAGTTCGAATTGTTTGTTAAAACGTTACTATAGAAACTAAGATACTAGAGATTGCATAAATTAAAATAACGATTCCTTAGGAAATTTTTCAAGCTTCAAACTACAATGGAAGCCTTTTATCAATATTACACTCTATCTTTCAGTTTACAGTTACTTGATGCCACACAATACGACCATTGTATTAAAAATATAATCGTTAGTATATAGATTAATATTTAGTGAGGCGTTCGTGTGGTATTTCTTTCGGTCATAATAGTCTTTATTTAGTAGATGAAATTGCCAATTGATTTCTGTCAAAAGAGCTATTACTTTAATTGGTCCATTTTAAGCTGGCTGACAAACCCAGACAGAGAAAAATTCTGGTTATTGTATTTTTATTAATTATTGTCTGTGATTTCAATATTTTATAAATACGAAAGATAAATAAGGAACAGTAAACTTATAAAATTTATTGCCACATTTTAAATCCACTGAATAAAACTCATAGAAGCATGTAGCCATTTACTGACCATTAAATACTGGGGTTTTGTTATTAAGGCTTCCGAAATTTTTAAGTTGAAATTTTTCCGTCATTTGTTTTCCCACATGATAAAATCTTATTTTTAAATATTCAAATAAGACAGCTTTTATTAGTGATAGCCTGTGGTTTTCAAGAGGAGATTGGTCTAATGTGTGTTCATATAATGAATCAAAGATGGTATTCATTTCTTGCTAAGTTTGAATAAGGAGCTGATGCATTATATTCTTTTTTATTAATTTTCCTTCAGCTTGGGCTTAAGTTTCTCTCTCCAATTTTACAAACTTTTACAACATCAGCAGGACTAATTAATCCCCCTTATCTTTTCGCTCCAAAAGAAGGCTTTCCTGAAATTGTGAATTATTTTTTAAAGATGAGACACAGTCTGCACATTTAATCACCCTAACTTTCGGACAACAAACCCAGAAATATATCCTACTACATCAGAAATGTAATAATAATTTTTTTTCTGAATATTGCTCCGAATATGTATTTTTTTTAAAATTATTTGTTAAGTTGAAAAGTCATCATCACTCTGAGAATAATTGCAATTTATCTGACTTACATATCTATTCCTTGCGGATGGAACATTTAAAATATATGTGGCATCCAGAAAAATGCAGTTGGCATTATCCGATGTTATTATTTCAGGATGACAAAGAAGTCGTACGTACGCAGCTTTAAACTGCCTAGCTGTTGAATCATTGTTGTATCCACCTTTACTTTTAATTGCGATAAAAAGAGTTCTATGTGGTCCTGAGAAAGTTTGTAGGTTATTAAAAATTTCATTAAAGGATATTTACCTCCACATAGATTAGTATATAAGCTTTATACACTTTTAATACATGTTAAAAAACCCCATTTTTCTATTGCTGGAGAGAATAGAATCACCATCAGCTGAAACTTCAAGTCCACTAATATATGTATCAGTTTGATTTAAAAAGTTAGAAAATGAATTTTCATTGGATGATTTAAAAGGGGATTTGAAACCTTTACTAGATAAATTTTTAAAATTTAATGTGTCAAACAGGTGAATGAAAATTTTAAGAAAATTTACAGTTGGTGAAACACCTTGAAATTCGTTAAGCTGCAGATCATAACATAAGTAATCCAAAGAATTAACAACACTCATACTTAAAACTTGACTTGCCAATTTGATTTTCATTTTTTCAGTTGTATGCTTTAGCTGAATAAAAGTTCAGCGTTAAGGCAAATGCACGCAATTGTGGGGGATATATTTCTTTGCTTTTCCCTTTGTCCCCTCTTTTAAGAAGCTCGATTGCAGAACCAGTGAGAGAAAGCTAAAATTGTGTAAAAATATATGAGTATATATTGTAATTGTAATACACAAATAAAATTTTCAATTAAATACGTAATTATATATTAAGTTAGTTTCCTATAAAGGCGTTTTGAATTTATAATTGATTATTTCTACAAGTATTGTGATTAAAAGTGCTACAAAAATAAACAAACAATACTCACTTCTAATACCTTTGAAGCCGATTCTGTAATTAATGATTTCTTCTTTGTCTTACATAAAATTTCTTTTAGGGATGTGATTTAATTTTTCATTCTCTTAGCCTTTTGTGTTAGGTCTGATAGTCTGATTGTCTCTTGCAATGGCTAAAACTTCCTCAGCTTTTGTCGGCGATGTAATATTCTCTGAATAATCTCCAAAATAGAATTTGTTTTTTTTCTGCCCAACATTTGCAGAAATACCTAAAAATACAGAGGAATGGAAGATTGCTAATTTTATAAAAAAGAGTTTAGACTAACAATGTAAAGACTGTGCTTTCGATAACCTATTCTCTATATTTTCAATTTAAAAGGAAAAAAATATACCTAATTATTTTGGTTTATTGGTACATTGGCAATTGTACTGAAATACTGTAGCTGGAAAAAAAATGCAATTTTGTTTAAAGGATCCAAACATTTTGCTAATAATTTTGACCTTAAAGTGAACAAGTTTCGGCACCCATTATCCAACTGTACAGCGAAGTAGTCTCCAGCCATTGAAATGTTATCTTTTCTTGTATTTTTTCACCCACTCCGCTTGTAGTTTACGTTTGATTGAATTTTCATCAAATGAGATTTATTAAAATTTCACTATTCATCGTATTCGAAGGAAATATTCTGAAATGGTTAGAATATTGAGTTATGTAGGTTGATTTTGAATTAAGTAGAAAATTTTGAATTATAAACATGTTCTTTTGATTAAGAAAATAAAGTAAATCTGCACCTGGCTCATTATTAGAAATCTGATTCACTACCCATCTCGGTTCGGAAGGGTTTTCTTCAACTGTACGATTGTTCAGATTTTGCGGTAAATTGAAATTTTCAGGTAATGCTTCAGCTTTAAGCCAAGTACCCCTAAATTTTTCTACAAGAAAACATTTTGTTTCGAAATGCTTGGAACACAATTTGGTGTATTTATAAGGTCATTAAGTATGAAATGTCAGATTTCGAACTAAAAGTTTGGTTTATTATATCTCAAGCAAAAAGCAGTATATTTAATCAGAGTATGCGCCTAAACTATCGATACAGTTTTGCCATCTTAACTGTAGCTTGTTAATGCCGGCAGCTAAGAAGCCTGGAGAGCGAGCGGTGATAATACAGCAAAAGGCGTTTCTACCAGCTTGTTGAGAATTAAATATTTTTCCTTGCAAGAAGTGGTCCAATTGCTGGAGGAAATGGTACTCAGTTGGTGCAAAGTCTGGAGAAAACAATGGGCGAGAGAGTTTCAAGTCCAGCTCTTGTAGTTTGAGCAACGTTATTTGTGCAACATGTGGTTAAGCACTGTCCTGCAAGAGGATTGGCCTGTTTCTATTCCTAAATCTCGGCTGCTTAATCCCAAGCTCCCTCATCATTTTGTCTAATTGGTTACAGTAGACATCCGCCGTAATAGGTCGACCAGGTCTCATGAATCTAGTGGAAACACCAGCTCTGGACCACCAAACAGACACCATAAGCTTTTTTGGTGAATATTCGGTTTCGGAGTGTGTTTTGGCATTTGAACGTTTCCAACCATTGTGCCGAACTCTTGCGATTGTCGAAAATAATCCATTTTTCATCACACGTAACAATACGGGGTAAAAATGGTTCGCCTTTATGTCGCGACAGCAAAGAAAGGCAAGCTTCGAAACGATTTGTCTTCTGACGCTCATTTAATTCATGCAAAACTGTGCCGAACTCTTGCGATTGTCGAAAATAATCCATTTTTCATCACACGTAACAATACGGGGTAAAAATGGTTCGCCTTTATGTCGCGACAGCAAAGAAAGGCAAGCTTCGAAACGATTTGTCTTCTGACGCTCATTTAATTCATGCAGAACCTATCTATCCAGCTTCTTAACCTACCAATTTGTTTCAAATGATCTAATGTTGTTGGAATAGTAATGTCATACCTTGCTGCTAATTCACGCGTTGTTTGAGATGTATCCGCTTCCACTGCAGCTTTCAGCTCATCATTATCCACCTTGCTTTCAGGTCGCACACGTGGTTCATTTTGAAGATCAAAATCGAAAGATCGGATTTCTCAAACCATCGATGTACTGTGCATTCATTAGCCACATCCTTGCAAAATACTTCGTTCACGCTTCGAGTTGTCTGAGCTGAATTTGTTCCACGACGGAACTCATATTCGAAAATAACGCGAATTTTTGACTTATCCATTGTTTACAAAATTTAATCTGCAAAAGGCAATTCGACAGATAATCACAAATCAAAACATGAGTCTGAAAGTCTGATGATGTACCTTCACAATAAAAAAACTAAGAACTGTCAAAGTGGAACATCAAAGATATCGGGTATCAAACTTCGTACTTGAGGTAAACGGACATTTCATATTTAATGACCTAATAGAAGATTTAAAATTTTCACTGCTTAGATTTTTTTATCCACGACTTTCTTCTTTCTTCATCTTTGGAAAAACTAATAAATGGAACAAAATGAAATTTTTAAATTTACCAGAACTGAATAAATGAATTTTTAGCCTGTACACATCTTTACAAGTTATTACAAGTAAATAAAAATTGTTTTACTTATAGTTTTAAAATCATAAATACAAAATTATTTTTATTGTTTTAAGGAACGGAATCTTAAAAATTTAAGTTATCACAGATTTAACGCTTTAAAAAACTAGTTTTTTTCAACTTAACAAATTGTGGATGATAAATGTTTCGCTCAATTGAGGAGTATGTTTTGTTTGCATAAATTTTCACAAATGTACTTAATACTTTAAAATTCTCTATTTAGAGAGAAAAAAATCAAAAAGTGCCCCCTTTCCAGGTAGAAAACAATAGAGTGAAGGATTTCATTTCGCTGAGGAATGTGTTTATATCACCACCACGCTTTTTTATCGAGTTAAAGAACGATATAAGCATTGAAATGCTCACAAATTTTGTTTGAAACAATGTAATTTAGTATGATTTGTCTCAAGATTAAAAAATAAAAGGAAGAAAGATAAAACTGACTTAAAAGTGGAAAATAGTTAAATTTTAATGTTAGGTTTATTTAAATACGAAGCAAAAAATCAGGGTGTCAAGCAGATGTTTTTAGAAAAGGAAGTTTCCAGCTGGCGGTGATTGTTTCGAATTAATACACAAGAAATTTCATTTCGTTCTCTAATTGTTCGCTTTTCCAATTTGCAATATTGCATGCTTCATTAACAAAAATAAAAATACGTCAAAGCAGGTAGACAGTATTTCAATTTCCGTTCAAGCACTGTTTTTGTTTTTCATATAAGAGAACGGCAATTTGTTTTCCTTCTTTCGAGTAGAAAGTTATAGGTCTAAGGAAAATTATTTGAAAGAAAAGCTCTGTTGTCAAATGCAATCTTATACTGAAAGAGTTTACACATATTTTAAAACATGAAAAAAAGAGTCCCGAAAGCGCATAATGTGGTTCACATTTGTAATACGGTTTATGAAATACTTTAATCCTATTTTTAACAAATCAATTTTATTTAATACATAATTCTTAAAAGTATAAAACGTTATCTTTCATTTTAATTATTATTCTAATGTAATTACACAGATCAGTGGACAAAACAATTTAATTCAACAAAAAATAATAAATTAAATGATGTACTTAAATTCATGTTATCAATTCATAACACTTTTATCGTGTAAGATACGAAACAATATAGTACTCCTAGTTGGCGCCAAAAAATCATCGCCAAGACATAGAACGATTTGGCATAAGTTTTTAAAGTTCGATTTATTATATTTAATATTTTAAGCACTTATATAGATGTACAATTTATAATAGCAAACACACTCGGCCACCAGTTATTTTATTTTAAACATAATTTTAGATATGCACTGAAGAGCCAAAACATTATGACCACCTACTCAATAGCGCGTTGCGCCTCCTTTGGCCTGCAAAACAGCTGCAACTCGCCTGGGCATAGATGCCACAAGTTCTTGGTACATGACTGGAGAAAGGTTGTACCAAATGTCTAAGCAGCGGTCATGCAAAGTCGAGATATTCGGACAGGGTGGTGTTTGAGCTCTGAGCTGCAGTTCCATGACATCCCAAATGTGCTCTATCGGATTAATATCCGGCGAGTTAGGTGGCCAGGATATTAAGTGGAATTCATCAGTATGCTCCTCGAACCACTCCAACACAATCCGAGCTTTGTGACATGGGGCGTTGTCCTGCTGGAAGATTCCATTTCCAGTTGGGAAGACAGACGCCCATGTAAGGGTGCAACTGATCCGCAATGATGTTCAGATAGTTCACAGCGTTCATGGTCTGTTCTACCACAACTACGGGTCCCAGAGTCGCCCATGAGAACGTCCCCCAAAGCATAATGCCGCCACCACCAGCCTGTATATGACCTGCTGTACAAGAGGGAAGCAACTGTTGGCCTGGCAGACGGCGTACCCTGACACGACCATCGACGTGATGAATGAGAAATCGGGATTCATCTGACCAGGCAACTCTCTTCCACTCATCCATGGTCCAGTCTCGATGTTCCCGGGCCCACTGTAGGCGTAGTTGACGATGACGCTTGGTCAACAGAGGCACACGAGTGGGACGTCTGCTGCACAGTACCATATCCAACAGTGTCCGCTGAACTGTGTGTTCTGAAACACTTGTGCTTGGACCTGCATTTTATTGGGCTGTCAGCTGAGCCACTGTCTCGCTCCGATTTTGCTTTACCAAGCGGGACAGTCTCCGACGTCCTTTTTCTTTGATGACGCGTGGACGACCAACACCCTGGCGTCTACTGCTGGTGTCACCATCATTTATCCACTTTGTATGAATACTAACAACGGCAGATCGTGAAAACCCTACCAGTCGTGCAATTTCGGTGATACTCGTTCCGAGTCTTCGGGCCATTACGATCTGCCCTCTATCAAATTCGCTTAGATCAGCAGCCTTTCCTATCACTCGCAAAAGTAAGTGCAAGAATGATTACTTACCTTCTCCAGCAGCAGTTACATACCATTCTCACCTAATCACGTGCCCTCCACGTCATCCAGACGAGTTCATCGAAAAATGTGGGGATGGTCATAATGTTTTGGCTCGTCAGTGTATATTGATTGCAAATGCATGAAATATTTTTTATTAGAACGGGAAATGTCAGCAGGTTGTATTCATTAATTCCAAAGTTAGAATATCTATTTTTATTACTCTAGCAAATATTTAAAAAAAAATTTAAATACACGTAAATTGCTCACCTGTGAAATTTAATGTTTCCACCTTTGATAAATTTGGAATTACATAAATATACATAACACCGTAGAATCATGTTAGCTTTCACTTTCAATGCAGTTGCTATGGAAGAAGGAATGCGCAAACTATATGCGCGTTGGAGAGAAGAGTCTGAGGATAACATGACTACTGTTTTTGGTCACATGATCATTGGGACATAAAAGGGTTGCCATAGCTCACTCTACTTTTATATCTCCTCTATGGTACTCTACCCTAGGGATCTCCGGTCCTTGTGACTAAAATTTACTGCATTTTTCCTCCATCCATGAGTTATGTCGCCTTATTTTGTTTGGAAATATGTAAAGTAGAATGCTGTTTTCTTTCTTATCTGTTATCTCTTAATTCTTATAGCACAAAGGAAGGAAGTACGTTTCTTTCATTTAGACAAACGGAACTGCTGCTCAACAGTCCTTGTCTATCGGTTTTCGGAACTTTTTAAACTTTTAGTGCACTTAATGGAAAGCAGAAACACAACATAATTCGTGTAGAATATCAGTTGCAAAAATAAATTTGCGATAAGATTTGGCAAAATGTCCACCTATCATTAGATCTTTTGGCATTATACTTGCATACTGGAAGTATTCTTGGATTTGTAAGATGAGCAATAATACTTGTTATATTGTGTTCGTAAATCTTTAATGAAAATGAAGGAAATAATATAATAATATTTAATGCTGTAATAAGCCAACGGAAACTAATTCACTTTGTACCCAATCCTGTTTCGTAGCTATTATTTCTTACCTGCTTATCCAAGTTGTACTTTTTAAGTTGATAGATGCAGTCCAAAGTTTTCTATAAATTTTTAAGTAAAACTCGAACTAAGAACTAAAAGTGGAAACATACTTAAATTAGTTTAGATTACTGTTGAAGAAATACTTAATTTACATACTTAAATTAGTTTAGATTACTGTCAAGGTAAGGAAATGCTTTCTCTGGCATTTCCTTGCCTTGATCCCTGGAATGGATTAAATTATGCTCAAAATAAATATGCTGCACAGGAAAAATAAATCAGGGTGAAATTATTCTTAAGGTGAAGCGACTTTTGAAATCTATCAGTAGGTATTCGCTCTCTTTGTCAAGATTATAAGACATAAACGACAAATTGAAAAATAAAATGGAATTCTCGATCAGACATTGATGATAGCATTCATATTATTCATCTTGTCTGGGGAATGAGGAACGTGTTCAGTATTTCTGAGACATCTCAGCACAATCAATTCAATTGTGACGTATTGAGAGCTTTTCCCAATCAATTGAATTACTCTGAGTAGACAATGTGTATGCATAATGTTAACACCAAGGGTTTGAAGGATAATCAAGATGGACCGAAAGACTTACTGCAATGTAGAGGTGAATGTGAAAATTCGTATTGGAGATCTCAGTTTTTCATATAGATGTAAAGTTGTTAGAATTCGCATGAGTATCAAAAATTATCCGTTATTAACTTGTTTTATAGGAGACGTCGAAATGATCTGAAACGCCATGTCTGTAATCGTGATTCCAATATTATTCGTGGGGATCGTTCGAAATATTTGTCAGAATCTTACCATGGTTTCCATTTATTTCTACATTGTTCGATTTGGAATACTTCTGAAGCCTTAAATTACAATGTAAGCTTTCTATGTTTGCGAATCTTTATAATACAGTTTTCAGGAACTTGATGTCATATAATCTTGCGTTGTTATTAAGGAAATATTCCACAAATAGTAAGATGAATCTTATAACTGTGTATATCCGCTCGTTTACCTTTTTATGTTAGATCAGTATATGTTGTAGATAAACTTGTCAATCTTATTTTGATGAAGGAAATCAACTTAGATATTCCATTTACAATTGTGAGCATTACGGCGGAAGCTCAGAAAATTTAAAATCCCGAACAAATCAGTTAATGCCTATTGTCTTTTTAAATGTAAATCTCTTCGAGCTACACATTGGGATAGCTTGATTATTAGATTCGCTTTGTCTTTTTCAATAAGCTAAACTAACAATTGAGGTCATTAGTTATTTTCCGCATTATACGCTTCCTTTCTCAAAGTAGGTTAAACGAAACGATGTATTTTTTCTCTTTTTGGTTATTCGTTTTTCTTATTTCTCACAACCGTAGTAAAAATTT
Source organism: Meta bourneti (assembly GCA_933210815.1). Lineage (NCBI taxonomy): Eukaryota > Metazoa > Arthropoda > Arachnida > Araneae > Tetragnathidae > Meta > Meta bourneti. The sequence goes on from OW119931.1 coordinate 21,541,999, forward strand.
CTTCCATTTTAAAGTAGCGTAAACTTTTCAAATTAATGCTCGATATTCCTCTTGTTCAGTTTTGTGTACTTAGCAAAACGAGAAATGTAAAACAAGGTATTTAGTGTAGAAAGAAGTAAAAGAATTCATGAGAAAATGAAATGCAAATTATAGACCATCATTTGAATCTTTCTGCATTTCCACTTCATGCTGGACTATTAGAAGAATTGAACATAGACAAAAATTCTCTATTTAAATTGTCATTTGTAATAGATGAAATAGTTAATATTTGATAATAAAAATAGAAGCTTGTTCACTTTCCACCGAATCCTGTATACAATCCTGTAGTATCAAAATGTACTTTAATAAAAGATATATTATACCACACCGAAGCAAATCTTTAAAATATAGGTGCATGTGTGAATGGTCAAACCAAAGATTTACGCCAATAATCAGGTTGGCCATTTTTATTTCTACACACAACTCACAAAAATAACACGATCCGGTTCTATAAATTGTGTGATGCAGTAAAAACTGAGTTGCTTTTTGTAGTTTCTGCACAGAAATATATTCATCTTGAGAAGTTTAAAAATGCAATTATAAATGGAAATATTAAAAAATGATTCCACGCCATTCCGTGCTTGCTACAGAGGCAAGTGAAGGATTTAGCTAATTATTTATCATTATTTCCAAGCGTTGCGATAAGGATACCGTAAGCGAAAAGATTCGCTGGAATGCTAATGATTAGTGATCTATCTATGGTATAAAGTTTACCCAACGTGAGATTGTTTCTGCAATAGCATTTCTTCTTCAGAAGGATTTTGAGTTGCTTGTATCGTGAAGGTATCATTGCTGGTAAAGACAGCATTTTGTTCCGCACTCGTTCTGCCGAATCTAACGTTTCAGATGCCGACAGTATTATCTTGAAAAGAGCTGTTAAACAAATAATTACACTAATGCCAGTTAGAATACCTATTTGCCAGTCGACATATTTAGAGAAAGCTAAATAGTATCCAGACCAGAATACCTCGCTGAAGCAGCTGAACACGCTTACCAAAACAGGAAATGAAAACGTTTTGTCTACGAGCTGCATGGCATTGTAGATGGTAGCATAAACGTTGATCAGATGCATGTACGTCTGTTCCACTTCCGGACTTTGCAAGTTGGAGTAGAGTGTTTCCCAGAAGGTCGTCAGGGAATCACACACAACACTATAATACAAACAGAATTGATGCATTAGAACAGCAGCGTATAACCAGTACAGGAACTCAAAAGCATAGCGTGCGGTGAAAAGTTTTGCCCACCAGAGAGTTTTCATATCCAAGACCTTTTCTAAATTTGATATATCCGATTCATTTCCATAGTAGTCCTGAATAAAGTTCAAAATACATTGAACTAAATCAAAAATCAGAATTGCAGCACAGTAAGAATAAGACGTGTTGCGAATCTTCTTAAGGTGGAGCGACTGTTTTAAGCTGTTACAAGTTATTCGTTCTACTTTTTCAAGAAACTCCTGAACCGTATGACATGAACGACGGATTGAAAAATAAAGTATAGCGTTTAAGAAGAGATTTAGTATAATGATAATACGTGTCCTCGTATCAACGTGAATTGTAATATGGATCGCACTTATGAGAATTCCGATCACAATAAAAGTAATTGCGACACATTGAGTGCTTTTCCGAATGAATTGGCACACTCTGCGTTGGCAATGTTGATGTAGAGTGTCAACACCTAGAATTTGAAAGACAGTTAAGATAGGCTGAAACACTTGTTGCAATGTAGGAGTTGAAGGGGGAAATATTCGCACTTGGTCAACAGTTTTTCTCATTTTGAAAGGTACATCTGAATATTTCACACAACGATGTAAAGTTGCTAGAATTCGCAAGAGTATTAAAGCTTATCCATAAGTAATTAGACTTAAGGGAAACGTCGAACTATTGCAAGGCGCTGCATATGTTTATGTGATTGAAATCCTTTAGGTGGGAACTGTTCGAATGTTTGCTAGAACGTTTCTATAGATACTATAAATTGCATTCATTGAAATAAGAATTTATTCAGAATATTTTACTATAATCGAACTTTATATTATTGCCAATCTACCTTTAATTTTACAGACCCTTTATTCCATACAATATTACAATTCTATTAAAACGATTATTCTAGATAGTAGATTAATATTGAGTAAAGCGTTCGTGTGTAGTCTTTCGCTTTGTTAGAATTCTTCAGATTTGATTGATTTTTTTCTGTTTAAGGATATAATTTAATAGGTTCATTTTAAGATTTGTACAAAACTCAGAATTTTAAAATTATTGATAAATGCATTATGTTTCTTTCTTTAAATGTAATTAGAAATTGATTCAAACCTATTCAAATAGCATGATTTTCGGGTGTATTTAATTTATCTTTGTGAATCAAATTTTCGTTAACTGGAAAATTTACCCGAATGAATTTTCTATGTCAAGATGTGAAGTAGAATGATGTGTTCTTTCTTTTCTGTCATCTGTTTTTTTTTCTAACCACGTAACGAAAGCAATTAAATTTCTTTCATTTAAGTCACTCAAACACATGTAATGAATACTCAACAGTCTTTCTCTGTTGAGTATTCATTGAGTTGCATAAGTTATTTAAAGCTTTTAGTGCATTCATCAAAACTCGGAAACATAATGCAATGTAATTCAAGTAAAATTTAATAGGAAGAATTAAGAATCAATTAGCAAGAAAAAGATATGACAAAATGTGCACCTATTTGCATTTTTTGCATTAAGCTTACATATCTGAAGTTTCCTTGGAATTGTAAAATCAATAATAATTCTAGTTACATTGCGTTCATCAATCTTTAATGAAAAATGAAGAAAATGAAATTTTTAATGATATAATATAAGCAAAGTGGAATTAATTCACTTTGCACCCATTCCTATTTAGAATCCTTTAGGAATTGTTTCTATCTTCCTTCATCAAGTTCGACTTTTTATCTTCATAGATACACTCCAAAGCTACTGTGGCAGAAGAATTATTTATCTAGTACTCCCTTGCCCCGACCCCTCAATTGACTGAGTGTAGCCCAAAATCAAATGTATAGTACAGTAAAAATAATTCGTGTTGAAATTCTGCTTAAGGTAAAGCGACGTTTGTAATCTATCAGTGGCTATTCGTGTTACTTTATCAGTTAAGTTTGCCGTACTTAAATTCGACTTTTTATATTCATAGATGAAGTACAAAAGTTTTGTATGATTTTTTAACCGAAACCCAAACTAAGTAGTAAAAATGGAAATATACTTAAGTTAGTTTAGGCTATGTCGCAAAACTCTTCAATAATGACAAAAAAGGCAAATTGGAAAATAAAATATCGCGTTTGAAAGTACAATGATAACTAATTTCTTCTTATCTGGATGACATACAATATACGTAGATACTATTTGTGAGACATTCCATTACAATAAAAGTGATTTCGTAACATTGAGTGATTTTCCACTAAAGAATTGGCACACTCTGCGTTGACAATGTTGATGTAGTGTCAACACCTAGAATACGAAGGATGATCAAGATGTCCTGAAACACTTGTTGCAATGTAGGAACTGAAGAGGAAAAAATTCGCACTCAGTCTCCAGTTTTTCTCATTTTGAACGATACATATGTCTATTTTGCATAGATTTAAATTTACAAGAATTCGCATGATTATTAAAAATAATTCCTGAAAAACTACTTAAAGAAATCGAACTATTCATATCTGTAATATCAGACTTTATATCTTTCATTGTGATTCAAAACCTTTTGCTAGGAATTGTTTAAAATATTTGCCATAACATTGCTATATATCTGATAAATTCCATTCAATTTAATAAGGATTCATTTGGAATATTTTTGGAACTACAAATTACAATGGAAACTTTATTGTTTTTGAAATCTCTAATATAGAAATATTAAAAATTCTTGACCAATGCATCATGTTTATTTCCCTAAATGTAAAATGAAAATGCTTTGAACAATTGAAATAGCACGCTTTTCAGATTTTTTAAAAATCTTTTTTATTAGTGAACCACAATTTAGTTAATTGGGCAACTTTTGCGTTCTCTATTTTGTATGCATATATTTCAAGTTGAACGAAGTTCTTTTCTGTTCTTTCTCTTCTGTTCTCCAGACGTTCAGCAATCATATAAGCATCTGATACAAATCACGAAGAAATCAGTCGTGGATTTCAAGCGCTAGATGACGGTTTTTGCTTACACGTTTTTCTAAATATTTTGAGTGGAACAATGTAACTATTCTATATGGATGTACCTTAACTCCCGGAATTAACTTGTACTATAATGGCATGCTTAGGGGCATTCTGTCAGTGATGTTCAGCCTCATTTTGCTGCTAAGGTGATCTTATTGGCCAGCTGTTCATCTGAGTCGTCGGAAAGGCTGTGGAAGATGATGATGTCTTTCACTGGAACGGTTCCTTCTAAATACCTGGAGATCGAGGCACTTCTGAGAAAGAATTACGGACAAATGAACATTCTCACTACGGTGGAAGATGTTCGATATCAAGAGAACACTCTTTCTTAACATTCTAGGCACTCTTCTGACTAATGGGATTCTCCTGGAAACTCTTGGATCAAGATCGTGAGTTGTGATAAGTTTATGTTGGGGAATTATTTCATAATTAGAATGATAGTATAAGTAACCTGTATTCTTTTCTTAAATTGAAATAAACTTTTCGAAGTATAATAAAATAAATATTCAAAAAGCTGGCAATTATTCTTCTGATAAAAGCTTCGAATTCTTTTGTGGTAACAAAAAATTACTAGCAGAATTATGCGATCTTACCTGGGTAAAATTGAATAACTATAGATTGAAAAAGTGACCTGAATAATCACTTTTTTCTTTCGTAGAAATTGCAAATCATTTTTAATACCTTTTCGCCATTTTTGTAATTTCCTCATCTTTGTTCGGACACAAGCTTTATGGCATTCCATGCAACCCAGTTGTATGACGAACCTACAAAATGACGAAAGGTGACACTAAGATAACAACTACAAAAGACGGTTTTGATGGGGGAGTCAGGAATGTTCATAAGTTCTTTTCCTGAAAAAAAATGATCTTCTCTATTCGTAAAGATGACAAATCTAAGGTAAATAATCTTGCACTCATAGTTTACCTACCAATATTTTTTTAATTGTGAATAAATTAAATACAGCTTGCATGCGACATTTTAGAATTCCGCCATCTTTAAGTAAACGATGACAAATTAATTTGATAAGATATTCATCAATAAGTTTTTCAGAAGCGAATACATTTTTTTCTTGAAAATTGTATTTTGTGGTACGTGCCATAATGAAAGAATTTATTTAAAATTCAATGGCCTTCCGTACAGACAAAGAAAAGGTAACCTATTACCATTTTAAATAAAAATAGTGAATCGATTTGAAAACGTTTTTTTATAGAAAATCATTTTTTTCTACAAACTTTTAACATATTTAATAAGTTGTTTTGACACTTGAAGCTTCAACTCATAAAATGAGCCACCTTGACCTTCTGTCACTATGACAAAGAATTTTTAATATTTCAAAAGTCTTAGTTCGGATTTTTTTAACATTCACGTTCTTACAATAGCAGCAAAATTCTTCTTAAACTTTGTTCTAGCGTACATTCCACTTTAAATCGAATATTTGTGATAGTGTTGCATGTGATGAAAAGGAATTATTGAAAATAAAATATTTAATGAATTTAAGAAAACAACGAAATCAAACTAAAGCAAAGTTGGCAGGAAAAAAGTTCTTCTGACGGTATTAATTCGAGATTCTTTATATCTCATTATTCGTAATCTAGCATAGTTGTCACCACTTTCAACTACAATTTGAACAAAATTTAAAAATACGAAATTAATTCCGATAAAAAAAAACCTGAAATATGGGTGCACGTGGTCAACGAACACAAGTTTCCGTTTGTTACAAAATATCGTCTGTCCTAAATATTCGGAAATCGTTCATATTTTGCAAAGAAAAATGTAAGGCTCGAAATAAATAAAACATAAGAGTGAAATTTTGGAAATATAATTTCCTTTTTACCAGTACTGGTAAAACCATCCAAGTAATATCAATGCTCAATATGCATTCCAACTACCAAAAATCTAACAAATTATGGATGATTTAAGAATAGTTACTCAGATGTTTTAGCATGCAATCTTATCTACCTATCTCCAAATGGTAAAAAGATAAATTGCGGAACAACCTTTTTGGGATACCCTGTATTGCACTAAGAAAAATGAATGAATAAAGAGCCCACGTTTTGCACGTAGCTGTCCATTTTAATTGAGACTTTTTAAAGAAAGATAGGCAGGTAGATAATTATCGTCGTGTTGGAACAATACAACATTTGGCGACGGCCCAGGATTAATCCCGATGGAGAGGGGGATTAATCCGAGGACAACACTTCACCACTTTGAACCACTCACAGATGACAGGGTCAACGCCTGAACTGGCACCACGCTCTCCAAACTGCCGCACCATTAAAACGTGAGGCCATTTTAGGCCACGGCAGATTTAACGTGCACCAGTCCCCGTGTACACGGCGGTCTTTGGCTCGACCAAGTTTCGAACTCTCATCCCTCCGTTTGCTAATCTGTTTCTTTTCCAACTAAACTACAGGGTCCCCTTGTATAAAACGTTACTCTCAATCAAATGATACTTTTGAATACTATGAAAGATGTGAATAAATACAGAGTTCATATTTTTTCCACAGCTGTCCACCTTAATTTAGATTTTTGTTTTGATATTATTTTTCGTATCGTTGAATAAATGCTTACTCAAAGATGTGAACTGCAAAGCATTAAAGACACCTGGAGACTTAAGTCTCTTTATTTCGAATATCGTTGCCTTCGTAATAATTAAATTTTGTCTTTATTTTACGATATTAAAAGATATGATAAAAATCTATTGATTCCAGTTGAAAGTCGAGATAAGTATTTAATTAACGTCGCACTTGAGCAACCTAACGGGCTATTGGCGACCACTATAGTTGAATCTAATGTTTTCCAGGCACACCGTGAATGGTTGAATGAAAAGTTAAATATCTTGATTATCACCCATTGTATCAGCCAATCAAGGCATCTTCTATCCCTTCTTTTATTCTGTATAAATGATGATTCTTGGTTTTTCGATTTACATCTTAAATATTTTACTTTGTAATATAGCAGATTATTATGTGGTTCAAATAAAAATAATTCAGATGATTACTTATAAAAGATGTTAATTGACAATAATAAAACGATACAAAACAAGAGAAACATTAGAAGGCAGAACTGATGTTTCGCAAATTTCGCAGCTTTGTTAAATAACTGACTAATTAAAGTTACGGTGAATAGGAAGACAATGTAGAGTAATTCCGTTTCACAACTCTACTCTACCTAAATGAACTGGCAAAATGTATTTAAATGAGATATTTAATTATATATATATATATATATATATATATATATATATATATATATGTAACATCAGGTATACGCAATCACGAAGACTCTTGCGTCAGCCATGTGACATTCCGAAAGACGCAACCAGAGAGCATCATCCAGACCCCCAGCAGCAACGTTGCAGCCAGCCATTGGATGAAATCAACCAATGATGATCAGCCAACGCCCAAGGCGCAAACACCTACGCAGAGAAGGAGCAGAGCTAGTAAAAGATGAAGACGGTTAAGATGTAGCTCAGGAACTGGCTAATTTGCAATCACCCAATAGCTTTAATTTTCATCTGTATATAGTTTCACATGTAAATGCTTATATCCCAATTAAATTGCTTAAAATGATGAGAACTCCCGCCTCCAATCCATTAAAACCAAAGGACGAAGCAACCCGTCCATAATACATGGGGGCTCGGACCACTCCATAATAAATGAGAGCTCGGACTAACTCCATAATACCGATGCCAACCACGACAGATGATGCCTGAACCACCTAAGACGATGCCAACCACCACAGATGATGCCTGAACCACCTAAGACGATACCTGAACCACCTAAGACGATGCCAGCCACCAAAGATGATGCCTGAACCAACACGGAAGATGCCGGAAACCACAACGATTGCTTCAGATTGAAGGAAGACGACGGCGGAGACACGACAGTTCCACGACGAAACTTCAAGCCAGTACGGCCAGGTCACCACAAGACGGATTTGAAGACGATACAGCATCGATGTCCTGGACCAGAAAACGCCTCTGACGAAACTGCCTTCCTGTCGAAATATCTAGTGGGCTATCAGCCGAAAAATCTGGATTACCATCAGATATCATCTTCGTCACATCTGTGAGTACAACCTCATTTTTTTGTTTGGAATTTTAGTATTCACCACAATGACGACTCTCACTCTCAATGAAATTCCATTTATCTCCAAGGGCTTAACGAACGCAAAAACAAAAGTAATTAAGATGTTGCATTTCGTAATTTTTAACTCTTTTGGCGACCGAATGAATCGGAAAAACTTACGACTGTTTTCTGGATTTGACCCTGAATTTACGCGATCAGAGGAATCCGAGAAGGAAATGTTACAATCTTTAAAACATACCGATTTAATTCTCTTATGTGATTTTTTGGGTTTGAATTGTAACGGCTCACCCAAACAGCTGTTAAATGTTATTGACGACAGTCTAAAGGATTTCGAGCTGCTCAAATCAACAACAGAAATTGAGTCGGATTTTGAAGAGCAGGAAACGGATCCGATAGACTCTCATCTCTTTCCTCCCTCTCGTGTTGAAACCAGAAGTATACAAGACGATCTAGCTCAGAACGCATCAACATACATCGGTCAGCCGAACGATCCAAATCAACGCGTTAATTCTCCAATCGTGAGAAACGAAACAATAGCTGAAGACCATGATTCACCACACAACGTCTATCACCGAAATTTGTTTTCCTCAGCTGCTTCTGAAGGTCACATCCCAGATCCTTTTTTCTCGCCCGCAGAGACTAAACAAACTTTCGCACCAACTCCTTTCGCTGGTGCCAGTGGATTCGTTCATATAGGATTTCAGGACTTGGCTAATTCCATTCCAAAGTTCCACGGAACATCCGATGCATTTGGAATTGAATTATGGCTAAACGACCTCGAGGAAATATTTTTTCTGAACGGAATTGTCAATAATTCTCACCGAATAATTTTTTGCAAAAGATGTCTTTCTTCTTCAGCCCTTAAATATGTTCAATCCTTACATGGTATTGTGACATGGAATTCTTTAAAACAGAGTTTACTCGAGGAATTTTCAACAAAACTTAATAGCGCAGATGTCCATAAAATGTTGCAACAAAGGCGTTTAAAGTATAATGAGTCATTAAGTGATTATTTAATTGATATGAGAGAAATTGGCTCACGTGCAAATATTGATGCATCTTCTATTTTTGATTATGTTATTAATGGAATTCCTAGTTCTGCAAATAACAAAATAATACTTTATGGGTGTAAGACATTTCCCGAATTCAAAGAAAAGTTACGAATATTTGAAAGACTTTACCAACAAGATAAGAGTTACAATAAGAATTTTTCTTGCATTTCAAATGAACGCCATAGAGATGTCAGACAATTGCAAGATAATAAACGAAATTTTGAGAAGGGTAACCAAAATTTTGAGCATAAACCACACAGTACTCGAAATCAGATAATCTGCTTTAACTGTGGCCGTCGGAACCACAAATCAAGTGCTTGTCCATCTAGATCTCCGAAATGCTTTAGTTGTAATTCTTGGGGACATAAAAGTGACGCTTGCCCAAAAAACACATTCTCAGCTTCATCGAAATCTAAACCTCCAGCTGACCACACCGTTAACTCAGTTACTCTTAACGTGGGTCCAACATTGAACTCTATGCAAATTGAAGTTAAAATTAACGATGTTCTCCTAGATGCCCTTGTAGATACAGGTTCGCAAGCCACTATTTTACAGGAAACGTGGTATAAAAAAATTGCATCCCCATCGCTATACCCTTCGCAAATAACTTTCACTGGTATTGGAAAACAAAGAATTTACCCTATTGGATTTTTTCAAGGTTCAATCATAATTGACAACACTTCATTTCAGTCACACATACACGTTGTTCGTGATGACTGTATACCTTTTCCACTTATTTTCGGAAATGACTGTATTCAGCAAGCTAACTTTTCAATTGGGAAGACTGGAGTTAAATTGATCAAAGATGAACCAAATCTGCTCATTAATTTGGTCAACACTGAACTCATTGATTTGAGTCATGTTCTCAATGCTGAGCACAAGATTGAGTTACACAATATGATTAAGGACTACACTCCACACAAAGTAAAAAGCACTGATATCAAGATGAGCATTGTCCTCTCTGATGACATTCCTGTATGCCATCGTCCGAGACGTTTACCCTTCACTGAACAACAAATCGTTCGTGAACAAATACAAGAATGGTTAAAAGATGGTATAATTAAACATAGTTATTCAGAATATGCTTCAAATGTTGTTCTATGTAAGAAGAAACCTGGTTCTTATCGTTTATGTATTGATTACAGACAACTTAACAAAAAGATTATTAGAGATAGGTATCCACTCCCTGTCATTTGTGATGTGTTAGACAGACTTGAACAGTCACACGTTTTCACAAATTTAGATCTTAAAAATGCTTTCTTCCATGTAGATGTAGACCCTTCGAGCTCTAAATACACATCCTTTGTCACGTCAGATGGACAGTTTGAAATTTTAAAATGTCCATTTGGTTTGAGTTCAAGTCCTGGAATTTTCCAACGTTTTATTAACACTGTTTTCCGAGATTTATTAAATGACAACACACTCGTCATTTACCTTGACGACATCATCATTCCATCGAAAGACGAGGCTGAAGGTATCGCCAAACTCAAACGTGTTTTGACAGTTGCCTCTGAATATGGCCTTAAGCTCAATCTAAAAACGTGCAACTTCTTGCAAAGAAAAATTGAATTTTTAGGACACGTCCTTGAGAAAGGAACAATTCAACCTTCACCTTCTAAGACTCAAGCTGTCCAGAATTTTCCTGTGCCTAACACCGAAAACCAAGTGCAAAGTTTTCTAGGCCTAACCGGCTATTTCAGGAAATTCATTCAAAATTATTCTATAATCGCCAAACCACTGAGTGATTTGTTAAGGAAATCCACTCCTTTTCACTTTGGTTCCCAACAAAAAGAAGCGTTCCAGACTCTCAAACAAAAACTTTCGCAAAACCCAGTTCTACACATTTACAACCGCGATTCTACTCTAGAATTACACACTGATGCTAGCTCACATGGATTTGGAGGTGTTCTCTTACAGCAATCTGATGACGGAAACTTTTATCCCATCCACTATATGAGTAAAAAAACTACACCACAACAAGCCAAATATTCAAGCTATGAACTTGAAGTACTTGCAGTTATAGAAGCGCTTAAGAAGTTTAGGACTTATCTCCTTGGAACAAAGTTCAAAATCATCACTGACTGTGCTGCATTCCAAAAAACGATGCACAAGAAAGATTTAACACCAAAAATCGCCAGATGGGTCATTTTTCTCCAAGATTTTGATTATGAAGTCGTTCACCGACCCGCTACACAAATGAAACATGTTGACGCACTAAGTCGTTATCCAGTCATGATCCTTTCACAAGACTCCATCACACCAAAGATCGCTGATGCACAAAATCAAGACGCGTTCATTTCAAGCATCAAGAAAGTCTTGCCACACACACCAATGAATGATTTTATTGTGAAAAACGACGTGCTTTACAAAATTGTAGACGACCAAGAACTTATAGTTCTACCACAGTCTATGCAACATGAGATAGTGCAAACCACGCACTCACAAGGACACTTCGCTATCAACAAAACAGAGACACTCGTTAAAAAAGATTTTTTTATTCCTAATTTAAGGAAAATAGTTGAAAATGTAATTTCCAACTGCATACCGTGTATTCTTTCCTCAAGAAAGAAGGGAAAATCTGAAGGATTTCTTCATCCCATCCCCAAAGGTAACGTTCCTTTGGACACGTACCATATAGATTTTCTTGGACCTCTCCCGTCCACCAACAAACAATATCAATACCTTTTCACCGTAGTAGACGCCTTTACAAAATTTCTTTGGATCTATCCAGTTAAGACGACATCAGCTAAAACAGCCATCGAAAAATTAACTGTGCAACAAACCAATTTCGGCAACCCTTCACGTATTATCACCGATAGAGGAAGTGCTTTTACTTCAAATGACTTTGAAACGTATTGCCGTGACGAAAACATTGAACTAAAACACATAACCACTGGTGTTCCCCGCGGAAATGGTCAAATTGAACGTATGCACCAAACGTTAATCCCTGTTCTTTCCAAGCTTAGTATCGATGATCCAACTAAATGGTACACACATGTTCCACACGTTCAACGCATTATAAACAGTACCACTTCAACAACAACTCAATACACTCCATTCGAGTTACTTATTGGCATAAAAATGAAGAATAAAACTGATCATAAAATCAAACAAATTCTAGAACAAGAATACTTACAAACTACTATTGACGACAAAAACGAACTACGTAACACAGCCAAGAAAAACATTTTGAAAGTACAAGAAACTAACAAGAAGCACTACAATAAACGCAGAAAACAACCCACATCGTATAAAATTGGTGACCGTATTGCTATACAACGAACCCAATTTGGGACAGGCCTGAAACTAAGACCTAAATTTTACGGCCCGTATGAAATTAACATGTTCTACCAAACGATCGGTACGACGTACGAAAAATCGGTTCCCACGAAGGACCAAACACAACATCCACTTCTGCTGACCTCATCAAATTTTGGTCAAGCAACTGAACTGAATTGACATTTTTACTTCTTCATTTCAATTTTCATCATTATTCATTTTGTATTCTTACTTAATGCTAGTTCCTCGCTACTTCCATCGTTTCCATTTTCAACAAACTTCTTCAACCCTCATGATGAGATCTTCTCCCCAAAGACGAATATGATGCGACAGGACGAAAGGGAAAATTGAGAGGAAAAGACGCCTAAGACGCATCTTTCTTTAAGACGACTGCCAAGACAAAAGAAGATCAAAATATAAGACGACACCTTCCAAAGACGAGAAAAGTACGCAGCTTTGAAGTAAAGTTTCAAAAGACGACTTTTCTGAAGACGAACTTTCTCGATGTGCCGGAGCATCCCAAATATGCTCACTGCTGCATTTCTTTTGTTTTTCCTCTCTCTTTCCGTTTCTTTTTGTATTTTCAGACACCTAGCTGTGCAGGAGGTCCTGCAGGGTCGATGGCCGAGTGTAACATCAGGTATACGCAATCACGAAGACTCTTGCGTCAGCCATGTGACATTCCGAAAGACGCAACCAGAGAGCATCATCCAGACCCCCAGCAGCAACGTTGCAGCCAGCCATTGGATGAAATCAACCAATGATGATCAGCCAACGCCCAAGGCGCAAACACCTACGCAGAGAAGGAGCAGAGCTAGTAAAAGATGAAGACGGTTAAGATGTAGCTCAGGAACTGGCTAATTTGCAATCACCCAATAGCTTTAATTTTCATCTGTATATAGTTTCACATGTAAATGCTTATATCCCAATTAAATTGCTTAAAATGATGAGAACTCCCGCCTCCAATCCATTAAAACCAAAGGACGAAGCAACCCGTCCATAATACATATATATATATATATATATATATATATATATATATATATATATATATATATATATATATATAACGCTTTTCTGGGGTAAAAAATGTGTTTAGTAAAAACAAAACTGATGTAAGTGCCTTTGTAATTTTATTTTCTTGATTTTTGTATAAATGACATTTTTTGAGGTTTATGGTCATTTTAAGAAATTTTATCGTTATTCTCAGTCGCATTTTAGCAGTTTCTAGATAAAAGACATTTTTAGATGATTTCCCCAAAACCACAGTTTTGATCACATCAAGAAAAGTTTTCCTTAATGAAATGGCAAAAGAATTCACGAAGGGACATAGTCCATGTTCTATGTTTCCATAGCAATTACAAAGTGCTTATCAGTGTAAAAAAATATTAGAAGATCATAGAAAATCAACTATTTTAAAAATATTCATGCTATTTTTCCCTTTACAATGTGCTAGACTGCTAATATAAAAACTCTTAGTTCGATCTGAAAAAACTAATTTGAATGTCGCCATGCTGCGCCAGACACAAGACATACAATATCAAGTAATAGACTCACAAACAATGAAAGTTTTACTGACACAGAAGAGAGAAACACACTCAGGGAGGAATATTTGACATAGGGACAATCAGAAAATGTAATTTGTAATTTTATTTATTACTTTATATTCTCTAATATTTATTAACAAAATATTTGGAATAGTTGCCTCAAAAATGTTTAGATTATTTTCCTTTTTACTATTTCATGCACCACTCCGTTGAAAAGTAGAACTACTGTTTATATATCTGTTTAAGGACTGCAAAGCTAACTAAGTACATATTTTATATCAATTCGACCTTGTCTCTTCGGTTATCAAATTATTGTTGATCACTCTTTCAATATTTTATGTGTGTAAATACATTTATGTCAAATATACTTTAACGTGCAAGTTCTTAGGTGCACATTTGCATACTAAATACATAGATTTTACTTGAAACATACAGATACCAATGAATAAATATAAAAGTATCAGTGTCTGTCTTTTACGTTTCCTAGGGTTCCTAGGAGAATTCCGTAAGTAAGTAGAGTTGCAAACAAGCTAACAATGAGCGACCGTTCCATGTCATACATCTTCCACAAGGTCAGCTTGTTCTTGTGCTGTGAATGTTTGGCGAGAAGCCTCTTGAACTCCCTATGCACCCCTGGTATCATCATAGCTAGGGCCATCAGATATGCCAGAGGTCGCGACGACGATTCGGTGGCGACCGAAGCCAACCAAACTACCTTCACAATAAGCGTGCAATTTGTTAACTGCACTAAAGAGTACAATACTATAACGTTGTAGCTTAAAGATCCATTGAAAGCGAAATCGTACCCAGCCCAAAACGAAGACGTCATGTAACTCAAGAGGATCATGAAGATGGGTAGGCAAAATGTATCGTCCAAAATTTGGATGCCAGCAGAGATGTCATCGTATTGTTGAATCAGTTGCAGGGAATTTTGCTGAACTTTCTGTTTCTGCAGAGCTACTTCAAGGTGATTCGAGCACGCAGTGATGAAATCACATAGAGAACTGTATAATAAACTGAAATAGAAAACTGAGAGATTGGACTGAACAATCGAAAGGAATTGAAGGTTTACACAGTGGCTTCGAACCGAATCTGGAAAATTTCGACACCTCACTTCTGGTTCCAAGAAACAGCAAATATTCCAAACTAGAATTAAGACGGTGAGTACAATGCAGTACCGACACATGGAGACTTTAATATCTCTCAATTCTTTTCTGAGGGATATCTTTTCACAGATCTTCGACAAGATGTCGAATACTGAAAACATTCGATCACAGAACGAACTAGTCATGAAATATATCACAGCCCGAAGTGTTAGGTTACATGCAATCACAATTTTAGTAATGTTGAAACCGATCATCATAGAGTATGCACTTAGAACCATTTGCAAGACGTGCAAGAAACTAAACAAATATTTTGGACATCTATAAAAGGATTGAAGCATAATCCGTTTAAATCCGTATAATCCATTTAAAGGCAGGATATAAATTCCTAGGGTATGCAGTAAAACTAATACTGGAAAAAAAAATTTGTACAAAACATTTCTTCTGCTAGAAAAGAGTAGAATGAGTTTATTTGACGTTTTCCTAAAGTTGTTAAAATAGGAACCTTTCATTTTTTCAGCGTTCTATCACACCAGCATTCAGCACTGATATGTTATAAGCCTAAATCGACTTCGAGTACATTTCAAATTACTCTACGGATGTTTTGAAAAATAAAATAAGTGGATCAATATTAAAATCCACATATGATTGCTGAAACCAATAAACATGTTTCTGAATGGATTTTAAAGAACAAGAAACAAAATTATTATTGACAGTTCTTTTGAATATGCTTCTCTTTGTGTCATGGCACCAAAAACGTACTCAGAATTCTAGACTAAGCAGTTCAATTCGTCCATTAACTTCCCATTATAGTAATAAATTTGGTTATAGAAATAGACGGGGGAGGTTTTACGATAGTTAAAAAGGTTTGAAGGATAATTTAATAATAGCGTGTTCGAAAATTCTTAAAACTATTTGGCTATTAGTATATTAGTCCCTATCGATTTCATTGCATTTTATTCAGATCTTGTTAGCTTTATTTTTTAGATTTCAAAACCTCATTTTCCAAGTGCATATAGTTCACATGATAAAGTCTCGTCACGATGCAAAAATATTGGTAAACTAAATTTTCAATAATGGTCAATACTGATCGTATTGACCATTTGAACTTCTCCCATTTTCTATTGATTGTACTAAAATCATCTCTTACGAAGAGTTTCAAATTAAGCATTTTTCTAAAATTCTGTTTATTTCAAAATAAATCTTTAAATCCCGCAACACTATCAGCAACAATTATGAATGATATAAATTTTGAAGAGGTTGGTAGTTAGTAGATTTAACTTCAATTTAGCAACACAATGGGCTTTTATCGATCGGGATCAATCCCGAAGGAAAACGCCCGAGGACAACACCTCGTCATTTTGAACAACTTTCAGAAGACGAGATAAACACCTATGCTGGCACACCACCTCCAAACTTCCACACCAGGCCAACGTGAGAATATTTGAGGACACGACAGTTTTAACGTGCAGCAGCCCCCGTGTACACGATGGTCTTTGGCTGGACCTAGTTCCGAACTCGCAACCTGAAATATATGAGATGTGGAGTGTCTTGACCCATGCATTTATTTATGTATCAAATTAGTAAAATTACATTAAATAAATCCTAGAAATTTCTTAAAAATTTATTTACCTAAATCAAAATTTGATAATTCCAATTGGTTCTTATCTGACCCTTGATTTCAAGGGGCCGCGGTAGCCCAGTTGGAAAGCAGCGGATTGGCAACCGGAGGGTTGTGAGTTCGAAACTCGGTCCAGCCATAGACCGTCGTGTATAAAAGGAATAGTGCACTTTAAATCTGTCTTACCCTTAAATGCCCTCCCGTTGGTGTGGTGTGGAAGTTTGGAGAGTGAGGTGCCAGTTCAGGTGTTTACCTCGAAGGTTTACATAAAGGGGCTATGTGTTACAAAAACAAAGCATAGATTTAGTATTCAAGTAGAGTGATTTGACCACTTGTATTTATTTTTATTTCTATATGAAATTAGTACAATTATATTAAATAAATGCATAGAAATTTGTTACAATTTATTTACCTGAATCAAAATTTGATAATTCCAATTGGTTGTTTGTCTGCTTCTCCTCTGATGCTAGTTTATGACAAAGAAGGAGTGTCGAAACACACTTTCCTCGATTTCAAGTACCATCTATCGAATAGTTTGCAAAATATCGCGAGTGGCCAACTTACCCGTACACAACTTATCCCTGTTCACCTCCATGGTGAGATTTGAGTGATACCTTAGCTGATGTGGAAATTAAAATGCTTAAAATTCTCTTATCTTATTGCAACAATTTATGAAACTATTTTACCGCTCTAGATTTTGAACAAAAACACTCAAGAAAACACTCCAAAAATGTTTTCGCCCCTAAAATTGTTCTGACAGTCCTACTGATCACCAACTTGATTAACAACTCAAAACCTAATGCTTTGTGTAAGGAAAGCACACTGCGTCTTTTGATGAAAAATTTCTAAATTTACACGCATGTTTTAGCGCTTGGTTGATCTACTTTGACTCAAGCGTATAAAGTTTAATTCAGGTTACAATGTTAATACACAATTATGAATAGCTATTAAGCCTTCAGTGGTTTTTACGAGATATCTCTTCCATCAAGATCTGACAAATTTTGCTAATGATGAGATATCTCGTCCATCAAGTTGTGATAAGTTTTACTAATGACGAGATAAGAAGCCAACCACCAGGAGGGTTAAAAGAATAAGAAGAAAAAATGCATATTTTCTAGTAATGAAATATGGTGTCCTTTGACTAGCCGAATTTATTACATTTATTTTAATATTTCAAATGAATAAATACAAGCCTTATGCGTCTGTGATAACTTAAATTACGTGTTCTTATAATAGTACATATTTCTTTTTTGGATGCATTTTTGCTTTATACTCACAACAAAAACGAAGTTTACATAGTACGAGCAGTATTGTAACAACATCCACCTTTAACATTCCCTAGTGTTCCTAAGAGAATTCCGTAAGTACAGTTTCATAAGCGCTAATAATGAGAGACAGTTTCATTTCATATATCTTATACACAGTCAGTTCTTGGGCCTCGAGTATTTTGCGAGAGATTCCTTATGTATCCCTGGTATCATTCCAGGTAGGGCCACCAAACTCTCCTGAGCATTTAACAACGAAGCTGACCAAACTATTTTCAGCATGAACGTAAGATTCGTTATTCCTACAAGAGAATACAATACCATGATGTCGTGAGTAAAACAGGTATAGAAAGTAAAATCGTAGCCAGACCAATAATAAAATATATAATTAATAAAGTATCAGCATCCGTCTTGTACGTTCCCTAGGGTTCCTAAAAGAATTCCGTAAGTAAGTAGAGTTCCAAAAGCACTAAAAATGAGAGACCGCTTCATGTCATATATCTTCCACAAGGTCAATTTGTTTTGGCGCCTCGAGTATTTGACAAGAAGCGCTTTCAACTCCAAATACCGTCCTGGTATCATCCCAGGTAGGGCCATCAAACTCTCCTGAGCATTTGACACCGATTCGGTGGCAATCGAAGCAGACCACACTATCTTCATCATGAGCATAAGATTCGTTATGACTACTGCAGAATACATTGCCGTGTCCATTGTACTCATAGATGTTTTGAAAGCGAAATCGTAGCCTGCCCAAAATGAAGACACCATGCAGCTCAAGAGGATCATGAAAACTGGCAGAGAAAATGCTTCGTCTACTCTCGTGATGCCAGAAGAAATGTCATCGTAGAGTTGAATCAGTTGCAGAAAAGCTCGATCGGCTCTTGGCTTCTGCAGAGAGACCTCGAGGTGAATCGAGCACACAGTGACGCAATCGCAGAGGCAAGTGTACAGTAAACAGAAATAGCTGATCGAGAGATTGGACTGAGTCAATGATATAAAAAAAATTTGTCCACTGTACCATTCAACCCAAAGTTGGAGGGAACGATATTCCCCTTGTATTTTGAAGAAACTAAAAATGCCTCGAACCGCAGCTAAGATGGAAATTACAATGCAACATCGACAAATGGAGCCTTTAATCTTTTTAAACTTGTGTCTGAGAGGTATCTTTTCGGATATGGCCGATAAGATTTCAAATGCCGAACGAATTCGGTCGCAGGAGCGGATGATGAAAAGATATATTTGTGAACGAAGAATTATATTGAAGACTAACACTACGTTCGTCTGACTGAAACCAAATGTTAAAAGACACAGATGGAGTATGATTTCGATTACCATCATGAAAATAAAAAAGTACTTCGGACAGTTATAAAGGAATTGACGTACATTACCCTTCCTATATTCTCCGCAAGGATATAGAATAGGAACTCCTACAATCTGTAGTAAAACCAAAACAGGAATACACGCCTTTCGAAGTATTTTGCAGCTGTAACCAAAGAGTCGGACTGGCGTTGTTTTTTTCATAGTTTTCCAAACGGAAATTTCCTTCTGCATAAGACCTTCTTCAGTATCCATTTCCTCATAACATTTTGTAACCTGCATGACGAAGCCATAAGGGAAACTAATTTCCAATTAATTTATATACGGTCGATGCAAATACTTCTAAAAGTAAAAAATAACATGATTGATTAGTAAACTCTGTAATATTCTTTTAATAACTAATGCATCAAAAGAACAAGTCCTTTGTCAATTCATTTTGCAATGTTTATTAAAATAGCAAATTTTTCAGTTATTTATACAGATCGATCCAGCTTGTCAACTAAATTTCCATTAAATTAATCGATTTCGGTTTACTTATTGATTGCAAGTGTAGTTTTCAAGAAAAATTTCTTAAAACTCTTGTAACTATGACGCAGAATAAATGAGATAGATTCAACTCTGACAGAATGTGAAGGTCCTGGTGGTTCAAAATTATTTATATTCCAAAATTCATTTCCGATGCGCAAACAATAGTGGCAAAAATTTATAAAATCAGTGTTTCTTTTGTAATTTTAGTTCTATTAACCCTTAAATGGCACTATGGAGAAACATTTAGAAAAAAAACCTGTGGGCGTATCACTTTTTCACATTTTACACGAAACAAATTTCTCTCTCTGTCTATACGCTATACAAAACTACACCGTTTGACCAATCCACACCAAATTTGGTACACTTATTCCTCAGAATCTTTTGGGTAACATAAGTTACATATTAACCTTTTTTTCTCTTTGTCCTAGAGGAGACTAAAAACAATTCGAAATATCCATAGGAGTAACAATGAGTTTTATGATTGCGGATTGAAACTAATGTTTTGTAAAGAAAAGAGTAATGCGAACAGCGAAACTTGGTATCTGACAAAGTCAAAATTAATGGTTTCATTTCTAATTTTATTACGAACTTTCAGAATTGCCCTCGGGTTGAATTCGTTAACTATGGATTGAAAAAGTGACCAGAATAATCACCTTTCTCTTTCGTAGAAATGTAAAATTCGTGTAAAATAATTTATTAACACCTTTTCAACATTTTTATAATTTCTATAACTTACTTTGGACACAAATCCTACACATGCATATCTATCCATGTAATACATTTCACATACATCGCACCCCTGCTGTATGACAAAGCTACAAAATGATGAAAGGTGACATTAAAATAACTACTACCAAAAACTATTTTGAGGGGATTAGGAATGCCTTTAGTTTCTTTTCATGTAAAATTGATCAACTCTATTCATAAAAATGACAAATCTACGGCGATTATTATCGCACTCAGAGTTTGCCTATTAATATTTTTTTATTTTTGACACTCTTGCACCAGGAATTGCACTTTCGAATTTCGCTATCTTTAAGGGAAGGATGATTAATTTAATAAGATATTTATCACTAAGTTTTTTTAAAGCGGATACATTTTTTCTTAAAAATTCCATTTTGTGGAACGCGCAATAATAAAAAAACTCGTTTTAAAATTGAATGTCTTCATGTACAGACAAAGCAAAGGTAACCTATTGCCTTTTTATAAAATGGCAAATCGATTTAACAGATATTTTTAAATCATTGTTTTCAGCAAACTTTTAAATTTTTTTCATACGTTGCCAAAAGCTTGAACTCGTAAAATAAGCCTCATTGACCTTCTGTCACTATGACAAAGAATTTATAACATTTCAAGAGTCCTAATTCGGAAATTTTAACTTTATCATTCTTTTAATAACAGCAAAATTCTACTAAAAATTTGCTTTGTTTTAACTTACATTCCACTTTAAATCGAATACTTTGAGGTTGTGTTGCATGAGCTTAAAAGGAATTATTAAAAATAAAATATTCAATGAATTTACAGCAGAAAACATGCAATCAAAATAAAGCAAAGTTCGCAGGAAAAGTTGTTCTCACGGTATTGATTCGTGATTTTTTTATCTCGTGATCTCGCATTCTTGCTACAACTTACAACTTAAATTTGGACAAAATTTAAAAATACGAAATTAATTCCAACAGAAAAAAAGAGAAAATATCGGTGCACGTGGTTAACAAACACAAGTTTCCGTTCTTTACAAAATATCGTCTGTCCTAAATATTCGGAAATCGTTCATATTTTGCAAAGAAAAAAGTAAAGATCGAAATAAATAAAATATAAGAGTGAAATTTTGGAAATATAATTTCCTTTTTACCAGTACTGGTAAAACAATCCAAGTAATATCAATGCTCAATCTGCATTCCAGCTACCAAAAATATAACAAATTATGGATGATTTAAGTATAGTTACTCAGATGTTTTAGCATGCAACTTATCTAAATATGTAAACGAAGAAAATTTAAATAATGTATTCACTAAAGTAAATATGATGTATCAAATAAAGGATATTGTAAAAAAATATATTTAATAAAATCTATGTGATACTTCACAAAATCAGACATAGAACGAGAAGGACATACAAACGCAACCAAGTTTAGTCACTAAATGAATGTAAGGACTCACATTATGCAGAGTTTCATGAAAATATATTCAACCATTTGTATGTAATACAGGCTCACAAACGCCGATCGTTTAAAACATGGGTTTTGCATCAGAAGGGCCCAAAATGAATAAATAACTTAAAATCGGGCGAAAATATTCAATGTAGAAATACTCCATTTTTATTTACTTAGTTACTGCATGAATAAACAAATCAGGTAAAACTTTATATCGAGCAATTGGTAGGGGTGTAATTCGTATAACGTTGAATAACGTTGACTGAGGAAAACGTATCTTTGCACTTTACCAGAGTAGAGATGTCATTGTTGATGAGGAAATAAACAATAAATATAAAGGTAATGCTTACAGTTTCTGTAATGAATAAAATAAATGATGGATGAATGGCACACAAAATATTAGTTTTGAAAACAATCACAAGAGTAATTTGAACGTTAATTAAATCAACATCTCCAAGAGGATTGGATTTAATGCATTTGCAGCGAGGCAAGATAAAACTATATCCTCTCATAAATTGCCTATTGCAAGAATAAAATTTCAATACTACACTGTACAATATGCAGTCTCTTTGACTAGTTAGTCATCTCACCGAAAGTACAGCAGCCTCATTCTCCTCTAGGAAACGGGTGACTCTTTTAAATTACGTTCAAGAACATCGAGATTTCTCTTGGATATTTTGATTAAGTGAGGAAATGTGTTCTATACCAATCAACAAATATTCCTATATATCTGTTTACTCAATTCAATTGATTTCAACAAAATGGGATACAGGCATAATTCAGGAAAATGGGACTTCACAATCACAATATCATCATGAGAAGGGAACAATTTTTGGTGGCTGCGATGCCATCGAAAAAGCACGCATAGTGTTGTATGGTTGATCATATGTCAACTTAGATACTCTGTAGTATTCAAAAGTACCACAGGTGTTAAAGAAGAAACTATTGGTAAACCTTTATAGAAAGCAGCCGTCCAAATGAGAGCACCGTGTGTAATTGGATGAAATTGGTATCCTTTCAAGCTTTTTCAAGGAACTAGATCGGATCTGTTTGTCATATATATCTTGAACAATCTGATGAAAATACGGTGCACGATTTGCACACACACACACAGACATACACACCTATTTAATTATACACGACCTGCTTAGTTTTATGCATTGCAGTAATAAGATATTGGGTCCCACGTTACTTATTTTTGCACTTTACATGGTTAAAATAAAGTTTATTTTGCTACTGTGCGCTTACTCGAATATACCGTGTTTCATGAAAATCGGAAAAATGGTTTATGAAATATACATATAAAAATTAAGCTTAAATTCTGATCACTCCAATGTTGATCAGGACACAATAGATAAAGTAAATAAAATTAAATAAAACTAGACATTGTCCACAGTTCGTTACCAACCTGAAATATTACAGAAGTAAACCAGTTAAAATTTGACAAATGCAAAATCAAATACCTATGAATTCATGGACAAAAGAGTGCAATGATTCTTACGTTTTCAATATTAAAGAAGATGTAACCAATGTAAGTTTTCATCAGAAATGGAGCTCATAGATAATAGCCATAGGTTTAACTTTCCAAGTGGTTTCGACGAGATATCTCGTCCATAAAAATCTTACCAAGTTTGCTAATGATGAAATGTCTCGTCATCAGAAAATTGCCAATTTTTTTATGATGAAGAGATCAAGATCTGGATACTTTTTTTCTAATGGTATTTCGTCCATCAAGATTTCGTCAGTTTTTCTAATGACGAGAAACCACCAGCAGGGTTATGGGAAGGTTGGTATTCAGATGGGTGACATGCATCAAGCATATGGGTCCATACGGTACACAGTAATCCATACGTCAGCGCTGCCAGGCATGTAATATTGTGTGTGGTTGCAACTTTAAGCAACTTAAGTTTAATTGCAACTGTGGATACCGTCGAACTGGAACTAGAGGTAACAAAAATATTGTTTACACACTTGCTCTTTCATTCCTATATCTAAGTGCCTACTCTAATTCATCGAGGGCCGCGGTAGCCCAGTTGGAGGAGTAACGGATTAGCAAACGGAGGATTGCGAGTTTAATTCAATCAAAGACCGTCGTGTACAAAGGAGGCTGGTGCACATTAAATATGTCGTGGCCTCAAATGTCCTCACGTTGGCGTGGTGTGGAAGTTTGGAGAGTGGGATGCCAGCTCAGGTCTGACCTCGTCATCTGACTGTGATTCAAAATTACGTGGTGTTTTTCTCTGATCTTTCCCTTCGAATTTGATCCCGGACCTTCGCCGATAGCCCCTTGTGTTGCTCCAGTGCGACTCTAATGAAATACCTACCTATGTCACCCGGATTGCGTTAGCGAACATACGTCCCTGCTTGAATGCGGTTCAATTTAGTGTTTTCTTTTTGAAGTTTTGAAATATTCTGCACGAATATCAGCTGTTCAATCTCTGTCTAGCCACCAGATGGCTCTAGTGTATTTACATTTGAATAATCAACCAATGAGAATTTATACTGTTAGGATAACAAGAATAAGACAAAATCTTTAGTATGCAACGAAAACGGACGATTCGTAATGTTAAGCCTTTGTAGTCAGAAGTCTCGCTGATTAACCAGCGCCTAAATCTAAATCGATAAATTCAACTGATTGCTGCGCTAAATTCGGTGAATCAAAGCATGCTTATCATTTTTTGGACCTTGCGCCATGAAAACCAACAATCAATGAATCAACCCGTCAAGGAATACCGATTTTTTCATGACGATATCAAGACCTGGTCTTCCAGTGACGAGATGTCTCGTCTTAATTTTGCTTAGTTGAGTGTTCTCAGTTTTACTGTTGACGAGATACATCGCCGTGATACATCACCAGGAAGGTCAACGATTTTTTCGGATGCGATTGGTACTTTCACATATTTCACCACTCCCTTATCAGCATTCATATTTAAAACTTTACGATCGTATCGAACCACATATAAACGTACGCCCTCACAGCAAGAATAATTACAAGAGAACTTATACATTCTTGTTTAACTTACACTACTTTTTCTATCGGCGGCCAGTTCGTGATCGGAATACCTCATTTCGGGAGTTTCTCCAACTCTCTTTCCCAAGTACTCTAATGGATCCCGGGAATTAATAGAGAGCTATCAACTTCACATTCATCAATTGGAACTGCAGTCCCATTTAGGGTGTCCCTTTTTCCGCGACACACGAGCCGAATGCAAACGATGTTAGGCAATAATGGATCTGGCTTCGGTGGTGTTGCCAGATTACCGTTCAAAATGCCAATGACCTGATCCACGCACACCCATGCGAGTGACCCAGTGGCAGGAAATGAGGGCTTTGTAGTACGGGGTGGGTTTTTTTTAAGAAAAGGGCGCCATTTTATATTGCAGTAACTTTCAAACGATACATTTTAATTTTATACATTTTACGTATTGCTTTCTCAATTAACCATCTTTGTTAGTAAAGCTTTCATTGTGTGTATGTTTATTACTTGATATTATACGTCTTGTATCTGGAGCAGCATGGCCAAATAATGCCCTTGCGCCATAAAACTCCAACCAACCAACCTTCTCAATTAACTCTTCAAGTGTACCCTAGTGATCTGTCCCCTTCGTTTTACCCTCACCTGCCCGCTTACTTTTTGCATTTTCCCCTCCTTCATTGATCACTTGACGTTGACTGTCTTGTGTTTGACGCAGCTTGGCCAAATATGGCCCATGCGCCATAAACCCGAAACCAACCAATCAACCAAATTGCCCCTTGTCCAGAACTGGTGGCACTTTGGAACAGGTTTTGCATTAGAGGCTGGCCCCTACAGGACAGTTTTCGACGCTAACATCAACCACCAGATAGGTTAACCCTCCAAGTGGTTTCGACGAGATATCTCGTCCATAAAGATCTGACCAATTTCACTAATGACGAGATATCTCGTCCATCAAAATATTGCCGATGTTTTGATGATGACGAGACCTGGCCAGTTTTCTTCTAGTGACGAGATTTGTCGTCCATCAAGATCTGCTAATGGTTTTGCTAATGTCGAGATATCTTGTGAAGATTAGCACCAGGAGCTTAATAACATTATTTACGGAATATGACATCTCTGACGTTGAATGACCAACTCTGGTCACGTTACAAATAGGGCTCATTCAACCACACTTTCCATTACGCTTGAGCATATTTATTTGTTAATTACTTCGCGAATGTAGCGCTTAAGCTGTTGCATCGTTGTCGACTACTTAGCGTACTCGTTCCTTTAAGTAAACCAAGAGAAAAAATCTGTCAATCAGGAGAACGAGGTGGCCAATTGACATCACCAGATTTTGGCATTATTCAGCCAGGGATTGCGCCCTGTAGAATTCACATTCGAGTGTTTGAGAACGGTATTTACGAGTTGTTGGAACAGGGCTCTCGTCTTATAAGAAATATTAATCGGGCCGCGGTCACACAAAAGTTGAGAATCACTGCTCTAATTTCACGGTGAGTCAAGTTGTGGATTATACAAAAATAAAAACTAGTTTCATCACTGGGAAACGAAATACAGTTAATCTCATGGGAAATGTAAATGTCTCTGCATATGAATGTAAAAAATGTAAAAATTAAACAAGTTTTTATTTAACGTTGCGGCTATTAATCCAATCGCAATAAAGGAAACTGGTTACACCAATTCTTTTTGTTCTCAATGACTTTTTTCTGTTCCAACGAATTCCGTTCCACAAATGACTTTTTTCTATTCCAATGATTCTGTTCCAAAGTAACATATCTTCATGATGCTAAGACTCAATAGCTTTTATCGATTATCCATATTTTCTTCCGATAAAAAACAGAATCCATAGAAAAATTATAAAAGCAATTAGTTGTTTAAATTGTTTAAAAACTTCACATCGAAATTTCCTTTATTGTTCTTTTTCTTAACAATTGGATGTGAAATATTTCTTAAAACTCTTGTCATACTTAAATAGGGAATTCTTTTGACATCGAAAGGAAAAATATAATTTTCCCATTGTCAGTAAATCTTTTTCGGAACTACATTTTCAGGTCTAATGCGATTTTTATCTTCATGAACTAGAGTATATTTAGAATATAAATGTGCTCAAATGCAAAGCTAGAAAATGTTTCAAACATCGTTAAAGCAGCGCCCGAATTCAAAATAAAGATAGTTCATCACTCAATAATAGAAACAAATATTTTACAAGATATACAATTTGCAATTTTTATTGGTGAGATGTGTCTGTCCTTCCTCGGCGACATAAAAAGTACGTCAAAAGTCATGACAAACTGTACCTTTATATTAATAGTTTTGTCCAATAATCTCGCGGTAACTCGGTTGGAAGAGTAACGGATTATCAACCGAAGGGTTTCGAGTTCGAATCCAACCAAAGACAGTCGTGTACAAAGGGGGCTGGTGCACGTTTAATCTGTCGTGGTCTCAAATATCCTCGCATTTGCGTGGTGTGGAAGTTTGGAGAGTGGGGTGCCAGCTCAGGTGTGACCTCGTCATCTGACGGTGGTTCAAAATGACGTGTTGTCGTAGAATTTTGCCTTTAGGATTGATCCCGGACCGTCGCCAATAGCCCGTTGTGTTGCTCCAGTGCGACGTTAATTAAAGTACCTACCGCACTTACGGATGACTAGGTCACACCTGAGCCGGCACCCATTCTCCAAACTTTCACACCTCGCCGACGTGGTCATTTTTGGATTTAGCGTGCACCAGCCCCCCTCCCTTTGTACACGACGGTCTCTGATTAGATTCGAACTCGAAACCCTCCGGTTGCTAATCCGTTACTCTTCCAACCAGGCTACCGCGAGATTATTGGACAAAACTATAATATAAAGGTACAGCTTTGTCATGACTTTTGACGTGCTTTTTATGTCGCCGAGGAAGAATTTCTTAGAAAAACCGTCGTTTTAGGCTTAGCGGGAAATAATTAAAAAAAAAATAACGAAACGAACTTTACAAATAGAAAAAAATCCACAGCTGATAGAGATTTATTTTGATGAAAAAATCTACTTTTTCTGAAACATTGTTCTGAAGTTTGTCAAATGGAACCAGAGGCTGAATATGAATGTGTAGTGGCTCTCTTTTGCGCATGCGCCCCTTTTGAAAGCTTGAAGTGTCTGTTTATTTTTTGAACAAGAGTTCTCGACCGTTCTCTAGAAATGCGTTCTACGTTACGTTTCTCGTTCGACAGCGAATGTTGTGTCTACGACATTACATAAACTTTCGGAGCAACATCTGCAAAGCAGCTAACTCACTTCCACATCAGAAAGAGAAAACAATTAAAATAAAGAATTTTACAGAAAGTAGAGGGTCAATCACGACGAAGTCGGAACATCTTGTGTACGTTGGGTTGTTTGGAAAAGTGGAAAGTCAACCTAATCTGTAAAACACGGAGTGAATGTTCACTCTTGACAGCTAAAGAAGCAGCGCCTTTTGGACCTAGTGTGTGTATCTCTTTTTGAAATGAACGGAGAGCGAAAAATTTATTTAGGAACGAAACGAATAGAAGGTTCTTCCCATAGAGGAGAGACAAGGATAGAGTGAGCGTCGCCATATAGATGGTCGATAACGTTATTGCACGAGTGACTTCACGTTTTAGCACAAGCTTAAACCAGATTTGGCTTCATATCACCCTATAACAAACATTTTTGGCGATAACTTCGCCAAAGTAATGTAAGCATGGGGATTTCACCTTTTTGAATCAAATAAAGCACAAGAATAAACGAATTGTTACAAATACGGCCTTCGTGATTAAACAGATAGTTTCGATTTAGAGTATATGCTGTACGATTTTGCACCATTATTTCATAAAAAATAAAGTTTCTTAGCATACCAATTTTGCTACTTTAAAATGTTTCTAAAATAACTAAAGATTTAAAAAAAACTGATGCAATGTAGAAAATTCAATCTAAGATTAATGATTTAGGATCTGTTTTGTGAATATTGAAAAGGTTTTGATGTTAAAACTTGTAATTCGTAGCCCCCCATGAAACCCACCTGAAAGATAGTAGGTAGGTATTTTAATTGACGTCACACTGGAGCAACACAGCAGGCTATTGGTGACGGTCCGGTATCAATCGCAAAGGGAAAGATCCGAGGACAACTCGTAATTTTGAACCATGGCCAGATGACGAGGTAACACCTGAGTTGGTACTCCACTCTCCAAACTTCCACACCACGCCAATGTGAGGACATTTGAGGGCACGACAGATTTAACGTGCACCAGCCCCTTTGTACACCATGGTTTTGGTTGGATTCGAACACGAACCCTGTGGTTGTTAATCCGGTACAATGCCAAGAAGGTAGAAGATATTAATGGGTTATGGGAACCCCTGAATAAGATGTAAACTTACATTATTAAAAATGTCAATAAGTATGGGGAACTAAGATTAAAAGTAATGCGATTTTATGTCTGTATTTCCTTCCAATAAATTATAAAAAGTAATTCATTTTTTAAAACATCTAAAAATACGGTATAAATAAGAATTTCAATTATATATAGTATATTAATAACAGAATTGATCTGCGTTGATCGGGTTGAATTGGCAAAACCATTGATTGAAAGTGATCCGACAAATCACTTTTCTCTATCAGCTTTCTATATCTTGCTTTATCCATCCATATAATCCATTTCACACACATCGCGGTAGCCCGGTTGGAAGAGTAACGGATTAGCAATCGGAGGGTTGCGAGTTCGAAACTCGGTTCAACCGAAGACCGTCGTGTACACGTACGTTGGCGTGATGCGGAGTTTGGAGAGTGGGGTGCCAGCTCAGGTGTTGATCTAACCGTTGCTCAAAATTACGTGTTGTCCTCGATCTTTCCCTTCGGGGATGATCCCGGACCGCCGTTGCATCGCTCCAGTGCGAGGTTAATTAATTACCACCACCTTTCCCTTCGGGACTGATCCCGGACCGTCGCCGATAGCCGGTTGTGTTGCTCTAATGCAACAGTAGTTAACTACCTACCAACCTTTCTTTTCACATTTACTTGACACTGTCCTGTCAACTTTATTGTTTCGATTCGTGCCCGACTTAGCAGTTCTTTTGATGTCGGTCAACGATTGAAACGTATTTCTTGTAGACAAGTTCTGTAGAAAGGTGAAGTCGTGAAGCGAAAGCTTCTAAACTTTATATTGAGGTTACTTCACAGAGCTTATAGATGATTGGTAGAATGGGGTTTTATGGCCATGCTGCGCCAGACATACAATATCAATAGACAGACACACCCAATGAAAGCTTTACTCACAAAAGAGAGAAATACACCTAGGGAGGAATGCACTTGACAGGAATCGAACCTCCTACAACTCGAAGGTTGCTAGCGCAGTGGGCATACCCACTGATCCATGACGGCCCCATAGAGCTTATAGAAAAACGGACCCTAATTCTATAGACCAGTCAATAGCAGTTTTTCAGATTTCTTGTGTTTGAAAAACTGTTCTTAAAAAGCTAACGGTTCTTTAAAGTCTAATATTACGTAGAATATTAGACTCTAGAATACTATAGAATATAATCTATTAGAATTCTATAGAATTTCTTTGTCTATATATAAATCAGAGGGCGTCTGTTCTCCATACAAATCTAGTTTTACCAATCTTCTACACCAAATTTGGTACACGTATTCTAGACCCCGGTGGATAACGTAGGCTACATATTAACCCACGTTCTATTCGTCTTGGGTCTGCAGAGGGGGCTAAGAACTATTCGACATCCCCATAGGAATAACATTGAGTAATATTTTTACGATCATTGTCAGACCAATACACCAAATATGGTACATTCATTCTGTAGAATCCTGCGGGAAACAGGCTATATGTTAACCCCCGTTCGATTTGTCCTGGGTTTGTAGAGGGGCTAAAAACAATTCGAAATTCCCATAAGAATAACATTGAGTAATATGATGAACCATAAACATTTCAACCCGAGCAACGCGGTGAATTCAGCTAGATAATTTAGTTTGAACGATTAAAGTGCAGAGTGGTATTAATGTTGAAGGATAATTTTGTGTAGAAGTTTGGAGAGTGGGGAGCCCGGACTTTCACCAATAGTCCGATGTATTGCTCCAGTGCGATGTTAATTAAAATACCTACCTATAGAACTGAGTAGAAGTACATTTCTATAGAATCGGAGCTCGTAATTTCTATAGAAATGTCTAAAATTCTATAGAATTTTTTCTATAGAAGCGAAATTTTGTTTCTTAATAGTCACTATAGAATCTGTAATCACTATAGAATTCTGTAATATTTTTTCGTAAGGGTTGCATTCAACTGAGCTGTTTGAACGAGGTACTGGCATAAAGAAAACTATGCATTCATGGCTGTTGAAAGTGTTACAGAAAACGCATATCTAAGAAAGTAAACAACGTATACACTTGTAGGCCAGCTGTCCCGATTTCATTTCTTTCTTTTTCTTCTTTCATTTATCTATGGCTAGACATAACAATTAACCGTCATTTATGACCAGCGTTGGCAGCCCAAATCAGAACGTGTTATTTTAAAGATCGTTTTTCTGGTTTTCAGAAAGTGAAACCGTTGGTATATTTATTCAGCAGCCGTTTCCCAAAAATGCACCCTAACCCGTAAAACTTGAAATCATCGACAGATAAAACGATGAGAATGTGAAAACAATTGAATGAAGACGATTTATTTCGTTGTGTCAGGATAAAAACATTTAAATCGTTGCTAGGTAGGTAGTTTAATTATCGTATTGGTATTTTAAATACCAATACAATTATTATTGGTAATTCAATTAACGTCGCACTGGGGCTAAGGCACTAAAGGCTATTGGAGGCGGTCCGGGATCAATCCCCATGGAAAGATCCGAGGATAAAACCTCATTTTGAACCAGATGACGAGGTCAACACCTGAGTTGTCACCCCACTCTCCAAACTTCCACACCACGCCAACGTGAGGACATTTGAGGCCATGACAGATTCAATCTGCACCAGCCCCTTTGTACACGACGGTCTTTGGTTGGATTCGAACTCGCAACCCTCCGGCTACTAATCCGTTACTCTACCAACCGGGCTACCACGGCCCAGACCTGCAAATAGAAAAAGTTATAACTTTATAAATCTTCAAAAAAACACTCTTGGATAAAGGCTGTGAACAAAAGATTCCAAAAATGCTACGAGGTATTTTGTAAATATGAAATATTTCATCATTCCACGATCAGCACATTTTTACCATACTTGAACCCATGACAAAAAGGACCCATCATTAATGTCCTGTGTTAACGAGGGCTGTGGTAGCCCAGTTGGAAGTGTAGCGGATTAGCAACCGGATGGTTGCGAGTTCGAAACACGGTCCGACCAACGATCGTGGACGCTGATGCACGTTAAAGCTGTCGTGGCCTCCAATGTCCTAACGTAGGCATGGTGTGGAAGTTTGAAGAGTGGGGTGCCAGCTCGGGTGGGTGTTGATCTCGCAATCTGTTTCAAAATGAAGAGGTGTTGTCCTCGGACTTTCCCTTGGGGACTGAGCCCATAGCGTCGCCTGTGTTGCTCCAGTGTGATATTAATTCAACCTACAACGTACATGGGTTAGCGAAACATGTATCCCATTTAAACACACCAAAATTCAATTTCGACTCACCGTTTAGAAGGTAGGTTTTGATATGAAATCGGATTCCATTCATACAATGGTCCGTTCATGTTTTTTAAACAACGAGTGTTTCGTAAGAACAACACAATCGAATTATTCATTTCCCTACTAGTCGATTTCTGTTAGAGTATAAAAACATGAACCACACGTCAGCTCCTGCATTGCTGCCAGTAGCAAAGCACAAGTTTCGTCTAAAAAAGGGGCGAGTTGATCTTTTTTGGTAAATGTTCTGGCAATTGTAGCATTCACAGATTTATTGATAATGTTAATGATGCAAAATGTACCCAAAATGTTTTAAATGTGCCTAGTAATAATGGTGAACTTTCAATTGCGTATACTCATGAAACTGTTAAAAAATGAATGCAATCACCTGTTAAAAACTTAAATAATGTTTCTGTTTCTCCTGTGTCTACTCCTAGTAGTAATTTAAAGAGGCCATGTTCGTCCTCAAATGATTTCCGTACGCCAAAAAGGAACGGCGAAACCTATGATTGTATCTCCCACTAAATCAATTGTTGATGAAAACACCTGTTGGCAGGACAGGCTATTAAACTGTTAACAGGTTTAATAGCCTGTCTATTGACATGAATGTTGTAGCTGAGAGTTGCGAGAAGCAGCACCAGGATTCCCCCCGTTTTAATTGCTATTACTGATAGCTATACTGTACTAATGAAAGAATTGAACGAAACTTTCCCAGAGCTCAGAGCAACGCTCTCGGGAAATTATATTAAAGTGTTGTTCCCTAATGATGCTGACATGCCACAGGGAAATAACTAAATTTCTCAAAATGAAAAAACTAGAATTTGTTCTGCTGAACAGCAAAGATAAGCCAATAAAGGTTGTAGTTAAGGGACTGCCGAAAAATACCTCAACTGAGGAAATCAAAGAGATCAGCAAATTAAACTGTTAACTAAGTTTCTCTCTCTCTCTCTCTCAACTTCAGCAGTTTAAAACTAAAAAAACCTCCTGTTTTCATGGTCGAGCTTAAAAACGACCAACATCTATAAACTTGAAAAACTGTTTCTTAAATGTTAAAATTGAAAAATTTTTGAGGAAGGGTTGCCCCGCGGAGTGTTATAATTGTCAAGGTGCGTCAAATGTGGACTCGAATACAGATCGGACGACTGTAATGTTAGTTCGGAGTCAGAACCCAGATGTTGCAACTGCGGGAAGAATCACGTTGCTTCCTGGAGGGGATGTAAGATTTTCCTCGGCAGTAACAAAAAAAATTACGCGGCTAAAGATAAAGTGAGAAGGTGTCAGCTATGCTAACGCCACTCACCCCCGTCTGGATAACGTTAACAATAATAGCGAGCAGGAAAATGTCAAGCAAAACTCCGAAGCGAGTGACCCAGGTTCAGCTTCTCGCAACTCACTGAACCAGACCGGGAATCGAACTGATGTACCCCTGATACCAGAAGATATGATAGCTATATTGGATTTCTTTAGGGAGATCGCTAAGATCTTCGGCGGAATCGCTGGACTCAAAGAAATGCCTAATCGAGATTTAAAAAAACCTTAAACCCATTGACAAACTATTCCTTATACTAGAAACGATTGGTAATAGTGCAGCTACTCTCTGAATGAATATCTCCTCGATTCCCGGTCTCCGAACGTGTTATTAGAAGGCAAACGGGATCTTTGCTAAAATTATTGAAGCTAGATACTTTGTAGACAAGTATAAACCTGATATTTTTCTTATACAAGAAACACCCTATACAGAAATGACAGACAAAACCGCGACAGAGGTGGAACAGCTATTTTTATTAAACATAACCTGCCACACTATCATGTGATCACTCCACACTTACAAGTCGTCGAAGCGACATGCACAATACTCACTCTACCTAAATTGCCGAAACTCACAATTGTGTCTACTTATGTGCCGCCAAATAAGCCTCTTTATTGCTAGCAATCTATCCAAATATTATTCTATCTGGTGATTTTAATGCCATACACCCTGATTGGGGGTATAAAAGCACCAATAGAATACTTAAAAATCTTATAATGCATACGAATTATAATCTCATTGTTCCCAAATCTCCCACCAGATATGGGAAAACCACTTCAATACTTTGGACATAACTCTAATTAGGGGTTTAGTATTTGAAGAAACCTCCACAAAACAGATATTTTGTCATCAAAACGAAAAATCTGTGAAGGTACAGAAAATTGATTTTTAAAAATAATAAATTACCTATGAACTTTATAATTTGTCGGTTCCCGACTGAGTGTTGACTAAAATGCAACTGATTTGAGAAGTGAGTAAATCACCAGTTTTATATGGAATAAAAAAATTTCCGATTATTCTGGAAAGGTGTCGAAGCTTCTAATTGTTTCTGCAAACGCGGAGATAGTGAGTCCAGCCTCTGTCTGGTTCTGTGTTGCCTTTTGACGTAAATTTGTTTTGTCGACTACCTTTTTATGTAGTCAATGTTTCACCTGATCGGTGATAAATGATTTACACTCGATTTTTTTTCTTACACACCGATAGCGCAAAAGGTCATAATATTCAAATATTTTTGTCCCATTTCTTTCGTAAAAGATATTTTTAATTTTAAACTTTAAAATATGTTTAATAAAAATATTTTTAATTTTAAACACGTCCTACCTTTTCGCGGAACACTGGAAATTGTTTTGCGGAGCAGTTTGAGAAACGCTGCTTTAGACCATCGAGGGAACCTTTGCACAACAGCTCATTGGCGAGTTTCAATGCTATTAAAACGCATATTTTGAAATGCAGATTTTAGTCCGACAATTATAGGAGATTGATACTTATCCAATGTTATACCTTAGAGACCGTCTAGTTTTAAATCAGCGTAAATTTTGCGAATCTCATAATTTGTGTAATCGGAGGTAAAACACTTGGATTAAAAAACACTAGCCGTGTTTTAGTTCAGATTTGTGTAAATACTGATAAACATCAAATAAAAACTTATATTTGCCGTGATTAACAAGGTCACTGAACAATTTGTTGCGAAATGTTATTTTGGAAAAATACTTGTTTTCCAATACATTGTTCTTTTGATGAAGCTCTAGAAATTTCAAGATGTTACTTAAAATAAGGTGCAGAGGTCGATAAATTTCTAATCTTATTCGTGCTCCTAATGTTATTAGATTAGTTCTATATATTTTAAGTTTGTGTTGTCTTCGTTTGCGAACTATTTTTCATCAAAATTTATATTTAAGAAAAACAGTTTAGTACCGACGAAAAAACACAACAGTAGAAATCTTTTCATTAAATATTTTTCCAGATAAAATTGGGCCGCGGTAGCCTGGTTGGAAGAATAACGAATCCAACCAAAGACAGTCGAGTGCAAAGGGGGTTGGTGCACGTTAAATCTGCCGTGGCCTCAAGTCCTCACCCGATAGAGGTTCAAAATTACGTGTTGTCTTCGAATCTTTCCCTTCGGGTTTGATCCCGGACAGTCGCCAATGGCCTGTTGTGTTGCTCGTGCTACGTTAAAATCCCTACCTACATCTAACCTGGTATTTTGCAGCCTTATTTCAAAGCGTTCCATTTGCTTGAAAATAATTGAAATTTAATTATCCAAATTATTTGCGTAATTCAAAACACTATTTCTTCCTACTTGTTAAAGGCAAATTTAATTTTAAAATTTTTTTAAGAATTCTTATATAAGCCTAATATTCACAAGGTACACAGGAACCCCGAAGAGTAGATGTAAAGGGTTCAGTCAACATTTGTAAGTTGGCAAACCGAAGTGCAAAAGTCTGAGCTCCCGCGGCCACACAGGCCAAGTACATACCAATGAGTCTGGTTTGTTAATTGGGTTTTATGGCGCAAGGATAAGTCTGAAACTAGTTAAAAAATCAATAAAATTAAATGTTCATTTAGCATCGCGGCCTTATGATTGGAATAGAAATCTGAGAAAATTGGGTCCCCCTGGCAAATTATATTTTCAATACCGTGCATAAAGTGCCCATGCACTTCACAGACCGCTGCCCTCCGTTGATTACTCGCCATGTTATTTTAACTGTAACAAGTCACAAGAGTAGGTAATTTAGGTTAAAACTTCGCTGCGAGAGATAATGGGGCCTTTGAAATGCGCAACCCTCTTTGGGTCAACATGTATCTGGGAACAAACCTGAATATAATCAAAGCGAAAAATTGGAACCGCTTGATGAATGAAAATTTAGAATCTATTTTGCCCTTGGTAACCATGTTTTTTGGCTGTCCTTCCATAAGTCACAATGAATCTATGTGGTCCTTGGTCTTAACAAGTGTTGTGCATCCTTTCCATAAGCAAAAGCAATAAATCTGAAAAATCCGCACCGTTGACGAAAAAGTCACTTTCAATTACTTAATAGCCAGCCATTCTCTCACCAAATCGGTTGAATCGTCCCAGCTGCATTCAAAATGATGATGCAGTGGTTTTCCTCGACCTCTGATCGGATTCTTCTCACCTCCCCGCTGAGTGAAAGTGCTGCTGGTGCATATGTCGAAGACATAAGTTCCCTAGAATAGCTGAATGTTTAGACTATCACAATTGCAGATGTTATTAGCATGCAGATCGGCGATTATTATTCCATTCCCATGAAAGGGCGAATGGTTGGCGACTCATAATTTAAATGTAGAGGCTACTGGTGATAAGTTCTGAATGTTGAGATTCGATGTTTTGGCTTTCATAGAAAGGAACGACCAATAATGATCATGCATCATTGCAAGAGAAAGAGACCTATCGAGGTTAAGTTTGATTTGACGGTCATCTTTTGCTACACGAGGGGTAATTAAAGTAGACCCACACCTACTTCTTGGAGTAGACATAACATGTGCAGAGAAATAACTGGCCCCGTTCACATGGACTTTTTCCAACACGCATTTGAAAAATTTTCGAGCGCTATCATGCGAACACCTCTTGGTCTATTCCGTTATGCATTAAATTGTGTTTTTTATTCCCCTAATCCAAGTTTCTATCTTTTGATTGGTTAAAGATAGAATAAAAATTTCAACGGATTTCAAATCAACGTAAAATTTTACGACAGATCAATTCCACATGATTTTCTTTGAAAATATTTTTTTCTCAATTGTCGAACTAATCTTTTTCAAGATATTCCTTTTATACTGAGCGTAAGCGGAAATATTGCCTTGTTTTTAAAGGGAATGTCACTAATAAGATATTTTGTTGCCCCTTATCAACTCTCTTAATTTTACAGCCATTAAAAATAGGATGAAAATCTTTCCCCTCCTAAAATTGATTTCTATTGTGTTGACAAGAGCCTGGATTTGGT
Source organism: Meta bourneti (assembly GCA_933210815.1). Lineage (NCBI taxonomy): Eukaryota > Metazoa > Arthropoda > Arachnida > Araneae > Tetragnathidae > Meta > Meta bourneti. The sequence continues at coordinate 21,579,994 of OW119931.1, forward strand.
TAACTTAGAAATGTATGAGAAATGAAATGCCTAAAATAATCTAAAAAATATTCAAAACGACGTAAAAATTTGATATTCTTTCGATTTGTAAAACATCCGTTCCCTATTTGCCTGTGAATAAAGTGTTTCTGAACTTAAATCTTTGTACATAAATAAATTCAATAGTATCGACTTGCTAACCAGAAGTGACAAACTAAACAGGTAAACCTTTCGCAACGTATAGTATACGATGCGTTTCAGTGCAATGCCAATTCCCTTTCAACCTCGATTGTAAATTTTTGCACGTTAGGCTTTCGTACGTTTTTCAAAATTTTTCGAATGACAGGATTATTTTGGATCTAGGTAATGGTATGAGCCAGCGGATCAAAGAGAAACAGTGTTTTATCAAATTGTGGCATTATTAATCATTTTCATTAACTCTAAAAACCTAAAGTATTCGTTTTTTCTAGTTTCGTACTAGAAGAAAAACCCTATAACCTTCACTCTCAAGTGTCGATGATTCACCCACCAATAAAAAATAGTAAGGATTTGTTTTGTGTTAAGGGATGATCACGGATTTTTTGGGTTCAAGAAGCTAGCAGATGAGTCATTTGTAATGTGTTTTATCGTAAAAGCGAACTGCGTATGAAAAATTGGAATCTTTCTGTAAAACTTTGATTCAAACGAAACTAACTGGAAAATGACCAAACAATTTCCTTAAAATTTTAAAATTGACACTGTAAATAAAAATATCAAACACTTTCTAGAACCAGGAAATTGGAAACGAAATTTCTGTTTATATGGCATTGTCTACGAAGTACTATCAAAAGATGACACGCAAACAAAATCCGGCACTGGTGATAACCTTTCTTTTTTTTATGCTATTTTTGCAGGTTTTATCGTGTTTCCTACGATCTATAGCTAATTTTTATCTAATTTTCCTTCAAATAAATCTCTATATTTTTAAAACCTATTCTAAACATTTTAATGTATCAGCATAAATAACATATAAAACAATAATTAATTTCTTAATTTTAAACACAATTTCCCCTGAGTTCCGACTATCCGAAACGAAAACTAACCCTCCAACCTACCCTCTTTCAGGGGTTTTGTTGCACGAATAGAAGAACGACTGGGAAATCGAAGTTGCTCATTTTCACAATATTGTGGTAAAATTGAAGAAATCAAAGACGAATTCGATAAAAGTTTTAATGATTTCAAAGAGTTACAAAAAATTCTCTTTTAGTTAGGCCTTTTTCCTTTGAAGTTGAAAATGCTCCCACTTCGATACAACTGGAATTAATTGATTTCCAGAATGATTCGGTTTTAAAAGACAAATATCGAGAAGTAGGAATTCCTAAAACATGTTCTTATTTAGGTGAAAAATATCCGCAAATTAAAAAGTTTGCTGCACAAATTTTATGCTATTTGGGGAGTACGTTTGGAGCTATTGTGTGAGCAGCTATTTTCGTTCATGAAATTAAATAAAACGGCTTACAGATCAAGATTAAGATTAACTGATAAACATCTATCGGCCATAATGAAGATTCTGTTCTCAATCTTTGAATCCAGATATTGGGAAACTAGGAGAGCGCTGGCAAGTTTCCGATACAAAAAATAATTTTAGTTTTATAAATACACTAGCTGAATTACCCGGCGTTGCTCGGGTTGAAATGGTTAAATGTTGCTTGAAATGTGAATTAGAATAATCACTTTTCTTTCACAGAAAAATGCAATCATTTAAGTTAGTTGTACGGAAAATTCATTTTAACTTTTTCATAGCTTCTACACTATACTTCGGAAGCAAATATATACATTTAATTCCTGAATATATTGCAACATGTAAAAGATTAAGACATAAATACAAACAGAAACGAAATTCCGACGAAAAAGTGTAGAATTCTAAAAAACGATAGATGCGAAGTGTCGAATTTCGACTGCCTGAGTGTATTCTGAAATAGAGCAATTGAAATTGACCTTCAGATTATATGGTTTGCTTCCAAATTCCTCTCAGGGACTCTAGTTGGAGGGTCACTGTAAGCAAAAATTGTTATCGATGTGAATGGGGTATAAAATTCCATGGTACATCTGTAGAGACACATCTGCATGAAAAATGTGACCTTACAGCAGCTAAATGTAAGTATTAAGATCATTAATGACTGCACAGCTTTTTGGCTCACATCACGTCTTATAGCACCAACACATGGAATAGAATGAGCCTTGTTCAAATTTCATCGATCAACGTTCTGCAGCTGCCCAGGAGCTCTGTAGGGGTTTGTACACAGTTCAGTGAATCCTTTACTTCCCAACTTATTCTCCTGTTACATATCCTCGTTTTTTATTGGCTCTAGAGCATCTTTTTAGGGATGGAGGAATGTATGGTGGAGAGAGGTTATTCCAGACTTTTCCACAGGAATGATAGGTCTAATCCTCAGCGAAAGGTAACACTACATTTTAAATTAACTGGAATTTGTAAATGATCTTTTTTTGTGTGCCAAGATTTTTTTTGAACTGACTAATTACAACTTTTTTTATTTCAGGTGCAGAGGCTGCAGCTGTTTCCAACTCCTTCCTTTATTTTTTATCATATAACTTCACATTTTGTCCCGGAATTTTCCCTATTTTCTATAAGTCATTTCTAGACTAGATAAATAAATATATTCAGCTATCGTCATTGCTCACACTCACTGTAAGCCCTGCTTGTGCCTCTTGGTAGATACGTACTATATTTTAGCATTATATCACACGTTAAAATTTAAAGCAGCATTTTAAAGAGCAGCTTACAAAGCAGAGAAACTTCTATTTTCTGTTCATTTTTGAACCTACAGTTTATCGATACATCTTTAATGAATTGGCTTAGTATATTTTATCCCTTCTTCGGTCCGACACATGATTTTTAGGAATTCCCTTGCTGTACAGCCTTTCTTAAACCATATTAAGGCCAGTGGAAGACCCTGCCCTGATTTAATACGATTGTTTTTATTTAAATGGCATCTTTTATTATTTATTAATGCTTTTTTAATCTTCTCATTCTTTTAATTTTAAAATTTTGTTTCCTTAAACGGCAGTTGGGGAAACCGCTGCAGCAGAGGATTAAGGCTTCAGGCAATACCTCTTAAAAAAACGCATCATGATTCCTACCTCATGGGTGATGTGGAAATGGAATCTGGTTTATTTTAGGTTGCCTGGTCTGCAGATACAGGACAGTTTGTTCCAGTGCCTGAACTCGTAGAAAATAGTGATTTGTTGTAGCTTGGCCAAGACGAGAAAATTGAAGAGATTTTATCAATTGCGCTGACAGAGTGTGGATTTTTTGGAGTTAGATTCTGGCATATCCAAAATAATATGTAGTATAATTATAATTGTTTTTCATTGGACTGTGAAATGGTGTACTTTTTAATGTTACTTTTCTTATGAGAAGTAGAAAACTAATATTTGTTTTATTATATTAATAAAATGCTAAAATATCCACCTGTCTCCACCTCAATTGTTCGCACATTCTCACACGCCGCCATCATGAGGAAAACAGATATCTACTGTTTTCGAATCCGAACGCTTGAAGCAACCCTTTCAAACCAAGATAAATCAAGGGATAGAAAACAAAATTATGCGTAAGAACACTAATACTTTGCAACCAATTTTCAGACTAACATTAAATCTTACTATCCAAAAGCTATATCTACTCAAACGCTACAAACAATGCAAATATTGATACTCGAACACCAAGACTCTTATTCTAAACTGATTCAATCTACCATAAAGCTATTCGCGTAACACCTTTCATATAAATTTTACCATTATTTACACCTTAACTCTATCCATATATCCCCATTCAGATTGAACCTAATTTACATGAAATTACAAAATTTCTTGTTTTTCCACCACATATTTTTGTGAAACTGCGTTTTTTTTTGCCATGACGGCTCAAAACGCGAAACAGGACTTTCAACTTAACCATCACATCGAGTCTCTAGAATTAAGCTAACGGACAGAACAGTCTCACTAACCTAACTAAAACCTTCTGTTATAATAAAAGAAATTATGTTAAACTTTTTCGAAAACTTATAATTGCTGTTTTTTCGTGTTGCGTTTTTTAAGGGGACAGGTGAAGAAGTTGTGGCCGGCATAAATCGCTTCCCTCACAACTCTCATTCAGTGCACGTGTGGCGAAAAAGTATCACGCAGATGGTTCATTAGAGAATAAACAAGTCGTGAAAGAGCGTTCCACAGATGTGGGAAACAGTTCTATGCAAAAGCTGGGATTCAGTTGTTACCATTTCTATCAAAGCTCCACACACTGCAAGGGCATGTATTTGAGTGTAAGGAAGAGAGGGGAAACTGAAACATGCAATAAGATATTCTTTATATTAAAATTCAGATTTTCAATTTGACACAGAAGATGTATACGTTTGTATTTTTTTCTTTTATAGCCTAGTTTTCATTAAAATAACGAGTTTGGCAGTGAAACTGTAACGAGTTAAATTTTTGCGAGTATTTTGTATTTACCGTATATTGGATTTTAGATTTTTTGTTCCATATGTGCATTTTTTTATTGGGCTTTTTCTAGCAATTTTAGATAATTGCGCCAAATATTACGCGGTACTATCCCTTTTTACTTCAGCCCTAATTCACTTTGTATCATTCATTTCGCCTTTCCTTTCCTCATGCTCCATTTGAATATTGCTGACTCAGCGCTAATTGTAGATACATTCCCAGGCTCTCTTCAATCTCCGTTCTCTATTTATACTCAGTTAGCAAGTGTCCAGCTTTTTCTTTTTATAACGTGGAGAAACAGATACGCTAGTCGTTTTTGTGTTGAAATTTATGCAGTTCATTATAGTACGAGGGTTGTCCGTAAAATAAGGTTCCCAAGGCGCTGCAGTCGCGAGGAACGCTGTTACGCGGAATCCGTCGCCACTGGCGTGTACCTCGGTTCCCCCTCTCCCAGTCCCCACCCCGGCGAGCTGTCTGCGACGCTCAGTCTTAGCTTGGCAGCCCTTAGAGATGGAGCTCCCACTCGCTTCTCCCGCCAGGTGCGAATTACGCTCTGTGATTCTTTTTTTGTTTGCAAAAAACACTGCGCCGGTGGACATTCATTCCCAACTGTGTGAAGTCTACAGAGAAAAGTGTATGAGCGTACAACACGTGCGCAAATGGTGCAGAGAATTTAAAGACGGACGTACAGACGTCCATGATGAACAAAGTTCCGGACGGCCATCGGTTTCGGACGAAACGATTGCGAAAGTGGAAGAAGCGATGCTGAAAGATCGAAGGGTTACGGTTCGGGAGCTCTGCGAGATGATCCCCGATGTCGGCAAGACCTGCATTGACAAAATTTTGACAGACCATTTAGGGTATGCCAAGGTTTGTGCAAGGTGGGTCCCAAGAATGCTCACGGAGGACCACAAACGACAACGCGTTGAAGCGGCCCGCGAATTTCTTCAGGCCTACGAAACCGATGGCGAGGAATTTTTGGACTCCATTTTCACTGGGGACGAGACTTGGGTGGACCCAAGTCTCGTCCCCAGTGAAAATGGAGTCCACGATACCGAACGACACCGGAAACGAAAGAACAATACCGTGAGTGGAAACATCCAGAGTCGCCGAAGTTTAAACAAACACCGAGTGCCGGCAAAGTGATGACCAGCGTGTTTTGGGACAGGAATGGGATATTGTTGTGCGAATTCATGCCTGCCGGGACAACAATCAATGCTGACCGCTACTGCGAGATGTTGAAGAACCTTCGCCGCGCGATTCAAAACAAGAGGAGAGGCATGCTCACGAAGGGAGTGCATTTCCATCAAGACAACGCTCGTCCGCACACCGCCCCTGTAACCAACGATCTCATCAACGAATTTGGATGGGATACTGTCACACACCCGCCCTACAACCCGGATATAGCCCCAAGTGACTATCATCTCTTCCCTGAATTGAAAAAACACCTGGGTGGGAGGCATTTCGGAACCGGAGAGGAGCTGAAAGAAGTTTTAAGCTACCTTCACGACGCGGCGGGAGAGTTCTACGACTCAGGCATGAAGAAGATGGTACACCGCATGCAAAAATGCATCGATCTCAACGGCGATTATGTCGAAAAATAGGAAAAAGTCTAAACTTTCCAAAAATGTATTATTCATTGCAAATAAACATGTTTTTCATTGTTAAAAATCATTGGGAACCTTATTTTACGGACAACTCTCGTAGTTGTAATTACAAGTCTCCTTCGAACGGAATTTTGACTCGAAGAATAAGTAAGCACATGCGAGTGAGTTTCGCTTCACCAAGCGTGCTCTTTATATTCGTTTTTATTTCCTCATCTCAATGAGTTTTAGAATAGATTGTTCTCTTTTTTATTTTTACCACCTGTGTCCACGGACAAAGGTGGGCGGGAAATGTGAAAAAGTTCTGCTTTAAATATTTTTACTTATAACAAAGCTTTATAACAAATTTACAAAGGAAAATAGAAATTTTTCTACATTTGTGCAAGTTAAAACTTCAGTACATATTTTGACTATTTCTTAAGGAATCCGTCATGTAATTTGGGACTTGAGTTTGTTTTCTGATTTAGTGTTGTGATATTTTGTTCCGAAGTGAAGACGTGGGCCTGTCTCGAATATGCGAGACAATTTCGCACAACGCATTAATTTCCCCCGAAAAGCTCCTCGATTTATTGAAAATAATTGCACTGTAATAAATCATCACTGAAGAGAGTCCTAATAAATGTTGATGAACCCCATATCTATGCTAAAAAAAGGCAGATCTAGTTAAACTATGTAAACAGAAAGTTATACCGAGTATTGCATTCATGGATTGAAAGCCCCAAAACAGGTAACGTCAAAGACCGACTGTCATTTCGGTAACGTTAGTCTTGTGGTTTTCTGGTAAATTTTTACAAATGATTTTTTGTAGAACTTTGCCTTGCTGGATAGGGAATATTTTTCACTGAGTTTTGTGTAATCGTTTACAATGTAGACTCGCGCATTGGTGATTATTGGTTACTAAATAAATACAACCCATTCTATTTCGAGGGTTAGTATCGCATCTGTGGGAATAGAACGTACATGTTCAGGCCTGTTCGCGCGCACGGGTGATTATTGAATAGACTACTTGCTTGCAACAAGTGAACATCGTATCGTTTCCCTTCCTCCCTTTTCTTATTATAAACTTAAACATCATGTCGATGGACATAGAATTTTTTATTAGTGAAATTAAAAAAAGACCACCGTTATATGACTACAAGATGAAGTGTCTGGATACTCTTTCAAGGTTCTGATTTTTATGTACATGTACATGTGAAGTTCAGTGGTAGTGCAAAAGGGCTTTAAATAATACTGAGAATGTCTTTTAACGATAAAACATTTAGCGAAAGTCTAAGATAATGCAGTTATAGTAGACTTGCGGTTTTTTTATTTGAAACATCCACAACTAACCAAATCTCTTAACACGAACTCAAAATTTCTGACAATCTGAATTTAAGAAGTAAATAAAAAATCGTAATTAAACTAAAAACACTTACCTTGTGACGTCATCGGATAGCTGGTCATTGCGTCTTTTCGTTCGTTTGTAGGATGACTTTTCTGGAGAAAAGGCCAGATCACCGCTTCTGATGGAAATGTAATGACAATGGACGATGTGAACTGTCAACCTCCGATCTTGCATTTTACCCGATCATGCTCTCCTTGCCTAAATTAAATATAATTATCAGTGGACTTTTAGGTAGGCAGTTAATTAACGTCGCCCTGGAGCGACACGACGGGCTATTGGCGACGGTCCGGGATCAACCCCTAAGAGAAAGAGCCAAGGGCAACGCCTCCTAATTTTGAATCACGGTCAGATGGTGAGGTCAACACCTGAGCACGCCAATGTGCATCAACCACCGTGTATACAACGGTCTTGCGCTGGACCAAATTGCGAACTCGCAACCCTCCGGTTGCTCTTCTAACTGGGTTACCATGGCCCGTGAACTTTTAGGAGTGACGATAAAAGACGGTAACACGTAAATCAATCAAAATTTGCAAATACTTCAAACAAGTCTTGCGGCACAAACGTGAATTACATTTCTGGCCTTGAAAACACAATTTTTGCACGGTTTTAAAATATACTTTTTATATTTTGAAGCAAAATTTATTTGGAAAATTACTAGAAGTTTCAGTCCTATTTCAGTACAAAGATATTAATTTGTTTCAATTTAATCAAAGATATTAATTTGTTTCAATTTAATATCTTTGCATTACGAAGTTTTAATTTAAAATACAATTATATGTGTAAAAAATATAGCATGCATGCATCACATCAATCAAAAAATATTTTATACGAATGAATACAATTCGTTGCATCTGTACAATAATTAAACTAATGTAATTATAAACGTGTAAAGAAATCACAATACATGTTAAAAACTAGTCGCATATTCGGAGATTCTTTTATAATGGGCCATCGGAACTAAAATCAGGCTTCAAACTATCAGTTTACGATATTGGATTATCTTTTCTCGGACAAAGTATCTTAGAGAAACTTGATACTTAACATTGCTTCGGAAATTTAAACTCATGTATAACTATTAATTGACTGTATCAATTGATTTCAGCTTAAATGCATTGAACTAGTTATGAGCCAGTTCCGTACGTTTCAGTTGCGAGTAGATTACTTACGAGCTATAGCGATATCTACACGAGTTTTCATAAGAGAAAAAATTTAATATGAGAATATCAAACTTACTAATTTATTGTGCCGATCCAGAAAACAATGTCCTCACGTAGGCGTGCCAGCTCAAGTGTTGCCTCGCCATCCGACCGTGGTTCACAAAATTACGTGGCGTTATCCTCGGATCTTTCCCTTTGGGATTGAGCCCGTTGTGTTGCTCCAGAGTGACGTTAATTGAAAATGCCAATACCTACCAATATATGAAGCAATAATCTGGGCTACAATTGATAACAAAATTACTACACGTATGTAGGGACACAGCCCTGCAATCTATCTCCAGTCAATCTAAATTTCTAACTAAAGTAAAGCGATCTATAAATAAGACAGTTCGGACTGAGCTGGGTTAGGGCAACGAGACTCCCTGTGCCGTACTTCACTCGTACGATCAAGGCAAATCTATCAACCCTATTGTAATAATACAAGAGAGGGAATTTATACCGACGATCGAATCAGTAAACAATCATTCGTCAGGTTATAGGTTCAAATTAAAAATTCTAACCACTACTTGGATTGAAATGTTTCAAATATAATTTTACCCTTCTATTGAATTTTCTTAGTCAAACCTAGTCTTAATGAGGTTTGACTTCCAATATTTAATTCTTTTAACTTAACATTTGTCCCGCTCTTTGAGAATCTTATTCGTATGAGGGCCGCGGTTGGAAGAGTATCGGATTAGCAGCCGTCATTTGACCGTGGTTAAAAATTACGTGTTGTCCTCGGATTTTTACCTTTGGAATTGAGCCTGTTGTATCAGTAACGTTAATTAAAATACCTGCCTATTGTATACCAAGTTCAGTCAACATCTGCCTAAAATTGAGCACTTGATGTTTTCTTCGTGGTTAAATAACGCGTGATGCCAAAGCAAAATCTTGATCCATCCTTTAGAAATGTTTTATTTTAAGTTGATTGTGAAAGTTTTTACGAGTTAATCCATTCTTGGAGGCAACCTATTTTTCTGTCGGATATTTCAAAATTACAATATGCAACTTGCTCTCGTTCATTTCTTTGCTTTAAACACAACCAATACCTTATATTGCGGATGTAACGGACAAGTCTGATTTTGGAGTTAGTTGGCTGTTGACATTTTTAGAACGATTTTAATGGACTGAAGCTCAATTTTTACATGAAATTTGTGTATTAAATGTTCCATTTGATAGCCGTTATTGTTAACTATCTTTCTACACCTTAATTTCCGTGATAAGGAATTTTGTAGTATCGACAGTGGTATTGTCCTATTTTGGTTCCAGTTCTTGAATGGTTTTCGGTCGACGTTTCGATAATGCCCTTTTTAAATCCATGGGCGAAACATCTGGAGATTTAGCAGGAATATCAGTAAAGATTTGATTTAATACCAGCTTCTTGTTCCATTTTTTTCCAAGAATTTAAGTCGATTTACTCTGATGCAGTTCTACTGATTGATGGCACTGTGGGTAAAGATGGTATCTCTTTTTTTGAATAGTGGGGATAAAATAGGGTCTTGATAATATGTGGGAGTAGATTTTTACTTTTCCATTATATGCACAACCGGCAACAATCATAAATCCCTTAGAGTTCTCACGTTCACTTTGCTATAATCCTTGGACTTCGCGGATTCTTTTCTCATTAATAGTACTGTGACGAAGCATCTTACACTCCTTTTCATGGAGGTGTTCCTCTCCCCTTTTCAGACTATGGAGGCGCCGATCAGCCCAGCAGCCATGGTTCGGTGCCGGGGCACAAAAGGTGAATGGGAACCGATGCCCCTTCATCTCTGCCGACGCTCCCAGGGTTTTGAAGGAATTCGGGGACAGTTCGTCTCGGCGGCGCCCGAACATTCTGGAACTCATGAGAAAAAAAAAAAGAAAAATCCACCAGGAGGAGAACTTTGACCAATGGGGGACGAGAGGACGTCCCCCACCGCCTTTTGCCGACCCGAGTCCGGGGAGGATGAAGGCAGACGACGCTAGAACTTCAACGGTGTTGTGAGTGTCTCTCAGAGGTCCCAGAAAGGGTACCGCCTTTAAGTCCCGTTGCGGGCAAATTTGTTTTCTGTACTGTACATATTTCATGTAACTGGAGATATTTCTTTGTTATTAAATAATCCAGAAAGCAGTACAACCATTAGTACTCATTTATACGATTTCCCACCACATAGCGTGAAGACGCTACAGCTATTAATTATATTTCTATTGGTGGCAGCTTATCGGATGCAGATTTTCGTTAAATCAAATCTGCGGACCCGTTCGTCGTTACTGTACTGAACTCTATAGTCAACTACAGCGTAAGCCGCGTCCCAGACGTTTGAAGGAGAGCAGTCGACTTCAGCGTGAGCCGGGCGTTCAACTCTTCAAAGGAGCCGATCCAGATCTCTGAAATCAGCGAGTCAACTTCAGCGTGAGCCGGGCACTAAACTCTTCAAAGGAGCTGTTCCAGACCTCTGAAATCAGCGAGTCAACTACAGCGTGTGCCGCGTCCAGACGTTTGAAGGAGCGCAGTCAACTCCAGCGTGAGCCGAGCGACGGAGTGGAATCTTGGACCCGACCTTGCGAGATTGATGACAAGGGAGCCTGATGTTCTGATGTGGGAAAAGGTAGGCCTATTTGGAGATTTTTCTTTTGAGAGGCATAATTCTATGTAGTTTTCCAAATTGTTAGCGAGAGAGTTTATATTCAGTGAAAGTAGGGTAAAACTTTAGTGTTTAATTTAATTTAATGGCATTAGCAATTGTGTTTTCAGTGTATTTTGTTAAAGTTAAATTTACTTCAGAGTGATACCTAGTGTGGGAATTTGTACATCTAAGAAAATAAGGTTTATTATTGTGCATTGTGTGATTAGTAGATGATAAGAACTCAGTTTTGAAATCTAGTTGACAACTTTTCTTCGGAGTAGAGAATTTATTTTTGATCTAGTAAGAAATTGTAGAAGTTTAGTGTGTATCGTTGAGAGTACCCTTTAGGTAATATTAATTCATTTAGGGTAAAATATGGCTTATTTAAAAAAGCAGAAAAAGCAGGTCTTATTATTATTAGCGGCAGAATTTGAAGTTAGCGTATCTAGCTCAGATGTTGTTAAAAATATCATTCGGTCCATATTGAGTGCACCGGATTATGATGAGGAGACCGGAATAGCTTTTGTGGAGAGGATTTTGGATGAATTAGAACAAGAACGTCTTGATAAAGTAGCAGAACAAGAACGTCTTGATAGTTTAGCAGAGCGCGCGCATGAGTTGGAGAAATTAAAAATTAAGGCTTCATTTGAGAACCCAAGTTTGGCGTCAACTACTACGCCAGCTGAGGAAATTGTTAGGCGCGTAAATTTAAATCACTTAGTGCCTAAATTTGATCCCAAGGTGTTGGACATCGCCCTATTTTTCATGATTTTTGAGTGGCAAGCGAACAAAGAAAGTGTGCCAGAAAACAAGTGGGTGTCCCAATTAATTCCTTTATTGCCTGCGGATGTTTCTGAAATTATAGTTAAAATACCAAGGGAATGGAATGATGATTATTATCATGTTAAAAAGGTATTATTAAAGAGATTTAGACTCAGCTCCGGAGACCTGAGAATTAAATTCGAAGAACATGGAAGAAAGGTTGGGGCGTCATGGTCAGATCTTGTGTTTGAATTAAAAGGGTATTTAGACAATTGGCTGGAGTCGGTTGAGGTGACTGATTTTGATTCACTTAAGGAGTTAATGCTGGTAGAGCAACTTAAAAAGGAGAGCGTCGCCCGCAGCCCGAGACCATGGGAAGAATTCAAAAAGGCGTCGGATTTGGCGGTTAAACTTGACCATTACGAGAGCGTCCGGCGTAATTATAAAATGAAGGAAGTCAGAACATGGGAAAAACGTCCCTTTGGTAAAGAAAGGAATGACTATGCCTCCGTGAAGGACAGGCGCGAGTTTAAAAACGGGGAAGGAAAGCCCAGGGAGAAAGAGCGAGGAAAAGGAGATGCTTTAATCACGGAAAATAAGGGTTTTGATAGGAAAAAGCCAGTAGTCTGTTTTTTGTGCAATGAGCCAGGTCACATTAGGCCCCTCTGTCCCCAGTTAGCAAAAAAAAGATTAGAAGGGTTGAATAATCTGAGTGGGTTAAGCGAGAGTTTTAGACCTTTCATCAGCACTATATCTGTAAATGGAATAGAACGAAGTTGTTTGCGTGACAGTGGAAGCGGCATTGATGTATGCGTGAGGAGTTGGATTGATCCAGAGGATTTTACGGGTGAAGTAATTTGGTTACGCCAACCTTTAGACCCCGAATGCAAGTGTCTGCCGTTAGCGAGAGTTGAGCTAGAAGGGGATTTCGGGAAAGTTGTAACGAAGGTCGCCGGGAAATCGGATGCTTTGGATCAGGGTTACTACTTATTAGGGAACAAAACTGCCCAACTTTTAGAAGATAATAGGGAAAACCCAACCCCTATTAATGCCATTACGCGAAGTAGGGCGAGGGAAGAGCAGCGAGCTCAAGTAGTCGAAGGTGCAAATGAAACGAGAGCTTCCATTCATAATTCGTCACAGAGCCCTGAGGAGGAAGAACTACCCTTTCCCCCGGAGTTGTCCATGCAGGAGAATAATAGTTTGGCTGGAGTATCGTCCCGGGAGTTCGAATCGGCACAGAGGAACTGTGATTCTTTGAAATCGTGTTGGGAACTTTCCGAGAAAGGGGAGGAATTCCAGGTATTGAAGGGAAAATTAACGCGTGTGGTGGAGTCGAAGCGGGGAGAAAAAAGAGTACAGTTATGCATTCCCTTAAAGTATCGGGAGAAAATTATGGCATTGTGCCACGAGGATGTAGCTGGTCATTTGGGGGCGACCAAAACGAAGGATAGGGTTTTAAGGCAATTTTACTGGCCCCGGTGTTACCCCGAGTTAGAGTCCTGGGTAAAAAATTGTCATGGATGCCAGAAAGTCGGCAAAAACAACGATAAGAGAAAGGCCCCAATGAAGCTGGTTCCCGTTATTTCGGAGATTTTCTCCAAAATAAATATTGACGCGGTGGGTCCCCTTCCAGAGAGCACAAAACAAAATAAATACATAATCACAGCGATTTGTTTAGCCTCTAAATATCCCGAAGCTATTCCCGTTCCGGATATTACGTCGGCGAATGTAATTAACGCTCTAATTATGGTTTTTTCACGCATGGGATTTCCTAAAGAAGTCCAAAGCGACTTGGGAAGGTCCTTCACCAGTGTTTTATCATCAGAGTTTTTTAAAAGATTCGGGATTCATGTGACTCACAGTTCAGTGTGCCACCCCCAAAGCAACCCTGTTGAGAGATTTCATTCCTCGGTTAAGAGGGTTCTCAAAGTGTTGTGTTTGGAGACGGGAGAGGACTGGGAGCATAATTTGCCAGCGGCTTTGTTTGCTCTTCGAACTGTTACTCACGAAAGTACGGGGTTTAGCCCGGCGGAATTAGTGCACGGACGGAATCTTCGTACCCCCCAGACTTTGATTTTTGAAAATTGGTTAGAGCCGGATAACTCAGATCCAAATGTAGTCGAGTATATTTTGGGAATAACCAATAGGCTAAAAAAATGGATGGAGCTTGCGGCCGAACAAATGACCGACAAGCAGAGCAAACGAAAATTGTGGTATGACAGGAATGCCGTATCGCGGGTTTTTAGGGTTGGAGATCAGGTGCTGGTATTGTCCACGTCGAAGTTAAACAAGATGGCAGTGAACTGGATAGGGCCAGGGACTGTGATCAGTAAAATCTCCGATACAAATTATCTGGTGGACCTCCCAGAGAAAAGGGATAAATCCACAATATACCATGTGAACCTCATTAAGCCCTATTTCAAGCGACCCGAATGTGTTAATTTGATAATGGACGAGGAGAGTGAAGAAGTGGAGCAGGAGGCAGAAATACCTTACCCGATCCTACTCAATTTGATCTTCAGGAGATGATAAGAGAGAGCGCTTTGGTGGAAAGGTTAACGGTGGAACAGATAGGGAGTTTTGGGTGCATGTTGCGAAATCATAGCAAGGTGTTCTCCTCGGACCCGGGTTCTACGCCCCTGTTAGAGATGGATATCGAGCTTACCAGTAGTGAGCCCGTTAGAGCTAGGCCCTACCGCATGTCTCCTAGACAAACAGAAATTTTGAGGGAGGAGATTACAAGACTCTTGGATTTGGGGGTGATAGAAGTGGGGCAGTCCGATTACGCATCGCCCATGATTCTGGTAGAAAGTCAGGGAAAACCACCACGTCCTTGTGTGGACTACCGGCGATTGAATACCATTACCAGAATCCAGTCGTTTCCTCTCCCCAATATAGAAGAGGTGGTAGAGCGGGTTAGTGCCGCACCTTATAGAACGGTGATGGATTTAACGAAAGGTTACTTTCAAATTCCTTTGAAAAAAAGTGCGCAGAGGTACGCCGCTTTTGTGACGCCATTTGGAGCGTTTATTCCCAAAAAGATGATGTTTGGGCTGGTGAACGCTCCCTTTTATTTTTGCTAGCTAATGGCTCAGGTTTTGGGAGGTTTGGAGAGAATTGCATCTCCTTATATTGATGACATTGCAATTTATTCAAAAACATTCGAAGATCACGTTAAGGATGCGAGTTCGGTATTGGATAGGTTGTTAGAGGCACGGCTTACTGTAAAGCCTTCTAAGTGCAAATTTGCGCAAGACCATGTTAGGTTTTTGGGTCACGAAGTGGGAAGTGGCAAACGCTCCCCTAGTGAAGCAAAAATTAGGGCCATTCATGAATTCCCCAGCCCAACAACGAAGACGCAAATTAGGTCGTTTTTAGGGTTGAGTGGTTATTATGCCAAGTACGTCCAAAATTACAGCGTCATCGCGGTCCCCTTAACAAATGCGGTGAAAGGGAAAACCCGGAAAGAGAAGGTAGATTGGAATGAGGAGTGTCAGGCGGCTTTCGAGGCACTGAAGAATGCTTTAGTAACCCAGCCCGTCTTGTATGCTCCGGATTATTCGAGAGAGTTCACGATGCAAACGGATGCCAGCGATTCCGGTGTGGGTGTTGTTTTGTCCCAGAAGATCGAGGAGGATGAGCACCCCATAATTTATCTCAGTAAGAAGTTTTCGAGAGCAGAGCGAAACTACGCAGTGGTCGAACGCGAGCTCGCAGCCATCGTATATGGCGTAAGGAAACTCCACTACTATCTGGACGGTCAACTTTTTGTTATAGAGACGGACCACGACCCCCTGACCTACCTGAATAAAATGATTGGGACGAATGGTCGTTTAACTCGATGGGCCCTGTTTCTACAACAGTACCGATTTGAGGTAAGACATAAGCCGCAAAATGGCAACGCGGATGGTCTCAGTAGAGCTGGAAATCAGAAAATTTAGGAAGGTGTCCAAAACCAAGACATCATCAATTTTATTTTTACTTGTATTTTTAGGTGTTATTTTCGTTAATATTATGTAATGTAAATATTTGTTAGTTGGTATGTAAAGATTTGTCACTAGATCGCACAACTGAGATTTAGTTTCGGAACCCAAATTTGTATTTCCGAAGCATGTTATTTTGGTTAAAACTCAATGTTTAGTATGAGTTGAGGATTCCGGGGATTCGGGTGAATGCCTCTCAGGGGACTATCTTAAGATGGGCTTCAGGTTTAGCCGAAGTTTCCAGGTTACCTTGGAAACTTCGTCTTTATGGGGGGAGGAGTTGTGACGAAGCATCTTACACTCCTTTTCCCGGAGGTGTTCCTCTCCCCTTTTCAGACTATGGAGGCGCCGATCAGCCCAGCAGCCATGGTTCGGTGCCGGGGCACAAAAGGTGAATGGGAACCGAAGCCCCTTCATCTCTGCCGACGCTCCCAGGGTTTTGAAGGAATTCGGGGACAGTTCGTCTCGGCGGCGCCCAAACATTCTGGAACTCATGAGAAAAAAAAGAAAAATCCACCAGGAGGAGAACTTTGACCAATGGGGGACGAGAGGACGTCCCCCACCGCCTTTTGCCGACCCGAGTCCGGGGAGGATGAAGGCAGACGACGCTAGAACTTCAACGGTGTTGGGAGTGTCTCTCAGAGGTCCCAGAAAGGGTACCGCCTTTAAGTCCCGTTGCGGGCAAATTTGTTTTCTGTACTGTACATATTTCATGTAACTGGAGATATTTCTTTGTTATTAAATAATCCAGAAAGCAGTACAACCATTAGTACTCATTTATACGATTTCCCACCACATAGTGTGAAGACGCTACAGCTATTAATTATATTTCTATTGGTGGCAGCTTATCGGATGCGGATTTTCGTTAAATCAAATCTGCGGACCCGTTCGTCGTTACTGTACTGAACTCTATAGTCAACTACAGCGTAAGCCTCGTCCCAGACGTTTGAAGGAGAGCAGTCGACTTCAGCGTGAGCCGGGCGCTAAACTCTTCAAAGGAGCCGATCCAGATATCTGAAATCAGCGAGTCAACTTCAGCGTGAGCCGGGCGCTAAACTCTTCAAAGGAGCTGTTCCAGACCTCTGAAATCAGCGAGTCAACTACAGCGTGAGCCGGGTGCTAAACTCTTCAAAGGAGCTGTTCCAGACCCCTGAAATCAGCGAGTCAACTACAGCGTGTGCCGCGTCCAGACGTTTGAAGGAGCGCTGTCAACTCCAGCGTGAGCAAAGCGACGGAGTGGAATCTTGGACCCGACCTTGCGAGATGGATGACAAGGGAGCCTGATGTTCTGATGTGGGAAAAGGTAGGCCTATTTGGAGATTTTTCTTTTGAGAGGCATAATTCTATGTAGTTTTCCAAATTGTTAGCGAGAGAGTTTATATTCAGAAAGTAGGGTAAAACTTTAGTGTTTAATTTAATTTAATGGCATTAGCAATTGTGTTTTCAGTGTATTTTGTTAAAGTTAAATTTACTTCAGAGTGATACCTAGTGTGGGCATTTGTACATCTAAGAAAGTAAGGTTTATTATTGTGCATTGTGTGATTAGTAGATGATAAGAACTCAGTTTTGAAATCTAGTTGACAACTTTTCTTCGGAGTAGAGAATTTATTTTTGATCTAGTAAGAAATTGTAGAAGTTTAGTGTGTATCGTTGAGAGTACCCTTTAGGTAATATTAATTCATTTAGGGTAAAATATGGCTTATTTAAAAAAGCAGAAAAAGCAGGTCTTATTATTATTAGCGGCAGAATTTGAAGTTAGCGTATCTAGCTCAGATGTTGTTAAAAATATCATTCGGTCCATATTGAGTGCACCGGATTATGATGAGGAGACCGGAATAGCTTTTGTGGAGAGGATTTTGGATGAATTAGAACAAGAACGTCTTGATAAAGTAGCAGAACAAGAACGTCTTGATAGTTTAGCAGAGCGCGCGCATGAGTTGGAGAAATTAAAAATTAAGGCTTCATTTGAGAACCCAAGTTTGGCGTCAACTACTACGCCAGCTGAGGAAATTGTTAGGCGCGTAAATTTAAATCACTTAGTGCCTAAATTTGATCCCAAGGTGTTGGACATCGCCCTATTTTTCATGATTTTTGAGTGGCAAGCGAACAAAGAAAGTGTGCCAGAAAACAAGTGGGTGTCCCAATTAATTCCTTTATTGCCTGCGGATGTTTCTGAAATTATAGTTAAAATACCAAGGGAATGGAATGATGATTATTATCATGTTAAAAAGGTATTATTAAAGAGATTTAGACTCAGCTCCGGAGACCTGAGAATTAAATTCGAAGAACATGGAAGAAAGGTTGGGGCGTCATGGTCAGGTCTTGTGTTTGAATTAAAAGGGTATTTAGACAATTGGCTGGAGTCGGTTGAGGTGACTGATTTTGATTCACTTAAGGAGTTAATGCTGGTAGAGCAACTTAAAAAGGAGAGCGTCGCCCGCAGCCCGAGACCATGGGAAGAATTCAAAAAGGCGTCGGATTTGGCGGTTAAACTTGACCATTACGAGAGCGTCCGGCGTAATTATAAAATGAAGGAAGTCAGAACATGGGAAAAACGTCCCTTTGGTAAAGAAAGGAATGACTATGCCTCCGTGAAGGACAGGCGCGAGTTTAAAAACGGGGAAGGAAAGCCCAGGGAGAAAGAGCGAGGAAAAGGAGATGCTTTAATCACGGAAAATAAGGGTTTTGATAGGAAAAAGCCAGTAGTCTGTTTTTTGTGCAATGAGCCAGGTCACATTAGGCCCCTCTGTCCCCAGTTAGCAAAAAAAAGATTAGAAGGGTTGAATAATCTGAGTGGGTTAAGCGAGAGTTTTAGACCTTTCATCAGCACTATATCTGTAAATGGAATAGAACGAAGTTGTTTGCGTGACAGTGGAAGCGGCATTGATGTATGCGTGAGGAGTTGGATTGATCCAGAGGATTTTACGGGTGAAGTAATTTGGTTACGCCAACCTTTAGACCCCGAATGCAAGTGTCTGCCGTTAGCGAGAGTTGAGCTAGAAGGGGATTTCGGGAAAGTTGTAACGAAGGTCGCCGGGAAATCGGATGCTTTGGATCAGGGTTACTACTTATTAGGGAACAAAACTGCCCAACTTTTAGAAGATAATAGGGAAAACCCAACCCCTATTAATGCCATTACGCGAAGTAGGGCGAGGGAAGAGCAGCGAGCTCAAGTAGTCGAAGGCGCAAATGAAACGAGAGCTTCCATTCATAATTCGTCACAGAGCCCTGAGGAGGAAGAACTACCCTTTCCCCCGGAGTTGTCCATGCAGGAGAATAATAGTTTGGCTGGAGTATCGTCCCGGGAGTTCGAATCGGCACAGAGGAACTGTGATTCTTTGAAATCGTGTTGGGAACTTTCCGAGAAAGGGGAGGAATTCCAGGTATTGAAGGGAAAATTAACGCGTGTGGTGGAGTCGAAGCGGGGAGAAAAAAGAGTACAGTTATGCATTCCCTTAAAGTATCGGGAGAAAATTATGGCATTGTGCCACGAGGATGTAGCTGGTCATTTGGGGGCGACCAAAACGAAGGATAGGGTTTTAAGGCAATTTTACTGGCCCCGGTGTTACCCCGAGTTAGAGTCCTGGGTAAAAAATTGTCATGGATGCCAGAAAGTCGGCAAAAACAACGATAAGAGAAAGGCCCCAATGAAGCTGGTTCCCGTTATTTCGGAGATTTTCTCCAAAATAAATATTGACGCGGTGGGTCCCCTTCCAGAGAGCACAAAACAAAATAAATACATAATCACAGCGATTTGTTTAGCCTCTAAATATCCCGAAGCTATTCCCGTTCCGGATATTACGTCGGCGAATGTAATTAACGCTCTAATTATGGTTTTTTCACGCATGGGATTTCCTAAAGAAGTCCAAAGCGACTTGGGAAGGTCCTTCACCAGTGTTTTATCATCAGAGTTTTTTAAAAGATTCGGGATTCATGTGACTCACAGTTCAGTGTGCCACCCCCAAAGCAACCCTGTTGAGAGATTTCATTCCTCGGTTAAGAGGGTTCTCAAAGTGTTGTGTTTGGAGACGGGAGAGGACTGGGAGCATAATTTGCCAGCGGCTTTGTTTGCTCTTCGAACTGTTACTCACGAAAGTACGGGGTTTAGCCCGGCGGAATTAGTGCACGGACGGAATCTTCGTACCCCCCAGACTTTGATTTTTGAAAATTGGTTAGAGCCGGATAACTCAGATCCAAATGTAGTCGAGTATATTTTGGGAATAACCAATAGGCTAAAAAAATGGATGGAGCTTGCGGCCGAACAAATGACCGACAAGCAGAGCAAACGAAAATTGTGGTATGACAGGAATGCCGTATCGCGGGTTTTTAGGGTTGGAGATCAGGTGCTGGTATTGTCCACGTCGAAGTTAAACAAGATGGCAGTGAACTGGATAGGGCCAGGGACTGTGATCAGTAAAATCTCCGATACAAATTATCTGGTGGACCTCCCAGAGAAAAGGGATAAATCCACAATATACCATGTGAACCTCATTAAGCCCTATTTCAAGCGACCCGAATGTGTTAATTTGATAATGGACGAGGAGAGTGAAGAAGTGGAGCAGGAGGCAGAAATACCTTACCCGATCCTACTCAATTTGATCTCCAGGAGATGATAAGAGAGAGCGCTTTGGTGGAAAGGTTAACGGTGGAACAGATAGGGAGTTTTGGGTGCATGTTGCGAAATCATAGCAAGGTGTTCTCCTCGGACCCGGGTTCTACGCCCCTGTTAGAGATGGATATCGAGCTTACCAGTAGTGAGCCCGTTAGAGCTAGGCCCTACCGCATGTCTCCTAGACAAACAGAAATTTTGAGGGAGGAGATTACAAGACTCTTGGATTTGGGGGTGATAGAAGTGGGGCAGTCCGATTACGCATCGCCCATGATTCTGGTAGAAAGTCAGGGAAAACCACCACGTCCTTGTGTGGACTACCGGCGATTGAATACCATTACCAGAATCCAGTCGTTTCCTCTCCCCAATATAGAAGAGGTGGTAGAGCGGGTTAGTGCCGCACCTTATAGAACGGTGATGGATTTAACGAAAGGTTACTTTCAAATTCCTTTGAAAAAAAGTGCGCAGAGGTACGCCGCTTTTGTGACGCCATTTGGAGCGTTTATTCCCAAAAAGATGATGTTTGGGCTGGTGAACGCTCCCTTTTATTTTTGCTAGCTAATGGCTCAGGTTTTGGGAGGTTTGGAGAGAATTGCATCTCCTTATATTGATGACATTGCAATTTATTCAAAAACATTCGAAGATCACGTTAAGGATGCGAGTTCGGTATTGGATAGGTTGTTAGAGGCACGGCTTACTGTAAAGCCTTCTAAGTGCAAATTTGCGCAAGACCATGTTAGGTTTTTGGGTCACGAAGTGGGAAGTGGCAAACGCTCCCCTAGTGAAGCAAAAATTAGGGCCATTCATGAATTCCCCAGCCCAACAACGAAGACGCAAATTAGGTCGTTTTTAGGGTTGAGTGGTTATTATGCCAAGTACGTCCAAAATTACAGCGTCATCGCGGTCCCCTTAACAAATGCGGTGAAAGGGAAAACCCGGAAAGAGAAGGTAGATTGGAATGAGGAGTGTCAGGCGGCTTTCGAGGCACTGAAGAATGCTTTAGTAACCCAGCCCGTCTTGTATGCTCCGGATTATTCGAGAGAGTTCACGATGCAAACGGATGCCAGCGATTCCGGTGTGGGTGTTGTTTTGTCCCAGAAGATCGAGGAGGATGAGCACCCCATAATTTATCTCAGTAAGAAGTTTTCGAGAGCAGAGCGAAACTACGCAGTGGTCGAACGCGAGCTCGCAGCCATCGTATATGGCGTAAGGAAACTCCACTACTATCTGGACGGTCAACTTTTTGTTATAGAGACGGACCACGACCCCCTGACCTACCTGAATAAAATGATTGGGACGAATGGTCGTTTAACTCGATGGGCCCTGTTTCTACAACAGTACCGATTTGAGGTAAGACATAAGCCGCAAAATGGCAACGCGGATGGTCTCAGTAGAGCTGGAAATCAGAAAATTTAGGAAGGTGTCCAAAACCAAGACATCATCAATTTTATTTTTACTTGTATTTTTAGGTGTTATTTTCGTTAATATTATGTAATGTAAATATTTGTTAGTTGGTATGTAAAGATTTGTCACTAGATCGCACAACTGAGATTTAGTTTCGGAACCCAAATTTGTATTTCCGAAGCATGTTATTTTGGTTAAAACTCAATGTTTAGTATGAGTTGAGGATTCCGGGGATTCGGGTGAATGCCTCTCAGGGGACTATCTTAAGATGGGCTTCAGGTTTAGCCGAAGTTTCCAGGTTACCTTGGAAACTTCGTCTTTATGGGGGGAGGAGTTGTGACGAAGCATCTTACACTCCTTTTCCCGGAGGTGTTCCTCTCCCCTTTTCAGACTATGGAGGCGCCGATCAGCCCAGCAGCCATGGTTCGGTGCCGGGGCACAAAAGGTGAATGGGAACCGAAGCCCCTTCATCTCTGCCGACGCTCCCAGGGTTTTGAAGGAATTCGGGGACAGTTCGTCTCGGCGGCGCCCAAACATTCTGGAACTCATGAGAAAAAAAAGAAAAATCCACCAGGAGGAGAACTTTGACCAATGGGGGACGAGAGGACGTCCCCCACCGCCTTTTGCCGACCCGAGTCCGGGGAGGATGAAGGCAGACGACGCTAGAACTTCAACGGTGTTGTGAGTGTCTCTCAGAGGTCCCAGAAAGGGTACCGCCTTTAAGTCCCGTTGCGGGCAAATTTGTTTTCTGTACTGTACATATTTCATGTAACTGGAGATATTTCTTTGTTATTAAATAATCCAGAAAGCAGTACAACCATTAGTACTCATTTATACGATTTCCCACCACATAGTGTGAAGACGCTACAGCTATTAATTATATTTCTATTGGTGGCAGCTTATCGGATGCGGATTTTCGTTAAATCAAATCTGCGGACCCGTTCGTCGTTACTGTACTGAACTCTATAGTCAACTACAGCGTAAGCCTCGTCCCAGACGTTTGAAGGAGAGCAGTCGACTTCAGCGTGAGCCGGGCGCTAAACTCTTCAAAGGAGCCGATCCAGATATCTGAAATCAGCGAGTCAACTTCAGCGTGAGCCGGGCGCTAAACTCTTCAAAGGAGCTGTTCCAGACCTCTGAAATCAGCGAGTCAACTACAGCGTGAGCCGGGTGCTAAACTCTTCAAAGGAGCTGTTCCAGACCCCTGAAATCAGCGAGTCAACTACAGCGTGTGCCGCGTCCAGACGTTTGAAGGAGCGCTGTCAACTCCAGCGTGAGCAAAGCGACGGAGTGGAATCTTGGACCCGACCTTGCGAGATGGATGACAAGGGAGCCTGATGTTCTGATGTGGGAAAAGGTAGGCCTATTTGGAGATTTTTCTTTTGAGAGGCATAATTCTATGTAGTTTTCCAAATTGTTAGCGAGAGAGTTTATATTCAGAAAGTAGGGTAAAACTTTAGTGTTTAATTTAATTTAATGGCATTAGCAATTGTGTTTTCAGTGTATTTTGTTAAAGTTAAATTTACTTCAGAGTGATACCTAGTGTGGGCATTTGTACATCTAAGAAAGTAAGGTTTATTATTGTGCATTGTGTGATTAGTAGATGATAAGAACTCAGTTTTGAAATCTAGTTGACAACTTTTCTTCGGAGTAGAGAATTTATTTTTGATCTAGTAAGAAATTGTAGAAGTTTAGTGTGTATCGTTGAGAGTACCCTTTAGGTAATATTAATTCATTTAGGGTAAAATATGGCTTATTTAAAAAAGCAGAAAAAGCAGGTCTTATTATTATTAGCGGCAGAATTTGAAGTTAGCGTATCTAGCTCAGATGTTGTTAAAAATATCATTCGGTCCATATTGAGTGCACCGGATTATGATGAGGAGACCGGAATAGCTTTTGTGGAGAGGATTTTGGATGAATTAGAACAAGAACGTCTTGATAAAGTAGCAGAACAAGAACGTCTTGATAGTTTAGCAGAGCGCGCGCATGAGTTGGAGAAATTAAAAATTAAGGCTTCATTTGAGAACCCAAGTTTGGCGTCAACTACTACGCCAGCTGAGGAAATTGTTAGGCGCGTAAATTTAAATCACTTAGTGCCTAAATTTGATCCCAAGGTGTTGGACATCGCCCTATTTTTCATGATTTTTGAGTGGCAAGCGAACAAAGAAAGTGTGCCAGAAAACAAGTGGGTGTCCCAATTAATTCCTTTATTGCCTGCGGATGTTTCTGAAATTATAGTTAAAATACCAAGGGAATGGAATGATGATTATTATCATGTTAAAAAGGTATTATTAAAGAGATTTAGACTCAGCTCCGGAGACCTGAGAATTAAATTCGAAGAACATGGAAGAAAGGTTGGGGCGTCATGGTCAGATCTTGTGTTTGAATTAAAAGGGTATTTAGACAATTGGCTGGAGTCGGTTGAGGTGACTGATTTTGATTCACTTAAGGAGTTAATGCTGGTAGAGCAACTTAAAAAGGAGAGCGTCGCCCGCAGCCCGAGACCATGGGAAGAATTCAAAAAGGCGTCGGATTTGGCGGTTAAACTTGACCATTACGAGAGCGTCCGGCGTAATTATAAAATGAAGGAAGTCAGAACATGGGAAAAACGTCCCTTTGGTAAAGAAAGGAATGACTATGCCTCCGTGAAGGACAGGCGCGAGTTTAAAAACGGGGAAGGAAAGCCCAGGGAGAAAGAGCGAGGAAAAGGAGATGCTTTAATCACGGAAAATAAGGGTTTTGATAGGAAAAAGCCAGTAGTCTGTTTTTTGTGCAATGAGCCAGGTCACATTAGGCCCCTCTGTCCCCAGTTAGCAAAAAAAAGATTAGAAGGGTTGAATAATCTGAGTGGGTTAAGCGAGAGTTTTAGACCTTTCATCAGCACTATATCTGTAAATGGAATAGAACGAAGTTGTTTGCGTGACAGTGGAAGCGGCATTGATGTATGCGTGAGGAGTTGGATTGATCCAGAGGATTTTACGGGTGAAGTAATTTGGTTACGCCAACCTTTAGACCCCGAATGCAAGTGTCTGCCGTTAGCGAGAGTTGAGCTAGAAGGGGATTTCGGGAAAGTTGTAACGAAGGTCGCCGGGAAATCGGATGCTTTGGATCAGGGTTACTACTTATTAGGGAACAAAACTGCCCAACTTTTAGAAGATAATAGGGAAAACCCAACCCCTATTAATGCCATTACGCGAAGTAGGGCGAGGGAAGAGCAGCGAGCTCAAGTAGTCGAAGGCGCAAATGAAACGAGAGCTTCCATTCATAATTCGTCACAGAGCCCTGAGGAGGAAGAACTACCCTTTCCCCCGGAGTTGTCCATGCAGGAGAATAATAGTTTGGCTGGAGTATCGTCCCGGGAGTTCGAATCGGCACAGAGGAACTGTGATTCTTTGAAATCGTGTTGGGAACTTTCCGAGAAAGGGGAGGAATTCCAGGTATTGAAGGGAAAATTAACGCGTGTGGTGGAGTCGAAGCGGGGAGAAAAAAGAGTACAGTTATGCATTCCCTTAAAGTATCGGGAGAAAATTATGGCATTGTGCCACGAGGATGTAGCTGGTCATTTGGGGGCGACCAAAACGAAGGATAGGGTTTTAAGGCAATTTTACTGGCCCCGGTGTTACCCCGAGTTAGAGTCCTGGGTAAAAAATTGTCACGAATGCCAGAAAGTCGGCAAAAACAACGATAAGAGAAAGGCCCCTATGAAGCTGGTTCCCGTTATTTCGGAGATTTTCTCCAAAATAAATATTGACGCGGTGGGTCCCCTTCCAGAGAGCACAAAACAAAATAAATACATAATCACAGCGATTTGTTTAGCCTCTAAATATCCCGAAGCTATTCCCGTTCCGGATATTACGTCGGCGAATGTAATTAACGCTCTAATTATGGTTTTTTCACGCATGGGATTTCCTAAAGAAGTCCAAAGCGACTTGGGAAGGTCCTTCACCAGTGTTTTATCATCAGAGTTTTTTAAAAGATTCGGGATTCATGTGACTCACAGTTCAGTGTGCCATCCCCAAAGCAACCCTGTTGAGAGATTTCATTCCTCGTTTAAGAGGGTTCTCAAAGTGTTGTGTTTGGAGGCGGGAGAGGACTGGGAGCATAATTTGCCAGCGGCTTTGTTTGCTCTTCGAACTGTTACTCACGAAAGTACGGGGTTTTGCCCGGCGGAATTAGTGCACGGACGGAATCTTCGTACCCCCCAGACTTTGATTTTTGAAAATTGGTTAGAGCCGGATAACTCGGATCCAAATGTAGTCGAGTATATTTTGGGAATAACCAATAGGCTAAAAAAATGGATGGAGCTTGCGGCCGAACAAATGACCGACAAGCAGAGCAAACGAAAATTGTGGTATGACAGGAATGCCGTATCGCGGGTTTTTAGGGTTGGAGATCAGGTGCTGGTATTGTCCACGTCGAAGTTAAACAAGATGGCAGTGAACTGGATAGGGCCAGGGACTGTGACCAGTAAAATCTCCGATACAAATTATCTGGTGGACCTCCCAGAGAAAAGGGATAAATCCACAATATACCATGTGAACCTCATTAAGCCCTATTTCAAGCGACCCGAATGTGTTAATTTGATAATGGACGAGGAGAGTGAAGAGGTGGAGCAGGAGGCAGAAATACCTTACCCCTTACCCGATCCTACCCAATTTGATCTCCAGGAGATGATAAGAGAGAGCGCTTTGGTGGAAAGGTTAACGGTGGAACAGATAGGGAGTTTTGGGTGCATGTTGCGAAATCATAGCAAGGTGTTCTCCTCGGACCCGGGTTCTACGCCCCTGTTAGAGATGGATATCGAGCTTACCAGTAGTGAGCCCGTTAGAGCTAGGCCCTACCGCATGTCTCCTAGACAAACAGAAATTTTGAGGGAGGAGATTACAAGACTCTTGGATTTGGGGGTGATAGAAGTGGGGCAGTCCGATTACGCATCGCCCATGATTCTGGTAGAAAGTCAGGGAAAACCACCACGTCCTTGTGTGGACTACCGGCGATTGAATACCATTACCAGAATCCAGTCGTTTCCTCTCCCCAATATAGAAGAGGTGGTAGAGCGGGTTAGTGCCGCACCTTATAGAACGGTGATGGATTTAACGAAAGGTTACTTTCAAATTCCTTTGAAAAAAAGTGCGCAGAGGTACGCCGCTTTTGTGACGCCATTTGGAGCGTTTATTCCCAAAAAGATGATGTTTGGGCTGGTGAACGCTCCCTTTTATTTTTGCTAGCTAATGGCTCAGGTTTTGGGAGGTTTGGAGAGAATTGCATCTCCTTATATTGATGACATTGCAATTTATTCAAAAACATTCGAAGATCACGTTAAGGATGCGAGTTCGGTATTGGATAGGTTGTTAGAGGCACGGCTTACTGTAAAGCCTTCTAAGTGCAAATTTGCGCAAGACCATGTTAGGTTTTTGGGTCACGAAGTGGGAAGTGGCAAACGCTCCCCTAGTGAAGCAAAAATTAGGGCCATTCATGAATTCCCCAGCCCAACAACGAAGACGCAAATTAGGTCGTTTTTAGGGTTGAGTGGTTATTATGCCAAGTACGTCCAAAATTACAGCGTCATCGCGGTCCCCTTAACAAATGCGGTGAAAGGGAAAACCCGGAAAGAGAAGGTAGATTGGAATGAGGAGTGTCAGGCGGCTTTCGAGGCACTGAAGAATGCTTTAGTAACCCAGCCCGTCTTGTATGCTCCGGATTATTCGAGAGAGTTCACGATGCAAACGGATGCCAGCGATTCCGGTGTGGGTGTTGTTTTGTCCCAGAAGATCGAGGAGGATGAGCACCCCATAATTTATCTCAGTAAGAAGTTTTCGAGAGCAGAGCGAAACTACGCAGTGGTCGAACGCGAGCTCGCAGCCATCGTATATGGCGTAAGGAAACTCCACTACTATCTGGACGGTCAACTTTTTGTTATAGAGACGGACCACGACCCCCTGACCTACCTGAATAAAATGATTGGGACGAATGGTCGTTTAACTCGATGGGCCCTGTTTCTACAACAGTACCGATTTGAGGTAAGACATAAGCCGCAAAATGGCAACGCGGATGGTCTCAGTAGAGCTGGAAATCAGAAAATTTAGGAAGGTGTCCAAAACCAAGACATCATCAATTTTATTTTTACTTGTATTTTTAGGTGTTATTTTCGTTAATATTATGTAATGTAAATATTTGTTAGTTGGTATGTAAAGATTTGTCACTAGATCGCACAACTGAGATTTAGTTTCGGAACCCAAATTTGTATTTCCGAAGCATGTTATTTTGGTTAAAACTCAATGTTTAGTATGAGTTGAGGATTCCGGGGATTCGGGTGAATGCCTCTCAGGGGACTATCTTAAGATGGGCTTCAGGTTTAGCCGAAGTTTCCAGGTTACCTTGGAAACTTCGTCTTTATGGGGGGAGGAGTTGTGACGAAGCATCTTACACTCCTTTTCCCGGAGGTGTTCCTCTCCCCTTTTCAGACTATGGAGGCGCCGATCAGCCCAGCAGCCATGGTTCGGTGCCGGGGCACAAAAGGTGAATGGGAACCGAAGCCCCTTCATCTCTGCCGACGCTCCCAGGGTTTTGAAGGAATTCGGGGACAGTTCGTCTCGGCGGCGCCCGAACATTCTGGAACTCATGAGAAAAAAAAAGAAAAATCCACCAGGAGGAGAACTTTGACCAATGGGGGACGAGAGGACGGCCCCCACCGCCTTTTGCCGACCCGAGTCCGGGGAGGATGAAGGCAGACGACGCTAGAACTTCAACGGTGTTGGGAGTGTCTCTCAGAGGTCCCAGAAAGGGTACCGCCTTTAAGTCCCGTTGCGGGCAAATTTGTTTTCTGTACTGTACATATTTCATGTAACTGGAGATATTTCTTTGTTATTAAATAATCCAGAAAGCAGTACAACCATTAGTACTCATTTATACGATTTCCCACCACATAGCGTGAAGACGCTACAGCACCTTTAGATATCGAAAAACCACGACTTTACAGCGTTTTTGAATAAGCATAAATTCTCTTCGCAGAGAGAAACAGCCATTTTGAAAGTAAACAAAACTGAGTTAGCAGACGATGTTATATTAACTGCTGTGAAAACAAAATGGTTCAAAAAATGTTCGAACAGCCTCTGTATAGATCAAGGGTCTCCAAATTACGGCCCGCGAAAGGTCATTGTCCGGCCGATACAATATACATGTTAGTGTGTTGTTGACCCGCCTGACTTACAGGATTTTTCAATCTGGCCCTCAAGTGAAAAGGTTTGGAGACCACTGGTGTAGATGATCATCAGTTTCCTTTTCGTAGTTTAAAGAGGCCATTTTTATTTCAATGGAAGATTGTTTAATTTTACTGAAAAGATGACATTCGCAAAGCCTCAAGTTCAATGTTTTTATCCGTCCGATGTAAAATTTCACTTTAGATTATGCAAGTAAAATTTTTTGTATCCCACCTTGATATATTAAGGTACCCTTCAAATAGGTTAAAATAACTTATGCTATTCTTGCACGTTTACGGTGGTTTAAGTGATTTTTCATAAGTAAAAATGTACTTCTACTAGCATATTGGGTATATGCAACATTTAAGAATAGAATAAGTTGTTTTAAGAAATTTGAAACGTGACAAGTGCTTGACAAACGGCAGGTAAATTAATTAAAGGCTGTTTCTAAGAACTATGCAGTTTTACAAAAATACTAAAATTTGTCACCTTCAAGTAGTGACTCAAACATGTATTTTGGGACACAATTTTAAATTCATTAACTCATTCCGCACTTGGGACTAATACTAAATTGAAAAATACTATAATGTAAAGATGAAAAACGAAATTGGTCAATTCAAAGTATAGGTCCGAAAGATTGATTTTTCCCGTCAGAAAACTTAGTATACCAGAAGACTAATTTGATAGAAAACCTCGAAATGAACAAGGAAAGTGAACATCCCTTAGAACAGACATATCAAAACTTATAGTGATTGTGATATTAAATTTAATGAATAGCAACTTTTCAAGTTAAGTAATGTTTTGAATTTAAAAAAATGTATGTCATTTTGATTTTTAAAATGGTATTTTACGATCTTAATGCTTTGCATTAAAATATTAAACTAGGTTTCGATTAAATTTATCTTTTGTAAGATGTGTTCCTGCTTCATTATGAGCAATAAATGATATAAAATGTCTCATTTTACAGTAAAGATATCAAGCACATGTTTCATAAACTTAGAATGAAATGTCACCAAGACATCTAGAACTAAGAATCGGAAAATTCTCAGATCAGCGATTCTCAACCTTTCCTTTCAATCTTAACTTCTGCTTTCAGTCAATTAAAAATGAATACTATTTTTATATCCAACATCGTGTTGATATATTCAGTTAGGTGATAAACCATTACTTTTTTGGTATTCTGAAGTATAATCAACTTCAATTCACAAGGTATTAACTATTTTGATCATTTTTGCGTATGTCAAAGTACTAAAATTAATATAGCAAAATATGCATAGCGAGTACCTTTTTTCACGAGAATACGCCTTTATTATAATTTATTTCAAGTAACTAGTGCTTTGTCCACTTAATTTTCAAAAGTATACCCCTGCAGTAGATAAACTTCAGACTTTATATAAATTGTACAATTCTCAATGTATTTTATCTCAAAGGTAGGCATTTTACTTAACATCACACTGGAGCAACACAACGGGCTATTGGCGACCGTCCGGGATCTCAAAGAAGGCTTGTCAAAAACTCCGATCGCCAACTGACAATTTTGAACTTTTAAAGTGCTTTTGGAAATCCCTTCGCAAGTATTTCTTGTCAACTTTTTAAACAATCTTCAACTTGACGAGAAGCAGAAATTTTAGATTTCTGGAGATATAAATTAAAGGGAAACAGCGTTATAAAATTTCAATGTCTAAGAGCAAATATCTCGAAACAACTTTCAAGTGGTTTTGTTGTAAAAATATCTACTACAAAACTCAACTTCGATTACTGCAAATGTTAAAAAAATACGCCAATTATTTGAATATTTCACATAAAACAACCACAGAATCCGCCTCTGTTAAGTTCTACTGTAGTTTATTATAAGGGTGGGAGAGTTGCTTTTATTAGAATACAACCACAACCCAGATTGAGAACCACTTGTTCTAGACACAGTTCATCTGGAATGCCCCATCCTAAAAAGGACAGGACTTCCCCTGGTTGAAACGAGCACACGCACACACTACCGGGAAGACCCCCGGCTTGATAAAGCTTTATTATACTAATACTTCAAGTACTTTCAAAATGTAAATCGTGTCAATGGGGACCGCACCTCGTACGTTAGGTTTGCCCATTAAGAGGAACACATGAGTACAGTTCATAGCAAGAGTCGATTAAGCAGCTAACTCGAGGTTCAGTTCGTAAATAGATGCAGTCTGAGTTCTTGCAATAGTATCCAGAAAAAGAAGGGGAAAGATGAGACAGATGTTGGTCATTCTGGGAGAATTCCACCAGTGAAGAGGATGCGGCATCTGTTGGCGACGGTCCGGGATCAATCCCAAAGGGAAAGATCCGAGGACAACACAAC
The DNA here is from genome assembly GCA_933210815.1 of Meta bourneti. Classification (NCBI taxonomy): domain Eukaryota; kingdom Metazoa; phylum Arthropoda; class Arachnida; order Araneae; family Tetragnathidae; genus Meta; species Meta bourneti. Next base: position 21,611,555 of record OW119931.1, read on the forward strand.
GTAATTTTGAATCACGGTCATATGACGAGATAACACCAGAGCTGGCACCCCACTCTCCAATCCTGAAAAAGTGAAAGTGTAAGACCAATGCAACTCAAACAAATATTGCGGTTATGTACTTTAAAAACTGTTTTTGGGCTAAAAAAAACATAGTCCTATTATTAATTGAAAAAGAATGTTTTTTTCATTCGTGAAAGTTGAATGCGTGTAATGACTGCTTCCGAGATATAGTAAAAGTACTAAAAACTTACATATACATACTTTTCATGCTGTTATCAGTCCTAATTTAATTTTAACTAAACACGTTTATTACAACACGATCAACTTATTTGAAAAATAAAGTACCGTAAAACAGCCATGCTAGAGCTGGATTCGAACCCAGATATGTTGAATCGAGACTGGCACGTGATCGTTTACAAGTAACGAAGGAACTTTAATAACAGTGATGGAAGCATTCTCAACGGACAAGCTCCTTGGATCCGAAAATTGGGTTCGATGGTAGTGGATGGTGGAAGGTCTGCTGATGGAAAAGGAGGGAGCATTCGAGGTGTGTTCTGGCGAGATTGTGAAGCTGGAAGCGGTTCCCGATGGCGATCCTGCTGATCTCCTGGCTCAATATAGACTCAACCTATCCCAGTTTGAGAATGGAAACAGAGCGGCAAGAGGAATATTTTCCCGGACGAGATTCGACGATTTGTGATCTCTTGTCTATATGTGCAGAACAGGTAGACATTTGGGTGAAACTGCATGACTTGTTTGAACAGAAAACAAACAAGCTCAGTATGTATGTCAACTACAGTTCTCATCCTTTATAAGAGATTCGTCAGACACAATGGCTATGCATATAGCAAAGTTGGAGCGTATTGTGTCAAGGATGAGTGACCTCGAAATCAAGCCAAATGACTTTGTCATCATGAGCAAACTGCTCAAAACTATGTCAACTGATTTTGAACCTCTCAAAATGGCATGGTGCATAAGGCCTGAGGAGCAGCAGACACTGGATGTACTAAAGACTCTTGGTTTCAGAAGAGCAAAGGAAGTCTTCTGAATCCTCGGAAGAATATGAACATTCTGCTTTGGTGACCAGGGCTAGTATTGGGCGAGGACAATTTCTGAACTCTAGAAAGAATGCATTCAAACGTGACAAGGCAAACAAGCAGGGGAAGAAATTTAAGTGTGGCAAGCCAGGCCACATGTGAAAAGAGACTAAGCTGATGAAACCTAATGAAGTGTTCATTAGTGAATGCCTTATGACTAAAAGTGATAACTCATGGGTTATTGACACTGGTGCTACAAAGCATATAACAAACAGAAGCGACTGGTTCCAGACATGCGCAAAGTATGAATGCCCAATTGAAGTGCGCATTGGAAACAGCTCTACAATGGAAGCCTATGGGCATGATGTTGTTTCTCTCCAGATGCTTGTCAATGGCAGCTGGAGAAATAGCATAATGGAAAATGTGCTGTATGCTCCAGAAGCATCAAGGAACTTGTTCTGTGAGTCAGGCTTTGGACCACGGATCAAAATTTAACATATCAAATGACAAGTGTGAATTTGTAAACAAAAAGGTGGTGTAGCTGTACGAATTCGCTCTGGCAACCTTTTTAAACTGTTGTGCAGGGTAGTGAACAACACAGCTCACAGCAGCTGTACATCTGTTGCTGAAGCTCAAATTAATGAGGTAAGCTCACTTCAGCTGTGTCATGAACGTTTGGGACATTTGAATAAGCAGCATGTATCTAAGTTGCTGCTCTCTGAGGGTATACAAGTGAAGGCAGACAAGGAATTTTGTGAAGCATGCGTTCTCGGTAAACAGCACTGATTACCTTTTCAAAGTCGTTAGCAGCATGCAAAAGATGTATAAGAAAAGGTCAACTTATACACACTGATGTTTGTGGGCCTATGCAACAGGAATCAATTGATCGTTCTCGTTATTTTGTGTTTTACAGATGACTACTCTAAATTTAGGAAAATGAATTTTTTGAAACACAAATCAGTGGTGGTCAACAAAATTCAAGGAATTCTGTGTATTCTTTCAAAATCAAACAGAAAAGTCAATCAAGGCGGTTCTCAATGATGGTGGACTAGAATATGATAACCTTTCTTCAATCGTCTTCTGCAGGAAATGGGAGCTCGGTTTTGTCACAGTACTATACTCCTCAACAAAATGGAGCTGCTGAACGAACTAATCGAACACTAATCGATTTGGCAAGGTCAATCATGATTGCCAAAAACTTACCAAAATCATTGTGGGCAGAGATGATTAATGCTGCAGTGTACATTTTGAATCGAGCTGGAACCTCGGCAGTTGAAGGAAAATCTCCTTATTAACTGTTCTTTGGCAAAACTCCAAGACTGAATCATCTACGAATCATTGGGACAGAGTGCTTTGTTCACACCCCTAAACAAAAGCAAAACAAGTGGGACGCAAAGAGCAAGAAAGGTATCTCGGTTGGATATCTGCATGATGTTGATGGCTATCGTGTATGGTTTGAAGGTACACGGAAGATAGAAAAACCAGAGATGTAATATTTTCTCCCGAATCAGTGTCAATATCAGTCATTGGAACTATACCAAGAAGCACATTTGAAGGATCTGTCAGTGATAAACCTGGTTCATCTAACAGTGCTGATGTTGGATATGCTACTGGAACTGATTCAAACAGTACAGTAGCTGAATCGGACAGTTTCATACGATTCTTCTGAGGATACCTAACCTCGACAACTCAGAAGCCGAGACCAACTGAGAGCACCTGAACGCTTGATAGAGTGCTGCATTGCTGAGATGGAGCCAGAAAACTACTATCAAGCAATAAAGTCAGAGAATGCCAGTGACTGGCAAGATGTTATGGAAGAAGAGCTTAAATCCCTAGCAGATAATAAAACTTGGTACCTGACTCATCTACCAGAAGGCAGACAAGCCATTGCTAACAAATGGTCTATAAAATAAAACGGCAAGCCAATGGTAACATTGAGCAATATAAAGCCCGTTTAGTCATCAAGTGTTTTTCACAAAAGGAAGGCATTGACTACTAAGAAACCTTCAGCCCAGTGGTACGATTCGAGTCAATTCGAGCTGTGATTGGGGTTGCAACCAATGAAGGTCTAGACCTGGTGCAATTTGACGTGAAGACAGCATTTTTGTATGGAGCATTGAAGGTAGAAATCTACATGAAACAGCCCATGGGATTTGATGACGAGTCTGGCTGAATATGTCGATAGATGAAGAGTCTCTATGGATTAAAGCAATCACCCAGATGCTGGAACATGAGATTTAAAGAATTCTTGGAGCGGTATGGTCTTAAGGAAAACAAAGCCGATCCATGCTTATTTTGTGGTGTGGATCAACATCAAAAGCTGTTGCTTGCCTTATATGTTGATGATGGACTGGTTGCCACTACTCCAAACATCAAGAGAAATTTCCTTGAGGAATTGCAAGAGTTCAAGGTAACCTACAAGGATGCAGAATACTTTCTCAGTTTAGAGATTAAAAGACTGCAGTGGTGACATTGCTGTTACTCAGCAAAGCTATGCTGAGAAAGTAGTGAAACGATTTTTCAGGAGTGAAGCTAATCACGTGTCTACTCCAATGGAAAAGGGACAGCTTCCAGGGGAAGATACTACAGAAATAAATTCTGAGAAAATTCCATACAGACAAGCTGTCGGCAGCTTAATGTACATGGCTCTGTAGGTACCCGCCCTGACATTTCATTTGCAATTTCATATTGCTCCCAGTTCCTGGATAAGGCTGATCAAAGACATTGGTCTATGGTTAAACGGATACTACAGTACATTAAAGGGACAGTTTCGTTTGGATTATTATTGTTCAAATGTGGTTTTCAACCAGGTACATTAGATGCATATTGTGAAAAAGACTATGGTATAATGAACTTATTTCTATTGTCCAGACCACCTATATGTGTCATCGTAATTGATGTTTTCTTGCAATGTAATGCTATACCTGGCAACACCTCTAATGTTGTCGTTTTGCAGGGTAGGGACCCCTCATCCTGTGGCTCTTACCATCCTATCTGTCTCCTGCCCACTTTGGGGAAGATAATTGAACGTGTTTTCATAAAGCAGTTAAATTTTTGGTTATTTTCAAATTCAATTCTCCACCCACTAGTTTGGTTTTAGGGAGCAGCACTCATGCGAAGATGCCATACAAACTGCGGTATCAAACATTAAGTCTCATCGGGGTATCAGCCATCGTTCCTTAACAACTCTGGACATAAAAGCCGCCTTTGATACAATGGACTGGCGGGTGTTGGTGGACATGCTCCTTCTTTTCTAATTAATTTCATTAAATCTTATTTAAGTTCACGCACTATTTATTTTTTTTATAATTCTAAACTTTTCCGAAACATTATAAAAGGATGTCCACAGGGCTCGGTTTTAGCTCCTGCCCTGTGGAACATTTATTTCAATAAAATTTTATTTCTCTCTGATAGTTATAGCCAAATCCAGGCCTTCGCTGACGACCTGGCCGTAATAACGGCTGGCGTCACGCGAAGGAATTTAGAAAATAATGTTAATAATATTCTCGATATAATTCTTAATACCTTGACTAGCATGGGACTTGAACTGTCCACCGACAAATGCCGGTCCATTGTCTTTCAAAATTAAAAGAAATCCTATTTTTAAACTCGGTAATAAAACAATAACCATTTCTACTTCACTCAGATACCTAGCTTTAATTATTGATAATAGCCTCACATGGAGCGAGCATATAGCCTCCCTTGCTGACAGATGCTTGAATTTTAATAACTCAATTGTCAAGGTAGCCGGGGGTGGCTGGGGAGTCGACGGCCGGCTCCAAAGATCATGGTACTTGTCAGTGATAGAAAAAATCCTTACTTATGGAGCCGGCGTATGGGGTGGTTCACTGACCAAAGAACAAAGTTATCTTCCATACAGAGACCATTTTTAATAAAAATGTCTCGGGCATATATCACCACCCCAACAGACTCCCTTAACATCATCACGGGTATTCCGCCGCTCCACGTGACGGTCCGATCTTTGTTCCTTAAATTCAAAATCTGGAAAAGGCGGCTCCCTGATCCAAATATCGAGGGACTGTCGCTGACCCATCTAGATAATTTTGTTCCAATTAATCACTTACCCACTAGCCTTATTAATCTTAATTTTTCCGAATTAATAGACAATCCCGATTATGATATTTATACTGACGGCATTGATGGGAATGTCGGAGCCTCCGTTTGTATACTCCAAAATAATAGTTTAAAATTCGTTTTTTGTTGCAAATTACTTCCCTCCACTAGTGTGTTCCAGGCCGAACTCACGGCTATATATAAAGCCGTGTTGTGGGCCAGGGACCACCATAAAAAGTAAATATATACAGAGACAGTCCTAGCTCGATACAAGCCCTTAAATCAAATACTAACAAATCTGAATATATAAATCTAATAAAAAAGGAAATAGCCCATCTAACTACTATCTTTGGCTTGTCTTGGGTCAGGGCTCATGTCGGACTGTCCGGAAATGAGACGGCCGACCACTTTGCGAAGCTAACCTCGTTTTGCGGAGAGGAGTTGAGGGTTCCTGCCCCTTGTTCATTCTTGATAAGAGAAATTAAAAAATATATACAGGTTGAGTGGCGTGCGTCTCACGAACAGTCCATTAGGGGACTAAGACTTAAAAGTTTTACCCGAGATTGGCCCGGGCCTCCTCTCCGCGAAACGTTACGTCATTTGGTACTTGACCGGCCATGGCCCCTTCGCCGAGTATTTATGTCGCTTCGGATTGAAGGATTCCAATATTTGTACCTGTGGGGAGCTGGGGAGTCCGAACCATTACCTCTTTGGCTGCCTCTAATTATCATCTTGTCACTCCCAATTCTGATAATAAAAGTCTTTGGATGAAGGCTATTCTTGGTAGCCAAAACAGAATTAAAATGTGTGTGTTGGCCACCAGGGAGGTGGCGGACTGGCTCCCCCCCTTCATAATAAATTCGTAGCTTGATATTGGTTTTTATTATAATACATTTTAATATTTTATATAAACACTTTTTTAATCTTTTAAATATCATCAATTTTAAAAGCATTTCAATATCATATACTTTATAACTATTTTGGTTATCCCCCTCTGCCCTTCCTTGCTGTTGCCTCGTTCTGTCTTTTTTTTATTCTTTCGGTGTAGTAATTGTTTTGTATACATATTTCTAATTGTATTGTTTGTTTTTATCTAGTTTTATCTGTATATTGAATCTGTTTATCCTTTTTCTCATGTTATTGCTACCTCGAGCCTATTGAACAAGATTACAACGCTGTGACTGACTTTTTTGCCGTATCGAATCAACACCGGACATTTTCCCGATAAAGTTGACAGTGGTTCCTCTGATTGCCTATTGTCCAGAGTTATAAATTTATCATTGCGGCTTCTTGTGTTATGTTATTGTTCTTTTAAATTATTGATGTTCATACGCCATTGCTTGGCGTTTTTGTACCTTTATACAATAAAAGCCGTACGTGCGACATTGGGGTTGGTCGGTGCACACCCTCTTTTGTTGCTGGGAATCACCCCCCCTTCTTGGGCTCTAAACCTAATGGTGAGCCGGGGAGGGCGTGGGTCGAAAAAAAAGACATTAGTCTATGGTTAAGCGGATACTAAAGTACATTAAAGGGACAGTTTCTTTTGGATTATTATTGTTCAAATGTGGTTTTCAATCAGGTACATTAGATTCATATTGTGATGCAGACTATGCCAGTGACGTAGCAACCAGAAAGTCTGTTTCTGGTATCGCCTTCAAGTACAGTGGAGCAGCAGTAGGCTGGGCCAGCCGTCGACAGCAATCTGTTTCTCTACCAGAGGCAGAATATGTTGCTGCAAGTGAAGCTGCTAAAGAAAATGGTTTGGCTAGAATGGTTGTTCGATGACATTGCTCCTTTGAGAATCTTCCTACACTGCAAGTTGACAACACAAGTGCTGTTCGTCTGTGTAGGAATCCGGAGTTCCATCGACGAACAAAACGTAGATATCGAGTACCATTTTGTGCGGAAAAATGTTTAAGTGGAGAGTTAAATCTTGAGCATGTTACTGGTGACCTGCAGATTGCTGATATTTTAACAAACGCTATGCCTAGGTAAGTGATTCCAGGGGTTGAGAAGTGTTGGTGTAATCAACTTATTTCTATTGTCCAGACCACCTTTATGCATCATCGTAATGTAATGCTATATCTGGCAACACCTCTAATGTTGAGTATGTTGTCGTTTTTCTGCCGCTTGTTTATTAAAAGGCTATCGTATTATCTGTTTTGTTACTTAAAATGAAACTCATTTGATAAAAACTCTGGTTTTATATTGTAAGAAGCTATCTCAACAATATAATTTAATAACTCGGTCACCAGTCATGTTTACTGATAAAATGGATTGGATTTTTGGGGTTTTATAGCGCAAGGTCCAAAAACGGAAAAGCTGCGCCACTCTGACAAAATGGTATAAAAATATTGCATCATCCTCTTCGACTTAAGTTAGCCACCGAAGAGAAGCCACCGTAACAAAGTATAAACTATATGAGATTTACTTAAGATTAGTTCTGTCAGGGGTACGGGTAGGTATTTTAATTAACGTCGCACTGGAGCAACTTGAAGTTCCAGGATCAACCCTCATAGGGAAAGATCCGAATTGGGTACGGGAACTTTAATGTTTGATTTTTATTCTTTTGTTATAAGTGTATACATATATAACTAACAAATTTATTTTGTGAATGCTCTCTGAAAACATTTAAAATTAAAATGATTTAGTTCCCATTTGGGATTATACTCATTTCATCACAATACACTTACATTCAAGAAATCGAAATGTTCTTCATATGAAGATCTGAATTCAACCTTTGGATTGAAGAAACTGTCCGAGTGCAAATTAAGATATCTTCCATCTATTCGAGGAACTCGTTTCAAGAATTGCAGCACCACTAAAAACAAGAGCATTAGCATTAAGAAAATAATATTTGTTGTCACATTTGCTTAATTTCAAAACTATTAACAAATCAGGTGAAATGTTAGTTTGTGAGTAGCATTATTTTATTATCCAACCTTCAACAGAAACATCTGACGCGCATAAAAAACACAGAAGTTAAGCACTGACACACGGAGCAATAATCCATTAGCAAAGAAATTATTCAAGCATTAAGTAATTTCATGCATTACCATACATGCAAACACATACAAAGAGTAATTTCATGCACTACCATACATGCACAAACAAGTACAAAGAATGTCATGCACTACCATACATGCAAAGAATAATTTCATGCACTACCCTACATGCACAAAGTAATTTCATGAACAAACATATGCACTAAACAATGACATATTCACAAACAAATGGACAGCACAAACAAAAGGACAACACAAACAAAATGAACAAACAAAAAGAACACAAAGGACCACACAAAACAAACAACTTTCTATCTGAGGTTTCCAAGTCCATTTCATGGAGGGCCGCGGTGGCCCGGTTGGAAGAGTAACGGACTTGCAACCGAAGGGTTGCGAGTTCGAATCCAGCCAAACACCGTCGTGTACAAAGGGGGCTGGTGCACGTTAAATCTGTCGTGGCCTCAAATGTCCTCACGTTGGCGTGGAGGTTGGAGAGTGGGGTGCCAGCTCAGGTGTTGCCTCGTCATCTGACCGTGGTTCAAAATTACGTGGTGTTGTCCTCGGGTCTTTCCATTTGGGATTGATCCCGGACCGTCACCAATAGCCCGTTGTGTTGCTCCAGTGTGACGTTAATTGAAATACCCCCCCCCCCATTTCATGGAGAGACGAAATTATAGTTCGTGAATGGTCCAACTTAATTCAATCTACAATTTTGAAAAATTAAAATTTTAATACTTGTCCTGGGATAACTGTATCTCACCATCTGTGTAGTCTTAGCCACTTTGTGTGTTACTTAGGCTTACATGCCATGTCCTATTCTTAATGTAAATAAATTATATCTTATTGAGAAGTTAGTTTTAAATATATTAGTGCTCCTCATAGATGGCAGCACGGTCCCCTTGTAACTATTGGTATATGTGTTCCTTTAATAAAATTTCAGTCTAGCTTGCTCCACCTAACAGGTATGTTGTGGCTGTTTTTATTCTTGGGCTCATGCTATTAGTTATTTTATTATCCACAACTGTTTAAGTCTGTTTTTAGGTTATGGGCCCAGAAAGGTTCAAGAATAAAATTTTGAATTAGTTAGGAAAATTTAAGATATTTATTTCTATGTTAAATTGTAGTATAAAATACTTAGACGTTTGTCCCATGTGGTTAGGCTTAATTTCATCCATGGTTTGTAAATGGTAATTTTAAATTGTTACTAAAATTGCGTTAGGCAATTCCAGATTGAGATTAGGTAATTTATTTCGATAGAAAATTTATTGAAATTAATCTCAAACTTAATTTTTTTTTGTCTAATAGGATTGATAAGTTAAAATTTAAACATGCCCGGAGACTCATTCAGTCATAAGCAGTTAGTTGGTAGGGCTAACTTCATTGATTGGCAATTTGCAATGAAGATGCATTTAATTAAAAAGGATTTATGGGACTATGTTGCGGGAATTAAAGATAATGATGCAAAAGATGCCATAGCCTTGTCATACATAGTAGAAGGGGTTAGTGAGACCATTTTTAATGATTTAAGGGATTTAAGTAGTGGAAAGGAAGCCTGGAATGTTTTGACTAAGACATGATGATAAAGGGATCACTAAAAAGGTGTCAATTATTAAGGAATTGGTCAATACCCGTTATGTGGATTGTAGGGATATGTCTGATTATTTACACAAGGTAATTTCAGCATATCAACAATTAAAATCTACAGGTCTTAAAGCTGATGAAGAGTTAGTTGCTGGGATAATTCTAGCAAATTTACCAGATAGGTTTGAACCTCTTATCATGGCACTAAAAAATTGTGGTGAGGAAATTACTGTTGATAACAAAAGGACACGTTTAATGGCTGAAGATGTTAAGCCTTCTGTAAATGAAAGTCAGGAACAGGCTTTTGTGAATGAAAAATATAAAGGAAGAAGGCAGTTTAAAGGAAGGTGCTTCAAATGTAATTTATTTGGGCATAAAAGTGTAGATTGTAAGAGACCAGTTCGTCCAAAAGGGAATAATTATTCAAGTAAATTTGGTAGGCAAAATAACTCTAATGGGACTAAAGGTAATAAAAGGGAGGAAGCTTATATAGCTGAAATGTACTTGGCTAACTCTAATCCAGATCCAAAAATTTGGTACATAGATTCATGTGCCTCCTATCATGACCCCACATAAAGAGTTAATTGAAAACTATTGAAAGAGTACTGTGCAGCAAATTAAAACTGGGAGTTCTCTGATAGAAGTTGAGAGGGGGTGTAGGAGATGTAACATTTCTTTTGGATAGAAATGGAGAAAAAGTTAAAGTAACATTTAGTAATGTCTTACATGTACCCAAATTGTCAGCCAATTTGTTGTCAGTTAAATATTTAAATAAGAAATTTGGCATGTTTAGCACTTTCACTGATGAAAGATGTTATGTTCAAAAGGGTAATCACTTAGTTGCCAGTGGAACTGTGATAGGAGATAATTTGTACTCCCTGGATCTCAGTAATGATTGGGCCTTATTTAGCCCCGTAGGTGTCCCAAATGAGGTACTACACAAAAGAGTAGGCCACTTAAGTGAAGGAGGGTTGAAAAGACTAAATGATATGATAGACGGTTTTGTATTTAAGGGTAGTTTGAATGATTGTGTTCCTTGTATAAAAGGCAAAATGCAAAGGCAAAATTTTCCAAAGGGTAAAGCAAAAAGAGCAAAGGAATTGCTAGAAATTGTGCAGTGATCTATGTGGTCCAATGAAAGTCATCAATTGGCGGTTCACGTTATTTTCTGTCATTTATTGATGATTTGTCTAGGATGACTTTTGTTTATTTTTTAAAACACAAGTCTGAAGTTTTTTTAAAATTCAAAGAATTTCAAATGTTTGTTGAGAAGCAGACTGGCAAATCAAAGTACTGCGATCAGACAATGGGACAGAGTATGTCAATGGAAAAATGAACAAGTATTTAGTATCCAGAGGAATACAGCATCAAAAGTCTATTCCATACTCGCCTGAGCAAATGGGGGTTGCCGAACGTAATAGGACTTTAGTGGAAAGAGCAAGGTCTATGTTGGTGGATGCCCACCTTGACCAAACTTATTGGGTAGAAGCAATTCAGACTGCAAACCATTGTAAAATGTATCTCCAACTGTAGCAGTTCCAAACATAACTCCATATGAAAAGTGGACTGGGAAAAAACCTAATTTGGATTATTTGAGAGTTTTTGGTTGTCGTGTGTTCTCACACATTCCAAAACAAAGACGCTCAAAATGGGATGAGAAAGCTAAAGGCTTGATGTTTGTAGGATATTGTCCAGACAGGAAAGGGTATCGTCTGATTGATCCAATCACAAAAGAGATAGTTAATGCTCGAGATGTACATTTCTTGGAAAATCAAATGTATCATCAAGATAGTGGGAGCAAACCACTATTTTATGATGACTCCTTATTCAGTGGGAGTGTTAGTGGTGGAATAGGCAGCTCATTTGATAAAATTGATGACAGTAATGATAATGCTATAGGGACAGGTAGTGAGTTAGGTAACCTAAATGACCAAAATGATGAGGGTGAAGGGACAGTGAGAAAGATAGCCTTCATGACCAAAGTAATAACAGTAGTATTTTGGGGATAGTAAATAACGACCAACCTCTATTGGATAGGTCACAGAGAGGTATAAGACCTCCAGCACGTTATCAGGATTATGATATGAGAGGTATGCCAAAATTACAAATTCAAAATTTAGAAAGTGTATGTTATGTTCAGGCATTAGCAGCAATAGCTAATGATTTTCTTTCAGAACCTAAATCAATTACTGAGGCACTTAATAGCATTTATGCATACCATTGGAAAGAATCTTTACGTGATACAATATCAGGTCATATTAAAAATAAAACGTGGGATGTAGTTGATAGGCCTCAAAACAGAAATATCGTTGATTGTAAATGGGTTTTTAGGATTAAGTATAATTATCTGGGAGAAATTGAAAGATTTAAAACTAGACTAGTAGCAAAAGGTTTCTCAGGTTGAGGGTATTGATTACTATGAAACATTTTCACATGTAGTTCGATATGTAACCTTGCGTGTTTTGTTGGCATACTCGGCTTTGTATAATTGGAAAGTAGACCAAATGGATGCGGTTATGGCTTTTGTTCAGGGTAAATTAAGTGAAGAAATTTACATGAGGATAACTGAGGCTTTAATGAGTATTATCATGGAAATTTGGAGAGGAAAGTCTTAAAACTTAATAAAGCTTTAGATGGATTGAAACAAAGTGGCAGACTTTGGTATCTTATGCTAGAGGAAGGATTAAAAGATATGGGATTGAGACAAAGTTCTTTTGATAGTTGTGCTTTCATTAAACAAAATGAAAACAAAGAACTTGTAATTGTTACAATTTACGTAGATGATTTGTAAATTTTTAGTAATTCTATTGATCTAAAAAATTGGGTTAAAGAAGAGCTAAGTAACAGATTTGAGATGAAAGATCTAGGTGGCAGCAAATTATTGTTTAGGCATCAAAATAGAACGTAACAGATCTAAAGGGTCCATTAGCCTAAACCAAACTCAATATGTGGAATGTATTTTACGCAAATATAACATGCATGAGTCTCATACAGTCACAACACCTCTAGATCCTAATCAGATTCTTACAAAACTTCAGTCACCAACAAATCAAGAGGCTATGGCTGAGGGTAAAACATCTGATGTACCCTTATCAAGCTGCTGTTGGGAATTTACTTTATGCTTCTCAGGCAACTAGACCTGACTTATCCCATGCAGTGAACAGTTTGCCAGTTCTGCAAAACTCCTGGCAACATCCATTGGAAAGCTGTTAAGCGCATCATGAGGTACCTTTGTGGAACGACAGCTCCTACACTCAACTACTTACAAAGCCATGGGTGTGAAGTGGTTGGGTACTGTGATTCCAATTATGGAGGTGATTTGGCTGATCGCAGATCAACAACTGGCTATGTGTTTTGCATCGGAGGAGGTGCTGTTTCTTGGTGTAGTAAGCGTCAACCGACTATAGCCACAAGTACCACCGAAGCTGAATATATAGCTTTGTCCGCAGCTGCAAAGGAAGCCATATGGCTTTCTAAAATTGTGCAAGAACTGGGTATTGAGGAAGTCAAACCCATAAAAAAATTTTGTGATAACAGAGGTGCAGTAGCACTGTCTAAAAACAGTGTCAACCACGGTAGATCAAAACATATAGACATTCAGCATCTTTTTGTGTGTGAAGCCTCAAAACTTGGACATATTGATGTCCTTAGTGTGTCAACATCAGATATGTATGCTGATTTTTTGACAAAAACTGTCAATAGATTCAAACATGAACTTTGTGCTACATCTTTAGGTCTGTGTCTGTAAACCAGAATATTAGATTCTCTTGTCTTCAGATAATTGTTTGTGTTAAATTTCTAATGTTGTGCTACTTTTTTTTTATTTCACTGATTATATGTATTCGGAATGATTTTGTTAAGTATTTAAAACTAAAGTTGGAGTGTTGAGAAGTTAGTTTTAAATGTATTAGTGCTCCTCATAGATGGCAGCACGGTCCCCTTGTAACTATTGGTATATGTGTTCCTTTAATAAAATTTCTGTCTAGCTTGCTCCACCTAACAGGTATGTTGTGGCTGTTTTTATTCTTGGGCTCATGCTATTAGTTATTTTATTATCCACATAACTGTTTGAGTAGGTTTTTAATGTTGCCTCAGCTATTTTCAAAATGTCACCAATCACAATTGTTCTACAACCAAAAATAATTAATTATAGCAGTGTGTCAAAAATTGTTGATAAAACCAAAGCTAAACTTGTAAAAATGCGGAGTTGGAGTGGAATATAGTAAATTATTCAATTATTGCCTTTGCTGATGTGAATAATATTTCACAACCCCACCGCAGAAGCAGAAAATGTAAGAGGTTTATGCATGAAATGTCTATGATGAAAGAATAGATGATCCTCTTAAGAGGATCAAAGTGGAAGCTTATTTTCAAGTACTAGATTCACTTATCAAACTCAATAACAGATTCAGACAGTCTTTCTATAATATCACAAATGGTAGTGCTTTCACATGAAGAAATTTTGAAAATTGCAAGAGAAAAAGAAAAGCAGGGATATAAATTCTTGCCAGATTCTTCATCAGTGAAATATTTGTGTGGGTTTTACGATCTTGAAAGTGACCAAATAATAGAGGAACTAAAAACTCTTGCAAATGTGTATAAGGTTACTCACTCATAAATCGACATTTCCGACCTGATTTTAGAGAAAGAAAAGTGTAAAAATAGGACACCAGACAGGGAATCTGATGTTTTAGGAGGTGAAGGTGGAAATGAAGTGGAAGTTCGTAAAGATGGAGACGAAGATTCAGACCATGATGAGTTGCTTTTGTCTGTTGATCAGTGGGTAAAAAGAGGCTTTACTAGGCCTTACAGATGCCTGCAGTATGTCATCATTTCCTCAACTCACCATGCTGTATCGTATCCTTTTATCATTACCTGTCACAAGTAGCTCAGCGGAAAGGACGACGAGCCGTTTAAAGATTGTAAACAGGTTATGATGCAGCTTAGGGGACGATTGGTTGTCAAGCTTATTGATACTATCATCTGAGAATAACATACTCAAGAACATCACAAAAGAAATTATCGAAAAGTTTACAATATCAAGTGCACAGAGAAAAAGCTTCTGTTAAAATCTTATAAATAGTACATAAATCCCTGTGCTTAAAATTAATTTTCTGGTCATATTATAAGTTTTTGTCAACCTAGAGCGTTCGGATGTTTTCTCTTCCCTCCGCATAAGATAGCTGTTTTTCTGTCACTACTCTAAAACAATTTAGTTTTTAAGGTTTTATGAATACTTATGCAACTCAAGTAAACATTACGATAATACTCATATCATTAGTTTTTACACATTTAGTACGTTTTTCAATATCTGATTATTAAATTATTGATCTTCATTGATGTGTTCCATTTTTTTATATTCTATTCTTCCATTCACTCAATTTTAGAGTTTTTTATGAATATAAAAATTATTCTTATACAAAAGGTCAAGGTAAAATACTTGTTTTATTCATGTAACATTCAGAATCTTTCAAAACTGTTTTTCCTATATTATAGTTATTTTCATTTGCAAAGTGTAAGTAATATCATTGTTTATACATGAAATTGCTGTTATAAATATAAACTGATCATTTTCCTTGCTGTTCTGGTTTCATTTATCTCATCCAAATCTCTTAATTTTATTTATCTCTAACTGATTTACAAAATGTAGAGCTTTGTGTGGATTCAGTTGGAAATTTGAGATTTCAGTAAAGGTTATATGGTTAACTGGATTTGAGGGGGCGGTAAAGAAATTTTTTTTTGGGGGGGGGGACTTGCGCCATTGGGCTTGAGTGGGATGGGCACCCCTGATACCAAGAACCACATTTGGAGGATCTGTCAGTGATGAAATTGGTTCTTTTAACAGTGCTGATGTTGGATATGATGCTACTGGAACTGTCTCAAACAGTACAGTAGCTGAATCGGACAGTTCTAAAGTGGACTCTGTTTCGGACGATTCTCCTGAGGATACCCAACCTCAACAACTCAGAAGCAGAGACCAACTGAACGCTTGATAGAGTGCTGCATTGCTGAGATGGAGTCAGAACACTACTATCAAGCAATAAAATCAGAATGCCAGTGACTGGCGAGATGCTATGAAAGAGCTTAAATCCCTAGAAGATAATAAAACTTGGTACCTGATTCATCTGCCAGAAGGCAGACAAGTCATTACTAACAAATGGGTATATAAAATAAAAAGGCAAGCCAATGGTAACATTGAGCAATATAAAGCCCGTTTAGTCATCAAGTGTTTTTCACAAAAGGAAGGTATTGACTACTACGAAACCTTCAGCCCAGTGGTAAGATTTGAGTCATTTCGTGCTGTGATTGGGGTTGCAGCCAATGAAGGTCTAGAACTGGTGCAATTTGATGTGGAGACAGCTTTTTTGTATGGAGCATTAAAGGAAGAAATCTACAAGAAACAGCCCATGGGATTTGATGACGAGTCTGGCAGAGTGTTGATTGATGAAGAGTCTATGGATTAAAACAATCGCCCAGATGCTGGAACACGAGATTTAAAGAATCCTTGGAGCGGTACTGTCTTAAGGAAAGCAAAGCCGATCCATGTCTGTTTTGTGGATCAACATCAAAAGCTGTTGCTTGCCTTATATGTTGATGATGGACTGGTTGCCACTACTCCAAACATCAAGAGACATTTTCTTGAGTAATTGTAACAAGAGTTCAAGATAACCTACAAGGATGCAGAATACTTTCTCAGTTTAGAGATTAAAAGACTGCAGTGGTGACATTGATGTTACTCAGCAAAGCTATGCTGAGAAAGTAGTGAAACGATTTTTCAGGAGTGAAGCTAATCACGTGTCTACTCCAATGGAAAAGGGACAGCTTCCAGGGGAAGATACTACAGAAATAAATTCTGAGAAAATTCCATACAGACAAGCTGTCGGAGCTTAATGTACATGCCTGTAGGTACCCACCCTGATATTTCATTTGCAATTTCATATTGCTCCCAGTTCCTGGATTAGGCTGATCAAGGACATTGGTCTATGGTTAAGCGGATACTAAAATACATTAAAGGGACTGTTTCTTTTGGATTATTGTTCCAATGTGGTTTCCAACCAGGTATATTAGATGCATATTGTGATGCAGACTATGCCAGTGACGTAGCAACCAGAAAGTCTGTTTCTGGTATCGTCTTCAAGTATAGTGGAGCAGCAGTAGGCTGGACCAGCCGTCGACAGCAATCTGTTTCTCTAAGCAACAGAGGCAGAATATGTTGCTGAAAGTGAAGCTGCCAAAATGGTTTGGCTGAAATGGTTGTACGATGATATTGCTCCTTTGAGAACTATTGCTACACTGCAAGTTGACAAAGCAAGTGTTGTTCGTTTGTGTAGGAATCCGGAGTTCCATCCACGAACAAAACAGACATCAAGTACCATTTTGTGCGGGAAAAAATGTTTAAGTGGCGGGTTAAATGTTGAGCATATTGCTGGTGACCTGCAGGTTGCTGACATTTTAACAAAAGCTCTGCCTAGGAAGCGATTCCAGGGGTTGAGAAAGGCCCTAGGTGTTATGGACATTGCGGAACTAGTTCAAGGGGAAGTGTTGGTATAATGAACTTATTTCTATTGTTCAGACCACCTATATGTATCATCATAATCGATGTTTTCTTGTAATATAATGTTATATCTTGCAACACATCTAATTTTGAGTTTGTTGTCGTTTTTCTGCCGCTTGTTTATTAAAAGACTATCGTATTATCTGTGAACTGTTTTGTTACTTCAAATAAAACTCATCTGATAAAAACCATGGATTTTATAATGTAAGAAGCTATCTCAACAATATAATTTAATAACTCAGTCACCAGTCATGTTTACTGATAAAATGGATTGGATTTTTGGGGTTTAATAGCGCAAGGTCCAAAAGCAGACAAGCTGCGCCATACTGACAAAATGGTACAAAAATATTGCAGCATCCTCTTCGACTTAAGTTGCCACCAAACATCTGACGATTTCATCCAACCTGTTTACTTAAACATTGTAACAAAGTATAAACTATACGAGTTACTTAAGATTAGTTCTGTCAGGGGTACGGATAGATAGGTATTTAATTAACATCGCACTGGAGAAGTTCCGGGATCAACCCTCAAAGGGAAAGATCCGAATCGGCGTACGGGAACCAGAACTTAAATGTTTGATTTTTATTGTTGTTATAAGTGTACCATACATATATAACTAACAAATTTATTTCGTCAATGCTCTTTGAAAAATTTAAAATGATTTAGTTCCCATTTGGGATTATACTCATTTCATCACAATACACTTACATTCAAGAAATCGAAATGTTCTTCATATGAAGATCTGAATTCAACCTTTGGATTGAAGAAACTGTCCGAGTGCAAATTAAGATATCTTAAATCTATTCGAGGAACTCGTTTCAAGAATTGCAGCACCACTAAAAACAAGAGCATTAGCATTAAGAAAATAATATTTGTTGTCACATTTACTTAATTTCAAAACTATTAACAAATCAGGTGAAATGTTAGTTTGTGAGTAGCATTATTCTATTATCCAACCTTCAACAGAAACATCTAACGCGCATAAAAAACACATACGCAAAGCACTGACACACGGAGCAATGATCCATTAGCAAAGAAATTATTCAAGCATTACATACACATACAAAGAATAATTTCATGATTACCACACATGCACAAACGATGCATGCACTAAGTAATTTCATGAACAAACATATGCACTAAACAACAACAAACAACTTTCTTTCTATCTGAGGTTTCCAAGTCCATTTCGTGGAAAGACGAAATTATAGTTCGTGAATTGTCCAACTTAATTCGATCTATAATTTTGAAAAATTAAAATTTTAAAACTATTTGAGATTTTTTAAAATTTAAGGCAGTGCATTCGAGATGTGTTCTGGCGAGATTGTGAAGCCGGAAGCGGTTCCCGATGGCGCTCCGGCTGATCTCTGGCTCAGTATACTCAACCTATGCCAGTTTGAGAAGGGAAGCAGTGGCAAGAGGAATATTTTCCCCGACGATAGATTCGAGGATTTGTGATCTCTTGTCTATGTGCAGAACAGATAGACATTTGGGTGAAACTGCATAACTTGTTTGAACAGAAAAACAAACAAGCTCAGTATGCATGTCAACTACAGTTCTCATCCTTTATAAGAGATTCGTCAGACAAAATGGCTATGCATATAGCAAAGTTGGAGCGTATTGTGTCAAGGATAATCAAGCCTTCAAATGACTTTGTCATCATGAGCAAACTGCTTGAAACTGTCAACTGATTTTGAACCTCTCAAAATGGCATCGTGCACAAGGCCTGAGGAGCAGCAGACACTCTTGGTTTCAAAAGAGCAAAGGAAGTCTTCTGAATCCTCCAAGGAATATGAAACTCCGAACTCTGGAGGGAGTGTATCCAAACCTGACAAGACAAACAAGCAGGGGAAGAAATTTAACCCTTCAGGCGGCCACCCCGAGATATTTCGTAAACCAAAATACCAGTTTAAGTGTCAACCCCGAGATATCTCGTAAACCAAAATGTAAGCTTAAGTGTCAACCCCGAGAATCTTTGAACGGTCACTTTTCCTTCCCCTCTACCACCCGTGTCCTCTAACTAGAGGGTGTGGCTGGAGACCTTTTGTGCGAGGGGTCCTGATGGGAACGGACAATCCCTAAAATGCTTCCCTCAAGTCACTGCCTTTGGTGTGTTCGTTGAGTATCACGACGGCATTCCTGTCTTTGTTAAGCTACACTTTGGAAGAGTCTATTTTTGGGTTCTTCAGGAAAAAGAAGTTGAATTGGAAATTTGGAACCGACACGCACTTTTCGAAAATGTATTCTCACTGCTATTTTGCTTTTACTTTTTGAGATGAAAACATTTTTAAATGCTTCATTTGAAGTACGATTAAAATTTACCAAACAAAAAGCAAATAACAACACGAAAGGACATGAATTCAGGTAAAAAGATTGAAAATTAAAAAATTAAAGGTATGATTTTTGCTGCAGCCAAAATCACAAGACATACATTTTAAATTACGCACAATTGTTTATTTTAATATTTCTCTACGTATTGGAAACTTGATAAAGTGCGATAATTGACAGAGTTCTAATAGGTTTGGTGAAGCCGGCTACCTGCGGGCCATCGATGCGATAAAGAATTAAAAAATTCCAAAACCTCTAGTTTGGTTCTTTCTCACAAACATTAATTAACAATGCATAATTAACCCTTTGAAAATCATGATAAATAAAATGTTTTGCAAAAAAAAAAGAAACTGGGTAAAGACCTTTCGCCTCGTATGAATGCAATTTTCACAAAACATAATTTAGTTTTTTAAGAGGTGGTGCGCTCTTGTATGTCACTTCTAGAACACCTCCTAGATATCACTCTATCAAACGAGAGAATATAGTGTTAATATGCCTAGAACATACCTATATCGAACTTTTACCATTTGAAGGTATGAACTTTTACCATTTGAAGGTAGGTCCTACCGCCCTAAAATTGTTAACATTTGCCAGTCTTGGCAAATGTAATTCGTACTTGTCTTTAAAATTCTTTAACACCGCCATGCTACTAAATTTTTTTTTAAATCAGAATTTCCCAAATCATCGTATTTGTATAGCTTTTCTTATTTTACCTACAGTATTCTATTTAATTATAAACATTTCAGATCAGAAATAAAATATATTTAACGCACATAATGCAACAAGGGGATAGACATCTGTATACAAAGCTGAGTTGGCGTCTTTCTGTCCTCTATACAAATCTACACTGTTTGACCTATCCACACCAAATTTGGTACACGTATTCTTCAGAACCCTACGGATAAAGTATGCTACATATTAACCCCTGTTCTATTTTTCTTGGGTGTGCAGAAGAGGTAAAACAATTCGAAATAATGTATAAAGTAGAATCACAACCCTTATCACTGCAACCAGCAGTAATGATGCCAAGCACAAGCCTGCGTTCTATGCATGCTAAAACATTCTTGGACAGATAATTAAGTAATCTCTGACACCGCTCGCGATCGACCTTTAGCTGTAACAAGAGTATTCTGCGAGTACAAACTATTACAGCATCCTGTAAACCTGCTGCCAAAAAATACCCAAGTGCATAGTTTGTAAAAATGGTTCTGGATGTAGAGCTTGCTGAGGTCAGGGGCTTAAAGCACTACAGGACACTTTTCAATTGAGGTTAGAGTTTAGATAAAAAGGGGAGGGGTGAGCCCCCTCACATTGCAAGGTCCATCTACAGGGTATTTAACCTTTAT
This sequence comes from Meta bourneti, assembly GCA_933210815.1. Taxonomy (NCBI): domain Eukaryota; kingdom Metazoa; phylum Arthropoda; class Arachnida; order Araneae; family Tetragnathidae; genus Meta; species Meta bourneti. Next base: position 21,632,481 of record OW119931.1, read on the forward strand.
TTAGCTCGGTACAGATGCTGTACCCAAGATTTTATCCCCCTTTTAAGTGACCGCTGTCATCAACTGGTCCTATAGAGGAACGGTCCTTTTGTTCGAAGCCCTACCCTACCCTGTTGATCATTCTGTGAATGCTGGGAAACTAAGAATGTCGCGCCAGGTCATATCTCTAGCATGCCAAACACTATGAAAGAAAAGCGCGCAAGGTGGTCAGTCGTAAGTCATTCACGACTCTTTCCCAAATTCTGTAGGGGGAAGACAAGAGAAATCTGCCTTTCTGAGACGCAGGTAACAAAATTTGGGCGCTGCAGTGTAAGGAATAGGCCCACTGGCCTTATTCATTCCCAAAATAATTTTTGGAAACAAAAAAGTTATGCCGAAGTCTCAAATCAATTCGAAGTCAAATGAACATGTCTCAAAAAGTAAAGAATCAGTAATGATATATTCTTTCTTGATATGTGCTTGACAGTCGTTCGAAAAATAATGACATTATAGCCTAGAAAATTTGCATAAGCAGTGGTCTATATTACGGGCCAGCGAGATAGCATTCGAGTCCCTATTCTTTAAATTAAAGGGCAGATTAAACAAACAATGCTGTCATGAGTGGCATCTTAAGCATAGTATATGGCTTTGACTTTATAGTTCTAAGCCAGAAGTGATAGTAGTGATTACAGGCTGATGAAACAAATAATCATAGGGCATCGCCATCTGATTTTGTGTATAGCATCACTTTTCCCTTGTCAAGTTAAACTTTTTTTGTACACATGGACTTGGCCAAGATCATCTGTCTTCTCACTAAAACTGCACAATATAGAAATGTCTATATTTGCAATGAGTTTCGAATTGGTTCAGCAGGGAAGAAACAATTTGATTATCAAGAGGAATCAAGTGCTTTCATACCTAATCATTAAATTCTTCAAAGAAAATAAATTAATTAGAAGTTGATCAACATTTCCTTACTTCATGTTAATTATAATTCATTTCAAATTAACAATTTTTGTTGATAAGATGAAAGAATAAAGGTGTGGAGAACTCTGGGTGAGTGGCCTGCAGGCAAGAAAAACATGCCAGTGCAGCTAACTTAAGATACAAAAAAAATCACAAATGACATTAGAAAAATGTGTTTTGAGTCGGATTATAGGTTTTCCAGATTCGTGTTTTGAATATATAATTAAAAGGATTTTAAATTCGTCTTCAGGTCATCACGTGATTCAGCATCTAAATGAAAAATGTTGCGAGCGCTTAAACCTCCTTTTAACTTTTGCCAACTTTCCTGACACAAGCAGTTTAGTTCAATGTTAAGTCGAGTTCAAAACTTAAAGGCTTGTCTCAAGTCAATGATTTTTTTACTTCTTTCGTAGAAAAAAATACTGGTGCTAAAACAAAAGAAAACGATTGATGAGAAGAAAACCAAAAGACAAACTCTGAATCTTCAAGCTGAAAATACACCCACTTTTTCATGGGATTTTGTCAGTATAGCAAAGTATAAATAGTATAGAAAAGTATACTTTTAAATAACCAATTTTAAAATAAAGTACACATTCACCGAATCAAATGGATACTGCTGTCTCTGAATTTAAGAACATGTTCATAGACATGCAATTGATGCAGAAAATTCAGTACCTGGAATACAAAAACAAAATATAGGGTTCGGGTGTGAGAGATTTAAAATACTTTTCAAATGAAGTCAGCAGAAGTAGATTTTCCCCTGTGAGAATAAGGACATTTTAGCATTTTATAAGGTTTTAAAAAGGTTTCGTAGCTGCTTAATTTTCTTATATACCCCAGATTCCCTTGATAACTATTAAATGTGAAATCAGCCTCAATGCAGTTCCCTCTTCTAATGCTGATAGCCTCTCATCAGAATGCTCACAGAATAAAAGGTAAAACACAGGTAGGTTCGTCGAATTTAAATTAGTACACTCATTTAAGCAAGAGTATTCACAAGTGTGCATATCTTTGTTTCAACATCCAAAATAAAGTCGGAGTCCTTGTATATTTCGTAAAAGTGCGATTGCGAAGAGAACAGTTACATTCGAAAGCTGAATTTAAATGAATGAAATCCCTACATTGTTATAGCAAAAACATTGTTACAGAATTGTTTCAAAATGTAGCAATCAACAGAATTCTTAAATATTTATTGTTTTTGAGTATATATGTATAGTATAGCATTAGTAATCATTTCATTTCTTAACAATAGGAATTCATGATTAAAGTAAAAAATAAAGCTCACTCTTTATTTGAAAAACAATGCCTTTTCAGCTTTCACATTTTTTTAGTTTGAAAGCTTAACATTTTAGTTAAACGTATTTGGAAAAATTACTTTAATATCTTTTGATACCCTTCAAATAATAAATTATTTTTACAATTTTTTTCAATTAGAATAGATTATTTTGTGATAAACATCAAATTTTATTGTTACTTATGTGTCAACTTTAATTGAGGACGCCAATGCAAGACCCTGATAACTCCATTTTTTTCAAACACATAATTTGGAATTTGTGGATATTAATTTAATGATGATTAATAATTAATGTGCATTAATGTTAAGCAAAATACGATTTCATGATGCATCTTACGTGTCCTGGCAAATGGGGTTAAGTCAAAATGGCTACTTTTCAGAATCTTAATTCAAATATCTTTCTCAAATATTCAGGAAGAAAAAGAAGCATGTCATGATACAAATAATGGTAATTTTGATTCATTCAATTTTGATTTTAAGTATACATACTTTTTTTAAAATTATAACGTACTTGACTCCTTTGAACAGATCAAATGTTCAACTTAACCCCTTTTGCCCTGACACAGAAGATATATATCAATCTATATTTTTCAAACGCAAAAATTTGTCATGATCTATTTCACATGCCCAGCTCTAGAGTTCTCTGGTTCTTGCACCAGCATCCTCGATAATGGTTAGCTTAAAGTAGTCACTAGAACAATAAAATTTGGCAAATAAAAGTAAAATCAAGACATTCAAAAAGAGTGATAGGCAAACTTGCGATAAAACTAGCAAAATCAATTTATGTGGTAATAAAACATGAATGTATAATTCTGATAATCTCAAACCATTTTTAGATTTAAACTACAGCATCAAGTGAAGATTTATACATGCCAATTTCCATGTTCTTTTATGCCAGTTTCATACTTCGGACAATCTCAAAAATAGTCACAACTCAAAAATGAAGTCAATTTCACATTAAATATAACAATTCATTTTATTAAACTATAATAAACTGAAGGTTTGAAAAACCTTCAGTTTATTAGAGTTTAATAAAATGAATATGGGAAATGTGTTAAAATTTTAACCAAGATGCCAAAGCCAAGAAAAATGTACTTAGATTTTCAATTTTTTAATTACTGTGAAATTATTTTTTTGAGTTGTCACTTTTCTCGAGGTGTGATGTTAAATTGTATTAGACTTCAGAAGAATCAGCACAGAATCAAGTATATTTTCTAAAATCATACAAATTTAATAAATTTATAAATCAATGTAATATATATTTGAACTTGCTCAGGGTGTAGTTTTTCTTCATCTCACACATAAATATTTTCTCAACAATTTTAAATTTAATTAGGAACAGTTGTTTTAAATTATACAATTTCTAATATTTGATGACCCAGCTGCAAGTTCTCCATGACAGTATTACATGAAAATAAATGAGCAATATAAATATATTTCAATAGTTACATTGAAGTTGCATTTTTTAAGTCACAATACACCACTGCCTCAAAGAGCTCTGGGAATATTGCATACACACCTGGACTCACATGAATGGTAAATTTTAGAGTTTTAAATTTATGTACTTCTAGAACACAGGTCACTGCCCAGTCTCAATTTTACTCACTAACCCTGAGGATAGTGTTGAAACACTCCATTTAACTTTGGAAAACAAAATCACTTATTGAAAAATTAAAAAATATTTGCACTTATTCAAAATTTTCATTTATTTGAAATTTTAACAGTGCTATAGTGTTTAGATATATAGATTAGATTAAGTTAAATGGAGTGTTTCAACACTATCCTCAGGGTTAGTGAGTTACAGAGTAGATTACAGATTTCTTTGTCTTTTATTTGTTGAATTTTAAAAATACTTTTTTACAATCCATTTAAAATTTATTATTGCTTCAATTAAAATTGTTTGATTCCAAACTTATCCTTTTTGGTAAATTTCTAATCAAATTTATTACTAATCATTTTCATAAAGTTAATTTTATAAAAACATTGCAACTACTTTTAAAAGTATTTAAATTTTGATAAAACATTCAAGAAACAAAAATATGGTCATATACTAATTTTACAAGTTGCAATAACTGAAATGTTGTAAAAACAGTAAAAAGTATTTTAACATTGAACAAATAAAACACTGCAGTGACTCGTATTCAGAAATAATTATATTCTTTTTTCACAACTAAACATTTACCATTACTATTAACTCATCCATGACCTAATGAAGAGATTGCATAAGCAAATTTCTTTCAAGTTCAGTATTTTGTCAATACAATTTTAGTTGCAAACATTACTAATGAAATTTTAAATTAAGTATGCCAAATATAAAATGCATAATTTAAGACAGAAAGGAAACAGGCTCTTTTTCCAACGTTTTAACTTCCATCAAGTTAAAACGCTGTGATAGTTTTGATAAAAAAATAATTCAAAATGTCTAACTTTTTGGACTGGCAATTCAGTTATATTGATCACATTCTTTTATTAAATATACCTTCATATAACATGAAGGCACGATTAATATGAAAATGTATTTGGTTAAGAAATAAAAACTAGTAATTTTTGTTCAACATTCTATGAACACAAAATAACATTAAAAAAAAGGCTTATGCATTTTATGAAAAGTACGAGGGTTGTTTGATAAGTATAGTAAAACAGCAAGTTAAATATTTTCAGGCAAAATCCATTTAATTCCTCACGAGTCTCCATTGAGGACTACAAACTTGGTCTGAATTTACTGATCGCCCAGACGACAGCAAGGCACTCCTTTTCGGTTATAGAATAGTTCTTTTCAGCGGCTGTCAGGGACCTGGATGTGTAGGCTATTGGTCTTTCCTTATCATCTTGGACCTGTATTAGTACTGCACCGATGCCATAACCGCTAGCATCTGAATGTATCTTCGTTTCTGCGTTTGGAAAGAAATGCCCCAAAACAGGGTCACTTGTCAGTAATTTTTTGAGTTGCAAAAGATTCCCTCTGTGAAGTGCTCCAAGAAAACTTTACATCTTTCTTCAATAAGTCATGCAGGGGCTTTGCGATATCGGCGAATTTTTTGATAAATCGTCGGTAATACGAGCACAGGTCCAGAAACCTTCGGACATCTGCGATATTTTCTGGAACAGGAAAATGTTACAGCAACTATCTTTTGTGGATCGGGATAGATCCCATGTTGATCAACTAGGTGTCCCAATATCGTCAATTTCTTTTTGCCGAATGAGCGGAATGTTGGAATTCAGTGTCAGTCCTGCACATTTCAAAACTTTCCTCGAGCATACTTAATGTTCTTGGAAATTTGGTGCATATGCAATGATCTAGGTAGCATAGACAGATATTCCACTTCAGGCCTTGTAGTAGTGTCCATCATCCGTTCAGATGTAGCTGGGGCGTTGCATAATCCAAACGGCATGACTTTGAATTCATAGACCATCTGATGTCATAAAGGCTGTCTTTTCTCTATCTTTGTCATCAACCTCTATTTGCCAGTAGCTGGACTTTAAATCCATCATAGAGAAAATTTTTGCACCAACTAGGCAATCCAAAACATCGTCGATGCGTGGTAGCGGATAGACGTCTTTTTGGTGACCATCTTCTGTAATCAACACAAAAGCGCCATTCACCATTTTTCTTTTTCACAAGTACGACTGGAGATGACCATGGACTGTCTGATGGCTGTATCATGTTTTCTTTTAGTATCCTTTGTACTTCGTCTTCAATTATGCGTCTCTCAGTGGCTGATATACGGTAAGGTCTCTGCTTAATTGGGGTGCTGTCATCTGTGTTGATCTTGTGTTTCACAGCATTGCATCTGGATTTCTTCGATTTTCTGTTAAAGTAAAAATGTCACTTAATTCTTCCAGCAGATTCAATAACTCATCTTCCTCAGCAGTAGTCAGCTCAGTATCTAAAATTTCTTTTAATTTTTCTCGAGTTAATCGCCTTCTCGACTTGTCTCTTAGAACCTTCTCGATCTTCATCATTCAGAGAACAAATGGCGTCGTTTGCTACTGTCGTTATGCACGCTATGTTCATCCCCTTTGCAGTTGGTATCAACGAGAGTAATTTGTTACCCATACTATACAACAGCCATTGTCAACGTTAACAATTGAAGCTGGTATAGACAGCTCTTTCACGCATGAGAATTTTGTTGCCAATAATCATAGTTTTATCAGCCTCTGGAATTTCTGGATTAAGAGCACATATTTGCTTTACCGAATTGGCTTCAATTAAGTAATCTGTTGTGGCAAACAAGGAGCAATCTGATTTACTTGACACTATGTTGTCTGGAAGGATTTCTGTAAGCTGAAGTTCTTCATTTCCACAATCTATGACATCAATGGCGCGGAAAAAGTCCCACCCAAGTATCATTTGGTGGCTACACTGCGGAAACACCAGAAATTCAAATGGTTTCACAGTCCCATTCAAGTTGACTTTTAATACACAGCATCTGAGGCGGCTACAGGTTTTCCACAGGCAGTTTTCAGTACAGGTCCATTCTCAGAAAACAGGAGTATTCAATTGTCCGCATAATTCTTCAGATATGACGGAGTAATCGGCACATGAATCAACAAGGGCTTTTACACATTGTCCATTCACTGTGATATAGGTGGTATTTTTTTTTAACTTGGTCGTAGTGTACGTCGGAGGATTTTCTTCAACTGCCTCCAACACAGGTCGCCTGAGTTAGTTTTCCTCATTAGGTCGGCGTGGAGAACGGCTGGAGCGGCGTACAGGTGACTGACTGTTGGCGGTTGAAGGTGCGGTGATAGTAAGGTGAACTGCTTCTGAAACTGGAAGTGGGTTGTGCATAGTTGTCGTCAAAGCTGTGTAGGGACTCAGTGTCAATTTCTCGTCATGGGTTGGATGTTCTGGTGGCTCTTGCATCTGCAAATATTTGTTATCTCTCGCTACAGTACATCAGCACGTGTCCTGGGCGTCCCCAATGGTAGCAGATAGGCACAATATTGGCAGCTCTCAACAGGTGTTATGCTGTGGAATGGCGCTATTTCTGGCCTGACGTCTTGGCTGTGGCCTAACTGGAATTGAAAGTCGGGGAGTGGCGTTGCATCTCCTTGGACCTGTGAGTGGTGCCAGAGCTTCCATAACTTCTTCCTGGACCATAGATGTGATGTCCGCTGGTGATTCAGGGTCGTCTTCATGTAGCATTGCACTTCCGGCAAGAGCTGAAGCTCTTCCCTGACAATGGTACGTACCAGCGATTTTATGTCGCCGATGTCTGTTTCAACAGACACTGCAGACATTAGGCAGCCTCTGGAATCTTGGGTAGGGCAATACGTCTTCGTCGGAGGCTTTCTGTTTGACGGCAGCGTTTCACAAAAGCATCGACGGTCTCATAGTCCTGAACCAACAGGATCTGGTAAAAGTCTTCTGCAATCCCCTTCATAAAATGGGCTACTTTCCCGATTTCTGGCATGGAGGGGTCAATTTTTCGGCACAGAGCGAGTGCGTCTTGGATGTATGATTCAGCCGTCTGGCCGATTTGCTGTGCACATATAAGCAAGTCTCTTAGCTTGACGCTTTATGTCATCTGTTTGGCAGAACATGTTGTTCAGGGAATTCCTGAATGCAGTCCAATCAGTGAAAGTGTCCTCATTGTTATCAAACCATTGTCGGGCTGTTCCGGCGAGATAGAATATAACGTTCGCCAGACACATCTGTTCGTCCTAACGGGTATAGCTGGCGATTCGTTGATTGGAAAGTTATAGAAATTTGCATAATACAGAACATAAATACAATCTTGAAGAAGTGAGAAACACAAATAAAAATTTGTTTTTAGGCAACTTGCTTCTAGTGGGATTCGAACTCGTATCTTCCGCTTTGCAGTCAGATACTATACCAACTGAGCCACAATATTTAGTCGGAGGGAATAAGTTTCGCTACAATATGCATTCAGGACTGCAACGACATTCTTATTCCGAGTTTCTTCCCAGAGAACCACATTTTCAAGTTTTGGAACAAGATGTTGCACAAGGAGAATGAGGGTATGGAGAATAAGGAGGATGGGGAATCAATTCAAAGTCAGCACTGCAGAGTTCCAACTTGTGGGACGGCGCATTGTCTTGGAGAAAGAGCACGTTTTTGAGCAAATCTTGGCCATTTGTTTCATTTCTTTGAAAAGGTCCAATAATGTGATAATAGGCTCTTGTTATTGTTTTCCCCTTTTCCAAGTAGGAAATTACGATGATTCCTTCATATACCGAAAACAGAGGCTATCACTTTTCCAGATGACAAAAAGATCTTCACCTTCAGCGCATTTCACTACTCAGTCCAATGTTGACTGCTGATTGAATTCTGGTGTGTAGTGGTGGACCTGTTTCATCCAGGTACAAATCGACACAACATATAGTCCTGCAGATTGTGGTTGAACATTCAAGTGTCCTTTCACAGGAGTTTTTCGTTGAGGAGTTTTTCAGTCAACAATCGCAGAACCTATTGTGAACAGCTTTTTCACATACAGGATACTGTGCTCCAAGTAGTCGACTAGGATGGTTCCTTTGGGATACCAAAAAAAATAGCAGCCATCACCTTCCCAGATGAAGAAATGGCCATCGTCTTCTTCAGAGTACTTTCACCACTCAGTCCAGTCTAATGTTTTGACTGCTGATTGAACTTGGGGTGTGTAGTGGTGGACCTATATTTCATCCGGTTACATAACGATGCAAAAAGTCCTGATTGTGGTTGAACATTGAAGTGTTTTTCACAAGTTTTTGGTACAGTCATGAATCACAGCATTTATTGTGCAGATTTTTTACCTGCAATTTTTCATGCAGGATATGGTGCACTAGTTCAATTCAGATGTCTAGTCTCAGATACAGCTTAGCCAGGTATGGTCCTTGCACTGTCACAACAGTATCATGTACTTTAACTCAGCGTTTTTCCACGATACCATGGATTTTTTGCAACGATATCCAACATGGTGGCTTTAACTGGGTGCCCAGAAAGCGCTTCATCTTTAGAGTGCATGTTTAGCCTCATTTCAACTCATTTTTATTCAATACAAACGTTCTCAAATGATGGTGAAGTTCGCATAAACTTAATACAACTCCTCTGATATGGGCGGTCGTCCACTTTTTTAAAAATAAAACTGTATTATCACTTCACGGAATTTTCCCGTCTTGTGGTAGCTGCTCCAAACGTCTAAAGAATGCAAACAAAGCATCGCTTCTAGCTGAAATTTGGCACAGCAGCTTGAAGAGCGACACTTGCCAGCAGTGATGTCACCAAATTAATTGTAGTGGCATCTCAGAAATTTACCAAACTTATCAAACCCTCGTATTTTAAATTAAAGATAAAATTTTTATGAAGATCAATCTCAAAAGCATACAGTTTAGAAAAAAAGTACTTTAATTAAAAATTCTATTACTTAATTTTTAAAATGTGTCATTCTTTTATAAAACTTTAATTTTCCAGGTGTGTTCTTAAAGCTTTATATTTACCCTCATACAAAAATGACTAAATATACAGACACGAGCTAAAACACTACATTCAGATCAAGGAACGCTTAATTACAATAAGTTTCTGCAATTATTTGTGTCCTTTTGTTATAGGATGGTGAATATCACTGTTGCAGAAGTCATAAACAAAGTAAGAGATCAATTCTTGTGACAGTTTTGATCCCATACGATCAGCCATGATGACAGAATTGTGAGAAGTTGGCACAATGAACCCGAAATATTGTTCAAGTTCAACAGGATACACTACATTGAGTAATAATGTTCAATCTTGGCAGATGAATGCAATGGACAATCAGCGTATCTCTGCAGTGTGGAGGATTTGCATGTTTAACCCAGGACATTTTAAGGAGCAGGTTAAGTTCTGGAGCATGTGCTACATTCAATTCAGACTTAAAACATACCTCAATTGAGGTTTGTTAAGTAAGGTGATAATCAGGCAGTCTCTACAGCACACTATTTCTATAGCTGTATTTTAGAACCCATTTCCATTGGGAACATGTAATCTTATTTCAGCCACCATTGTTAAAGAATGTTAATCACTGTGTTGTCACAACATTGTTGAAGTCAGTGGAATGTTCAACTTTCAGAATAAATGTTCAATGAGCATTAACAGTCTTCATCAAAGTTCAAGTTCGAGCAGTGCTCGGTTCTAGAGCTGCAGCATACATTTATACAGTAATATATTGTAAATATAGTCCATAAGTTTAGTCCATAAGTTTAATCCATAAGTTCTACACAATCACCTGTGCTTCTATATTGCAATTATAAGATATATCAAAATAAATACAGCTTCATTTAATAACAGCGAGTGTCTGTATACTTGATGTGATTTAGTGCACAATAACATGAGTATTCCCACTCTTTTTACAGTTGCTTTTAAGCAATGAGACTTAACGTGGTGTGAAGGAAATGAAAAAGCTTAGTAATAAATTAAACACACATGTTAGGTGCTTACATTCAAAAACAAACAAATCCACTTTCTTCACTTTGCAAAAGGAAAAGATATAATTATTAAGCACCCCAAATAAAAGTTACAGAAAAAAAAAGTTTTGGGCCATGCTATTTTTAAATCCTAAACCGGATTTGTATGGTTTTAAATGCAAGATCCTCATGTAAAGGTGAAAAATATAAGGCAATTGGGAACAAAGAAAAATGGCATGTATAAATATTTACTTGGCTCCTAAATTATTAATTTGAAAGAATCATAATTTAAGGATTTTAATGTAACAGAATTTTTTATTTAATAAAATTTTTTGATTACTGATCAAATGCTGGATTGCAATTTTTTAAAGTGCAAAAAAGCCGTAATTTTAATTAGATATTGGTAGCAGTACTTCAATTTTTAATGTGAAATAATAGAAATGTTCTAAACCTTTAAGCATAACTTTTTTTATCCAAGTACTTGGATATTTATGCATTCATAACTTAATTTATAATTTAGAAACTCTCCAAAAAAGTACTGCACACTAAAAATAACTAGTTATTTTATGATTTAAATACAATCTTATACAAATTACCACATTACTTTTTAATTTACATTTTACAAAGAACAAGATGTTCATTAGATTCATGATTTATATTTTGATTGCTACATTTTAATTATACAGAAGGAAAATAATCCTTTTCCATATTGTAAAAATTGCATTTAATAAGGTATATCCAGAGATCATAAAAATCTAGAGCTAGTAGAAAATGCAGTAGAAAGTCATCAGCAAAGATTTTTCAGGAAGTGTTTTATTTTTAAAATCCACATTTTCGTAAATGTCTTTAGTATTACCTTTTTAAATTTAAATTCTTCCTTTAACCAAAGCAATTCAAAAAGCGTTTGCAATTTTTTTTTTTTGACTTGTGTACCTCTCCCACCATCTCTAGAAAAGATCTCTGCAGCTCATTTACAGTCTAATTTCTAAAAATATTAAAATTTTACATGGTTTTCAAGTGAATTGTCTACATTTCAAGTTCAAGTTATTTCTCTGAAGTTTGAAACATCTTTTAGCAATTTCAGCTTGTAGGGTTTCCATTACATACTCCATTAATTTCTCAAATTCAATGCACTTTTAGTTCTAATTTAGAAAATTTAAATTTTGTACGTAAAGCCTCTTGGTCAGATATAATAGTGCCTACTACACATTTTGAATTGTTACATGATAAATATTCATCTGTATCATGAACAATGGACACCAACTTTACTCGGAAGTTCACACACAAAACAAGAAATCAGTGTACAAATTTAAATTACTAAAACCTTAAAATGGAATGAGGTCATGGTGTTGGAATTAAAATAAGTCATCTGGTCATTATAAAGGCCCTTCATTATTTTGCAAATACTTACCTTGTAGTTGTATTTTCATCTTCATTTTAAATAAGATTGCATGTATGATTTTGCAGCGGGTAGGATTTCTTTTTATTATGATTCCCATTGATATATCAGCCTAAGTCCTGACATGACCAGTTAACTTTTAAAAAGTTAAGAGATCAAACAATGACCAAATTCATTAGTCTTTAGCTAGTCAGTCAGTTGATGCTTTCACTGCTGGCACCCATTTGTTTTTTAAATAGTTTTTTCTTACTTTTGAGGGGCTATTAATTAGCATAAGAGAAATGCTATGTGCTGCCCAGTTTTACTAATTGGAAGGTGTTACAAATCAGTTGGAGTATAAAATTAAATAAGAACTGATAACAGCTGAAGTTGAAAATCAGCAAGAGAAAGGAAACCTCATAGAAAGAAAAAATACTCATTGTGCCATTCACAGCTGTTTTTGTTTAAAGAGGGAGATTCTTCCAATATTTTAGAATTTGCCTTATTCATTCAAGGTATGTTTTTGCTTAGAGCTGCAGAGGAAAATCTGACATTTACTAAATAAGTTCTAAGAATTTCAAAGCCCACACCTTGATTAGAGATATCAAATTAGAGATAAAAGGTCTTTGATGCCATTGTGTTTAATAATGACATGTAAACAGACAAAATTACTTTACATCTGGTCATAAAGTAAAATTCGGAAAAGACAGTATCTGTTGATCTCTTGCACATCAATCTCAAGTTTTAGCACCTTTTTCTCTCCATTAAAAAGTGTACTTGGTAAAAAAAATAGTTTAAGTTCCCATATATAGGACTGGTAAGGAACTTTATGCGATCCTACCACAAAAAAATATAAAAAGGAATCTTAACAATTCAGATAAATTATTTCATAAAAAGTGAGCTATCTTAGTTTTGATAGAATTGATAATGAAACTTACCTTACACAGTGAGATTTAAAACTAATATCAAAATCCAAAAAATTTCTCAACAGAATTATTTCAGAATTCAAAAGTATGCGTCAGAAAACAATCATTTCAAGCAAAATAGTTAAGAGAAAATTACGCTTTTCTATTGCATTTCTGATGGCCCAGCATCTGTGCACTCAGGAAACTAATGGAGTATATTAAGAGAGGGTGTCAGGAATTGCAGATCTTACACTAATTTAAAGTACTGTTTCTTAGCTGCCAGTGTATTATTTTTAGTCAGTTTAGGACAGACCACATACCAGTGGTATAGGAAAGGGGAGGTTCTCAAGAACTTTCTCTTCGTTAGATATCGAAACATTATCTTCCTGTCAATCTGAATCACGTGATCTCCTTAGAAGTAAAATTTTAAAAGTTCATTACAAATATCAAGATGAATCTGAACCTATAAAAACCATCTCAAATCACACTTTCCCCAAAAGATTGTAAATTTTATTGCATCTATTTCATTGTCGCAGTTTTTACAAATACAACAGTGAACTCCCTCTTAACCGGACACCTTTTAACCGGCCTCCGCTTTAACTGGCCGCCACTGACCAATTATATACTGTAAATACAGTAGTCTACAATAACGTGTTTAGTTTTTCCAACAAAGAAAGTTCTTCCAGGTTATGTTTTCTTAATTATACATATCCTATTACAATAAAGTAGGCTATATACTTAGTTTTATTCTAATAAAAACGATTTCGGGAGTGTATTTTAATGCTATTAAGGGAACGACGGTTTAACCAGCCAAATCGTTATCCGGTCTGGGTCCCTGTCCCCAAGTGGCCAGTTAAGAGGGAGTCCACTGTACATACATGAAACATGCTGTGTTAGCTCGCCAACACATCTGAAAACTTCTTTAATGCACGAACACATAATTTTATATACTATTAAAAAGGTTTCATGTATTATAAACTTTATAATTAATCCAAATAGTACATTAAATGATTATAAACACTCAATTATTATTGCAATTTTTTAGATTAGCTAAGGTTTTTGGAGTTTTGGTATGAAATTACTTAAGATTCCTTTCATAATATTTTCAATTGATATGCTTATCACATGCTATAAAACAACCCTGGGAATGTTTACCGAATGCTATCTCAGCCATCCGTATACCCAGATACATTCTTTTTTAAACAATAATGTGGACAAAGTGGAAAGTCATTGCAGTTTCTGGCACAACCAAATCTAACAAATCCTCTAACAGGGAGAAAGCTCATCTGGAAGCAATTCTTAACCATCAATAAGACCGGTTGATGGCTTCAATAATTGGTCTGCTCTATTGGTCAATTTCTCTAACAAATGGATTGTCAATAGAAAGAGCACAGCTTAATAAATCCTACAAGTACGAATCAAACTAAAACCCAATTTGGAAATTAAAATATTTCATCAAGAACTAGTAAAAATTAAAAAATATCAACATCACCAAGTCAACACATGTCAATACTTATGTTTCAGTGCTATATTTTATTTGTTAAAAATTCAGGAGTACGATTTCACAATCCTGCAATCTTACAGTGCAACATAAAATGACTCCAGCTGAGCCGAACCTAGTAAAGGCTGGATGTTTTGGGGTTTTATGGCACAAGGGCAACACAAGACAATGTTAAGTAATGAACATACACACAAGTTTAACTGACACAGAAGAGAGAAATATGCCCAGGGAGCCAAGTAAAGGCTTGGGGAGCACAATACTTCAAAAATTCTATGAACTGACACCAAAGAATGTCTAATGTCTGCAATAAAATCTTCCAAAATGATCAAGGCTATTTGCACTAGCATTCTATGCAGAGAAATAATGGAGCAATTTTAGCAAGTCGGTTGAATTTTGCTGCTGAAATCAGTTGCTGCTGAAATAGTTCATTAGCCTACATCTGAACTACAGAGCAGTCTTTGATGTAAAGATAAACCAGGTGGGTTTAAATAAGTTAGCTTGAGGCTCCATTGTTTATAGGAACGATTAAAGCATTCAGCAAAAACTTATGCAATTATGATTAACAGTTCACTTCTATCAGCTTATGTTAATGTAACTAGACACTAAATATCTTATTAACAAAAAATTAAATTTAGCCCATTGAATCATCATGCCAAGCAACCAACCTACACTTTACTACGTAACAAGAGGTGTGAAAGTGACTTTAGGTTTTCAATTATTGCAATTAGATTTGCTATGCAATAATCAAAATACTTGTGTTTTTAGATAGTATAGAAAACTTCAGAAAAGAAAAATATATCATTTCTTAAAAGTTACACAACTTCTTAGTCTGTCATGGAAAGGAACTAAATTTCTTTACCGGACATATTTATCAAATCTGCCAGTATCATACGCATCATTTCAGTTTTTGCCAGGCCGTACAAAATATATCCTGATTTGATACATCACGTGGCGTCCCCTCCAGATTCCTTTAACACAAATTTCCTGTTCCATACATTTCCAGTTTCCACATTTAGTTTTTACTTCTTATTCTACATATATGCAATGTACATGCACTTGCTGTTATGACATAGGTGCAAACAAATGAAAAATGCTAAGCTCAAAAAAGGTTTAGTTTTATTTGAGCTTCCAAAATAAATCATGCCATGGATAGCAATTTGATATCAAGCAAGTGTCATATGAAGAATAGTTCTCACAATTTCTCTTGAATTTTAATTAACCCTCCCTTAATCAAGCTACTGGCTAGTTTTTCTTACAAATGAGCACAGAATTTAAGAATGGCAGGATGAAAATTAGTGTTTTCAGTTCTATGGGAAGAATATATATATAATTCAGTTCCATGGCTAGAATTTGTGAATTTGGACACAGAAATTTCTCGAAGATTGTGCTATTTGATGTGGGGTCAACCCTGTTATGTTGATTGGCCACTTACAATCAAGTAGAAGGTAAAAACATGAGTAAATTTAAGATTTAATATAAGATTCAGACAGCAAGTTAAGAGATCCTTTACTTCTCAAACACCACTACCATACAGATAGACAGTAACAAACCTTTAATTCATTGGAAGCAAGACACCAAGTTGATAAGTTAACTTGGGTTTTATGACGTAATGTCCAAAAATAAACGTGCTACAACCAATATAGGTCTAAATAACATTCCATTAAATTGGAAGGCAAATCACCATTAAGATATATTAAAACTGTAGGAAACATGAAAACAAAGTAACACTTTAATCAAAAACTACAGCAAGCCAACATTCAATTTAAAGTATGTTGTAATCATAAAAAAGTAAAATGCACTGACAAAAACAATGATTAAAATTGATCTGTTGACAAACACATCTAACCTGTTCTTACATTGGCAAAAATTAGATGTAAAAGGGTAGGGTGTTTGACATCCAGTTCGAAAAGACACCATGCCACTGAAAAGAAATTTTTGAAAAAAATTTCAGCTGACAACTTTTTACGAATTTGAGGGAAAGGAAATAATCTTTCCAAAGAATGGATGGCAAGAACATGGGCTTTATGATAACCCAAAAATGGATTATGTATGCTTGTATGCATATGGCACAAACAGAAAATTAGAATATTGTTGAATGAACCATAAACATTCATAAAGCACCACATTAATGGCTATACAAACAGAAAGCCTTGCTTGCTAACCAAAAGGGAAATTTCAAAGAATCTCCAGGTGGAAAATAATCAGCAAATCGAAGTTAGCATATTCTACTAGAAAGATTTCGACCTTATCACGATTCTGTCGCATTTATCACCAAACACTACTTCAAAAAAGGTGAAACTTGTGGCATAAAGTGCATTAAAAATTGAAAACAGTCAAGATCCCAAGAGATTGGAAAAAAATCAGGAACATTTTGATGAAATTTTAAAACCTATTTAACATATCAGTAAATCGACATAAAAATTTTAATTTGAAAATTTGTTTAAAATTCAAATTGTTGAATTGCAGATTTCAGAGGCATTTTAATTCTAAATTAATCACTAAAAATTGGTAATTTTTCTATCAACTTCTGTTTCAGATTAAAAATTCGCATGTTCAGATTAAGTACTCTAATTTTTTCCAAATGATAGCTTTTCACTGCGCTTCAAGTATCACAAGTCATGCTTTTGGTTTTGCACGCAACTGTCATTTTTTGCTATACAAGGGTTAACGAGACTGGGATCAATAGCTAAAACTGGATTCTAAACCACCACAGACCGGGATTCAAACCCAGAGCCTGTTGAAAAGAGGGTCACCACTAACCTATCAGGTCTCATAAAATCATATACACAAATTAAAGATATGAATTGTTTCAAAACCCTTTATTCCATCAAGATTTTTTACTGAATGAAGATAATCCAAAAAATAGAAGGGATTCAGTTATACTCTCAAGTTTTTGGTTCTGCTGTAAATGACTAATATAATTTACCCTTAATCACATGGCCTGTAGAAAGGATTGAGATGAAAGAAAATTGACTACCCTTTAACAAAATTGCAAATACAATAACGATACAGAATGGAATATTGAGATCATATCTACCAAATTGGTTGGTTTGTTGCTCTGCTGTTTTTGCTACACGAGGGCTAATTAAATTAAATTGGGGCCTACTACAACAAATTGAAACTTGCAGTCAATATATTTGACCGTCTAAATGTTAATTCTCAATCATGACAGAATGAACACACTGTGGGATACAAGAGATCCAGACCGAAAAATCAACACCCCCTTTCTAATTATGTACACCCTTTCTATTTAATACTTCAAATTACGTTTCTTACATTTGGACGTTCAACTTTCAAGATTAATTGTCCTGAAAAGCCAAAATGTCTTAGAAAGAAACTAAATTAATTTCAAACACAATATCAATGTCACAGTATGCTGATATACCAGTTTAATACTCACTAAATATTTTTGCCAAATAAATGCTTAAAAATGCAATTTTGGTGAATATTCCCGACTAATTTTCTTTTAGTTAAATTCTTCTAAATTATATTTAAAAAAAGGCGAAAACAACCACATTGTAGGTTTCTGGAAACAATTTTAAAATCATTACATATAGGAGTGCATAAAATAAGATTACAGGGAAATTAGATTAAGGCATACAAAACAGAAAGGCAGATCACTGGTTATCTTGGTGTTGCAACGCCAGTGTTTACTGAAATTAAAACCACTGAGGGACATCTTAAACACAGAAATATTATTCTCACATAAACAGTAGTTTAACTACTGAACACATGCTTAATCGAAACTGAGACAATTTTAATCATTTTCCCAGTTCAATAACAATTTAAATTTGTCATGTTAACCAGTTTCATATAGCTTAAAACAAGCTGAATCATGTACTCTTAAATTTCTCAAGAATGAAATAAATTATTATATTTCACAAAATGATTATAGATCCTATAAGAGGTGTCTCCACTTTTAAACAGTATAAGATATTTAAAAAAATCATGAGAACTTTAAAAATATATAACCGAGTTTCAACAATAGCATAGGGGATTTTTTAAAAGCTATATGCATATTTGCAATGCATAAATGAAACAAATTTGTGCAATGAAAAACCCTTTTATTTCTAAAATTAAGAAATTTTGCACTGAAAAAAATTATGATAGCTAATGGAGGAAATTCTTAAATATTAATTTAAAATCATATCTGATACATTTATAAAATTACCCAATAAAATAAGAAAAATATGGATAGTGTCCAAACAAACTCCATACTTCTCGGGTTGTAGCGAGAACAGGGAATAGATTTTAGGAAAGCCTATAGTGGCAAAAAGTTAAGATCTGTCAATACATGAAAAAAGTGTCTCCATCTCTAATTATTGCTCATTGACAAACATAGAATGGATAACTTAATAAAGGGGAAAATGGCACTAGATTATGGAAAATAACTTATGATCAAGAAAAGAGATTCGACCAAACACCCGATTCAGTAGTTGGATAAGTTTCTTGATGACACTTTACACAACACCTGGTTTTATTCATAGTGAAAATTAAAACCAATATCAATCAAACAAATGAATAGGTATTGAAGGGTTCAAAATGTGATGTAAAATCATTTAAAAATATTTTTCTATTTTTATTTATGTGAAAATACTCTAAATCTAAACAGTGTCAGTTGAAATTGCCAATCCTTTATTTTGATCTTCTGATTTCGATCTGATTATTGCAAGATACCAAATTATAAAATCCTCAACCAAACAAGAAAAATTCAAAGAATCTTAAACTTAAATGTGTTCTTTTGCACTTATGGTGTTTATATAAACCATATTTAACAGACATGAATTTTTAAGTTGGCAACCGTTGGGCAATTAATTGTAAAAATTTAATATTGTCTTCTAAAAATTCTACTTCGAAACTCAAGACTTTCTTCAAATTGACAATGCAATGTAGAGTGAAACTAGCAATTGAGTTGTACAATTCCAAACAGATAATATATATTTTCAATACAGAATATGCAGATAGACTAAAGTCAGATATTCTGTCTAAAGTTTAAGCAACTCATTCTTTCCTTTTCCTTCAAGATATCTTTTAACTACAAATACTGATGAAATTTTGATAATTTATCCTAAATGATTAATACATCAACTAATTTCAGTGGGCAGAAGATTATTCTTAAGGTTTTTCTATACGGAATTTTTTCCCTGTTTAAAACTGAAAAACAGCCAAAACACATTTTAGACAATGAGTGAAATCACTTTGAGTCGTAAAAAGCTTGAAGTTTCCTCAATTATTTCTAACATTTTCCAGATTTACTCATCAGGAAATTGCCATCAGCATCTGTATTATCAAAATTTTAAAAGCATATAGCAACACTTTTTAATGCTCACTCTTTAATAAACATTAAAAAATAAAAACAGCTTGATTACTTAATAGTTTTTTTACAACTTTGCAACATCATATACCATCATGTTTCATTTGAGAATCCATCCTTAATTGGAAAAATTTTTATTTTTAAAATTTACATTTTTTTTAACTTTGCAAGACTTTTAGAAGCTGGTCCACATTCGTACAATACACGAAACTGAAGCTTTCAACCAACCAGTTATTTACAGATAGATTTATTATTCAACTCTATTTTGTATTATTAAATTAACACTTACTAATTAACAGAAATATATTGATTTCAACTTTGTGTGTAATTCTATCTTAATTCATTCACGTAGACATTAAAAGACATGTTAACTTCTACAGCAAAGCATTCTATTCTGATGTGAAAATGTACAAACTAGATTTTCTTTAGAATGTGTTCCATTTTAAGTATTGATATTAACAAGCATAATTCCTCACTTTGTTAGCTTAGCTTTTAGATTATTATTTTGTGTTTCCCAGAAATTTATGGCAAACATCTGGCTTCATTAGCTTTTAGGAACTGAAAATTAACTCGCATGTCTTTTAAAGAGTTTTATTTAACACTAGTCCCAATGAAAGCAAATTATGGTTTACATTTTGAATTTAAAAACTAAATTTTAATACTTAAGACTTTGGATTAGAAAAAAAATAGTACATTTCAACTCTTGTACCTGATTACAGGCAAGGACTGTTAAATCGTATTTTAAGTCATGCACAATCAGATTTTACCAAGCATAATCTTAACACAAGGGCACTAATAAGTTTTAAATAAAAAAAATTCAAAATAAAGCAACGATTGGAATACATTTTTTTGCAAGTTGTATTCATTTATAACTTGGTCATAGAAAAAAGGTTTTGTTTGTCGCTGCTTCTAATCATTTTTGGGACACAGACTAATGAATTAAACAAATCAAGGACCTGTGACTTAAAGGGGATTCTGAATCACTACAAACATCCATGCCTAGACCAAGATATGAACCCAGTCTCTTGAATCGAAAGGCCAGAGCACTACCTTTTCGACTACCAAGCCTATGCATAAAAGATAACAAGAAAATGATGCATTTTAGTTCTTGCCCAATTACGCCAGTTATTTTCTTGATAAAACCATGTTATTCATTTTCTTGGTGGCAGAGTCAAATTTACAATGTGATTGATAATATTTAGTAAAAACAATCCTTTAGAAATTTCTCAATCCATGAGTACAGCACATTTCAATTATTCTCCAGAATTCTTAAATAAGATATTATTTTAGTTCTTGCCCAATTACGCCAGTTATTTTCTTGATAAAACAATGTTATTCATTTTCTTGGTGGCACATGCAGAGTCAAATTTACAATGATTAATAATATTTAGTAAAACAATCCTTTAGTAATTTCTCAATCCATGAGTACAGCACATTTCAATTATTCTCCAGAATTCTTAAATAAGATATCTTTGAGTTCTGGTATGAAATATAGAGCCATGAAATTAAAATTTATTTCTGAGATACTCCATTTTTATCTCATTGCTTGTAAATAATTATTTGAATTGCGAATTCCACAAGCCCAGAAACTTTATGGTACTCAAGATTTTAATGAAAAATCAATTTAAATATTGGTTTTAATACATTTAATAGAAAAATTTACAAAATAATTGAATGTATTGAGTATTTTTTACAAGATGGAATGCAACATTGATTCCACTTCATTCAAGAAGTCAATATTGTTGTCCAGCAATCATAGGAACGTTGTTTTGTGACCAGCATTCACGGGGCCCTCGTGATCACCAGTCACAGACAACATTACCCAGCAAGACACTTAAAAGATGGATCTTAAAATGTAAGAGTTTTTCAGAAGTAAACGACAAGTACAAGCTAAGTTTTACAATATAGAACTTATAGATAAATATTGTTTGAGGATTTCAAAATTAATTTTTCCCTTACTTCTTAGCTCGGTTTTAAGATTTTTCATTCAGTTTATGCAATTAATGAGATGCATAGGTAAGAATACATTGGAGATTCAATAGCTTTAATAGGGTTACATGTGAATCACTGTACTTATAGATTGAGAAATTCAGAACATCTTGGGTTTTGTTTTGTCACTATGGTCATTTTTTGTAACATGGGGGGTTAATTTAACCACATAGTGTCTGAGGAATTAAGAGCAGTATCATAAGCGACTAAAATTCAATCAGTTTAATTATCATGCTTTCTGTTAACAAATTTAAAGACAAGTCAAATTATGGCTTGTCTAATTTATGAATGGAAAATAAGGCCGAAAATGTATTATATCCAAGATGATTAAATTTTGTTTCCAAATATAAGATTTTTAAAATGCTTTACTAACATTAAGTATTTATTTGTGGGGAAAAGTTCATTTAATATTCTTGGGGACCACACAAGCCTCATCGACAGAAGGAAAAAATCTAAAATTTTATAGCTTTGCTCATGCACAACAATAAATATTATGGATTACACTTTTAGTAACTTTTTTAAAATCAATGCACAATCACTGAATACATGATACAATTATAAAGTTCAAAATATATTTTAATAAAGTATAAAAGATTCCCACCCAAATTGTAGACAGTTTAAAAATATTATGGTAAAGATTTTTTTCAAAAAAGAAATCGACCTTTTATGCATTCTCTGCATGGCACTGACAGAGAATACAGTAACGCGATAAAACAGTGAACACAAACTTCATGCGAAATGGTCTCAAAAATAGGAAAAGACTAACATACAAGATTTAAAAATGGAAAAACATGCGACTCCTACCTCCCACAACGAAAGTCATCAGATACTAAATCCACATTTCAGTTCTGAAATAGAGAAGTACAAATGAAGGAAAAGGCAAGTACAATTGGAGTTTTTATATACAAACACAATGAAAAAAAATGTTCATATAGCAATCAATATATCAGTGAAAATTACGGTGACAAAATTCGCCCTATTTTAAAATTCTAAGAATTCCATAATATCTAATATTCAATGTACACCTATTACAGCACATAACCTACTTGTGTGACTTAAGTATTGAACATAATGTAGTGCAGGAAGATAACCTTTATCCAGATAATGAATCCAGATTAAACGTAACCAGCAAATGTGTAGTTCTGTGAATAAACATGTTTTTCGTTGGTTCGGGATTTTATGGCGCAAGGGCATATTTGGTCAAGCTGCACCAAGCATAAGAAAATTGGATGTAATTGTGAAAAGGATGGATTGGATCTTGGGGTTTTATAGCGCAAGGTCCAAAAGTGGACACGCTGCTGTGAAAAGGATGGAGGAAAGGAGAGAGATCACTTGGGTATCCTGGAGTCATGATACCTGTGTTTCCCATTCAGTGAACCTAGTGGGAAAATAGATCACTAGAGTACCTCAGGTTTGTGAAGCCCGCACACACCTAAAGATGCACCCGTGAGGGATAAACATGTTTTTGAAATTTAAAATGTGGACTTATTACATGGATATGACTCGTGATGATGACCCAATGATAAAAGCCAGTCAGCTAGATGACAGACTGAGTCTCTCCACTTTCGCTTAAGACTAGGTCGATAGGTTTGGGTTTTATGGCACAAGGTCTGATAGCCTGCAAGCTGCCCCAAACACAAGATACAGTTCAACCCAGTAGAATGTAAATACTCAAATTAATAGTCTATCTAAAAGTGGTCTATCTAAAAGTGGATTAAAAAATAGGTACATTCATTACTTTTTATAACATAAAATAGCATTTAAACACAACATAAACACAAAAGTATAAGAATGAACCTCGTCATGAACATAAAAATAATGAGTGACAGTTAAAACATTTTGAAGTCGGGTAGTTTAAAAAACATGAAAGATAAAAATCATTAGATAGAATTTAATAATTTTATGCTTTGTAAAATTTTAATAGATTTGAGTGGGAATTTTCCCCTAACGAATCTTATTGGTTTAAAATTGTTACTACTAAATATTTACTGGCAGTGACAATTAATCGATTAAAATATGGTGAATGGTAAAAGGGATAACACATGGATTACACACAGGGGTACTTTCTTCTAATAAAAGATGACTGGATGAAACGTGAGTCCGATACCAAGAGGAGTTAAAAGTACATTGGAGTGTTGTACCGTAAAACCTATCCTAATTATTTGTCATACCAGAGAAGTGAAATTAGTATATATCAGTTACAAGAGATTCTTCGATTATATAATTAGCAATTAATTTACTATCAAATGTGGCCCATAATTCAGTAAAATCATGAGCAAAATAAACGAGGAAGTATGAGCAAACACTGGAATACTAGTTTATGATTGGTATCTTCCAATGCAAGAATTCAGGTATTGTGAAAAAACTAAAGTTTTGGAGTGCTATTATTGTGAGGATAAACGATTCTAAACTTTGAATGAATCTCGAAAGAAATATACAAGCATTACAATTATAAAGTACTGTATTTGAGGTTTCAGCAAGATCGGCTTAAAACATATAAATCACAGGTATAGCGTAAATTATAATTACCATGTTTTAGTGAATGGTTCCTCATCCCTTTAATATTCCAGTCCTTTATTGGCTAAAAACAACATCTGTCAAAATCCCATCAGTCACCTACCAATGAGATATTTTTATAATCTAGTACTTAATAAGAAATAAAATTCAGAAAAATAAATTATTTCACAGAAAGTGAGCTTTTAGTAAATAAGAGCACATTGATGAATATTTTGCATTTATTTAAACTGCACAAGAAAAGAAAAACACTTAACCCTAAGTGGTGCTCACAAGATTTCCAAGCAGAATTAGTAGATACAGTGGTGCCTTGAGATACAAGTTTAATTCATTCCATGACCAAGCAAAATGCTCGTATCTCAAATAAAGTTTCCCCATTGAAATTAATTTATACGAGATTAATTTGTACCAGCCCTCCAAAAAAAACTCCATTTTTTTATAATGTATTTATAATGAACAAATATTGTAGTTGGAGTTAGCCTTTATCGAGCCCTTCTGCTTCAGAATAGTACATATTGTAGAAGTAGTGTGATCGTACTGCGTTGCCAAGTCTTACTCTTACACCCTGCTCATGTTTGTCTATTATCTCACTGTTTAATTCCATGGATATTACCTTTTTCCATTTCTTTACACTCATCTTCTTTGGACTCATGGTTATAAGAAAAAATTAGCTAAATAACTGTACATCACCCCGCTTTTCCATTTTCAGAATTGACGCATCTGGTCGGAGAAAAGAAAAATGAAAAAAAGTAGAAAGGGACTTGGGCCTCCCGGTGGCAGTTGACAATAAATGCCAAACCAAATTAAGAACTTAATTGATTTTTGTGACACTCTTTGTGATAACTATCATCAGGTGAGGTAAACATGTGAACTGAGCGACGCGCAAGACTCGGGAATCTGAGCGGAGTGGTGGTTGTGACGGCACCAAAGCAGGCTCGTATCTCAAATTCTGGTTCGTAACTCAAGGCAAAAAATCCGACCTAATGACAGCTATCTCAAAAAACTCGTATCTCAAGGTACCACTGTATATTGTACAGGTCTAACTTGGAGGGAGGGAGAAAGAAGACGTATGTTCTCAAGCTCCTGCTTAATTATTCTTGCAAGCGGAAGTATGTATTGTAGATGAACATATGATACACCATTAGATACACAAGAATAAGCTGAGCTATCGATCAAAATTTAGAGATATTTGGATAAAAATTCGAGAACGACGGAGGAAAAAGAAAGTGAAGCAATTCGACGGTAATCAGGTCGTTCCCCCACTGAACCAGTCGTGGCGTCACCCCGATAAAGAAATCTTCACACCCGTGGACGGACACTCAACCCCCGTTCTCCCGAAGCCTAACGACCACTCGGAAGATCTTCATAAAATTCCTGGCAAAGAACTACTGAACTGACATCAGTAAACAAAACCTCATCTGGAAGAAGAAAGACAGAAATTTCCTCCGCCACCAACAACGACTTCCTATCAACTTTTTTTTACAAATCTACGGCAACTATTTTCTTTCTTATAGAAGCCGGATTGCTCAAACAATTACAAAAGAACTTAATGAAATGAGGTAGGAGATATTTTAACATTTTTCACTTTAACCTAGACCATTTTCCTATAACCTTTTTAAAAAACTAATTGTCAATTACAGATTTTTTTTTTTTAATCCCAAAACTATCTTTTATTGTTTTGCTCAGAACTTTCATAAGTATCAATTTTTCGTGCTCAGGCATAACTCTCTAGTTTTCACTCCCCCCCCCCCGAATTTTGGTTTTCTAACTTGTAATTTACTTCTCTTGTTTTTTTTTCTTTGCTTTTTTTTTTACCTCTTTAAAATTTGTAGGTTAGATTCCACAAAGCTTAACTTTTCATAAGTTTTTTTTTTTCTGTCGTGCGTACGTGAAAACCCTCTAGTTTCCCTTCCATTTTTTTTTAAAACAACGTAAGTTAGTGAGTTATGTGAACTGATTACATTACCAGATACACATATTTTTTTCTCTATCTTATTTTCATGATTTATGGAGATTTTTTTTTTTCAATATTTGTTTTGTATTTCACATTGAGTGATACTTTAGAACGGATACTATTCTCTCCCCTCTCTGTCCAAAGGGGGTATTTTTGGAAGATGATTGTAATTTTAATAATAGTTGACTTACCATTTCTGGCCACAAAAGCTGTTGCTCTTCCCTAAGAGAAGACCCAGCTATTATTTGAAGTTGTTACACAAATTTCAACTCTGCATTCTCAGTTAAACTACTTTAAACTATACAAACGACCTCAAAAATTATAATTGACTTTAAATAATTTAATTTTTTTTTTAAATTATAATTTTTTTTTAAATTCTTTTTATAATCCTTTTTTCCCCTTTTTTAACTTTCTTTTCCACATAAATCCAATTATTATTCCTACCTCATGAATCCAGAAGATCACAGTGATGCTTCCTGCATTGGACTCAGGAAGGCAACGTCCGAATCCTCGAATAATATAGATGTGGCCTCTGCAAAATCAAATTCAGAGGACTATAGTAACCTCAGTACCAGAGACTTAATAATTAACCTGGAGAAAATTCTCAACTCGAAGCGCAACTCAGCATTCATCCTGCCTAATAAACACAGAACCAAAGGAACGAAGCTTTTATTGAGTCTCTTAGAAAAATATCCTGAGGTAGGAGATAATGCCATATCATCAGAACCAGTCACAGAGGAGAAAGGTGTTCAAACCAGCACAATTTTTAAAACAACAAAGGCCACGGAAACGCAGCAGGAAACTTATCAACCTACAGTTGGGGCACAAACAAGCAGAAGAGTAATAAATAAAACTATCCCGCTGACTCCACTTTTAAACAACAAAAATACAACAGTACATCAAATTAACCTTCCTCACAGAAAAACAGCCTGTATCCAACACTATAGACAAGAATCGGCAACAGATATCACTAAAGTTCCTCCCAAATCTTTTTCAGAGGCTCTTAAAAGTAAAGCTCTCCTAATATACCCGAAGTAAGCAGAAGCACAAAACAGAAGATTGAGACAGCGTTAGACCCCAGGGCCATAGGAATCTCAATAAACAAAGTCAAATCAATTAAAAAAGGAGGCATAGCAATAGTATGCAAAAGGCAAGAAGACGTAGGGCGACTGGAGGAAGCAATCAAGAAGAACCCGGATCTCTGTAACCTGAACACTAAAACTCCAAAGAAAAGGCTTCCGAAGATTATTATATATGGGGCAGATAAAGAAATCACCGGAGCTGATATCTTGCAAGCTTTATCATTCCAAGAACGCAGAATAAAGCTGGCCGATCTCAAGATTTTGTCAAAGATAAGGCGAAGAGAAGGTGGATTTAATTTTATTGTTGAATGTGGCCCAGCAGCCTTTGATTATCTTATAGAAAAAAGACGACTTGACATGGGCTGGTACTCTTTGCACTACAAGGAATACTTCAACATAAAACGCTGCTTTAAATGTCAGGCATTTGGTCATATCCAAAGAGACTGCAAATTCACCACATACTGTGGATCCTGTGGTGAAAGACATCACACGCATGACTGCACAGCACTCCATCCAAACTGCATAAACTGCGAGCTCTCTTTTGGGAAAAACACGGAAGTAGATACCTGGCACCCATCGTACGATTCAGCTTGCCCATCATATCAAGAGCACATAAACCACCACAGAAGAACGACATTGTACCTCTCATAGATAAGCCACACCACTACATCAAATCAAATCAACGTCACAACCGAAATCAAAGGCTCAGAAAACCAACAAAACAAAACAAAAAAAAACATTAAAAATGCAAAATTTTGAGCAATTAGTCCCAAAAGTAGCACAAAACCTCGCTCCAATAATCCAAAATAGCATTACAATCAGCAACACACAACAGCATAACTTCCTCCAAATTAACTTACAACGATCAAAACTGGCAACATCTCTAATTCAAAATCTTACCGTAAAACATAACATAACAGCAGTCCTAGCACAAGAACCATATCTACAAAATAATCAAGTCTCAGGAATACCATCTACATGGAAATCAATCACATCAACAAGCGGGAAGGCAGCTATATTCTTCCCAGACATCAAAATCCAACCTATCATAATCTACAACGAAGACGATACTATAGCAATAAAAACAACTATCAACGACAGGCAATTTAAATTAGTCTCATCATATATCTCACCAAGTGGTGAAGCAACAGCATGTTTGAACTCAGTCACAAACATACTACGTGCCTCTACGGAAGATGCCTTAATCTGTGCAGATTGGAATGCGCATAGCCAGACATGGGGCTATAATAATGAAGATCCTAGAGGTAGAGAAGTATTAGATTTCTTGGCTTCCAACCCCATAAACCTTCTAAATCAGCCTGATGATCCCCCGTCTTTCGAGGCTCATGGTACAAGAGGCTGGCCTGATCTGACATTCGCCAGCACTTCTCTACAACTATCACAACTGAACAGGACCATCTTAGAAGACGAAAGCCATAGCGATCACCGCCCGATTCTCGTCCAACTATTAGCCAATACTAACCAACTTTGCTTTAAAAGGTTCAAAACAAAACATGCAAATCACAACATGATAATCAAACACTTCACTCCTTATCTTAGCTACATAGAAAACGCCTTAAATGCAGCAAACAATAAGCAGGAATTGGAAATGACAACAGATACGCTAATTACAACCATCCAAGACTGTAGTATCAAATCATACAAGCAGAAATCTCATAAGATATCAAAGGAAGCAACCTGGTGGACCCAGGAATTGGAGATCAATAAGAAGAAAATTACAGCCCTCAGAAGGAGATGGCAAAGAGAGCAGGACGTAACGGTAAAACAAGCCATACAAATAATCTTCAGAAAAGAACGTGCACTATATATGAAAGCAGTAAGGAAACAAAAATTAGCGTCCTGGAGAAAATTCTGCACTGAAGCTACGTCGTCCTTCAGTACACCCTACAAAATTACACAGAGAAAAACCAAGATTCCCTCAGCTCTTGCTTCAAACTCAGGACAATCAGGCACAGAGGAAGAAATCCTGACTAAAATTTTAAAGGAAATTTATCCGGACACAAATTACCAACCCCAAAATTCCAACTATATAAGTACCATCCTGGAACCAGCAATCACAAAAGAAGAAATAGCGCTTGTCATACACAATCTCCCAAAAGGCAAAGCTCCTGGATTTGACGGAATAGACACAGTAATCCTTGAATACCTAAATAACAATTTCCCCAAATTATTCCACACATTTTTTAACAAATGTCTTAAACTTGGAGTCTTCCCAGCATCACTCAAAAAAGGTCTCATCTTGTTGTTCCTGAAAGAAGGAGGAAATATTTTTGAAACTTCATCATACAGACCTATCACTCTTCTTCCAGCCATTTCAAAATGGCTGGAAAAAATAATGGTTAATAGATTGCTATTCCATATTCAAACGCATGGCCACATGCATCCACTACAGTTTGGCTTCCGTGAAAATTCATCAACAGAACACGCCTTGCGCAACCTTTTAGAAACAATCCACACAAACATCAGTAACAACAATTACTCTCTCCTGATATCTCTAGACATTTCAAAAGCATTCGATTCTCTCAGGTGGGACTGTATCCTAAAACGCCTAAAAACAATAAATTGTCCAACAAAGCTCTTCAAACTTTTCTCCAGCTTCCTCTCGGAGAGAACGGTTTGCATAACAACAGGAACAGCTATAGCGCAAGTCGACCAGACCAGGGGTTGTCCACAAGGATCCTGTAGTGGACCCATCCTATGGAACCTGGTGGCCGATGATCTCTTGAGTAAGCCCTGGCCTCCTGGAGTACACATCCAAGCCTTTGCTGATGACATGATTTTAGTGGTTGCTGGAAGAACCAGAGAGATCCTTAAAACACACTCCAAGATAGCCCTAGACCAAGTCTTATCATGGTGTGAGGAAATGGGCCTGGAAATTTCACATAAAAAATCCAAAGCTCTACTTCTAGATAAGCCCAAGAAACTAGCAGCCAAACCAAAAGTAGCCCTAGGTACTACTTCCATTAGATACACAGATCAATTAAAATACCTAGGAGTGACGATAGACCCAAAACTAAACTTTAATGCCCATCTGAATAATATTAAAGCAAAAGCGACAATTAGCCTCCAGAGTTTCTGAAGAATCGCAGGCCGCAACTGGGGTTTTAATCACACACAGAGGAAAATACTATATAAAACAGTAGCTGAGAGATCAATAGCCTACGGAGCCTCAATATGGGCGAGAAATCTCACTTGTCGTAACATAAGGAAACTCAAATCCATCCAAAGGCTCTTCCTGCTTTTCATCTCTTCAGCCTATTCAACTACCCCAACATCAGCTCTCTGTATCACTATTGGAGTCCCACCTCTACATGTCCTCCTTTCACATGAAGCAAAAACAACAGAACTCCTTCGTCTTCATAAACCAGTTCAGATGAACTCTGAAACATTTAATTCACAAGATTTTGAAACGAAGACAGCAAGATGGTTCTCCCACCCATCTATACAAAGCAAAGAAGCAAAAATCTCCATTGACACTCTATACATCCCATCCCCCATTTCCATCTACACAGATGGTTCCAAGACGGAGTCGGGCGTGGGATCAGCTTATTGCCTCTATGAAGAAGGAGCATTAACAAAAACCTGGTCAACTAGGTTACAAATTAACAACAGTGTGTTCCAAGCGGAGTCGGTTGCAATCAGAGAAGCAGTTAGATTGGCTCCTGAAAAAGCAACAATCTTTTCAGACAGCCAATCAGTTTTAAAAGCTCTCCGTAACCCAACATCCAGAAATCCCCTCATCAAACAAATCCAGAACCTCCTCCACAAGAAGTCAGCATTAGAACTACGTTGGATCAAGGCTCACGTTGGACACGAGGGTAACGAAAAAGCCGACAGTCTTGCCAGGGAAGCGGCAACAAACAAAGATGCTCCAGAGGACAAACAAATAGCCCTTCCAGCCTCACACTTCAAGAGTCTCACTAGAGACCATATTCTTCAACAGTGGCAGCTAGAATGGAACACAGACGACACAGGCCACTCAACATACGATCTCTTCCCAAATGTCTCCATGGATACCCGCATCAAAGATAGACGTCTCTTGCAGTTTATAACGGGCCATGGCCCATTCCCTAGCTATCTCCACAGATTCGGTTTATCCCAGACCAACCAATGCTCCTGTGGTATAGAGGGAACTCCAATGCATTATGCCTTGGAATGTCCCCTCACAAGCTCACTCCACCTGCGATGCCCATCACCAAGACCCACCTCAGGATGGTTAAACCTAGCACTAAAGCATAGGAAATGCAGAGAAAACATTTGTAAAATCATAGATATCCTGCAATCCCGAGGCCAGGATTTCATAGCAACGACATAAATTTAGTTACCGTATGACCACCAGCTGACCGTCAAGAAAACCAAACAGTGACTCTGGAATAAAAAAAAAACTAATAAACTCCCAAGGGAGACTACTAAACCGGTAAATCCTCACAAGGATAGGCGCGGGGTCTCCCCTGGCGGAATGTATATTGTACATACAACATAATAGCTAAAAAACCACTTTATTGGTCATGGAAAAGATTCTTTTGATCAAAGTCATACCTGGTTTGAAAGTCAAGGAAAAAAGACTGCTTGCACACTGAATGCAATCAATGTATACCGAATCACCACCCAAAAATCTATTTGATACAATTAGCTTTTGATTTTCAGTGTCATTTTATTTACACATTAAGCTAGTCTGTCATACAACGGTATCCATAAATGTGTTGCACTTTTTAAATTTAGGCCCTAGATTACAGCATTCACAATAAACTCACTTAAATATTTGAAGTACCTGAGCAAGAACCTAATTTATAGTTGCAAATTTTTTATACAGAAACATTTACCATTGAGTCTTTCTTGAAAATGGCTTGAAAGATAATTTATTTCTATCTATTAAGGATGCAGAGGTAAGATCTCTACCAAATTAGAGAAATGTCAAATATTTTAAAAATTTAGATTTGAATACATAATTGTTATCTACATAAATAATGGATCAATCTGGCAAGTTACTGTTTAGAAATAAATTGGGAAATTTATTTTAAAGGTACTGAAATTTTAAACCTATTTAAAATTGCAATCATGTATTTTCATAGTTTTCTGAAGTATTCTACCCATTTAATCCAATATTTTGAATATTTATAGATTCCACTTCTTGGACACAAAATTTTTAAAAAGTGTTTAATTTAGCATATAATTTCAATTCATTTGTTGGCCTTATCTACATGGCACATTTTTTGTTTCTGAAGAATTGCAATATATCAATGAGTTACAGTACAAGAGGATCCTTCCTACAAGCACATAAAACTCAATAGTTAATGACAAGTAAAGCACATTTGTCAGCAGTCACGACTGAATTCAGTGAAGTGTTTCCCTAACACACGACTTAATTATATAACAGCCGTCTGACTCGACATTAGGTGGGCCACGGTAGCCCAGTTGCAAGAGCAACGGGTTGCGAGTTCAAAACTCGATACAACCAAAGACAACATGTACGCAGAGGCCAGTGCACATTAAATCTGTCATGGCTTGCACTGTCCTCACGTTGCAGTGGTCTGGAAGTTTGGAGTGACGAGTGAGTCAGATGACGAGCTCAGGTGTTGTTCTCATCATCTGATCGTAGTTCAAAATTACGAGGCGTTGTCCTTGGATCTATCCCTTCGAAATTTATCCAGGACCGTTGCCAATAGCCCATCGTGTTGTTCCAGTGTGATGTTAATTAACTACCTACCACCTCGACACATTGGGTGTTTCCAAGTTGGAAGGATTTTTCTTTTTTTTCCTAGTTGCTTGAATATCAAGAGAGCACTTAAGCTACAATCCATTGTTTACCATACTATGAAAACTGACCATCTTTTAAACACCAAACATATATAGATATTCTTGTGTACATATATTCCAGTTAAAATAAAAGTACCTCAATTTTCCTCTCCTCTTGCTCTTCTTTCTTCCCTCAACTCTCTCCTGATTCTAAAGAGATATACATGAAAACAATGAAGTGATTGTCAGCACAAGACAGAATGCAATCCAATAAAACAGTTCAAATACTTAAGAGTAGTAGTCAGATCTATAATAAAAGTATGAATGAAATTGTGTAGGTTCACTACATTTAAGACAACTAAGATATTTAAAATACTTATTTAAAAGGGTAAAGATAATGGGTTTTTTGTCGACGGTATTGTAAGGCCCTTTTCAAGGCTCTTTAATTTTAAAGGCCACATTTTAAAGATTGTTAAGATTAATGCAAGTAAAGAAATGTTCACTAGAAATGAAAGCCTTTTTTAAGTCCTGTGGGAATCTTTATGACAATGTCCCATAAAAGTACATTTTAAAAGCTTAAGTACTTTAGAGAATGCACATAGCCTGACAGATGACAAATCTGCTTATGATCAGATCCAAGTATTATAGGTGGCAAAAGGGATCTTCATAACATGGATAAGGCCATGACAAATTGATAATGTTGTAACTCATTGTAAATATAAATTCATTTGTACACATTGTTAGAATGAGGTTATTTAATCACCTAAAATTTGCTACAAAATGTTGACTAAAAATGTATTTACTACCCAAAGAGCAAAAGTAATGACCTAAAATATTGCATATTTTGTAAAACTTTTTAAAAGAGGTGCATAAAACCAAAGTCGAAACATTCCCAATACAGCACAAAAACTTTTAAAACACATGTTTCACTCTTATTGCAGTTTCTCTGCCAAACTGAAAAATAGGTCCTATAAAAGAAAACTAGCTGGTAAATCCTGTGTCACATTGAAAGTTCGAATTTTACAAACCAAAACATTCATTAAATATTTTATAGTTTGCCATAGGAAAGGATTTTTCCTGTCCTGAATTACAAAAAAGCCAGACCCATGATCAACAAATCTTCAAAACGATTTTCAATGGACTGTCAAAAGTTAGAAACATGTCTTCACTTTATGATTGTTCAGTTTCCAAAACTTGAGGGAAAACTATTTCAGACTGGTAAAAAATGGAGCTTTAGGGGGAATACAATTTTCTTTGAAAACACCTAAATTTATAAAATGGCTCGAAACATGAATTAAAAATGTCTTAAAATGAACAAACCCTTTGCCATAAAAATAAAGAGAAATGAATTCAAATTCAAAACACAAGCACGTTAATCTAAATGTTTAGTTTTCCATGACATTCACTTGACTGACATTTCCACAAAAAAATATCCTTATCCTTGATTTATTTAGACAGTTACACAACACTAAGGGTAACCATGTTTTGAATTAAAAAACTTTAAGGGATAGCAGGGTAAACAAGGCCATTTCATGTGAATAAATGAAACTTAATAACATAATAGTAATGGATCACTATTATTTCACAATAAAAATCTATTAAACTATGTATTCATTCTTTCTCTATTCATACTACTTACATTCATGATAAATGACAAAATTGGACCTCACCAATCTCAATCTCAAGTAAAGATCATCACATTCTGGTCTAAAAAAGCTTTAAAAATAATCTTGAAAATTTCGACTTAGTATTTCACTTGCATGAAAAGAAATTGGAGTATTGAGCACAATACACAGAAACAATTTCAATTTTAATGGTTGAAAAATTAAGATTCTCAGAGTGCTTCAGAATTCAGAATTATACACACACCAGACCTAATAAAATGTCAACTAAAGTGAATATTATAAAGAAAGACAAAAATGTAGAACATTTTTGCAAAATTTATCACAGCCTTACCTTCTCTGCACTCTCCTAAATCCCTTCTGCCACCTCCTAAATTCTCTCTCCTCCTCCTCCTCAGTGAGCTGAAAAACAAACATTTCCTCACATCAGATTGTGCATTCCTTTATTGACAACACTTTTGACGGATCTGAGTTGTATTGTTTACAATTACCATCAGCCATACAAAAAAATTGCTAATCACCTTTTTTGTATATCATAATTCTCTTGGATTACAAATAAAAAATTAAAGCATTTCATTAAGTAGTGAGAAAGAGCAGTGTGGATTTAAACAAACCCATCAATTTTAAAAAGTAAAAAACTATTTGAAAACATTTTTTATTAGGAGAATATAAGAACACTAAGGAGAAGTAAAATTACCTTTGTTACATTTCGGTGGAAATATTTTTGAACAGAATTTAAATTTTATTCTGCAAATTTAGAGGATTACACATACACACCTGTAGGACTTTGTCAGTAGTCTAAATCATATACAGTAGAACTCCAATTATCCGAACTCGTTATCCGGATTGCTTTGAGACAAAAAAAGAAATCAGCAAAATCTGCATTTTAAGTTTCTTATCGGTGAATGATAAAGGTGAGCTAGGTGTAGCGATAGCGGATACACAGATGATGAGTCACTAGTCCTGTCACTTACAGTGTGGCTTTGGCTTTCAGTTGTTTCGTTTGTTACTGTGTTCCATCTTTCGTGTTCTGTTTTATTTGTTTTACTGTGCAGTATAGCTTATCGTTGGGAGACGAAATAAAAATTAAAAATCATTGAACAATTAGACAGAGGAATGTCTGGTAAGCAGTTAGCTGAGATCTATAGTGTGGGAACATCAACAATTTCCGACATTAAAAAAAACAGGTCTTTAATTTTAAACTTTGTCCTGGAGAGTGAAGGTGGGAGTTTGTCGAGAAGAGCTATGAAAATGGCAGAAAACAAAGAACTGGAGGAGGCTGTATTCAAGTGGTTTCTGCAGCAGCGAGGAAATCCTTTTTCTGGGCCGATCGTTTGCAAAAAGGCGAAGCTTTATGCCAAGAAAATCGAAGGTTTGTCTTCTTTTAAGGGGAGTAATGTTTGGTTACGAAATTTTAATTCAAGGCATGGTATCCATGAGTTAGATTAAGTGGCGAGAAGCTATCAGCAGACCCTAAAGCAGCAGAAAACTTTATTGAAAAATTCAAAATGGAAACAAAATCTTATGCCGAATTTTTATATAATGCAGATGAGATAGGCCTTATTTGGAAGGCTTTGCCTAGAACTTAAGCTTCTAAAAGGGAATCTAGTGCTCCTGGTCATAAGGTTAGTAAAGATCCCTGCTATCCGTTTAACCCTGCTAAATTGTGCTAACTCTATGGGATACCACAAAATATCCCTTCTGTCGATAGGCAAATCGAAAAATCCCTGGGATTTCAAAAATGTGAAAAAACTGCCCCTCTTACAAGAATCAATCAAAGGCCTGGATGACTGCTGCTGTTTACCGGATGGTACGACGAAGTTTTCATACCAGAAGTAAAACATCAAAAGACCTTAGGAAAGCAAGGCAGTAAGGTGTTGTTAATCACTGACAATGCACCCACACCACAGAACACTTGAAAGTAAACGGACGTTTCAAAACACTCTTCTTGCCGCCAAACATAATGAGTTTGTTGCAGTCGATGGACCAATCGGTTATGGAATCTATGAAGAGCAATTACAGAAGACAACTGTTAAGGAAACTTTTGATAGAAGATGAAGGCATTGTGGCTCATCACATAAAGATTGATTTAAAAGACTGCTCTTACATGGTGGCGGAAGCATGGAGTTTGGTGAAGTGAACGAAAATGAGAGCTTGGAACAAATTGAGAGGCATTTCAATCAAGGAGGAGGTACAGAAAGAGGTAGAAAGGGCCTTGAAAAGCAGGAGGAAGAGACAGAAGAGGACGAAGTGTCAGTTGACATAAGAAACCATATTGAAAATTCCTGGATGTTCCGAGTGCAATGCAGAGGACGTAGGCAAGTGGCTGGTGTGATTCTTTGGCTCCTGGATTCCAAATTCTCAGTGACGAACTTGTTCAAAGTGTGCGAGAACTAACTCATTGATGACCCGGAAGATGCCGACGACATTGCTACTCAACCAGACGCAGGACCATCAGCTAGTAAGGTGTTTGAGTGCCTTGGTACAGCGCTAAAATGGATGGAGCGGCAGCCTGAGTGCGACCATCTACAGCTTCTCACCGTTAAGCGGATGCGAGACTTGGCTGCATGGAAACGAGTAAAGACAGCGAAACAACTGACTTTGACCGATATGTTCGAGCAATGATACATTTTAATACAGTATGTAAGTACAAAATGTAAACAATATTGTTTTCATGGTCATTAAATTACATTACATACTAAAGCAAAATTCTTTTTTTTTACTAAGAAATAACCTTCTTTTCGTGAATTATCCAATTATCTGGATATTCGATTATCTGGATGGGGTCTGGTCCCAATTGATCCGGATAATTGGAGTTCTGTATTTTATTGAAAGAATGAAAAGTATTTTATTTTAGAATTTGGTTTCATTTCGTTTGTCACTCTAGAGTATTTTTGTAAAAATTGAGTAAGGGATGTTTTTTTAATGAAAATATACGATTTTTTTTCTGAATTTCTCAATAGACCAAGTAGGAAGCAGCCTAGAGTGGGAAATTTTGCAATTTTCTCAACGAAAACTAACCTTTAAATACCAGTTTAACACTTTGAACCACACATTATTTTATTGTACATCTTGCTGGTATATTCTTGGGTAAATTTCTCGGTAATAAATCATGAAGCACCGAGGCTGATAACGAACAACAAACTGAAAAACTTTGGAATATTGTATTATCCAAAAATGTTACGTAAAAAGCCACTATTCAATTATGCAAGAGAATAATTTGAAGATAATAAGGAAATATTTGAGGTCCCATGCTGCTTTTCTCAGGATAAAATAGCTCTTAATAGATCACTGAAACCAATTCCCAATCCTAGAAGTATTTTAGCATCAAGTGAAATTTAGATATTCTTTTGGAGAATATTAATTTTTCAAATCAACACAACAGAAATCTTTTGATCCCTTGATAATAATTAAAGTACCATCTGAAAGCTGAAATGTTCCGAAAAATTTAGTGAATCGTATTGTTTAGGTCCGAGTAACTTGGATTCCGAAAACAGTATAGGGGGTACTTCAATTAACGTCACACTGGAGCTACACAATGGGCTATTGGTGACGGTCCGGGATCAATCCCAAAGGGAAAGATCCGAGGACAACACCACGTAATTTTGAACCACGGTCAGATGACGAGGCAACACCTGAGCTGGCACCCCACTCTCCAAACTTACACACCACGCCAACGTGAGGACATTTGAAGCCACGACAGATTTAACGTGCACCAGCCCCCCTTTGTACACGACGGTGTTTGGCTGGATTCGAACTCGCAACCCTTCGGTTGCTAGTCCGTTACTCTTCCAACCGGGCCACCGCGGCCCGGAAAACAGTATAAAAAATAAGGAAGCACACGCCGATTTTTAGAAAAAATAAGCTATCTTTACAGGGACTATGTCCAACAGCAAAGACCAAGAGGGCTATGTTAAATATTCCACTACGAATTTAACAGAATTTCATAATCCAAAAAAAAAAAGAGATCAATGTGATCAGTGTGCGATGTATGAAAAGTCGGGGCGATTAGAAAGAGAAACTTGGCGTCGCGACTTGTTACGTGTGGAATGAAACAGAAGGGAAACGGGGAACTTATGAAATAGGCACTTTCATTTTTAAGTTGCTAGAAATACTAGAATGTGAATCAAGGGACATATTCATTCATTGAAGGCCAAGCCAAGAAAGTTTTGAAAAGTGGCCCTATCTTCCATCCATCGCAGTTACCTTAAAGGTTGTGCGAAAAAAACCGACAA
Source organism: Meta bourneti (assembly GCA_933210815.1). NCBI lineage: Eukaryota > Metazoa > Arthropoda > Arachnida > Araneae > Tetragnathidae > Meta > Meta bourneti. The sequence goes on from OW119931.1 coordinate 21,671,350, forward strand.
CCCGTATAAATTTATCGAACTAAATCATATTTTTTGCATCAAGGCGTTACCTCAACCATTTTTGCAAACATTCAAGGTAATATGCCTACCTTCGTGGGTCATTTTTTGAAATTACTTAAATTTTATGATTAAACATAACATAAAACTAGAAACAGCATATAACATAAGCATCTGATAATTCGTAGACAGAAAAATAAGGTAAAAGTTATAGTAAAATATGCCGATACGCAGAATGATATAACTGCAAAAGTAATCATTATATGTTTCGTAAATTTGATGTTTATAATGAACTTCAGGGAAGACTATTATCATGGTGATTACATATATCTCTGAAGTTATGGGAACTCGATTACAATATTTTTAATTCCCTAAACTTTGCGCAAGTCATGAATTAAGACTAAACTAGAAAATATAACCATGGCTGTAGTCTATTCCCTGTAAATATTTGTGCAACATACCAACAAAATTTTAAAGCATTTGAACTTTAACTTTTTTGAGTTATGCTAATTTGCGTTAAGGAAAAATATAATAAACATCAATTTTGAGAAAAATGGGAAACTATGTACATGATCTACAGCTATGTAGTAATATAAAAACAGCCATAACTCTCCAGTTCTAAATTACTTAGAAACCAAATTTTAACTGAGTTTGAAAGAAAAAGTTCAGACTACAATACTAGACAAAAATTGAAACTTCTATATTTTGAAAAATTTCATTTTTAAAGGCAGGCAGATACCTTAAGTGATCAAATTAAAAAGTGGCGAAAAAGTAATGTTCACAAAGGAGGCCTATGGGTTGGGTTGGAGGACAAGGAACAAAAAAATTTAGTACAAATTGTATCAGTCTGGCTGCCGCTTAGTGAAAAGGTCTAACATTACTAAAACTTACAACAATTAATGTCATTAAAATGAGTTTTTTTGACGTGTATTTTTTTGTAATTTTACAATTAAACGTCTTAGTTCTAAATCTAAAATAGCGTGATCACTACTCAATGACCTAGTGTTTGGCTCAAAACTACAAGTTTAAAATTTTTCAAAAGGACAAATTAACAAAAACAACTAAATTACACATTTACAAATTGCTTTGCAAAAACAACTTTGAAGTTGAAAAATTTACGAATACATTATCACTATATTTTGAGAGAATCGATTCAAGACTTCTAATGATTATGCAGTTTTTACGTCGGTTTTAGGTGCAACCTAAAGTTTTAAAAAACATCCGACAAACCTGAATTATTCTCAGGTCATTTGCACTTGCATAGCAAACATATTTAATTTTCGAATCGTTTTCACTTGCACAATTGATTTTAAGCAGATGGTCACTGATTGGAATTCAACCACAACCCACAGGTTAAGAACTACTTATTGGAGAAACATGCCATTCGGAATACCCCATCCGGGAAAAGACAGGGCATCTCCTGGATGAAACAGAGTACACACTACCGGGTAGCCCCCGGCTCGATGAAGCTTTATTATACTTATACTTCAAGTACTTTTAAAATGTAAATCGTGTCAAATGGGGACCACACCTCATAGGGTAGGTTTGCCATTAAGATGATAGAAGAGTACAAATTGTATAGGAAAAGTCGATGAGACGCAGGATACTCTGGTTTTGTGGTTCAGTTCGTAAATGGATGCAGTCTGAGTTCTTTAACGTCGCTGAACAGTTGAGTGTATTCAAGGTCCAGAAAAAGGAGGAAAGAGATGTTGGTCATTCTGGGGCAAAGTCGGTGTCCATCAGTGAAGATGCAGCAGCCTTTCATTTTTCCACAACCTGTTGATGGATCGGCATAACAAATACCGCTGAATTGATCACGGATGCTCCATGACGTTTCTGAAAAAGTGAATGAGCAAGTAAGACCACTAACTCAAAAAAGTATTGAGGTTAATACATTAAAACTGTTTTTGTGCTCATAGAAATAAGTCATTATTGATAGAAATATGCGATTTTTTCACATTTGTGAAAGTTGAATGCGTGTAATGAAAGTTTCCGAGACACTTAAAAAAACATTTAAATTACATACTGTGAGGATGTGCAAACGGTATCGCCCCAATGGAGGCCAAGAGCCTGGTTGAAGAATTCATGATCCATAAGGGGAGATGCCAACTTCCGCCGTCGAAAACGATTTTGTTGACAAATGCGCGGGGGAGACTGACGTCACGACTGCTCGCAAGCGATTTTTTGGAGAGAGGGAAGGGAAAACTCGCTTGAACGGGGAGATCGCAATGTGTGATGCGATGAGCTAGACTGCTAATTTTTGTCTCCTATCCCTTGTAAATACATATATATATATATTGAAGTTAAAATAAACGTGAATATCTTAAAATTGGCAGTTGATTTTCTTTCTCCACTCTGGGTTCAACCTAATGGATAAATATTTTTAAATATTTCCGTGTAAACGGAAATATATGGCATTTCCGTTGGGCGATCGGTCCAAGGTGTAAGTTCAGACGACTAAGCTCGGGTCTCCACGCTACCTATCCCGACATAAGATGGTGCCAGCGGTAAAGATGATGTACCCGCAGTGGTAAAGATCGATGTACCGGTAAAGATTGATGAACCGGAAGCAGTAAAGATTGACGAACCGGGAGCGGTAAAGTTTGATGAGCCGGGAACAGTAAAGATTGAACCAGAGACGAGAAATTCCGAGGAATCCTGTTGAAGCAAACGAACCGGGAACAGTAAAGATTGAACCAGAGACGAGAAATCCTGAGGAAACGGACGGCGAGGCTACGCGAAGTCCTGGTGAAGCAGACGAACCGGGTGAGTGTTGTTTACCCTTTCTTTTAAGAGAAATAATCAGGGATCCATTGTTAAATATATCTTAGGTGAAGCATATTTGTTTGTTAAATGATGAGGTATAGTTGAAGCCCGGCAGTGCGGGAAATACATCCGTATTTCAGATTTTAGAATTGCGCGACAGCGCAGGTGACACGTCAGTGTTCTTAGCCAAAAGTGCTGATTATAGTTTCTCTTGAAGAATTGCGATACACCAGGAGTGGCAGAAGGTATTTTTAAAGCACGACAGTGCTGGAATTTCAGAGTTACGAATTGAGCGTTAACTCATGTGACACGTCAGTGTTATTGTTTACATGTCATTGTTATCAGTTTAGGATGAACCATTATTTTTCTCTGTAAACAATTGTGATATATGCTAGGGGTAGTCAATCAGTAACTGAAAAGGGTTTTTATTTTAATGGTCTTTTAGTTAATACCAGTTAGAAAGGAAAATATATTAGTGAATATAGCTTTTTGGGAAAATATAAGTGCGATCTATTTACCTTAGTATTGGAGTTAGGGGAAACTCCTGATCCAAATATTAAAGTTATAGGACTGAAAGATCTCATAACAGGAAGTAAGTCATACGAAGTCGAATTCGTGATGGAGATGCTTGAAACGATAGTGAGTTCACGAAAGGAGATGGAAGAGAAGAAGGAGAGAGAAGAGGAAAAGGAGAGAAAGAGACAACAAAGAGAATTTGAGCTAGAAAAGTTAAGGATAGAAGCCGGAATAAGGATAAGCAATGATTCCATGGAAGGAAGTAGTCCTACCGATATACATGTCGACATGACGAAATACATGCCCAAATTCCAAATGAAAGAGGGTGATATCCTTTTATACCTCTCCTGTTCGAAAGTCAAGCTAGGCGGAGGAAAATCGATGAAAGAAATTGGGTATCATGTCTTTTGACCCTAATGCCTTTAGAGATAACAGAATTGATTGCGAGGGTTTCGGAAGAGGGATTAGAAGATTATGAACATATGACCTCTTGTTAAAGAAGTTTAAGATGAATCCAGAGGGATTTCGCCAGAAGTTCATTCAACACCAAAAAAGTCCTGATAAAACTTGGCAAGATTTTACTCATGAGGTAACCAATTATTTTCAAGGATGGATCGAAGGACTTGGTATCTCCGATTTTGAGAGTCTGAAGGAATTGATGATAGCCGATCAAGTCAAGAAAAGAGTGCCACAGGAAGCCAGGGACCATTTTATCGATGAATGGGGGAAAATATCAAAACCTTCATTGCTGGCTGAAAAGATAGACGAATACGAATGTGTTCGTAGAACATACAAGACACAGCTAAGTACCACCATGAAGACAAATCCGGGATACAAGACCCAGTACGACGCAAGAGGTTACGGTGGATACCACATATCTCAGCAGGACACCAAACGAACCTATCGCAGAACTCAACCAGAACCGGCGAAACATGATTCCAGGCTTATTTGTTTCTCATGCGGAATGGAGGGACACATGAAGAGGTTCTGTCCAAAGTCGGATAAAGGAAGACCATATCACGATAATAGAAGGAAAGCGAATGTGAATAGGATCATAGCTGAAGAAAGCGGTGTGGGGATGAGGAAAGGACACCGAATACGGGCGGAACGGCGGTAGCTAAGGAAAGATCATGGCGAGACAATCTTTGCCCCTAGGAAAGAATCTTAATTAGTGTTGACGGGAGGGAGGCAAAAACCCTTATTGATTCTGGGACTTAAATTACCGTCATACGGAAAGATATTGTACAAAATCTGTCGCTGGAAGAGAAATCGTCCATCTTTATTAAAGGAATCTTCGGTCCAGAGGAGAAATGCCCGTTAATGAACGTTCCCATAGGACTGATCATGGGAGGTAGGGGTGATGTGCTTCACCAAGAAGTCCTCTGCGCAGTTGCTCCCTCATTGGTGGAAGACGTGCTGTTGCCCCCAGATATCCGAGACATGCTCAGAGGAAAGCAGGAATTAATTTCCACCGATATTGGTTGTGGAAACATCTTGGAACCACCTACAAAAGAGGGGAACACAGAAGGGAATTCTGTTGAAGTGAATAAGAACACAGAAGTGTTAGTGGTAGAAAGCACCGACGGAGACCAGGAAGAAGGAATGTCGAAGACGGAAAGCTTCCGTAAAGAGCAAGGAGTGTAGAGAGCTGGAAGAGACCAGAAAACAGGCTAAACAAGGTAGTGGAGGATTTTTCTTTAACGATAGTTTGGTCTTTCATAAGACAAGATTCTTGGAGAGAATGTATGTCAATTGGTTCTTCCTAAACGTAGAAGAAAAGAAGTTCTTAGATTAGCCCACTGCTCAAAGTTTGGGGAACACATGGGAGCGAGGAAGACAATAGAAAGAATTAGATATTCGTTCTATTGGAACGGGCTATCGAGAGACAGTTTTGTTTAGCATGTGAAGGTTGTCAGTTGACGAGAAGGGTCAAACACAAAGATAGGGCCCCAATAACTCCCGTTGCGCGGCCAGAATTGCCCTTCCAAGTGGTCAATGTGGACATCATAGGACCGATAGATCCTCCAAGTTCTAAAGGACACAAATTTATCTTGTGTATGGTAGACCAACATACAAGGTGGACTGAGGCGATCCCTTTGACGAGTCTTACAGCCAAAGCAACGTGTGAAGTTTTATTATCTATTTTTATGAGGACTGGACTGAAAAACTTAATTGCCTCGGACAATGGCACAAATTTCAACGCTGAATTGACTCAGGGATTTGAGAAAAGAATGGGTTCAACTCTACGGTTCTCCACGCCATTATATCCGCAATCAAACGGGTTAGTGGAAAGATTTAACCAAACTTTAAAGAGTATGTTACATCACACCATTAAGGAAGAACCACGGACTTGGCACACCAAAATACCGTTCATTTTATGGGCATACAGAGAGGTCCCGAACAACAACAACGGTGCAACTCCCGGTACAACGGGTGTAGCACCTTTTCAATTGCTCTTAGGTCGGAAGCCAGAAGGTCGATTTTAAAGAATACTCCCGCGCAACGGGAGTTATTGGGGCCCTATCTTTGTGTTTGACCCTTCTCGTCAACTGACAACCTTCACATGCTAAACAAAACTGTCTCACGTCTCTCGATAGCCCATTCCAATAGAACGAATATCTAATTCTTTCTATTGTCTTCCTCGCTCCCATGTGTCCCCCAAACTTTGAGCAGTCGATTCTAAAGAATACTTGGACGGGAAGACACGAGGGTTTGCAGCTGGATACAACCCCAATACACGTCTATCTGGAGAAGTTGAAAACCCGACTGGAGGAGGCCGCAGAGAAAGCCAAGATAACATCTAAAATACAAGAGAAAATGGCCCATTATAATTTAAGGTCTACAAGAAAGACTTTCAAGCCGGGAGATAAAAGTTATCGTGCTCTTGCCAGATTCTACAAACAAATTATTGGCCAGATGGCAAGGTCCCGGAATCATTGAGGAGCAAAAGAATGAACATTCTTTCATTATAAAGATGCCAGACAATAGGATGAGGCACGTTCACCAGAACAAGATAAGGGAATTTGTGGTCTGTTCCAACGCGGTAAATGTCATTTTTGAAGGTGAGGAAGAATTTGGTAACATAGAAAACGCTCCAATTGTCGAAGCAAGAGACGAGTACACGCAAGTGAAAATGATCACGACACCGTACTTAAATTCTACACAGGAGGAAGAATTGAAAAGACTCTTGTGTAAGTTCGAAACACTTTTTTGCCGACCAATACAACCCGTGTGAGTAAGTCAGCACAAGATTGAATTGCTGCCTAACTCAATCCGGAGAAAACCATAGTTATTGTGTACCAATAGCCTACTGTTCAGAAGTGAATAGGCAAGTCCAAGAACTTTTAGAAATGGGTCTTTTGGAGCCGTCCAATGCAGACATTACGTACCCCATTGTATGTGTCGCGAAGAAGGATGCCTCGATTAGAATGTGCATTGACTATAGGGCGCTTAATCTGATAACAAAAGTGCCCAGTTATCCTATGAAGGGCATGCAGGAGTTGATCTTCACTGCGGGGATGGCCGAGTGGTTAACTTGCTTGGATTTGGAAAGGGGATATTATCAAATAAAAATGGAGGACGAGAGCAAAGTTTTGACAGCATTTTCCACCCATAACGGGGTGTATCAATGGAAAGTGATGCCATTTGGATTGTCAGGAGCTTCGGGAACTTTCCAACGCATTATGAATCAAGTATTGCATAAACATTCCGCTTATGCGCAAGCTTATATAGACGACATTGTTATATTCTCTAAAACGTGGGAAGAACATTTAGAACACTTGAAAAAAATCTTATCTGATCTGGAATATCTTGGATTTTCGGTGAAACTTAAGAAATGCATATCTGCCTCCAAAGAGATAAAATACTTAGGACATAAGATAGGAGGGGGAAAGCACTCTCCTGACAATGACAAATTATTAGCCATCAAACAGTTGAGAAGACCCATATCAAAAAAGGAAGTCAGATCCATTCTAGGACTGATGGGATTTTATAGGACTTACATTCCTTGTTATGCAGAGATAGCATCCCCTTTAACGGAGTTGACAAAAGGAAAAAAATCGGGAAAGGTATTTTGGGGCAAACGCGAGGAAGAATCATTCCTCCGGTTGAAAAATGCGTTATGTGAGGTCACTGCGTTAAGCACCCCCAATGCCGCCGAACCTTTCCAGGTCCACACAGACGCATCCCACTACGCTATTGGATGTTGTTTGACCCAGAAGGACGAACATAGAAACTATAGGCCAATTGCTTTTGTTAGTCAAAAATTGAATAACACCCAAAAGAATTGGTCTACCATTGAGAAAGAGGCATATGCCGTGTTATTTGGGCTGAAAAAATTTGACAAGTGGTTGCAGGGTAATACTGTGGAGATCATAACTGATCACAATCCGCTAAAATATCTATCCTCACACAAAACCGGTAAACCGGAAGGACTGCTCAATCCCATTCCGAAAGGCGACGAACCCTTAAGCTGTTACCACTGTGATTTTCTAGGTCCCTTACCATCAACAAATAAAAATTACAAATACTTTTTTGCAGTTATTGATGCATTTACAAAGTTTTTTTATGGCTTTATCCAACTAAATCTACTTCTGCTCCAGATGCACTTCAAAAGCTAACTCTTCAACAAACAACTTTTGGCAACCCCTCAAGAATCATAACAGATAAAGATAGTGCTTTTAAGTCAACCGACTTTAAGAATTATTGCCAACGAACAATCAATCGAACATATACAAATTACAACAGGAGTGCCACGTGGTAATGGTCAAATAGAACGAATGTTCGGTACATTAATCCCGATTTTCACAAAATTATCACTTAACGAACCCGAAAAATGGTTCAAATTTGCCCCACATATCCAGCGTATATAATGAACAGTACAGCTTCCAGAAGCACAAAATGCACACCCTTTGAACTTTTGATCGGAATAAAAATGAAACAAAAAGACCTATACATAAAACAAATTCTGGAGGAAGAACACTTATATGCTCCACAATAACAGAAAAACAAATTCTCAGAAACGAAGCTAAAACAAACATCTTCAAAATGCAAGAAAGCCGACGACAGTACAATAAACACAGAAAAAAGGCCCACATTTACAAAGTTGGTACTCAGTTTGGAACACTCCTTAAGTTACGACTCACATTTTTCGGACCCTACGAAGTTACAGCAACACACCCTCATGATCGTTATGATGTTAAAAAAATTGGTCAACATGAAGGACCAAATGTAACTTCCACGTCAGCTGATAACACGAAACTGTGGTCAAGAAACTGATTTTGAACTTTATTATCTTTGTCATTTTATTTGTATTATTTTTTATTTCTGTGTCTACTTTTGAAAATGAAAAACTTTTTCTGAAAATTGTCAGCAAATCTATTGTGTTAATCTGTCAACAAGCCAACGAACTGTCACGTGAACATGCTTGCAAACAATGAGCATTTCCTGTGTAAATATTGACTGATGTCCACTCCTGTAAACGCCATCTACGATGTCCCATGGCAACGATATATAGCTAAATTAGCTATTAACCATGACCAATGGTTACGATGAGCAGACCACGATGTTCTCTTTGCTGCACCAGTGCATTTATCAGTCCATGAAAATTTCCCAAAATGGAAGGCCGAAGCATCCCCAACATGCTCAATGTTGACAATCTACAAATGCTGAAATTGACAGATATTTTTTTCGAACTTTTCCTCTTTTGTTTTTGCATCTCGTTTCAGGTTTCTTCACTCTGCCCAGCGTGTCAGGACCTGACATGTCAAGATGGACGAGTGTCGGAATGTCTAGGCGCCAACCTGCCCACGTTCCAAAAAGCGCGGGAAACATTTCCCAAAGACCAATCGGAGCACTTCCCGCCAGAAGGCGCGAACCCCGGAAACTGACTCCGAGCGATTTGATGTTAAGACGTGGCTTTGCACGGACGTGCCACCAGGATGTTAATCCCACTATGATTTGATGTTTAATCTGATATTTGTACATAATTGACCCCTGTAATTAACCCCCTTTTCCCCCTAGATTTTATTAAAACAATATTTAATTGTAACGATGCTCTCATCAATTCACTTCTAACATATTAATCCACAACATAAATAATGTCCCAGAAGTAATCACATCCAACCAACAGGTCTAAATTTGCCCTTCCATCTGAAAGGAAGGTATCAGCGAGATTTAATTTCTCCCTCCCAGCTTTCAACACTTTCAAAGTCTCACTCGAAGGATTCCGTCTGGCCCAATTAGCAATTCAGTGACTAAGCACTCCACTTCTAAACATTTAGCCGGCTCTTTTCGATTGCGCAAGGTCAAAGCAACCACGGGATAATTTTTCTCTCGAGGATATCTTTCACCGAATGAGTATATGGACAATTTTTCATAGCGAAAGGGTTTTAAATTTAATTCTTTCACAATGCGTTTAGACACAAAAAATAGGTGTGGTCCGGAATCTAACATTAATCTACTTTCTAACGATTTATTATTTTTCGAGCACACAATTCCTGAATAAATTTGAAGAAAAGATTTTTTTCTACTTCCTTGAATATTACTGTGCACAACAGATATTTTCAGACCTTTGATCAGAAACACCTGAAGTGATCGAAGGAATTCTTATTTTCGGGATCGCTTCAGCTGGGGTGTTGGAGGAATAGGGTGGAGAAAGAACATTTTTGTTGTTCCCTCTACACAATATGTCATGATGCGAATTAGATTTACATTTTTTGCAGCTTATCCTGATTTACAAGAAATTCTCTCTCTTTCTTATTTTTCTAAACAAAGAAAACACCTACCTTCAAACTTTAATCTATAGAATTTTTCTACAGCACTAGTTTTTCTACAATTGATTCATGAAACCCGGAACAAAATAGACATTTATCTTTTATTTGCGTATTTAAAGCTGCCGCGGTTGGGGTATTATCTAGGTTTGTAATTATTCCTTCGATAGATTGGAAATGGTTGCCGATTAGTCTCAAAAGTTTTAGCATTACCATTTGAACTTTCCGTGATTTCCCTGGATTCTACTTCATTTTTTATGAAATTTATTATTTCAGTAATTTCAAGTTTTACTTTTATCTCTTTTACGATGGAAATCCAAAACCAAATCTTGGGGCAATAACTTAAGAATGATAGGATTTAACAAATGTCCGTACGAACCTTCAGTTACATTAAGTGTGAACGTAGGTTTCTAATATTTACTTCAATTTCATCATACAACTTACGTAACCCTTTAACATTATATGAGGTTTTCACTGATTCTAAAATCAGTAATTTTGACATGCAAGAATTAATAATAAAGTCAATTTTACTGTATCTATCTTTCAAAAGTTGCATGCACGAATCATAATTTTTCTCATTTAATTCGAACCCAACAACACTTTTCGCAGGTCCTACCAATGTTTTCAAATATTGAAACTTTTCAATCTTAGAAAGTGAATCATTCTCACCAACGGCATTATTAAAACAATTAAGGGACTCCAAAAATTTGTGCTAGAATCACCATTAAATTTCGATATTTCTAACTTTGGCAATTTCAGTGCAGTCCTTGTTTCGGAAACAAAAGAGGAATTATTTGCGGAAACAGTTTCTGATGAATTTTGTTCTCATCAACTCTTTAATTTTGGATTTTACTTTTACTTTAGTTATCAAAATTTTATCTTCATACTCTTCGGACGATTTAATCTCTTCTGAACCTTTCAGGATCATCTATCAAATCTTCAATATCGGAATAGTAACTTTAAATTTTGCTCTTTAGGTTCAAGAAGTTCAGTTAAAGCATCTAACCCTTCGTTAAGAGTTTCTTGACTTTTATTGACCAACTTCGTAACTGCACTTCGGACACGTTACCGCGCTTCTCGATCAATTTATTTACTTATTATTATAAATTTTGAATAAGAGTTCTATTTCAGTACAAATTTTCTAACAAATTCAAATCCTCACCTTTGTACTCCAAAAAGTAAATAAATATCTCACCAAATTTACTTCAAAGCAGGATCTCGTTCTCCAAACATGGATAATCCAAACAGTTCGAAAAGCATCAAGCACGAATCTACATACACAACACGATCACAATCAAGATCTCTCAATTTTCAATTATTCCCGGCCGTGGTGCACCAATGTAATGCATTGGTGTGTTCAGTCAGTTCTATTAACGATAACAAAAATGTATTTTAAATTTGACAAGTTCAGAGACTGCAAGTAGAAGGTCAGAGCACCTCATAATAGCTCCATTCAGTTTTTGCGTTTGCCTACCAAATTCTTACCATTTGGCGCGCTTAGCGCCGTCTGGGGTATTTCACACTATATTCACTCAAATTATATTATGGTAACTTGCTTTTTTAAGATGTTCTAGTTATTTATTTAGTATTGTAGTTTGTTCATAAAAATATAAAGACACTTACAATGAAAAGATTTTCTGCATTCTAATTTTGCACATAAATCTTTATAATTGGCAATTTTAATAGTTTCATTTGTTTTGTGTAGTATATTGGTTAGTTTTATTTCAATTTATTGGGAAATTTTATGCATTGATCCCTTAGAATACTTTACTTTAGATTCAATATTCATGGATTGGATGTTGGGGTTTTATAGCGTAAGGTCCAAAAGTGGACAAGCTGCGCCAAACACAAGACAAGCCCAATAAAAGCGCCGAACATTTAAAAATGAAGTCCAAGACAAAGATAAATTCAAAACATGTAAAATGTGTAGATGAGAATAAAAATATTTAAATAGTCAGATAATAAAAACAAGATCATCTGAAGCATAACTAATGAGACTGAAGAATTTAATTTACATATGTACAAATAAAAAATGCATAAATTTTTTAAAGTGAAATTAAACAGCTGAATATAAACAATCCATACAAGTCAGAAGGGCTACACCACTAGCATGATTGCTTTTTAAATTATCTATTCTTGCGATATATCTTCCAATTTTTGTGCATACTCTGGTGTCAAAAAAGTTTCCTGCAGACCAAGACATACAGGATGGCAACAATCAATCAAAGCCTCCACTTCTCAACCATGGTTACGGCAGCCCCTTCGCAATTTCAAAATATTATTTTAACCATTATATTCTTTCAGATTTTTTTGCGTTTGTGCCTACTCATTTTATTTTTGTCTACTTCCATTTTCTCAACAGATGAAGAATAGGTCTCCAGTATTTTTCATCTAATTTCATTTGTGATTTCGTTTTAGAAGTGTGCTTAAGATTAGGACCAGGTGGTTTGAGAATGTTTGTTTTTGTTGAACTCTAATGGTTGCATCTTTTTCTTGGACAATTGTATATTCAATTTCTTCTTTGGAAATGGTATTTGTTTGGACAGCAACGGATTTTCAATTTCTTTATTGGGAATGGTATCTGGATTGCAACTGATTTCATCGTTTTAATTAGACGGGTATGAAATATTTTTTATTGGTCTGACTTTCTACTAGTTTTTTTATTCGAGATATGAAATCTTTTGTTTTATCTTTATGCTTTGGATTTCTTTTTCTATTTTCCATTGAGGATAAGACCTGAAGTAGGATGATTTCCCTTACAATTGAAGCATGCAGGTTCATAAGGGCAGTTATCGCCATGTTCGGGTTTTGAGCATCTGGCACAAATTGCAGGTGATCGGCATGAAGTCTGAGAATGTCCAAACCTGACACTTAAAGCATCTTTGAGGATTTGGAATGAACGGTCTAATGCTGCAATTTAATTATCCTGCTTTAATGGATGTCTGCTGTGTTGAATGTTAATATTGCACGTTTTGTGTTAATAATTTTATCATCGTCTGATGCAGGTGCGTTTGGCTAAACAAACATGGCGAAGTTTCAATTCTTCGATAAACTCCTGTTCAAATACAGTAAAAAGATCAGATTCAGATATAACTCCACGACTAGAATTTAGAGTTCTGTGTGGAGTTACATTAACTTTTAGTTCGCCAATTTCGTTTAATTTCATTAGTTGCTCAGATTGCATGCAGATAGTTTCTATGAAAAGCTCACTAGACTGCAATGTATATTAGCTCACTAGATTGCATTTGGTTCGTCAGCAGCAGACTGGACAAATTTTTTTACAGCAAATGGTGAAAAGGTTCCAAGTTTCCCTTCAGGGTTATTGATACTTAAAAATTTAGGTATTGAGCAATTATTGTTGTTAGAGGGATTTAGGCCTCCTCTAGGGCACACAAAGAAATTTTTGGATCCATAGATTAAATATTTAACTTCTTCATGGTGAACCCATACCCACCAGAGTCCAACAAGGGGAAGTGGTTGCTGGGTATGGAACCTTCCTGCCTCAGCACACACTTCAAGATACCACCATGAAATAGTGCTACAGTATCGGGATGTGGATCTGCCAGTTCACCCAGGCCATCCCTAGCTGCAGCACTAACCCAAAATACTTAAGACCAGTGAAGTCCAGCACGACAGAAGGGCTAAGCACTCTGAAGTGATGAAACCCAGAGAACTTAAGTGAGCCGATTGACCAGAGCGTGCTCACTCTGGTCACCCATCTATGTTGAAGCATGGGCCAAAGAGCACGCATCAGGTACCCAGGATTCCATTTCCCCCGATACGGGACGTCGCACACGGCACACATGCAGGTCAGAAAAAGTACTGACATTTTATAAAGTAAAAACATAACTCATAGTGATGAGAATTTTTTAAAAAAAGCAAATCAAATTGGAAACTCAAAATGGAATCTTGATATGATGGATGACGATATAATTGGATTTCAAAGCAAAATTGTTCATAATTTCAATGCTGTTCACAAGACACCTGAAAGGGAAAAACAAGAGGGTGTGGGAAATGGAACAGTTGGAGGGAAAGACAAAAGATCGCTTGGGTACCCAGGGAGTGCAATTCCAGTGTTTAATAGTAATGGAATTGAAATTTGGAATGTAAAAGTTAATTCACTCATCTGATAATTGAGTAATTATGTTGAGAAAGGATTATGGGTTGAGGCACACAGAAAGCTATTGGAATTGGTAATTTTTTATTGCAAGCTCAAATTTCCAAGCTTTGTGTGCGTCGAATTAACCTAAGAAATACTTATCAATGTACTCAGAATTTGAAAAATAGACATTAGATTTCAAATTTATGTATTTTCATGTTGTCTAATTTTTTACTATCAAGTTATAAAAATAAACAATTTTTTCACCAATAAGTTATTTTTGAAAGCTCAAGATTAATGAGAAGTAGGAATTTTTTCAAGAGATGCAAGTTCCTTTTATTTTATTTTCTATTAGCGACATGATTTTTTCAAAAGCCAATCTTGAACCAATTTATTTCATCTCAAAATAGTAAAAGTAATTCAAAACATTTTACTGATATATAATGTAAAAATTAGAAATGTGTATGATTGAAAAAAATTCATAATAGTGTCGGTGGGATCAGGCAACCTTGTTTATCAAAAGGCTAGTGGCGAGAAAGACTAGTAGGTGAAGAGAAAAGGGGAAACTTAAGGAACTTACAACTATGAACAAAGGAACAAGATACAATTGAAGTAGACGGTCAGAAACTAATTGTGGTAACACAACTGAAGTATGAACCATGCATTTTATTGGAAAGAACTAATACTATTTAGAGCACACAAAATGCAGCTATGTATTTTTTTGACTCATTTAATTTCATTTGGAGGCATGAAATATGCATATTCATTCTGATACTAAATTTAACAGTCAATCTTTATCAAGGTACCCTCTATTCTCAATGCGGGAACTAAGTAGCTGCTACAATATTTGCATATTATATACTCGATGCTATTGTTGCACGTTTAAGGTGGTGAAATGTACTTCACGAGCGTATATACATTTAATAGTAGTTAAGAAATTGAAGACACCGTGAGAAGTGCTCGACAAATAGCAGGTTAACGTTTCGCTCGAAATGAAATATGGATTAAAGCTGATGTTTTCTATAATTGAAAGCGACTTATAAAAATGCTGAAATTTATCACTTTCAAGTAATGACTCAAAAGTATTGGGACGCAACACAAATTTTAATTCATTAGAATTCAGTAACTGTTACAACACTAACTCCCTTCCGTTTCATTAAGAACTTTGGACCATATACTAAATTGACTGTAACGATGAAAACGATATTTAGAAAAAATATTTCTTGACATAAAGCGTATAAAAGGCCTTTCGCAAAGAATTCACCGAGAATTCCGTTATTCGTTTATATCTATAGATGTATCAAAATTTTTAGTAATGGGGTTCAATACTGTGGACACGTGATGGTATAACTCATCTATTTGGCTGTAAAAAGGTCAAATTTCTGAATTTAAATTTTTGGAAGGTTAAGAAAAGGGTTGTAAAATTTCAAACTTTATCCTATATCACAAAAGCCATCGTAACTCCTATTCAGTTTCGAGTATACTATTGAAAATATTAAAATTTCTTATGAAACTTGCCGAATAGATCGAGAAGTTGTCATACGTAAATTAGGAACAAAATACTATTCTTAAAAACTAATTTAATAAGATGTCCCTAATACTCTTGACCATTTTCATTTGATACTCGAAATTTCATGTTTTAGTACTATATTGTTATGAAACAATTTACTTTAAAACATGCAATTTTCATGATTTTAACGAAAGTTGGTTGCTCCAATACTTTGTCATTATATGCCTGATCACTTGTATTTGCTGATATTTTAGGAAATATCTTAATATACGTTTTTAATATCAGAAACCGGATTAAATTTAAAAATCAGTTTTAAGAACGAAATTAAAAAATGAACAGCAAAAACACTTTTCTTCGAGTTAAGTAATCGTTGAAATCTTATGTGTTAGCAAATAAATTTCGAAATCAAATATAAAACATTTAAAGATGTTATGAATTTTAAATTATCGAATATTTTACCATTTTAATGCTCCAAAAAGGGCATTAGGGTACCTTAAATACCAAAATTTAAATTAGCAGCAAATATTAAACTAAGTTTATCTTTTGTAAGGTAGATGCAGATATTCTTGCTGCTTTACAAATAAATGACATGAAATGTTTCATTTTACCATAAAAATATAAAGAAATGAAGTACAAGTTTCATAAACCTAGATTGAAATGTTCAAGACATCCAAAGTAAGAGCTCTCAGAGCAGCGGTTCTCAACCTTTTGTTTCACTCTAAACGATCACTACAATACAGTAGAGCTAACCAACTTCAATTCACAAGGTATTAACTATTTCGATCATTTTTGGGAATGTCAACGTATTAAAATTAATATAGTAATACATGCATAGCGATTTTTTATTGAAAATTTAAGAGTAAAGTTTCTTTCGCGAATACATCTTTATATTATATTTAAACTAGTGGTTTTAGACAGTTGTCCAATTCACACTTAATTTTCAAAGTAAAAGTAGACCCATGCAGTAGAAAAACTTCAGCAGACTTTAAATTGTACTATTCTCAATGTATTTGATCTCAAAGGAAACGCTTGTCAAAAGCTAAAGCAATGATTCCACTTGGAACAGATCACTAATATCAGATCTCCAACTGACTAGATTGAAATTTAAAAAAGTACTTTTGGAAGTCCCTTTACAAGTTACTTATCAACTTTTTACAGATCATCTTCCACTCGACGATAAGCTGACTTCTGGCGATAAAATTTAAAGGAAAATACAGTTAATGAAATTCCACCTTTCTAGGAACTAAAGTTAATCTCTATATTTAAGCAGCTTTTGGAGAGCAAATAGCTAGAAACAACTTTCAATTGCACTGTTTTTTTTGTAAAACAAAACTATTATAGTACTGCTGTCAAAGAAACCCTACTTCGATTACTGTAAATGTGTCAGAAATGTAAAAATATGCGATTTGAAATATTTAACATATAAAATAACCACAGTGAGTCCGCCTGTTACGTTCTGCTGCAGTTTATTATAAGGGTGGGAGAGTTGCATTCATTGGAATACCACAGGTTGAGAGCCACTTGTTCTATAGAGAGGTCATCTGGAATGACCCATCCGGGAAAGGACAGGACATCCCCTGGTTGAAACGAGCATACACACACTACCGGGAAGACCCCGGCTGGATGAAGCTTTATTATAAAAATGAAAATAGTGTCAATGGGGACCACACATCGTAGGGTAGGTTTGACCATTAAGAGGAACACATGAGTACAGTTCATAGCAAGAGTCGATGATATAGGTAACTCAGGTTCAGTTCGTAAATGGATGCAGTCGGAGTTCTTGTGATATCATCCAGAAAAAGGAGGGGAAAGATGAGACAGATGTTGGTCATGCTGGGAGAAGTCGGTGTCCACCAGTGAAGGCACCTGTTGGCGACGGTCCGGGATCAATCCCAAAGGGAAAGATCCGAGGACAACACAACGTAATTTTGAATCACGGTCATATGACAAGATAACACCAGAGCTTTCATCCCACTCTCCAATCCTGAAAAAGTTAAAGTGTAAGACCAATGCAACTCAAAATATTACGGTTATGTACTTTAAAAACTGTTTTTGTGCTCAAAGAAACAGAATGTTTTTTCACATTTGTGAAAGTTGAATGAGTGTAACGAATGCTTCCGAGATATAGTAAAAAGTGCTAAAAACTTAAATATACATACTTTTTCATGCTCAGTTATCAGTCCGAAATTTCATTTTAAATAAACACATTAATTACATAAGTCGGTTTATGCAGTAACTTCATCAACTTATTTGAAAAATAAAGTACTGTAGAACAGCCATGCTAGAGCGGGATTCGAACCCAGATTTGTTGAATCGAGACTGGCAGTTACTCGGTCACCAGTCACGTTTACTGATAAAATGGATTGGATTTTTGGGGTTTTATAGAGCAAGGTCCAAAAGCGGACAAGCGGCGCCATACTGACAAAATGGTACAAAAATATTGCAGCATCCTCTTCGACTTAAGTTGCCACCGAACATCTGATGATTTCATCCAACCCGTTTACTTAAAACATCGTAACGAAGTATAAACTATAAGTTATTTAAGATTAGTTCTGTCAGAGGTACGGATAGGTAAGTATTTAATTAATGTCGCACTGGAGCAACTTGGAGAAGTTCCGGGATCAACCCTCAAAGGGAAAGATCCGAATCTTCAATCTTTGATTTTTATTCTTTTGTTACGTGTGTACCATACATATACCAACAAATTTATTTCGTGAATGCTCTTTGACAACATTTAAAATTATTTAGTTCCCATTTGGGATTATACTCATTTCATCACAATACACTTACATTCATCAAATCCAAATATTCTTTTTCCATATGAAGATCCGAATTCAACCCGTGGATTGAAGAAAATGTCCGAGTGCAGATTGCGAGATCTTCCTTCCATTCAAGGACCTCCGTTTCAAGAACATAATCATTAAGAAAATAATATTAACAAATTAGGTGAAATGTTAGTTTGTGAGTAGCATTATTCTATTATCCAACCTTCAACAGAAACATCTGACGCGCACAAGAAACCCATACGCGAAGCACTGACACTCGAAGTAATGATCCATGCGCTAAGAAATGATTCAAGTATTAAGTAATTTCATGCACAAAAATACGCACTAAACAATGACGCATGCACAAAAACGACACATAAGCACAACACACAAAAAACAACCGACACAAAAGGACAACACGAACAAAAAGGACAACACGAAACAAACATTTTCTTTCCAAGTCCATTTCATGGAAAGACGAAATTATAGTTCGTGAATGCTCCAACTTAATTCAATCTACAATTTTGAAAAATTTTAATTTTAAACCTAGAGATTTTTTTAAATTTTGGGCAATTTATTCTTTTAACCCTCTGAGTCACAAGATATTCCAGTTGCGTAGTATTGCTTTTACCCTGCAACACACGATTCAATAACGAAATCTAATGGATAAAGGAATCCTAGGTAAGATTCCCTTCAGGTGAAGGGTTTTTTGACAAGACGCGTGAAAGTAAGTGCCACATTGTCTACCAAAAAGCACTTCATGGAGTTGAGTTACACTGCTATATATACAACTGTATTGTTAGTTTGTTGTGGCTAATTTCGCAAGTTCAAAACTGGTCAAAAATTGTGCAGTGAAGACTGCAGGTTATATGCATGTGAACCTCAGAGGGCTAAGAGCATTTTTATCCTTAATCTTTCAGATCTGCTTTTGTTAAAAGGGCACTGACGGAGCGTGATTATGATATACATCATACTATAAATGAAAAAAATTATTTTTTATTTTCCTCTTGCGTATTAATATCAATCCTTAGTTTTTAATTATCACCAATAACAAATCTATAATTAGTAATTGAGACATTGACGTTGAAAACGAGGTAAGCGCCAAATACAGGACAAGCAAAAAACCATATAGGAACATAGGAAAAAGTAACTCGTCAAATTTAGTTTTTGGCGCTTATATAAAATAAGGTACTTAGACTTTAATTTAGTAGGTGAAAACATGCCAGTAAAATAATTCAAATGAAAAAATATTTTTAAGGTGAGTATTTTACTTATACTAGGTATGTATTTTACTAACTTTTACTGCACTGGAGCAACACAACGGGCTATTGACAACGAATTTTGAACCACGGTCAGTTGACGAGGTCACACCTGAGCTGGCACCCTGTTGTCCCAACTACCACATCACGCCAACGTGAGGACATTTGAGGTCGCGACAGATTTAACGTGCACCAGCCTCCTTTGTACACGACGGTCTTTGGCTGGATTCGAACTCGCAATCCTACGGTTGCTAGTCCGTTACTCTTCCAACCGGGTTACCGCAGCCCAAAAATTTTTAATAAAGAAATAGACCAATATTAATTACCAAGGGAGATTAAATTTGTGATAATAGAAAAAAGATAAATATTAAAATATGACTAAATCTTATTGCCGAGATGACATCCTTTGGCTGACCATGTCAATAGGATGATTGATTTTCGGTAATGAATACATTTTAACATCTATTAAGTTAAATGAGCATTAGCAGACAGTGATGTTGAAAAAATAACTAAGTAAATTAAAGACTGCAATGTCTTTGTGGAGTTGGCACCACCAACACACCACGATCTTCAACTGGACGAAGCTTCGAACTCACAACAGTCCGGTTACAGATCAACGACTCTTGTCAACTGGACTAGAGATCTTCTCTGCTTGGATTCAGTCGAAGTTGCCGATTCGGCAAACATTTTATAATTTTTAAACAAGTCATACTAAATTTCAGAAAAACAACTTTTTTCATTAACCCTCAGCAAAGTATCTCGTCATAATCAGAGCCGACCCGATTTTGCAAATTATCGACATCGGTTAGATCTCGATAGACGAGATCTCGTCGAGACCAAGGTAGTTAATTAACGATGCACTGGAACATGACCACGGGCTACTAGCGACAGTGTGGGATCGATCCCGAAGGGAAAAATCAGAGGACGCCTCGTAATTTTGAACCACGGTCAATGATGAGAACACGTGAACCTACTCTCCAAATTTCCACACCACGCCAACGAGGACAGTTGGGATCGACACATTTGACGTGCATCCCTTTCTACACGGTCTTTGGTTGGATTCGAACTCACAACCCTCCGGTTTGCTAATCCGTTACTCTTCCAACCAGCCTACCGCGGCCCTCTTTTATTGGTACATTGGCTCTTGAAATTAAATAGTGACTGGGAGACTTATTTGAGTTGAGGATGCAAAGTATAAAAATCTTTCGTCACAATTGTAGCAGGTTCAGCTTCGGCATTGTTCCCGGACCGTCGCCCAATAGCCCGTTTCAGTGCGATGAATTTCAACTACCTACCTGTAGCAGTTTCAGTGTTTTCCATCCGAACACGGAAATCAAGTAGGTAGGTATTTTAATGAACGTCGCACACTGGAACAAGACAACGGGCCGCAGCCAAAGCACTTGTGAAATAGTAGCATCCATTTA
This sequence comes from Meta bourneti, assembly GCA_933210815.1. Classification (NCBI taxonomy): domain Eukaryota; kingdom Metazoa; phylum Arthropoda; class Arachnida; order Araneae; family Tetragnathidae; genus Meta; species Meta bourneti. The sequence continues at coordinate 21,692,456 of OW119931.1, forward strand.
TAAAAATACTCCTTAAACCCTTATTTAAAAGCAATTGTAGATGCTCACACTCGAGCAACACAACCGTCTATTGGCGACAGTCCGGGATCCTTCCAGAAGGGAAAGATCCGAGGGCAACACCACATAACTTTGTACCACGGACGGTCATGACGAGAACACTTGAGCTGGCACCACTCTCTCCTCACCACTCCAACATGAAGACATTTGAAACCACGGCAGATTTAACGTGCACCAGCCAGTGTACACGGTGGTGTTTGGCTGGACCATTCAACATGTAGGATTTTCCCTCCTTCCTGAATAACAATTCCGAGGCAACGGTATCCCTGTTGGAATAGCAACGGATTAGTAACCGGAGGGATGCGAGTTCGAAACTAGATCCAACCAAAGACCGTCGTGTACGTGGGAGCTGGTGCAAGTTATAAATCTATCGTGGCCCCGAATGTTCTCACGCTGGCGTGGCTTGGAAGTGTGGGGTGCCAGTTAGGGTTTTGACCTCGTCATTAGACCGAGGTTCAAAATGACGAGGTGCTAACCTCGAACATGTCCCGTCCAGATTGATCCCAGACCCTCGCCACTGGCCCGTTGCTCCAGTTCCAACTACTTACCTACCGTAACAGTTACAGGAAATCCGTAATGATTGGCTTCTGTTCTATCATAGCATGCGCACGACATAAATTGGTAATAACATAAATTAGAATGCATAATCAAGAAAATGGGAAATAATCGCTGAACGATTTTATTTTTAGGCGATTCCATCTTCTTTAGAGGCTGCAAAAGATCCATCCTGTTTCATCCATACGTACAGCTCTTTTGGCACGACGTTCATAGCACAGCTAATTATAAGGTACAGTAGCCCTTCTATGTATTGCGTTTTTAACAAGTAAATAAAAAGTCCCGTATAGAGGGTTGGCTTAATGGGCCATATTTGCCCCATTCAGACACAATACAATGTCTAGTAAGACATACAAACATAAGGAAAGTTTTTCTTAAGTAAAAGTTTTAGTATAATAGCAGTAGAATACGCTAGCAACCTACGAGAAGGTGGCGGCGCGGTTCCGATTCCTCCCTAGCTTTATTTCTTGTCAGTCAAAGAGCGGCCATCACAATCTGCTGAGTGTTCTTTTTATTTAAAATTACGTAAAACTACAATAGGGTAGAATAATTTTTTGTGCACCGTAGTTATAAAAACATTTTCTACCGTATTGTAAATATGCTTACGATTTCCTTTCCTACCTTAGATTAGATTAGCTTCGCACTGGAGCAACACAAAGGGCTATTGACCACGTTCCGGGATCAATCTCGAAGGGTAAGATCCGAGGACAACACCACTTCATTTTAAATCACGGTCAGAAGACCAGGCAACACCTAAGCTGGCACCCCACTCCCAAACTTCCACACCACACCAACGTGAGGACATGAGGTCACGGCAGATTTAACGGGCACCAGCCCCCTTTTTGGTTGAACTAGCAACTGATTGCTCTAATCCTACACTCTTCCAACCGGGCTACCGCGGCCCATGCTCTTAGGAATAAGAGCCCCAACACTCCAAACTCGATGATACCTGTAGATTGCCAGTGAAACATCGTTGAAGAAAAGTCCCAAATCAAAAGGCTGCACAACTGGTTGTAACAGGTGGCCTCCATCTACATAAACAGCGAGATTTCCCTGCTGTTTGTTCGCAAACTTACACCTGAGCTGCCATCATACACTACGCCAACGTTAGGAGAGTTGAGACCACGACAGATTTAACGCGCATCAGACCCCTTTGTACACGACGGTCTTTGGCAGGACCGAGCTTCCAACTCTCAACCCAGAGGATTCTCCGGTTGAAATTTGAATATGCCGCTTTGGGATAACGTAGCGAGACATCTAAGGAAGCGAATGCACGAGTACCGGCGTGGTTGTGCGCATGCGCGGGCGCCCGCACATGACGCAGAAGAGAAGCATGCAGTTGTGTGTTCCGTCCAATTGATGCGGCAGTGCGTGTGAGGACATCATGGCGTTCACATTGCAAAATTCGACGATTGAGGAGCAGCGAGGTGTTATCAGATTTCTGATTGCGGAAGGTGTTAAACCGGTAGGTGAGACACTCCGTAGCCTACGCAAGTTCACCAAGAGCAAACGGCCTGGGCTGCTCACGGAGGAAGTGATTCTGCTCCACGATGACGCGCGTCCACACGTCTCCAGGGTCACACAAAGTGTACTGGCCAAGTTCAAGAGGGAGCAGCTTGAGCATCCACCCTGCAGCCCGGACATATCGCCCTACAACTTCCATCTGTTTTGTCCGCTAAAAAACATCTCAAAGGGAAGCGCTTCAACTCGGACGACGAACTGAAGGACACAGTGGAGGACTGGCTCTTGTCACAACCACAGGAATTCTGGGAACAGGGAATCCTTCGGCTCGTGAAACAGTGGGATAGTTGTGCTCAGTCCTCTGGTGATTACTTTTGAATAAAGACTTCAATTATACCCAGTGTCGTTTCGTACCTTTTCATTTGAACACCCCTAGTAAAAGGAGATATAAAAAGGAAATTTCTAATGCATATGCACAAGGAACCGTATTCATGTCAAATGGAGTAATTTCTAATGACTACCGATTACGAATTCAAAGTGATTTCTCGGTGTCTCATTCAATAAACTTTGTGTTTCGAAGATTTCAAATGGTTGCTGTTAATTTAAATTTAGGTGGGTTTTTTAAATTAACGTCGCACTGAAGCAACACGACGGGCTATTGGTGATGGTCCGGAATCAATCCCAAAGGAATTAGATCAGAGAACACCAAGTAATTTTGAACCCCGGTCAGATGACGAGAATTTAAATTTAGGTTGGTTGGGTTTTATGGTGAAAGGGAATTTGACCATGTTGCGCCAAAAGCAAGACAGACAACATAAAGTAATGGATATACACAAGGAAAGTTTTACTAACAGAGAAAAACACCCAGGAGGAAACGAACCGGCGACACCCACAACGAGCAGGTTGCAAGCGCAGTGGGCATACCCACTGAGACCAATTCAAATTTAGGTAGGTAATTGAATTAACGTCGCAATGGACAAATACAACAGGCTCTTGTCGACGGTCCATCCCGAATGGAAAGAGCCGAGGTCAACACCTTCGTCGCTTTGAATCACGGTTCAATGACGCGACAACACCTGAGCTTGGACCCTTTTCTTAACACCTCCAATTTGGAAAAATAGGAGTTCAGCTTCAAAAAAGGTACCCCATCGCCTACGTTACAAAATAGTAGCAAACCGTGACCTTTTAATCGATCTGGTCTTGTCAATATGGATGCTGGAGATTTTTGCTGCTAGTACTGACGGCTCAAACAGTGAGTACTTACTGCTTCACAAGTAGCCGTCCGTCTCTTGTAGGATTTAATTTACTTTTACCGCATGCATCAAGATTTTTTTCTCTAACATCCAATGTTATATTACCAATACAGTGAAATTTAGTGATATATATATATATAAGACTCAGCCCCGACACGCAATCTTTAAAAAAATATTCTCCAAAAACCTTTTTCGAAAAAGCACTGGTCTATGAAAATCAATAAAATAAACGACTGAAATCCTCTCAATTCTGAAAATTTAAAAAAACATCCAGGTCCAAAGACCGTACAGTACAAAGGGGACTGGTGCATGTTAAATCTGCCGTGGCGTGAAATGTCCTCACGTTGGCGTGGTGTCGAAGTTTGGAGAGTGGGTTTACCAGCTCAGGTGTGACCTCGTCATCTGACCGCGATTCAAAATTACGTGGAGTTGTCCTCGATCTTTCCCTTCGGGGGTTGATCCCGGACCGTTGCCAATAGCCCGTTGTATTGTTCCAGTGCGACTTTAATTGAAATACCTACCTAAGTGACATACATAAAGCAATGATTGACTGCATTGCCTTCAATGGCGCAAGGACTCTATTTGGCCAAGCTGTGCCTAACACATAGACAAGGGCAAGCAATGACGCATGCACAGTAGCAACACTCATGCAAAGCAATGACACAAAGCAGCGCACACAAAAGAATGAACAAGGCGACATATGAGGGAAGAGATGACACCACAAAGAAGGTTGGATTGGATTTTATGTCGCAATGGCCATATTTGGCCAAGCTGCGCGCCAAACACGAGACAGAATGTGAAGTAATTGTGAAAAGGATGGAGCAGAGAAAGATCGCTTGGGCATCCTGGGGTCGCCAAGTAAATGAACATGCACAAGGAAAGCTTTACTGGCACAGAAGATGAACTTGCGGTACCTGCAACTCGCAGATCGCTAGCACAATGGGGAAACCCACTGAGTCATGGCGACTCCCACGACCAAATTGACAGCACTTAACAAAACAATGAGGCATGCATAATAGCAACATACAAGTGCAAAGAATGGACACATACATAAAGCAGTGACATGCGCACAAAAAACGCGTGAATAGAGCAGTAATGAGCTATGCGCATGCATAAGTGGACAGACATGCAGAAAGGAATGACGACACAAGATAAGCAGACAGAACAACACAGGAGTACACATAAAAGGACGACACAAACACATAAAGGACAACACAAACACATAAAGGACAACACACAAAAAGACAACACACATAAAGGACGACACACACACAAAAGACGACACAAACACATAAAGGACGACACACACAAAAAGACGACACACACAAAAAGACGACACACATTAAGGACGACACAAACACAAAAGACACAAACACAAAAGACGACATACACATAAAGGACAACACAAACACATAAAGGACAAAACAAACACATAAAGGACAAAACAAACACAAAAGACGACATACACATAAAGGACAACACAAACACAAAAGACACAAACACAAAAGACACAAACACAAAAGACGACATACATATAAAGGACAACACAAACACATAAAAGACGACACAAACACATAAAAGACGACACACACATAAAAGACGACACACACATAAAAGACGACACACACATAAAAGACGACACACACACACAAAAGACGACACACACACAAAAGACGATACACACAACTATTACCACTCCCATAGTAGAAAAATGAAATTTCCAGATTTGAAATTGGTGTTAACAAATCTACTCTATATTATTGGGTTGCCAAAAAGTTCGTTCGGTGTTTAAATTAAATTTTTATCGTCACAAATAAGAACGTATCGTAATCCTTTTTGCATTACCATCTTTCAGGCAACTTCATTACCCCCTCCCTCCTCCCCAATTTATTTTCGTTCTGGGTAAATAACTATTCCAGGTGCAGTCTTGCAATAGAATGTTTTTCCATTGGGAAAATTTTGTAAGGATCGGACTCAATATAAAACCGAAGATCTGGCGAGTACGGCTGGATGAGTCAAAACTTCCCGGACGAGCTGTAAGTTTCTGCCAAACAAACATGCGTTATCGTGGTAGAAGATTTTCTGGTTTTCCGGAAGTTTATCGTTGGTTTTTAATTGGTCTAATTAGGAGCAGTACTGGTTGAAACGAATCGTTTGGCGGAAGGAGCTTATCAAGTATCCCCTTCCAAAGCTTTGGAAGTTGCCCTTTGGGTGATGAAGGGTGGGGTTCATATTTCTTGCCAGCTCCACGATTTCTTTCGTCTCACATTTATTGTCACGATTTGTTTTAAAAACGGAAAGTTTTCATTGCATTTAAAAAACCGAACGAACTTTTTGCCAAACCAATAGTTGCATTGCGACTGTTTGGTTTGCTCTCAGGTATAGGAAAAGGAATCTTACCCCAAGGGGACAGAGGGGTGTCTTGTCCTCCCCTTTCTTACCTCGTTCTGGTGGGGTAAAATTCCACCTCCTTTTCTGTTACATAGCTCCCTTGACCCTCCAAGTGGTTTCGACGAGATCTCTCCCATCAACATTTAAGCAATTTTACTAATGACGAGATATCTCGTCACCAAGATGAGGCTAATTTTTTGATGACGAGTCAAGATCAAGTCAGTTTTGCAAATGACGAGATATTGCGTCGAGACAACCACCAGGAGGGTACAGGCAGGTACAAGTCGCACTGGAGCAACACAACGGGCTATTGGCGACGGTCTGGGATCAATCCCCTAAGGGAAAGATCCGAAGACAACGCTACGTAATTTTGAATCACGGCCAGATTACAAAATAACACCCGAGTTGGCACCCCACTCTCCAAACTTCCACACCCCGCCAACGAGAGGAGATTTGAGGCCATGACAAATTTAACGTGCACCAGCCCCGTTTGTTCACGGTCTTTGGTTGGATTCGAACTAGCAACCCTCCGGTTCCTAGCCCTTTACTCTTCCGACCGAGCTACCATGGCCCACCAGGAGGGTACAATCAAAAAGGACAGCAGGATGGATGATTGGCCGTGTTGTCGAGGGGTGTGAAAATGGAGGTGACACGAAACACACATTCTTTTAAGGCGCAGAGCTCAAGTACAGCCCTCATCGCTAAAGCAAACGAATACAAATTATGCATCACATCTCGCCTTTTTTAATTTAAAATTACGTAAAGCTTGTTAATTTACATTTAAATTACGACGTTACCCTGAGGGGTTCGCAAGCATATATCTGATCCGCAGCCTCCACTCTTCTATGCGTGCTTCCTGAGCAGCTTTACCTTTTCGACCAACACAATCCTACCAGTATTCTATCAACCGATAAATGTACTTGTTTACCCACCATGTGGGGGAAAAGAAAGCTAACTGCATTTCTAGGAAATCTCGCGACCTTCAGAGGGTTGAACTCATACTAAATCGGGTGGAATAGTTTTGGAAAGATAAATTCATCCACACTTTCGAGACGCCGAAATCTCGACCACTTCAGTTTAGACAGACTGCTCGAAACGAGTCACCTTTGAATTCAAAATCCAAGAGAAACAGATCGATATTTCTTCCACTGCTCGCAAATTCAGAGGCCAAGCAAAGAACGATATAGCCGATTGTGCGATATATCGATACTCTAAACGACCTATCTTAAAAAATTAAGAGGTAGTTGAATTTACGTCCAAATGGAGCAATACAGCGGGCTATTCACGAATACATCTCGAAGGGAAACATTCCGTTTAAATTCAGTCGTCTTTTATGAGCAAAATTGCCAATCTCTTTTCACCTAAAAATAATCATACTTAAATTCAGTCTCCCTCTAAAACTAACAGAAAAATTCATTTAGCGTCTGTGTATGCATTTATTTCAAAATTTTTGCTTTGCATAACAAAAGAAATTATTCCTCGTCCTCAACTTACACGTTGTGGGAATTGGTTTTACCGCAAATTCTTAGAGTAAGTATCCCACGGTGGAGTTGAGCCCCTACCTGAAATGGCACCCTACTCTTCAAACTTCACACCTCGCCAAGACAAGAATTACACCTTTGAGGCCAGATTTAACGTGCACCAGCCGCCACAAATGCGGTGGTCTTTGGTTCGATCGAGTTTCGAACTCACCCCCACCGGCTGCTAATCCGTTACTCTTCCAACCGGGCTATCGCGGCCCACAAGAATCAATTTTGAGTTGAATCTCACTAATTTGTTTTAGTAAGTGTTCATTGACGGAATGGATAAAAGAGCAAGAAAATAATATTAATCAGGAAACAAATTTTAGCAATTGCTGTTTTTTTTTTAATTTAGAACATAAACAATTTAGCAAAATTGCACTTTCAAATTGTCGGTTTGGATTTCCATGAACTTTTAAAGAATCCTTTGATAGTTTTGAACATTTTAAAGAGTGGTTTCATGGACTTGATCTACCATCATTCCATTGAATTTCCAAAAGGAATTTGAAACAAAGTACGAGTAAAAATTTTCACAAAAGAGATGAAGATGATTCTAGCGCAGAGGAATATGAATTCCAAATGAAAAGAGAATTGGGTATCCAGAACAGGGAGCAGATTGAGAAATTCTCTCAACTGTTAAAAACAAAATATTTCTTACAGAAACAAAAACTAATGAGGAATTGAAAACAATCTTCCATGCCAAACTAAACCTTTTCTCAGATTTTGTAAATTTCAAATTTACTTTACATAGTACTTACTCACAAAACACGATTCGGACTAACCACCAGGAGGGTTAAGTGCATGCCGTATACTTTGAATCCATCCAGGGGACTACTCAGATGCCTTAAGCACAGAACCACCTCGTGATATTTGTCATTCCTCAGGTACTTCCGTAATGATTTCTTCCACTGAAGATAGGTATTTTAATTAAGATCACACTGGAGCAACACAACGTGCTATTGGCGACGGTCGGGGGATCAAACCCGAAGGGAAAGATGAGGATGACAACCACGTAATTTTGAACCACGGTCAGATGACGAGGCAACACCTGAGCTGGCACCCCACTCTCAAATCTTGCACATCACGCCAACGTGAGGACATTTGAGACCACGGCAGATTTAACGTGCACCAGCCTTCTTTGTACACGACGGTCTTTGGTTGGATTCACCTCGCTAATCTGTTACTCTTCCAACCGGGCTACCGCGGTCCTTTTCCACCCAAGAGTTCTGAGTGAACGAGAAAGGCTTCTCCAGAGCAGTTCGCTGACTACCCTCTTCTCAGAGGTGTGTTGGGCGAGCACTTAAACGTGATGAGTGAAATAGGGGCGACCAAAAGACTGGCCCCTTTTTCTCTTCAACTTTAAATAAACAAGCCCAGCAATCATTTTTTTCATTATTAATAATTTTGAACTTATTCGGGCTTTGTACGTTCGTGAGAAGGAAATAAAATACTTTTCCAATCTACACATTTCTACATTGGAATATTCAAAAAGCACTCATCAAGGGTGTTTTGAGGGGAATCCACGTGCTCAAATCCTTCCCGAAATGACGTTGGGGATTTGTGTATTATCTGCTTTAGCCTATGTGAAGTTAGATTAATTCTGGTTTGTTCCTAATTGTTTTTAATTCGCTTGGAACGGTCTCCACGTCTGAATGCGTCGTGACTGAAAACAGTCGAAAAAATTATTAAACGCAATGCTCATTTAACATTACGCGTTGAGGGTAGGTATGCAGTTAATTAACGTCACACTGGAGCAGTACTGGTTACTGGGCTATTGGCGAAGGTGCGGGATCAATACCAAAGGGAAAGAACCGAGGACAAAACCTTGTAATTTCTATCCAGTCAGATGACGAGGTCAACACCTGAGAAGGCACCCTACTCTCCAAACTTCCAATACACACCAAAGCGAGGACATTTGGCGACACGACAGATTTAACGTGCACCAGCCCCCGTGTACATGCCGGTCCTTTGGTTGGATCCAGCTTCGAACTCGCAACCCTCCGGTTAGTAAACCGGACTACAGCGACCCTACGGCCTTTAGGGAAACGAGAGAAAGACTGGGCCATCGAATTATTTTCTGAATGTGTGTTTATCAAGGGAATTCTTTTTCTCTTTTTCTGAAAATGAAATGTTTTTGAGAAGGGGTGATGAGTTTTCTCTAGGGGTCCTCAAGTGTATACTTACTTCAGGGACTGCCCTACCAGTAATAAGCTGTAATCACATCTGGACCAGCTCTCCATAGCCAAGCCGTAAAACAATCTCACACCAAAAATTATTAGTGAGATCCTGGAACCCATTTCCATTATTGTATTTCAAATGACTCCTTGAAGCAAAAAAATGTGTTTTTACTTGTGAGGCTACTCAACTTATTGCGAGAAGTTGGGAAGCCAGGGGCTCAACCATCGGAGAACATCTTTATATCAAATTATGCGTTTGATATCTTCCTCCGGCATGAGAAATTTTCCCCCCGATTATTAATGGCTCGGCACAATAAGGGATAAAATGTTACTTGTAAAAGACCACCCTTCACAATGGTTGAGCCACTCCTAACAAGGACAATCATTAAAATCCATGATCTAACAAAACCGGGATTCGAATCAGCGACCTACTGGCTGGCAGACAAGCATGAGCAAAACTGCCCTTTCGTTACAATCTCTTTTCACTTAAAAATAATCATACTTAAATTCAGTCTGCCTCTAAAAACCCACACAGAAAAATTCATTTAGAGCCAGCGCCTGCATTTAAGGGGATACGGTACCCTTTGAACATTTTTTGTTTTCACATTCACAACAAAATGTTTTGATGTACCGTGTTCCAATACACATTAAATATACATTACAAATTAAAGAAATTATATTTACATCTAGAACTAAAAAATTAAATTTTTATAAAAATATTTCAATATTTTAAAATTCCTACTGTTTTTCAAATTTTAATTTTTTTCAAATATTTTTTTTACTTACAATTTTGTGCATGGGATTGAGTGTATTACTGTTATTTTCATTTTACAGATATTTTATATAAAAAAAAGCAAACAGTCATAGTTGATTTCATCAATATTTCAAAAAATAACTATTCTTCCAAATCCTTATTCCATGCACAAAATTAATAAATATATCATAGTAGACAACCACAAAAAGTTTCAAAACTCTACATCAATTAGCTAAAAAACCTTAGCATTTTAAATACACTGTAGTCATAAAAAAATAAAAAGCTGAGAAAAAGCAGTTTAAAGTTTCAAATGGCAGTTAAATAAATGAAAGAATTAACTTAATACGGTTCATTGATATAAATATTATTGTTCAAGTCATAAGTTATTTTAAAGTAAAATCCATTATAATTTCTAATTATATTGGTAAATAAATATGTTTAAATCATAAGAAAAAATGACCTAATAAAAAGCAGGAATTGAGTTTTTGCATTTTTTCTATTTTAAAAATTAGGAAAGAGTTGATACTGTTAAAGAATGTTAATTACATTATAATTCAAAAACCACCAGCATGATAAGGCAATGTCTTCCTTTTTCATTAATAAGGTATTTCGGCGTTATTTGGCTAGCGCAATTTTTTTCCTTACAATGGCGTGTAACTGCCAGTCTTCTCTTTCTTCCTCTGACAAATCCTACGATAATCTCACCAAGCAGCTAAAGTTCTAGACTGCTTGTTTAAACGGAGTCCGCTTTCTTTTTGCAAATTTTCCATCGATTTAAATGTGCCAACATTAAATTCTGATATTGCATCAGATACCGCAGTGCTGACTCGGTGTAGAGTGGCTGACGTTTCTTTGGAACAATTGCTCCAAATAATGCTATGAAGGCTTTCATTGCATTTTATGTGATGCATCTCACACAACGCTCTAGGAGCTCATTCGAGGCAAGTCTGATATTGGCATAATTTTGGCCAAATGGCTCTCGTTGAATGGTGTTCTTATTATATATACATGAGAGCGTGGTGTATCCCCACGAGCTAAAGCTGCCTGGTAGAAACACCACTGATCTCACAAGAATTGAAATATAAAAACAAGCAGAATTGGGCAGTATAACAATTTCTCGTGAATAAACACGTGTATAGCAATTCACTTCACTTCAAACTGAAAAGGCAAGCATTAAAAAGTCTCGTGAAATTAAATAACTCGAAAAGATTGAGGCTCACTCGACAGTATATATATCAGATGCAGAAATTTTGCATATACATTAATTATACAACTTTCAAGAATATAAGATAATAAAAAAATTTCGACATTTTAGTCATTTTTAGGGTACTGTGTCCGCTTAATAATTCAAAATTTCTGCATTGCATCACAAAAGAAATTATTCCTCGTCCTCACCTTGTCATCTTACACGTTGTGGGAATTGGTTTTACCGCAAATTCTTAGTAGAGTACGTATCCCACGGTGGAGTTGAGTCCCTATCTGAGCTGACACCCCTCTTCAAACTTCCAAACCTCGCCAAGGCCAGAATTACACCTTTGAGGCCAGATTTAACGTGCACCAGCCCCCACAAACGCGGTGGTCTTTCGTTGGATCGAGTTTCGAACTCACCCCTTCCGGCTGCTAATCCGTTACTCTTCCAACTGGGCTATCGCGGCCCACAGAAATCAATTTTGAGTTGAATCTCACTAATTAGTCTTAGTAAGTGCTCATTGACGGAATGGATAAAAGAGCAAGAAAATAATATTAATCTGGAAACAAAATTTTAGCAATTGCTGATTTTTTTTAAATTTAGAAAATAAACAGTTCAGCAAAATTGCACTTTCAAATCTTTCCCTTTTCTGACATTAAATGAATCCAACGCTAAAAAAACTACTTTACACAACAAAGCATTTTTTAACCAACACTAAATAAAATATTAAAGTTTTAAAAAAATTAGGGTGAGGTGGACCACAAATCTTTGTTGGACCAATTACTGTCCCCAATTAATTTAATTGCATATTTTTACCATACTTTCAGATTCTTTACTGATGTGTTTACTTTGTTTTAATTTCCAATGCAATTTTATGGGGCAGCATTCGCCCCAAAGTGGCAAGTGCATCATACTATGGACTGCTTTCGTGTGGGCAAAGTAATGTTGCGAGTGGGGAAGGAAAGATATAATTTCATTCATGTTCTCGAGAACCTTGACACTTAAGTTATAACAAGCGCCAAATTTCAGTTTTCGATTGTTTGTAGCACATTTTCAACTTTATCGGGTTTTCCTCTTCAAGCAAAAGAAAAATTAATTTTCAAGACCATTTTTCATTTTTAAGGCTACATTTCACACATATCGAAATAGATTAAGCCGCACAAGTGAAAAAACTTTAATGAGGTATGGGTGGACCCAATTCCAAAACATCAAATTTTAGCTAACCTATACATACTATGCCATCGATTTTTGAGGACGAAAAATTAGACGAGTATCACAAAATGACTTTGGTTTTGGAATGCAGGCTAAACGAAAGCAGTTCTTGTAAAACCTAAGACATTTTTCAAATTTGAAAGAACTTTTAGCAAACATTTAAGGGTCGTTTAAAATCCATAATTGAAAATCCAAAATCCATAATTAAAAATCCGTCCGTTCTAAGGGAAGTGGGAACACCGTTCATAGCATTATTGAACACACGTTCAATAATGCGATGAAAATGAAAATTATAGGTAATATACTTACCAAGACAATTGTCTTTCAGACGTCACACATAGAATGACCATTAGCCATCGTCAGTCCACATGAACCACGAGTCTTGACATTCGTTTCTTCTAGGACGAGGTCTTCCAGAGCACACTGAAAGAGAGCCAAACGTAGGCCCCAATGGAAAAGATAGCTGGAGCCTGTTGAAACACAAATTAGGGAACTTGAACATCAATTCTGGAAGGCATCCTAAGTATCGCTATCATGTGTATGTGGATCCGGAAATGTCGACCCTTTATTAGATGTTTCAAGAATCCGAAAAGTGAATAACAGGTGTTTCTGTGATTGTTTCCATATTTCCTCGCGTATAAGACCTCTTCGCTTATTAAATTGACCGAGTCTTCGTAAACGTAAAAAAGGAGGTCTAATTCTCGAGGAATTATGGGATAATTTACTAACTTTCTTCAATTTTATGCTATCAATAATGTGGCGTAATATTAATAAGATAAGTTGGGATACAAAGATTCGATAGAAAGCAAAAACGTTCTTTAGCTTAGCTTTAGACAACGGAGTTCTATTTCTTTTCTTCAGACAAAGCAATACAAATCATTTTTAGCCGTTAGTCAAAAAACAAGCCGAAAAGGCACAATTGCGCCAAATATTCGCAGCTTTGTTTAGGGCTGTCACAGCCAAAGCATTTGTTAAAGGGCATACATTTTGAAAAATAGCAAAAAAGTATCTTAAACCCTATTTTAGAAGCAATTTTAGTTGCTGAGATAAAAATCAATCGGCTAAAGTACCAAATGGGCTAAGTATGAAACACGTTGATCTCTCCAGAAATTTAAATTTTAAAATTAACAAGCAATTAAAATTTGTACAATAATTTCTCATTCGTCAGAAATCCTGTGGTTGGTATATAGTAGATGCGTACTATAATTTTAAGAAAAAATTCTTCAGTTATCTAGAGGAATACTGACGCCTCAAAATCAGTAACTGGATTTTAGAATTAATAAATGCAATTGCATTGTGGTTTCAGAGAAGTTTTCCAGGTGGCCTTTCTAAATTGGTGGCAAAAAAATTCTTTCTGAGACAAAACTATTAAGAAATAAAACCAACTGAATATCCAAGACCAAGAGAAACCTTTATTCAGATTTTGTAAACTATACTTCAATTACAGTTAAATATTTCCACTCTTATTAATTTTATACTTCCAATAGGAAGCGAAAGTTTTTTCTCAGTACACCATTCACCTTAAATTTAACCTACTTAAATTCCACCCAAAGCAATGCTAAGAGAATCATCTGTGTTACTCTCTATATTTTTTATTTCCACTTTCATTCTAATTGCAAACTTCTTCAACTGGTATCAATCAATATCGTATCCTGATCCGAAACAACTTTTTTAAAACTGTCTTCGAATAAAGCAAAAAAAGTCGTACTCTAACATTAATGTAAGAATGGCTAAGCTCAAAATTATGTCGAAATATGCTGATATCCGCTTTCACAATGGATCACTTCTCATGCATTAATGACATACCAGACGGGCTGGCTAGAGAAGGTAATTTATAGACAAACGTCATTGAAACAATTAGCGTACTATGAAATTTTCACCATGTCTTCGTTCTGAGGTTATTATCGCATGGAGAACAGACTCCCTTTACCCATGATTGGTACAGGGAACTTGCCCAAGCTATGCTTTGGAGGGGTTATGGGATAGAAAGTCAGACGGCATTGCCAAGATTATAAGTGGTCATCTTAAAAATCCCAAATTTCAAAATCGACATGAAATTTTTCCTATTTGTCATAAATGAACGAAAAAACTTCACCGGCTCACATAGCTGTCGGTTTCGATTCCCATGAACGTTTTAAGAATCCTTTGATAGTTTTGGACATTTTAGAGTGGTTTCATGGACTTGGTCTACCATCATTCCATTAGAATTTCCAAAAGGAATTTGAAACAAAGTACGAGTGAAAATTTTCACGAAAAAGTTGAAGATAATTCTGGCGAAGAGGAATAGGAATTCCAAATGAAGAGAACAGAGAAAGATTGAGAAATTCTTTCAACTGTTGAAACAAAATATTTCTTCCAGAAACAAAAGCTAATGAGGAATTGAAAAAAAATCTTTCATGCCAAACTAAACCTTTTCTCAGATTTTGTAAATTTCAAATTTACTTAGTACTTACTCACAAAACACGATTGTTTCTTACACATGTACTATTTCATGGCTACGTTCAACAATGCAATGATCATGACAATTAACCCTCCAAGTATTTCGACGAGATATCTCGTCCAATATTGCTTAGGAGATATCTTGTAGAGAAAACTGCCCTATTACTCCAAGGGAAATGAAGATCCACGTAGGCAAAACTGTTGGGTTTCATCGATTGAAGACAGAATTTTATATATTAAAAATAAATTTTATTACGTAGCCAAGTCTTATAGTTTAAAACATACATTTTAGAAAACAAGAAGTCTGATCAGATCATGATCCCCCATCTTTCTTCACTTTTATACATTCAAAGATTTACATTCTTCAAATTTATGTGCCCCACACGGCACTATAATTGGAGGTTTGAGACCGATTCCAACATGCGGCCCCATCGGTTGTAAAACCTCAGCAGATGTATTACAATTCAACATATATATATACATAAATCTAACAAAATATTTTTCTAATAATATTTTTAAATTTATTTAACAATAAAGGCTTTGTTAAAAAGTCAGCCAAATTATTTTCCGATGAAATATAATTTACGTTAAATAGTTCATCTTTTATTAATTTACGAATAAATTTGTACTTGATATCAATATGTTTAGTTTCCACATTTTCCTGACTATTTTTTGAAAAATAGATAGCAGATTGATTATCACAATATACTTGGGGTCTTATGTAATCACACAAACTTAATTCATTTATAATTCTACTAAACCAAATAACTTCTTTAGTGCAATCGGTTAGTGCAATAAATTCAGATTCCATTGAGCTAAGAGCTATGCACTTTTGTTTAGAAGATTTCCATGATATTGGGATGTTACCAAAATAAATTAAATAGCCACTGCTTGAATGTCTGTTTGTGAGACCACATCCCCAATTTGCATCAGAAAAAGCAATCAAATTTGAACTTTCTACATTGGAAAGATTAATTTTAAAATCCTTTGTAAGAAAAACATAGTTCATAATATCAACAACGTAAGACCAGTGTTTGTAAGTATAACCATTACAAAACTGAGACATTATATTAACAGCAAATGCAATATCTGGTCTGGATCTATCTGACAAAAACGATAAACATCCTATTAAGGAACGATAGGGAAATTTCCTCATTAAATCATTTTCAATTATTTCTTCCTCTTTAACCTTATCAGGTAAGTTACAACCAATTTTAAAAGGTAAATTCACAAAACTTTTAGGAAGATCTTTGAATTTTGACATTAATTTTTCAATGTAGGTAATTTGATGTAAATAAATCGAATTTTCAATTTCTTGAAAGTTTACGCCTAACAAATATTTAGTTTTACCTAGGACTGTAAGATCCAATTTTTTGTCCAATAATTCGATTACTTCATTTATCAAATGTTCCCTTTTTGAAAACAAAACCATATCATCTACATAAACAATTAAAATTACATCTTTAAATTTGTAGACACAATTACACCAATTTAACTGAGAAAATCCTAATTTAGTTAAAATACCGTCTAATTCCAAATTCCATTCTCTACCACTTTGATGCAGACCATATATAGCCTTTTCCAATAGACATACTTTGTTTTCGGATCCTTTCAGCACAAATCCTTTTGGCTGTTTCATGTATATAGTATCCTTAAGGTGTCCATATAAATATGCACTTTTCACGTCAACTTGACAGTGATACCAACCCAACATAGAAATCAATAGTACAAACAATAATCTAACAATAGAAAAATTCACAACTGGTGAAAAAATATCTTTAAAATCAATGCCGGGTTTTTGCTTAAAACCTTGAGCAACAAGACGAGCTTTATACCTTTTAGGTATATTGTTTTCGTCCATTTTTATGCTGTACACCCACTTACTTCCAATTATGGTTGTATTTGGGGGTGTGTCCACTAATTTCCATACTTGCCTATCCTTCATTATCTGAATTTCTTCATTCATGGCAGTATTCCATTTAATTTTATCCTTACTTGCTTGCGTTTCTTCATAACTTTTGGGGATTTCGACATTGTAACACTGATCATACATGTCGTACATCTGTTGGTCTAAAAAATTAGATTCATCACTAGAAGTAGATGGCACATTAGAAATATCCACATTAGGATGTTCAGTTTCTGGCTTAAAATTGAAATTTACAGGATCAAACCTAATCTTATTTTTAGTACAGTACTTTTTAATATCATTTAAAGATCTCATTCTCAAATTTTCAGGAGAATAATAGTATACATCTATCCTATTGCTTTTATTTCTAGGTTTTTCGATTCTTCGCCAATTTGAAATGTTAAGACTTTTTAAGTCCTCAGTTTTAACTAAATCTTTAGAATCTAAAACTTGAGTTTCACTTTCCGATTTTACTTTTATATTTTCATTTGATTGATAAATAGGAATATTAGAATTAAGATCGAAAGAAACGTACTCGAAGTTTTTACCAAATAGTACATCAACAGCTTTCTTACTTTCGTCGATATGAACATGGACTGTTTCAACTATTCTCTTCTCGTTTGGTATATATATTCTGTAACCTTTAGTTTTTAAACCATATCCTGTCAAAATACCAAGTTTTGCTCTGGGTTGTAATTTATTTCTCTGTATTTTAGGAATATGAACATATGCCAAAGAGCCAAAAATTCTAAAATGTTTTACTGATGGTTTGAAACCAGTCCATATTTCGTTAGGAGATATACCCTCAGTTAATTTGTGTTCGCATCTATTTTTAGTATGAATAAATGCTAAAAGTGCTTCTGACCAAAATTGTGGTTGTAAACCACTGTCTTGAAGCATAGCTCTGACACAATCCATGGCTGTTCTATTGAACCTTTCTGCAATGCCATTTTGTTCAGGGGTATAAGTTGAAGTTCTTTCGATTTTTATTCCTAGATCATTTAAAAACTTTTTAAATTCTTTGTGACAAAATTCTAAACCATTGTCAGTTCGGACACATTTTAACTTAACATTTAGCTGTCTTTCAGCTTTAACCAAGTATTTTTTAAAGTAATCAAAAACTTCATTCTTATTTCGAATAATATAAACAGTTACTTTACGTGAAAAATCATCAATAATAGATAAAAAGTATTTGTTTCCACCTAGAGAGTTAACTGGAGCAGGACCCCACAAATCCATATGGATCCTTTCCAAAACATTTTTAGTTTTCCTTTCGTACATATAGTTTCTTTTTAAGGATATTCTAGTGGATTTAGCAATAGCACAAATCTTACAATTTTTATCTATATTTTTACAATTAAGTTTTTCAATTCCTTTTACACAATTAATTTTACTCATATTTTCAATTAAGGGCATGTTAACATGACAAAACCTACGGTGGGCTTTTTCTAGATCTAAACCAGTTACATATGTATAATTTTTAATCTTGGGATAACCTTTTAAGATATACAATTTTCCAATTCTGGGAACAGTAAACAAATATTTATTATAACTATTATAAATAATCATTTTGTTATTTCCCCATTTAATTTGGTTTCCCACAAGGTCAATACGAGCACCACTAATTAAA
The DNA here is from genome assembly GCA_933210815.1 of Meta bourneti. Classification (NCBI taxonomy): domain Eukaryota; kingdom Metazoa; phylum Arthropoda; class Arachnida; order Araneae; family Tetragnathidae; genus Meta; species Meta bourneti. The sequence continues at coordinate 21,711,000 of OW119931.1, forward strand.
TTTTTTCTCATATTAGGCGAGTATAACACATCTTTTAAAGTTATATCATAATTTCTGTTTCTATCAAAAACTGTAAATTGAATATCACCCATACCTAATACTTCCGAGGTGCTGTCCTTGTCTCCGACTAGGATCTTCTGTGGTGGTAGTTTTCTGAATGTCGTAAACATATCGCGTTCTTTACAGAAGTGGGCAGTTGCAGCAGAATCAATGAGAAATTCCCTCGGTCTTTCATTTGGAAAATTTGAAACTGCATAGGCACGTTGAAGATCAGTTTTTGGATTGTCCTCCATATAAAATAATTCACCACCAGGTTTCTGCCGATTGCATTTCTTGAAGCACTTCGATTCGTAATGTCCCGACTTTTTGCAGTAGTTGCAGAATGGTCGCGGCCCCATACGACAAACTGTCGATTTTCTTGGGCTTGAAGGAATTAATTCAGGGTCCAGTACGCATCTGCTGTGATCAGGAGTAGACGCCCGTGTCTCCTTGTATCTAGATGACTTGTTTCTTGTAGCATAAGCATCGGCCACGATACTTAATTTTGTGCCTTCGTCTTTCCGCTTCAGGTCGATCCGGCTGGATTCTGTTATTAAATGTTTAGACAAATTGTCTAACGTGAACTCGTTGTCATCCATCCTGTATAGCAGTTGTACCAGATTATCGTATTCGTGAGGTAAATGTCTTATTAGTTGAAAGCAAACTAAGAGGTCTGGGATTTCGAATCCACCTTCTTTTATCTGTAACAGCTTCTCATGCACTCGTTTGCAGAAGAGTCCAATGGATTCGTCCTCCGGCTGGTAGCGGATTGAAAAGAACTCGTCCACAAGGCCTGCCAATCGTGCTCTAGATGCTGGTTCAAAGTTGGTCTTTAATATATCCCAGGCTTCCTTACCGTCCTCAGTAGATGAAATTAAGACTTGATATTTTCTGTCTATGCCCTGGTAGATAGTTGTATATGTCCTCTGCTTCCTATAACGATAGTCTCTTTTTTCTTGTTCTGGAGCATCTTCCAATAATAGAGGTTCCGTTTTAGTGATAAATTCCCAGCAGTTCCGGTCCATTAGCAATACCTTCATGTCCGTCTTCCACGTGGCATAGTTGAAATCCGATAACTTCGGTAAGGAAAACATGGACATTTCTTGAATACCCATCATACTGGAAACCGGTAGTGGCAGAATTCAGGTTCAGCTTAAGGTCTGTGGCCCATAACCAATTGTTGGGTTTCATCGATTGAAGACAGAGTTTTATATATTAAAAATAAATTTTATTACGTAGCCAAGTCTTATAGTTTAAAACATACATTTTAGAAAACAAGAAGTCTGATCAGATCATGATCCCCCATCTTTCTTCACTTTTATACATTCAAAGATTTACATTCTTCAAATTTATGTGCCCCACACGGCACTATAATTGGAGGTTTGAGACCGATTCCAACAAAAACAAATTGTCCCTTGCTCAGAACTGGTTAGTTTGGAACAGGTTTTTCCCAAGAGACTGGACACTACAGGGCAGTTTTCTCTCGGACTAACCACCAGGAGGGTTAATTGCATGCCGTATACTTAGAATCCTTCCAGAAGACTACTCAGATGCCCTAAGCACAGAACCACCTCGTGTAATTCCTCATGTACTTCCGCGCGCGCGTCTTGGTTTCCACTGAAGATAGGTATTTTAATTAACATCGCACTGGAGCAAAACAACGTGCTATTGGCGACGGTCCGAGAACAAACCCGAAGGGATAGATGAGGATGACCAACACGTAATTTTGAACCACGGTCAGATGACGAGGCAACACCTGAGCTGGCACCCCACTCTCCAAACATTCACACCACGCCAACGTGAGGACTTTGAGGCCACGGCAGATTTAACGTGCACCAGCCCCCTTTGTACACGACGGTCTTTGGTTGGATTCGAACTCGCAACCCTCCGGTTGCTAATCCGTTACTCTTCCAACCGGGCTACCGCGGCCCTTTTCCACCCAAGAGTTCTGAGTGAACGAGAAAGGCTTCTCCAGAGCAGTTCGCTGACTACCCTCTTCTGAGAGGTGTGTTGGGCGAGCACTTAAACGTGATGAGTGAAATGGGCGCGACCAAAAGACTGGCACCTTTTTTTCTTCAACTTTAAATAAACAAGCCCAGCAATAATTTTTTTCAGTATTAATAATTTTGAACTTATTCGGGCTTTGTACGTTCGTGAGAAGGTAATAAAATACTTTTGAATCTGCACATTTCTACTTTAGAATATTCAAGGCACTCATCAAGGGTGTTTTGAGGGAGAATCCACGTGCTCGAATCCTTCCCGAAATTATGTTGGGGTTTTGTGTATTATCTGCTTTAGCCTGTGTGAAGTTAAATAAGGAATAACAAACCACAGAATTAATCTATGTTTTTAATTCCCTTGGAACGGTCTCCAGTCAATTTGATTTTTTCCTTGAACTTTTTATTTTGTCTTTTAAAATTCGTACAGCCTTGCTCTTACAATTTTAAGCGCTTTAGCTTCATTTTTGTGCTGCGATTTTTCAGTTTTGATAGCTTTTGAGCTATCAAAAACACATGGATCAAAAACATATGAAGAGAAAATCGAGGTTTCATTCATCTGAATGCGTCGTGACTGAAAACAGTTGAAAAAAAATATTAAACGCAATATGCAGTTAATGAACGTCACACTGGAGCAGTACAACGGGCTATTGGCGACGGTCCGGAATCAATCCCCAAAGGGAAAGATCTGTGGACAAGACCTCGTAATTTCGATCCACGGTCAGATGACGAGGTCAACACCTGAGCCGGCAGCCCTTTACAAACCTCCCATCCACATCAACGTAGACATTTTGGAACACGACAGATTTAACGTGCTCCATCCAGCCCCCTTTCGGTCTTTTGGTTGGATTTGAACTAGCAACCTCCGGTTGCTAATGTGCTACTCTACCAACCGGGCGTTTAGGGAAACGAGACTGGGCCATCAAATTATTTTTCGAATTTGTTTGATCAAAGGTTCTTTCAGAAAAGTAGTTTTTGAGAAGAGGTGGGAATTGGATGAGGGGTCCCCACGTGTATGCTGCCTTGCCAGTAATAAGCTGCAATCACATTTGGACCAGCTCTCTCCGTTGCCATGCCGTGAAACAATCTCACACCAAAAATTATTACCGAGATCCTGGTACCTATTTCCATTATTGCTTCAAATCACCCCTTGAAGAAAAAAAATTGAGATTTTACTGATGAGGCTACTCCACTTATTGCGAGAAGTTTGGATGCCAGAAGCTCAACCATTGGTGAATTTCTTTATATAAAATTGTGCGTTTGATATTTCACTCCGGAATGAGAAAGTTTTCCCGCCATTACCAACTCGGCTCAATAAGGGATAAAATGTTACTTGTGAAGGAGCAGTGGTTGAGCCATCGCTACTCCTACTTACAAAACCGGGATTCGAACCTGCGACCTACTGGCTAGCAGACAAGCGTTACCATCTAGGGCCCATTATCCCAAGTCCTAGCTAGACAGAAAAAGCGTGAGATTGAAACCAATCAAAAATAAAACTTCTCTTCGACTCGCCTTAATTGAATGGAACCCGCATACTCGACGGTCCGGGTTGAATCAAAAGACAACGCCTCGTAATTTTGGATCACGGACATGACGAGGCCAATACCTGAGCTGGCACCCCACTCTCCAAACTTCCACCACGCCAACGTGAAGCCACGGCAGATTTAATGTGCACCAGCCCCATTTGTACACGACGGTCTTTGGTTGGATTCGAACTCGCAACCCTCCGGATGCTAATCCGTTACTCTTCCAACCGGGCTACGGTGGCCTTTTTCCACTGAGGAGTTCTGAGTGAATGAGAAAGACTTGGGGCTGCTCCAGAGCAGTTCGCTGACGATCCTATTCTGAGAGGTGTGCAGGGCGAGCACTTAAATGTGATCAGAAAAATAGGGGCGGCCGAAAGACTGGCGCCGTTTTTCTTCAACTTTAAAATAAACAAGCCCAGCAATAATTTTTTTTCAATATTAATAATTTTGAACTTATTCGAGCTTTGTACTTTCGTGAGAAGATAATAAATTACTTTTGAATCTGCACATTTCTACTGTAGAATATTCAAAAAGCACTCATCGAGGGTATTTTGAGGGGAATTCACGTGCTCGAATCCTTTCCGTAATGACGTTAGGGTTTTGAGTATTATCTGCTGTAGCCTATGTGTAGCTAGATTCATTCTGGTTTGCTCCTAATTATGTTTTTAATTCGGTTGTGGTACGGTCTTCGCGTCTTCACTGAAAACAGTCGAAAAAAATTATTAAACGCAATGCTCATTTAACATTACGCGTTTAGGGTAGGTATGCAGTTAATTAACATCACACAGGAGGAGCACTGGCTACTGGGCTATTGGCGACGGTCCGGGATCAAACCCGAAGGGAAAGATGAGGATAACCACCACGTAATTTTGAACCACGGTCAGATGACGAGGCAACACCTGAGCTGGCACCCCACTCTCCAAACTTCCACACCACGCCAACGTGAGGACATTTGTGGCCACGACAGATTTAACGTGCGCCATCCCCTTCATACCCGACGGTCTGGCTTGACCTAATTTCGAATTTGCAACCCTCCGGTTGCTAATCCATTGCCTCTTCCAACTGGACACCCAACGTAATAAAATACTTGAGATGTAAAGAACACAAATTTACAAATAAAAATTTAAAAATAAACAAAACAGCTTTTAAGAAATATTGCATTGATAAAATAAAGTTCTCAACGAGCTGATTCGATAAGCTCTTGTATTCAAAGTTTCATACAGCTTTGTAAGCATTAATAAGCTCACAACTGGCGCTTCTATTCTATTCCAGGCCTTTAAAAAAGGCTCTCCACTTTTTGCGCTAAGTTTGTAAACTCACGCCAACGTTATTTTAAGCTTTCCATAAAAACTTCTCCAAGCTTCACATAAGCTCTAGTAAGATAAAAGAAGCACTATCAACCCTAAACAGGTTTTCAAACCCCTTTTATAAGCTCAAAAGATTTGTCTACACTCCAGCCTTTAAAAAGGCTTTTTCAAGCCTGTAAGCTCGAAAGATTCCACCAACTCTCTTCAAAGCTCTTAACAGCTTTTGACTCATCAATGACTACAATATACATACACTAAGATAGAATACAAAAATATAAATATGAAAATACGAATATGCATAAAAATACCACAAAATAATATAAATTAAAATAGATTTTTCAAATACACAATATGTATTCAATTAAAAAATAAAGCTATAAAATTAACTGCACTTCTAGCCTTTAAAAAGGCTTTTCCAACTTAAAATGATGCAGAATACCAAAATATGAAAATACAAAGGCACAAAATACTACAAACTAATATAAATTCAAAATAGATACAGCAAATACAATATATATTCAATAAAAAAATAAAGCTAAAAAAATTTAACTGCACTTGCAGCCTTTAAAAAGGCTTTTTCAGCACTGATGCAAGATACCAAAATATGAAAATACGAAGGCACAAAATACTACAAACTAATATAAATTCAAAATAGATACAGTAAATACAATATATATTCAATTAAAAAATAAAGCTAAAAAAATTTAAATGCACTTCCAGCCTTTAAAAAGGCTTTTTCAGACTAGTCAGCTCAAACGATTACACCACACCATTCCACCAACCAAAGCAAACTCTATGAAAGCTCTTCACAGATTTTGACATGACTGCAATATACTGATGCAGAATACAAAAATATGAAAATACAAAATACACTACAAACTAATAATATAAATTCAAAATAGAAATATCAAATACACAATTTATTCACTTAATAAAATTTAAAAAAAATCACATGCCTAACATATTAATGAAAATAAAGATACAAATCACCCCCTCACCAATGCCAGCCCGTCCAACCATTAGAGCGACTCCTCAGAACGTGTCGAGAACACCTGTTCGAACCTGGGCTCGAGGAAGAACATTCGGTTCGTTTTCGCACTCTGAGCACATTCCACCTCGACACACCGGCGTCACTGTCCACGCCACCGCACGTTGAGTCGGTTATTGTTGCACTCGTGTTGCACTTTGAAGTACTGTGACACAAGATCTTTCTCCAACATGTTCAGGGGCGTTAACATTGTTAAGGTTTGTTTTGGGAGCACTCTTCGTAGCAGTTATTTTGAAGGCTTTTTGGAGCAAGTGCAGAGTTTCGGAGCAAGCATTTTGGAAATTTGAAGCTGCGTGTTTCCAAGATTCATGTTGCCTTTTCGACACGAACTTCAGGGAAAGTCAGTAAGTTACAATGCGACATACGCTTTCGAACGAGGCGATTGAAGCCATCACCGCTGGAGGGCAGCACAGGTGATGTGTGACACGGTAATCGATGTGCGAAAAGGCACAATGGAGAAGCAGCATGTTGCCAAGATGGCGGAACCTTTCAACAAGTGTTCGACATTCGATTTTCAAATTCAAAAGCGTTTTTTCTGCTTTTAAAATTGAAGTCTGATCCGCATGGGTCTTATGTCATTTCTGAAGCGATAAACCAAAAATTCTGACTACTTTTGAATGCTGTAGGAAAGTTGGGAAGCCTAAAATACATTGTAATAAAGGGCGATACTATTGAAAAATAAAAATTGTTTGATTCTATTACCTCCTTTAATACATTCGGCCTTTTAGACCTTACTAGACGTGATTTTTCTGCGTGTTTCTGGTAAGGGAGAGGACAAGATTTTATGGGAATACTTTTAAGGCAGTGGTAAAATTTAACATGAAACCAACAAGGGAAAAAATATGGAAAATACATTTATTACATGCCCAATGCTTGCAATACAATACGGTGACTTATGTTTCGCTTTTCTGTACCATCAGCTGTTTAGATAAGAGTCGAAAAGTTCCAAATTTAGATGAAATATTGCTGAAATGAAACCTTTTCCCACCTCATTTATTTAAAATAAAGTATGAGCAAACTGACATATTTTAAGGATTTTCAATTGTGACTTTAATCGGAGTTAAAATTCCCTGATGTTCAGTCATGAAATTACTCAACAGATAGTGCGGCATTTGGCAAGAATAAGAATTACGAACACGCTTTCTATTCTACAAGAACAATCCGAACAAACCCTTTCGAACTTCCAAACCTAACCTTGAGGAAAGGTCACACTACAGGGTCATTCCTTCTGGAAATTTGGTGGATGTTCCCAGCGTTAGTTATTTGGGTTGTCAGCCCTCCACCCATATTCGAATCTTTATCAAATTCTTAGACCTTAATTGCCATCTCTCCTAAATTCTGTTATATTACAAGTGTTAAATATGTTCAGTGCTCCAATTCTCGAGTTTTTACTTTCGCGTTGCCCTTTGTATATTCATCCAGCTTTTCAAGACAAATGGGGAATAGGGGTATGTACACAATTTCAATTCGTATCAATTCCCAATTTAAGTATTTCAACCCGTGTGCTATTTGAATCATGTTCTAATAAGGAACACTTACTATTATATTGAGATCCAAAACATTCCAGCTAAGCTCCAATTTAATTTCAAAATGCTTGCACCGTTTCAATACTTAAAATATCATAAGTGCTTCCAGTTCGTGATAGAATTGTGATGTTGGAGGTGATGGAATTCTTGTGCCACAGTGAGACAATTGTCAGATGGAGTAATGGAGACTGCAGGCTACGGGGCGTCAATATCTAGAGGGGCGGCGTTTCAGAAATATTTATTATAATCTTGTACTTTTTCTTGAAAGAAATTTTATGCTATTCTGACAAAATGGTCAAATTAGTGATGGTACCATGTGTGGGGGGATTCATCAGGCATCATACTTATAAGTTGACGCAGTAAGATGTACTATGTAACAGAGGCCTACTTACGATTCAACTGCAAAGGAGTAAAACTTCGTTTGAACTAAATTTAAAAAATTAATTGAAAGAATCGAGGTTAATTAACTTTGTAGAAACAGGCTCGTGTAGTTATTTTTAGAGTTGTGTGTGAAAGTGAACACGGTTTAGTTAACGTAATCTATTTGTAAGTAATCAACCGCTGTCGATTAACATTATGAATAACTGATTAATAGAAGTTAATACGGTGCGTTTTATAATTTATCATTTTTAACATTTCCTAAAAGAGCACATTTTGGGTAGGATGGACACTTCTTCCAGTCTAGCTCGGCTAGTGCTAATTGTTGCAAGATTGTACTAACTAGGATTCTGACTTGAATGTCGAGTCTTGGGGCTTTGGCACTTTCATGAATTTTTAATATTTTGTTTGTTGGGTGTTACCATTTTGTGTATCCGGCCATTTTTGGGGATCGAGTTTTCATGAGATTACGTCTTTCGAATTGCAACACACAAAATCAGGAATAGTAGATGAGCAAATGGTTTATAGAAAAATTGCTCTATCGACTCTTCGCAAACTGGGTGGGAAAGAGAAACCTCACAGTTCAGATTTCTAGGTGGTGAGTGAACGTGCTTCTCCTGAGATAAGGGGAGCATTTTAAAAGAGAAAAGTTCTAGTTCTTGAATTGTCTGGGTTTGAATTTATTAAAATGTCAAACTGTTTTAGCGGATTTCTATTTCAATTTCAAAGGTAGATTTTTAGTTTTAAGGGCCGCTCTTATCGTAAAAAAGCAATATTTTTAGAACTTTTCGTCAACATCAGAACCCTGCGAATTCAGTCAGCGGCGTGGCCATAGGAGAGGGAAGTTTTAAATTTAAGTACTAGAATCAATTCAGTTTTCCTGACTGAGCGCATTGTTGCCGTTGATTTGAAAAGTGACTGCGATTTTGGTTGTAATAAATGCAATAACACAATTTTAGCACTAATTCCGGGATATTTAGAGAGCATTAGTTTGAGAAACAAATTAGAAACAGCAGGCCTAGGGTTTTCACTTAACATAGCCGCTGATACCGGCACATGTATTCAAATATACGTCAAGTTCATAATTGAAACCAACAGTTTCAGGAGTGCTAAACGTAAAGCTTTCCAGATAGATCTAATTTTAATGCTTCCAACCAAATACTCTAAATTCTATAATTTTTTCCTATTTATATTCCTTTTTTATAGTGCTTAATGACACATTACCTCTCAGAAATTTTACTTTTCTAAATTCTTTTATCAATTATGATGTGGTAAAATGTAAACAGCAAGATATTCCATAATTTATGCGTCCGTTACATTTCGTACATGATTTATTAGTTATTCATTTTATAATTGTAATAACTTCGTAAAATAATAAGGAATGGCCACTTAAGAATCGAATAGTACTGTAACTGATGCAAATAAAGTTGTTACTTTTCAAAGCTGATGCAACCGAAGCGAGGGGAATTTTTTTTATGAAAGCACCCCAATGTTATGTTTATCGAAATGAATTTTCCAATGCAAACATTAGTTTAGCTCTTTTGTGTTTTATAACTATAAGATCTCTACTTTATAAAAATTAAAAAATAACCCAATCAGTTTTTGTATTGCTACATTTACAAACCGAAATGATATTTTTGGTTGGGTTTAAAAACATCCATACACATATTCTAAATTAGTAAATCCTGCAACAGCAGTCGCAAAAATTGAATCCTCGTGTACTGGAGATTAAATAAGTTCAACACCAGAAGTACCACATAACCCTTTCTCAACAGCTGTTCACAAAATTTTACTTTAAATTTCATTTCATAATTTTTGATGACGTTTTCCATTGATATGTATGAATATAAATAATTTTGCTCCTATGCTTCCATTTTTCAGAGATGTGGAACACTTCAATATACCGACCGGTCATTTTGACCAGTTGGAAAAAAGTTTATATAATTCTGTAGTATAATGTACTGTACTTATTAATAATCTGTTAATTATATTACTATTAAAAGTAATTATTACACTATCAAAAAATCTTGTAATTTTCCCTCAGCATTTTGTGACGCATTTAGTTTATTGTGGTTGATTGTTGTAAATTATTTAGGCATTGTGACATTTTTTGAAATTTATTACTTTTATTTCACATCGTTCTTGGACTCATTGTAAATTTGGAGTAAATATTTTGATGATACCGAACGAAATTTATTTTGCATTTTTTATCCAGTTATACAATTTCTTTTCCAAAAGATTTTGATATTTCAATTAGCAGAATTTTCCACTGAATACGAAGATTCATAAGAACCAGAAAACTTGAAAGAACTAGAAGTAGATAATTGAAAGTTCCAATATACGAAAATGTTAAGTAGGTTTTGTGATGAAAGTAAGATCACAAATATCTGTACTGGTTGTAGATATATTTTTGTGGAAATTTCCTCTAAACAAACCTTAATTTATAAAATTTGCGGTAAACAAAACGATAAATAAGACTACTTTTTCTCTTTGTATGCAAAAAGTATCATGCAGTTTCAATACTTAAGTGAAAATGTAATTTGTGAAACTCGTTTTCTTATCCCTTGTATAAATGCCAGGTTTTTTTTCAGACTAAATATCAAAACGGTTTAGTAGAAATAGATATATCTTTACTGTTGGTACTTCTGGTGTCAAATGCTTAAAATCAAATGCATATTTTATAAATTTGCATATTTTGCAAAATTGATCTTTAGTTTCTTTTGATTCAATAACAAAGTCTTTTGCAGAATTTTACTTTCTGGTAAGTTAAATACGTTTCAAAATTTTGGATTCACTACCATTTGGGGACCTTTAATATTCAATATAAAAGCATTGGATAGAAATTCAAAGAGGTTTCAATCGCGTAGACATCGGTTGAAGACAAAGTATTCCGTAAAGTGATTTCGAACTTTTATCTTCGGCCATCAATCGACAAGTTCAACAGTTTCGAAGTGAAAAAATATGGCCTAAAAATACACTAACAGTATTTGCAATTCTATTGTCAAGAATTTTAGGGTAGTCCTGGAGGTGGTCATTTGCGGACAACTCGTAATCTCTACTATCGCTTCCGATAGATAGAAACTTGGAACCGTGCTTAATCGCCAATCGAAGAAATGCATTTCAGAGTGAATTTTCCATGGAGCTCCTGTGTCTCCAAATAACAGTCCTTCTCTTCCATACGTTTAGGTTATCAAAAACGTTCAACGGTGTCAGGTTATCAAGGAGGTAGCAGTTGGTGCGGTAGGAGAAGGCGTTACAATGAGGGTAGGCAAACTATCACTCCAGTGAGATCTCAGAAAATATCAGTTCAGAATACCTGTGGCAACTGCGGTTCAAAGTAGTATTAAAATTGTGAATTAATCAGAAGGGCTTGGAAGACTACATGATTTTCCAAAGGGAAATTATATTAATTTTTTTAACAAATTTGAATTTTAAATCAAAACTGAATTTAAGTCATTGTTTACATTTTTAGCATAATTCAAAATGGCACTTGGTCTGTTTTTGTTAATTGGTAGGCGATGGTCATATCTGGGGATTTGCGCTACAGGTGAGTTTTCATTGCAACCAAGGGAGCGGAAAAAAGTTTTGCTAATTTTGCCAAAAAATTTCTGAGTTCTAAAATTCCAATTCTTATTTTCGTGTTTCTGTAATACCATGGACTGTTCAAATGATACGGAGGGTAGAATTTTGGAGGAAAAGCATTGCTTACGTTTAACCTGTTCTTAATTTGAGACTGGTTCGAAACCACATGGCTGAAACTGCCAATTTGCATGAACCGAACTTTCTATTCTAGAAAAAGGAGTGTAGTTCAATTGAGGACTTTAAAAAGTTATACGGGACGATTTACTTAAAATTAGAGAACAGTAATTTTAAAATCCTTTTAATGAGCCTTTTTCACACCCAATACTGTAAAATAGTGTTATCAGATGGCGTAGCCATAACGGATCACCCACTCCTGAATGTTTAGGTTTAATACTTGCTCTACCATTCTGTTAAAACAAAAAATTGCTGTGATAATAGATAAAAAGAGGATTGATTACTTGAGTAATTTTTCTCAACTCTAACACTATTCTACTCGTTTGGCGAAAGGATTGAACGATACTTTCCGTTATTATTAGGATATGAAAAACTATTGTTTAAGAATTTAGTTTAATTTATCGAAAATATTTGCGACGGTACTTCGAATTCAAATGCTGAAAGTGTAAATATTATACGGATGTTTTTTGCATTAATTGTTATCTGAAAAGTTTTAAGACCAATAGCTAACTCAAGGTAAGAAATGTAGTCAAACTCGTGTATTTAGCTTTTTAATGTATTTTGAATGTTTAATTGAAATTTAAGGTCTAGTCCTTAAAATAGTGCTCAGTTTGCACATAACGTTTTTTCAATATGGGCACCTCCGAAATGAAATTCTAGTTAAGCTGCTTTAGTTCTTAATCTAAACTGTTTCTATAAAGTTTACTTAAGTGTGGTATGTCTAGTCATATGCGAGGACTAATTATAGACCGGGAGATAGATCAAGTGTTAGGATGTAGTTGTTTTTGGCAGACCTGCAGAGTTAAATGCATCAACTTTCGGTCACTAGTAACAACTCATGTCTCTAAGTGACAGTGTACATAGGGAATCAGAATTTCTTCAACGATGGGTCAATCGTAAATATGGCTGGTAATATTTTTAAAGGAACATGATCCCTTGAAACATAAAAAACACAAGTTCTTATAACAAATTATTGACCTGTAAAATTGAAACATGTATATACAAGAATGGTATTGTCTTGCTGCAGATCATCACAACCACTAGCTCTAGAACACTGATAGACACACATAAAGAATAGCTCAACATAGATTTGCCTTGTAATATTTACACTGGGTAATTACAACCACTGTTGTAGTATTTCATACCTGCTAACATACGAGTTTTGAAAATTTTACAAGCTCATAACAGTAAAAAGTATACGGATTTGTATTTTTGAAAGACAAAAGTTTTAATAAAGCGAGGATATCACCATTTCTAAAAAATGACGTTTGAGTCAGTGTTGGGGTGACGGAAAGACGTAACACATCGAGATATTCTGTGGCATCCATAACTTCTTTTCTTCCTTGAATTTTTTGACTTTGTAATTACCGTTAGTGTTCAAATATGCCACATTGGAACACCCCTTTTGTTTCGGAAAGTGTGATTGTGATTAATTGAAATAAATTAAAAGATATCGAGAACATCTTTTTCGAAAATTTAAGAGGCAAGGAAAAATGAAATAGTTCCCTTAGACCAATGGTCTCCAAACGTTTTCACTTGAGGGCCAGATTGAAAGATCCTGGAAGTCAGGCGGGCCAACACATTATATATATATATATATATATATATATTGCATGCTGCATCGGCCGGGTTTCCGCGGGCCGGATAATGACCCTTCGCGGGCAGGGTCTGGCCCGCGGGCCCTGCCTTAGACTAGTCATTAGACCTTTGATAGAAGTTGCTGCCAATTGCGAAACGCAACGGTGCACCAATCCTTTCAGCCGATGGTTCTCCGCAGTCAAACGGTTTGAAAAATGTTGATGGTGTTTGAATGTTTGATGGAAGGCGACTATTATTGCACAAACCAGCCAGAGGAAAAAATATATTAGTGCGTTTATATATTTAAAAATATATAAACGCATTTTGGACAGCAAATCTAAGAATAAATATGGACAGAAAGTCTTAAAGTTGCTTGTGAGCAGTATATGTTGACATCTGGACTAAATTTTGTATCGATATTTAAGTTGTTGACATCTGGATGAAAGTTGATAACGACATGCAAGCTGATTCTAGGTACTGACGGAGCATAAGTCTTGGGATTGTGATTCCTAAGAACGTTTGTAATTAGTCTTGATTTTTTGCAATGTAAGTTTTCTCCAAGGTTCTGGAATCAAACATACGTTGTATGCATAATTTTACAGATTAAGCACAGACCTTTTGCTAATAGTTATCGGTACTTTTAAATGAAAAGTATATAAACTCATTCCTCTCATAGATTAGTTGGAACATAGTGTATACAAGATTGATCCAGAAACAAGTTATTTACGCTCATGACAGGGTTAAATTCTGATAGAGTGGAAATCTTTTCCAAGAGATAATAAGCTTAGTGAAGATATTAGAAGCTTACAGAATAATGTTGGTACCTTATATCACATGATCCATCCCTTTTGTTTGATAGAATTTTAAGAACATGCGAATTGGGATAATATTTGTCAGTATCAAAACTTATCCCAAAGATTTATAGAAGATCAAGCATTGATTGAATGGGAAATTGTGTCACAGTATCAGTCTATCTCCAGAATTTATCCTCAAGTTCAAAGATAAAATCGATTGGAAGATAATTTCAAGGTATCCATGTTGGATAACTATTTTATTTTTGACCAAGTTTATCATTTGGATGATCCTGGTGTCAAAGTACCTACAGTTGTCGGAGGCCACAATTGAATTCTTGGATCTGATTGAGATGAAGTTTAAAAACTAAGTACTGTCTCCGAGGTTTATAACCACTTATATTGATAAGATATCTGGATCTTCAAAACGGGGATCTTGGAGTAATCGATACCATTTTTAAGTGTTATGTATCTTGTGAAAATTTGTTCAAGAAATAAGTGTTTTGATTGCTATATTCAAAAGAATGGAATTCGTATGAATATGCCTTGTTGCTTGTAAAATTTGTTTAGAACAAATAAAATTTGGAAATGAAAGTTATGTACTTTGTCATTTTTGTAGTCATGTTTTCCAGAACCTGAATGCACAGTAGACCACACTACAGCAACTCACTCATTCCTTTAAGCAGGAGAAAATGAATTGATCCCATTATTTTACTGCTTACTATCCTCACAAAGGATGCATTCAGATAGCACATTTCCTGAGCATAAAAATAGGAAATGAAAAATAATGAAATTTCCTTGAATGAAGATTTTAGAAGCTAGTCGTGTTAAGTTTCCGTTATAGATAACATTCCCCATTCATTTTAGGATAGGTTTGATCTTTGATCATCGTCATTGGTTTATGTCAGATTTTTAGTTTGATTTTATTTAAAATAAATTAACTAGTTTTGTTTCAGAAAAAAAAGATAGGCTATAAAACGTGACATTTTAAATGGTGTTTCAAAAGAGTGAGATGTATTTTGAGTCAGTAGGTTATTTACATATTAAAAAAAGATGTTATTCAAACATCCATCTACTCATTGTGTGGTCCTACGCTAAGTGGAAAAACCACTTTAGTACGAAACATAATTCATGGAAATGCATAAGAAACTGGAATCTATAAAGTAGTGTTATAGTGTGCATCTAAAATGGTTATTAGATTATTAGAGGAATCGCTGATTAATTTTGAAAGAGGATAACTGGATGTGTTTGAAAACTCGGATCTAATTATAATTGATGTGTGATCTAAGGAATAAATTGGAAGAAAATGTTTCAGATTTGTTTGCAATCGGATCACATCATTAAACGTGTTATTTTAATCATCAAAATATACTGAAATGCCAAATCATGGGATACCTATAGAATATCGTGTAGGATCTCCTTTAGCTCGGCGAAGTGCATTAACTCAATGTGGCGTGGACTCAACTAGTCGGCGGAGTCCATAAGGGGCTGCAAATGGTCACCAAGAAGCTGAACATAGCTATTTCTTGTCAATGACCTGTTCAATTTGACCAAAGGACTTAATTCATGTCAGGTAAACACCCCAAACGATTATAGAACCACAACCAGCTTGCACTTGACAAGTGGATCCATAGCCTCGTTGGGTTTGTGCCACAAACGAACTCGACCATCAGCTCGTACCAACTGGAAACATGACTCATCGGACACACGCTACATTCTTCCACTCATCTAGGGTCCAATGCATGTGTTCGTGAGCCCAGGTAAGACGCAAAAGCTGATGTGCTGTGAATAAAGACACTTGAGTCGGTCTTCTGATGCCATATCCCAGCAACGACAAATTTCGCTGCAGATCTCAGACACGCCTCTAATGGAATGTGGCAGTCAGTTTACGCAGTGTCGTTCGTCTGTTAGCACGGACGCTTCTCTGCAGATCTCCCTGGTCTCGGTAGGTATTTTAAATTAACGTCGCACTGGGGCAAGACAAGGGGCTCTTGGTGACGCAGTATCATTTTAGCAATCTAGGACAAAATTATTGCATCAAAATATGCTGGTTTTTGAGTGGTTCTAAGAGGGTGTGAGTGAAAAATACTGGTTTGGTACATATTTAACGATTTTTAGTTACTGTCGGTATCTGGAAACCGAAATTCAACCATTTTAAGGACTTGAAAGCGCTTGATTACTATATTAATCCCAGTTATTTCAACAGACCTCTCAGCATTTCTAAAAATCTACCAACGTAATTTCTATCTTTAGTATTCCATTTGATGTTTGGTTACATCCATCAAAACAAACTCAGTTTTAAAATTATCTTGCACATTATCTTCCCTAGTAGTTAAATCTAATTACTTGGCGAAAAGAAATTTGATGGAGCAGGATTTTGTCAAATATTTTTATACCCTAGTACAAGCAGATTACAAAGGTATAGCATAGAAATACTAAACATACTTTGCTCAATTGATATTTTTCAGAAAAAATTTGCCGGTATCTTTTCTGTTCAAGCACTATCAGACCCACATTCTAATTGTATTTATACTATCTTATGACAAAATTAGTCTCAAATAAAATAGAGAATAAAATAGTATAAAAGCACGTACGCATACCTCGATGAATAGAAGATAATGATAGTATTCACCAAATAACGCTCAAGAAAATATAGGACCTGTAACTTTTCAGTTTTCATCAAAGTACTAATAAGCATTCGTCAGAATGGCTTACAGCCAACGAAAGGAAATAAGACCTGTACGTCCTGTGGTAGTGCTTAGAAAAATACCCACGTATTCTTGCTAAGGGGACATATTGCTTTTGATGCATTTTTGACAATCTGCAACCCTAAGAAAATTGAATTTTGTCCACTTAGATTGCGAAAACGACACACTGCGACGGATCAACCTGAGGAAGATCCTAAGGCAACGCCACGTCATTTTGAACCAGTCAGATGACGAGGCAACACCTGAGTTGGCACCCCACTCCCCAAACTTCCACACCACACTAACGTGAGGACATTTGTGAGACCACGACAAATTTAACACGAACCAGCCCCCTTTGTACACGACGGTCTGGTTGGATTCGAACTTGCAACCCGCCGATTGCTAGTCCGTTACTTTTCCAACCGGACTACCGCAGCCCGTCGCTGCTCTCGATCACATAAGAGACGTGGCCACTCAATGCGCTGTTCCTTGTGGAAGGTAAGGCCTTCCATGAACTCTTGATACACCTTTGACACTGGAGCAAAGAATCTTGTCTCAACTTCCGAAATGCTATGCGTCGAGCTCCAACTATCATTCCACGTTTAAACACGTCGTTAATCATCCCCATCGGGTAGCCATAATCACGTTATTAAACGTTTTACAAGACATTCAAGAGTTCAACAGACAGCACTTACAACAACTGACTCTACCCTTTTAAAGCGATGCGAGGGCCACTTGCAAATTTGTATATTGCCATCCCATGACTTTGGCACGACAGTGTATATTTCCAAGATGTAAGGTAATGCATGACATAAGTTTGAACACATGTTATATTTTATTTAAAAACAGAGGCATCAATAAACTTCCATGTTTAACACGTCAGGCACTTCATAATGTTGCTACTTTATGGATTCCTATAAAAAGGCAACCAAAGCTCCATATGGTCATTTAGCTCTGGTTGGTTTTGGGGAGTTTTATGGCACAAGGGCCATATTTGGCCATGCCATTTAGTTCTGGATTTTCACTGACAGATGAACAAATCCATTTGTGGGAATACTGCTTCCCAGATAAGAAAAGGTATTTTTGGGTATGTGTGCAAGAAATGTGAATAACATAAGAAAACACTATAGATAGCTGTCGTTATTAACTAGTGGGAAACCATCTCAACGAGTAGTTTTGAAAGCATCTATTCCACAACTTAAGTGTCAGTGTGAAGTCTGTAAAAATGTTTTAGTAGGTAATGTTCCTGTTAATGTGTCGAAACTCAAGAAATACAAATCAACAATAAGAGAATTATCAAAGAAAAATATATCCCTTAAAAAGAAGCTTCTTAATCAAAGATGTTTTTTGTCATTGTAATTGGGTGATTTTTCTTTTAGGAAGATTGATAGGGGAAAATATCATTCAACAGTTTTGAGAATGGCAACTATTCCAAAAATCTTAATAAACACTACTACTTTGGAAAATCTGAAAACAGATAGGAGAATGAAATGAACGATTTTCAACAGAGAAGTAAACTACTTGATGTGAAAGTTAAATTTTTAAGTCAATAATCAAGTATCATTTCGCATCATCACCCCTCCATGCCTTCCATAGTAAGATAAGATTCAGTGAACAATATCACTAACGGTGTCTTACCAGTAGATATTATTGAGACATGATCCAGTAGAAAAGTAATATTTTCTTTTCCACAAAATTGTAAAAAACATGTGGTTGAAATAATTAGATCACAAACTATTCAAAGGCCAATGTGCAGGACTCTGAAACCTGCTGTTAGGGATGACTTTTTATGATATTGGAACAATACTAAGTATAATGAAAATAGAATTAAACACTAACGATAAAATAGGAGTCTAAGGATGTTGTCCCCAGAATCCTGAGAAAACGGTACCTTCTATATCAAAATTGAAGCAATAACATTTTGATCATATTAGATATTAGATTCGTAGAAAGGTCAATCTCTGCCTGATAAAACTGAGATATTAACTTGCATATCGGTATCAACTTTATTCAGATGTGAACTTAAATATCGATGCAAAATTTAGTCCAGATATCAGCATTTTATGTAATATTTTCGCCACATAATGAATTTAACGAGTTCTTCATTTAATAAAAATTTCAGTTTAAAAAATGATGGGGCGTACCGTACCTATGGAGGAGCTAAAGCCGTTCAGGCCTAGAAAAAGCAAAGGTATCCTAAAAAGTTTATCAAGTTGTGTATAAAGACAATCTTCATGCAACAACGTACACTTCATTATTTTTAAATTTCATTTACAAGATTTTAAAATCTAGATCCCTGCAATTGTGCTGTGCTCCGCTATATGTGCATCTCAAATTACTGGCCCTCGAATACAGAACATGGGAAAGCAATGTAGTTTCATCCAGATTGATATCCTGGATGCACCTGGACAGTACACCTGAATCACTGAAGCAGAACAGAACATTACAACTACTGTCGATAAATAAGAATTAAAACACATCAAATCAATGCATCTGATGCGAATTTGAAATAGTGCATTGCAAGCTTCTGGGACACCGCATGCCAGAGGGGGTCCCAAAATGTTATCAATAAAACCGCAGTTTTGTTATGTTCCTTAGTAAAATAATCGATAAAAGGTCTGAAAATTTTCAAATCGATTTCGAGTGATTGTCTATGGGTAATTTTAAAGATGAATATTAACATTGAAAAATTAACAAGAATTTAATGGAGCTAAGAGTACATATAGTTTTGGATTCAATTCGAATAGCCAAACTACCTCGTAAAAGCGTCACACGCTTCTCTCGTACGTTTGCATGTACTCTTAGAGGAAAACACCTGTCCGTACTTAAAAAGCAGTTGCGCAAATTATCTCCAGTACCTTTTCATCAGTGGTACCTCACTATAAACACCAGGAGAGCTGCTTGTCTTAAAATTTGCCCCTGAAAACTTTATGCTTGCCAGGCTTCGGCTTCGATCTGGCCATTTGAAGACATTTTTAAGGAGCCATCTGCCATTGCTCAGAACTTTTTTTTGCAGACTTAACGACAGTGCCTCTCCGAAATTGTTTTCTAAAAACTTTGCCTACAATACTTCATCCAAAACGGCTCCCATTCGGCTTGACAAATACTAGATTTTAAAAGTTGGACAAGAAACTGGTAAATTGAGAAATAGAAATTAATGAAGCCAAACACTGATGACTGCCCATCACTAAACCAGTTTAATTTCCCAAACATTCCACTCAATTAGGATTGGGAAACATCGATTTTCATTTAGACAATTAACTTACCCAGCTTGGTTGATGGCCATATCTGACAAAACTGCACCAAACACAAGGCAGACAATGACAGTTATCCAGGGTTCCACAGTACATTGAAATGAAATGTCGCTTACGATATGGTATCCATTGATTGTTCCACTTTTATTACTACTTTTACAAATATAATGGAAGATCATTGGATTAATGTCGATATTTTACATGTTCATTTAAGGTCATCGAATGAAAAATCTTTTACCTGTAAACTGTGACTGCTTCCCATTACTATGCAAGTGTTTCAGGGGTATGGAGAATCGAGAACATTTTAGAATCAAATACTTAGTATTCGAGGCCTTGTAAGTGTCAAACAAGAATTCGAATACATATTAAAAAAAACGACTAATTGATAGAAAAATCAGCCAACTGCGATATAAGACTTTTATAAAATATAAATTGGATGAATATGTAAACATTTTGGTATTAAAATACTTTTGATCAATACTACTGTATTCGAATACAAGGATCGAGTACAAAGTATGGTTTTAATTATCAAGTGCATTAATACTTTTGTATTGGAATTCATATGTATACTTTTCTTCAGAGTTGGGCTTTTCTGTAAGTAAAAACTAAATTGTCATGCAACTCTATTGCAAATCTGCCAAGTTGGCATATATGTAGTTGTTAATTTATTATGTTAATAAACTTTGATTTTAAGTGACTTTGATTGGCATCTACCCCAAATCACCATAATTTCATCTCGAATCCTGCTAAAGCAAAGCCGTTTTGAAAATTATAATACCATTGAAAGTAAAAATATATTGATTTCAACAAGCATATTAGTTTTCCTTTCCTCCTATCCAAGCTTTTGTATTTCTGAATCCATTTCAATTACATTTTTTAAAATTTTTTCAGTTTCAACATTTTTATTTTTAACAACCTGTTTTAATAACTGATACCAATTGTAACTGGTAATTCATGAAATAGATCAGCAGAAAACTGGGTTATACTGCTCCATACTATGCAAAATGTTTTTTTAACAAATATCCAGATTTGAACAATGATTAAAAGGTATTTCTGATAATAGTCAATTTGTTTTGAAATGTAATAGCAAAGAAATTAATACAATTCACAATTTAGTAAATGGTCAGCACTGTAGACACTAGTGGGTATAGCTCATAGCTTTATAATCATGCTTTAAAAAATAGGTAGGTATTTTAATTAACGTCACGCTGGAGCAACACAACGGGCTACAGGCAACGGTCCGGGATCAAACCACAAAGGGAAGGATCCGTGAACACAACATAATTTTGAACCAGGTTAGATGACGATGTCACATGAGCTTGTACCCCTTATCCACACCACGCCAATGAGGACATTGGAAGGCACAACAGATTGAACATATATCAGCCCCCATTTGTACACAATGGTCTTTGGTTTGATTAAAACTCACAATCCTCCGGTCGCTCTACCAACTGAGCTGCCACGGCCCGCTTTAAAAATAAAGCACCTAGGATGTCACTCTCAACTTCGTTAGTTTTCAATTTATATTATACAAAATCAATCGTCACTACAAACTTCAAAAAGATGTTTGCATTCTTAATATGCCAGAAATCATTTCACCATTTTAAAGTGTAAATGTATAGTGAAAATTGTTTAAATATTTTATAATTTTTTTATTTTAATTGTTTAAGCATTTTGTAATACAAAATGATAGAATTACTGAAATTTACGTGAAGTTCACAGAATTCATATTTTGCATTTACATGCAGAAATTAACACACCACGGTGGATTTATGTTGATTAAATTTAAATGTGAATACTTGACATATGGTTTACTCCCAATTTCGAGGTTTTTTTTCACTTAGAAATTGCAATTTGTAAAACCCTTTAATTTTTTTAATACCATGGGAAATGGAACTATTTTCTTTGCTCATTTATCCGAATGGGATTTAATTCATTCAAATATACCCATGCAAACCTGATGGAAGAAAATTATAAAAATGAATTTTAAAAAAAATTCTACAAGTTGTCAGATGAAATATTTTTTGTCACATGTTGTTCTCACCTCCCAATTAACTTTTTAAGTGTGCAGGTAATAAAATATATCAGTTCTCACATTGACTTTTACATAAACAGGTTTAAATCAAATTTGAAAATGGAACCTCTAAAGTTGAAATTTAAGAGCAGTTGGAGAATTACACAGCTGTTACTGTCATGTCCATGTGTACTTTTTATAGGGATGGACAAACGAACAAGCTATTTTTGGACCATATTCTATACATTATTTCGTTAAAATCGATGTTGTGTTGACCAAACAAGTAAAAATTGTTGCACTAAAATGAAGCAAACTAGTAAGATATCCACAATATTTAAAGATACTGACATTCCATCAAAACAATTTTAAATATATGCAGACCATCTAAGCATTTAAATAAAATAATGAAACATTGAAATTTAACATGATTGCTCTATAAGAAAAATTGCAGAATATTCAGATAAGATAACAAATGTGTACAACTGAAGTTAAGAACAAAAATTAAAAAGCAATTTCATTTATTTTAAACAGTTTAATAAGTAATCGAAATTGCTTTTTGATTGTCATATTTTAGTACTATTAATGTTATACAGCTATATCAGGAATCTATAATAGTAAGCCATATAAACAATACAAATACATCATGCCTCTCTTTCAGTAACAAATCCTTTTGAATTTTTTTTTTCTTTTAAATATTTTAAAAGAACCCAAAAAATATAATAATTTGACAGGTACATTTTAAGGTTGAGCAGTAGTTAAGTACTTTTTACATTTATTGGATTTGAAGTTTAATTCATGTCCTTATAGGTGGAGACCAATTAAATACATGGAAAGGAAATCTTTCCCGCATATAACAATATAAGTTTCAAATATTCCGAAGTCCATAAAATTTTTAAAAATTCAAGGTTCTTTACACTTGAGATCAAGTTGTCTGATAATTGTTGCACTCAGATTAGTGTGAAGGAAATTTATTTAAGGATTCAATATCAAATTCATACATATTTCTGGAACAGAGAACACAGTGGAAATCGAAAGGTCCAAGACCATTAAAGACTGCGACTTTCATTTAGAAGCAAAGGCCATTGAAAATGTCATCCCCTATTTTTATTTCAAAGAGCCTCTGCCCATTACTTGTCATTAGTCATTCAAGAACATTCTAGCTTAAACAAATATACTGCAACACGATTTTTTATAATTCTTATCTCTTTAATTTTTCTTCATAGACGTTAAACTGTCTATTTGGATTCAAGTGTTGACAGATTAAGTCATTAAAAAATGAATTTAAGGAATTTAATAAAATTTTGAAATTTTGCTTCCAAATTTTGAAGCAAAGGGTTGGAAAGGTAATTCCCAATTTCCTTTTTTTTTCATAAGAATTTACCTTTCATCAACCCCGTGTCAACCTGCCAGGTGAGAAATCATTTTTAAAATAGGTGTAGCATTTATTAATAAATACTAGCTTCCAAATTTTGAAGCAAATGGTTCAAAAGGTAATTCTGTTTTTTTTTTTTTTCAGAGGCTATACCTTTGTACAACCCAGTGTCAACCTGTCAGGTGAGCAATCATTTTTTAAATAGGTGAAGCATTTATTAATAAATACTGGCTTTCAAATTTTGAAGCAAATGGTTGAAAAGGTAATTCCCCATTTCTTTTTTTTTTCACATGAAGAATTACCTTTCTACAACAACGTGTCAACCTGCCAGGTGAGCAATCATTTTTAAAATAGGTGTAGCATTTATTAATAAATACTAGCTTCCAAATTTTGAAGCAAATGGTTCAAAAGGTAATTCTGTTTTTTTTTTTTCAGAGGCTATACCTTTGTACAACCCAGTGTCAACCTGTCAGGTGAGCAATCATTTTTTAAATAGGTGAAGCATTTATTAATAAATACTGGCTTTCAAATTTTGAAGCAAATGGTTGAAAAGGTAATTCCCCATTTCTTTTTTTTTCACATGAAGAATTACCTTTCTACAACAACGTGTCAACCTGCCAGGTGAGCAATCATTTTTAAAATAGGTGAAGCATTTATTAATAAATACTGGCTTTCAAATTTTGAAGCAAATGGTTGAAAAGATAATTCCCCATTTCTTTTTTTTCACATGAAGAATTACCTTTCTACAACGTGTCAACCTGCCAGGTGAGCAATCATTTTTAAAATAGGTGTAACATTTATTAATAAATACTAGCTTCCAAATTTTGAAGCAAAGGGTTCAAAAGGTAATTCCCCCATTTCTTTTTTTTTTCATAAGAATTTACCTTTCTACAACCCCGTGTCAACCTGCCAGGTGAACAATCATTTTTAAAATAGGTGAAGCATTTATTAATAAATACTGGCTTTCAAATTTTGAAGCAAATGGTTAAAAAGGTTATTCCCCATTTCTTTTTTTTTTCACAAGAATTACCTTTCTACAACGTGTCAACCTGCCAGGTGAGCAATCATTTTTAAAATAGGTGAAGCATTTATTAATAAATACTAGCTTTCAAATTTTGAAGCAAAGGGTTGAAAAGGCAATTCTGTTTTTTTTTTCAGAGGCCATACCTTTGTACAACCCAGTGTCAACCTGCCAGGTGAGCAATCATTTTTTAAATAGGTGAAGCATTTATTAATAAATACTGGCTTTCAAATTTTGAAGCAAATGGTTGAAAAGGTAATTCCCCATTTCTTTTTTTTTTTCACATGAAGAATTACCTTTGTACAACCCAGTATCAACCTGGCAGGTGAGCAATCATTTTTAAAATAGGTGAAGCATTTATTAATAAATACTGGCTTTCAAATTTTGAAGCAAATGGTTGAAAAGATAATTCCCCATTTCTTTTTTTTCACATGAAGAATTACCTTTCTACAACGTGTCAACCTGCCAGGTGAGCAATCATTTTTAAAATAGGTGTAACATTTATTAATAAATACTAGCTTCCAAATTTTGAAGCAAAGGGTTCAAAAGGTAATTCCCCCATTTCTTTTTTTTTTTCATAAGAATTTACCTTTCTACAACCCCGTGTCAACCTGCCAGGTGAACAATCATTTTTAAAATAGGTGAAGCATTTATTAATAAATACTGGCTTTCAAATTTTGAAGCAAATGGTTAAAAAGGTTATTCCCCATTTCTTTTTTTTTTCACAAGAATTACCTTTCTACAACGTGTCAACCTGCCAGGTGAGCAACCATTTTTAAAATAGGTGAAGCATTTATTAATAAATACTGGCTTTCAAATTTTGAAGCAAAGGGTTCAAAAGGTAATTCCCCATTTCTTTTTTTCAGAGAATTCACCTTTCTACGACCCCTGTCAACCTGCCAGGTTAGCAATCATTTTTAAAATAGGTGTAACATTTATTAATAAATACTGGCTTTCAAATTTTGAAGCAAATGGTTGAAAAGGTAATTCCCCATTTCTTTTTTTTTCACATGAAGAATTACCTTTGTACAACCCAGTATCAACCTGGCAGGTGAGCAATCATTTTTAAAATAGGTGAAGCATTTATTAATAAATACTAGCGTTCAAATTTTAAAGCAAAGGGTTCAAAAGGCAATTCTGTTTTTTTTTCAGAGGCTCTACCTTTCTTGAACCCAGGGTCAACCTGCCCGGTGAGGAATCATTTATTAATAAATACTAGCTTCCAAATTTTGAAGCAGTGCTGATAAGGTTAATTTCCTATTATTTTTTTTCATAGAGCCGTTAGGCTTTACCTTTTTACAACCTTTGTCAACCTGACAGGTGAGCAATCATTTAGCAATAGGTGAAGTACTTATTAAAAGGATGTTAGGGCGTTTTTGTTCATAGAAACTAATTATTTTTTACAAGCCAATAGCATGCATGAATGTTTGTAATCATTTTTTAAATATAAATTTTAAATAAATATTGAATGAATAAAATATTTTGAAATTTTGTGAAGGGTATCGAAAAGTTTAGTTTTCATTTATAACATAAGTCAACTCTATCAACAAGTCCTTGCATTTATGTGAATAATCAACTCATTTTAAAAGTTTAATATTTATTCTTGAATATAATATTTCATTTTTGCATATGATTGAAGAGGGAAGAGCTTTCCTCTTTGTACATAGAGGCTGCCTTTATACCATTAAATGACTGGATGTAGTCATTAGTCTTCAAACTTTAGGATTTAATTTATATTCAGATGAAAATGATCTCTGTTCGAGAAATATTTTGTAAGCTATGAAATATAGCACATGAAAAATATAGAACCCAAAATTCTTAATATTTTGACTGACACTTTTAGAGATTGTCTAATCTAGCATTAGAACAGAAACATATCAAATAAAAATATTAAGAAACCCATTGGTTTATTAAAATGTTAAGTATTTTTGTTTAATCCATTTTTCAAAATACTGCACTTAAGATGCATAAATTATATTTTCGAGTAAAAAGCAATGTTTACAAAAATTTTGTTTAAATGTTTTAAAATAGTGAAATCCTTTATACAATTTAAATTAATCTAATGCTCTTATGCATTTTTAATGCAGCATTGAACATAATTTAAGATATAAATTCAAATTATTTAAAAAAAGGATTTCTAGGTTATTGTTCAATACCTTTTCTCAAAATTTGAAATCCTTTTAACTTAATAACTAAGAAACCATTTTTAAGCATAAGTGCATTTAGCATTAACTTCTTGTGCTTTCCTTCACACATAGGTGCCCTTTTGGGTTATTATAACGAGACTGCCTATAAAGTGCATGGACACTAGCTCATGAAATGATACTTGGATTGCTACTTTTTTTTTATCTGCTGCTGTGGCCTGGGATAATCCAGGTAGGTTTGTCATTGAATTTTCTGTCATTTCCTACAAGAT
The DNA here is from genome assembly GCA_933210815.1 of Meta bourneti. Lineage (NCBI taxonomy): Eukaryota > Metazoa > Arthropoda > Arachnida > Araneae > Tetragnathidae > Meta > Meta bourneti. The sequence goes on from OW119931.1 coordinate 21,737,710, forward strand.
TCTTATGCATGTCCAAGTTTATTTGCTGTAAGTTTCATCACCAACTTTTAGTGCTCAAAATGTGTTCAGATGAGAACTATATGCCGTCATTTACTAGAACTAGAAACGTCGAACTAGAGTCGTCTTTTGCAAAATGAACTTTCTTTGATGTTGAACTCGGTGGTTTAATGCTCAACAGTCAGTGTCCTACACGAGGGTCTCTTTTCAAGTTCCATCAGGTGCACTGGCTACACAAAGTATTCAATATCAGGACTTTCAATTTCAAGTTCATCAATCTGTCAACAATAGAAGTTGGAACAGAAAGATTCCTCTTAGAGCAGCGTCCTTGCCTTAGGATGGAAATTGTCATTCCCACGAAATCTAGTATTGTAATATTGTGAATCAACAAAGTCTGTTGAATGTACTGAATGTTCTTCAGTAAAATGCATTGCAGTATCGGAAGCTCATGAACTTTCATGACATTCTTCAGAGTTCTAGATTTGTTTAATGTTGCAGTCTTCTGATGTTTCTGTAGAGCCTGGCCACTTTAATCTGCTGCAATGATCTCTGGTCTTTCAGGAAGGATTGTCATTGAATTTTCTTTTATTTGCGTCAGGAATATGCTCAAGTCTCCAATATTTCCATCTATCAGTGTCCAAGATGCATTCAGAAGAGAATGCAATCTTGAAGTGAAGTGTGGCAATCTTGAAGTGAAGTGTGGCAATCTTGAAGTGAAGTGTGGCAATCTTGAAGTGAAGTGTGGCAATCTTGAAGTGAAGTGTGGCAATCTTGAAGTGAAGTGTGGCAATCTTGAAGTGAAGTGTGGCAATCTTGAAGTGAAGTGTGGCAATCTTGTCAATTTAGGCGGAAGATGGAGAAAGTGGTTGATGTGCAGATTATGATTGTCACAGAATGCAAGTTACCAGCTTTGCAGAAATCAGTTCTTATATGCTGCAATCACAGCCATGGAGTCTTTTGGATGAGTGAAGAACTATTTCTCCAGGAGATGTAATTCAACTTAGAGAGGGTATTTCATGCACTTCGTCTTACAACTGCAGATTATTGCAGTTAGAGACAAATGTCCTTGCAGAGGTACTTCTCGATGTTTTTGTCTAGCAACAGCACACATTGCATCCATTTTGTCTGTACCAAATCTTTCTTCCCTTCCATCAGATGCACTGTGTTCAAGTCAGGACAAAATGCAATCCTGAAGTAATGTGTGGTAACATTCTCAGTGTCCTAGTTTGGTGATTCTCAGAAGGCGAGTTGTAATTTTGTGGAAATAGCTCTGTACATTGAGTCTTTTGGATGACTGAAGAAATATTCTTTCAGGAGACACCAGTTAAGATAGGGCATTTTAAGCACTGTCTTGAAGATTGTTGCAGTTTCAGAGATGAATGTTCTTGCAGGGATGCACTTCTGGATTTGTCCAGAAGCAGACATGGTTAATCAATTTATTTCAATGATTAACCATTTTAAGTAGGATAGTTCTTACAAGAGCACTTGTAGCACAGCATAGTTGGACAGGATTATCAGGATTTTTGTAGACAACAGATGGACAGGTCTTGGGAATGCCATGTCCTTTTTGTCTATAGTTTTTAGAATCATTATGAGGAATGCAAGCACATTGATGATATTGGCAATGCAAATGACATTGGCTCATGCTCATAGGCTGATACTTCTCTCATATGCCAATCCAAATGAATATCTGAATACAAATTGGGTTATCTGCTGATTTTTAATTGTACGTGCAGGTGCAGATATGCAGCTGTTTCAATTGTTCAAAATTCATAAAAACTTCAAGTCGCTCTCATCCATCTTTATCAGAACATTAGCATTAGCATCCACATACTTTGGACACGCTCTTTGTTATATGGCCTTTTTCTTTTAGTTGAACATACATGAGAAAAACAATTATCAGACAACTTCAACATATAACAATGCCACCTCCTTAAAATATGGCTTTAAGCTCTTAGTTATCCAACATTTTCATATACCATAATATACATTATAAAAATTATCGGAAAACTGTTCGATGGTATTACTAACTAGTGCTCAACCAACTTTAAATATACCTTTAAGATTATTTTAAATAGTCAATCATTTAATTGTGATTCATTGTTAAATGTTAGTTAAAAGAAACATTTGCTGTGCATATTCATTCAATGGCATATTCATTTTTAAGCTGAATAACAAACACTGCATTACATATTCTGCAATTTTTAAGATAATCACTATTTTCAGTCATCTCAGACAATCAAAGTGAATGAAATGTGGGAAAAAATTCAGTTGAGGATTATAATTTTTTAGGTTAATTAATGAAATGCTTTGGAGAAATTAAGGACTGATTCTGCAGGTAAATTTTAAGTTAGATGGTTTGCTAACATGGTAAAAATTATAAAATATTTTTTAAATATGCAGTACTACTAGGGATATATTTATACTAGTTTGCTTCAGTTGAATGCTAGATTTGAAAACTCAGCATTCAAATTTTGCATGTGGAATTTGGCACATTTACCAATCCATTTTGAGCTATCCTCTTATCTAAAGCTGCAAACCAGCTCTTGGAAATTTTTACATAAAAAAATAATTTTTTATATTTTATTATAGCAGTTGGAAACTTATTTGCTAGTTATAGAATAATTGTAATGTTTTCCACTGAATTTTAAATTTAAAAAACACTAATATTAATCGTAAATTTATCAAATGAAAATTTAATTTCATGGTTTAATACTGAAAAAATTGTTATGTATCTAGTTAAAGCTTACAGCCTTAGAAATTTATGTACTTAAAAAACATTCGTTAACTGGAAGCAAGCTTTTTCAATAATTCACATGTTTGAAATTCAATTTTACAATAATGCACAGAACATGTGTTTTAAAGATAATTGGGACCTAAAAACAATACCAGTTTTTATTTTGTATGCATGGAATTTTCATGCAATCCGATTTTACACTTGGAAACATTTAATAGAAAATAGAAATTCTAGGACAAATTTGGCCGTTTTTATATTTGGAATGAAAATTGGAAAAAATTAACTCAAGGCAATTAGTTATAGATTAGATGAAACAAGCACTAAAGGGACGAATTAAAGCAGTTCTGCAACAGCAATTGCAATCATGAGTAATATTGATGGATAAATTGAACGATTTAAATCTGCCAAAGTCAATATGAGAACTTTGAATATGAATTAATTTTAATCTAATTAGAGTGGATCAGAAAACAATTACAAGATTCACTTGTTGTAATCTAAGTAAATATTTCACATATTCAAATCTTTTTGAATAAATGAATCTATATTCAGCCTTTCAGATTCCTAGCAGTAATATTTTCACCAGTTTGAATACAGAAAAAAATCAAGTTGCAAAAAGAACTGGGATTGATTAAAATTCTCTCTACACAAATTGTTAATTGTAGGTTTATATTGCTAATTTGTGAGCACAAGTAGTGAACTCCAAATTAGGAATTGCAAATTATTTCATGCAATTTCCCATTGCATTGTTAATATAGTTTTGAATCAAAATTATATTTATCCCAACATAAAAAGTAATGCTATAAAAATAAAGTAGCATATAATAATAATTTTATGCTTATGTAAACCACATGTCAAATCCTTTCACGTGAGTTAGAAATTACAAGAGTTTTGTAACATAGTAACCTTATGAGTTAATTTATTGGGAATAAATGCTTTTATAATGGTATGTTTCCAGGACAGTTTAAAAGTCACTGGTACAAGAGGTAAGTGAAGTCACCCATAGAAATAGCCGGAACTCACTTTCTCAAATAGTGCCTCCTAGAGTTCTTGACCAGGCTACTTTAGTGTAGTTACTGGTCACATGATCTACTATATGGAATTGCACATGCCCTCAGACTTGGAAACCGATTTTGACCATAAGAACTTGAGAAGCTGGGGACTTCGTTCAGGGGCATAAGTTATTCTAACTAGTACTTTATTAATCTTCATTCTATTGAGTGACAAAATTAATTGATTAAATTATTGATGATGCATAAAAAAAAATCAAACCAGACGAAAGACAAGGATTGCTCAAACACTCTTGCCTGATACATATCAGGATTTTTCATCTTAAAATGTAGTTTGTAGTTGACTGCACTTGGCAATTAATGATAGCCATTAACCAATTAACTATCATACATAAATTTATTCTTTGCAATTTCCAAATTCTTTTCATATTGTGATTGTTCTTTCTATCACATTAGTATTACTTAAAAGATTCAACCATGAATGATCACTATTAAATTAAAAGCTGACCTCAGTACTAAACTGTGAGTTGAACAAAATTACAAATTCTACTAAAGTGATGATATTGTTTCAAAAATAAGCTAAGTGACGAAATATGGTCAGGAAGCATGTTCCACCACATATCACTCACTACCTAGTTAGCTTGACAGAAAATACCTTCCATGTACAATAAAAAATGTGGTATAAAATTTGAAAAAAATTCAGAGATTTTTTATTTATATAAATGACAATTATTTATTTTAAAATTCTGCAAATTAATAACTCAAATATTTTGAATGAACCTAATTGCATATTTATTTAAAAAAATTGAAGCAAAAAATTACTATTCTATCTGAAAAACTCAAATTCAAACTATGGAAAAGTGATGTTAATAATACAATATGCCCATTTTATTTATTAGGGGGACCGGAAAGTAACGTTTTTTACACTAAATTCCAACAAATTTTTATTTTTAATCAATGATGTAATCACCCTTGTTATCAACAACCTTTTGCTATCTAGTGTGCAAATTTTCAATGACGGATCGATAAAAATCAATTGGTTTTTGAGAAAAATATCTGGAGATGACATTTTGGATATCATCCAAATTTTCAAATTTTTTGTCACAGAAAGTGTAGCAATCGGAATAAAGGGAAATCCAATGATGCAATGTCGGGCGAGTATGGTGGGTGAGGCAGTACCTTCCACCCAATTCATTAATTTTTTCCAGGATTCGTCTTGCAGTGTGGTCTTACATTATCGTGTTGCAGAATAACGCCTTTTCTGTTGACAATATATATATATATATATATATATATATATATATATATATATATATATCGCTGGACACTTTTCAATTAAAGATTGATTTACTCAATCCAATTGTTCACAGTAAAGGACTGCATTCACAGTTTGTCGAGGTTTACACACTTCAAAATGAAGGGTTCCGCGAATACTCCACCTAACACACAAAAGCGCTTTTAGGGGATGTACACCTGGCTTAGCAGTACTTCGTGGCGATTCATTCGGAGAGAGCCACTGCCTTGCGTTTTAGATTATCATAGAGGACCCATTTTTCATCTCCAGTGATCAAGCGATCAAAAAACGTTTCTGTATTGTGCCGTTGAAGCAATAAGGTTGGGTGCGGGACCCAAACACCTGCTCTGCTTACTTTACCAATCTGCTGCAAATGTTCTTGGATGGTCGACCAAGGTTGGTTAAGAGTGTTTGATGGTTCCTCGATTGTCTGACATGGATTTGCTTCCACTTCCGCACTTAACGCGTCATTGTCTAAAGTTGTTTGTCTTCCTGATCGATACAAGTAGGAAAGATCAAAATTACCAGATCTGAACTTAGAAAACCACCTTTGGCATTTACGAACGTCTAATGCACTTGGATAAACATCGTAAATGTTTCTGGTAGCAACTGTAGCGTTACTACCTGTGTGAAACTCAAAAAGTATACAATGCCGGATATATACCTCTTTGGTATTTGGCTAGCCATTTCACCCAATGGCCACTCAAAATTACAAAAAAAGATTTAATTATTTACAAGTAAACAAGTTATTTTAACCTTAAAATATCTTTGGCATGACTTTGAAATGAGCTGATAAATGGTAAACAAATATTGACATGCGCAGAAACGAGACATTACTTTCCGGTCCCCCTAATAGATGTCCAATTCATTTTAAAATATAACTACTATAATTTTTATGTAAGAACTTTTAGATTTTATTATCCTTTTCGATGGTATTATAAATGTCAAGCAACTCCAAGCCTCAATAAATAAAACTTATTTAAAACAAATATTGTGAAGAGAAAAACAATGCTAAAAGTTAGAAAAAAAATTATACATAACCTTAAACAAGGGATATTTTTCTTATCTCATGATCAAAATTGGATCACTTCAATGAAAACAACGTCTCAAACAAATATGTCCAGTCTTGGATTATCATTAATAGCCCCCTGAAACACTGCAACACATGGTCAAGATAAGCCATGCTGTTACCTTGATAGTTATGACAGCCAAGCAAAATTGTATTCCATTCTAAATATTTTAGTCAAGATGGGAGCGAATAGATAAGTAATAAATTATTTCAGATTAGTTTTTTTCTTGTTCCGCTTCAGTGATTCCATATATACCTGAAAATTTTGTTCATATTTTCATTTAAAAAAAATTGTTATATAGTCAAGCCATCTTGCTGTATGGCTGGTGTTCAGTGTCAGAGCTTTTGAGCGGAGTGATGATCTGCCCATTCAGATTTTAAATTTCCTTTCAGAGTGCAACAACGAGCGACCACAACATTGCGTTGACATGGACAATGGCACTGGTGTAGCAACATGAAAGAAACTCAGAAATTGAAAGACTTACCTGCTGCTCTTCCTCGAGTCTAGGCTCGCCCAGATGGACTCTTCCACGGTCATTTGGAGACCAACTAACGTTCTTGGAGCCTGGAATAGAGGGAACGACAAATTCAGTGACAATCACCCATCAAAACACATCCAGCATTTGACTAACAAGTTAAATGAGTGTAGTGTAACATTGATAACTGGGAGGGCAGAGATTAGATCGAACACAAAAGATGAATCTTATGCTTAGCTTATAAGCAAACACCATTTGACATTGCTTCTTTCTTGCATGCTAAAAAGAAGCCCAAAAGATGTAGTTTTTCTCAATCTTGGGACCCTATAGATCAGGGGTCTCCAAACTATGGCCCGCGGGCCAGACCCGTCCTGGGACAGACCCGTCCTGGGAAGGGTTACAGTCCGGACCGCGGAAACCCGGCCAATGCAGCATGCAATATATATGTATATATAGATAGATAGATTTATGTGTGTTGTTGGCCTGCCTGACTTCCAGGATTTTTCAATCTGGCCCTCAAGTGAAAAAGTTTGGAGATCCCTGCTATAGATGATGCAGTCTTAAAATGCGAGGCAGTCTTTTCCAAAGGCAGGAAAAGGAGTGATCAGCGAGAGAATGGTAGGACTAAATGCAGAAATTATCTAGATGCTAGCCTCAATTGGAGGCATGAGGTAGGGGAAGGTGCCCATTGCAAATGACAAACACCACTGACCAATCATAGTATGAAACGATTTGAAGCTAAAATGATCAGGTGTTCGCATTTCCCTTGTTGGTTCCTTGTAAAAATGAAGGACGATAAAATAGAAACTGAAATCTTGCTCAAATAAACATTTAAAAATCAGTATTTCCTTCAGGTTTTATCAATTTTTGGGGTCGCCAAATTTTAATTTTTTTTAAATTAAGAACAGTATCCCATTCAGATGAGCTAATTACTTTTTTCATTTTCCCAAAGCGATACAAAATTTTTACAAGGTTTACAAAGACAATGCAAAATACTTGAAAGGAAAATTGCAGGAAATAGCAGTAGAAAGTAATGACATTTTGTGATGGAAATCTCAATGTTTCAAATAAATTAAATGACCATTGTATTGCAACATATTCAATTCTTACTTACTGAGATATTTGAATAAAAATTTTGATACCAAGGCCACATTCTATATAATCAGCACTCATGACTAATATGGACTTGCATGTTAACTGCTTATGCAGGAAATTTTTTTAGTGATCTTGGTAAAAATATTACTTTAATACTTCCTTCAAGAGTTCAAATCTTTTAAAGACTATGTATATTTTTATCTCAATAACAAAACCTGATTTTCAAGCTTTCAAAATGTTATATCTACTTTCAATCATGAAAGGAACGGAAATTATGAAATTTGAAAAAGAATATAAAGCGTTTTTTCTCCTGTCTGCTATCAAGGGTGGCTACTATCAGTATCCAAGTTCAGAAGACAAACTTCTATTTTTTTTATTCGCTTTTGCACTTCAAACTTAAGATAAAATCCATGTACATTTGCTGCAATATTCTGTGTACCACATTCTTCTATACCAGCCCCGCTTTATAATTTGACAGTCTTTGACTGGACTGAGTTTCGAACTTGCAACCTTTAAATTACTAATCTGTTACTCTTCCAACCAGGCTACTGCAGCTCTAGGCTGAAATTGGATCAAAAGCAGAAAATAATCTCATGCTTAACTTCAGACAACCTAATCATAACCACCATTCGACATTGATTCTTTTCTGCTTGCCGAAAAGGAGACCAGAACAATTTTTATGGACTCAAAAGATACATGGAACATAATAAAAATTTTTGAAGCATCCATGTGTACATAAATCTAAAAACGGATATATTTTAATATCTGTAACAATGTTTTAAGTCAGGTCTGTTCCTGAATAGTGTGCTGGGCATGCACTTGCAGGGTTGGATGGGAAACTGCAACATAATCTTAATAAAATACAACTAAAACATATTGAACGTGCCTAATGAATAAGTACTATATTAACCCATGGGCAGTTTCAGGGGTTCTATTGAAGGGCCCTGTGGCAATATCATGACAATTAGTTCAAATTCACCCATGAAATAATTATCATTTCCAAAGAAAAAAAATCTAAAAAATTATAATCGTATTTGGAAGGAAATGAAACAAAATTTGTTTCCTGCTCAATCAAAATTCATTCTTAAAATATCGTGATTATTACAGAAAAAAAATCAAAATCTGATTTCATTTAAATCAGATTTAAAATTGAAATTGGATTTTTATGATTTTGATTCATTTGTTGCCCCTACAAGTTTGAATTTGTTGGATGAGACACTGAAATAATACATTTGAATTAAACTATACTGAAACATATTTTTGGACCAATAATGGATGACAATTTTAACATTGACATTTAGAGGGCTCCTGAAATTGATCAAAGGCCAGCCCTGCATCTTAATACAACTGAATACTCTCTATGTTGCAATATAACCAGCTAGAGTGTAGTATGGTGAACAAATGTATTGTGTGGAATTAGTGCACAATTCTTGTGGTAATGACCTAATCGAAACATTTAGCTACACAACAGATGCCTTATACTATGGGCAGTAAACCACTAATCAGTGACCTGGGAATTCCAGACAGAATAAGCTGTATAAATTTTCCAACGACAGCTGAGCATTCAGGATGTTTTGCTCATTCATACAAATTTTCTGCTTTAATAAAATTTACATGTTTATTTAAAAAGAAATTGTGCAGATCATCTCCAATACCCTTTTATCACTGATTCCTCAGTGGAACACCAGGAGAGCCGCTTGCCTTAAATTTGCCCAGAAGACTTTCTCTATGCTTGCCAGGCTCCGATCTGGCCATTTGAAAAAGATGATTCATTGATGGCCAGAAATCCTTCCCCACCTGTATAAAGTGCAACTTTTTACCAGCCTCTCTATCAAGTTTAATTCTTATTTGTAACAATGTCACCCTATAACCTATAATTTATATTTGTACTATCCTGGTATCTGGCAACAGCATGTAACTCACTTGTAGTTGTTTTTCATCTTTCTTTTCTGTGTGCTCATGTAAGGCGTGTATCGCCAAGCTCCATCCTTTTCCATCTTTATAAATAAACAGTATTTAATAATGAAATATTGATAGGTTATGGGCCCAGATCTACGCGCCGATAACTAAAGCATTCGTTGCTGAAATAACCTGCGGACTCTTGCTCAAACGCAAACTTGGAAATGGCTGGTGTTGATGTTTCGTCTATAAATAAGTTCAACGGACAGAACTACTCGCAATGGAGATTCCAAATCACGTGCGCGTTGAAAGCCAAAGGAGTTTTCTCCATTGTAAACGGAACGAGGGAGGGCCGTTGACCGACGGAGCTGATCAAGAGAAATGGGAACATGATGACGCCGTAGCGATGTTTACCATTTCGTTGGCCATGGATTTCTCGCAAATCACCCTGATCGAAAGCTGTGCTTCATCACGTGACATGCTTTCAAAGCTGGACTCAGTCTACAAAATGTTGTTGCGACAAGTTTCATCAGCTCAAAATGGAGTCCAACGAGAATTGATGCAGTACATCTCTCGAGTTGAAAACCTTGCCAACCAAATCTTGGACTGTGGTGAAAGGATTGGTGACAACATGGTCATCGCCAAAATACTTGGAACTCTCCCGCCGAAATACCGGAACTTCCAACAAGCGTGGATGTCACTCGATGAAAAGAGACAAACCATGGACAACCTCTCAGCCAGATTGATTGATGAGATGTCCTTAACACAGAGCGAGGAAGCTGATGTAGCTCTTCTCACTTCTAGAACCCAAAAACCTGCTGCTCATCAAGAACCACCGGCACAAAGAAAAGTGACTGATAAATCAAGAATAACGTCTTACAACTGTCACAAGAAAGGACACTTTGCCCGCCACTGCAAGTCCAAGCCAGGAGGGCAAGGAGTTGTATTCAACAAAGACAGATACAGTGCTTTCACAGCAGAAGAAAACCAAATGCTGGAATGCGCTGAAGATCAATAGATTCTTGATAGTGGGGCATCTGCCCACATGTGCCATGACCTTAAGATGTTTGAGACCATCACTCAGTGTGACACAAAGGAGAGCATTCGTCTTGGAAACAAACCAAGAGTTACCAATCAAGGGCAAAGGTAACATCAATATTGAAAAGTTCATCGCTGGAAAATGGCAAAGGTGCCATTCAATGTCCTCTACGTGACTGACCTCAAAAGAAATCTTCTTTCTGAGGGTGTGATTGCCAGCAAAGGAATGAGTATCACCAAATCCCTTGACAGTGCAAAAATCCACGAGGGCAACGAGTTGATTGGAAGAGCTGTACGTTCCAGCAACAACCTCTATATAATGCTGTTCAGATGTGCTATATCCTATGAGGCTCATGCTGCCTCCAAAGATAGCCTAAAGCTGTGGCACGAAAGGACTGGTCATCTCAAGCTCAAATCCCTCTATGAGTTAAGTCAAAAGGGTGTGATTGAAAAGATAGATTTTTCAACTAAAGAACAGTTTTTCTGTGAAGGATGCCAATATGGCAAACAACATAGATTTCCCTTCCGACAGAGGGACCACAAGGCTACCAAACCTGGAGAGCTCATTTACAGTGATGTCTGTGGACCTATGTCAACACAATCTCTTGGAGGTGCAAGATACTTTGTACTCTTTAAAGACGACTACAGTGGTTTCCGAGTGGTGAGATTTATAAAACACAAGAGCGATACCCTCAAAATGTTTAAAGAATTTGTTCGGCTGTGTCACAACAAATTTGGACATGATGTAAGGAGTCTAAGGGTAGATAACGGTACAGAATATACCAACCTGAACTTCAGTGACTATCTCAAAAGTAAAGGCATTGAATTTGAGACAACAGCACCCTACCCCCCCCCCTCAGCAAAATGGAAGATCTGAGAGGGATCTTCGTACCATAATATGTTAAGAAATAATTATTAAAGTTAAGTTAATCAAGAGTGGCAACACTAGAATTGTTTTATGTTCTGTATCGTATGCATGTTTGTGATCTTCTAGTCCTAGCTGTTGTAGAATTATTATTTTGCTGCTACCATGTTTTGTCCTCAATAAACTAATTTAGCCATAAACCAATGTGTTGTCTCTGCACTAAAAACCTTCAGGTTATGGGCCCAGATTATCGTTTGGTGGCTAATTTGAAACAAAAGTAAAAAGCTCCAGGCAACGAAAAAGAAAAGAAAAAAACCTAAAAAAATGGCTAACGTATTTGAAGATTTAAGCAGTGTTGAAAAACTGAAAAACCAAAGTAATTTTCCAGTGTGGAAGTTTCAAGTAAATATACTTTTCAAATCTCATTCTTTATTCGATATAGTAAACGGAACTGAATCAAAAGAAGGCTTAACTGATTGTGCATTTTCTTCGTGGATAAAAAGAGATGCACAAGCTCAAAGAATAATTGTGACAACTATTGATAAGAAAGTTATGATGCATATTTTAAATTGTGAAAATAGTTGCGATATGTACAAAAAACTTTGTGCAATATATGAACGGGATTCTGAGCAGCAAAAATGTAATTTGTTGCAGGAATTTTTTTAATTACAATTTTGATTCTGAATCCAATATTGCTACGCATATAAGTAAACTAGAAAATATAGCATTCCGTTTAAAAGCTCTTGACAAAGACATAGATGATGAAATGGTAATATCGAAAATTCTCTCAGCTCTTCCAGAAAAGTACAAACACTTTCGAAGTGCATGGGATTCCACAAATAAAGATGACAAGACATTAGAAAATTTAACAGCTCGATTGTTGAATGAAGAAAATTCTAGTAAAATGCCTGAAATTCAAGAGGAAAGTGTTGCATTTAAAGTCCAAGAAAAAAGATGCTTCAGGTGTAACAGCGGAGATCACCTTGCCAGATCCTGCCCTAAAATTAGGATGCAGGAAAAATATATCAAAGAAAGAAATTGTTATACGTGTAACAGTTCTTCACATTTTGCTAAAGATTGTAAGAACCAGAAAAATCAACTTCATTGTAACATCTGTAAAAAACTAATCATGTGGAAAAAGATTGCTATTTTAGAAAAAATGGAAGAAAACAAGTTTCCTTTCTTGCTTCTAATGGAAATTCTACTCACAAATGGGTTGTCGACTCGGGATCTTCTAGTCACATGGTAAATCGCGAAACATTGTTGGAAAATTCTGTAAAAATCTCAACAGAAATTGGTCTTGCAAAGAATTCAGAAGTGATGGAAGCAAAAAGTGTCGGAAGTGTCAAAACAGATGGTTGCATATTAAATCAAGTGTTATATGTTCCTGAACTCTCTAAAAATTTATTGTCAGTAAATGCTATTACTAAAAACAAAGGAGAAGTGAAATTTGTTAAAGATAGAGTTGAAATTTCTAAACAAGGTGAAATTGTGTTAAAAGGTTATAAAAATGAAATAGGACTGTATGAAATTGATTTGAATAAACAAAATGAAGCATTGTTGACAGAAAGTAAAAATTATGCAGATGTATGGCATCGTAAACTTGGACATTTGTGTGAAAAGAACATGAAACTTCTATTGAAGCATTCAAAAGGCATGAAGCTGTCAGGAAAAGAAATAAAAGGTATGTCAAATTCTTGTGAAGTATGCCTAAAAGCTAAACAAGTTAGATTTCCTTTTAAAACTGAAAGAACTAGAGCTACAAGACCATTGCAAATAATACATACAGACATATGTGGGCCTATAGAAGTAGAAACATGGGACAGGAATAGATATTTTTTAACCTGTTTAGATGATTATACACATTTTGTTATGGTGTTTTTGATTAAAAGCAAATCTCAAGCTATCAATGTTCTAAAACAGTATACAGAGGAAGCTGAAGCAAAATGGACACTTCGTGTAGATAAAATACGTTGTGATAATGGAGGTGAATATACTTCAAATGAAATGAAAAGTTGGTGTAAGTCAAAAGGTATCAAGTTAGATTACACAATTCCACATACACCTCAATTAAATGGGAAGGCTGAACGCTTGAATCGAACTTTGCTTGAGAAAACTCGGGCATTGATTTTTGATTCTGGTCTTAAAAAATTTATGTGGGGTGAAGCATTAAGAACTGCAGCTTATCTAGTAAACCGAAGTCCTACTGAGGTAACACCAGCTGAAATGTGGTATCAAAATAAGCCTGATTTGTCTCGATTGCAAATATTTGGAAGTGTAGCTTATGCAAAGAAACTTGGTCAACTAAAAAAATTGGATTGTAGAAGTAACAAACTTATTTTTGTAGGATATACTCACAATGGCTATCGGTTGTGGGATGAAGAGAAAAGAAGAATAGAAATCTCAAGAGATGTGGTATTCCTTGATCCAAGAAATGAAGAAAGAAATATTTTATCACTTCCAATTGATGCTGAAGAAAACAAGGAGAATATAGAAGATTCTAAAGAAACAAAATTATTTCAGACAGATGAAGAAACACAAGAAAACAATGAGGAACTTGGACTAGGCAAAAGAATAAAGAAACCACATAATCATCTCAATGATTATGTTTTACTTACATATGAAGAAGCAGTAAATGGCCCTAATAAAGAAAATTGGATAAAAGCTATAGAAAATGAAAAGAAATCTCTGAAAAAAAATGAAACTTGGCAAGTTGTGGATAGAAGTACGGCTGGAAATAAAAAGATTCTAAGTAATAAATGGATATTTAAAATTAAAGATGATGACACATACAAAGCAAGATTAGTTGTCAGAGGCTGTGAACAAAATTATGGAATAGATTATGAAGAAACTTTTAGTCCAGTTGTGAACATTACATCCCTAAGAATTTTATTCGGATTGGCAGCAAAAAGAGAATATCATATTATGAAATTTGACATCAAGACAGCATTCCTGTATGGAAAACTGGATGAGGAAATATTCATGAAAATGCCAGAAGGTTACAGTGATCAGTCTAAAATATGCAAGTTACAAAAATCATTATATGGTTTGAAACAAGCTCCTTTAAGGTGGAATAAAAGGCTAACTGATTTTCTGAAAAGTAAAGATTTTCGTCAAATTAAATCTGAACAATGTATTTTTGTGGGAAATGATACAATATTAGCTTTTTATGTAGATGATGGAATCTTAATTGGGCCAGATAAATCCAAACTAGTTAAATACTTAGAAATTCTTCAAAATGAGTTTGAAATGACATCATATGATAAACCAGATTCATTTTTAGGAATTAATATGGAATTAAATTCTGAAACATTGAAAATTCATCAAGAAGCTTATGCGAATCAAGTACTACAAAAATATAAAATGCAAGATGCAAAGCCAATAAACACTCCTATGTTAAAAACTTCAACAGATGATGCAGAAAAACTTGAAGAAATCGTTTTCCCTTATCGAGAAGCTGTGGGAAGTCTTTTATATTTATCGTGCAGGACAAGACCAGATTTGGCTTTTGCAGTGAATTCTAACAGTCGTCATGTTGAAAATCCATCAAATAAAGATGTTTTAAATCTGAAAAGAACTCTAAGATATCTAAAAGGAAGCTTAAATTCAGGAATAAGCTACTCAAAGGAAAGCAGTGAAAAAGAACTTATTGCCTATTGTGACTCTGACTATGTGGGAGATAGTGAAACACGTAAAAGTACTACTGGATATGTGATTTATTTTTGTGGTGGACCAATAAGTTGGTGCTCTAGAAAACAGTCCATTGTAGCTACCTCAAGCACTGAAGCTGAATGTAGTAGAGAACTTGTGTACCTTAAAACTTTAATTGAAGAACTTACAAATGAAAACATTTCTGTTATTTTAAACATTGATAACCAAAGGGCTATAAGTTTAATTAAAAATGGGGTATTTAACAAACGTAGTAAACACATAGATGTTAGATACCATTATATAAAAGAAAAGGTAGATGAAGGTTTAATTAATATAAAGTATTGTCCTACTGACATACAAATTGCAGATATTTTCACTAAAGCATTGGGATCAAATAAATTTCAGAAATTTAAATCTGAATTAGTAATATAACTTTATTTCTGAAATATATTAGCTTAGTATTTATGAATGTAAAATTATGATTAATTTTTGGTGTATTTTTTGTCTTTTGCTGTTTTATTTTTATATTCAGTGAATGTGAAAACTTTGATAATTAAGAGGGTGTGTTAAGAAATAATTATTAAAGTTAAGTTAATCAAGAGTGGCAACACTAGAATTGTTTTATGTTCTGTATCGTATGCATGTTTGTGATCTTCTAGTCCTAGCTGTTGTAGAATTATTATTTTGCTGCTACCATGTTTTGTCCTCAATAAACTAATTTAGCCATAAACCAATGTGTTGTCTCTGCACTAAAAACCTTCATAATAGAGAGTGCCAGATCCATGCTGCACTCCAGGGGCTGCCCTTGTATCTCTGGGCAGAAGCCGTGAACACTGCCGTTTACATCCTCAACAGGACCCCCACCACTCAAGCACCAGACTCCACTCCTTTCCAGCTATGGACAGGAAAGATGTCTATGCTGAATCATCTTCGAATCTTTGGAAGTGATGCATACATGCACAATTCCCGATGCCCTTCGAAGAAAGCTAGCTCCAAAGAGCAAGAAAATTATCTTTGTGGGTTATGAAAGACTCCAAGAACTATAGTGATCCCAACACAAGGACTGTAAAGGTGTCCAGAGATGTAACCTTTAATGAAGACATCTCTTATCCTCACTCACCTATTCCATTGCCAACTTCTCGTGTTGAGATCACTGCTACTGAAAGTGAACAGGAGGTAACAGAAAATCAAGAGCCAACTGACAGTCTTCCAACACCTGAAGCAGATGAGCATGGTCTTCGCCCAAGGAACCTACTGAGAAAGCCAGCTCGGTACGAAATAAACATTGCTGAAATACCAAGAACCTTTGAAGAGGCTGTTACCTCTGACCAATCTGATGAGTGGAAGTGTACCATAGAAGAGCTGGGATCTCTCGAAACGAACAATACATGGGATTTAACACCTTACCCAGAAGGAAAGAACGTGATCGGATGCAAGTGGGTCTTCAATATTAAGTATCTACCCAATGGAGAGATAGAGCGTTTTAAGGCCCGTTTGTGTGCTAAGGTGTTCTCACAAATGGAGGGAGTGGACTATAACGAGACGTTTTCACCTATATCAAGGTATGATACCTTAAGGATCATCTTGGCAATTGCTGCCCAAAACAAGCTCAAAATATTGCAATGTGACATAAAAACTGCACTTTTACATGGAAACATCAAAGAGGAGATCTACATGCAACCTCCTCCAGGTTTGGTGATTGATCCGGACCTGGTGGGTAAACTTAGAAAATCACTATATGGTCTAAAGCAGTCTTCAAGGTGTTGGAACCGAAAATTTTCTGATTTCTTGTTGAACTTTGGATTTAAACAGAGTGCCGCTGACCCTTGTCTGTTTCATGGGATTTTCCAGGACAAGAGGGTACTTCTCATCTTGTATGTTGACGATATCCTCCTTCTATGTGAAGATGTCGGAATATTGGACAACATAATGGAGAATATGAACAAGAACTTTGAAGCTACCATCTGCAGATCAAGTTGCTTCATTGGCATAGAAATTGATCAACATGATGACGGTTCAATTTTCATCCATTCACAAGCCTACATTAAGAAGCTCCTGCAGAAGTTCCATCTTGAGGACTGCAATCGAGTTAGTGTTCCTGCAGATCCGAATGTTACCCTTCCCTCCGATCCTGACGCGATTCCAGAGGAGACAAACATACCCTATCGTGAGGCTGTTGGTTCGTTGATGTTTCTGTCGGCTACAACACGTCCCGACATAACTTACGCTGTGAACCTTGTTAGCAGATTCCAGAACAGCTACAGTTATTGTCATTGGAATGCTGTCCAAAGGATAACGAAGTACTTAAAGGCAACTTCTCATCATGGTATCTTGTATGTGGCTGATCCCAAAGGTATCAATCTCATAGGTTACTCTGATGCGGACTTCGCAGGTGACCTAGATACCAGGAGATCTACCACCGGATATGTGTTCCTATTGTCAAGTGGTGCTGTCACATGGAGCACGAGTAGACAAGCATCTGTGTCAACGTCTACTACAGAATCGGAGTATATAGCAGCATCTACTGCTGTCAAAGAAATAATATGGCTTCGACAGCTGTTGTGTGACATAGGTGAAACATCATGTGCTAAAAGTATTCCTTTAAATATCGATAACCAAAGTGCAATTAAATTAATTAAAACTCCTATCTATCATAAACGTACTAAACACATAGATGTTAAATTTCATTTCATAAGAGAAAAGTACAATGACAAAATTGTCAATATCAAATATGTAAACACCAAGGAACAGTTGGCAGATATTTTTACAAAAGCTTTGCCTAGGGACAATTTCCATGAACTGAGAACTCTTATAAACTGTGTTGATAAGTGTTGAACTTTTTGTTATTATTTCTCAATTTTACTGTGTGCTATTAACCAAGATTTTTGTATTGTATTTTTGACAGGTAAGAATTGGAAGGAGTATCAAGTTTAATTCTTATTTGTCACAATGTCACCCTATAACCTATAATTTATATTTGTACTATCCTGGTATCTGGCAACAGCATGTAACTCACTTGTAGTTCTTTTTCATCTTATGTGGCTGTGTGCTCATGTAAGGCATGTGTCGCCAAGCTCCATCCTTTTCCATCTTTATAAATAAACAGTATTTAATAATGAAATATTGATACTCTCCCTCGTACATGCTGAACTGCATTGGAGCCATGCATGAAGACATTTTTAAGGACTCATCTGCCATTGCCCAAAAACTTTTTTGTGGACTCAATGACTTAGTGTAATTTGTTTTCTTTTACACTGGGATAAAAAAGAAGGAAGAGAAAATCTGCAAAGTCACTTATAGCTGGATAGATAGTTTATTGTATTTTTATGGCCCAAGGGTCATATTTGGCCTTACTAAGCCAGGCACAAGCCATACAACATCAAATAATAGACACACAATGAAAGTTTTACTGACACAGAAGAGAAATACACCCAGGGAGGAATCCAACCCAACGGGAATCAAAACAGCGCTGCCTACAACTTAAAGGCTGCTAGCGCAGTGGGCATACCCACTGAGCTGACACAGCTGGATTGAAATTAGCTAACAAAATATACCTTCTAAGAACTAATTTTTTTAAAGCTAATTATTGATTAAATAATCACAATTAAAAGTTTTCCATCAAAAACATCGAACAGGTAGGCGAGCTGATCCAACTAACACCTCCCTGATTGTTCCCAAATCATCCCAATTGAGAACTGTCTAAAATAATCCGTATGAGCGATTTCACATATTTATTACTGAAAAAACAAAATCAATTACCTAATCAAGTGAAGCTTCATCATCTGCATCATATAATTCCTCTGCACGTAGCCTCATGAAGCGACTTGACGCGCTGTGGAGAGAGACACAATGAGTTATACTTTTATGGCCCAATTTATACTAGATAGGATAGAATTCATAAAACAGATTCATATATTAAATACTCGATAATACATGGCCCCATGAGCAGGCCATCTTAACCTATGTCTGGTTTGTTGTTTTCGCGTTATATTGCGAAAGAGCCTTATTTGGTAAAGCTGCGCCAAACACAAGACAGACAACACAATGATGGAGGAAAAAAGCAGGAAAGATCAATAGGATACATTATTGATATCCCTCATGATAAAATTACAGCAATAACAAAACTTTCAATAAATGGATAAACAAAATTAAAAGAATATTGTTTGCGACTCCACAGCGAAATACGTAGCAAGCACAAAAAGCATGGATTTTATTCCAAAATGCATGACAGAAATCAGCTGTCATGAAGTTGAAATTTGATGGATCATGAGCTAGGATCAACTGTGCCATCAGCTGGGCCGAGGCATGCATCTATGGGAGGCTTAAGAGAAGGGTGGTGCTAGGGGAAATCCATGGATGCCAAAGGTAAATTTTTTATACTTCAGACTTTTCTATATTTAACAACTTTCGGGACAAGGGAATCTTTTTAAGCAAAGTAGTTGCAAAAGCTATCAAATCTATTATTGCTAGATTGTCATAAAAACTTTATTAATAAACTACTTAAGTGTTTTATTTTAAAATTTAAATGTCTTGGCATTGAAATTGGCGACTGTCCAGGATCCATCTCAAAGGGAAAGATCTGATATTTGAAGATGCCTCGTAATTTTTAACTAGTCAGATGACCAAGGTCAACACTTCAGCTGGAATCCCTCTCCAAATTTCCCAGTGATGCCAACATGAGGACGTTTCAAGCCATGACAGATTTAACATGCACCAGCCCCTGTGTACATGACTTTCTTCGGAGGCAGACATGATCAGAGCAGGTTGGCTGTTTCGGGGTTTTATGGTGCAAGGCTATATTTGGCCATTCTGAGAAGATATACAATATCAAGAAATGGTCATATACACAAGTTTACTGACACAGAAGATATACACCCAGGAGGAAATAAAACCTATCTACAACTTGCAGGTTACTTGCGCAGTGGGCAGAGCCACAACACAGCTAGATTGAAACAGCCTTGAAAAAATGCCTTCTAAGAAATAATTTTTAATAACTAATATTTCATTAAATAAATGCAATTAAAAGTTATCCATCAAAAACATCGAACAGCAGGTTGAGCTCATCCAACAAACACCTCCCTTATTTTATTGTTCCCAAATCATCCCAATTGACAATTGTCTAAAATAATTTGTATACAAATGATTTCAAATATTTATTACTGAGTAAACAAAATTAATTACCTAGCAGATGGAGTATCAACTCTTTGGGGTAGGAGGAACATTGGCCCTCGTGCCAAAACCTCTCGTATGAAGTTCATCAAATAAGGATTTTCATCCTCATTGGCCAAAGCAACACATTCATCCTCATTGGATGCTTCATCCTCATTGGATGGTATCAGTGCGGCCCCTCTTCGTTGGCTGTTGAAAAATACACACTGAATTACAAAAATTCTACAAAATCCACCATTTGAAAAAGTTCCCACAACTGTTTAAGAACAATTAAACTTTCAATACAACTTTCAGTTTATTACGATAATATCGCTTCTTTAAAGCGATGAGGAATTGTGCACAAAATATATACCTACCCAGAACGCCCTCTTCCTAGAGGGATCCTATTGGGGGGGTTGGGCATCTCTACTTCTTCAGCTACCTCTTCAGAAGTCCTCAAACTAAAAGGAAACAAAAGTCAAATCTGAAATAGTAAAAGGTCTTATAGACAAACTTTACATCACACCACTAAATGTCCCAGTTCCTAATTCCAATCAAGATTTTACCTGTTGGGGCAGAGGTAGGTAGTTAATTAAAATTAACATCACACTGGAGCATCACAATGGGTTATTGGTGACGGTCCAGGATTCATCTCAAATTGAAAGATCCAAGGACGAAGCCTCGTAACTTTTAATCAGTCAGATGACGAGGTTAACTCTTGAGCTGACATTCTACTATCTAAACTTCCACACAACGCAAACATGAGGACATTCGAGGCTACCAGATTTAATGTGCACCAACCCCTTGTGTGCATGACAGCTTTCAGCAGACATGATCAGAGGTAGGTAGGTTGTTTTGGGTTTTTATGAAGAAAAGGTTAAATTTGGCCATGCTGCACGAGACACAAGATATACAATATCAAGTATTGGACATACACGCACAAGTTTACTGACACAGAAGAAATACACCCAGGATTGAATCAAACCTGCCTACTACTCGCAAATTGCTTGAGCAGTGGACATACCCAGGGACGTAACTAGGGTGTAGACAGGGCATGTGCCAAGGGGGCCGAATTTGGGGGCGCTAAACTGGCCGAGTATTTTTTGACGTGAATATGTCTTAAAAATCGGTATGGAGGTCATTGGCAGAAACTTGAGATTTGAGTTATCAACAATTTTTGTGACGCTCAAAGCCCCATAACACCAGGGGAATCAGCCTATAGGGATAAATGACCTACCATCGTGTAGAGGAAGGTTGGCCACGTCGACCAGATCAACCACTAATCCATTCCCCAACTTTTACACCGTGTGCTGGGGAAAATGAGTAACATTTCGGGCACACATGCTGGCCTGTTTAACTGCTTAACTTCAGTTCTAATTGACAGGTCATGGCGAGTGCGTGCTTAAATTGAAGAGAACGAGTTCTACAATTCCATTTGACTAGTTGACAGTTTAAACCATTTGTGAAAATTAAGTGCAGTGGAAAGTGATGACTAGTCGAAGATTTCACTATAAAATCAAAACACTATATTTCAATTGGGGCTTAGGAAACTTAAACAGGTTCAAAGAGCAGTTCATGGCCATGTCGCTGGACCCATCTAATGAGCTGCCACCACACTTGGAAACACCACCATTGACCTAACCTTAGTCAGGATTATTGACACCATGCCGTTTATCTCGTACTTTAGCTATCAGACGCATCATCCATAATGTTGCCAGAATCTAAGCATTGCCCATACTCTAACACCACTATTATGTATTCACCAAAAATGGCTAAATAAATAAATATCAAACAAATATCCTCCGTCTTCATTTCACCAGCGACTCACTTAGCAAGTATTATGCCCAAAAGTATTCACGAACCAAACCTTACAGTACAGTGAGGACTATGCATACCCTGCTTTTTTGGCTGAGTATTTATGGAGCTCGGTTTGAAACAATGAATGGAGAAGAATTGAAGAACCAGGCACTTGAGTTAGCTACCACATAAAGACTTAGACAGGGGCGAGCTGGCGATAGAAGTGGAGAGTTAAGTATCATGCCTTGGATTTAAGCCCTAATACGAAAACGGGTACACCATCGGACGGACTTGGAAGACGCATACCCGAACATAACGACAGTATTGAGAATTTTACTCACAATACCCGTCTCATTTGCCTCAATGAAAGGAGTTTTAGCAAACTAAAGATAATAAAAAATTATCTCAGAAACTTAACAGGACAACGACTAACCAACCTGAACATCATATCAATAGAGAACAAGTTAGCTTCAATCAAAGCTATCTTTTGAGAACATTGTAAAAACGTTTGCAGCCAAAAAAAAGCCCATTAAGTTAAGTTTTAGTTCAAGCTTTCTGTGTTTAGATTAACTTTTGCACATTTTGTCAATAGATTAAGAGATTGTGTAAAATGTCTAAGTATAATACCCAAGAAAACTTGAAAAATCTGTTGTTCCTAATATTAGTACTACTTATAATAATTAAATATCCTATTCTAAAGCAAGTCTGTTGATTTTGATTCAACCCACACATATCCTGATGTCATTTGATAAACCTTTTCATTTCTCTAATTTGCAGTGATTATAGGTGAAAGAATATACCAAACATGCTACTCTCAGATTACTTGTCAATGAAATATCTTAGAATTAATTAGGTATTTCATCTTGTACAAAAATGAAATTACTGCAAAATAATCTACCTTTGAAATCAAGCATTTACCATCTAAGTTGAATAAAAAAAATTGGAATAGTGGAACTAATGTGTGGTGGCAATATCAGGTGTTGTCAGGGAGGGTTTGGATTTGGTTGGTCGGTGGGGGTGCCAAGGAGAGTTCTTGCTCTGGGTGGAAACCAGCCTAGTTACGTCCCTGGGCATACCCACTAAGCCTTGACACAGCTGCATTGAAACGGACTCCAAAAAATAACTTTTAAGAAATAAATTTTGAAAACTATTTGTTGGTTAAATAAATACAATAGAAAATTTATCCAATTTTTTTACTTTGGCAACTACGGGTATCTTGAAGCAAAGTAGACGTAAAAGCTACTATTTCAAAACTTTGGTACCCTTATTGAAAATTCCCCAAAGGTCAACGATGTTAAAGGTTGAGTAAGATGTAAAATTTCCAATATTCATTCTTTCATTATTCCATATGCATAATTTATGATAAGCATGTATAGCAGTGATATTGGTAATGTACGGTTTAAAATACCTTTGGTACAATGTTGGTATAAATTTGAACAATTTTGCAAATAAAGCAGCAGTCATCTTGCTAACTTGAAATAGGTGAACGGATTCTACAGCATATACTTGTCATAATTCTCAACCAAATTCAATTCCTTTTGGTTTGCATGAACACATACACAAGTAAAAATAATCATGATGGTTAATTAAATTCTTAAAGATTTGGGTCAATTCCCATTTGCTCCCGAAATTGTAATGAGAATTTTCATAACTAGGAAATACAAAAGTCCCAAGTATATCCTGATATAATTTTCTCACACATACAAGTCAAAATCTGAACTGAAGATGAAACACTAAGAAATAAATTGTGGATCAATGTACGGTTGTCATCCATCATAATTACAGCTAACATAAAACGTTTTAGTAAGTGTTGAAGTTCCGAAATTGCATTCTGGAACTGTGGAAGAATGATAAGGACCAGTGTCCAATCAGAACAATGTTAGTCAGTGTCATAAATTCAGTTTGCAATTGGCTGTCAACTTGAATATTCGAGCGAGATTTGTATCCCTTAAACGTTAAACTTAAGAATAAGTTCCTTGCAAATCAGTTTTCAATTCAGGAAAACACAACAGTAAGCATTAGCACGAATTAATAAGAAAAAAAATTGTGGATTTAATTTTACATATCAGACAATCCTCCCTTCCAGGACAATTCATTATGCTAACTTCATTGGTTAATTGGTAGGTAGATATTTAATTGACGTCGCACTGGAGAGGGCTATTCGCGATGGTCTGGGATCAAATCTGAAGGGAAAGATCGAGGACAACACCATGTAATTTTGGCCCACAGTCAGATGGCAAGGTCACACATGAGCTGGCACCCATCTCCAAACTTCCACACCATACCAACGTGAGGATATTTGAGGCCCCGACATTTAATGTGCACCAGCCCCCTTAGTACATGATGGTATTTGGTTGGATTCGAATTCGCAACCCCTCCAGTTGCTAATCCATTACTCTTCCAACCAGGCTACCGTAGCCCCTAATTTGCCACTGATAACCATCTTAGATATTCACATGTTTGCATATGGTATTAACGCTTCAAAAAAGGCAGAGAAATACTGAGTGAATATTTGGAGAAATAAGATTGAAATATTACTTTAATATTAGTTGTAAAATATCTTTTTGAACCACTTATTTCTGCATTGGTTCAACCACCAAGATTAATCATTCCTTGCCATAAAATTACCTCCCACTTCATCGCTAGACTAAACACTTAAGCTTTTTAAAAAGCAATTATGGTCTAAATCTTTACTTGGCACGAAAATTTCATTTCTAACACACAACTCCTCGAAATGAAATATCGGCTACATTTTTATAACAGAACGAATGGTACAGTTCAGAGAATTTACTAACTTAACAATGCAGACTTTGAAATAAAAATATACTGAAATTAAATAGTGTTAAGGTATGAAATAGCGTTAAGTTTAGAAAAAGTTTTAGTAGAATTAGGAAAAAATATGGAAAATACATTGGAGTTCCTAAGGAACTGCAATTAAATTACCTGTGAGGCTGGCTTCTGGCAGCAATTCTCGCTGACCTCCTGAGGCTGTCAAGAAATAACAATTAGTGATTTTCATGAATTGCTCATAGAATTATTTTTATCAATAAGAAATAAATCACTACCCACTAAAATAAAGGTCTGATGCTTTTATGCTAGCTCTGAATTGAAAATCCTGAATTCAGAGTAAGACTTCAGCTTAAAAATCACTTTTTCAACAAATATCTCACCTCAAATCATACAAAAAACTCGTTGAAATTTTACTGATCAAATTCCTACTTTTCTCTCATTATTTCTTGTTTTGAGTCCTGATGCTTTTAGTCTGTTACTATTTTTAAAAACCAAACAAAAGCTATGTAAAGCTCCTCTTTAAGAATGATTTTATTTCATTATACAAATTGGTTTTATACTCTTCAATTCAATTATTTAAATATATTTTGGTCATAAATCTGAATAATTGGGGCTACCAAATTATGCGTCTACAGCCTTGAAAAGACTTGATCCACTACTGATTTACTCTACTTAAAAGATAAGATTTAAAATATGCAAGGTTACCTCTTCGCCTCCACTTCCACTCGCCTCCTCTTAGTCGAGGGACCTCCATCATCCTCTGGCTTCCTCTTTAGTCTAAAAAGGAAGTCAATGAATCAACATTTTTTTTAAAATGAATATGTGTTTAGACAATTTGAGTACTGACAATCTAAGAAAAGCAGGGGCAAGATTTGAATGAGTAGTAAAAGTAGAAAAGGGAGGTGCTCAGACTGGATAACACATTTGTCTCATCAATGACAAATTACATGATTTCTCTTTACAGTTTAGATCTTACTCATTAAAAATGTGGATTGACACGAGTCTAAAATACAATTAAAAAACTAACGTGAATCTCATTTTTTCTAGACAAAATAAATTTTAGGATTCCTTCAAATTCATTTCACCACTGAAGATTTCTCCTGTGCAAACGAAGCAAAGATCCACTTCCCCACTCATGGAAGACATCTTAGCTCTCTTCAGTCTTATTTTAATAATCAATAAAATAGTTCATTCATTAGTTGAATGATTTATGGGAAAGAATATTTAAATTTCAAATGAGTCCTCTAGATTAGATGTCATTTCGAGTGTTTGGGTTTCATTTCTTGGGTTTCTTGATTTTCCTCCATAATTTGACTTGCTATCCATTCTTCTATTCACAGCATTTTAAACTACTCAGTAGAAGGTAGTCAATTAGAGAATCTCACATGGAGTGTCTAACCCATGAAGTAGTATTTACCAGGTAGGATGGACATACCAAGCAAATCCAACAGGAGGCCAAGCATTTTCCTGATTTGGTTTGTCACAAGTCATTTTTGCTACATGATGGCTAATAAAACCTAAGTACTTAAAAGTGGATTCCAAACCACTACTACAAACTTCCGTGCTGACTAGATTCGAACTCAAAACCCATTGAACCAAGAACGAGATCACTAACTACTCAGCTACAAGTCTGACCTTCTTAAAGGACTCGTATAGTTTGGTTTAGGTTTTATGGCACTAGGTCCAGAAATATACAAACTGCACCAAACACAAGATAAGATAATAAAATCATTGTAAATGTAAAAATTTTTTTAAAATAGTGTGGAAAAGATTCTAGCAGTTTTTAGAGAATAAAATATTGGAAAGAGTTAAATAACGTGAGATTAAAATGCAGAGTTAAGGTAGGTTGATCAACATGTAGAAGATTAATTAGGATAAAAACATGAATTTAATATTTAAAAAATGTCGAGATCAGTAACATGTGGATATAAAAAGAATGAGAATGATATTTACAAGTAATGAGTGTGGTATAAAAGGTTATAAAAAATATTATATAGAATTTATAAATCAAACACTACAAGTAAAAAATTTTTGGATGGGGTTTCTTTCCCAATTTCCTTAAAGTTAAAGCAGAAGTACTAAAAAGTTGAAATCGGCAGTGGCGAAAACCTTCTCAAGGGGAGCCCTCACCTCCAAAGAGGCAATCACAATGAGGGAGGAAGGAAGAGCAAAAACGGAAAAATGAAAGGGAGGGAATATCACTCGGGTACTCCAGGGTTGTAAACCTAAAGGATGATTAGAAGAGGGAACCAAGAGAAGACTGGACCAATATTCTTGGATAAGTGTCTGGAAAAGGGTTAAGTAAAAGCATAAAACAAATGTTTGGAGTAGTTGAAGAACAAAAGTAAATCTGGGATGGTAAGGAACATACTCCCTTGAATGCTCCCTATTAAATTATCAACGAATAAACTCAGATGATGGCTCATTTAGATCAATTCCACTACACATGAAAGTTAGCAACATGACGGGTTCCTTTCAAATCCCATTCTTTGACTTGATGCGAAAATGAAAAATTTTGGGGATATATAATTAAAACTTTGAAAAAGAAAAGCTTTCACCAATTAAATCCGATAAGGTAAAAAAGGAGTCTTAAGAAAGCTAAATTGTAAATTACAGAAAACTTGAACCTCAACAGAAATGTGCAATATTGAAAATAAAAATGCTATTACTTTTGACTACAAACAAATACAACTAAAGGGAAATGTGAGGAAAATAACTTACACCCTCTGCGGTACATCCACTCTGTGTGGAGTCTAAATGAAAAAAAATAAGCATGTTACAAAATATAATTAACCGGAGAAAGTTAAACATAAAGACAATAAAAACTCAATTTACTTGGAAAAACAAAATAGGAACATTTTATGAAAATTACTCGTAACAATGTTGATTGTGTGAAATGAAATTACTCGAGTTAGGTGATACATATGCATCATGATCACATCAGTTCAGAAAATGCCAAATCCCCTATTATCATTTCTCTCATAATATAAATTGATCACAAAACAAGTATGATTACAAAAAATACATTAGCGATTTTAATAAAATGACTACTTTATAAAATATTAATGAATTTTGCACAATTCTATTATGTTATATATGTAGATATTTTAAAAACCCAAGACCAATACTTTCCAAGGGCTCTGGTTTCAGAGGTCCTTTCACACTATGAAAACTTTAACATCGATTGAGTTTAGCATCCCAGAAAACTTGGATTAATTGCTTTGCAAACGGTGACCAATTCCCCAGGAAGAAACTTTAGAAGACAGCATTCATCTACAATGCTGGCCATCGAAAAAGCAACATCGATAAGGATGAGATATCAAACTTATTACATAAATAGTACAAGTGTAAAATGATTCAAATTACAACTCCATTTGACTTCGAAGAAATCGGTATTAAGTGTAGCCACCATGGGCACCAACAACTCTGTCGCTACACCATTCAGCATTGAAAGAAAGAGGGTTTGCATGTAGGTGTGTCAGTTCATCCAAACATGATCAAAATTCAATTGGTTTGATGGTGCAAGGTCCAAAATAGAACAAGCTGCACCAGACGCGTTACCAAATAATGCAATAAAAACTACAAGATAAAAGGCAGGAAAAGACAAATGCAAATGAAAAAGGCAGCAAGGGTTTACAAGAAAATATTTCAAGATAGGCATGGAAAACACATGGGGCTAAATGCCCAAAATGTGTACCATCCCCCATGAACATGACAGTTTTTGGCTGGAATGAGTTTCAGAATTCACAATCCTCCAGTCGCTAATCTGACTTTTCCAACTGCTAATGCTGCCCTGACTTTCACATGCTCGGACTGAGCTACTGAAGGCTAATTAAATTAGGTTGACATAAATAACTTGGATTTCAAAAAATAAACATCAATGCCCATACCTGGATTTGAAACCAGTCTGATCCACACATTGAGGGGCCACAGAAATAAACCACTTGGCTATTTAGTATGACAAAATTGTCTGAAAACACTCCAGCACTTATGATTGAGTATAGGTTTTTGGTGCAAGAGAACTGACACCTATTGGTCAGTGGACAAAGGGAATTAAAATTAATTGTTAGTCACTTGTCATTGTTCTCAATCAATAAACTATTATTCCTCTAGTAAGTATTTTCAGACGAAAGTAGAAATTTTCAGTTGAAAAAGGATTATCTTAGAGGATTAAAGCAAAGTTCTAAACTTATTTGGATAGCATGCAACCCTGTCCCAGATTAATCTAATTTCATACACACATCTCCATCTTAATGTAACTAACACACTTCAACAAAAAACATCTTGAATTATACACCTTTGAATAAAAATATTGAGTTGTCTCACCATGCTGCCTTTCATGATGTCGTGCAAGACAACCCTCGGTTGCCATGCGGGTAGCTGCAGGGCTGCAACAGGTGTGGGAGCAGGAGCAGGTGGTGCAGGAGCAGGTGGTGGTGCAGGAGCAAGTACTGCAACTGCAGCAAGAACTTGCTGCATTGTCTGAAAATATAAATACTTCAAGTATGCTGAGTTGTAGCTCCAAAGTAAAATAATCTGGAGAGAAAGCAGTTGCTTCATGTTTTCGGAATTCTACTTTGGAGTTGGGCCATTTCAGAGTTAACGAAATGAGTTTCATTAACTCGTTTTGTTTTGTTTTTGACATAAAGTTATTGTGAATTAATAGCAAAGTTTGTGTATAGCAGCTAATTAATTTATGGCTGGGCAAGGTATCGTTGTCGTGATTATGCAGGCATATGCTTAGGGCTTGCTAGTAATGCAAACCAAAAGTTGAAAAATCCATACCTAGAGATTTCATTAAAAAACTATTAAAAACTAATTATGTACAAGATGATTATGTAAGCTTTCCAAAAAAACAATGCATGTAAGGTTTTGGTTCAGGAGAAAAATTCAAGGTCTTGATATTTTTTGTTGAAAGCAATACAATATTATATGGTATGTGGCAATAGTTCAATTTAATTCAAAATTGTTTTGCTTCTTTTTCTATACAAGTTACCTGTATCTGAGTGTTCATAAATAAATTCTTATAGTTTGTTGGTTATGGAAATGAAATGAGTATTCTTTCCAAATGAAAACAAAGTGGACATTGTGAGATGCTGTGTTTGTACTCGTCAGAGTTCTGCGACTTAAACTGGTTACTTTCAGAGTGAAATATAGTAACCATCAGGATAAAAGGACTACGCCTCCGTACCTTAAAAAGTAAGAGAACTTGCATGCTGAAGCGTGTTCTTGAAGACCTCTATGTGGATGATTTAAATACCAGACTGGTCATAAGGGAGTTATACTAAGTAACAAAAGAACTTTAATTAAAAGGTATATGTATGTGGGAATTGACCTACCACGCAACTCGCGGAGCATCACGTCATTGTATGACATCATTGAGACGAAAGCGAGACTTCCAACCGCCATAAGTGTAACATCGAATTAATAGCTCTTAGGAGCACTTTCCTTTTTTAAGCCCCCCTGTAAATATTAAACACCCCTAAATCCCCTTCAATAAATACTTCTATAAATTAAACATCAATTTGTTAACTTTATTTCACCCAAGCCCCCACAAAATTGGGGATTCAAGCTGGGATATGAGCTCAGGACTTTCGATTTGAGTCCTTCTGTTCGAATTTAGTTATTAAGACTTTTGGTCGAAATGAGTGTTGATACTAGAACAGCAGGCCAGCAGTTACATCAGCCAACTAGTTGAATTCCTGAGCAACATCGTTCACCATCGTAGACCATCAACATCGAAAGACAGCTCCGAATCATCAACATTCAAGCTGAATTCCAGACCAACGCTGTTCACCGCCATAGAACATCAGCATCCAAAGACAGCTCAGAATCTTCAACATTAAAGATAAGCCATATTTTCGTTCTTAAAAAGTTGAGTCACGAATTTTGTAAACTGTGTTAATTGAAACCAGAAGTGAAGTAATTCAGAAACCCTGTTAATGGAACTACTTTGTTTCATTTTTAAACTATAACTGTTTTTTTCTAATTGGCTATAATTCCATAAATGTTAATTGTCATTTAAGAAATATTTTGTTAATTAGTATCGGTATTGAATATTCAAATTGTATTCTGACTGTTTACAGTTCTAACTTAAGCAATTTTGATACCATTCGTATCTGTATATAATCAGATATTTTTCCCAAAACAGTTAATTAAATACCTAGTAAAAGTAATCTCTATTCTCAGTCAATAATCATAACAATTCAACTGTGTCCGAAAAATAATAATTTAGTTCCGTTTCTGAATCAGAATACGTAACGGAAAAAGAAATCAAAGTGTTGGGGAAGGGGAGGTATTTCAATTAACGTCACACTGGAGCAACACAATGGGCTATTGTTGACGGTCCGGGATCAATACCAAAGGGAAAGATTCGAGGACAACACCACGTAATTTTGAACCACGGTCATATGACGAGGCAACACCTGAGCTGGCACCCCACTCTCCAAACTTCCACACCACACCAACGTGAGGATATTTGAGGCCACGACAGATTTAGCGTGCACCAGCCCCTTTGTACATGACGGTGTTTGGCTGGATTCAAACTCGCAACCCCCTTCGGTTGCTAGTCCGTTACTCTTCCAACCGGGCCACCGCGGCCCTGTTGGAGGAAGGAAAAAGTTAAAATGTTTATTTTTATTTGGTGTTTCCTCTTTATTTAGTTATTGCATATTCTAGGGTTGTGAATATAGTATTGCAAGTATTTGTCTTATGAAAGTGGAAGGAAATTTGCAAGTGGGAGGTAGTGTTTGTTCAGTTACTGAACTGTACGAAGTCGTCTCAGGAATTTTTTGTGTCGTTTTTATGATAAAAAAATTCTTCCATTAATTGTATTGTAAGAGGTTGTGCGAGAGGATTTTTTTGTTTATTTTTTTGATAAAAAAATTCCTCCATTTGATAATTAGTTGTGAACTATCATAATTCATGTTTTGAAAATTGTAGTAAATGAAATTTAGATACAGTAGTTTAATTTTAAGCATGGTGATGTTTCTAATGAGAGCAACGAAAGTAGAGTGCAAGTGATTTTGGTCTGTCAAGCAACAGAATCTATGAATAAGGCTGAAATTGTAGGACTAATTAAAAGTATACAAAACTATGAGGAAGAAATGGTGAAGGCTTCTTTAGAATCGGTACGGGAAGAACGGAAAACGAAAGAAAGGGAAAGGTTAAAGGAAAAAGAAAGGGAATGGAATTTTGAATTGGAAAAATTACCTATAGAAGCCGAAACACAACACCAAGTCAATTCAAGTACGGTTTTAAAAATAGAGAAGTTTCTGAGAACGAACAGAGAGAACCCAAAAAATCCAGCTTTCTCAAATAACTCCCAAGTTTGACGAAAAAAGGGATGAAATGGGTTTATACCTTATTTAATTATTCCATCGATTGATGAATGTGCAGAGAAGTTAAAAGTTGTTCTACAAAGGGCATCCGAATACGGACTTGAGATAAAAACAAAACAAATGTCAATTTTAGAGATGTTCTGGAGTTTTTGGGCTACATCGTTGAAGATGGAACAATTAGTCCATCAAGTTTAAAGACCCAGGCTGTCTCAAAATTTCATATACCCACCAACGTAAAATAATTGCAGAGCTTTTTAGGACTCGCGGGCTATTTTAGAAAATTCGTTAAAGATTATTCGAAAATTGCAAAACCTTTAAGCGACCTCCTGAGGCAAGATAGCTCGTTCAAGTTTGAAATTTGCCAGATTGAAGCTTATAAAAAAAACCTCAAAGATCTGCTAGCTACTGGTCTGGTTTTACCTCTCTTCAAGCCGGGACGGAAAACCGAACTGCATACCGACGCGAGCAAATATGGATTTGGTGCCATACTTCTGCAAGATGCCAATGATCGACAATTACATCCTGTCCATTACATGTCCAAAAAACTAGCCCCACAGAAGAAAAGTACAGCAGCTACGAATTGGAAGTCCTTGCTGTTGTTGAAGCACTAAGAAGCTCCACGTATCTTATAGGAAACAAATTTAAAGTGGTGACAGACTGCTCCGCTTTTCAAAAGACAATGGACAAAAAAAGACTTAGTGACCAGAATTGCGAAGATGGGCGTTGCTTGTAGAAGATTTCAACTACGAGATAGTGCATCGGCCAAGTAACAAAATGGCACACGTCGATGCTTTGAGCAGGAATCCAGTAATGGTGATAACTGAAACAGTCACAGCCAAGCTGAAAATCGCTCAAAACAAGGACGACCACATCTCCAGCCTTAAGTCCCAGTTGACCAATAGCGAGTCACAAGAGTTCTTCGGTCCCAACCTTCACTCCTTAACGCAGTGTTATTGCGAACAGTATACCAGGCATTCTGTCAAACAAGAAATCCGGGAAGGAGGGCTTCTTGAACCCGATTCCAAAGGATGATACTCCACTAAACAACTACCATGTCGATTTCATAGGACATCTGCCTTCCACTAAGAATTACCAACATATCCTAACAATGGTTGACGCATTCACAAAGTTTGTTTGGCTATACCCTGTCAAGCCAGTGTCTGCCAAGATGCTTTAGACAAGCTGGAATTGCAACAAAAAACATTTGGAAATCCAGTTAGAATAAGACAGAGGTTCAGCATTCACATCGAGTTCCTTTCAAGAATACTGCAAGGAAGAGGTTATTAAATGTCTACAAATTGCCACTGGAGTGCCTCGTACCGGCCAAGTGGAACGAATACACAGAACACTCTCATACCCATCTTAACAAAACTTGCTTTAGAAGAACCAACAAAGTGGTTCAAACAAGTCCCAAGGTTGCAAAGAGTGCTCAATAGCACGATGAGTCAAAGCACCAA
Source organism: Meta bourneti (assembly GCA_933210815.1). Classification (NCBI taxonomy): domain Eukaryota; kingdom Metazoa; phylum Arthropoda; class Arachnida; order Araneae; family Tetragnathidae; genus Meta; species Meta bourneti. Next base: position 21,771,370 of record OW119931.1, read on the forward strand.
TACACGCCATTTGAACTCCTCACTGGAATGTGAAGATGAGGAATAAACAAAAACAAGATCTAGAAATTCAAGACATCCTCACAAAAGAAATGCTGGACGACCATCATGAAAACCTAAGCATACTGAGACAAGACGCGAAAATAAACATCCAAAAGATACAGAATGAAAACAAAAAGCATTATGACAAGAAGCATAAGAAAGCCAATGCCTATGTAATGGGAGACCTCGTAGCTATTCAAAGAACGCAGTTTGGCAGGGTTAAAACTGCGCCCAAAATTTTTCTGTCCTTATACGAGATCACAAAAATTAATGGCAAAGACAGGTACGAGGTGTCTAAGGTGGGAAACCATGATGGTTCCGTCCCAATAAGACCACCACCTCCCCTGATCTCATGAAACCTTTCATTTCAAAGTTCTAATGTAAAATTATAGAGTACCGTAAACGCATTGTGTATTATAATTTTTTTTCAATATTACGTAATTTATGTTTCACATTGTGTAATTTCAAGCTGTAGGTATTTGATTATGTTTCTTTATATTTTTGAATTGTATTTATCTGTAACATTCCTTTTCCATTGTCCAGAGCATGAAAATGATGTTCACCACAAAACTTTTTACCTATGGACTCCAGTTGTGTAAACTACGAACATTTCTGAACTGACTCGAACTCAAGACATGAGCCCGGACATATGCGGAACTGAGGATTGTAAGACGGAAGCAATTTGGAACAAAAATTGTAAGATGCACACGAGGCATGATGTACCTCGGTTATTAATTTTTATTCTGTTTTGAATTTTGGGTTACCTTGACATGCTGCTGAGGTCAGCGACATTGTCAGGACGGCCGAATCTGTGGGAATTGACTTACCGCTCAACTCGCGAAGCATCAAGTCATCATGACGTCACGGAGGCGGAAGCAATAGATGACTTCCAACCGAATATTAAATACCCCTAGATCCCCTTCAATAAATACTTTTATAAATTAAACATCAATTTGTTAACTTTATTTCACCCAAGCCCCCAGATGTATCAAGAAAATCTGTTAAATAACTTTTGGAAAAGGGAGTATCATCTCCAACTAAAAAGTGGAATATGTGTCAAACCCATTAATGTAACCTGTGAATTTAATGTGAATGATGTAGTTCTGATCGGTGATGTGAGAAATTACCTTGGCAATTTTGGTGACTAGCTAGAATGATTTAAATTCACAAAGGTTGTGATGACAAAGCGTTAATTTGAAACATCTTCAGGAATAATTAAATGAAGAAAGAACTGTTATACCATCTGGAACTTCCAAAGATGGATTAAGTTTGTATTCATTTGTGTCCTCATTTGAAATTCATATCTGATATAGTATTCTTATTCATGTAGTATTTTGCTACATTAGCAATATTTTTCTGTTTATATTTTATCAAGTATTCAACTTATTTTATAATACTTACAATATTTCTATATTTTGAAAGCATATTCCACGTTTAACCTGATAGTATTTTTGTGTTACATTTCTTTGGCAGAAAGTAAAATTATTTTAGTACAATTTGTTCAATTTATGATATATTTTCAATGTTAAATTGTTAAAATGTTTTTTAATTTCAAGATTGGATTTTCAAGTGAAAGGATGTGCCTTAATCCAGCAGAGTATTCCTTGTGTGTAAATAAATGTTAAGGTATACTTTAGATGAACAGTCACTTGATTTCGCCACAGTACCAAAATCAAAAGCAGGAGGCAGAGAAAGGCAGAGAAAAGGAGGAAGAGCGAAGGCAGTCGTTTGAGAAAACCTGACAAGTATGATTGTAGGTGCGATTTTGAAGGGATGGAAGAACCATTGATCTTTCAAGCTATGGAATCAAAAGAGGCAGAAAATTGGGGGAAAAACAATAAATGATGAGTTGCAAGCACTTGAAGAAAACAAAAACAAAATGTGGATGGAAAGAGAAATCAAAGAAAATTACCATACGATTGATACAAATGGGTTTTCAAGAAAAAGATACTAGATCGAATGGTAAAATACATGTTCGATAGCAAGAGGTGTTCAAGATGAAGAATTTTGATTTGTAATTGATGATTTACAATTAGTCTCCTGTTGCAAAATTACAAACAGTGTAAACATTTCGCAGTAGCAAACCAGAGAAAATAGCCTATTTATCAAATGGATGTATGCAGTGCTTTCCTGTATGCAGACATTAGAGAAGTATACTTGAAAGTGCCTGAAGGAAAACTTGGGTTTTATGGCACAAGGGCCATATTTGGCCATGCTGTGCAAAACACGAGACAACATCAAGTAATGGATATGCACAAAAGGAAATTTTTACTAACACAAAAGAGAAATAGATACAGGGAGGAATCGAACCTGCACAGCCTACAGAGTTTTATTTGGAAAACAGATTTATAAGATTGGAATGATAGTTTAAAAATCAGAGTTGAAGAAAGTACATTTGTTCTATTTGTAGATGATTCGTGGATAGTGGGTTCAAATCAAAGGCATAAATGATGTGAAGATTGATAACTTTAAGATGAAAGATTGGGAAACGATTCAACTATCAATCAAGGTATGCACATACAATCTAGAAAAAGTTAGAAATTGACCAATCAGAATTCCTAAAAACGTGGTAGATTTGGAATGGAAGATCATCCTGCCTCTTCACCTATTGATGGATAACTAGACTTCACAAGTCAAAGTGAAAAGAAAGTGACAGATAAGGAAATACAGACAAGTGATTGGTTTCTTGTATGCAGCAATGGGATCAAGTCCAGACTTGGGAATGAATCGCTGTCAGTTCATGATGAATGGAAAATCTAATCTATCACAATACTTTAATCTTGTAAAATAACTGATTTAACTTGTTAAATGACAACTATAGATTAGAAATATGTCAACCAATTATTAAGTTATTTTGAATGAATTCCTTTTTTTAAATATAGAAGTATTTTTTAAGTTCATTATCTTCAACATGTGGTTTATGTATTTTGAAAATTTGAAGAAAACAAAACTGAAATAACTTTGTAGGATAAATTGTGTATGAAAATGTTGGATGAAAGTATGGAAAGAGGATTAAAGAGTTTAAGCAATAAATTTAAATATGGGGGTTCAATTCTCATGTTTGGAAATTAATCATGTTCTACTCTAACCAAGTAATCAAAATCACCTTCCACGGAGGAAAAACAAAATGACCTAATTGAAAAGTTTAAGTGTAAAAAGAAGCAACAAAAAATATCCTTATTGATGCTACTGAATGACCAGCAATCCTCTTTCGCTAAGCAAATCCCTTGAGATTTCTAGTAAAACGCAAAACGGAGCCCAGGGAATCCAAATTCAATCAATAAAGCCAATGGAACAGGACCAGTTAATGGTAATGGAAAATGTTTTTAAGCTTTTCAGCAGCCTTTTTCTCAAAAATGATATTCATTTTATTAATGAGGCTGAGTGTAAATGCATCACATTATCAGCTACTAAATTTTTAAAAAAATTGTTATTTTGGAGGGTTGGATTCTTCAGCAAGTTAATCAATCTAAGACAAATTCCAATTCCGACTTGTGTCAGAAATGTCTTGCCACCATCAAACAACTTGATTTTCGGACACATGATGTGGAAGGTATTTTAATTAATGTCATACTGAAGCAACACAAAGGGCTATTGGCGATGGTCCGAGATCAAACCTGAAGGGGAAAGATCCTAGGACATCACGTAATTTTAAACCACGGTCAGATGACAAGGTCACCTGAGTTCGCACCCCACTCTCCAAACTTCCATACCATGTCAATGTCAGTACATTTGAGGCCACGACAGATTTAATGCGCACCAGCCCCCTTTGTACACGATTGTCTTTGGTAGGATTCAAACTTGCAACCCTCTGGTTGCTAATCCATTACTCTTCCAATCTGGCTACTGCAGCCCCAGCCACATGGAGTGAACCATCTTAGATGTTTAACAGTAAAATCAATAATTACGGTATTTTAAAAATATAAAATCGTATTATTCATACACTAAAAACTTAATGGAAGTAAAAAGTTTGACATAAAGTAACTACCAGAACATAATACACTATAATACAAATAATTAGTAATGAAAGCACAAAATTTGCTGAAGAGGGTTTTTAGAATATATTGTTTACGAAAAGAAAATTGTTACTTACTCTCTTTTTACCAGCCTTGCTTTTCCTAATTTTCTCCAAACAGAAATTAGGGCTGGGCTGAAAAAAATAGAAAAATGTCAGACATTTCATGCAACTCAATTACACAAGTATTTATAATGGACCAAAACATTTAAGAAATGTAATGTGTGAAAACATGGGAATCACTAAATATATCTTGAGCAGTGGAAGAATTTTGATTGATTGGTCAATTTTAAATTATTTTTACTCACTGTCACAAGTGGAATAAACTGATGATAATTTTAAAATATATAGGATGAACCAACCAGTGTCTGATCACCTACCAGTAGTTGACCATTTCCTTATATTTCTCATTAAAACAAACTAGTTTATTCCACAATTTAAATGTATATTCTTAGTGGACTTCTGGAATAAATAGTAACCAATCTAAAGCTCACTAATTTGTTTTTTTATCGATAAAAAATGTAAACAAAAATGAGATGTCAAATCGCTGGGATCTATAAAATCATAATGTAGTGTGAACTTGTTCTGAGATGTGATGTCCCAATCTCAATTCTATTTCTTATTTTGAACTAATATTTTGGCATAAAAGTAAAACAAATCTTATATGCAGAGTAATTTTTCTTTCTTAAGTTTTAATTTTAAGTCATAAACATTGTGGTTAATCTACTCATAGAACAAAACTGCATCTGTTCCAGTAATTGACCAAACTGAATTTTATAGTAAGATTTTTGTAGCAACCGATTTTAAATTTGAAGTTAAATATTTCATGATTAAGTGTTTAGCAATTGATTGAGGTAAATTAAATACAAAAAATGAGTATCCAATATTTGACCTGGTGGTCAGTATGAATGCATTGATTAATTGATGCCAAAGAATTCTTTATTATTGCAACATTTATTTACTTTTAAATTTTAGTTTGTTATATATTTTAACTAGTTTAATTGTTCAATATTAGTACAAACCATTATCACCATGTTACCATATAATGTTCGATAAATTGTTCTTTTGCCTAAACTATCATACAAAAAATTGATCCTAGCTTTGTTTTATACAAATATACTCGTGATCACTAAAAGTATCTACACAAATGTTTCAACTTGAATTAGATAAGAAAAAATATGTATTGGTCAATTACTGTTCTAATCACTATTCCACGATTTAAAACCATCAAATGTTAACAGTTGTTCTACAGCTCATTTTAATCAGTTTTTAAAAGATACTTTAGACAAAAAAAATAATAAGTGCAATTGCAAAATAGCTCTAGGGAATTTTTTTTAATGGAAAGCGATCCCCAATAACAAGCTGTTTAACGTACAGTGGCTCCCAAAAGTGTTCGTACACTTTAAAAATTTGTAGAAAAAACGCCGTAGCATGGAATTGAATTCGAATATAAAGTCCAATATTTTTTCATATCATCTCCATGTGATTCTGAATAAAACCTAAGATTCTTTAAAAAAATATTGACTCATTTTCTTTTTATAAAAATGAAAATGCAAGGAGGCAGAGAAAGAACAAGCCACAAAAGTGATCGTACACTTAAACATTTGATAAATTCATAAATAAAATGATCGTTTATCGCTTTTTTATTTTTGCATTGTAGTGACATTTAAATAATCGTTTGGCTTTAATTTGTGCATGCTTACTTCGTAATATTCTATTTATTATTTAAAAATGGCTCGTAGTCGTAAGGAAACAACAAACAGCATTCGAAAATTGATTATTTTTCATCATAGTAGTGGTAAATCAGTTTGGAATATCTCTAAATTAGTAAATTTATCCCATTCTACGGTGCAGTATGTGATAAAACGCTTTAAAGAAGAAAATTGGATCGAAAACAAGGTAAGGAAAGGTCGTCTGGCTAAGTTAACTCAATGTGATCACAGATTTATAGTTAGAAAATTTTTGAAAAATCCACGTTTGAGTGCTGTAAAAGTTTCTACAGAATTTACTAAAAAATTTTCTACTTCAATTTCATCTGAAACTGTTCGACGAGTGCTCAGATCAGCTGGATTAAATGGGCGTTCAAGCCCGTAGAAATTTTTTTGTAAGTGCGAAAAATAGAAAGCTTAGGCTTTCCTTCGCAAAATCAATGATAAATAAGCCCGAAACGTATTGGAATCATGTCTTATTTGCAGATGAAAACAAATTTAACATGTTTGGTTCCGATGGGCGTATAATTGTATGGAGAAGAAAAAATGAGGAACTTAATTCCAAGAACTTAGTTGGAACAGTAAAGCATGGCGGTGGAGATGTCCTTGTGTGTGGGTGCATGTCAGCATCAGGACTAGGTAATTTGGTATTTATTGATGGCATAATGAATCATACTCTTTACTTAAATATTTTAAGACAATTTAAAATTATCAGCCCAAAATTTGGGTATTGGAAACAACTTTGTTTTTTATCAAGATAACGATCCTAAGCACACGGCTCTCAACGTTCGCCTCTGATGTCTCTGTAATTGTCCAAAGTTCTGAAAACACCACCTCAGTCGCCGAATTTAAACCCAATAGAGCACATTTGGAGAGAACTGGAGGTAAGAGTACGAAGACACAGCATTAAAACGAAAAGCGAACTGAAAACAGTAATGATTGAAGAATGGAGGAACATTGATGCAGAAATTACAAAACACTAGTGAACTCTATTCCCAGACGTTTAAAAGCTGTTGTGGATGCCATAGGATATCCTACTAAGTACTAATTTACCGAAATATTACAATATTTACTAACATATAGAGATTTTTTAAAGTGTACGAAGACTTTAGGTAATTTTGTTACTTTTTGATTATTGATTTTCCAAAAACAAAGTTTTACTATGTTTTTAAAATATTTTATGTAGTTTTAAGAACAAGTTATAGATGTTATTAAAAATTCCCATTCTGAAATATTAATTTTTATTAATGGATAGAGCAGTATTTCATTGAAATTCGTAAGTGTACGAACACTTTTGGGAGCCACTGTATATATATTCTATAGCACCTACTAAATCGCATTAAAATATGCAGTTATTATGGATTTAATTCTACTACTGACAGGAACAGGCTGAAGTTTCAAAATTTGAAGTCAGAAAACCTATGGCCACTACTTTTAAAAATGAATTTTAATTAATGCCAGATAGTGGATTTTACTATTCAATTAACATGTTTCATTAACTTATAATTAAGTGTCATGTAGAGTTAAATGACAAATCTGCTGAATATACGTTTTCCAAGATACTGTTTCATTATTTTGAATTGAATTGAGGGATAGCAGGAAATAAACTGCAAGCATTGCCAAATGGTGTGCCAACAAACTGGATAAAACCAAAAGATGAACCATGTTCAGTCATTTACTCTACACTTTGGGTATTACGCGCCACAGCAAATGCACTTGTGAAATAGCATTCAAAGCATCAATTCTTTTAGCAGTTTTAACTGTCTAGACACAAAATGAATCAGCTAAAACAAAATGTGTTTACTATTAAACAGGTAAGTAGTTAATATAACACTGGAGTAACACAAGGGGCTATTGATGCTGGTCCACGGTCAATCCCCAAGGGAAAGATCGAGATCACCACATAATTTTAAACCTTCTCACAATGACAAGGTGGACACCTGAGCTGGCACTCCTCTCAAAACCAATGTGAGGACATTTGAGGCCACAACAGATTTAACATGCACCAGTCCCCGTATACACGACGGTCTTTTGAGTGGACCTAGTTTAGAACTCGCAACCCTCCGATTGCTAATTCATTCTTTCACATTGAAATAGATTTTAAGTGCCAAAAATACACAAGTCAAAGTACCTAAATCATTTCATGAATGACTTCATTGCATCTATGAATTTTAATTGCATTTTCCTTTTCACTGAATTTTGATATTTGTTTGGATTAACTATATTCAAGAGTGTTCAAGATCAATGCAACCTTTGAATCACTGTTCGGACAGTTATTTTGAGATATGGAACGAACCGGATGTGTTAAAAAACAATATAGAAAATTTATGAATTGATAATTTGAACCAGTGCTCTTTTCCAAATCATTCTTAATTGAAAAGGTACATGAAATGGACAGGTAGGTATTTAATCAACGTCACACTGGAGCAACACAACGGGCTATTGGTGACGGTCCGGGATCAATTCCAAAAGGAAAGGTCCGAGAACACGTAATTTGGAACCACGGTCAGATGACGAGGCAACACCTGAGCTAGCACACCACTCTCCAAACTTCCATGCACGCCAACGTGAGCACATTGGTGTTCCGTCTAAAAACTACCCGTATGTCATGTCCAAGTTAAAATTGTACGGGCAAATGATTAATTAAAATCATAAAAACCCGATTTAAATCAAATAAATCCGCTCTCCGGTTGGTTGGTTATAGGGGTTTTAAAGCGCAAGGGCCGTATCATTACAACGTTGCGCCAGACATAAAACATACAATATCAAGCGATAGATATACACACAACGAAAATTTTACTGACAACTGTCAATCCACTCGCAAAAAGCGAACTGCCTTCTAAACCCTCCAAGTGGTTTCGACGAGATATCTCACCCATCAAGATTTGACCGATTTTGCCAATGACATCTCTTCAGATATCGCCCACTATTTTAATGACGAGATCAAGGTCTGGTAGTTTTATTCCAATGACGAGATAACCATCAGAAAGGTTAATGAGGGCTATAGCGTTAAGTACGCAGCTAAAACAGTGACGAGGGAAGTGTATTATTAAGTTCAAAAGATCTTCATTTGAACCAGGAATCTCGTTCATTCACTTCTAATAATGCAACAAATTGTTGGATGAGTTCTCTGTATACAGTGCCATCAATAGTTGACTGGTAAAACAGAAGCCCAACAATCCTTTTGTGTGATACGCCAATTTTTTGAGAATGTAAAGTTTTTTGCATTAATGAATGGGGATTTGTCATCGCTCAAATGCGGGAGTTTTGCGCGTTCACATAACCGCTTAAATGAAACCATGTCGCCATTTATATCGGCAAAATTCTTTACATCTTTCATGATTTATATTCAAAGCCTCAAGCAGCGCAATTCTCTGAATGCGTGATAAACTCATTTTGCAATGAAGAACAAAATAACATGGAACTTTATTATCGCACAACTTGAGCGAGAAGAAAACCAAACGATAAAAATTAAAGAATCCATAAAATTATAAGCAGACGATAAAATTCAATAATTAAAAAAAACACGGGTAAATGATTTTTTTTAAAGTTGGAGTACGGGAACTTTTAGGACACTCTGTACAATGAACGATGCATGCATCCCATAGAAATTTGAATGACTTACCTTTGATCTCTGCTGACTTCTTAATCTCATGATGAAAGTACAATGAAATTAAATTTAAATTTACACAAAAAATACAATCAAAAACTAAATACTATTATATACAATGGCTACAATACTAAAACATAAATTTAAAGTATCAGCGCATAAAAATATCAGACAATTAAACGGCTAATGAGAAGAGCAAAAATTAAGATTCACTTTGCGATCGAAAAATCAGAAAGCAAGTGAACATCGTGGTGGGAAACTAGACCTGGAAGCATGACGTCACATAGACCACAATTCTGAGCGGAAGCCTTTAAAGCTTTACGATTGGTCGAGAATAAGCTGTCAATCTCATTCAAACCACACCTTCCATAATATACTAAGCAGATGCACGCCAACACGAGCTAAAAGTGCGCCAAATATGCTTAGGAAATACACAATGGCACCTTTTTTTAGGTAGGTATTTTAATACACGTAGCACAGGAGCAAGACAATGGGTCACTTTTTTTTAGAATAAACATAAAAGTTTTCTTTTGAATAAATCGACTCGAACAAACTGAGTTCGAATCCAACCAAAGACCGTCGTGTACAAAGGGAACTAGGGTACGTTAAATCTGTAGCAGCCTCAAATGTCCTCACGTTGGTAGGTAGGTAGGTATTTTAGTTAAAGACACACTGGAGCAGCCCAACGGGCTATTGGTGAAGGTCTGGGATCAAACCCGAAGGGAAAGATCGAGAACACCACGTCATTTTAAATCGCGGTCAGATGACAAGGTCACACCTAAGGTGGCACTCCACTTTCCAAACTTCCACACTACGACCACGTGAGGACATTTCAGGCCACGACAGATTCAACGTGCACCAGCTCCCGTGTATACGGTCTTGGGTTGGATTCGAACTCTCAACCCTCCGGTTGCTAATCCGTTACTCTTCCCAATAGCCCGTTGTGTCCAGTGTGACGTTAATTAAAATACCTACCTAACGTTACTCTTCCAAGCGGGTCCCCGTCCTCACGTTGGAGTGGTGTGGAAGTTTGGAGGGTGGGGTGCCAGCTCAAGTGTTGTTCTCGTCGTCTGACAAGGTGGTTCAAAATGACGAAGCGTTGTCCTTGAATCTTTCCCTTCCAGATTGGGAGAACGAGATTTGTTTGAGGGCCAAGAGCTTAATGGAAAAAATCTATAGTTGTATATACCAATATCTTCGCGCTTTCTCTGAGCATAACTATTTTCCATACTTCTATACAGTATATTAAAGAACTATTTTATTCATTTTCCATTGCTTGCATCTTTTATACTTTTCATGCATATTGTTCGCTGCATACGTGGAAATGTTTTTGTTCATTCAATTAAAAACTTAGAAAAATTGTTTAACTATTTATTGTTAAATGCATTTTATACGGGCAACTCGAAATCAACAGCTGAGAAATTTTATTGAATCTTGTTAAATTTAAAGCCTATATGAATGTTAGCACGAAATTCGAGAAAATATGCATTTATATATTTATTAAACGTTGTCCACTTTTAGCTAACCTAAATCTTTTATTTAAGCAGTTATCAATCGTAACCATTAATTTCTTTTCTACTGTTTCTTATAATAAACGTTGTTGCTCCAGTGTGATATTAATTAAATATACCAAAACTTAATTACCGTTTTTCCTCTTGCCTTTTCCAATAGCCAAGTATTGAGTCATTCGAGAAGAATTGGCGATCTCTGAGGTGCCGTTGGCAGGCATTTATCGCCCCACCTTAAAATACTCAAGCTGACGAAGTGCGAACTGCTTACGTAACTGGGAAAAAAGCGGGAAGTCATTGAAATCCCAATTTCCAATAACACTTGGCGCTGCAGCTTAAAAATAAAAAGAATTCAGAGAACACTCCCTATTCCAGTTTTCCTCACGCTATTAACCAGCATTTTTTCTACGATTTTTAGCTTTGCACACAATAAATAAATAAATTGCGTTCAACTTGACTAAGTTGTAATATAAAATGAAAGATTAATTTACACACAAAGGAAAAAATGCCGGCATTAATTGCAGCCTATGCCTGGTATGTCGCTCTATTATTATGCTACATGAGGATTTTCAACTTCAACCCTTGAAAACAACTAGAGACAATACAAAACCCAATTATAGAACAGAGTAACAGGCAGTGTATGAATAATTTTTTTAATCCGCTGCCCTGTTTTAAACCTAGCATATTAGCGTACATAACACGCACGTGTTATTTACTAGTAGTAAATGCAAAAAATAATATAAAGCTAGCCTACTAAGCAAAGCCAAACCTACTTAAGCAATGGCAGACAAATGACATTTGCATTTTCTTTCGTCTGCTTGTAAATTAATCTGTAATTTTGTATTGCAACTTTGTCAAGTTTAACAGTTTTATTAATTCCTGTAAAAGAAAAACACCGATATCGTAATTAATAATACATTTTCGTGAGTACAAACTTAAAAATCGTAACAAAAAATACAGGTGGAAAGCATGAGGTTTTGAAAACGTCGGAGTGGGGGTGAGATTTTACAGGATTGCACAGCGCATGGCCGAACGTGGATTGGTCGCATAAGTTTCTTTAAAACTGCAGCGTCAGTGTCTTGTGAATTCGGGGTACATTGACTTAGAAATTGACGTTAACCCTTCATTTTAACAGTGACCGTTCAAAGTATTAGAAATTTCCACTTTTCCAAATGCTTTTATTTGATGGAAAAATTTTCGTAACAAATTATGAGACATATTTGAAGTTACCTTTTAAAATTATTTATTAAAACTATATACTTTCTGACGACAGTTGCTTTAACTTAATTTGTAAAAACATTGTTATTTTAACTGCTTCGCTATAAGAACCCATCTCTTAAAAAGTGTTCTTCCCATGGAAAAGTTTCATTCATTCTTGGTAAACTTGGAAACCTGAACCATTTTTCAAATATCTGCAAAAAGATTAGTTGCGACTATTGACAAAGAATAATTTTTTTCAAAGAAAATCATGTTTTTCGTATAGATCTGACGTAAAATTTTACGCAGATTTGAAATCCGTTGAAATTCTGACTATCTTTAAAAATTCAAAAGATAGAAACTTGGATTAGCGAAATAAAAAAACAGAATTTAATGCATAATGGAAACACCTCGAAAAACGCCAAAGCGGTGCGCAGACATGATAACGCTCGAAAATCTCATCAAACGCGCGTTAGAAATCTCCATGTGAACAGGGCCTAAAGAAACATGCTCATTCTCTTTCCTTTCTATTAAAGACAAAACATTGAATTCGAATATTCAGAATTTATACCCCAATGACCTACACCAGTGGTCGGCAAACTGGGCTCTTTGGTTACGTACAAGTGGCTCTGAAATAAAAATGAAAATAAAACCACTCAGTTTCATTATAAAATTTTAAAAAATAAACACTCTCGTCAACAAGGGTGTTCAATATCCAGAATTAACAGATCAATAGTTGCAAAAATTGTACTTTATGGTGGTTGTTACGTCACAGCTGAATCTGCTCAACTCAAGGGAAATATTGATATTTCAATGGTAGAAGTTATTTCGTTTCAAAAGAAATTGATTCTATTCACTGAAGATTTAGAGGGGAACTTTTGTTCATTCCCAAATTTGTCTCAATATCACCGAGGAGAAACAATGCCCTTATTAACAAAGATTATTTCAAGACAGCAAAGATTATTTCAAGCAGTTTTAAACATGAGAATCTTTTCTTGGAAGGATTCAAGAATTCAGAAATGATAAAGCGACTCTAGCTATTATTACAAATCGTCTTAACGCCAATGTGAAGGAATTAAATTTTTAGAATATTAACACAGCTAATTTGGGGCCGCGGTAGCTCGGTTGGAAGAGTATCTGATTAGCAGCCGGAGGATTGCGAGTTCGAATCCAACCAAAGATCACCGGGTGCAAAGGGGACTAGTATACGTTAAATTTGTAGTGGACACATTACTGTTAAATTTGTAGTAGTCAAATGTACTCACTTTAACGTGGTTTGGAAGTTTGGAGGGGGAGTGCCAGCTCAGCTCAGGTGTTGCCTCGTCACCTGACCGTGGTTCAAAATGATGAGGTGTTGTCCTTGTATCTTTCCCTTCGGGATTGGTCCCGCACCGTCGACAATAGCCCGTTGTGTTCCTCCTGTGTGTCGTTATTTAAAATGTACATAAATACAAAATACAAGGGCTAATTTTGAAATACTTATGCTGGACGACAAAGATTTATGGAGCTCCAAATTTTTACGTCTTGGTACTGAAATAGAACTGGAAAAAGAAAAATGACGCCTGATTTCACAGCACATGCAGACTTCTATAAAATACCCACAGAAAGCAGACTCAATGATTTTCAATACTTGGAATAGTCTTCCGGACTCATATCATGAGTTGAAAATATTTGATGAAATGCTCAGTATGTTTGAGTCTAAATATTTATGTGCGCAATCGTTTTCTAACATGAATTTCTTTAAATGGAAACAGAAATTTTTGGCTGCTCAATTTACAACTTGGAATCTTGTCTTCAATTAAAACCGACTAGTTACAAACCGGACATACAGAAACTTTCTAAGGAAATGCAAGCTCATATTGATTAAATCCATAAAGAGTAATTTTTTGTGATTTTTTCTTCATTTAATAAAGATGTAAATAAGATATAACTTGTTATAAAATTAATTTTACTTTTTTACTTGTAAAAATATATTTATGGCTCTCGAATAATTTTTAAATTGTTGAGGGATAGGTTTGGCTCTTCCGTCCCAAAAGTTTGCAGACCCATGACCTACACCAGCGTTTCTCAAACTGTGCTCCGCGAAACAATTCCCAGTGCTCCGCGAAAAGGTAGGACATGTTTAAAATTAAAAATATTTTTATTAAACATATTTTAAAATTAAAAATATCTTTTACGAAAAAAATGGGATTGGAGAACTCGAATCAGACATTCCTGCTGATACCTTAAACGAGTTCGAGGTTCATCTCTTGCGTTTGATTGATACTTTGAACTCTTATTTTCCAAAAGGATTGCATGAAAACATTAAAGAAAACGTTTGGGTTGTAACACCATACTCTATATCCAAAAAAACGTCCTCTGACATCACAGGAATATGCTTGCTTGATTTGACATCAGATACAGCGATAAGATCAAAGTTTGAAACTGAGAAATCAATCTCAGATTTTGGGGGTACGCTAAAAGATGAATTTAAAATCCTATCAGATAAAGCGAAACTTATTCTCTTGCCCTTCGCAACCACTTATACGAAACAGGATTCTCCGCATACGCCGTTACTAAAACGAAATACACATCCCGTCTCAATACAGAGCAAGATATTGAGTTGCAACTATCCGAAATTCAGCCAGATATAATCTCATTGTGCAAATCAAAGCAGCCTCATCCTTCTCATTAAATTTCTGTTTCACGAAATAATGCCAATTAATAAAATAACAAATTGTGGATCTGCGATATTTGCCCTGAATTATTTTCATGTTTTTTTTTTTCATGTGTTCCGTTCCGTCTGCAATGGGAAATTAGTGCAGAAAAAAAATTGAAATCGAATACCCTGCAAGCTTAAATGACGAAACTACCTTGTACCGTCAATGCTATATTTTGTCGTTCTATTTACTAAATGCAGTCTATAGCTGCGAGTTAAAATTTAGTGCTCCGCATTGAATTTCCAATTTCAAAGGTGCTCCGTGACTGAAAAAGTTAGAGAACCTCTGACTTACACCATTCAAATTCATCGTCTACGCCGCCAGCAAGTCGCCTTTCGTCCGATTCCAATAATAATCGCTGACGTGCATACTAATAACATCTGCATCGTAATAGTCTAAACATCCTCAACGATATCGGCAACATTTTCAGCGAACGGGGGTAGGAAGAATCGGAACAAAGGTCTAGAAAAACTACTGTTTCAGCATTTTTGAATGCAGCTGCGACGCTAGAACCAATCTTATGGGTGGAAACTGATTATGAGGATTTAATTGAAAGTATCCATCCTTTTCGTTAACGGGTTTATTTTTGCAGGGATTTCTTTTGCTTTAGTTCATGGGCACTTTATGCCCTGTATTCAAAATATAAATTTGGAGGGGCCCCAATCTTCTCGGATTTCTATTCCAACCAAAAGGCTAATGAACGCGATGCTAAATGAACATTTAACTAAAGTGATTTTTTGACTATTTTCTGACTTATCCATGGCCAAATATGACCCTTGCGCCATAAAACCCAATAAACCAACCAGGTTTATTATTTTGTATTTTACTTGCGTGATAAAGCCCAGTTGGAAGAGCAGCGGGTTAGGAACCGGGTTACGAACTCATTTCAACCGAAGACCGTCGTATACGTGGAGGCTGGTGCACGTCAAATCTGTCGCGGTCTCAAATGTACTCACGTTGGCGTGGTGTGGAAGTTTGGAGTGGGGTTCCAGCTCAAGTGTGGTTCTCGTCATCTGTCCGTGGTTTAAAATGACGAAGCATTGTTCTTGGATCTCACTTCGGGATGGATCCCGGACCGTCAACAATAGTCCGTTGTGTTGCTCCACGGCGTCCTTAATTCACCCTCCCCCATGTTGCTAATCCACTACTCTTTCAATCGAGCAGCCGCGACCTGTAGATAGGCCAACATTGGGGTCAATTGCGTCTCTGTGGGCTCTGAATTTTACGGCTAAAAATTTGTATTTTGTTGCTTCCTTTGCGAGAAAGAAGCAACGTCGAATCTTGTTAATGAAACCTCATTACTGGTTGTCGAAGCTGTGATACCTCATTATTATTTCAGCTTTAGTTTTTAAGACAGCCTCTACATTAAGGTAGCCATTCCTTGTGGGTTCAGGTGGATGTGTAGTTCAGGGATCCATTCATCCGACGGTAAACGACATCGCATACGCGATATGCCCAAGTGAGGTCCTCCACTCAGACAGTTCAGGGTAGTTAATTGACGTCGCACTGCAGCAACACAACCGGCTATTAGCGACGGTACAATCAATCCTAAAAGGAAGGACAACTCGTCATTTAGAACCATGGCCAAATGACAAGAACTGAGATGGCACCCCATTCTCCAAACCTTCACACCACGCCTACGTGAGGACATTTGAAGCCACGACAGGTTTAATGTGTTCACCAGCCCCCTTTGCACACGGTCTTTGGTTGGATTCGAACTCGCAACCCTCCGGTTGCTAATCCGTTACTCTTCCAACCGGGGCTACCAGACAGTCCTAGGATCCATTCAAATTGGGAATCATCTGTTTGAAGTAAAAAATGACTGCTTCCCTATCTGACTCCTCGTGGTTTAGTTAAGACCGGGGGGGTCACGCTTCTGGGGTGCCCAAGCGATCTGTTTCCGCTTCCATCCTACTACTCTGTTCCCCCTTTACATCTTTTACTTCGCGTTGTCTTGAGTTTGGTACAGCTTGCCATATTGAGCAGTCCCAAAACCAACAACTCGCCTCATTTCACACGAATTCAAGGCGCAGTCATTTTGGTGCAAAAATCTGCATGCTAACACAAAAGAATTGAACACTACTTTCACATCACAACAGCAATTGCCGTCGTTTCGGAAATATGCTTAAAAAGATAAGTTAGATAGGTAGTTACTTAGCGTCGCACTGGGGCAACATGCCGGGCTGTTGGATCAGTCCCCATGGGAAAGATCTAAGGTTGGTTGGGTGGGTGGTTTGGGTTTTATGGCACAAGATCCAAAAGTGGACAAGCTGCGCCAGGAAAGATAAAAGGACAATGCCTCGTAATTTTGTACCACGGTCAGATGACGAGGTCAAACATGAGCTGGCACCCCACTCTCCAAATTTCCCACATAACGCCAACGAGGACATTTGAGGCCACGACAGATTTAACGTGCACCAGCCCCCGTGTACACGACGGTCTTTGGCTGGACCTAGTTTCGAACTCGCAACCCTCCGGTTGGTAATCCGTTGCTTTTCCGACTGGGGTACCATGGCCCCACAGTTAAATAAGGAAAAAACTACAAATTAAAAGCAGTACGTAAAGTTTGAGTCGGAATTTATCGGTTTTGAGAACAGTGGGAATTTTCAAACTTTAACACTACGAGTACCTATACCTTGATCGAACCCAGGGACTGTTCAACCAAAGGTCAGAACAGTGTGACCGTAGGAAAGGTTTGATTGCATTCACCCAGATTATTAAAGAATTTATATTTTTCTCTTCCGACGAATGTTACTTGAAGTTCCATAAAAATTCGTAGCGTCCTGGCTCACGGTTCAACAGGCTCTCGGTTTGTATTCCGGTTCAGAGATGGATATGCGAAAATCCAAGTTTCATTCATCAAATACATGCTGATAAGTGTCAAAATAGTCAAATAATCAATATGCTTAATATTCATCTAGCGCAGGGGTGTCAAACTCAATTGAAACACGGTCCATTTAATGCAACTGGTAAGATTCACGCGGGCCACATCACATTTACAAATTTTCTTAAAATTATATTTTGAAGTGAGGATTCAGGAATATGGATAGGATAATTAAAACACATTATATGTAATTAAGTGAATTTAGGGTAATAATTTATAACATTCCTATATAATTGCTTTTATTTAAACATTTAATTTATTTATAAAACTAAAATTAATTTTTTTATCGGAAACTTGCCAGCGCTTTCCTCCTACTAATTTTCCAATATCTGGATTCAAAGACTGAGAACAGACAATCTTCATTATGGCAGATAGATGTTTAGCAGTTAATCTTGATCTGTAGGCCGTTTTATTTAATTTCGTGGACGAAAATAGTTGCTCACACATTTTTAACATGACGAAATTGTGTGTACGGTATTGCCTCGATCTCCCCTAAGTGCTATTTTCTTCATAACATATTGTCCGGTTTTCATTTTGTTTCAGAGCATTGTGGGCCGCAAAAAATTACCTCGCGGGCCGCCAGTTTGACACCCCTGATCTAGCATAGCGGTTGGAATAAGAAATCTGAAAAGATCGCGGCCTCCTCCGAAATTATACTTTTAACACGTACACATGAAGAGTTCACACACAAAAGCGAAGTACATGAAAAAATCGGGGCCACGGTAGTTCGGTTGGAAGAGTAGCGGATTAACAGGAGAGTTACGAGTTCGAAACACGATCCCACCAAAGACAGGGGCTCATGACCATTAAATCTGTCGCGGCCTGAAATATCCTCACGTTGGCGTGGTGTGGAAATTTAGAGTGGGGTTCCAGCTCGGATGTGACCTAATCATCAGGTTGTAATTCAAAATTACGTGGTGTCATCCTCGGATTTGAACCCGGGCCGTCGCCAATAGCCCGATGTGTTGCTCCAGTGCGACGCTAATTACCCTACCTTACCTTGCAAAAATGATATCCTGTCCAAACAAAATAAATGCCTCTTAAGGTAGGTAGTTAACTAACGTAGCACTGGAGCAACACAACGGGCCATTGGCGACGGGTCGGGATCCATCCCGAAGGGGAATATTTGAGGAAAACACCTCGTCATTGTGAACCATGGTCAGATGATAACACCTCAATTGCCCCCTCCACCACTCTCCAAACTTCCACACCATTCCAACATTTGAGGTCACAACAGATTGAAAGTGCACCAGCCCCCGTGAACACGACGGTTTTGAGTTGGACCTAGTTTCGAACTCGCAACCTTCCGGTTGCGAATCCGTTGCTCTTCCAACTGGGTTACCGCAGAGCCCCCCCTTGAAACTTAAATTGTCAAAAGGAAAAGCTCAGATTGATAGCCAAGAAACTTTTTTCTATTTCAAGTTCAGTCTCACGAGAAATTCGTTGGATTTTCCCGTTCCAAATCCAGCTGCTTTCAAAACGATGACGTGGTGTTTCTTTTCTTTCGACCTCTCTGGTGGAAATGCGATTGTAGTACATTTGGAAAGTGCTGCCCTTGCAGAAGTCGTTGGGTGTGGAACAAGAACCCTTGATCGGCAGGATGTTTAGACTATTAGAGCGATTATTATTCAAATCGAACGGAAAGCGTCAACTGTTGGAGCCTCACATGACGAATTTGGATGTGAATGTTTTCGCTTGGAGCTGATGTAAGCATAATTCCAGCTGCTTCTCAGAATAAACAGAAGGCAGAATGTAAATTGTATGCAGCTAATGGTAGAGAAATCTTAACCATTTGGCATAAAAAATCTAACTCTTGATTTGGGATTACGCAGTGATTTTCAGTTTCCATTCATGATTTCTGGTCACAAAAGGTATTTTAGGAGCTGACTTTCTTCACAAATATAACCTACTTCTTGATATAAATAAGAAAAAATTAATTGATGGAGTAACAAAGCTCAGTGTCCAAGGTTATATTACCTCTACTTCAAGTGATAACGACGTCAGCACTTTGAACAAATCCGTAAAAATTTCCAGTTTACTTTTAAAATATCCCGAAATTTCTAAACCTAATCTTTTTCCTACACGAATAAAACATGATGTTAAACATTTTATCGTAACTAATGGTCAACCTATTTATTCCAAAGCACGACAGCTTGATCCAAAACGGTTAGCGACAGCTAGAGTTTAAATTTATATGCTTGACAATGAAATAATTCGTCCATCAAATTCTCAATGGTCAAGTCCTCTGCATCTTGTCACGAAAAAAGATGGTTCATATCGGCAATGTGGGGATTATCGTCAGCTTAATGCGCAGACGATTCCTGATCGATATCCCATCCCTAGGCTTGAAGATTTTCATCATATTTTAAAAGACAGTAAGATTTTCTCTAAAATTGATTTATTCAAAGCGTATTTTCAAGTTCCCATTGCAGAAGAGTACAAATGTAAAACAGCTATTATCACTCCTTTTGGTTTGTATGAATTTAATGTTATGAGTTTCGGTTTAAAAAATGCTCCTGCAACATTCCAAAGGCTAATCCATGAAGTTTTCAGAGGTCTAGATTTTATTTTCCCGTATTTAGACTATATACTCATTGAATCTAGCAGCACCAAAGAACACGAAAATTACCTTAAATTAGTTTTTAAACGATTGAATACTTTTGGTTTAAGATTAAATATTTCAAAATCTATGTTCGCTGTTCAACAAATCGATTTGGGGGATACCTAATTACACCTCAGGAATCCCTTTCTTTTACTAGAAAGAGTTCAAGTTATTATCAAGTACAAACGACATGAAACAATTCATGATTTTAGAACTTCACGGAATACTTAACTTTTATCGTCGTTATTTACAAAACACGCAGCAAAGAATCAAGCACTGTTACATGAATCTTTATATTTATGGCCATTAAAAATAGGATCAGAAAATTTAATCGTATTCGATTTATTGAAGAAATTTACCCTGCTTTCACACAAAACTTGTAGAAATGTGATAGTTTATAAATAAAGAGGATAGTGGGTAATTTTATTTCTGATAATAACGTATACCGACAACTGTCCGTTCTAGTTTTCATGTGCGGCAAACGTCTTTAAAATAAAGCTAAATTTAATTTTCAATTTAAAAGCTAAACTTAAGTTATTTTTTATTTGTCCTCAACGGGTGAAATGCGCAAGATAAGTTTCAATTTTCATTCATTTTTCACATCTCGTGTTACATTGAACTCGATATCACTTGAAAATGAACATCTGATTTACCGAACTTAATTTACTGTGAGCTTATTTTTTTCATAGAATTTATATTTTAATCTTGCAGGTAGTGTTATTACTACTTTAATAGAAATTTTTATATCATATATACGCGTAGACACAAATTCTATTAGCAATCTCCTGGTTTTCGATATGTACTGTTTTTGGGGTTTCCTTTGAGATTTTTTTAGTTTTAACATGATTTTCTTGTTTCATCGTGGGTTTAATCAAATTTTAGTTCAAATATTTCCCAGTCGTTATTCCATTTGTGCTACAAAACCCCTGAAAGAGGGTAGGTTGGAGGTTAGTTTTCGTTTCGGATAGTCGGAACTCGGGTAAAACTGTTTAAAAATTAAAAACTAATTATTGTTATAGATGTGTTATTTGTGCTGATACATTAAAATGTTTAGAGATAGGTTTTAAAAAATATAGATTTATTTGAAGGAAAATTAAATAAAAATTAGCTATAGATCGTAGGAAACACGATAAAACCTGCAAAAATAGCATAAAAAAAAAGAAAGGTTATCACCAGTGCCGGATTTTGTTTGTGTGTCATCTTTTGATAGTACTTCGTAGACAATGTCATGAACAGAAATTCCGTTTCCAATTTCCTGCTTCTAGAAATGTAGTTTTGGGAATATATTTTAATTTTACACTGTCAATTTTAAAATTTTAAGTAAATTGTTTGGTCATTTTCCAGTTAGTTTCGTTTTAATCAAAGTTTTATAGAAATATTCCAATTTTTTATACGCAGTTTCGCTTTTACGATAAAACGCATTACAAATGACTCATCTGCTAGCTTCTTGAGTCCAAAAAATCCGTGATCACCCCTTAACACAAAACAAATCCTTCTTACTATTTTTTATTGGTGGGTGAATCATCGACACTGGAGAGTGAAAGTTATAGGTTTTTTGCTCTATTCTTGACAGTAAAAAACGAATACTTTAGGATTTTAGAGTTAATGAAAATGTTTACTAATGCCACAATTTGAACTACATAAAGCACCGTTTCTCTGATCCGCTGGCTCTTACCGGTTCCTAGGTCCAAAATATCCCGTCATTCGAAAAATTTTGAAAAACGTACGAAAGGTTAACGTGCAAAAATTTACAACCGAGGTTGAATTTCGCGCCTCCTCTAACAGTCGTTTAAATGCAGAACCAGACATTCGCCTGCAATTATTATCAATTATACTAAAATAAGAAAACTACAAAAGAATGCAATCACAGGCGTCTTATTAATACGTTATTACATGTTATTTTATAATTTAGGCTTACTGTTGCACTACAGTGCATTTTAGTAAAATTAAATAGGAATCGTCTTTAACGAATAATAAAAATTTCGAATAACAAGTAATGAACGAATATGTATTTGAATTGAATTGGATGTAATGATTCAATTGGAGGAACTGGCTTTATTGTCTCACCAATAATATAAAATCCGTTGTAACGCAAATGGTTTGATTTATTGAACTTTGGAAGAACTTTCACGTATAGCCAAGCTTAGGCACTATCGTGTGTATTGGTGGAAGTTGAGAATAAATGAGACATTATGGCACATTTAAAAGTTTTTAAAATATAATTTGATTGCATTGACATTGCGCAATTGTATCTCGAAACTCTATCCCCTCGTCCTCCCCCTAAACACCATGAACTTTTAAAATATAAGATAGGCCTAAGGGGCACCGCCATTGAAATTGATTCTAAAAAGGGCTCCGAGAGTCAAAAAGGTTGGACTGCGATAGCCCTGTTGGAGGAGTAAAGGATTAGCAACCGGAGGATTGCGAGTTCGAAACTCGGTCCAGATAAAAACCATCGTGTACACTGGGTTGGTATTCGTTAAATCTGTCGTGGCCTCAAATGTTGGTGTGGTGTTGAACTTTGGAGTGTGGGGTGCGAGCTCAGGTGTTGACCTCGTCATCTGACCGCGGTTCAAAATTACATGTCTCGGATCTTTCCCTTTGTGATTGATCCCGCACCGTCGCAAACAGCCCATTGTGTTGCTCCAGTGCGACCTTAATTAACTACCTACCTCAAAGGATAAATTCTGCATATTTTTTATAGTTCTCTGCGTCGCGTGCAAGCTTTAAATTGCGAACTTTTAATAAAAAATGAGCTCGTAAAACCAGTTTCTTCCCTTATTGACACTATCAAAATAATTATATTATTCTTGCAAAATTCATTTAACATTTTGATTTAGAAATGAGCTTCGTGGTAAACGAGCTTTCAACTGAATAAATCAGATCTGTGCATGTAAAATACTATGCTGAATCTTCAATTTAGAATAGAGGCGTGAATTTTTTAACACTTGTAAATTCATTTCAACAGGAGTAACGTATTGGTAAATAGGTAGGAAGTTAATTGACGTTGCACTGGAGCAAGACAACGGGTTATTGACGACGGTCCGGGATCAATCCCGAAGGGATATCCAAAGACAACACCACGTAATTTTGAATCAGACAACGAGGTCTACACCTAAGCTGGAGCCCCACTTCCCAAGCTTCCATACCACGCCAACCTGAGAACATTTGTGGCCGCGAAAGTACCGCCGTGTACACGACGGTCTTTGGGTGGTCCTAGTTTCGGACGCACTCCTCTGATTGCTAAACCGTTGCTCTTCCAAATGGGTTACTGGGTCCCCGATTCTCCCTTCCACCGAAGTTCTCAAATATCCCCCTCAACATTTCACCTACTGAACGTTCCTCGAAAATTTATGACTGTTCCAAGTGCCTTACAAGCCTTCTTTTTTTTTTCTCCTACCGGATGGACATCTGAGACGGCGACCTTCAAAATGTTGTAAACCCTAGGTTGAGGTGACACTCAGCGTTTAATTTATCGGGTTGTTGTGTCCATTTCTGAGTCGGATGTCGCCGCTTTGTACAGCTTTGGCAATTACTTTCTCGCTGTTAAAACTGTTCTTCGGGATAGTGTGAGGAGCAGCTACTATTGCAGGGCAAGTGATCAGGTGTGAGTTTAGAACAGTTGTTACAATGCCTATACGTTCCATCACTATTTATTTTCACGCCTTCAACTATCCATCAGGTTTGGACTCATCCATCAAGTTCTGACCAAGTTTGCTTATGACGAGATATATCGTCATCAAGATATTGACGAATTTTTTGTGACGAGGTCAGTTTTCTTCTAATGACGAGATATCTCGTCCATCAAGATCTGCTAATGGTGACGAGATACCTCGTCATTAGCACAACCACAAGGAGTTAGTTTACCACTAGGAGGGTTAAAATGTCCTGTTATCAGTCTGAATAGTGTGGTGGTGGTTTTTCTATCGCTGCACAATTTGTTTTATTTTGATTTGGGGGGAATGCGTTTTACCAAAGCTTTAACACCAGTAAGAGTTAGTGGGGTTTGTCCAGCATTTAATTGGCTTCCTTTGCCAATTGATCTGCAGCGTCATTTCCTTCAATGTCCCATGAGCGGGAATGCACTCAAGAGCAATTTTTCTTCAAGCACACGAGTTTGTGCAGAAGTGAATGGACATCTTGGGCATATTTTGAGTTGCCACTGTTTCTAAGGCAGATCTGGAATAGCTTGAGATAATAATTCCCTCGGTTTGCTGTGTTGATGAGAGATTTAAGTAAGTTTCAAGAGCCTTATTTATAGCTGAGTTCACTGGTGAAATTGAAGGATATTTTTCCAGCCTTTACTTGTAATTCTTCTCCATCTGGAAGCAGAAGTGCACCTCCTTTATTCAAATTAGTCACTTAATGTTTCTGATAATACGATTGAAAAGAATCCTTTTGCCCTTAAGTTTAAAACATTTGTTCGTCTTCACCGGCGATTTGTGTAACCCAAATTCTTAAACGAATGT
This sequence comes from Meta bourneti, assembly GCA_933210815.1. NCBI lineage: Eukaryota > Metazoa > Arthropoda > Arachnida > Araneae > Tetragnathidae > Meta > Meta bourneti. Next base: position 21,796,102 of record OW119931.1, read on the forward strand.
TCTCATTACTTGATGATGGGGATTGGAATTTAGTTCGCATTATCCGTATTCACCGAGTTCGTCTTAATGAGGTTTCACTGCATTTCAATACTTAGATGTGATTTAATGGAAACGATTGCACCATTTAATACTGACACTGGTGTGTTTACTTTTTCTTGTTTTATTGACAAGAAATTTCCACTCTCTCTCGTGAGGCGATTAGTCACACAGCCTGAATCCAAAACAGCGCGCTAGGGTTGCCGCTGTCGCGCTCTTCGCGCCCCAATCGTAGGTTCAAGGTTACTTTGCAGTTCGCAATTCCGTTTCTACTGGTACAAGACCTTTTCTATTTTTAATTTGCCACGAGTGAACTATAGGACCGCTGTCCGAATGTCCGCCATCAGTGAAAGTCCGGCCGAATCGATTCTATTTCGGAACCCATTCTGAATCAATCACTGGTACGAGTGTTACATTGGGTGAAATGGACGAATTTGGGAATGCTTTAGGAAAGTTTGGAAGTCAACTTCGTGTGGCTTTTGGGGGTTGGTCGGAATCGATAAGGATGGCGATTCCTTATCGAAAACCAATCAGGTAGGTAGATCAATTGACGTCCCACTGCAACAACACAATGGGTTATCGGCGACTGTCTGGGATCAAACCCGAAGGGAAAGACACCTGAGGACAATGCAACGTTATTTTGAACCAGTCAGACGACGGGGTCAAACCCGAGCTGGCACCCCGCTCTCCAAACTTCCACACCAACGTGAGGACAGTTGAGGCCACGACAGATTTAAGGTGCGCCATCCCCCTTTGTACACGACGCTCTCCGGTTGGATTCGAACTCGCAACCCTGCGGTTGCTAATCCGTTACTCTTCCAACCGAGCTACCGCGGCAATTCCATATGGGAAAAGACATTATGAACGAAGCTGTCAAAATCTCAGTCCACAATCCTTAAAGGTTTTTATAATATAACTAAAAACTACTAAATCGGGAAACATCAAGGGTTGGAGCAAACCATTGAACTTTATTACAAATGGGTCCGCACGGGATAATGTACAAATTGGATGGCGGAAATCAATAATTTTTAATGAAATAAAATAAATAATAAGGGACATGGCAAGCTGTAATATCGAGACTGACTTCGTTGTTAAGAACAGTGTACCTCAGTATCGAACTTGAAATTGAATAGAAAACCTTTTTCGGGTGTGAAATTATTTCATGGAACCCTGAAATTATTGGATCGATAGCAAACACTTCTTATGAAAAAAGGGGGATTAGAGCACAATAAAGGTTAGTTAGTTGATTATACTTTTTGGTGATAAAAAGGCCCTACAAAGTAACACTTGTCCGCCTTTGATTCTACGTCAGTGTGTCCTACAAATTTCTAAAGTGGACGCAATAGCGAATGCAGAAGCTCACTGGAATTTAAAACTACCAAAAGCAAAAAAGACACTTATTTCAACACATGACGCCAACCGTTGAACTGACGAACTCAGCTCTGTAAACTAACCTCCTTATCGTTCTTTCAAATCGGAATTCCGGTTAACCCTTTCGCCCCGACTTTTGCATGATTAAAATTTAACTTTGAAAAGTAGTTTAATTTAGTAGTTTATGCTCTTTTTGACGGACGACCGTACTTTCGCGTTCTTTTTGTGTTTGCTTTCTCCCTTCCAACATTTATTAGTTGCTCAGCTAAGTGGACCATGAATGATAATAGTGGTTCTGTTTTATGTTCCACATCACACTTCGTAATCCATGCATTCACAAGAGAAATCATAACTAATTTCCCAAAAATCTTTTTCCACCACTTGTCTGATTTTCTGCCATGGACCTAAAAAGTAGCCATTTCATCACAGCGGTCAATTACATTCGTGTACATATTGTAGTGGGAAATGGCTTCTGGGCAACTAGCATCTAATTTTGTACCATCTTTTTGATTCCGAACCACTCACTAATTCATCAGAATGAATGGGCGTGCTCAAAAGCATAAGTCCGCTATTTGCAATCTGAAAGTATTGCCGGGTTTCTTTAGTCATATTTTTATTCCCTAATTCCTTAAGAACGCTGAAAACGTAAAAACCCATTCAAAAGTGGGATTTGTTTACCCAATCTAATCTCTGGGACGTATATGCCCATTAGGCCCGAAAGGGTTAATTAACGTTGCACTGGAGCAACACAGGGCCATTGGGGACAGTCCGGGATCAACCCCAAAGGGAAAGGTCCGAGTACACCACGTAATTTTGAACCACGATCAGATGACGAAGTCACAACTGAGCTGGCAATGAAAAAGTGGGTGAATTTCTCCCCCTTTCATTGGTCCAATCAAGACATTTTCTGACCAAAGCAACTGAAAGTTACCGAGGTCAACTCAAATGTAAAGCCCCTGACCATGGTGAGCTGTGCGGCATCATCTCCTTGGAACATTTTTGGACAGAAACGAGAAGGTAAGATTCACAAGAGGGGTTGTGGACAAAGCGAGAATGAGATTGAGAAGCAATATGCATTTCTTGGTTCTGAAAAGACTGCAGTTTGAAAAATGTAGCCTTCAACTAATTCCTTGATGCTCTGTGCTGTATGTCCTTTATATGCAGTGTCTTAAATAAAACAATTTGGCCATTACTACCTGTTTCGACTCACTACATCAGTGTATTTGGTTTTCCAGTAGAATTCATCTTAAGGGGTTCGCTATACTACGCAGGTAGTTAATTAACCTTGCACTGGAGCGACACGGCAGGCTATTGGTGATAGTCCGGGATCCGAAGGGCAAGATCCGAGGTCATTTTGAACCATGATCAGATGACAACAATACCTGACCTGGCACCCCACTCTCCGAACTTCCACACATTTAAGGCCACAACAGATTTACATTCACAAGCCCCCATGCACGCGACTGTCTTTGATTGGTTCGAGTTTCGAACTCGCAACTCTCCGGTTACTAATTCATTGCTCTTCCAACTGGGCTATTGTGGCCCTCTCTATGCTAGGAGAATAAGTAAATGGTATTGAATACATACCTTTTCAGGAACAATATTTTTGGTTACAAACTTGTGAATAGCCGATTCAATCAACTCTTGGCAGTAGGATTCCGACGATAGTTCGGAAAGTGTGACACAGAGGCTGAATTCATCCTAAATAAAATGTTTTATGCAACATTATCCAAACCTTTAAAAAACTAACTTACAAGGTATAATTACACATGATTCATTTTAAATACTTAATTAACATCTTTATTATGTGTGTGAAGGATCACAGTAATTTTCTCTTCAGTAATAATCTGCCATTGGCAACATCGTTCATTTATTCATCTTCTTTGCAATAAATATTTATTACTAGAGAAATTCCAGCTCTATTCATGATATTGTTGAAATTAGAAGTAATTATTTACGAGTCTCAAAACCTTCTGAGGCATTGCGTGTATTTTCCTATTTCTCGCACCAACCAAAAGCCATTTATTTAATTATGTTACATTTTTTGGAAAGAGAATGTATTATTTCATTGACATGTGTTTCTTAGTAATCTTAAATATATTTTAATTAACATCGCACTCTGGAGCAACACAATGGGCTACTGGCTTTGGTACGGGATCAAACCCAAAGGGAAAGCTCCGGGAGCAACACAACATAAATTTGAACCACGGTCAGATGACGAGGTCACACTTGAGCTGGCACCCCACTCTCCAAACTTCCACACTACATCAACGTGAGGACATTTGGGGCACGACAGATTTAACGTGCACCACCCCCTCTGGTCACAATGATCTTTGGTTGGATTCGAACTCGCAACCCTCCAGTTGCTAATCTGCTACTCTTCCAATTGGGATACTGCAGCCCTGAAATTGTCTTTAAAATTGGGTTTTAAGCAGTTCAAAGCGAAAAACCTAACACTGCTCTATACTGCTGTTATGTGCTTGTGGACAGTTCAAACTTGGCGTAATGGATTTACCTATATTTTACACAAAATGGTGCCAAATATATGCAATACTGAGTGACAAAACTTTTTCTTGAATGCTATAGAGGTATATTTGTACATTTACCTTCAAATCAAAGTCAGAGAGGTTTTTATGACAATCTAGCAAATACAGATTTTTTTTATGGTTGACATGGCCTGGTGCCAAAACCTTGGGATTGGAGTTTCTTGGTATATTTTCTCCTACACAAAAATATTTTTCTGTCCACTATTAGTTAAAACAAAAGGGACCAAATTTTCATTAAAATTTGATGAATTTTCAAAATATCGTCAAAATTTTAAAAATATAAGTATTCGTGACAATTTTTGCTTAAAAAGATACCAGTTGCACCTAAAAAGTTTTACCTGTAACTTTTCCATGCTCCTAAATAAAACAAGCAGTTTTTCATCAGCAGTTTGTTCGGTTTTCTTTCGGTAGTTCAACAGATACACTCTAACATATAACAAGTTTTTAGTTAACTCCTCGTTGCTCTGGAAAAAAGAATTACAGAACTGTAAACACAGAGACATTTTCTGTTTCACGTTGAATAACTCATTTATTTGTAAGTTGACATTTAGTTTACTTCATTAGCTGTCATATACAGAGGCTGTTGGGACATTTTTTGAATGATTTTAATGGACTGAAGATCAATTTTTTACATGAAATTTTTGTGTTTTAAATGTTCTATTTGAGTCCTTATTGTTAACTATCCTTCTACACCTTAATTTTCATAATAATATTGACTTTTGTAGTATCGACAGTGGTATTTGGTCCCATTCTTTTTCCAGTTTTCCAGTCCTTGAATGGTTTTCGGTCGACGTTTCAATACTCTTTTTAAAAGTCCATGGGTGAGACATCTGGAAATTTAGTAGGAATATTAGCAAAGGGTATTGACGATACCAGTTTCTTGTTCAATTTTTTCCAAGAATTTAAAAGTGGATTTAGATGTGTGGCTGCTTGCTTTATCCTGACACAGCTCTACTGAATTTTGAAGTTTGTGTATTGTCTTTTGTAAAAAACACATTTGGCACCAAAATACATTTGAACAAAAATAAGAACTTACTTTCATTAAGAAAGTGTCATCCAAGCACAATTTTATGTATTGTAATAATCTCGTAGAACATTTAACAGCAGTATCTTGAGATAGACCCGAAAAAGCTTGTAGCATGTCATCTACCTAGAATTCAATAAATCAATTAAGTACAGTTAGAAGAAACTTGAAACTATCAAGAAGCTGTATGCTAAAATAGAGTGTTATTGTAGGGCGAGATTTGTGTACCTTATTTTGAGTGAGAGCAAATAGCAGGTATCTGTAACAAACATCAAATTCTAACACACTCTCACATACAGAGGTTAGAACTTTTCTGGCATCTTCAAAGGCAGAAGGTCTGTTTTGTTTCAAAATGTAATTGACAAACACCTAAAAGAAAAGTTTTATACAGGAATTGTTAATCAAATACATAAAGAGCACACAACATCTGAAATCTCAGGGTTAAGAAAATGTTAAGACTAAATTGCCTTATGAAAAAATGTGAAAATAAAATTAAAAGAACAAAATAACTGGAAAGAAATTTTGTTGCTGTATAGATTAAAACTTAAAATCAAAATTTTTCTATGGAACAGTGCATACTTCAAGCAAATTTAACTTCACAAATCAAGTTGAAATTTTATCAAGTAATCAACTTAATGTTTAGAATAGATCAATTTAAATTTTATTATCAATCCATTCTTAGTTTTAAAATGACCTTGATAGAAATGACAATGAAATTATAAATCTATTTGTCAAACGTACTAATGTTTTTCTATATACGACATCAAACCACTGCTGTAGAACATAAAAAATGGACATACTTAAAAATCACTTACCGAAATCAATTTTTCATCATTGTTGATGCGAAAATTTCTCATGTTATATTTCACGAGCATTTCTTTCAGTCCCACTGACTTCGATAGTAAAAGAAATTCCGTTCTCCTGGAAAAAACATTCGATTTAAATAGAAATATAATTGAATAGATATATAATACAGTAACACGTACAGGGAATGTCATGCAGGGAATTTAAAATCACATCACACAATACTCGAGGAAAAATTTTATTTCAAATTTATTCAGTTTTCAAGACAGATTGTGCCAGTGATAAAATTTTAAATACGTGCCTTATATATATATATATATACTTATGCCATATAGTAGCTTCAAGTAAGTGGACTATATAAATAAAATTATTTATTTACAAAAATTCTATATATCAATAGTACCAAGACAAAGGCATGCATCTGCAGTTTTGTCCATTTTCACCAAACTGCATTTTTCAAATCGCCATTTCGTGTTATATTCTATGATAAAACAACTAATTTTGATTCTCGGTGGAGATATTTAATTAACATCGCACTGGAGCAACACAACGGGCTATGGGTGACGATCCGGGATCAAACCTGAAGGGAAAGATTCGAGAACAACACCAGGTAATTTTGAAATACGGACAGATGACGAGGTCACACCTGAGCTGGAACCCCACTCTCCAAACTTCCACACTACACCAACGTCCGGACACTGGAGGCCACGACAGATTTAACATGCACCGGGCCCGATTTTTGTGAGAAAACAATGACCCAAAGGGAATAGAAAAAAACATCACCACAACACAATAAGTGCAGGTGTGGAGGTGAGAACGACTTCACATTCGAGACACTTCATATGCAAACAAAGCGAAAGAATTCTCGAACGGATCGAAGACACCTTTGGAAGAATCCCATACAACCCCATGAAATCCTGGAATGCTTAGAGTGTTAGCCCACTCTCCTTCTGAAACCTAGCGTTGGCAGAAATCCTCAAAGGTTTTCCCGCATCATCCTTCTCTACGTGTAAATTATCTGCCAAATTAACTGAAGTGAATAAAAAAAACATCATCCAACACAATAAGTGCAGGGGTGGAGGTGAGTACGACTTCACATTCGAGACACTTCGTATGCAAACAAAGCGAAAGAATTCTCGAACGGATCGAAGACACCTTTGGAAGGATCCCATACAACCTCTTGAAAGTCTGGAATGCTTAGTGTGTTAACCCACTCCCCTTCTGAAACCTAGCGTTAGCAGACTTCCTCAAAGTTTTTCCCGCCTCATCCTTCTCTACGTGTAAATTAACTGCCAAATTAACTAAAGTGAATAAAAAAAAACATCACCCAACACAATAAGTGCAGGGGTGGAGGTGAGAACGACTTCACATTCGAGACACTTCGTATGCACACAAAGCGAAAGAATTCTCGAACGGATCGAAGACACCTTTGGAAGAATCCCATACAACTTCTTGAAAGTCTGGAATGCTTAGTGTGTTTGCCCAATTCCCTTCTGAAACCTAGCGTTGGCAGAAATCCTCAAAGATTTTCCCGCCTCATCCTTCTCTACATGTAAATTATCTGCCAAATTAACTAAAGTGAATAAAAAAAACCTCACCAACACAATAAGTGCAGGGGTGGAGGTGAGAACGACTTCACATTCAAGACACTTGTATGCAAACAAAGCGAAAGAATTCTCGAACGGATCGAAGACACCTTTGGAAGAATCCCATACAACCCCATGAAATCCTGGAATGCTTAGAGTGTTAGCCCACTCTCCTTCTGAAACCTAGCGTTGGCAGAAATCCTCAAAGGTTTTCCCGCATCATCCTTCTCTACGTGTAAATTATCTGCCAAATTAACTGAAGTGAATAAAAAAAACATCATCCAACACAATAAGTGCAGGGGTGGAGGTGAGTACGACTTCACATTCGAGACACTTCGTATGCAAACAAAGCGAAAGAATTCTCGAACGGATCGAAGACACCTTTGGAAGGATCCCATACAACCTCTTGAAAGTCTGGAATGCTTAGTGTGTTAACCCACTCCCCTTCTGAAACCTAGCGTTAGCAGACTTCCTCAAAGTTTTTCCCGCCTCATCCTTCTCTACGTGTAAATTAACTGCCAAATTAACTAAAGTGAATAAAAAAAAACATCACCCAACACAATAAGTGCAGGGGTGGAGGTGAGAACGACTTCACATTCGAGACACTTCGTATGCACACAAAGCGAAAGAATTCTCGAACGGATCGAAGATACCTTTGGAAGAAACCCATACAACCCCTTGAATATCTGGAATGCTTAGTGTGTTAGCCCACTCCCCTTCTGAAACCTAGCGTTAGCAGACTTCCTCAAAGGTTTTTCCGCCTCATCCTTCTGTACGTGTAAATTATCTGCCAAATTAACTAAAGTGAATAAAAAAACCTCACCCAGCACAATAAGTACAGGGGTGGAGGTGAGAACGACTTCACATTCGAGACACTTCGTATGCAAACAAAGCGAAAGAATTCTCGAACGGATCGAAGACACCTTTGGAAGAATCCCATACAACTTCTTGAAAGTCTGGAATGCTTAGTGTGTTTGCCCAATTCCCTTCTGAAACCTAGCGTTGGCAGAAATCCTCAAAGATTTTCCCGCCTCATCCTTCTCTACATGTAAATTATCTGCCAAATTAACTAAAGTGAATAAAAAAAACCTCACCAACACAATAAGTGCAGGGGTGGAGGTGAGAACGACTTCACATTCAAGACACTTGTATGCAAACAAAGCGAAAGAATTCTCGAACGGATCGAAGACACCTTTGGAAGAATCCCATACAACCTCTTGAAATCCTGCAATGCTTAGAGTGTTAGCCCACTCCCCTTCTGAAACCTAGCGTTGGCAGAAATCCTCAAAGGTTTTCCCGCCTCATCCTTCTCTACGTGTAAATTATCTGCCAAATTAACTAAAGTGAATAAAAAATAACATCACCCAACACAATAAGTGCAGGGGTGGAGGTGAGAACGACTTCACATTCGAGACACTTCGTATGCACACAAAGCGAACGAGAAGGTAAGATTCACAAGAGGGGTTGTGGACAAAGCGAGAATGAGATTGAGAAGCAATATGCATTTCTTGGTTCTGAAAAGACTGCAGTTTGAAAAATGTAGCCTTCAACTAATTCCTTGATGCTCTGTGCTGTATGTCCTTTATATGCAGTGTCTTAAATAAAACAATTTGGCCATTACTACCTGTTTCGACTCACTACATCAGTGTATTTGGTTTTCCAGTAGAATTCATCTTAAGGGGTTCGCTATACTACGCAGGTAGTTAATTAACCTTGCACTGGAGCGACACGGCAGGCTATTGGTGATAGTCCGGGATCCGAAGGGCAAGATCCGAGGTCATTTTGAACCATGATCAGATGACAACAATACCTGAGCTGGCACCCCACTCTCCGAACTTCCACACATTTAAGGCCACAACAGATTTACATTCACAAGCCCCCATGCACGCGACTGTCTTTGATTGGTTCGAGTTTCGAACTCGCAACTCTCCGGTTACTAATTCATTGCTCTTCCAACTGGGCTATTGTGGCCCTCTCTATGCTAGGAGAATAAGTAAATGGTATTGAATACATACCTTTTCAGGAACAATATTTTTGGTTACAAACTTGTGAATAGCCGATTCAATCAACTCTTGGCAGTAGGATTCCGACGATAGTTCGGAAAGTGTGACACAGAGGCTGAATTCATCCTAAATAAAATGTTTTATGCAACATTATCCAAACCTTTAAAAAACTAACTTACAAGGTATAATTACACATGATTCATTTTAAATACTTAATTAACATCTTTATTATGTGTGTGAAGGATCACAGTAATTTTCTCTTCAGTAATAATCTGCCATTGGCAACATCGTTCATTTATTCATCTTCTTTGCAATAAATATTTATTACTAGAGAAATTCCAGCTCTATTCATGATATTGTTGAAATTAGAAGTAATTATTTACGAGTCTCAAAACCTTCTGAGGCATTGCGTGTATTTTCCTATTTCTCGCACCAACCAAAAGCCATTTATTTAATTATGTTACATTTTTTGGAAAGAGAATGTATTATTTCATTGACATGTGTTTCTTAGTAATCTTAAATATATTTTAATTAACATCGCACTCTGGAGCAACACAATGGGCTACTGGCTTTGGTACGGGATCAAACCCAAAGGGAAAGCTCCGGGAGCAACACAACATAAATTTGAACCACGGTCAGATGACGAGGTCACACTTGAGCTGGCACCCCACTCTCCAAACTTCCACACTACATCAACGTGAGGACATTTGGGGCACGACAGATTTAACGTGCACCACCCCCTCTGGTCACAATGATCTTTGGTTGGATTCGAACTCGCAACCCTCCAGTTGCTAATCTGCTACTCTTCCAATTGGGATACTGCAGCCCTGAAATTATCTTTAAAATTGGGTTTTAAGCAGTTCAAAGCGAAAAACCTAACACTGCTCTATACTGCTGTTATGTGCTTGTGGACAGTTCAAACTTGGCGTAATGGATTTACCTATATTTTACACAAAATGGTGCCAAATATATGCAATACTGAGTGACAAAACTTTTTCTTGAATGCTATAGAGGTATATTTGTACATTTACCTTCAAATCAAAGTCAGAGAGGTTTTTATGACAATCTAGCAAATACAGATTTTTTTTATGGTTGACATGGCCTGGTGCCAAAACCTTGGGATTGGAGTTTCTTGGTATATTTTCTCCTACACAAAAATATTTTTCTGTCCACTATTAGTTAAAACAAAAGGGACCAAATTTTCATTAAAATTTGATGAATTTTCAAAATATCGTCAAAATTTTAAAAATATAAGTATTCGTGACAATTTTTGCTTAAAAAGATACCAGTTGCACCTAAAAAGTTTTACCTGTAACTTTTCCATGCTCCTAAATAAAACAAGCAGTTTTTCATCAGCAGTTTGTTCGGTTTTCTTTCGGTAGTTCAACAGATACACTCTAACATATAACAAGTTTTTAGTTAACTCCTCGTTGCTCTGGAAAAAAGAATTACAGAACTGTAAACACAGAGACATTTTCTGTTTCACGTTGAATAACTCATTTATTTGTAAGTTGACATTTAGTTTACTTCATTAGCTGTCATATACAGAGGCTGTTGGGACATTTTTTGAATGATTTTAATGGACTGAAGATCAATTTTTTACATGAAATTTTTGTGTTTTAAATGTTCTATTTGAGTCCTTATTGTTAACTATCCTTCTACACCTTAATTTTCATAATAATATTGACTTTTGTAGTATCGACAGTGGTATTTGGTCCCATTCTTTTTCCAGTTTTCCAGTCCTTGAATGGTTTTCGGTCGACGTTTCAATACTCTTTTTAAAAGTCCATGGGTGAGACATCTGGAAATTTAGTAGGAATATTAGCAAAGGGTATTGACGATACCAGTTTCTTGTTCAATTTTTTCCAAGAATTTAAAAGTGGATTTAGATGTGTGGCTGCTTGCTTTATCCTGACACAGCTCTACTGAATTTTGAAGTTTGTGTATTGTCTTTTGTAAAAAACACATTTGGCACCAAAATACATTTGAACAAAAATAAGAACTTACTTTCATTAAGAAAGTGTCATCCAAGCACAATTTTATGTATTGTAATAATCTCGTAGAACATTTAACAGCAGTATCTTGAGATAGACCCGAAAAAGCTTGTAGCATGTCATCTACCTAGAATTCAATAAATCAATTAAGTACAGTTAGAAGAAACTTGAAACTATCAAGAAGCTGTATGCTAAAATAGAGTGTTATTGTAGGGCGAGATTTGTGTACCTTATTTTGAGTGAGAGCAAATAGCAGGTATCTGTAACAAACATCAAATTCTAACACACTCTCACATACAGAGGTTAGAACTTTTCTGGCATCTTCAAAGGCAGAAGGTCTGTTTTGTTTCAAAATGTAATTGACAAACACCTAAAAGAAAAGTTTTATACAGGAATTGTTAATCAAATACATAAAGAGCACACAACATCTGAAATCTCAGGGTTAAGAAAATGTTAAGACTAAATTGCCTTATGAAAAAATGTGAAAATAAAATTAAAAGAACAAAATAACTGGAAAGAAATTTTGTTGCTGTATAGATTAAAACTAAAAATCAAAATTTTTCTATGGAACAGTGCATACTTCAAGCAAATTTAACTTCACAAATCAAGTTGAAATTTTATCAAGTAATCAACTTAATGTTTAGAATAGATCAATTTAAATTTTATTATCAATCCATTCTTAGTTTTAAAATGACCTTGATAGAAATGACAATGAAATTATAAATCTATTTGTCAAACGTACTAATGTTTTTCTATATACGACATCAAACCACTGCTGTAGAACATAAAAAATGGACATACTTAAAAATCACTTACCGAAATCAATTTTTCATCATTGTTGATGCGAAAATTTCTCATGTTATATTTCACGAGCATTTCTTTCAGTCCCACTGACTTCGATAGTAAAAGAAATTCCGTTCTCCTGGAAAAAACATTCGATTTAAATAGAAATATAATTGAATAGATATATAATACAGTAACACGTACAGGGAATGTCATGCAGGGAATTTAAAATCACATCACACAATACTCGAGGAAAAATTTTATTTCAAATTTATTCAGTTTTCAAGACAGATTGTGCCAGTGATAAAATTTTAAATACGTGCCTTATATATATATATATATACTTATGCCATATAGTAGCTTCAAGTAAGTGGACTATATAAATAAAATTATTTATTTACAAAAATTCTATATATCAATAGTACCAAGACAAAGGCATGCATCTGCAGTTTTGTCCATTTTCACCAAACTGCATTTTTCAAATCGCCATTTCGTGTTATATTCTATGATAAAACAACTAATTTTGATTCTCGGTGGAGATATTTAATTAACATCGCACTGGAGCAACACAACGGGCTATGGGTGACGATCCGGGATCAAACCTGAAGGGAAAGATTCGAGAACAACACCAGGTAATTTTGAAATACGGACAGATGACGAGGTCACACCTGAGCTGGAACCCCACTCTCCAAACTTCCACACTACACCAACGTCCGGACACTGGAGGCCACGACAGATTTAACATGCACCGGGCCCGATTTTTGTGAGAAAACAATGACCCAAAGGGAATAGAAAAAAACATCACCACAACACAATAAGTGCAGGTGTGGAGGTGAGAACGACTTCACATTCGAGACACTTCATATGCAAACAAAGCGAAAGAATTCTCGAACGGATCGAAGACACCTTTGGAAGAATCCCATACAACCCCATGAAATCCTGGAATGCTTAGAGTGTTAGCCCACTCTCCTTCTGAAACCTAGCGTTGGCAGAAATCCTCAAAGGTTTTCCCGCCTCATCCTTCTCTACGTGTAAATTATCTGCCAAATTAACTGAAGTGAATAAAAAAAACATCATCCAACACAATAAGTGCAGGGGTGGAGGTGAGTACGACTTCACATTCGAGACACTTCGTATGCAAACAAAGCGAAAGAATTCTCGAACGGATCGAAGACACCTTTGGAAGGATCCCATACAACCTCTTGAAAGTCTGGAATGCTTAGTGTGTTAACCCACTCCCCTTCTGAAACCTAGCGTTAGCAGACTTCCTCAAAGTTTTTCCCGCCTCATCCTTCTCTACGTGTAAATTAACTGCCAAATTAACTAAAGTGAATAAAAAAAAACATCACCCAACACAATAAGTGCAGGGGTGGAGGTGAGAACGACTTCACATTCGAGACACTTCGTATGCACACAAAGCGAAAGAATTCTCGAACGGATCGAAGATACCTTTGGAAGAAACCCATACAACCCCTTGAATATCTGGAATGCTTAGTGTGTTAGCCCACTCCCCTTCTGAAACCTAGCGTTAGCAGACTTCCTCAAAGGTTTTTCCGCCTCATCCTTCTGTACGTGTAAATTATCTGCCAAATTAACTAAAGTGAATAAAAAAACCTCACCCAGCACAATAAGTACAGGGGTGGAGGTGAGAACGACTTCACATTCGAGACACTTCGTATGCAAACAAAGCGAAAGAATTCTCGAACGGATCGAAGACACCTTTGGAAGAATCCCATACAACTTCTTGAAAGTCTGGAATGCTTAGTGTGTTTGCCCAATTCCCTTCTGAAACCTAGCGTTGGCAGAAATCCTCAAAGATTTTCCCGCCTCATCCTTCTCTACATGTAAATTATCTGCCAAATTAACTAAAGTGAATAAAAAAAACCTCACCAACACAATAAGTGCAGGGGTGGAGGTGAGAACGACTTCACATTCAAGACACTTGTATGCAAACAAAGCGAAAGAATTCTCGAACGGATCGAAGACACCTTTGGAAGAATCCCATACAACCTCTTGAAATCCTGCAATGCTTAGAGTGTTAGCCCACTCCCCTTCTGAAACCTAGCGTTGGCAGAAATCCTCAAAGGTTTTCCCGCCTCATCCTTCTCTACGTGTAAATTATCTGCCAAATTAACTAAAGTGAGTAAAAAATAACATCACCCAACACAATAAGTGCAGGGGTGGAGGTGAGAACGACTTCACATTCGAGACACTTCGTATGCACACAAAGCGAACGAGAAGGTAAGATTCACAAGAGGGGTTGTGGACAAAGCGAGAATGAGATTGAGAAGCAATATGCATTTCTTGGTTCTGAAAAGACTGCAGTTTGAAAAATGTAGCCTTCAACTAATTCCTTGATGCTCTGTGCTGTATGTCCTTTATATGCAGTGTCTTAAATAAAACAATTTGGCCATTACTACCTGTTTCGACTCACTACATCAGTGTATTTGGTTTTCCAGTAGAATTCATCTTAAGGGGTTCGCTATACTACGCAGGTAGTTAATTAACCTTGCACTGGAGCGACACGGCAGGCTATTGGTGATAGTCCGGGATCCGAAGGGCAAGATCCGAGGTCATTTTGAACCATGATCAGATGACAACAATACCTGACCTGGCACCCCACTCTCCGAACTTCCACACATTTAAGGCCACAACAGATTTACATTCACAAGCCCCCATGCACGCGACTGTCTTTGATTGGTTCGAGTTTCGAACTCGCAACTCTCCGGTTACTAATTCATTGCTCTTCCAACTGGGCTATTGTGGCCCTCTCTATGCTAGGAGAATAAGTAAATGGTATTGAATACATACCTTTTCAGGAACAATATTTTTGGTTACAAACTTGTGAATAGCCGATTCAATCAACTCTTGGCAGTAGGATTCCGACGATAGTTCGGAAAGTGTGACACAGAGGCTGAATTCATCCTAAATAAAATGTTTTATGCAACATTATCCAAACCTTTAAAAAACTAACTTACAAGGTATAATTACACATGATTCATTTTAAATACTTAATTAACATCTTTATTATGTGTGTGAAGGATCACAGTAATTTTCTCTTCAGTAATAATCTGCCATTGGCAACATCGTTCATTTATTCATCTTCTTTGCAATAAATATTTATTACTAGAGAAATTCCAGCTCTATTCATGATATTGTTGAAATTAGAAGTAATTATTTACGAGTCTCAAAACCTTCTGAGGCATTGCGTGTATTTTCCTATTTCTCGCACCAACCAAAAGCCATTTATTTAATTATGTTACATTTTTTGGAAAGAGAATGTATTATTTCATTGACATGTGTTTCTTAGTAATCTTAAATATATTTTAATTAACATCGCACTCTGGAGCAACACAATGGGCTACTGGCTTTGGTACGGGATCAAACCCAAAGGGAAAGCTCCGTTAGCAACACAACATAAATTTGAACCACGGTCAGATGACGAGGTCACACTTGAGCTGGCACCCCACTCTCCAAACTTCCACACTACATCAACGTGAGGACATTTGGGGCACGACAGATTTAACGTGCACCACCCCCTCTGGTCACAATGATCTTTGGTTGGATTCGAACTCGCAACCCTCCAGTTGCTAATCTGCTACTCTTCCAATTGGGATACTGCAGCCCTGAAATTATCTTTAAAATTGGGTTTTAAGCAGTTCAAAGCGAAAAACCTAACACTGCTCTATACTGCTGTTATGTGCTTGTGGACAGTTCAAACTTGGCGTAATGGATTTACCTATATTTTACACAAAATGGTGCCAAATATATGCAATACTGAGTGACAAAACTTTTTCTTGAATGCTATAGAGGTATATTTGTACATTTACCTTCAAATCAAAGTCAGAGAGGTTTTTATGACAATCTAGCAAATACAGATTTTTTTTATGGTTGACATGGCCTGGTGCCAAAACCTTGGGATTGGAGTTTCTTGGTATATTTTCTCCTACACAAAAATATTTTTCTGTCCACTATTAGTTAAAACAAAAGGGACCAAATTTTCATTAAAATTTGATGAATTTTCAAAATATCGTCAAAATTTTAAAAATATAAGTATTCGTGACAATTTTTGCTTAAAAAGATACCAGTTGCACCTAAAAAGTTTTACCTGTAACTTTTCCATGCTCCTAAATAAAACAAGCAGTTTTTCATCAGCAGTTTGTTCGGTTTTCTTTCGGTAGTTCAACAGATACACTCTAACATATAACAAGTTTTTAGTTAACTCCTCGTTGCTCTGGAAAAAAGAATTACAGAACTGTAAACACAGAGACATTTTCTGTTTCACGTTGAATAACTCATTTATTTGTAAGTTGACATTTAGTTTACTTCATTAGCTGTCATATACAGAGGCTGTTGGGACATTTTTTGAATGATTTTAATGGACTGAAGATCAATTTTTTACATGAAATTTTTGTGTTTTAAATGTTCTATTTGAGTCCTTATTGTTAACTATCCTTCTACACCTTAATTTTCATAATAATATTGACTTTTGTAGTATCGACAGTGGTATTTGGTCCCATTCTTTTTCCAGTTTTCCAGTCCTTGAATGGTTTTCGGTCGACGTTTCAATACTCTTTTTAAAAGTCCATGGGTGAGACATCTGGAAATTTAGTAGGAATATTAGCAAAGGGTATTGACGATACCAGTTTCTTGTTCAATTTTTTCCAAGAATTTAAAAGTGGATTTAGATGTGTGGCTGCTTGCTTTATCCTGACACAGCTCTACTGAATTTTGAAGTTTGTGTATTGTCTTTTGTAAAAAACACATTTGGCACCAAAATACATTTGAACAAAAATAAGAACTTACTTTCATTAAGAAAGTGTCATCCAAGCACAATTTTATGTATTGTAATAATCTCGTAGAACATTTAACAGCAGTATCTTGAGATAGACCCGAAAAAGCTTGTAGCATGTCATCTACCTAGAATTCAATAAATCAATTAAGTACAGTTAGAAGAAACTTGAAACTATCAAGAAGCTGTATGCTAAAATAGAGTGTTATTGTAGGGCGAGATTTGTGTACCTTATTTTGATTGAGAGCAAATAGCAGGTATCTGTAACAAACATCAAATTCTAACACACTCTCACATACAGAGGTTAGAACTTTTCTGGCATCTTCAAAGGCAGAAGGTCTGTTTTGTTTCAAAATGTAATTGACAAACACCTAAAAGAAAAGTTTTATACAGGAATTGTTAATCAAATACATAAAGAGCACACAACATCTGAAATCTCAGGGTTAAGAAAATGTTAAGACTAAATTGCCTTATGAAAAAATGTGAAAATAAAATTAAAAGAACAAAATAACTGGAAAGAAATTTTGTTGCTGTATAGATTAAAACTTAAAATCAAAATTTTTCTATGGAACAGTGCATACTTCAAGCAAATTTAACTTCACAAATCAAGTTGAAATTTTATCAAGTAATCAACTTAATGTTTAGAATAGATCAATTTAAATTTTATTATCAATCCATTCTTAGTTTTAAAATGACCTTGATAGAAATGACAATGAAATTATAAATCTATTTGTCAAACGTACTAATGTTTTTCTATATACGACATCAAACCACTGCTGTAGAACATAAAAAATGGACATACTTAAAAATCACTTACCGAAATCAATTTTTCATCATTGTTGATGCGAAAATTTCTCATGTTATATTTCACGAGCATTTCTTTCAGTCCCACTGACTTCGATAGTAAAAGAAATTCCGTTCTCCTGGAAAAAACATTCGATTTAAATAGAAATATAATTGAATAGATATATAATACAGTAACACGTACAGGGAATGTCATGCAGGGAATTTAAAATCACATCACACAATACTCGAGGAAAAATTTTATTTCAAATTTATTCAGTTTTCAAGACAGATTGTGCCAGTGATAAAATTTTAAATACGTGCCTTATATATATATATATACTTATGCCATATAGTAGCTTCAAGTAAGTGGACTATATAAATAAAATTATTTATTTACAAAAATTCTATATATCAATAGTACCAAGACAAAGGCATGCATCTGCAGTTTTGTCCATTTTCACCAAACTGCATTTTTCAAATCGCCATTTCGTGTTATATTCTATGATAAAACAACTAATTTTGATTCTCGGTGGAGATATTTAATTAACATCGCACTGGAGCAACACAACGGGCTATGGGTGACGATCCGGGATCAAACCTGAAGGGAAAGATTCGAGAACAACACCAGGTAATTTTGAAATACGGACAGATGACGAGGTCACACCTGAGCTGGAACCCCACTCTCCAAACTTCCACACTACACCAACGTCCGGACACTGGAGGCCACGACAGATTTAACATGCACCGGGCCCGATTTTTGTGAGAAAACAATGACCCAAAGGGAATAGAAAAAAACATCACCACAACACAATAAGTGCAGGTGTGGAGGTGAGTACGACTTCACATTCGAGACACTTCGTATGCAAACAAAGCGAAAGAATTCTCGAACGGATCGAAGACACCTTTGGAAGGATCCCATACAACCTCTTGAAAGTCTGGAATGCTTAGTGTGTTAACCCACTCCCCTTCTGAAACCTAGCGTTAGCAGACTTCCTCAAAGTTTTTCCCGCCTCATCCTTCTCTACGTGTAAATTAACTGCCAAATTAACTAAAGTGAATAAAAAAAAACATCACCCAACACAATAAGTGCAGGGGTGGAGGTGAGAACGACTTCACATTCGAGACACTTCGTATGCAAACAAAGCGAAAGAATTCTCGAACGGATCGAAGACACCTTTGGAAGGATCCCATACAACCTCTTGAAAGTCTGGAATGCTTAGTGTGTTAACCCACTCCCCTTCTGAAACCTAGCGTTAGCAGACTTCCTCAAAGTTTTTCCCGCCTCATCCTTCTCTACGTGTAAATTAACTGCCAAATTAACTAAAGTGAATAAAAAAAAACATCACCCAACACAATAAGTGCAGGGGTGGAGGTGAGAACGACTTCACATTCGAGACACTTCGTATGCACACAAAGCGAAAGAATTCTCGAACGGATCGAAGATACCTTTGGAAGAAACCCATACAACCCCTTGAATATCTGGAATGCTTAGTGTGTTAGCCCACTCCCCTTCTGAAACCTAGCGTTAGCAGACTTCCTCAAAGGTTTTTCCGCCTCATCCTTCTGTACGTGTAAATTATCTGCCAAATTAACTAAAGTGAATAAAAAAACCTCACCCAGCACAATAAGTACAGGGGTGGAGGTGAGAACGACTTCACATTCGAGACACTTCGTATGCAAACAAAGCGAAAGAATTCTCGAACGGATCGAAGACACCTTTGGAAGAATCCCATACAACTTCTTGAAAGTCTGGAATGCTTAGTGTGTTTGCCCAATTCCCTTCTGAAACCTAGCGTTGGCAGAAATCCTCAAAGGTTTTCCCGCCTCATCCTTCTCTACGTGTAAATTATCTGCCAAATTAACTAAAGTGAATAAAAAAACCTCACCCAGCACAATAAGTGCAGGGGTGGAGGTGAGAACGTCTTCACATTCGAGACACTTCGTATGCAAACAAAGCGAAAGAATTCTCGAACGGATCGAAGACATCTTTGGAAGAATCCCATACAACTTCTTGAAAGTCTGGAATGCTTAGTGTGTTTGCCCAATTCCCTTCTGAAACCTAGCGTTGGCAGAAATCCTCAAAGATTTTCCCGCCTCATCCTTCTCTACATGTAAATTATCTGCCAAATTAACTAAAGTGAATAAAAAAACCTCACCCAGCACAATAAGTGCAGGGGTGGAGGTGAGAACGACTTCACATTCGAGACACTTGTATGCAAACAAAGCGAAAGAATTCTCGAACGGATCGAAGACATCTTTGGAAGAATCCCATACAACTTCTTGAAAGTCTGGAATGCTTAGTGTGTTTGCCCAATTCCCTTCTGAAACCTAGCGTTGGCAGAAATCCTCAAAGATTTTCCCGCCTCATCCTTCTCTACATGTAAATTATCTGCCAAATTAACTAAAGTGAATAAAAAATAACATCACCCAACACAATAAGTGCAGGGGTGGAGGTGAGAACGACTTCACATTCGAGACACTTCGTATGCACACAAAGCGAACGAGAAGGTAAGATTCACAAGAGGGGTTGTGGACAAAGCGAGAATGAGATTGAGAAGCAATATGCATTTCTTGGTTCTGAAAAGACTGCAGTTTGAAAAATGTAGCCTTCAACTAATTCCTTGATGCTCTGTGCTGTATGTCCTTTATATGCAGTGTCTTAAATAAAACAATTTGGCCATTACTACCTGTTTCGACTCACTACATCAGTGTATTTGGTTTTCCAGTAGAATTCATCTTAAGGGGTTCGCTATACTACGCAGGTAGTTAATTAACCTTGCACTGGAGCGACACGGCAGGCTATTGGTGATAGTCCGGGATCCGAAGGGCAAGATCCGAGGTCATTTTGAACCATGATCAGATGACAACAATACCTGAGCTGGCACCCCACTCTCCGAACTTCCACACATTTAAGGCCACAACAGATTTACATTCACAAGCCCCCATGCACGCGACTGTCTTTGATTGGTTCGAGTTTCGAACTCGCAACTCTCCGGTTACTAATTCATTGCTCTTCCAACTGGGCTATTGTGGCCCTCTCTATGCTAGGAGAATAAGTAAATGGTATTGAATACATACCTTTTCAGGAACAATATTTTTGGTTACAAACTTGTGAATAGCCGATTCAATCAACTCTTGGCAGTAGGATTCCGACGATAGTTCGGAAAGTGTGACACAGAGGCTGAATTCATCCTAAATAAAATGTTTTATGCAACATTATCCAAACCTTTAAAAAACTAACTTACAAGGTATAATTACACATGATTCATTTTAAATACTTAATTAACATCTTTATTATGTGTGTGAAGGATCACAGTAATTTTCTCTTCAGTAATAATCTGCCATTGGCAACATCGTTCATTTATTCATCTTCTTTGCAATAAATATTTATTACTAGAGAAATTCCAGCTCTATTCATGATATTGTTGAAATTAGAAGTAATTATTTACGAGTCTCAAAACCTTCTGAGGCATTGCGTGTATTTTCCTATTTCTCGCACCAACCAAAAGCCATTTATTTAATTATGTTACATTTTTTGGAAAGAGAATGTATTATTTCATTGACATGTGTTTCTTAGTAATCTTAAATATATTTTAATTAACATCGCACTCTGGAGCAACACAATGGGCTACTGGCTTTGGTACGGGATCAAACCCAAAGGGAAAGCTCCGTTAGCAACACAACATAAATTTGAACCACGGTCAGATGACGAGGTCACACTTGAGCTGGCACCCCACTCTCCAAACTTCCACACTACATCAACGTGAGGACATTTGGGGCACGACAGATTTAACGTGCACCACCCCCTCTGGTCACAATGATCTTTGGTTGGATTCGAACTCGCAACCCTCCAGTTGCTAATCTGCTACTCTTCCAATTGGGATACTGCAGCCCTGAAATTATCTTTAAAATTGGGTTTTAAGCAGTTCAAAGCGAAAAACCTAACACTGCTCTATACTGCTGTTATGTGCTTGTGGACAGTTCAAACTTGGCGTAATGGATTTACCTATATTTTACACAAAATGGTGCCAAATATATGCAATACTGAGTGACAAAACTTTTTCTTGAATGCTATAGAGGTATATTTGTACATTTACCTTCAAATCAAAGTCAGAGAGGTTTTTATGACAATCTAGCAAATACAGATTTTTTTTATGGTTGACATGGCCTGGTGCCAAAACCTTGGGATTGGAGTTTCTTGGTATATTTTCTCCTACACAAAAATATTTTTCTGTCCACTATTAGTTAAAACAAAAGGGACCAAATTTTCATTAAAATTTGATGAATTTTCAAAATATCGTCAAAATTTTAAAAATATAAGTATTCGTGACAATTTTTGCTTAAAAAGATACCAGTTGCACCTAAAAAGTTTTACCTGTAACTTTTCCATGCTCCTAAATAAAACAAGCAGTTTTTCATCAGCAGTTTGTTCGGTTTTCTTTCGGTAGTTCAACAGATACACTCTAACATATAACAAGTTTTTAGTTAACTCCTCGTTGCTCTGGAAAAAAGAATTACAGAACTGTAAACACAGAGACATTTTCTGTTTCACGTTGAATAACTCATTTATTTGTAAGTTGACATTTAGTTTACTTCATTAGCTGTCATATACAGAGGCTGTTGGGACATTTTTTGAATGATTTTAATGGACTGAAGATCAATTTTTTACATGAAATTTTTGTGTTTTAAATGTTCTATTTGAGTCCTTATTGTTAACTATCCTTCTACACCTTAATTTTCATAATAATATTGACTTTTGTAGTATCGACAGTGGTATTTGGTCCCATTCTTTTTCCAGTTTTCCAGTCCTTGAATGGTTTTCGGTCGACGTTTCAATACTCTTTTTAAAAGTCCATGGGTGAGACATCTGGAAATTTAGTAGGAATATTAGCAAAGGGTATTGACGATACCAGTTTCTTGTTCAATTTTTTCCAAGAATTTAAAAGTGGATTTAGATGTGTGGCTGCTTGCTTTATCCTGACACAGCTCTACTGAATTTTGAAGTTTGTGTATTGTCTTTTGTAAAAAACACATTTGGCACCAAAATACATTTGAACAAAAATAAGAACTTACTTTCATTAAGAAAGTGTCATCCAAGCACAATTTTATGTATTGTAATAATCTCGTAGAACATTTAACAGCAGTATCTTGAGATAGACCCGAAAAAGCTTGTAGCATGTCATCTACCTAGAATTCAATAAATCAATTAAGTACAGTTAGAAGAAACTTGAAACTATCAAGAAGCTGTATGCTAAAATAGAGTGTTATTGTAGGGCGAGATTTGTGTACCTTATTTTGAGTGAGAGCAAATAGCAGGTATCTGTAACAAACATCAAATTCTAACACACTCTCACATACAGAGGTTAGAACTTTTCTGGCATCTTCAAAGGCAGAAGGTCTGTTTTGTTTCAAAATGTAATTGACAAACACCTAAAAGAAAAGTTTTATACAGGAATTGTTAATCAAATACATAAAGAGCACACAACATCTGAAATCTCAGGGTTAAGAAAATGTTAAGACTAAATTGCCTTATGAAAAAATGTGAAAATAAAATTAAAAGAACAAAATAACTGGAAAGAAATTTTGTTGCTGTATAGATTAAAACTAAAAATCAAAATTTTTCTATGGAACAGTGCATACTTCAAGCAAATTTAACTTCACAAATCAAGTTGAAATTTTATCAAGTAATCAACTTAATGTTTAGAATAGATCAATTTAAATTTTATTATCAATCCATTCTTAGTTTTAAAATGACCTTGATAGAAATGACAATGAAATTATAAATCTATTTGTCAAACGTACTAATGTTTTTCTATATACGACATCAAACCACTGCTGTAGAACATAAAAAATGGACATACTTAAAAATCACTTACCGAAATCAATTTTTCATCATTGTTGATGCGAAAATTTCTCATGTTATATTTCACGAGCATTTCTTTCAGTCCCACTGACTTCGATAGTAAAAGAAATTCCGTTCTCCTGGAAAAAACATTCGATTTAAATAGAAATATAATTGAATAGATATATAATACAGTAACACGTACAGGGAATGTCATGCAGGGAATTTAAAATCACATCACACAATACTCGAGGAAAAATTTTATTTCAAATTTATTCAGTTTTCAAGACAGATTGTGCCAGTGATAAAATTTTAAATACGTGCCTTATATATATATATATATATACTTATGCCATATAGTAGCTTCAAGTAAGTGGACTATATAAATAAAATTATTTATTTACAAAAATTCTATATATCAATAGTACCAAGACAAAGGCATGCATCAACAGTTTTGTCCATTTTCACCAAACTGCATTTTTCAAATCGCCATTTCGTGCTATATTCTATGATAAAACAACTAATTTTGATTCTCGGTGGAGATATTTAATTAACATCGCACTGGAGCAACACAACGGGCTATGGGTGACGATCCGGGATCAAACCTGAAGGGAAAGATTCGAGAACAAAACCAGGTAATTTTGAAATACGGACAGATGACGAGGTCACAACTGAGCTGGAACCCCACTCTCCAAACTTCCACACTACACCAACGTCCGGACACTGGAGGCCACGACAGATTTAACATGCACCGGGCCCGATTTTTGTGAGAAAACAATGACCCAAAGGGAATAGAAAAAAGCATCACCACAACACAATAAGTGCAGGTGTGGAGGTGAGAACGACTTCACATTCGAGACACTTCATATGCAAACAAAGCGAAAGAATTCTCGAACGGATCGAAGACACCTTTGGAAGAATCCCATACAACCCCATGAAATCCTGGAATGCTTAGAGTGTTAGCCCACTCTCCTTCTGAAACCTAGCGTTGGCAGAAATCCTCAAAGGTTTTCCCGCATCATCCTTCTCTACGTGTAAATTATCTGCCAAATTAACTGAAGTGAATAAAAAAAACATCATCCAACACAATAAGTGCAGGGGTGGAGGTGAGTACGACTTCACATTCGAGACACTTCGTATGCAAACAAAGCGAAAGAATTCTCGAACGGATCGAAGACACCTTTGGAAGGATCCCATACAACCTCTTGAAAGTCTGGAATGCTTAGTGTGTTAACCCACTCCCCTTCTGAAACCTAGCGTTAGCAGACTTCCTCAAAGTTTTTCCCGTCTCATCCTTCTCTACGTGTAAATTAACTGCCAAATTAACTAAAGTGAATAAAAAAAAACATCACCCAACACAATAAGTGCAGGGGTGGAGGTGAGAACGACTTCACATTCGAGACACTTCGTATGCACACAAAGCGAAAGAATTCTCGAACGGATCGAAGATACCTTTGGAAGAAACCCATACAACCCCTTGAATATCTGGAATGCTTAGTGTGTTAGCCCACTCCCCTTCTGAAACCTAGCGTTAGCAGACTTCCTCAAAGGTTTTTCCGCCTCATCCTTCTGTACGTGTAAATTATCTGCCAAATTAACTAAAGTGAATAAAAAAACCTCACCCAGCACAATAAGTGCAGGGGTGGAGGTGAGAACGACTTCACATTCGAGACACTTCGTATGCAAACAAAGCGAAAGAATTCTCGAACGGATCGAAGACACCTTTGGAAGAATCCCATACAACTTCTTGAAAGTCTGGAATGCTTAGTGTGTTTGCCCAATTCCCTTCTGAAACCTAGCGTTGGCAGAAATCCTCAAAGATTTTCCCGCCTCATCCTTCTCTACATGTAAATTATCTGCCAAATTAACTAAAGTGAATAAAAAAAACCTCACCAACACAATAAGTGCAGGGGTGGAGGTGAGAACGACTTCACATTCGAGACACTTGTATGCAAACAAAGCGAAAGAATTCTCGAACGGATCGAAGACACCTTTGGAAGAACCCCATACAACCTCTTGAATGTCTGGAATGCTTAGTGTGTTAGCCCACTCCCCTTCTGAAACCTACCGTTAGCAGACTTCCTCAAAGGTTTTCCCGCCTCATCCTTCTCTGCGTGTAAATTATCTGCCAAATTAACTAAAGTGAATAAAAAAAAACATCACCCAACACAATAAGAGCAGGGGTGGAGGTGAGAACGACTTCACATTCGAGATACTTCGTATGCACACAAAGCGAAAGAATTCTCGAACGGATCGAAGATACCTTTGGAAGAAACCCATACAACCCCTTGAATATCTGGAATGCTTAGTGTGTTAGCCCACTCCCCTTCTGAAACCTAGCGTTAGCAGACTTCCTCAAAGGTTTTTCCGCCTCATCCTTCTGTACGTGTAAATTATCTGCCAAATTAACTAAAGTGAATAAAAAAACCTCACCCAGCACAATAAGTGCAGGGGTGGAGGTGAGAACGACTTCACATTCGAGACACTTCGTATGCAAACAAAGCGAAAGAATTCTCGAACGGATCGAAGACACCTTTGGAAGAATCCCATACAACTTCTTGAAAGTCTGGAATGCTTAGTGTGTTTGCCCAATTCCCTTGTGAAACCTAGCGTTGGCAGAAATCCTCAAAGATTTTCCCGCCTCATCCTTCTCTACATGTAAATTATCTGCCAAATTAACTAAAGTGAATAAAAAAAACCTCACCAACACAATAAGTGCAGGGGAGGAGGTGAGAACGACTTCACATTCGAGACACTTGTATGCAAACAAAGCGAAAGAATTCTCGAACGGATCGAAGACACCTTTGGAAGAATCCCATACAACTTCTTGAAAGTCTGGAATGCTTAGTGTGTTTGCCCAATTCCCTTCTGAAACCTAGCGTTGGCAGAAATCCTCAAAGATTTTCCCGCCTCATCCTTCTCTACATGTAAATTATCTGCCAAATTAACTAAAGTGAATAAAAAATAACATCACCCAACACAATAAGTGCAGGGGTGGATGTGAGAACGACATCACGTTCGAGACACTTCGTATGCAAACAAAGCGAAAGAATTCTCGAACGGATCGAATACACCTTTGGAAGAATCCCATACAACCTCTTGAAATCCTGCAATGCTTAGAGTGTTAGCCCACTCCCCTTCTGAAACCTAGCGTTGGCAGAAATCCTCAAAGGTTTTCCCGCCTCATCCTTCTCTACGTGTAAATTATCTGCCAAATTAACTAAAGTGAATAAAAAATAACATCACCCAACACAATAAGTGCAGGGGATCAGAGACACCTTTGGAAGGATCCCATACAACCTCTTGAAAGTCTGGAATGCTTAGTGTGTTAACCCACTCACCTTCTGAAACCTAGCGTTAGCAGACTTCCTCAAAGGTTTTCCCGCCTCATCCTTCTCTACGTGTAAATTATCTGCCAAATTAACTAAAGTGAATAAAAAAAACATCACCCAACACAATAAGTGCAGGGGTGGAGGTGAGAACGACTTCACATTCGAGACACTTCGTATGCACACAAAGCGAAAGAATTCTCGAACGGATCGAAGACACCTTTGGAAGGATCCCATACAACCTCTTGAAAGTCTGGAATGCTTAGTGTGTTAACCCACTCCCCTTCTGAAACCTAGCGTTAGCAGACTTCCTCAAAGTTTTTCCCGCCTCATCCTTCTCTACGTGTAAATGATCTGCCAAATTAACTAAAGTGAATAAAAAAAAACATCACCCAACACAATAAGTGCAGGGGTGGAGGTGAGAACGACTTCACATTCGAGACACTTCGTATGCACACAAAGCGAAAGAATTCTCGAACGGATCGAAGATACCTTTGGAAGAAACCCATACAACCCCTTGAATGTCTGGAATGCTCATTGTGTTAGCCCACTCCCCTTCTGAAACCTAGCGTTAGCAGACTTCCTCAAAGGTTTTCCCGCCTCATCCTTCTGTACGTGTAAATTATCTGACAAATTAACTAAAGTGAATAAAAAAAACCTCACCCAGCACAATAAGTGCAGGGGTGGAGGTGAGAACGACTTCACATTCGAGACACTTCGTATGCAAACAAAGCGAAGGAATTCTCGAACGGATCGAAGATACATTTGGAAGAATTCCATACAACCCCTTGAATATCTGGAATGCTTAGTGTGTTAGCCCACTCCCCTTCTGAAGCCTAGCGTTAGCAGACTTGCTCAAAGGTTTTCCCGCCTCATCCTTCTCTACGTGTAAATTATCTGCCAAATTAACTAAAGTGAATAAAAAAAAACATCACCCAACACAATAAATGCAGGGGTGGAGGTGAGAACGACTTCACATTCGAGACACTTCGTATGCACACAAAGCGAAAGAATTCTCGAACGGATCGAAGGTACCTTTGGAAGAAACCCATACAACCCCTTGAATGTCTGGAATGCTCATTGTGTTAGCCCACTCCCCTTCTGAAACCTAGCGTTAGCAGACTTCCTCAAAGGTTTTCCCGCCTCATCCTTCTGTACGTGTAAATTATCTGACAAATTAACTAAAGTGAATAAAAAAAACATCACCCAACACAATAAATGCAGGGGTGGAGGTGAGAACGACTTCACATTCGAGACACTTCGTATGCAAACAAAGCGAAAGAATTCTCGAACGGATCGAATACACCTTTGGAAGAATCCCATACAACCTCTTGAAATCCTGCAATGCTTAGAGTGTTAGCCCACTCCCCTTCTGAAACCTAGCGTTGGCAGAAATCCTCAAAGGTTTTCCCGCCTCATCCTTCTCTACGTGTAAATTATCTGCCAAATTAACTAAAGTGAATAAAAAATAACATCACCCAACACAATAAGTGCAGGGGATCAGAGACACCTTTGGAAGGATCCCATACAACCTCTTGAAAGTCTGGAATGCTTAGTGTGTTAACCCACTCACCTTCTGAAACCTAGCGTTAGCAGACTTCCTCAAAGGTTTTCCCGCCTCATCCTTCTCTACGTGTAAATTATCTGCCAAATTAACTAAAGTGAATAAAAAAAACATCACCCAACACAATAAGTGCAGGGGTGGAGGTGAGAACGACTTCACATTCGAGACACTTCGTATGCACACAAAGCGAAAGAATTCTCGAACGGATCGAAGACACCTTTGGAAGGATCCCATACAACCTCTTGAAAGTCTGGAATGCTTAGTGTGTTAACCCACTCCCCTTCTGAAACCTAGCGTTAGCAGACTTCCTCAAAGTTTTTCCCGCCTCATCCTTCTCTACGTGTAAATGATCTGCCAAATTAACTAAAGTGAATAAAAAAAAACATCACCCAACACAATAAGTGCAGGGGTGGAGGTGAGAACGACTTCACATTCGAGACACTTCGTATGCACACAAAGCGAAAGAATTCTCGAACGGATCGAAGATACCTTTGGAAGAAACCCATACAACCCCTTGAATGTCTGGAATGCTCATTGTGTTAGCCCACTCCCCTTCTGAAGCCTAGCGTTAGCAGACTTGCTCAAAGGTTTTCCCGCCTCATCCTTCTCTACGTGTAAATTATCTGCCAAATTAACTAAAGTGAATAAAAAAAAACATCACCCAACACAATAAATGCAGGGGTGGAGGTGAGAACGACTTCACATTCGAGACACTTCGTATGCACACAAAGCGAAAGAATTCTCGAACGGATCGAAGATACCTTTGGAAGAAACCCATACAACCCCTTGAATGTCTGGAATGCTCATTGTGTTAGCCCACTCCCCTTCTGAAACCTAGCGTTAGCAGACTTCCTCAAAGGTTTTCCCGCCTCATCCTTCTGTACGTGTAAATTATCTGACAAATTAACTAAAGTGAATAAAAAAAAACATCACCCAACACAATAAATGCAGGGGTGGAGGTGAGAACGACTTCACATTCGAGACACTTCGTATGCAAACAAAGCGAAAGAATTCTCGAACGGATCGAATACACCTTTGGAAGAATCCCATACAACCTCTTGAAATCCTGCAATGCTTAGAGTGTTAGCCCACTCCCCTTCTGAAACCTAGCGTTGGCAGAAATCCTCAAAGGTTTTCCCGCCTCATCCTTCTCTACGTGTAAATTATCTGCCAAATTAACTAAAGTGAATAAAAAATAACATCACCCAACACAATAAGTGCAGGGGATCAGAGACACCTTTGGAAGGATCCCATACAACCTCTTGAAAGTCTGGAATGCTTAGTGTGTTAACCCACTCACCTTCTGAAACATAGCGTTAGCAGACTTCCTCAAAGGTTTTCCCGCCTCATCCTTCTCTACGTGTAAATTATCTGCCAAATTAACTAAAGTGAATAAAAAAAACATCACCCAACACAATAAGTGCAGGGGTGGAGGTGAGAACGACTTCACATTCGAGACACTTCGTATGCACACAAAGCGAAAGAATTCTCGAACGGATCGAAGATACCTTTGGAAGAAACCCATACAACCCCTTGAATGTCTGGAATGCTCATTGTGTTAGCCCACTCCCCTTCTGAAACCTAGCGTTAGCAGACTTCCTCAAAGGTTTTCCCGCCTCATCCTTCTGTACGTGTAAATTATCTGACAAATTAACTAAAGTGAATAAAAAAAACCTCACCCAGCACAATAAGTGCAGGGGTGGAGGTGAGAACGACTTCACATTCGAGACACTTCGTATGCAAACAAAGCGAAGGAATTCTCGAACGGATCGAAGATACATTTGGAAGAATCCCATACAACCCCTTGAATATCTGGAATGCTTAGTGTGTTAGCCCACTCCCCTTCTGAAGCCTAGCGTTAGCAGACTTCCTCAAAGGTTTTCCCGCCTCATCCTTCTCTACGTGTAAATTATCTGCCAAATTAACTAAAGTGAATAAAAAAAAACATCACCCAACACAATAAATGCAGGGGTGGAGGTGAGAACGACTTCACATTCGAGACACTTCGTATGCACACAAAGCGAAAGAATTCTCGAACGGATCGAAGATACCTTTGGAAGAAACCCATACAACCCCTTGAATGTCTGGAATGCTCATTGTGTTAGCCCACTCCCCTTCTGAAACCTAGCGTTAGCAGACTTCCTCAAAGGTTTTCCCGCCTCATCCTTCTGTACGTGTAAATTATCTGACAAATTAACTAAAGTGAATAAAAAAAACCTCACCCAGCACAATAAGTGCAGGGGTGGAGGTGAGAACGACTTCACATTCGAGACACTTCGTATGCAAACAAAGCGAAGGAATTCTCGAACGGATCGAAGATACATTTGGAAGAATCCCATACAACCCCTTGAATATCTGGAATGCTTAGTGTGTTAGCCCACTCCCCTTCTGAAGCCTAGCGTTAGCAGACTTCCTCAAAGGTTTTCCCGCCTCATCCTTCTCTACGTTTAAATTATCTGCCAAATTAACTAAAGTGAATAAAAAAAAACATCACCCAACACAATAAATGCAGGGGTGGAGGTGAGAACGACTTCACATTCGAGACACTTCGTATGCACACAAAGCGAAAGAATTCTCGAACGGATCGAAGATACCTTTGGAAGAAACCCATACAACCCCTTGAATGTCTGGAATGCTCATTGTGTTAGCCCACTCCCCTTCTGAAACCTAGCGTTAGCAGACTTCCTCAAAGGTTTTCCCGCCTCATCCTTCTGTACGCGTAAATTATCTGACAAATTAACTAAAGTGAATAAAAAAAACATCACCCAACACAATAAATGCAGGGGTGGAGGTGAGAACGACTTCACATTCGAGACACTTCGTATGCAAACAAAGCGAAAGAATTCTCGAACGGATCAGAGACACCTTTGGAAGGATCCCATACAACCTCTTGAAAGTCTGGAATGCTTAGTGTGTTAACCCACTCCCCTTCTGAAACCTAGCGTTAGCAGACTTCCTCAAAGGTTTTCCCGCCTCATCCTTCTCTACGTGTAAATTATCTGCCAAATTAACTAAAGTGAATAAAAAAAAACATCACCCAACACAATAAATGCAGGGGTGGAGGTGAGAACGACTTCACATTCGAGACACTTCGTATGCAAACAAAGCGAAAGAATTCTCGAACGGATCGAAGACACCTTTGGAAGAATCCCATACAACCTCTTGAAATCCTGCAATGCTTAGAGTGTTAGCCCACTCCTCTTCTGAAACCTAGCGTTTGCAGAAATCCTCAAAGGCTTTCCCGCCTCATCCTTCTCTACGTGTAAATTATCTGCCAAATTAACTAAATTGAAAAAAAAAACATCACCCAACACAATAAATGCAGGGGTGGAGGTGAGAACGACTTCACATTCGAGACACTTCGTATGCAAACAAAGCGAAAGAATTCTCGAACGGATCAGAGACACCTTTTGAAGGATCCCATACAACCTCTTGAAAGTCTGGAATGCTTAGTGTGTTAACCCACTCACCTTCTGAAACCTAGCGTTAGCAGACTTCCTCAAAGGCTTTCCCGCCTCATCCTTCTCTACGTGTAAATTATCTGCCAAATTAACTAAATTGGATAAAAAAAAACATCACCCAACACAATAAATGCAGGGGTGGAGGTGAGAACGACTTCACATTCGAGACACTTCGTATGCACACAAAGCGAAAGAATTCTCGAACGGATCAGAGACACCTTTGGAAGAATCCCATACAACCTTTTGAAATCCTACAATGCTTAGAGTGTTAGCCCCCTCCCCTTCTGAAACCTAGCTTTGGCAGAAATCCTCAAAGGTTTTCCTGCCTCATCCTTCTCTACGTGTAAATTAACTGCCAAATTAACTAAAGTGAATAAAAAAAACATCACCCAACACAATAAGTGCAGGGGTGGAGGTGAGTAGGACTTCACATTCGAGACACTTCGTATGCAAACAAAGCGAAAGAATTCTCGAACGGATCGAAGACACCTTTGGAAGGATCCCATACAACCTCTTGAAAGTCTGGAATGCTTAGTGTGTTAACCCACTCCCTTTCAGAAACCTAGCGTTAGCAGACTTCCTCAAAGTTTTTCCCGCCTCATCCTTCTCTACGTGTTAATTAACTGCCAAATTAACTAAAGTGAATAAAAAAAAACATGACCCAACACAATAAGTGCAGGGGTGGATGTGAGAACGACTTCACATTCGAGACACTTCGTATGCAAACAAAGCGAAAGAATTCTCGAACGGATCGAAGACACCTTTGGAAGAATCCCATACAACCTCTTGAATGTCTGGAATGCTTAGTGTGTTAGCCCACTCCCCTTCTGAAACCTAGCGTTAGCAGACTTCCTCAAAGGTTTTCCCGCCTCATCCTTCTCTAATTGTAAATTATCTGCCAAATTAACTAAAGTGAATAAAAAAAAACATCACCCAACACAATAAGTGCAGGGGTGGAGGTGAGAACGACTTCACATTCGAGACACTTCGTATGCACACAAAGCGAAAGAATTCTCGAACGGATCGAAGATACCTTTGGAAGAAACCCATACAACCTCTTGAATGTCTGGAATGCTTAGTGTGTTAGCCCACTCCCCTTCTGAAACCTAGCGTTGGCAGAAATCCTCAAAAGTTTTCCCGCCTCAACCTTCTCTACGTGTAAATTATCTGCCAAATTAACTAAAGTGAATAAAAAAAAAAACATCACCCAACACAATAAGTGCAGGGGTGGAGGTGAGAACGACTTCACATTCGAGACACTTGGTATGCAAACAAAGGGAAAGAATTCTCGAACGGATCGAAGATCCCTTTGGAAGAATCCCATACAACCTCTTGAAATCCTGCAATGCTTAGAGTGTTATCCCACTCCCCTTCTGAAACCTAGCGTTAGCAGACTTCCTCAAAGGTTTTCCCGCCTCATCCTTCTCTACGTGTAAATTATCTGCCAAATTAACTGAAGTGAATAAAAAAAACATCACTCAGCACAATAAGTGCAGGGGTGGAGGTGAGAACAACTTCACATTCGAGACACTTCGTATGCAAAAAAAGCGAAAGAATTCTCGAACGGATCGAAGACACCTTTGGAAGAATCCCATACAACCTCTTGAAATCCTGCAATGCTTAGTGTGTTAGCCCACTCCCCTTCTGAAACCTAGCGTTGGCAGAAATCCTCAAAGGCTTTCCCGCCTCATCCTTCTCTACGTGTAAATTATCTGCCAAATTAACTAAATTGAATAAAAAAAACATCACCCAACACAATAAAAGCAGGGGTGGAGGTGAGAACGACTTCACATTCGAGACACTTCGTATGCAAACAAAGCGAAAGAATTCTCGAACGGATCGGAGACACCTTTGGAAGAATCCCATACAACCTATTGAAATCCTACAATGCTTAGAATGTTAGCCCACTCCCCTTCTGAAACCTAGCGTTAGCAGACTTCCCCAAAGGTTTTCCCGCCTCATCCTTCACTACGTGTAAATTATCTGCCAAATTAAATAAAGTGAATAAAAAAAAACATCACCCAACACAATAAGTGCAGGGGTGGAGGTGAGTACGACTTCACATTCGAGACACTTCGTATGCAAACAAAGCGAAAGAATTCTCGAACGGATCGAAGACACCTTTGGAAGAATCCCATACAACCTCTTGAAAGTCTGGAATGCTTAGTGTGTTTACCCACTCCCCTTCTGAAACCTAGCGTTAGCAGACTTCCTCAAAGTTTTTCCCGCCTCATCCTTCTCTACGTGTAAATTATCTGACAAATTAACTAAAGTGAATAAAAAAAACCTCACCCAGCACAATAAGTGCAGGGGTGGAGTTGAGAACGACTTCACATTCGAGACACTTCGTATGCAAACAAAGCGAAAGAATTCTCGAACGGATCGAAGACACCTTTGGAAGGATCCCATACAACCTCTTGAAAGTCTGGAATGCTTAGTGTGTTTACCCACTCCCCTTCTGAAACCTAGCGTTAGCAGACTTCCTCAAAGTTTTTCCCGCCTCATCCTTCTCTACGTGTAAATTATCTGACAAATTAACTAAAGTGAATAAAAAAAAACATCACCCAACACAATAAGTGCAGGGGTGGAGGTGAGAACGACTTCACATTCGAGACACTTCGTATGCACACAAAGCGAAAGAATTCTCGAACGGATCGAAGATACCTTTGGAAGAAACCCATACAACCTCTTGAATGTCTGGAATGCTTAGTGTGTTAGCCCACTCCCCTTATGAAACCTAGCGTTGGCAGAAATCCTCAAAAGTTTTCCCGCCTCAACCTTCTCTACGTGTAAATTATCTGCCAAATTAACTAAAGTGAATAAAAAAAAAAACATCACCCAACACAATAAGTGCAGGGGTGGAGGTGAGAACGACTTCACATTCGAGACACTTGGTATGCAAACAAAGGGAAAGAATTCTCGAACGGATCGAAGATCCCTTTGGAAGAATCCCATACAACCTCTTGAAATCCTGCAATGCTTAGAGTGTTATCCCACTCCCCTTCTGAAACCTAGCGTTAGCAGACTTCCTCAAAGGTTTTCCCGCCTCATCCTTCTCTACGTGTAAATTATCTGCCAAATTAACTGAAGTGAATAAAAAAAACATCACTCAGCACAATAAGTGCAGGGGTGGAGGTGAGAACAACTTCACATTCGAGACACTTCGTATGCAAAAAAAGCGAAAGAATTCTCGAACGGATCGAAGACACCTTTGGAAGAATCCCATACAACCTCTTGAAATCCTGCAATGCTTAGTGTGTTAGCCCACTCCCCTTCTGAAACCTAGCGTTGGCAGAAATCCTCAAAGGCTTTCCCGCCTCATCCTTCTCTACGTGTAAATTATCTGCCAAATTAACTAAATTGAATAAAAAAAACATCACCCAACACAATAAAAGCAGGGGTGGCGGTGAGAACGACTTCACATTCGAGACACTTCGTATGCAAACAAAGCGAAAGAATTCTCGAACGGATCGGAGACACCTTTGGAAGAATCCCATACAACCTTTTGAAATCCTACAATGCTTAGAATGTTAGCCCACTCCCATTCTGAAACCTAGCGTTAGCAGATTTCCCCAAAGGTTTTCCCGCCTCATCCTTCACTACGTGTAAATTATCTGCCAAATTAACTAAAGTGAATAAAAAAAAACATCACCCAACACAATAAGTGCAGGGGTGGAGGTGAGTACGACTTCACATTCGAGACACTTCGTATGCAAACAAAGCGAAAGAATTCTCGAACGGATCAGAGACACCTTTGGAAGGATCCCATACAACCTCTTGAAAGTCTGGAATGCTTAGTGTGTTAACCCACTCACCTTCTGAAACCTAGCGTTAGCAGACTTCCTCAAAGGTTTTCCCGCCTCATCCTTCTCTACGTGTAAATTATCTGCCAAATTAACTAAAGTGAATAAAAAAAAACATCACCCAACACAATAAATGCAGGGGTGGAGGTGAGAACGACTTCACATTCGAGACACTTCGTATGCAAACAAAGCGAAAGAATTCTCGAACGGATCGAAGACACCTTTGGAAGAATCCCATACAACCTCTTGAAATACTGCAATGCTTAGAGTGTTAGCCCACTCCCCTTGTGAAACCTAGCGATGGCAGAAATCCTCAAAGGCTTTCCCGCCTCATCCTTCTCTACGTGTAAATTATCTGCCAAATTAACTAAATTGGATAAAAAAAAACATCACCCAACACAATAAATGCAGGGGTGGAGGTGAGAACGACTTCACATTCGAGACACTTCGTATGCAAACAAAGCGAAAGAATTCTCGAACGGATCGGAGACACCATTGGAAGAATCCCATACAACCTTTTGGAATCCTACAATGCTTAGAATGTTAGCCCACTCCCCTTCTGAAACCTAGCGTTGGCAGAAATCCTCAAAGGTTTTCCCGCCTCATCCTTCTCTACGTGTAAATTATCTGCCAAATTAACTAAATTGAATAAAAAAAAAACATCACCCAACACAATAAGTGCAAGTGTGGAGATGAGAACGACTTCACATTCGAGACACTTCGTATGCAAACAAAGCGAAAGAATTCTCGAACGGATCCAAGACACCTTTGGAAGAATCCCATACAACCCCTTGAAAGTCTGGAATGCTTAGAGTGTTAGCCCTCTCCCCTTCTGAAACCTTGCGTTAGCAGACTTCCTCAAAGGTTTTTCCGCCTCATCTTTCTCTACGTGTAAATTATCTGCCAAATTAACTAAAGTGAATAAAAAAAAACATCACCCAACACAATAAATGCAGGGGTGGAGGTGAGAACGACTTCACATTCGAGACACTTCGTATGCACACAAAGCGAAAGAATTCTCGAACGGATCAGAGACACCTTTGGAAGAATCCCATACAACCTTTTGAAATCCTACAATGCTTAGAGTGTTAGCCCCCTCCCCTTCTGAAACCTAGCTTTGGCAGAAATCCTCAAAGGTTTTCCCGCCTCATCCTTCTCTACGTGTAAATTAACTGCCAAATTAACTAAAGTGAATAAAAAAAACATCACCCAACACAATAAGTGCAGGGGTGGAGGTGAGTAGGACTTCACATTCGAGACACTTCGTATGCAAACAAAGCGAAAGAATTCTCGAACGGATCGAAGACACCTTTGGAAGGATCCCATACAACCTCTTGAAAGTCTGGAATGCTTAGTGTGTTAACCCACTCCCTTTCAGAAACCTAGCGTTAGCAGACTTCCTCAAAGTTTTTCCCGCCTCATCCTTCTCTACGTGTTAATTAACTGCCAAATTAACTAAAGTGAATAAAAAAAAACATGACCCAACACAATAAGTGCAGGGGTGGATGTGAGAACGATTTCACGTTCGAGACACTTCGTATGCAAACAAAGCGAAAGAATTCTCGAACGGATCGAAGACACCTTTGGAAGAATCCCATACAACCTCTTGAATGTCTGGAATGCTTAGTGTGTTAGCCCAATCCCCTTCTGAAACCTAGCGTTAGCAGACTTCCTCAAAGTTTTTCCCGCCTCATCCTTCTCTAATTGTAAATTATCTGCCAAATTAACTAAAGTGAATAAAAAAAAACATCACCCAACACAATAAGTACAGGGGTGGAGGTGAGAACGACTTCACATTCGAGACACTTCGTATGCACACAAAGCGAAAGAATTCTCGAACGGATCGAAGATACCTATGGAAGAAACCCATACAACCTCTTGAATATCTGGAATGCTTAGTGTATTAGCCCACTCCCCTTCTGAAACCTAGCGTTGGCAGAAATCCTCAAAAGTTTTCCCGCCTCAACCTTCTCTACGTGTAAATTATCTGCCAAATTAACTAAAGTGAATAAAAAAAAAAAACATCACCCAACACAATAAGTGCAGGGGTGGAGGTGAGAACGACTTCACATTCGAGACACTTGGTATGCAAACAAAGGGAAAGAATTCTCGAACGGATCGAAGACACCTTTGGAAGAATCCCATACAACCTCTTGAAATCCTGCAATGCTTAGTGTGTTAGCCCACTCCCCTTCTGAAACCTAGCGTTGGCAGAAATCCTCAAAGGCTTTCCCGCCTCATCCTTCTCTACGTGTAAATTATCTGCCAAATTAACTAAATTGAATAAAAAAAACATCACCCAACACAATAAAAGCAGGGGTGGAGGTGAGAACGACTTCACATTCGAGACACTTCGTATGCAAACAAAGCGAAAGAATTCTCGAACGGATCGGAGACACCTTTGGAAGAATCCCATACAACCTTTTGAAATCCTACAATGCTTAGAATGTTAGCCCACTCCCCTTCTGAAACCTAGCGTTAGCAGACTTCCCCAAAGGTTTTCCCGCCTCATCCTTCACTTCGTGTAAATTATCTGCCAAATTAACTAAAGTGAATAAAAAAAAACATCACCCAACACAATAAGTGCAGGGGTGGAGGTGAGTACGACTTCACATTCGAGACACTTCGTATGCAAACAAAGCGAAAGAATTCTCGAACGGATCGAAGACACCTTTGGAAGGATCCCATACAACCTCTTGAAAGTCTGGAATGCTTAGTGTGTTAACCCACTCCCCTTCTGAAACCTAGCGTTAGCAGACTTCCTCAAAGTTTTTCCCGCCTCATCCTTCTCTACGTGTAAATTATCTGACAAATTAACTAAAGTGAATAAAAAAAACCTCACCCAGCACAATAAGTGCAGGGGTGGAGTTGAGAACGACTTCACATTCGAGACACTTCGTATGCAAACAAAGGGAAGGAATTCTCGAACGGATCGAAGACACCTTTGGAAGAATCCCATACAACCTCTTGAAATCCTGCAATGCTTAGAGTGTTAGCCCACTCCCCTTCTGAAACCTAGCGTTGGCAGAAATCCTCAAAGGCTTTCCCGCCTCATCCTTCTCTACGGGTAAATTATCTGCCAAATTAACTAAATTGAATAAAAAAAACATCACCCAACACAATAAATGCAGGGGTGGAGGTGAGAACGACTTCACATTCGAGACACTTCGTATGCAAACAAAGCGATAGAATTCTCGAACGGATCAGAGACACCTTTGGAAGAATCCCATACAACCTTTTGAAATCCTACAATGCTTAGAGTGTTAGCCCACTCCCCTTCTGAAACCTAGCGTTGGCAGAAATCCTTAAAGGTTTTCCCGCCTCATCCTTCTCTACGTGTAAATTAACTGCCAAATTAACTAAAGTGAATAAAAAAAAACATCACCCAACACAATAAGTGCAGGGGTGGAATTGAGAACGACTTCACATTCGAGACACTTCGTATGCAAACAAAGCGAAAGAATTCTCGAACGGATCAGAGACACCTTTGGAAGGATCCCATACAACCTCTTGAAAGTCTGGAATGCTTAGTGTGTTAACCCACTCCCCTTTAGAAACCTAGCGTTGGCAGAAATCCTCAAAGGTTTTCCCGCCTCATCCTTCTCTACGTGTAAATTAACTGCCAAATTAACTAAAGTGAATAAAAAAAAACATCACCCAACACAATAAATGCAGGGGTGGAGGTGAGAACGACTTCACATTCGAGACACTTCGTATGCAAACAAAGCGAAAGAATTCTCGAACGGATCGAAGACACCTTTGGAAGAATCCCATACAACCTCTTGAAATCCTGCAATGCTTAGAGTGTTAGCCCACTCCCCTTCTGAAACCTAGCGTTTGCAGAAATCCTCAAAGGCTTTCCCGCCTCATCCTTCTCTACGTGTAAATTATCTGCCAAATTAACTAAATTGAAAAAAAAAACATCACCCAACACAATAAATGCAGGGGTGGAGGTGAGAACGACTTCACATTCGAGACACTTCGTATGCAAACAAAGCGAAAGAATTCTCGAACGGATCAGAGACACCTTTTGAAGGATCCCATACAACCTCTTGAAAGTCTGGAATGCTTAGTGTGTTAACCCACTCACCTTCTGAAACCTAGCGTTAGCAGACTTCCTCAAAGGCTTTCCCGCCTCATCCTTCTCTACGTGTAAATTATCTGCCAAATTAACTAAATTGGATAAAAAAAAACATCACCCAACACAATAAATGCAGGGGTGGAGGTGAGAACGACTTCACATTCGAGACACTTCGTATGCACACAAAGCGAAAGAATTCTCGAACGGATCAGAGACACCTTTGGAAGAATCCCATACAACCTTTTGAAATCCTACAATGCTTAGAGTGTTAGCCCCCTCCCCTTCTGAAACCTAGCTTTGGCAGAAATCCTCAAAGGTTTTCCTGCCTCATCCTTCTCTACGTGTAAATTAACTGCCAAATTAACTAAAGTGAATAAAAAAAACATCACCCAACACAATAAGTGCAGGGGTGGAGGTGAGTAGGACTTCACATTCGAGACACTTCGTATGCAAACAAAGCGAAAGAATTCTCGAACGGATCGAAGACACCTTTGGAAGGATCCCATACAACCTCTTGAAAGTCTGGAATGCTTAGTGTGTTAACCCACTCCCTTTCAGAAACCTAGCGTTAGCAGACTTCCTCAAAGTTTTTCCCGCCTCATCCTTCTCTACGTGTTAATTAACTGCCAAATTAACTAAAGTGAATAAAAAAAAACATGACCCAACACAATAAGTGCAGGGGTGGATGTGAGAACGACTTCACGTTCGAGACACTTCGTATGCAAACAAAGCGAAAGAATTCTCGAACGGATCGAAGACACCTTTGGAAGAATCCCATACAACCTCTTGAATGTCTGGAATGCTTAGTGTGTTAGCCCACTCCCCTTCTGAAACCTAGCGTTAGCAGACTTCCTCAAAGGTTTTCCCGCCTCATCCTTCTCTAATTGTAAATTATCTGCCAAATTAACTAAAGTGAATAAAAAAAAACATCACCCAACACAATAAGTGCAGGGGTGGAGGTGAGAACGACTTCACATTCGAGACACTTCGTATGCACACAAAGCGAAAGAATTCTCGAACGGATCGAAGATACCTTTGGAAGAAACCCATACAACCTCTTGAATGTCTGGAATGCTTAGTGTGTTAGCCCACTCCCCTTCTGAAACCTAGCGTTGGCAGAAATCCTCAAAAGTTTTCCCGCCTCAACCTTCTCTACGTGTAAATTATCTGCCAAATTAACTAAAGTGAATAAAAAAAAAACATCACCCAACACAATAAGTGCAGGGGTGGAGGTGAGAACGACTTCACATTCGAGACACTTGGTATGCAAACAAAGGGAAAGAATTCTCGAACGGATCGAAGATCCCTTTGGAAGAATCCCATACAACCTCTTGAAATCCTGCAATGCTTAGAGTGTTATCCCACTCCCCTTCTGAAACCTAGCGTTAGCAGACTTCCTCAAAGGTTTTCCCGCCTCATCCTTCTCTACGTGTAAATTATCTGCCAAATTAACTGAAGTGAATAAAAAAAACATCACTCAGCACAATAAGTGCAGGGGTGGAGGTGAGAACAACTTCACATTCGAGACACTTCGTATGCAAAAAAAGCGAAAGAATTCTCGAACGGATCGAAGACACCTTTGGAAGAATCCCATACAACCTCTTGAAATCCTGCAATGCTTAGTGTGTTAGCCCACTCCCCTTCTGAAACCTAGCGTTGGCAGAAATCCTCAAAGGCTTTCCCGCCTCATCCTTCTCTACGTGTAAATTATCTGCCAAATTAACTAAATTGAATAAAAAAAACATCACCCAACACAATAAAAGCAGGGGTGGAGGTGAGAACGACTTCACATTCGAGACACTTCGTATGCAAACAAAGCGAAAGAATTCTCGAACGGATCGGAGACACCTTTGGAAGAATCCCATACAACCTATTGAAATCCTACAATGCTTAGAATGTTAGCCCACTCCCCTTCTGAAACCTAGCGTTAGCAGACTTCCCCAAAGGTTTTCCCGCCTCATCCTTCACTACGTGTAAATTATCTGCCAAATTAAATAAAGTGAATAAAAAAAAACATCACCCAACACAATAAGTGCAGGGGTGGAGGTGAGTACGACTTCACATTCGAGACACTTCGTATGCAAACAAAGCGAAAGAATTCTCGAACGGATCGAAGACACCTTTGGAAGGATCCCATACAACCTCTTGAAAGTCTGGAATGCTTAGTGTGTTTACCCACTCCCCTTCTGAAACCTAGCGTTAGCAGACTTCCTCAAAGTTTTTCCCGCCTCATCCTTCTCTACGTGTAAATTATCTGACAAATTAACTAAAGTGAATAAAAAAAACCTCACCCAGCACAATAAGTGCAGGGGTGGAGTTGAGAACGACTTCACATTCGAGACACTTCGTATGCAAACAAAGCGAAAGAATTCTCGAACGGATCGAAGACACCTTTGGAAGGATCCCATACAACCTCTTGAAAGTCTGGAATGCTTAGTGTGTTTACCCACTCCCCTTCTGAAACCTAGCGTTAGCAGACTTCCTCAAAGTTTTTCCCGCCTCATCCTTCTCTACGTGTAAATTATCTGACAAATTAACTAAAGTGAATAAAAAAAAACATCACCCAACACAATAAGTGCAGGGGTGGAGGTGAGAACGACTTCACATTCGAGACACTTCGTATGCACACAAAGCGAAAGAATTCTCGAACGGATCGAAGATACCTTTGGAAGAAACCCATACAACCTCTTGAATGTCTGGAATGCTTAGTGTGTTAGCCCACTCCCCTTATGAAACCTAGCGTTGGCAGAAATCCTCAAAAGTTTTCCCGCCTCAACCTTCTCTACGTGTAAATTATCTGCCAAATTAACTAAAGTGAATAAAAAAAAAAACATCACCCAACACAATAAGTGCAGGGGTGGAGGTGAGAACGACTTCACATTCGAGACACTTGGTATGCAAACAAAGGGAAAGAATTCTCGAACGGATCGAAGATCCCTTTGGAAGAATCCCATACAACCTCTTGAAATCCTGCAATGCTTAGAGTGTTATCCCACTCCCCTTCTGAAACCTAGCGTTAGCAGACTTCCTCAAAGGTTTTCCCGCCTCATCCTTCTCTACGTGTAAATTATCTGCCAAATTAACTGAAGTGAATAAAAAAAACATCACTCAGCACAATAAGTGCAGGGGTGGAGGTGAGAACAACTTCACATTCGAGACACTTCGTATGCAAAAAAAGCGAAAGAATTCTCGAACGGATCGAAGACACCTTTGGAAGAATCCCATACAACCTCTTGAAATCCTGCAATGCTTAGTGTGTTAGCCCACTCCCCTTCTGAAACCTAGCGTTGGCAGAAATCCTCAAAGGCTTTCCCGCCTCATCCTTCTCTACGTGTAAATTATCTGCCAAATTAACTAAATTGAATAAAAAAAACATCACCCAACACAATAAAAGCAGGGGTGGCGGTGAGAACGACTTCACATTCGAGACACTTCGTATGCAAACAAAGCGAAAGAATTCTCGAACGGATCGGAGACACCTTTGGAAGAATCCCATACAACCTTTTGAAATCCTACAATGCTTAGAATGTTAGCCCACTCCCATTCTGAAACCTAGCGTTAGCAGATTTCCCCAAAGGTTTTCCCGCCTCATCCTTCACTACGTGTAAATTATCTGCCAAATTAACTAAAGTGAATAAAAAAAAACATCACCCAACACAATAAGTGCAGGGGTGGAGGTGAGTACGACTTCACATTCGAGACACTTCGTATGCAAACAAAGCGAAAGAATTCTCGAACGGATCAGAGACACCTTTGGAAGGATCCCATACAACCTCTTGAAAGTCTGGAATGCTTAGTGTGTTAACCCACTCACCTTCTGAAACCTAGCGTTAGCAGACTTCCTCAAAGGTTTTCCCGCCTCATCCTTCTCTACGTGTAAATTATCTGCCAAATTAACTAAAGTGAATAAAAAAAAACATCACCCAACACAATAAATGCAGGGGTGGAGGTGAGAACGACTTCACATTCGAGACACTTCGTATGCAAACAAAGCGAAAGAATTCTCGAACGGATCGAAGACACCTTTGGAAGAATCCCATACAACCTCTTGAAATACTGCAATGCTTAGAGTGTTAGCCCACTCCCCTTGTGAAACCTAGCGATGGCAGAAATCCTCAAAGGCTTTCCCGCCTCATCCTTCTCTACGTGTAAATTATCTGCCAAATTAACTAAATTGGATAAAAAAAAACATCACCCAACACAATAAATGCAGGGGTGGAGGTGA
The DNA here is from genome assembly GCA_933210815.1 of Meta bourneti. Lineage (NCBI taxonomy): Eukaryota > Metazoa > Arthropoda > Arachnida > Araneae > Tetragnathidae > Meta > Meta bourneti. The sequence goes on from OW119931.1 coordinate 21,840,132, forward strand.
GAACGACTTCACATTCGAGACACTTCGTATGCAAACAAAGCGAAAGAATTCTCGAACGGATCGGAGACACCATTGGAAGAATCCCATACAACCTTTTGGAATCCTACAATGCTTAGAATGTTAGCCCACTCCCCTTCTGAAACCTAGCGTTGGCAGAAATCCTCAAAGGTTTTCCCGCCTCATCCTTCTCTACGTGTAAATTATCTGCCAAATTAACTAAATTGAATAAAAAAAAAACATCACCCAACACAATAAGTGCAAGTGTGGAGATGAGAACGACTTCACATTCGAGACACTTCGTATGCAAACAAAGCGAAAGAATTCTCGAACGGATCCAAGACACCTTTGGAAGAATCCCATACAACCCCTTGAAAGTCTGGAATGCTTAGAGTGTTAGCCCTCTCCCCTTCTGAAACCTTGCGTTAGCAGACTTCCTCAAAGGTTTTTCCGCCTCATCTTTCTCTACGTGTAAATTATCTGCCAAATTAACTAAAGTGAATAAAAAAAAACATCACCCAACACAATAAATGCAGGGGTGGAGGTGAGAACGACTTCACATTCGAGACACTTCGTATGCACACAAAGCGAAAGAATTCTCGAACGGATCAGAGACACCTTTGGAAGAATCCCATACAACCTTTTGAAATCCTACAATGCTTAGAGTGTTAGCCCCCTCCCCTTCTGAAACCTAGCTTTGGCAGAAATCCTCAAAGGTTTTCCCGCCTCATCCTTCTCTACGTGTAAATTAACTGCCAAATTAACTAAAGTGAATAAAAAAAACATCACCCAACACAATAAGTGCAGGGGTGGAGGTGAGTAGGACTTCACATTCGAGACACTTCGTATGCAAACAAAGCGAAAGAATTCTCGAACGGATCGAAGACACCTTTGGAAGGATCCCATACAACCTCTTGAAAGTCTGGAATGCTTAGTGTGTTAACCCACTCCCTTTCAGAAACCTAGCGTTAGCAGACTTCCTCAAAGTTTTTCCCGCCTCATCCTTCTCTACGTGTTAATTAACTGCCAAATTAACTAAAGTGAATAAAAAAAAACATGACCCAACACAATAAGTGCAGGGGTGGATGTGAGAACGATTTCACGTTCGAGACACTTCGTATGCAAACAAAGCGAAAGAATTCTCGAACGGATCGAAGACACCTTTGGAAGAATCCCATACAACCTCTTGAATGTCTGGAATGCTTAGTGTGTTAGCCCAATCCCCTTCTGAAACCTAGCGTTAGCAGACTTCCTCAAAGTTTTTCCCGCCTCATCCTTCTCTAATTGTAAATTATCTGCCAAATTAACTAAAGTGAATAAAAAAAAACATCACCCAACACAATAAGTACAGGGGTGGAGGTGAGAACGACTTCACATTCGAGACACTTCGTATGCACACAAAGCGAAAGAATTCTCGAACGGATCGAAGATACCTATGGAAGAAACCCATACAACCTCTTGAATATCTGGAATGCTTAGTGTATTAGCCCACTCCCCTTCTGAAACCTAGCGTTGGCAGAAATCCTCAAAAGTTTTCCCGCCTCAACCTTCTCTACGTGTAAATTATCTGCCAAATTAACTAAAGTGAATAAAAAAAAAAAACATCACCCAACACAATAAGTGCAGGGGTGGAGGTGAGAACGACTTCACATTCGAGACACTTGGTATGCAAACAAAGGGAAAGAATTCTCGAACGGATCGAAGACACCTTTGGAAGAATCCCATACAACCTCTTGAAATCCTGCAATGCTTAGTGTGTTAGCCCACTCCCCTTCTGAAACCTAGCGTTGGCAGAAATCCTCAAAGGCTTTCCCGCCTCATCCTTCTCTACGTGTAAATTATCTGCCAAATTAACTAAATTGAATAAAAAAAACATCACCCAACACAATAAAAGCAGGGGTGGAGGTGAGAACGACTTCACATTCGAGACACTTCGTATGCAAACAAAGCGAAAGAATTCTCGAACGGATCGGAGACACCTTTGGAAGAATCCCATACAACCTTTTGAAATCCTACAATGCTTAGAATGTTAGCCCACTCCCCTTCTGAAACCTAGCGTTAGCAGACTTCCCCAAAGGTTTTCCCGCCTCATCCTTCACTTCGTGTAAATTATCTGCCAAATTAACTAAAGTGAATAAAAAAAAACATCACCCAACACAATAAGTGCAGGGGTGGAGGTGAGTACGACTTCACATTCGAGACACTTCGTATGCAAACAAAGCGAAAGAATTCTCGAACGGATCGAAGACACCTTTGGAAGGATCCCATACAACCTCTTGAAAGTCTGGAATGCTTAGTGTGTTAACCCACTCCCCTTCTGAAACCTAGCGTTAGCAGACTTCCTCAAAGTTTTTCCCGCCTCATCCTTCTCTACGTGTAAATTATCTGACAAATTAACTAAAGTGAATAAAAAAAACCTCACCCAGCACAATAAGTGCAGGGGTGGAGTTGAGAACGACTTCACATTCGAGACACTTCGTATGCAAACAAAGGGAAGGAATTCTCGAACGGATCGAAGACACCTTTGGAAGAATCCCATACAACCTCTTGAAATCCTGCAATGCTTAGAGTGTTAGCCCACTCCCCTTCTGAAACCTAGCGTTGGCAGAAATCCTCAAAGGTTTTCCCGCCTCATCCTTCTCTACGGGTAAATTATCTGCCAAATTAACTAAATTGAATAAAAAAAACATCACCCAACACAATAAATGCAGGGGTGGAGGTGAGAACGACTTCACATTCGAGACACTTCGTATGCAAACAAAGCGATAGAATTCTCGAACGGATCAGAGACACCTTTGGAAGAATCCCATACAACCTTTTGAAATCCTACAATGCTTAGAGTGTTAGCCCACTCCCCTTCTGAAACCTAGCGTTGGCAGAAATCCTTAAAGGTTTTCCCGCCTCATCCTTCTCTACGTGTAAATTAACTGCCAAATTAACTAAAGTGAATAAAAAAAAACATCACCCAACACAATAAGTGCAGGGGTGGAATTGAGAACGACTTCACATTCGAGACACTTCGTATGCAAACAAAGCGAAAGAATTCTCGAACGGATCAGAGACACCTTTGGAAGGATCCCATACAACCTCTTGAAAGTCTGGAATGCTTAGTGTGTTAACCCACTCCCCTTTAGAAACCTAGCGTTGGCAGAAATCCTCAAAGGTTTTCCCGCCTCATCCTTCTCTACGTGTAAATTAACTGCCAAATTAACTAAAGTGAATAAAAAAAAACATCACCCAACGCAATAAGTGCAGGGGTGGAATTGAGAACGACTTCACATTCGAGACACTTCGTATGCACACAAAGCGAAAGAATTCTCGAACGGATCGAAGATACCTTTGGAAGAAACCCATACAACCTCTTGAATGTCTGGAATGCTTAGTGTGTTAGCCCTCTCCCCTTCTGAAACCTAGCGTTAGCAGACTTCCTCAAAGTTTTTCCCGCCTCATCCTTCTCTACGTGTAAATTAACTGCCAAATTAACTAAAGTGAATAAAAAAAACATCACCCAACACAATAAGTGCAGGGGTGGATGTGAGAACGACTTCACGTTCGAGACACTTCGTATGCAAACAAAGCGAAAGAATTCTCGAACGGATCAGAGACACCTTTGGAAGGATCCCATACAACCTCTTGAAAGTCTGGAATGCTTAGTGTGTTAACCCACTCCCCTTCTGAAACCTAGCGTTAGCAGACTTCCTCAAAGTTTTTCCCGCCTCATCCTTCTCTACGTGTAAATTAACTGCCAAATTAACTAAAGTGAATAAAAAAAAACATCACCCAACACAATAAGTGCAGGGGTGGATGTGAGAACGACTTCACGTTCGAGACACTTCGTATGCAAACAAAGCGAAAGAATTCTCGAACGGATCAGAGACACCTATGGAAGGATCCCATACAACCTCTTGAAAGTCTGGAATGCTTAGTGTGTTAACCCACTCCCCTTCAGAAACCTAGCGTTGGCAGAAATCCTCAAAGGTTTTCCCGCCTCATCCTTCTCTACGTGTAAATTAACTGCCAAATTAACTAAAGTGAATAAAAAAAAACATCACCCAACACAATAAGTGCAGGGGTGGATGTGAGAACGACTTCACGTTCGAGACACTTCGTATGCAAACAAAGCGAAAGAATTCTCGAACGGATCGAAGACACCTTTGGAAGAATCCCATACAACCTCTTGAATGTCTGGAATGCTTAGTGTGTTAGCCCACTCCCCTTCTGAAACCTAGCGTTAGCAGACTTCCTCAAAGGTTTTCCCGCCTCATCCTTCTCTACGTGTAAATTATCTGCCAAATTAACTAAAGTGAATAAAAAAAAACATCACCCAACACAATAAGTGCAGGGGTGGAGGTGAGAACGACTTCACATTCGAGAGACTTCGTATGCACTCAAAGCGAAAGAATTCTCGAACGGATCGAAGATACCTTTGGAAGAAACCCATACAACCTCTTGAATGTCTGGAATGCTTAGTGTGTTAGCCCACTCCCCTTCTGAAACCTAGCGTTGGCAGAAATCCTCAAAGGTTTTCCCGCATCATTCTTCTCTACGTGTAAATTATCTGCCAAATTAACTAAAGTGAATAAAAAAAACCTCACTCAGCACAATAAGTGCAGGGGTGGAGGTGAGAACGACTTCACATTCGAGACACTTCGTATGCAAACAAAGCGAAAGAATTCTCGAACGGATCGAAGACACCTTTGGAAGAATCCCATACAACCTCTTGAAATCCTGCAATGCTTAGAGTGTTAGCCCACTCCCCTTCTGAAACCTAGCGTTGGCAGAAATCCTCAAAGGCTTTCCCGCCTCATCCTTCTCTACGTGTAAATTATCTGCCAAATTAACTAAATTGAATAAAAAAACATCACCCAACACAATAAATGCAGGGGTGGAGGAGAGAACGACTTCACATTCGAGACACTTCGTATGCAAACAAAGCGAAAGAATTCTCGAACGGATCAGAGACACCTTTGGAAGAATCCTATACAACCTTTTGAAATCCTACAATGCTTAGAGTATTAGCCCCCTCCCCTTCTGAAACCTAGCGTTGGCAGAAATCCTCAAAGGTTTTCCCGCCTCATCCTTCTCTACGTGTAAATTAACTAAAGTGAATTAAAAAAAACTTCACCCAACACAATAAATGCAGGGGTGGAGGTGAGAACGACTTCACATTCGAGACACTTCGTATGCAAACAAAGCGAAAGAATTCTCGAACGGATCGAAGACACCTTTGGAAGAATCCCATACAACCTCTTGAAATCCTGCAATGCTTAGAGTGTTAGCCCACTCCCCTTCTGAAACCTAGCGTTGGCAGAAATCCTCAAAGGCTTTCCCGCCTCATCCTTCTCTACGTGTAAATTATCTGCCAAATTAACTAAATTGAATAAAAAAACATCACCCAACACAATAAATGCAGGGGTGGAGGTGAGAACGACTTCACATTCGAGACACTTCGTATGCAAACAAAGCGAAAGAATTCTCGAACGGATCGGAGACACCTTTGGAAGAATCCCATACAACCTTTTCAAATCCTACAATGCTTAGAATGTTAGCCCACTCCCCTTCTGAAACCTAGCGTTAGCAGACTTCCCCAAAGGTTTTCCCGCCTCATCCTTCACTACGTGTAAATTATCTGCCAAATTAACTAAAGTGAATAAAAAAAAACATCACCCAACACAATAAGTGCAGGGGTGGAGGTGAGTACGACTTCACATTCGAGACACTTCGTATGCAAACAAAGCGAAAGAATTCTCGAACGGATCGAAGACACCTTTGGAAGGATCCCATACAACCTCTTGAAAGTCTGGAATGCTTAGTGTGTTAACCCACTCCCCTTCTGAAACCTAGCGTTAGCAGACTTCCTCAAAGTTTTTCCCGCCTCATCCTTCTCTACGTGTAAATTATCTGACAAATTAACTAAAGTGAATAAAAAAAACCTCACCCAGCACAATAAGTGCAGGGGTGGAGTTGAGAACGACTTCACATTCGAGACACTTCGTATGCAAACAAAGGGAAGGAATTCTCGAACGGATCGAAGACACCTTTGGAAGAATCCCATACAACCTCTTGAAATCCTGCAATGCTTAGAGTGTTAGCCCACTCCCCTTCTGAAACCTAGCGTTGGCAGAAATCCTTAAAGGTTTTCCCGCCTCATCCTTCTCTACGTGTAAATTAACTGCCAAATTAACTAAAGTGAATTAAAAAAAACATCACCCAACACAATAAGTGCAGGGGTGGAATTGAGAACGACTTCACATTCGAGACACTTCGTATGCAAACAAAGCGAAAGAATTCTCGAACGGATCAGAGACACCTTTGGAAGGATCCCATACAACCTCTTGAAAGTCTGGAATGCTTAGTGTGTTAACCCACTCCCCTTCAGAAACCTAGCGTTGGCAGAAATCCTCAAAGGTTTTCCCGCCTCATCCTTCTCTACGTGTAAATTAACTGCCAAATTAACTAAAGTGAATAAAAAAAACATCACCCAACACAATAAGTGCAGGGGTGGAATTGAGAACGACTTCACATTCGAGACACTTCGTATGCACACAAAGCGAAAGAATTCTCGAACGGATCGAAGATACCTTTGGAAGAAACCCATACAACCTCTTGAATGTCTGGAATGCTTAGTGTGTTAGCCCACTCCCCTTATGAAACCTAGCGTTAGCAGACTTCCTCAAAGTTTTTCCCGCCTCATCCTTCTCTACGTGAAAATTAACTGCCAAATTAACTAAAGTGAATAAAAAAAACATCACCCAACACAATAAGTGCAGGGGTGGATGTGAGAACGACTTCACGTTCGAGACACTTCGTATGCAAACAAAGCGAAAGAATTCTCGAACGGATCAGAGACACCTTTGGAAGGATCCCATACAACCTCTTGAAAGTCTGGAATGCTTAGTGTGTTAACCCACTCCCCTTCTGAAACCTAGCGTTAGCAGACTTCCTCAAAGTTTTTCCCGCCTCATCCTTCTCTACGTGTAAATTAACTGCCAAATTAACTAAAGTGAATAAAAAAAAACATCACCCAACACAATAAGTGCAGGGGTGGATGTGAGAACGACTTCACGTTCGAGACACTTCGTATGCAAACAAAGCGAAAGAATTCTCGAACGGATCAGAGACACCTTTGGAAGGATCCCATACAACCTCTTGAAAGTCTGGAATGCTTAGTGTGTTAACCCACTCCCCTTCAGAAACCTAGCGTTGGCAGAAATCCTCAAAGGTTTTCCCGCCTCATCCTTCTCTACGTGTAAATTAACTGCCAAATTAACTAAAGTGAATAAAAAAAAACATCACCCAACACAATAAGTGCAGGGGTGGATGTGAGAATGACTTCACGTTCGAGACACTTCGTATGCAAACAAAGCGAAAGAATTCTCGAACGGATCGAAGACACCTTTGGAAGAATCCCATACAACCTCTTGAATGTCTGGAATGCTTAGTGTGTTAGCCCACTCCCCTTCTGAAACCTAGCGTTAGCAGACTTCCTCAAAGGTTTTCCCGCCTCATCCTTCTCTACGTGTAAATTATCTGCCAAATTAACTAAAGTGAATAAAAAAAAACATCACCCAACACAATAAGTGCAGGGGTGGAGGTGAGAACGACTTCACATTCGAGACACTTCGTATGCACACAAAGCGAAAGAATTCTCGAACGGATCGAAGATACCTTTGGAAGAAACCCATACAACCTCTTGAATGTCTGGAATGCTTAGTGTGTTAGCCCACTCCCCTGCTGAAACCTAGCGTTGGCAGAAATCCTCAAAGGCTTTCCCGCCTCATACTTCTCTACGTGTAAATTATCTGCCAAATTAACTAAATTGAATAAAAAAACATCACCCAACGCAATAAATGCAGGGGTGGAGGTGAGAACGACTTCACATTCGAGACACTTCGTATGCAAACAAAGCGAAAGAATTCTCGAACGGATCAGAGACACCTTTGGAAGAATCCCATACAACCTTTTGAAATCCTACAATGCTTAGAGTGTTAGCCCACTCCCCTTCTGAAACCTAGCGTTGGCAGAAATCCTCAAAGGCTTTCCCGCCTCATCCTTCTCTACGTGTAAATTATCTGCCAAATTAACTAAATTGAATAAAAAAACATCACCCAACACAATAAATGCAGGGGTGGAGGTGAGAACGACTTCACGTTCGAGACACTTCGTATGCAAACAAAGCGAAAGAATTCTCGAACGGATCGAAGACACCTTTGGAAGAATCCCATACAACCTCTTGAATGTCTGGAATGCTTAGTGTGTTAGCCCACTCCCCTTCTGAAACCTAGCGTTAGCAGACTTCCTCAAAGGTTTTCCCGCCTCATCCTTCTCTAATTGTAAATTATCTGCCAAATTAACTAAAGTGAATAAAAAAAAACATCACCCAACACAATAAGTGCAGGGGTGGAGGTGAGAACGACTTCACATTCGAGACACTTCGTATGCACACAAAGCGAAAGAATTCTCGAACGGATCGAAGATACCTTTGGAAGAAACCCATACAACCTCTTGAATGTCTGGAATGCTTAGTGTGTTAGCCCACTCCCCTTCTGAAACCTAGCGTTGGCAGAAATCCTCAAAAGTTTTCCCGCCTCAACCTTCTCTACGTGTAAATTATCTACCAAATTAACTAAAGTGAATAAAAAAAAACATCACCCAACACAATAAGTGCAGGGGTGGAGGTGAGAACGACTTCACATTCGAGACACTTGGTATGCAAACAAAGGGAAAGAATTCTCGAACGGATCGAAGATCCCTTTGGAAGAATCCCATACAACCTCTTGAAATCCTGCAATGCTTAGAGTGTTATCCCACTCCCCTTCTGAAACCTAGCGTTAGCAGACTTCATCAAAGGCTTTCCCGCCTCATCCTTCTCTACGTGTAAATTATCTGCCAAATTAACTAAATTGAATAAAAAAAACATCACCCAACACAATAAAAGCAGGGGTGGAGGTGAGAACGACTTCACATTCGAGACACTTCGTATGCAAACAAAGCGAAAGAATTCTCGAACGGATCGGAGACACCTTTGGAAGAATCCCATACAACCTTTTGAAATCCTACAATGCTTAGAATGTTAGCCCACTCCCCTTCTGAAACCTAGCGTTAGCAGACTTCCCCAAAGGTTTTCCCGCCTCATCCTTCACTACGTGTAAATTATCTGCCAAATTAACTAAAGTGAATAAAAAAAAACATCACCCAACACAATAAGTGCAGGGGTGGAGGTGAGTACGACTTCACATTCGAGACACTTCGTATGCAAACAAAGCGAAAGAATTCTCGAACGGATCGAAGACACCTTTGGAAGGATCCCATACAACCTCTTGAAAGTCTGGAATGCTTAGTGTGTTAACCCACTCCCCTTCTGAAACCTAGCGTTAGCAGACTTCCTCAAAGTTTTTCCCGCCTCATCCTTCTCTACGTGTAAATTATCTGACAAATTAACTAAAGTGAATAAAAAAACCTCACCCAGCACAATAAGTGCAGGGGTGGAGTTGAGAACGACTTCACATTCGAGACACTTCGTATGCAAACAAAGGGAAGGAATTCTCGAACGGATCGAAGACACCTTTGGAAGAATCCCATACAACCTCTTGAAATCCTGCAATGCTTAGAGTGTTAGCCCACTCCCCTTCTGAAACCTAGCGTTGGCAGAAATCCTCAAAGGCTTTCCCGCCTCATCCTTCTCTACGGGTAAATTATCTGCCAAATTAACTAAATTGAATAAAAAAAACATCACCCAACACAATAAATGCAGGGGTGGAGGTGAGAACGACTTCACATTCGAGACACTTCGTATGCAAACAAAGCGAAAGAATTCTCGAACGGATCAGAGACACCTTTGGAAGAATCCCATACAACCTTTTGAAATCCTACAATGCTTAGAGTGTTAGCCCACTCCCCTTCTGAAACCTAGCGTTGGCAGAAATCCTTAAAGGTTTTCCCGCCTCATCCTTCTCTACGTGTAAATTAACTGCCAAATTAACTAAAGTGAATAAAAAAAAACATCACCCAACACAAGAAGTGCAGGGGTGGAATTGAGAACGACTTCACATTCGAGACACTTCGTATGCAAACAAAGCGAAAGAATTCTCGAACGGATCAGAGACACCTTTGGAAGGATCCCATACAACCTCTTGAAAGTCTGGAATGCTTAGTGTGTTAACCCACTCCCCTTCAGAAACCTAGCGTTGGCAGAAATCCTCAAAGGTTTTCCCGCCTCATCCTTCTCTACGTGTAAATTAACTGCCAAATTAACTAAAGTGAATAAAAAAAAACATCACCCAACACAATAAGTGCAGGGGTGGAATTGAGAACGACTTCACATTCGAGACACTTCGTATGCACACAAAGCGAAAGAATTCTCGAACGGATCGAAGATACCTTTGGAAGAAACCCATACAACCTCTTGAATGTCTGGAATGCTTAGTGTGTTAGCCCACTCCCCTTCTGAAACCTAGCGTTAGCAGACTTCCTCAAAGTTTTTCCCGCCTCATCCTTCTCTACGTGTAAATTAACTGCCAAATTAACTAAAGTGAATAAAAAAAACATCACCCAACACAATAAGTGCAGGGGTGGATGTGAGAACGACTTCACGTTCGAGACACTTCGTATGCAAACAAAGCGAAAGAATTCTCGAACGGATCAGAGACACCTTTGGAAGGATCCCATACAACCTCTTGAAAGTCTGGAATGCTTAGTGTGTTAACCCACTCCCCTTCTGAAACCTAGCGTTAGCAGACTTCCTCAAAGTTTTTCCCGCCTCATCCTTCTCTACGTGTAAATTAACTGCCAAATTAACTAAAGTGAATAAAAAAAAACATCACCCAACACAATAAGTACAGGGGTGGATGTGAGAACGACTTCACGTTCGAGACACTTCGTATGCAAACAAAGCGAAAGAATTCTCGAACGGATCGAAGACACCTTTGGAAGAATCCCATACAACCTCTTGAATGTCTGGAATGCTTAGTGTGTTAGCCCACTCCCCTTCTGAAACCTAGCGTTAGCAGACTTCCTCAAAGGTTTTCCCGCCTCATCCTTCTCTACGTGTAAATTATCTGCCAAATTAATTAAAGTGAATAAAAAAAAACATCACCCAACACAATAAGTGCAGGGGTGGAGGTGAGAACGACTTCACATTCGAGACACTTCGTATGCACACAAAGCGAAAGAATTCTCGAACGGATCGAAGATACCTTTGGAAGAAACCCATACAACCTCTTGAATGTCTGGAATGCTTAGTGTGTTAGCCCACTCCCCTTCTGAAACCTAGCGTTGGCAGAAATCCTCAAAGGTTTTCCCGCATCATCCTTCTCTACGTGTAAATTATCTGCCAAATTAACTAAAGTGAATAAAAAAAACCTCACTCAGCACAATAAGTGCAGGGGTGGAGGTGAGAACGACTTCACATTCGAGACACTTCGTATGCAAACAAAGCGAAAGAATTCTCGAACGGATCGAAGACACCTTTGGAAGAATCCCATACAACCTCTTGAAATCCTGCAATGCTTAGAGTGTTAGCCCACTCCCCTTCTGAAACCTAGCGTTGGCAGAAATCCTCAAAGGCTTTCCCGCCTCATCCTTCTCTACGTGTAAATTATCTGCCAAATTAACTAAATTGAATAAAAAAACATCACCCAACACAATAAATGCAGGGGTGGAGGTGAGAACGACTTCACATTCGAGACACTTCGTATGCAAACAAAGCGAAAGATTTCTCGAACGGATCAGACACACCTTTGGAAGAATCCCATACAACCTTTTGAAATCCTACAATGCTTAGAGTGTTAGCCCCCTCCCCTTCTGAAACCTAGCGTTGGCAGAAATCCTCAAAGGTTTTCCCGCCTCATCCTTCTCTACGTGTAAATTAACTAAAGTGAATTAAAAAAAACTTCACCCAACACAATAAATGCAGGGGTGGAGGTGAGAACGACTTCACATTCGAGACACTTCGTATGCAAACAAAGCGAAAGAATTCTCGAACGGATCAGAGACACCTTTGGAAGAATCCCATACAACCTTTTGAAATCCTACAATGCTTAGAGTGTTAGCCCCCTCCCCTTCTGAAACCTAGCGTTGGCAGAAATCCTCAAAGGTTTTCCCGCCTCATCCTTCTCTACGTGTAAATTAACTAAAGTGAATAAAAAAAAACATCACCCAACACAATAAGTGCAGGTGTGGATGTGAGAACGACTTCACGTTCGAGACACTTCGTATGCAAACAAAGCGAAAGAATTCTCGAACGGATCAGAGACACCTTTGGAAGGATCCCATACAACCTCTTGAAAGTCTGGAATGCTTAGTGTGTTAACCCACTCCCCTTCAGAAACCTAGCGTTGGCAGAAATCCTCAAAGGTTTACCCGCCTCATCCTTCTCTACGTGTAAATTAACTGCCAAATTAACTAAAGTGAATAAAAAAAAACATCACCCAACACAATAAGTGCAGGGGTGGAATTGAGAACGACTTCACATTCGAGACACTTCGTATGCACACAAAGCGAAAGAATTCTCGAACGGATCGAAGACACCTTTGGAAGAATCCCATACAACCTCTTGAATGTCTGGAATGCTTAGTGTGTTAGCCCACTCCCCTTCTGAAACCTAGCGTTAGCAGACTTCCTCAAAGGTTTTCCCGCCTCATCCTTCTCTACGTGTAAATTATCTGCCAAATTAACTAAAGTGAATAAAAAAAAAACATCACCCAACACAATAAGTGCAGGGGTGGAGGTGAGAACGACTTCACATTCGAGACACTTCGTATGCACACAAAGCGAACGAGAAGGTAAGATTCACAAGAGGGGTTGTGGACAAAGCGAGAATGAGATTGAGAAGCAATATGCATTTCTTGGTTCTGAAAAGACTGCAGTTTGAAAAATGTAGCCTTCAACTAATTCCTTGATGCTCTGTGCTGTATGTCCTTTATATGCAGTGTCTTAAATAAAACAATTTGGCCATTACTACCTGTTTCGACTCACTACATCAGTGTATTTGGTTTTCCAGTAGAATTCATCTTAAGGGGTTCGCTATACTACGCAGGTAGTTAATTAACCTTGCACTGGAGCGACACGGCAGGCTATTGGTGATAGTCCGGGATCCGAAGGGCAAGATCCGAGGTCATTTTGAACCATGATCAGATGACAACAATACCTGACCTTGCACCCCACTCTCCGAACTTCCACACATTTAAGGCCACAACAGATTTACATTCACAAGCCCCCATGCACGCGACTGTCTTTGATTGGTTCGAGTTTCGAACTCGCAACTCTCCGGTTACTAATTCATTGCTCTTCCTACTGGGCTATTGTGGCCCTCTCTATGCTAGGAGAATAAGTAAATGGTATTGAATACATACCTTTTCAGGAACAATATTTTTGGTTACAAACTTGTGAATAGCCGATTCAATCAACTCTTGGCAGTAGGATTCCGACGATAGTTCGGAAAGTGTGACACAGAGGCTGAATTCATCCTAAATAAAATGTTTTATGCAACATTATCCAAACCTTTAAAAAACTAACTTACAAGGTATAATTACACATGATTCATTTTAAATACTTAATTAACATCTTTATTATGTGTGTGAAGGATCACAGTAATTTTCTCTTCAGTAATAATCTGCCATTGGCAACATCGTTCATTTATTCATCTTCTTTGCAATAAATATTTATTACTAGAGAAATTCCAGCTCTATTCATGTTATTGTTATTGTTATTGTTATTTCAATTAACGTCACACTGGAGCAACACAACGGGCTATTGGTGACGGTCCGGGATCAATCCCAAAGGGAAAGATCCGAGGACAACACCACGTAATTTTGAACCACGGTCAGATGACGAGGCAACACCTGAGCTGGCACCCCACTCTCCAAACTTCCACACCACGCCAAGCTCTATTCATGATATTGTTGAAATTAGAAGTAATTATTTACGAGTCTCAAAACCTTCTGAGGCATTGCGTGTATTTTCCTATTTCTCGCACCAACCAAAAGCCATTTATTTAATTATGTTACATTTTTTGGAAAGAGAATGTATTATTTCATTGACATGTGTTTCTTAGTAATCTTAAATATATTTTAATTAACATCGCACTCTGGAGCAACACAATGGGCTACTGGCTTTGGTACGGGATCAAACCCAAAGGGAAGCTCCCAAAGGGGATCAAAGGATGAAACCCAAAGGGGAACTCCGGGAGCAACACAACATAAATTTGAACCACGGTCAGATGACGAGGTCACACTTGAGCTGGCACCCCACTCTCCAAACTTCCACACTACATCAACGTGAGGACATTTGGGGCACGACAGATTTAACGTGCACCACCCCTTCTGGTCACAATGATCTTTGGTTGGATTCGAACTCGCAACCCTCCAGTTGCTAATCTGCTACTCTTCCAATTGGGATACTGCAGCCCTGAAATTGTCTTTAAAATTGGGTTTTAAGCAGTTCAAAGCGAAAAACCTAACACTGCTCTATACTGCTGTTATGTGCTTGTGGACAGTTCAAACTTGGCGTAATGGATTTACCTATATTTTACACAAAATGGTGCCAAATATATGCAATACTGAGTGACAAAACTTTTTCTTGAATGCTATAGAGGTATATTTGTACATTTACCTTCAAATCAAAGTCAGAGAGGTTTTTATGACAATCTAGCAAATACAGATTTTTTTTATGGTTGACATGGCCTGGTGCCAAAACCTTGGGATTGGAGTTTCTTGGTATATTTTCTCCTACACAAAAATATTTTTCTGTCCACTATTAGTTAAAACAAAAGGGACCAAATTTTCATTAAAATTTGATGAATTTTCAAAATATCGTCAAAATTTTAAAAATATAAGTATTCGTGACAATTTTTGCTTAAAAAGATACCAGTTGCACCTAAAAAGTTTTACCTGTAACTTTTCCATGCTCCTAAATAAAACAAGCAGTTTTTCATCAGCAGTTTGTTCGGTTTTCTTTCGGTAGTTCAACAGATACACTCTAACGTATAACAAGTTTTTAGTTAACTCCTCGTTGCTCTGGAAAAAAGAATTACAGAACTGTAAACACAGAGACATTTTCTGTTTCACGTTGAATAACTCATTTATTTGTAAGTTGACATTTAGTTTACTTCATTAGCTGTCATATACAGAGGCTGTTCGGACATTTTTTGAATGATTTTAATGGACTGAAGATCAATTTTTTACATGAAATTTTTGTGTTTTAAATGTTCTATTTGAGTCCTTATTGTTAACTATCCTTCTACACCTTAATTTTCATAATAATATTGACTTTTGTAGTATCGACAGTGGTATTTGGTCCCATTCTTTTTCCAGTTTTCCAGTCCTTGAATGGTTTTCGGTCGACGTTTCAATACTCTTTTTAAAAGTCCATGGGTGAGACATCTGGAAATTTAGTAGGAATATTAGCAAAGGGTATTGACGATACCAGTTTCTTGTTCAATTTTTTCCAAGAATTTAAAAGTGGATTTAGATGTGTGGCTGCTTGCTTTATCCTGACACAGCTCTACTGAATTTTGAAGTTTGTGTATTGTCTTTTGTAAAAAACACATTTGGCACCAAAATACATTTGAACAAAAATAAGAACTTACTTTCATTAAGAAAGTGTCATCCAAGCACAATTTTATGTATTGTAATAATCTCGTAGAACATTTAACAGCAGTATCTTGAGATAGACCCGAAAAAGCTTGTAGCATGTCATCTACCTAGAATTCAATAAATCAATTAAGTACAGTTAGAAGAAACTTGAAACTATCAAGAAGCTGTATGCTAAAATAGAGTGTTATTGTAGGGCGAGATTTGTGTACCTTATTTTGATTGAGAGCAAATAGCAGGTATCTGTAACAAACATCAAATTCTAACACACTCTCACATACAGAGGTTAGAACTTTTCTGGCATCTTCAAAGGCAGAAGGTCTGTTTTGTTTCAAAATGTAATTGACAAACACCTAAAAGAAAAGTTTTATACAGGAATTGTTAATCAAATACATAAAGAGCACACAACATCTGAAATCTCAGGGTTAAGAAAATGTTAAGACTAAATTGCCTTATGAAAAAATGTGAAAATAAAATTAAAAGAACAAAATAACTGGAAAGAAATTTTGTTGCTGTATAGATTAAAACTTAAAATCAAAATTTTTCTATGGAACAGTGCATACTTCAAGCAAATTTAACTTCACAAATCAAGTTGAAATTTTATCAAGTAATCAACTTAATGTTTAGAATAGATCAATTTAAATTTTATTATCAATCCATTCTTAGTTTTAAAATGACCTTGATAGAAATGACAATGAAATTATAAATCTATTTGTCAAACGTACTAATGTTTTTCTATATACGACATCAAACCACTGCTGTAGAACATAAAAAATGGACATACTTAAAAATCACTTACCGAAATCAATTTTTCATCATTGTTGATGCGAAAATTTCTCATGTTATATTTCACGAGCATTTCTTTCAGTCCCACTGACTTCGATAGTAAAAGAAATTCCGTTCTCCTGGAAAAAACATTCGATTTAAATAGAAATATAATTGAATAGATATATAATACAGTAACACGTACAGGGAATGTCATGCAGGGAATTTAAAATCACATCACACAATACTCGAGGAAAAATTTTATTTCAAATTTATTCAGTTTT
This sequence comes from Meta bourneti, assembly GCA_933210815.1. Lineage (NCBI taxonomy): Eukaryota > Metazoa > Arthropoda > Arachnida > Araneae > Tetragnathidae > Meta > Meta bourneti. The sequence continues at coordinate 21,856,768 of OW119931.1, forward strand.
CAAGACAGATTGTGCCAGTGATAAAATTTTAAATACGTGCCTTATATATATATATACTTATGCCATATAGTAGCTTCAAGTAAGTGGACTATATAAATAAAATTATTTATTTACAAAAATTCTATATATCAATAGTACCAAGACAAAGGTATGCATCTGCAGTTTTGTCCATTTTCACCAAACTGCATTTTTCAAATCGCCATTTCGTGTTATATTCTATGATAAAAACAACTAATTTTGATTCTCGGTGGAGATATTTAATTAACATCGCACTGGAGCAACACAACGGGCTATGGGTGACGATCCGGGATCAAACCTGAAGGGAAAGATTCGAGAACAAAACCAGGTAATTTTGAAATACGGACAGATGACGAGGTCACACCTGAGCTGGAACCCCACTCTCCAAACTTCCACACTACACCAACGTCCGGACACTGGAGGCCACGACAGATTTAACATGCACCGGGCCCGATTTTTGTGAGAAAACAATGACCCAAAGGGAATAGAAAAAAACATCACCACAACACAATAAGTGCAGGTGTGGAGGTGAGAACGACTTCACATTCGAGACACTTCATATGCAAACAAAGCGAAAGAATTCTCGAACGGATCGAAGACACCTTTGGAAGAATCCCATACAACCCCATGAAATCCTGGAATGCTTAGAGTGTTAGCCCACTCTCCTTCTGAACACATGATTCATTTTAAATACTTAATTAACATCTTTATTATGTGTGTGAAGGATCACAGTAATTTTCTCTTCAGTAATAATCTGCCATTGGCAACATCGTTCATTTATTCATCTTCTTTGCAATAAATATTTATTACTAGAGAAATTCCAGCTCTATTCATGATATTGTTGAAATTAGAAGTAATTATTTACGAGTCTCAAAACCTTCTGAGGCATTGCGTGTATTTTCCTATTTCTCGCACCAACCAAAAGCCATTTATTTAATTATGTTACATTTTTTGGAAAGAGAATGTATTATTTCATTGACATGTGTTTCTTAGTAATCTTAAATATATTTTAATTAACATCGCACTCTGGAGCAACACAATGGGCTACTGGCTTTGGTACGGGATCAAACCCAAAGGGAAGCTCCCAAAGGGGATCAAAGGATGAAACCCAAAGGGGAACTCCGGGAGCAACACAACATAAATTTGAACCACGGTCAGATGACGAGGTCACACTTGAGCTGGCACCCCACTCTCCAAACTTCCACACTACATCAACGTGAGGACATTTGGGGCACGACAGATTTAACGTGCACCACCCCCTCTGGTCACAATGATCTTTGGTTGGATTCGAACTCGCAACCCTCCAGTTGCTAATCTGCTACTCTTCCAATTGGGATACTGCAGCCCTGAAATTGTCTTTAAAATTGGGTTTTAAGCAGTTCAAAGCGAAAAACCTAACACTGCTCTATACTGCTGTTATGTGCTTGTGGACAGTTCAAACTTGGCGTAATGGATTTACCTATATTTTACACAAAATGGTGCCAAATATATGCAATACTGAGTGACAAAACTTTTTCTTGAATGCTATAGAGGTATATTTGTACATTTACCTTCAAATCAAAGTCAGAGAGGTTTTTATGACAATCTAGCAAATACAGATTTTTTTTATGGTTGACATGGCCTGGTGCCAAAACCTTGGGATTGGAGTTTCTTGGTATATTTTCTCCTACACAAAAATATTTTTCTGTCCACTATTAGTTAAAACAAAAGGGACCAAATTTTCATTAAAATTTGATGAATTTTCAAAATATCGTCAAAATTTTAAAAATATAAGTATTCGTGACAATTTTTGCTTAAAAAGATACCAGTTGCACCTAAAAAGTTTTACCTGTAACTTTTCCATGCTCCTAAATAAAACAAGCAGTTTTTCATCAGCAGTTTGTTCGGTTTTCTTTCGGTAGTTCAACAGATACACTCTAACATATAACAAGTTTTTAGTTAACTCCTCGTTGCTCTGGAAAAAAGAATTACAGAACTGTAAACACAGAGACATTTTCTGTTTCACGTTGAATAACTCATTTATTTGTAAGTTGACATTTAGTTTACTTCATTAGCTGTCATATACAGAGGCTGTTGGGACATTTTTTGAATGATTTTAATGGACTGAAGATCAATTTTTTACATGAAATTTTTGTGTTTTAAATGTTCTATTTGAGTCCTTATTGTTAACTATCCTTCTACACCTTAATTTTCATAATAATATTGACTTTTGTAGTATCGACAGTGGTATTTGGTCCCATTCTTTTTCCAGTTTTCCAGTCCTTGAATGGTTTTCGGTCGACGTTTCAATACTCTTTTTAAAAGTCCATGGGTGAGACATCTGGAAATTTAGTAGGAATATTAGCAAAGGGTATTGACGATACCAGTTTCTTGTTCAATTTTTTCCAAGAATTTAAAAGTGGATTTAGATGTGTGGCTGCTTGCTTTATCCTGACACAGCTCTACTGAATTTTGAAGTTTGTGTATTGTCTTTTGTACAAAACACATTTGGCACCAAAATACATTTGAACAAAAATAAGAACTTACTTTCATTAAGAAAGTGTCATCCAAGCACAATTTTATGTATTGTAATAATCTCGTAGAACATTTAACAGCAGTATCTTGAGATAGACCCGAAAAAGCTTGTAGCATGTCATCTACCTAGAATTCAATAAATCAATTAAGTACAGTTAGAAGAAACTTGAAACTATCAAGAAGCTGTATGCTAAAATAGAGTGTTATTGTAGGGCGAGATTTGTGTACCTTATTTTGATTGAGAGCAAATAGCAGGTATCTGTAACAAACATCAAATTCTAACACACTCTCACATACAGAGGTTAGAACTTTTCTGGCATCTTCAAAGGCAGAAGGTCTGTTTTGTTTCAAAATGTAATTGACAAACACCTAAAAGAAAAGTTTTATACAGGAATTGTTAATCAAATACATAAAGAGCACACAACATCTGAAATCTCAGGGTTAAGAAAATGTTAAGACTAAATTGCCTTATGAAAAAATGTGAAAATAAAATTAAAAGAACAAAATAACTGGAAAGAAATTTTGTTGCTGTATAGATTAAAACTTAAAATCAAAATTTTTCTATGGAACAGTGCATACTTCAAGCAAATTTAACTTCACAAATCAAGTTGAAATTTTATCAAGTAATCAACTTAATGTTTAGAATAGATCAATTTAAATTTTATTATCAATCCATTCTTAGTTTTAAAATGACCTTGATAGAAATGACAATGAAATTATAAATCTATTTGTCAAACGTACTAATGTTTTTCTATATACGACATCAAACCACTGCTGTAGAACATAAAAAATGGACATACTTAAAAATCACTTACCGAAATCAATTTTTCATCATTGTTGATGCGAAAATTTCTCATGTTATATTTCACGAGCATTTCTTTCAGTCCCACTGACTTCGATAGTAAAAGAAATTCCGTTCTCCTGGAAAAAACATTCGATTTAAATAGAAATATAATTGAATAGATATATAATACAGTAACACGTACAGGGAATGTCATGCAGGGAATTTAAAATCACATCACACAAAACTCGAGGAAAAATTTTATTTCAAATTTATTCAGTTTTCAAGACAGATTGTGCCAGTGATAAAATTTTAAATACGTGCCTTATATATATATATACTTATGCCATATAGTAGCTTCAAGTAAGTGGACTATATAAATAAAATTATTTATTTACAAAAATTCTATATATCAATAGTACCAAGACAAAGGCATGCATCTGCAGTTTTGTCCATTTTCACCAAACTGCATTTTTCAAATCGCCATTTCGTGTTATATTCTATGATAAAACAACTAATTTTGATTCTCGGTGGAGATATTTAATTAACATCGCACTGGAGCAACACAACGGGCTATGGGTGACGATCCGGGATCAAACCTGAAGGGAAAGATTCGAGAACAACACCAGGTAATTTTGAAATACGGACAGATGACGAGGTCACACCTGAGCAGGAACCCCACTCTCCAAACTTCCACACTACACCAACGTCCGGACACTGGAGGCCACGACAGATTTAACATGCACCGGGCCCGATTTTTGTGAGAAAACAATGACCCAAAGGGAATAGAAAAAAACATCACCACAACACAATAAGTGCAGGTGTGGAGGTGAGAACGACTTCACATTCGAGACACTTCATATGCAAACAAAGCGAAAGAATTCTCGAACGGATCGAAGACACCTTTGGAAGAATCCCATACAACCCCATGAAATCCTGGAATGCTTAGAGTGTTAGCCCACTCTCCTTCTGAAACCTAGCGTTGGCAGAAATCCTCAAAGGTTTTCCCGCATCATCCTTCTCTACGTGTAAATTATCTGCCAAATTAACTGAAGTGAATAAAAAAAACATCATCCAACACAATAAGTGCAGGGGTGGAGGTGAGTACGACTTCACATTCGAGACACTTCGTATGCAAACAAAGCGAAAGAATTCTCGAACGGATCGAAGACACCTTTGGAAGGATCACATACAACCTCTTGAAAGTCTGGAATGCTTAGTGTGTTAACCCACTCCCCTTCTGAAACCTAGCGTTAGCAGACTTCCTCAAAGTTTTTCCCGCCTCATCCTTCTCTACGTGTAAATTAACTGCCAAATTAACTAAAGTGAATAAAAAAAAACATCACCCAACACAATAAGTGCAGGGGTGGAGGTGAGAACGACTTCACATTCGAGACACTTCGTATGCACACAAAGCGAAAGAATTCTCGAACGGATCGAAGATACCTTTGGAAGAAACCCATACAACCCCTTGAATATCTGGAATGCTTAGTGTGTTAGCCCACTCCCCTTCTGAAACCTAGCGTTAGCAGACTTCCTCAAAGGTTTTTCCGCCTCATCCTTCTGTACGTGTAAATTATCTGCCAAATTAACTAAAGTGAATAAAAAAACCTCACCCAGCACAATAAGTACAGGGGTGGAGGTGAGAACGACTTCACATTCGAGACACTTCGTATGCAAACAAAGCGAAAGAATTCTCGAACGGATCAGAGACACCTTTGGAAGAATCCCATACAACCTTTTGAAATCCTACAATGCTTAGAGTGTTAGCCCCCTCCCCTTCTGAAACCTAGCGTTGGCAGAAATCCTCAAAGGTTTTCCCGCCTCATCCTTCTCTACGTTTAAATTAACTAAAGTGAATAAAAAAAAACATCACCCAACACAATAAGTGCAGGGGTGGATGTGAGAACGACATCACGTTCGAGACACTTCGTATGCAAACAAAGCGAAAGAATTCTCGAACGGATCAGAGACACCTTTGGAAGGATCCCATACAACCTCTTGAAAGTCTGGAATGCTTAGTGTGTTAACCCACTCCCCTTCAGAAATCTAGCGTTGGCAGAAATCCTCAAAGGTTTTCCCGCCTCATCCTTCTCTACGTGTAAATTAACTGCCAAATTAACTAAAGTGAATAAAAAAAACATCACCCAACACAATAAGTGCAGGGGTGGAATTGAGAACGACTTCACATTCGAGACACTTCGTATGCACACAAAGCGAAAGAATTCTCGAACGGATCGAAGATACCTTTGGAAGAAACCCATACAACCTCTTGAATGTCTGGAATGCTTAGTGTGTTAGCCCACTCCCCTTCTGAAACCTAGCGTTAGCAGACTTCCTCAAAGTTTTTCCCGCCTCATCCTTCTCTACGTGTAAATTAACTGCCAAATTAACTAAAGTGAATAAAAAAAACATCACCCAACACAATAAGTGCAGGGGTGGATGTGAGAACGACTTCACGTTCGAGACACTTCGTATGCAAACAAAGCGAAAGAATTCTCGAACGGATCAGAGACACCTTTGGAAGGATCCCATACAACCTCTTGAAAGTCTGGAATGCTTAGTGTGTTAACCCACTCCCCTTCTGAAACCTAGCGTTAGCAGACTTCCTCAAAGTTTTTCCCGCCTCATCCTTCTCTACGTGTAAATTAACTGCCAAATTAACTAAAGTGAATAAAAAAAAACATCACCCAACACAATAAGTGCAGGGGTGGATGTGAGAACGACTTCACGTTCGAGACACTTCGTATGCAAACAAAGCGAAAGAATTCTCGAACGGATCAGAGACACCTTTGGAAGGATCCCATACAACCTCTTGAAAGTCTGGAATGCTTAGTGTGTTAACCCACTCCCCTTCAGAAACCTAGCGTTGGCAGAAATCCTCAAAGGTTTTCCCGCCTCATCCTTCTCTACGTGTAAATTAACTGCCAAATTAACTAAAGTGAATAAAAAAAAACATCACCCAACACAATAAGTGCAGGGGTGGAGGTGAGAACGACTTCACATTCGAGACACTTCGTATGCACACAAAGCGAAAGAATTCTCGAACGGATCGAAGATACCTTTGGAAGAAACCCATACAACCCCTTGAATATCTGGAATGCTTAGTGTGTTAGCCCACTCCCCTTCTGAAACCTAGCGTTAGCAGACTTCCTCAAAGGTTTTTCCGCCTCATCCTTCTGTACGTGTAAATTATCTGCCAAATTAACTAAAGTGAATAAAAAAACCTCACCCAGCACAATAAGTACAGGGGTGGAGGTGAGAACGACTTCACATTCGAGACACTTCGTATGCAAACAAAGCGAAAGAATTCTCGAACGGATCAGAGACACCTTTGGAAGAATCCCATACAACCTTTTGAAATCCTACAATGCTTAGAGTGTTAGCCCCCTCCCCTTCTGAAACCTAGCGTTGGCAGAAATCCTCAAAGGTTTTCCCGCCTCATCCTTCTCTACGTTTAAATTAACTAAAGTGAATAAAAAAAAACATCACCCAACACAATAAGTGCAGGGGTGGATGTGAGAACGACTTCACGTTCGAGACACTTCGTATGCAAACAAAGCGAAAGAATTCTCGAACGGATCAGAGACACCTTTGGAAGAATCCCATACAACCTTTTGAAATCCTACAATGCTTAGAGTGTTAGCCCACTCCCCTTCAGAAACCTAGCGTTGGCAGAAATCCTCAAAGGTTTTCCCGCCTCATCCTTCTCTACGTGTAAATTAACTGCCAAATTAACTAAAGTGAATAAAAAAAAACATCACCCAACACAATAAGTGCAGGGGTGGAATTGAGAACGACTTCACATTCGAGACACTTCGTATGCACACAAAGCGAAAGAATTCTCGAACGGATCGAAGATACCTTTGGAAGAAACCCATACAACCTCTTGAATGTCTGGAATGCTTAGTGTGTTAGCCCACTCCCCTTCTGAAACCTAGCGTTAGCAGACTTCCTCAAAGTTTTTCCCGCCTCATCCTTCTCTACGTGTAAATTAACTGCCAAATTAACTAAAGTGAATAAAAAAAACATCACCCAACACAATAAGTGCAGTGGTGGATGTGAGAACGACTTCACGTTCGAGACACTTCGTATGCAAACAAAGCGAAAGAATTCTCGAACGGATCAGAGACACCTTTGGAAGGATCCCATACAACCTCTTGAAAGTCTGGAATGCTTAGTGTGTTAACCCACTCCCCTTCTGAATCCTAGCGTTGGCAGAAATCCTCAAAGGTTTTCCCGCCTCATCCTTCTCTACGTGTAAATTAACTGCCAAATTAACTAAAGTGAATAAAAAAAAACATCACCCAACACAATAAGTGCAGGGGTGGATGTGAGAACGACTTCACGTTCGAGACACTTCGTATGCAAACAAAGCGAAAGAATTCTCGAACGGATCGAAGACACCTTTGGAAGAATCCCATACAACCTCTTGAATGTCTGGAATGCTTAGTGTGTTAGCCCACTCCCCTTCTGAAACCTAGCGTTAGCAGACTTCCTCAAAGGTTTTCCCGCCTCATCCTTCACTACATGTAAATTATCTGCCAAATTAACTAAAGTGAATAAAAAAAAACATCACCCAACACAATAAGTGCAGGGGTGGAGGTGAGAACGACTTCACATTCGAGACACTTCGTATGCACACAAAGCGAAAGAATTCTCGAACGGATCGAAGACACCTTTGGAAGAATCCCATACAACTTCTTGAAAGTCTGGAATGCTTAGTGTGTTTGCCCAATTCCCTTCTGAAACCTAGCGTTGGCAGAAATCCTCAAAGGTTTTCCCGCCTCATCCTTCTCTACATGTAAATTATCTGCCAAATTAACTAAAGTGAATAAAAAATAACATCACCCAACACAATAAGTGCAGGTGTGGAGGTGAGAACGACTTCACATTCGAGACACTTCATATGCAAACAAAGCGAAAGAATTCTCGAACGGATCGAAGACACCTTTGGAAGAATCCCATACAACCCCATGAAATCCTGGAATGCTTAGAGTGTTAGCCCACTCTCCTTCTGAAACCTAGCGTTGGCAGAAATCCTCAAAGGTTTTCCCGCATCATCCTTCTCTACGTGTAAATTATCTGCCAAATTAACTGAAGTGAATAAAAAAAACATCATCCAACACAATAAGTGCAGGGGTGGAGGTGAGTACGACTTCACATTCGAGACACTTCGTATGCAAACAAAGCGAAAGAATTCTCGAACGGATCGAAGACACCTTTGGAAGGATCCCATACAACCTCTTGAAAGTCTGGAATGCTTAGTGTGTTAACCCACTCCCCTTCTGAAACCTAGCGTTAGCAGACTTCCTCAAAGTTTTTCCCGCCTCATCCTTCTCTACGTGTAAATTAACTGCCAAATTAACTAAAGTGAATAAAAAAAAACATCACCCAACACAATAAGTGCAGGGGTGGAGGTGAGAACGACTTCACATTCGAGACACTTCGTATGCACCCAAAGCGAAAGAATTCTCGAACGGATCGAAGATACCTTTGGAAGAAACCCATACAACCCCTTGAATATCTGGAATGCTTAGTGTGTTAGCCCACTCCCCTTCTGAAACCTAGCGTTAGCAGACTTCCTCAAAGGTTTTTCCGCCTCATCCTTCTGTACGTGTAAATTATCTGCCAAATTAACTAAAGTGAATAAAAAAACCTCACCCAGCACAATAAGTACAGGGGTGGAGGTGAGAACGACTTCACATTCGAGACACTTCGTATGCAAACAAAGCGAAAGAATTCTCGAACGGATCAGAGACACCTTTGGAAGAATCCCATACAACCTTTTGAAATCCTACAATGCTTAGAGTGTTAGCCCCCTCCCCTTCTGAAACCTAGCGTTGGCAGAAATCCTCAAAGGTTTTCCCGCCTCATCCTTCTCTACGTTTAAATTAACTAAAGTGAATAAAAAAAAACATCACCCAACACAATAAGTGCAGGGGTGGATGTGAGAACGACTTCACGTTCGAGACACTTCGTATGCAAACAAAGCGAAAGAATTCTCGAACGGATCAGAGACACCTTTGGAAGAATCCCATACAACCTTTTGAAATCCTACAATGCTTAGAGTGTTAGCCCACTCCCCTTCAGAAACCTAGCGTTGGCAGAAATCCTCAAAGGTTTTCCCGCCTCATCCTTCTCTACGTGTAAATTAACTGCCAAATTAACTAAAGTGAATAAAAAAAACCATCACCCAACACAATAAGTGCAGGGGTGGAATTGAGAACGACTTCACATTCGAGACACTTCGTATGCACACAAAGCGAAAGAATTCTCGAACGGATCGAAGATACCTTTGGAAGAAACCCATACAACCTCTTGAATGTCTGGAATGCTTAGTGTGTTAGCCCACTCCCCTTCTGAAACCTAGCGTTAGCAGACTTCCTCAAAGTTTTTCCCGCCTCATCCTTCTCTACGTGTAAATTAACTGCCAAATTAACTAAAGTGAATAAAAAAAACATCACCCAACACAATAAGTGCAGTGGTGGATGTGAGAACGACTTCACGTTCGAGACACTTCGTATGCAAACAAAGCGAAAGAATTCTCGAACGGATCAGAGACACCTTTGGAAGGATCCCATACAACCTCTTGAAAGTCTGGAATGCTTAGTGTGTTAACCCACTCCCCTTCTGAAACCTAGCGTTGGCAGAAATCCTCAAAGGTTTTCCCGCCTCATCCTTCTCTACGTGTAAATTAACTGCCAAATTAACTAAAGTGAATAAAAAAAAACATCACCCAACACAATAAGTGCAGGGGTGGATGTGAGAACGACTTCACGTTCGAGACACTTCGTATGCAAACAAAGCGAAAGAATTCTCGAACGGATCGAAGACACCTTTGGAAGAATCCCATACAACCTCTTGAATGTCTGGAATGCTTAGTGTGTTAGCCCACTCCCCTTCTGAAACCTAGCGTTAGCAGACTTCCTCAAAGGTTTTCCCGCCTCATCCTTCACTACATGTAAATTATCTGCCAAATTAACTAAAGTGAATAAAAAAAAACATCACCCAACACAATAAGTGCAGGGGTGGAGGTGAGAACGACTTCACATTCGAGACACTTCGTATGCACACAAAGCGAAAGAATTCTCGAACGGATCGAAGACACCTTTGGAAGAATCCCATACAACTTCTTGAAAGTCTGGAATGCTTAGTGTGTTTGCCCAATTCCCTTCTGAAACCTAGCGTTGGCAGAAATCCTCAAAGGTTTTCCCGCCTCATCCTTCTCTACATGTAAATTATCTGCCAAATTAACTAAAGTGAATAAAAAATAACATCACCCAACACAATAAGTGCAGGTGTGGAGGTGAGAACGACTTCACATTCGAGACACTTCATATGCAAACAAAGCGAAAGAATTCTCGAACGGATCGAAGACACCTTTGGAAGAATCCCATACAACCCCATGAAATCCTGGAATGCTTAGAGTGTTAGCCCACTCTCCTTCTGAAACCTAGCGTTGGCAGAAATCCTCAAAGGTTTTCCCGCATCATCCTTCTCTACGTGTAAATTATCTGCCAAATTAACTGAAGTGAATAAAAAAAACATCATCCAACACAATAAGTGCAGGGGTGGAGGTGAGTACGACTTCACATTCGAGACACTTCGTATGCAAACAAAGCGAAAGAATTCTCGAACGGATCGAAGACACCTTTGGAAGGATCCCATACAACCTCTTGAAAGTCTGGAATGCTTAGTGTGTTAACCCACTCCCCTTCTGAAACCTAGCGTTAGCAGACTTCCTCAAAGTTTTTCCCGCCTCATCCTTCTCTACGTGTAAATTAACTGCCAAATTAACTAAAGTGAATAAAAAAAAACATCACCCAACACAATAAGTGCAGGGGTGGAGGTGAGAACGACTTCACATTCGAGACACTTCGTATGCACACAAAGCGAAAGAATTCTCGAACGGATCGAAGATACCTTTGGAAGAAACCCATACAACCCCTTGAATATCTGGAATGCTTAGTGTGTTAGCCCACTCCCCTTCTGAAACCTAGCGTTAGCAGACTTCCTCAAAGGTTTTTCCGCCTCATCCTTCTGTACGTGTAAATTATCTGCCAAATTAACTAAAGTGAATAAAAAAACCTCACCCAGCACAATAAGTACAGGGGTGGAGGTGAGAACGACTTCACATTCGAGACACTTCGTATGCAAACAAAGCGAAAGAATTCTCGAACGGATCAGAGACACCTTTGGAAGAATCCCATACAACCTTTTGAAATCCTACAATGCTTAGAGTGTTAGCCCCCTCCCCTTCTGAAACCTAGCGTTGGCAGAAATCCTCAAAGGTTTTCCCGCCTCATCCTTCTCTACGTTTAAATTAACTAAAGTGAATAAAAAAAAACATCACCCAACACAATAAGTGCAGGGGTGGATGTGAGAACGACTTCACGTTCGAGACACTTCGTATGCAAACAAAGCGAAAGAATTCTCGAACGGATCAGAGACACCTTTGGAAGGATCCCATACAACCTCTTGAAAGTCTGGAATGCTTAGTGTGTTAACCCACTCCCCTTCAGAAACCTAGCGTTGGCAGAAATCCTCAAAGGTTTTCCCGCCTCATCCTTCTCTACGTGTAAATTAACTGCCAAATTAACTAAAGTGAATAAAAAAAAACATCACCCAACACAATAAGTGCAGGGGTGGAATTGAGAACGACTTCACATTCGAGACACTTCGTATGCACACAAAGCGAAAGAATTCTCGAACGGATCGAAGATACCTTTGGAAGAAACCCATACAACCTCTTGAATGTCTGGAATGCTTAGTGTGTTAGCCCACTCCCCTTCTGAAACCTAGCGTTAGCAGACTTCCTCAAAGGTTTTTCCGCCTCATCCTTCTGTACGTGTAAATTATCTGCCAAATTAACTAAAGTGAATAAAAAAACCTCACCCAGCACAATAAGTACAGGGGTGGAGGTGAGAACGACTTCACATTCGAGACACTTCGTATGCAAACAAAGCGAAAGAATTCTCGAACGGATCAGAGACACCTTTGGAAGAATCCCATACAACCTTTTGAAATCCTACAATGCTTAGAGTGTTAGCCCCCTCCCCTTCTGAAACCTAGCGTTGGCAGAAATCCTCAAAGGTTTTCCCGCCTCATCCTTCTCTACGTTTAAATTAACTAAAGTGAATAAAAAAAAACATCACCCAACACAATAAGTGCAGGGGTGGATGTGAGAACGACTTCACGTTCGAGACACTTCGTATGCAAACAAAGCGAAAGAATTCTCGAACGGATCAGAGACACCTTTGGAAGGATCCCATACAACCTCTTGAAAGTCTGGAATGCTTAGTGTGTTAACCCACTCCCCTTCAGAAACCTAGCGTTGGCAGAAATCCTCAAAGGTTTTCCCGCCTCATCCTTCTCTACGTGTAAATTAACTGCCAAATTAACTAAAGTGAATAAAAAAAAACATCACCCAACACAATAAGTGCAGGGGTGGAATTGAGAACGACTTCACATTCGAGACACTTCGTATGCACACAAAGCGAAAGAATTCTCGAACGGATCGAAGATACCTTTGGAAGAAACCCATACAACCTCTTGAATGTCTGGAATGCTTAGTGTGTTAGCCCACTCCCCTTCTGAAACCTAGCGTTAGCAGACTTCCTCAAAGTTTTTCCCGCCTCATCCTTCTCTACGTGTAAATTAACTGCCAAATTAACTAAAGTGAATAAAAAAAAACATCACCCAACACAATAAGTGCAGGGGTGGATGTGAGAACGACTTCACGTTCGAGACACTTCGTATGCAAACAAAGCGAAAGAATTCTCGAACGGATCAGAGACACCTTTGGAAGGATCCCATACAACCTCTTGAAAGTCTGGAATGCTTAGTGTGTTAACCCACTCCCCTTCAGAAACCTAGCGTTGGCAGAAATCCTCAAAGGTTTTCCCGCCTCATCCTTCTCTACGTGTAAATTAACTGCCAAATTAACTAAAGTGAATAAAAAAAAACATCACCCAACACAATAAGTGCAGGGGTGGATGTGAGAACGACTTCACGTTCGAGACACTTCGTATGCAAACAAAGCGAAAGAATTCTCGAACGGATCGAAGACACCTTTGGAAGAATCCCATACAACCTCTTGAATGTCTGGAATGCTTAGTGTGTTAGCCCACTCCCCTTCTGAAACCTAGCGTTAGCAGACTTCCTCAAAGGTTTTCCCGCCTCATCCTTCTCTACATGTAAATTATCTGCCAAATTAACTAAAGTGAATAAAAAAAAACATCACCCAACACAATAAGTGCAGGGGTGGAGGTGAGAACGACTTCACATTCGAGACACTTCGTATGCACACAAAGCGAAAGAATTCTCGAACGGATCGAAGACACCTTTGGAAGAATCCCATACAACTTCTTGAAAGTCTGGAATGCTTAGTGTGTTTGCCCAATTCCCTTCTGAAACCTAGCGTTGGCAGAAATCCTCAAAGGTTTTCCTGCCTCATCTTCTCTACATGTAAATTATCTGCCAAATTAACTAAAGTGAATAAAAAATAACATCACCCAACACAATAAGTACAGGGGTGGAGGTGAGAACGACTTCACATTCGAGATACTTCGTATGCACACAAAGCGAACGAGAAGGTAAGATTCACAAGAGGGGTTGTGGACAAAGCGAGAATGAGATTGAGAAGCAATATGCATTTCTTGGTTCTGAAAAGACTGCAGTTTGAAAAATGTAGCCTTCAACTAATTCCTTGATGCTCTGTGCTGTATGTCCTTTATATGCAGTGTCTTAAATAAAACAATTTGGCCATTACTACCTGTTTCGACTCACTACATCAGTGTATTTGGTTTTCCAGTAGAATTCATCTTAAGGGGTTCGCTATACTACGCAGGTAGTTAATTAACCTTGCACTGGAGCGACACGGCAGGCTATTGGTGATAGTCCGGGATCCGAAGGGCAAGATCCGAGGTCATTTTGAACCATGATCAGATGACAACAATACCTGACCTGGCACCCCACTCTCCGAACTTCCACACATTTAAGGCCACAACAGATTTACATTCACAAGCCCCCATGCACGCGACTGTCTTTGATTGGTTCGAGTTTCGAACTCGCAACTCTCCGGTTACTAATTCATTGCTCTTCCAACTGGGCTATTGTGGCCCTCTCTATGCTAGGAGAATAAGTAAATGGTATTGAATACATACCTTTTCAGGAACAATATTTTTGGTTACAAACTTGTGAATAGCCGATTCAATCAACTCTTGGCAGTAGGATTCCGACGATAGTTCGGAAAGTGTGACACAGAGGCTGAATTCATCCTAAATAAAATGTTTTATGCAACATTATCCAAACCTTTAAAAAACTAACTTACAAGGTATAATTACACATGATTCATTTTAAATACTTAATTAACATCTTTATTATGTGTGTGAAGGATCACAGTAATTTTCTCTTCAGTAATAATCTGCCATTGGCAACATCGTTCATTTATTCATCTTCTTTGCAATAAATATTTATTACTAGAGAAATTCCAGCTCTATTCATGATATTGTTGAAATTAGAAGTAATTATTTACGAGTCTCAAAACCTTCTGAGGCATTGCGTGTATTTTCCTATTTCTCGCACCAACCAAAAGCCATTTATTTAATTATGTTACATTTTTTGGAAAGAGAATGTATTATTTCATTGACATGTGTTTCTTAGTAATCTTAAATATATTTTAATTAACATCGCACTCTGGAGCAACACAATGGGCTACTGGCTTTGGTACGGGATCAAACCCAAAGGGAAGCTCCCAAAGGGGATCAAAGGATGAAACCCAAAGGGGAACTCCGGGAGCAACACAACATAAATTTGAACCACGGTCAGATGACGAGGTCACACTTGAGCTGGCACCCCACTCTCCAAACTTCCACACTACATCAACGTGAGGACATTTGGGGCACGACAGTTTTAACGTGCACCACCCCCTCTGGTCACAATGATCTTTGGTTGGATTCGAACTCGCAACCCTCCAGTTGCTAATCTGCTACTCTTCCAATTGGGATACTGCAGCCCTGAAATTGTCTTTAAAATTGGGTTTTAAGCAGTTCAAAGCGAAAAACCTAACACTGCTCTATACTGCTGTTATGTGCTTGTGGACAGTTCAAACTTGGCGTAATGGATTTACCTATATTTTACACAAAATGGTGCCAAATATATGCAATACTGAGTGACAAAACTTTTTCTTGAATGCTATAGAGGTATATTTGTACATTTACCTTCAAATCAAAGTCAGAGAGGTTTTTATGACAATCTAGCAAATACAGATTTTTTTTATGGTTGACATGGCCTGGTGCCAAAACCTTGGGATTGGAGTTTCTTGGTATATTTTCTCCTACACAAAAATATTTTTCTGTCCACTATTAGTTAAAACAAAAGGGACCAAATTTTCATTAAAATTTGATGAATTTTCAAAATATCGTCAAAATTTTAAAAATATAAGTATTCGTGACAATTTTTGCTTAAAAAGATACCAGTTGCACCTAAAAAGTTTTACCTGTAACTTTTCCATGCTCCTAAATAAAACAAGCAGTTTTTCATCAGCAGTTTGTTCGGTTTTCTTTCGGTAGTTCAACAGATACACTCTAACATATAACAAGTTTTTAGTTAACTCCTCGTTGCTCTGGAAAAAAGAATTACAGAACTGTAAACACAGAGACATTTTCTGTTTCACGTTGAATAACTCATTTATTTGTAAGTTGACATTTAGTTTACTTCATTAGCTGTCATATACAGAGGCTGTTCGGACATTTTTTGAATGATTTTAATGGACTGAAGATCAATTTTTTACATGAAATTTTTGTGTTTTAAATGTTCTATTTGAGTCCTTATTGTTAACTATCCTTCTACACCTTAATTTTCATAATAATATTGACTTTTGTAGTATCGACAGTGGTATTTGGTCCCATTCTTTTTCCAGTTTTCCAGTCCTTGAATGGTTTTCGGTCGACGTTTCAATACTCTTTTTAAAAGTCCATGGGTGAGACATCTGGAAATTTAGTAGGAATATTAGCAAAGGGTATTGACGATACCAGTTTCTTGTTCAATTTTTTCCAAGAATTTAAAAGTGGATTTAGATGTGTGGCTGCTTGCTTTATCCTGACACAGCTCTACTGAATTTTGAAGTTTGTGTATTGTCTTTTGTAAAAAACACATTTGGCACCAAAATACATTTGAACAAAAATAAGAACTTACTTTCATTAAGAAAGTGTCATCCAAGCACAATTTTATGTATTGTAATAATCTCGTAGAACATTTAACAGCAGTATCTTGAGATAGACCCGAAAAAGCTTGTAGCATGTCATCTACCTAGAATTCAATAAATCAATTAAGTACAGTTAGAAGAAACTTGAAACTATCAAGAAGCTGTATGCTAAAATAGAGTGTTATTGTAGGGCGAGATTTGTGTACCTTATTTTGATTGAGAGCAAATAGCAGGTATCTGTAACAAACATCAAATTCTAACACACTCTCACATACAGAGGTTAGAACTTTTCTGGCATCTTCAAAGGCAGAAGGTCTGTTTTGTTTCAAAATGTAATTGACAAACACCTAAAAGAAAAGTTTTATACAGGAATTGTTAATCAAATACATAAAGAGCACACAACATCTGAAATCTCAGGGTTAAGAAAATGTTAAGACTAAATTGCCTTATGAAAAAATGTGAAAATAAAATTAAAAGAACAAAATAACTGGAAAGAAATTTTGTTGCTGTATAGATTAAAACTTAAAATCAAAATTTTTCTATGGAACAGTGCATACTTCAAGCAAATTTAACTTCACAAATCAAGTTGAAATTTTATCAAGTAATCAACTTAATGTTTAGAATAGATCAATTTAAATTTTATTATCAATCCATTCTTAGTTTTAAAATGACCTTGATAGAAATGACAATGAAATTATAAATCTATTTGTCAAACGTACTAATGTTTTTCTATATACGACATCAAACCACTGCTGTAGAACATAAAAAATGGACATACTTAAAAATCACTTACCGAAATCAATTTTTCATCATTGTTGATGCGAAAATTTCTCATGTTATATTTCACGAGCATTTCTTTCAGTCCCACTGACTTCGATAGTAAAAGAAATTCCGTTCTCCTGGAAAAAACATTCGATTTAAATAGAAATATAATTGAATAGATATATAATACAGTAACACGTACAGGGAATGTCATGCAGGGAATTTAAAATCACATCACACAAAACTCGAGGAAAAATTTTATTTCAAATTTATTCAGTTTTCAAGACAGATTGTGCCAGTGATAAAATTTTAAATACGTGCCTTATATATATATATACTTATGCCATATAGTAGCTTCAAGTAAGTGGACTATATAAATAAAATTATTTATTTACAAAAATTCTATATATCAATAGTACCAAGACAAAGGCATGCATCTGCAGTTTTGTCCATTTTCACCAAACTGCATTTTTCAAATCGCCATTTCGTGTTATATTCTATGATAAAACAACTAATTTTGATTCTCGGTGGAGATATTTAATTAACATCGCACTGGAGCAACACAACGGGCTATGGGTGACGATCCGGGATCAAACCTGAAGGGAAAGATTCGAGAACAACACCAGGTAATTTTGAAATACGGACAGATGACGAGGTCACACCTGAGCTGGAACCCCACTCTCCAAACTTCCACACTACACCAACGTCCGGACACTGGAGGCCACGACAGATTTAACATGCACCGGGCCCGATTTTTGTGAGAAAACAATGACCCAAAGGGAATAGAAAAAAACATCACCACAACACAATAAGTGCAGGTGTGGAGGTGAGAACGACTTCACATTCGAGACACTTCATATGCAAACAAAGCGAAAGAATTCTCGAACGGATCGAAGACACCTTTGGAAGAATCCCATACAACCCCATGAAATCCTGGAATGCTTAGAGTGTTAGCCCACTCTCCTTCTGAAACCTAGCGTTGGCAGAAATCCTCAAAGGTTTTCCCGCATCATCCTTCTCTACGTGTAAATTATCTGCCAAATTAACTAAAGTGAATAAAAAAAACATCATCCAACACAATAAGTGCAGGGGTGGATGTGAGAACGACATCACGTTCGAGACACTTCGTATGCAAACAAAGCGAAAGAATTCTCGAACGGATCGAATACACCTTTGGAAGAATCCCATACAACCTCTTGAATGTCTGGAATGCTTAGTGTGTTAGCCCACTCCCCTTCTGAAACCTAGCGTTAGCAGACTTCCTCAAAGGTTTTCCCGCCTCATCCTTCTCTACGTGTAAATTATCTGCCAAATTAACTAAAGTGAATAAAAAAAAACATCACCCAACACAATAAGTGCAGGGGTGGAGGTGAGAACGACTTCACATTCGAGACACTTCGTATGCACACAAAGCGAAAGAATTCTCGAACGGATCGAAGATACCTTTTGAAGAAACCCATACAACCCCTTGAATATCTGGAATGCTTAGTGTGTTAGCCCACTCCCCTTCTGAAACCTAGCGTTGGCAGAAATCCTCAAAGATTTTCCCGCCTCATCCTTCTCTACATGTAAATTATCTGCCAAATTAACTAAAGTGTATAAAAAAAACCTCACCAACACAATAAGTGCAGGGGTGGAGGTGAGAACGACTTCACATTCAAGACACTTGTATGCAAACAAAGCGAAAGAATTCTCGAACGGATCGAAGACACCTTTGGAAGAATCCCATACAACCTCTTGAAATCCTGCAATGCTTAGAGTGTTAGCCCACTCCCCTTCTGAAACCTAGCGTTGGCAGAAATCCTCAAAGGTTTTCCCGCCTCATCCTTCTCTACGTGTAAATTATCTGCCAAATTAACTAAAGTGAATAAAAAATAACATCACCCAACACAATAAGTGCAGGGGATCAGAGACACCTTTGGAAGGATCCCATACAACCTCTTGAAAGTCTGGAATGCTTAGTGTGTTAACCCACTCACCTTCTGAAACATAGCGTTAGCAGACTTCCTCAAAGGTTTTCCCGCCTCATCCTTCTCTACGTGTAAATGATCTGCCAAATTAACTAAAGTGAATAAAAAAAAACATCACCCAACACAATAAGTGCAGGGGTGGAGGTGAGAACGACTTCACATTCGAGACACTTCGTATGCACACAAAGCGAAAGAATTCTCGAACGGATCGAAGATACCTTTGGAAGAAACCCATACAACCCCTTGAATGTCTGGAATGCTCATTGTGTTAGCCCACTCCCCTTCTGAAACCTAGCGTTAGCAGACTTCCTCAAAGGTTTTCCCGCCTCATCCTCCTCTACGTGTAAATTATCTGCCAAATTAACTAAAGTGAATAAAAAAAAGATCACCCAACACAATAAGTGCAGGGGTGGAGGTGAGAACGACTTCACATTCGAGACACTTCGTATGCACACAAAGCGAAAGAATTCTCGAACGGATCGAAGATACCTTTGGAAGAAACCCATACAACCCCTTGAATGTCTGGAATGCTCATTGTGTTAGCCCACTCCCCTTCTGAAACCTAGCGTTAGCAGACTTCCTCAAAGGTTTTCCCGCCTCATCCTTCTGTACGTGTAAATTATCTGACAAATTAACTAAAGTGAATAAAAAAAACCTCACCCAGCACAATAAGTGCAGGGGTGGAGGTGAGAACGACTTCACATTCGAGACACTTCGTATGCAAACAAAGCGAAGGAATTCTCGAACGGATCGAAGATACATTTGGAAGAATCCCATACAACCCCTTGAATATCTGGAATGCTTAGTGTGTTAGCCCACTCCCCTTCTGAAGCCTAGCGTTAGCAGACTTCCTCAAAGGTTTTCCCGCCTCATCCTTCTCTACGTGTAAATTATCTGCCAAATTAACTAAAGTGAATAAAAAAAAACATCACCCAACACAATAAATGCAGGGGTGGAGGTGAGAACGACTTCACATTCGAGACACTTCGTATGCAAACAAAGCGAAAGGATTCTCGAACGGATCGAAGACACCTTTGGAAGAATCCCATACAACCTCTTGAAATCCTGCAATGCTTAGAGTGTTAGCCCACTCCCCTTCTGAAACCTAGCGTTGGCAGAAATCCTCAAAGGCTTTCCCGCCTCATCCTTCTCTAAGTGTAAATTATCTGCCAAATTAACTAAATTGAAAAAAAAAACATCACCCAACACAATAAATGCAGGGGTGGAGGTGAGAACGACTTCACATTCGAGACACTTCGTATGCAAACAAAGCGAAAGAATTCTCGAACGGATCAGAGACACCTTTGGAAGGATCCCATACAACCTCTTGAAAGTCTGGAATGCTTAGTGTGTTAACCCACTCCCCTTCTGAAACCTAGCGTTAGCAGACTTCCTCAAAGGTTTTCCCGCCTCATCCTTCTCTACGTGTAAATTATCTGCCAAATTAACTAAAGTCAATAAAAAAAAACATCACCCAACACAATAAATGCAGGGGTGGAGGTGAGAACGACTTCACATTCGAGACACTTCGTATGCAAACAAAGCGAAAGAATTCTCGAAAGGATCGAAGACACCTTTGGAAGAATCCCATACAACCTCTTGAAATACTGCAATGCTTAGAGTGTTAGCCCACTCCCCTTGTGAAACCTAGCGATGGCAGAAATCCTCAAAGGCTTTCCCGCCTCATCCTTCTCTATGTGTAAATTATCTGCCAAATTAACTAAATTGGATAAAAAAAAACATCACCCAACACAATAAATGCAGGGGTGGAGGTGAGAACGACTTCACATTCGAGACACTTCGTATGCACACAAAGCGAAAGAATTCTCGAACGGATCAGAGACACCTTTGGAAGAATCCCATACAACCTTTTGAAATCCTACAATGCTTAGAGTGTTAGCCCCCTCCCCTTCTGAAACCTAGCTTTGGCAGAAATCCTCAAAGGTTTTCCCGCCTCATCCTTCTCTACGTGTAAATTAACTGCCAAATTAACTAAAGTGAATAAAAAAAACATCACCCAACACAATAAGTGCAGGGGTGGAGGTGAGTAGGACTTCGCATTCGAGACACTTCGTATGCAAACAAAGCGAAAGAATTCTCGAACGGATCGAAGACACCTTTGGAAGAATCCCATACAACCTCTTGAATGTCTGGAATGCTTAGTGTGTTAGCCCACTCCCCTTCTGAAACCTAGCGTTAGCAGACTTCCTCAAAGGTTTTCCCGCCTCATCCTTCTCTAATTGTAAATTATCTGCCAAATTAACTAAAGTGAATAAAAAAAAACATCACCCAACACAATAAGTGCAGGGGTGGAGGTGAGAACGACTTCACATTCGAGACACTTCGTATGCACACAAAGCGAAAGAATTCTCGAACGGATCGAAGATACCTTTGGAAGAAACCCATACAACCTCTTGAATGTCTGGAATGCTTAGTGTGTTAGCCCACTCCCCTTCTGAAATATAGCGTTGGCAGAAATCCTCAAAAGTTTTCCCGCCTCAACCTTCTCTACGTGTAAATTATCTGCCAAATTAACTAAAGTGAATAAAAAAAAAACATCACCCAACACAATAAGCGCAGGGGTGGAGGTGAGAACGACTTCACATTCGAGACACTTCGTATGCAAACAAAGGGAAAGAATTCTCGAACGGATCGAAGATCCCTTTGGAAGAATCCCATACAACCTCTTGAAATCCTGCAATGCTTAGAGTGTTATCCCACTCCCCTTCTGAAACCTAGCGTTAGCAGACTTCCTCAAAGGTTTTCCCGCCTCATCCTTCTCTACGTGTAAATGATCTGCCAAATTAACTAAAGTGAATAAAAAAAAACATCACCCAACACAATAAGTGCAGGGGTGGAGGTGAGAACGACTTCACATTCGAGACACTTCGTATGCACACAAAGCGAAAGAATTCTCGAACGGATCGAAGATACCTTTGGAAGAAACCCATACAACCCCTTGAATGTCTGGAATGCTCATTGTGTTAGCCCACTCCCCTTCTGAAACCTAGCGTTAGCAGACTTCCTCAAAGGTTTTCCCGCCTCATCCTTCTGTACGTGTAAATTATCTGACAAATTAACTAAAGTGAATAAAAAAAAACCTCACCCAGCACAATAAGTGCAGGGGTGGAGGTGAGAACGACTTCACATTCGAGACACTTCGTATGCAAACAAAGCGAAAGAATTCTCGAACGGATCGAAGACACCTTTGGAAGAATCCCATACAACCCTTTGAAATCCTGCAATGCTTAGAGTGTTAGCCCACTCCCCTTCTGAAACCTAGCGTTGGCAGAAATCCTCAAAGGCTTTCCCGCCTCATCCTTCTCTAAGTGTAAATTATCTGCCAAATTAACTAAATTGAAAAAAAAAACATCACCCAACACAATAAATGCAGGGGTGGAGGTGAGAACGACTTCACATTCGAGACACTTCGTATGCAAACAAAGCGAAAGAATTCTCGAACGGATCAGAGACACCTTTGGAAGGATCCCATACAACCTCTTGAAAGTCTGGAATGCTTAGTGTGTTAACCCACTCCCCTTCTGAAACCTAGCGTTAGCAGACTTCCTCAAAGGTTTTCCCGCCTCATCCTTCTCTACGTGTAAATTATCTGCCAAATTAACTAAAGTGAATAAAAAAAAAACATCACCCAACACAATAAATGCAGGGGTGGAGGTGAGAACGACTTCACATTCGAGACACTTCGTATGCAAACAAAGCGAAAGTATTCTCGAACGGATCGAAGACACCTTTGGAAGAATCCCATACAACCTCTTGAAATACTGCAATGCTTAGAGTGTTAGCCCACTCCCCTTGTGAAACCTAGCGATGGCAGAAATCCTCAAAGGCTTTCCCGCCTCATCCTTCTCTACGTGTAAATTATCTGCCAAATGAACTAAATTGGATAAAAAAAAACATCACCCAACACAATAAATGCAGGGGTGGAGGTGAGAACGACTTCACATTCGAGACACTTCGTATGCAAACAAAGCGAAAGAATTCTCGAACGGATCGGAGACACCTTTGGAAGAATCCCATACAACCTTTTGGAATCCTACAATGCTTAGAATGTTAGCCCACTCCCCTTCTGAAACCTAGCGTTGGCAGAAATCCTCAAAGGTTTTCCTGCCTCATCCTTCTCTACGTGTAAATTATCTGCCAAATTAACTAAATTGAATAAAAAAAAACATCACCCAACACAATAAGTGCAAGGGTGGAGATGAGAACGACTTCACATTCGAGACACTTCGTATGCAAACAAAGCGAAAGAATTCTCGAACGGATCGAAGACCCCTTTGGAAGAATCCCATACAACCCCTTGAAAGTCTGGAATGCTTAGAGTGTTAGCCCTCTCCCCTTCTGAAACCTAGCGTTAGCAGACTTCCTCAAAGGTTTTTCCGCCTCATCTTCCTCTACGTGTAAATTATCTGCCAAATTAACTAAAGTGAATAAAAAAAAACATCACCCAACACAATAAATGCAGGGGTGGAGGTGAGAACGACTTCACATTCGAGACACTTCGTATGCACACAAAGCGAAAGAATTCTCGAACGGATCAGAGACACCTTTGGAAGAATCCCATACAACCTTTTGAAATCCTACAATGCTTAGAGTGTTAGCCCCCTCACCTTCTGAAACCTAGCGTTAGCAGACTTCCTCAAAGGTTTTCCCGCCTCATCCTTCTCTACGTGTAAATTATCTGCCAAATTAACTAAAGTGAATAAAAAAAACATCACCCAACACAATAAGTGCAGGGGTGGAGGTGAGTAGGACTTCACATTCGAGACACTTCGTATGCACACAAAGCGAAAGAATTCTCGAACGGATCGAAGACACCTTTGGAAGGATCCCATACAACCTCTTGAAAGTCTGGAATGCTTAGTGTGTTAACCCACTCCCCTTCTGAAACCTAGCGTTAGCAGACTTCCTCAAAGTTTTTCCCGCCTCATCCTTCTCTACGTGTAAATGATCTGCCAAATTAACTAAAGTGAATAAAAAAAAACATCACCCAACACAATAAGTGCAGGGGTGGAGGTGAGAACGACTTCACATTCGAGACACTTCGTATGCACACAAAGCGAAAGAATTCTCGAACGGATCGAAGATACCTTTGGAAGAAACCCATACAACCCCTTGAATGTCTGGAATGCTCATTGTGTTATCCCACTCCCCTTCTGAAACCCAGCGTTAGCAGACTTCCTCAAAGGTTTTCCCGCCTCATCCTTCTGTACGTGTAAATTATCTGACAAATTAACTAAAGTGAATAAAAAAAACCTCACCCAGCACAATAAGTGCAGGGGTGGAGGTGAGAACGACTTCACATTCGAGACACTTCGTATGCAAACAAAGCGAAGGAATTCTCGAACGGATCGAAGATACATTTGGAAGAATCCCATACAACCCCTTGAATATCTGGAATGCTTAGTGTGTTAGCCCACTCCCATTCTGAAGCCTAGCGTTAGCAGACTTCCTCAAAGGTTTTCCCGCCTCATCCTTCTCTACGTGTAAATTATCTGCCAAATTAACTAAAGTGAATAAAAAAAAACATCACCAAACACAATAAATGCAGGGGTGGAGGTGAGAACGACTTCACATTCGAGACACTTCGTATGCAAACAAAGCGAAAGAATTCTCGAACGGATCGAAGACACCTTTGGAAGAATCCCATACAACCTCTTGAAATCCTGCAATGCTTAGAGTGTTAGCCCACTCCCCTTCTGAAACCTAGCGTTGGCAGAAATCCTCAAAGGCTTTCCCGCCTCATCCTTCTCTACGTGTAAATTATCTGCCAAATTAACTAAAGTGAATAAAAAAAAACATCACCCAACACAATAAATGCAGGGGTGGAGGTGAGAACGACTTCACATTCGAGACACTTCGTATGCACACAAAGCGAAAGAATTCTCGAACGGATCAGAGACACCTTTGGAAGAATCCCATACAACCTTTTGAAATCCTACAATGCTTAGAGTGTTAGCCCCCTCACCTTCTGAAACCTAGCGTTAGCAGACTTCCTCAAAGGTTTTCCCGCCTCATCCTTCTCTACGTGTAAATTATCTGCCAAATTAACTAAAGTGAATAAAAAAAACATCACCCAACACAATAAGTGCAGGGGTGGAGGTGAGAACGACTTCACATTCGAGACACTTCGTATGCACACAAAGCGAAAGAATTCTCGAACGGATCGAAGACACCTTTGGAAGGATCCCATACAACCTCTTGAAAGTCTGGAATGCTTAGTGTGTTAACCCACTCCCCTTCTGAAACCTAGCGTTAGCAGACTTCCTCAAAGTTTTTCCCGCCTCATCCTTCTCTACGTGTAAATGATCTGCCAAATTAACTAAAGTGAATAAAAAAAAACATCACCCAACACAATAAGTGCAGGGGTGGAGGTGAGAACGACTTCACATTCGAGACACTTCGTATGCACACAAAGCGAAAGAATTCTCGAACGGATCGAGGATACCTTTGGAAGAAACCCATACAACCCCTTGAATGTCTGGAATGCTCATTGTGTTATCCCACTCCCCTTCTGAAACCCAGCGTTAGCAGACTTCCTCAAAGGTTTTCCCGCCTCATCCTTCTGTACGTGTAAATTATCTGACAAATTAACTAAAGTGAATAAAAAAAACCTCACCCAGCACAATAAGTGCAGGGGTGGAGGTGAGAACGACTTCACATTCGAGACACTTCGTATGCAAACAAAGCGAAGGAATTCTCGCACGGATCGAAGATACATTTGGAAGAATCCCATACAACCCCTTGAATATCTGGAATGCTTAGTGTGTTAGCCCACTCCCATTCTGAAGCCTAGCGTTAGCAGACTTCCTCAAAGGTTTTCCCGCCTCATCCTTCTCTACGTGTAAATTATCTGCCAAATTAACTAAAGTGAATAAAAAAAAACATCACCCAACACAATAAATGCAGGGGTGGAGGTGAGAACGACTTCACATTCGAGACACTTCGTATGCAAACAAAGCGAAAGAATTCTCGAACGGATCGAAGACACCTTTGGAAGAATCCCATACAACCTCTTGAAATCCTGCAATGCTTAGAGTGTTAGCCCACTCCCCTTCTGAAACCTAGCGTTGGCAGAAATCCTCAAAGGCTTTCCCGCCTCATCCTTCTCTACGTGTAAATTATCTGCCAAATTAACTAAATTGAAAAAAAAAACATCACCCAACACAATAAATGCAGGGGTGGAGGTGAGAACGACTTCACATTCGAGACACTTCGTATGCAAACAAAGCGAAAGAATTCTCGAACGGATCAGAGACACCTTTGGAAGGATCCCATACAACCTCTTGAATGTCTGGAATGCTTAGTGTGTTAACCCACTCCCCTTCTGAAACCTAGCGTTAGCAGACTTCCTCAAAGGTTTTCCCGCCTCAACCTTCTCTACGTGTAAATTATCTGCCAAATTAACTAAAGTGAATAAAAAAAAACATCACCCAACACAATAAATGCAGGGGTGGAGGTGAGAACGACTTCACATTCGAGACACTTCGTATGCAAACAAAGCGAAAGAATTCTCGAACGGATCGAAGACACCTTTGGAAGAATCCCATACAACCTCTAATACTGCAATGCTTAGAGTGTTAGCCCACTCCCCTTGTGAAACCTAGCGATGGCAGAAATCCTCAAAGGCTTTCCCGCCTCATCCTTCTCTACGTGTAAATTATCTGCCAAATTAACTAAATTGGATAAAAAAAAACATCACCCAACACAATAAATGCAGGGGTGGAGGTGAGAACGACTTCACATTCGAGACACTTCGTATGCAAACAAAGCGAAAGAATTCTCGAACGGATCGGAGACACCTTTGGAAGAATCCCATACAACCTTTTGGAATCCTACAATGCTTAGAATGTTAGCCCACTCCCCTTCTGAAACCTAGCGTTGGCAGAAATCCTCAAAGGTTTTCCCGCCTCATCCTTCTCTACGTGTAAATTATCTGCCAAATTAACTAAATTGAATAAAAAAAAACATCACCCAACACAATAAGTGCAAGGGTGGAGATGAGAACGACTTCACATTCGAGACACTTCGTATGCAAACAAAGCGAAAGAATTCTCGAACGGATCGAAGACACCTTTGGAAGAATCCCATACAACCCCTTGAAAGTCTGGAATGCTTAGAGTGTTAGCCCTCTCCCCTTCTGAAACCTAGCGTTAGCAGACTTCCTCAAAGGTTTTTCCGCCTCATCTTTCTCTACGTGTAAATTATCTGCCAAATTAACTAAAGTGAATAAAAAAAAACCTCACCCAACACAATAAATGCAGGGGTGGAGGTGAGAACGACTTCACATTCGAGACACTTCGTACGCACACAAAGCGAAAGAATTCTCGAACGGATCAGAGACACCTTTGGAAGAATCCCATACAACCTTTTGAAATCCTACAATGCTTAGAGTGTTAGCCCCCTCCCCTTCTGAAACCTAGCTTTGGCAGAAATCCTCAAAGGTTTTCCCGCCTCATCCTTCTCTACGTGTAAATTAACTGCCAAATTAACTAAAGTGAATAAAAAAAACATCACCCAACACAATAAGTGCAGGGGTGGAGGTGAGTAGGACTTCACATTCGAGACACTTCGTATGCAAACAAAGCGAAAGAATTCTCGAACGGATCGAAGACACCTTTGGAAGGATCCCATACAACCTCTTGAAAGTCTGGAATGCTTAGTGTGTTAACCCACTCCCTTTCAGAAACCTAGCGTTAGCAGACTTCCTCAAAGTTTTTCCCGCCTCATCCTTCTCTACGTGTTAATTAACTGCCAAATTAACTAAAGTGAATAAAAAAAAACATCACCCAACACAATAAGTGCAGGGGTGGATGTGAGAACGACTTCACGTTCGAGACACTTCGTATGCAAACAAAGCGAAAGATTTCTCGAACGGATCGAAGACACCTTTGGAAGAATCCCATACAACCTCTTGAATGTCTGGAATGCTTAGTGTGTTAGCCCACTCCCCTTCTGAAACCTAGCGTTAGCAGACTTCCTCAAAGGTTTTCCCGCCTCATCCTTCTCTAATTGTAAATTATCTGCCAAATTAACTAAAGTGAATAAAAAAAACATCACCCAACACAATAAGTGCAGGGGTGGAGGTGAGAACGACTTCACATTCGAGACACTTCGTACGCACACAAAGCGAAAGAATTCTCGAACGGATCGAAGATACCTTTGGAAGAAACCCATACAACCTCTTCAATGTCTGGAATGCTTAGTGTGTTAGCCCACTCCCCTTCTGAAACCTAGCGTTGGCAGAAATCCTCAAAAGTTTTCCCGCCTCAACCTTCTCTACGTGTAAATTATCTGCCAAATTAACTAAAGTGAATAAAAAAAAAACATCACCCAACACAATAAGTGCAGGGGTGGAGGTGAGAACGACTTCACACTCGAGACACTTCGTATGCAAACAAAGGGAAAGAATTCTCGAACGGATCGAAGATCCCTTTGGAAGAATCCCATACAACCTCTTGAAATCCTGCAATGCTTAGAGTGTTATCCCACTCCCCTTCTGAAACCTAGCGTTAGCAGACTTCCTCAAAGGTTTTCCCGCCTCATCCTTCTCTACGTGTAAATGATCTGCCAAATTAACTAAAGTGAATAAAAAAAAACATCACCCAACACAATAAGTGCAGGGGTGGAGGTGAGAACGACTTCCCATTCGAGACACTTCGTATGCACACAAAGCGAAAGAATTCTCGAACGGATCGAAGATACCTTTGGAAGAAACCCATACAACCCCTTGAATGTCTGGAATGCTCATTGTGTTAGCCCACTCCCCTTCTGAAACCTAGCGTTAGCAGACTTCCTCAAAGGTTTTCCCGCCTCATCCTTCTGTACGTGTAAATTATCTGACAAATTAACTAAAGTGAATAAAAAAAACCTCACCCAGCACAATAAGTGCAGGGGTGGAGGTGAGAACGACTTCACATTCGAGACACTTCGTATGCAAACAAAGCGAAGGAATTCTCGAACGGATCGAAGATACATTTGGAAGAATCCCATACAACCCCTTGAATATCTGGAATGCTTAGTGTGTTAGCCCACTCCCCTTCTGAAGCCTAGCGTTAGCAGACTTCCTCAAAGGTTTTCCCGCCTCATCCTTCTCTAGGTGTAAATTATCTGCCAAATTAACTAAAGTGAATAAAAAAAAACATCACCCAACACAATAAATGCAGGGGTGGAGGTGAGAACGACTTCACATTCGAGACACTTCGTATGCAAACAAAGCGAAAGAATTCTCGAACGGATCGAAGACACCTTTGGAAGAATCCCATACAACCTCTTGAAATCCTGCAATGCTTAGAGTGTTAGCCCACTCCCCTTCTGAAACCTAGCGTTGGCAGAAATCCTCAAAGGCTTTCCCGCCTCATCCTTCTCTAAGTGTAAATTATCTGCCAAATTAACTAAATTGAAAAAAAAAACATCACCCAACACAATAAATGCAGGGGTGGAGGTGAGAACGACTTCACATTCGAGACACTTCGTATGCAAACAAAGCGAAAGAATTCTCGAACGGATCAGAGACACCTTTGGAAGGATCCCATACAACCTCTTGAAAGTCTGGAATGCTTAGTGTGTTAACCCACTCCCCTTCTGAAACCTAGCGTTAGCAGACTTCCTCAAAGGTTTTCCCGCCTCATCCTTCTCTACGTGTAAATTATCTGCCAAATTAACTGAAGTGAATAAAAAAAAACATCACCCAACACAATAAATGCATGGGTGGAGGTGAGAACGACTTCACATTCGAGACACTTCGTATGCAAACAAAGCGAAAGAATTCTCGAACGGATCGAAGACACCTTTGGAAGAATCCCATACAACCTCTTGAAATACTGCAATGCTTAGAGTGTTAGCCCACTCCCCTTGTGAAACCAAGCGATGGCAGAAATCCTCAAAGGCTTTCCCGCCTCATCCTTCTCTACGTGTAAATTATCTGCCAAATTAACTAAATTGGATAAAAAAAAACATCACCCAACACAATAAATGCAGGGGTGGAGGTGAGAACGACTTCACATTCGAGACACTTCGTATGCAAACAAAGCGAAAGAATTCTCGAACGGATCGGAGACACCTTTGGAAGAATCCCATACAACCTTTTGGAATCCTACAATGCTTAGAATGTTAGCCCACTCCCCTTCTGAAACCTAGCGTTGGCAGAAATCCTCAAAGGTTTTCCTGCCTCATCCTTCTCTACGTGTAAATTATCTGCCAAATTAACTAAATTGAATAAAAAAAAACATCACCCAACACAATAAGTGCAAGGGTGGAGATGAGAACGACTTCACATTCGAGACACTTCGTATGCAAACAAAGCGAAAGAATTCTCGAACGGATCGAAGACCCCTTTGGAAGAATCCCATACAACCCCTTGAAAGTCTGGAATGCTTAGAGTGTTAGCCCTCTCCCCTTCTGAAACCTAGCGTTAGCAGACTTCCTCAAAGGTTTTTCCGCCTCATCTTTCTCTACGTGTAAATTATCTGCCAAATTAACTAAAGTGAATAAAAAAAAACATCACCCAACACAATAAATGCAGGGGTGGAGGTGAGAACGACTTCACATTCGAGACACTTCGTATGCAAACAAAGCGAAAGAATTCTCGAACGGATCGAAGACACCTTTGGAAGGATCCCATACAACCTCTTGAAAGTCTGGAATGCTTAGTGTGTTAACCCACTCCCTTTCAGAAACCTAGCGTTAGCAGACTTCCTCAAAGTTTTTCCCGCCTCATCCTTCTCTACGTGTTAATTAACTGCCAAATTAACTAAAGTGAATAAAAAAAACATCACCCAACACAATAAGTGCAGGGGTGGATGTGAGAACGACTTCACGTTCGAGACACTTCGTATGCAAACAAAGCGAAAGAATTCTCGAACGGATCGAAGACACCTTTGGAAGAATCCCATACAACCTCTTGAATGTCTGGAATGCTTAGTGTGTTAGCCCACTCCCCTTCTGAAACCTAGCGTTAGCAGACTTCCTCAAAGGTTTTCCCGCCTCATCCTTCTCTAATTGTAAATTATCTGCCAAATTAACTAAAGTGAATAAAAAAAAACATCACCCAGCACAATAAGTGCAGGGGTGGAGGTGAGAACGACTTCACATTCGAGACACTTCGTATGCAAACAAAGGGAAAGAATTCTCGAACGGATCGAAGATCCCTTTGGAAGAATCCCATACAACCTCTTGAAATCCTGCAATGCTTAGAGTGTTATCCCACTCCCCTTCTGAAACCTAGCGTTAGCAGACTTCCTCAAAGGTTTTCCCGCCTCATCCTTCTCTACGTGTAAATTATCTGCCAAATTAACTGAAGTGAATAAAAAAAACATCACTCAGCACAATAAGTGCAGGGGTGGAGGTGAGAACAACTTCACATTCGAGACACTTCGTATGCAAAAAAAGCGAAAGATTTCTCGAACGGATCGAAGAAACCTTTGGAAGAATCCCATACAACCTCTTGAAATCCTGCAATGCTTAGTGTGTTAGCCCACTCCCCTTCTGAAACCTAGCGTTGGCAGAAATCCTCAAAGGCTTTCCCGCCTCATCCTTCTCTACGTGTAAATTATCTGCCAAATTAACTAAATTGAATAAAAAAACATCACCCAACACAATAAAAGCAGGGGTGGAGGTGAGAACGACTTCACATTCGAGACACTTCGTATGCAAACAAAGCGAAAGAATTCTCGAACGGATCGGAGACACCTTTGGAAGAATCCCATCCAACCTTTTGAAATCCTACAATGCTTAGAATGTTAGCCCACTCCCCTTCTGAAACCTAGCGTTAGCAGACTTCCCCAAAGGTTTTCCCGCCTCATCCTTCACTACGTGTAAATTATCTGCCAAATTAACTAAAGTGAATAAAAAAAAACATCACCCAACACAATAAGTGCAGGGGTGGAGGTGAGTACGACTTCACATTCGAGACACTTCGTATGCAAACAAAGCGAAAGAATTCTCGAACGGATCGAAGACACCTTTGGAAGGATCCCTTACAACCTCTTGAAAGTCTGGAATGCTTAGTGTGTTAACCCACTCCCCTTCAGAAACCTAGCGTTAGCAGACTTCCTCAAAGTTTTTCCCGCCTCATCCTTCTCTACGTGTAAATTAACTGCCAAATTAACTAAAGTGAATAAAAAAAACATCACCCAACACAATAAGTGCAGGGGTGGATGTGAGAACGACTTCACGTTCGAGACACTTCGTATGCAAACAAAGCGAAAGAATTCTCGAACGGATCGAAGACACCTTTGGAAGAATCCCATACAACCTCTTGAATGTCTGGAATGCTTAGTGTGTTAGCCCACACCCCTTCTGAAACCTAGCGTTAGCAGACTTCCTCAAAGGTTTTCCCGCCTCATCCTTCTCTACGTGTAAATTATCTGCCAAATTAACTAAAGTCAATAAAAAAAACATCACCCAACACAATAAGTGCAGGGGTGGAGGTGAGAACGACTTCACATTCGAGACACTTCGTATGCACACAAAGCGAAAGAATTCTCGAACGGATCGAAGACACCTTTGGAAGGATCCCATACAACCTCTTGAAAGTCTGAAATGCTTAGTGTGTTAACCCACTCCCCTTCTGAAACCTAGCGTTAGCAGACTTCCTCAAAGGTTTTCCCGCCTCATCCTTCTCTACGTGTAAATTATCTGCCAAATTAACTAAATTGAATAAAAAAAACATCACCCAACACAATAAATGCAGGGGTGGAGGTGAGAACGACTTCACATACGAGACACTTCGTATGCAAACAAAGCGAAAGAATTCTCGAACGGATCAGAGACACCTTTGGAAGAATCCCATACAACCTTTTGAAATCCTACAATGCTTAGAGTGTTAGCCCACTCCCCTTCTGAAAACTAGCGTTGGCAGAAATCCTTAAAGGTTTTCCCGCCTCATCCTTCTCTACGTGTAAATTAACTGCCAAATTAACTAAAGTGAATAAAAAAAACATCACCCAACACAATAAGTGCAGGGGTGGAGGTGAGAACGACTTCACATTCGAGACACTTCGTATGCACACAAAGCGAAAGAATTCTCGAACGGATCGAAGATACCTTTGGAAGAAACCCATACAACCCCTTGAATGTCTGGAATGCTCATTGTGTTAGCCCACTCCCCTTCTGAAACCTAGCGTTAGCAGACTTCCTCAAAGGTTTTCCCGCCTCATCCTTCTGTACGTGTAAATTATCTGACAAATTAACTAAAGTGAATAAAAAAAACCTCACCCAGCACAATAAGTGCAGGGGTGGAGGTGAGAACGACTTCACATTCGAGACACTTCGTATGCAAACAAAGCGAAGGAATTCTCGAACGGATCGAAGATACATTTGGAAGAATCCCATACAACCCCTTGAATATCTGGAATGCTTAGTGTGTTAGCCCACTCCCCTTCTGAAGCCTAGCGTTAGCAGACTTCCTCAAAGGTTTTCCCGCCTCATCCTTCTCTACGTGTAAATTATCTGCCAAATTAACTAAAGTGAATAAAAAAAACATCACCCAACACAATAAATGCAGGGGTGGAGGTGAGAACGACTTCACATTCGAGACACTTCGTATGCAAACAAAGCGAAAGAATTCTCGAACGGATCGAAGACACCTTTGGAAGAATCCCATACAACCTCTAATACTGCAATGCTTAGAGTGTTAGCCCACTCCCCTTGTGAAACCTAGCGATGGCAGAAATCCTCAAAGGCTTTCCCGCCTCATCCTTCTCTACGTGTAAATTATCTGCCAAATTAACTAAATTGGATAAAAAAAAACATCACCCAACACAATAAATGCAGGGGTGGAGGTGAGAACGACTTCACATTCGAGACACTTCGTATGCAAACAAAGCGAAAGAATTCTCGAACGGATCAGAGACACCTTTGGAAGGATCCCATACAACCTCTTGAAAGTCTGGAATGCTTAGTGTGTTAACCCACTCCCCTTCTGAAACCTAGCGTTAGCAGACTTCCTCAAAGGTTTTCCCGCCTCATCCTTCTCTACGTGTAAATTATCTGCCAAATTAACTGAAGTGAATAAAAAAAAACATCACCCAACACAATAAATGCATGGGTGGAGGTGAGAACGACTTCACATTCGAGACACTTCGTATGCAAACAAAGCGAAAGAATTCTCGAACGGATCGAAGACACCTTTGGAAGAATCCCATACAACCTCTTGAAATACTGCAATGCTTAGAGTGTTAGCCCACTCCCCTTGTGAAACCAAGCGATGGCAGAAATCCTCAAAGGCTTTCCCGCCTCATCCTTCTCTACGTGTAAATTATCTGCCAAATTAACTAAATTGGATAAAAAAAAACATCACCCAACACAATAAATGCAGGGGTGGAGGTGAGAACGACTTCACATTCGAGACACTTCGTATGCAAACAAAGCGAAAGAATTCTCGAACGGATCGGAGACACCTTTGGAAGAATCCCATACAACCTTTTGGAATCCTACAATGCTTAGAATGTTAGCCCACTCCCCTTCTGAAACCTAGCGTTGGCAGAAATCCTCAAAGGTTTTCCTGCCTCATCCTTCTCTACGTGTAAATTATCTGCCAAATTAACTAAATTGAATAAAAAAAAACATCACCCAACACAATAAGTGCAAGGGTGGAGATGAGAACGACTTCACATTCGAGACACTTCGTATGCAAACAAAGCGAAAGAATTCTCGAACGGATCGAAGACCCCTTTGGAAGAATCCCATACAACCCCTTGAAAGTCTGGAATGCTTAGAGTGTTAGCCCTCTCCCCTTCTGAAACCTAGCGTTAGCAGACTTCCTCAAAGGTTTTTCCGCCTCATCTTTCTCTACGTGTAAATTATCTGCCAAATTAACTAAAGTGAATAAAAAAAAACATCACCCAACACAATAAATGCAGGGGTGGAGGTGAGAACGACTTCACATTCGAGACACTTCGTATGCAAACAAAGCGAAAGAATTCTCGAACGGATCGAAGACACCTTTGGAAGGATCCCATACAACCTCTTGAAAGTCTGGAATGCTTAGTGTGTTAACCCACTCCCTTTCAGAAACCTAGCGTTAGCAGACTTCCTCAAAGTTTTTCCCGCCTCATCCTTCTCTACGTGTTAATTAACTGCCAAATTAACTAAAGTGAATAAAAAAAACATCACCCAACACAATAAGTGCAGGGGTGGATGTGAGAACGACTTCACGTTCGAGACACTTCGTATGCAAACAAAGCGAAAGAATTCTCGAACGGATCGAAGACACCTTTGGAAGAATCCCATACAACCTCTTGAATGTCTGGAATGCTTAGTGTGTTAGCCCACTCCCCTTCTGAAACCTAGCGTTAGCAGACTTCCTCAAAGGTTTTCCCGCCTCATCCTTCTCTAATTGTAAATTATCTGCCAAATTAACTAAAGTGAATAAAAAAAAACATCACCCAACACAATAAGTGCAGGGGTGGAGGTGAGAACGACTTCACATTCGAGACACTTCGTATGCAAACAAAGGGAAAGAATTCTCGAACGGATCGAAGATCCCTTTGGAAGAATCCCATACAACCTCTTGAAATCCTGCAATGCTTAGAGTGTTATCCCACTCCCCTTCTGAAACCTAGCGTTAGCAGACTTCCTCAAAGGTTTTCCCGCCTCATCCTTCTCTACGTGTAAATTATCTGCCAAATTAACTGAAGTGAATAAAAAAAACATCACTCAGCACAATAAGTGCAGGGGTGGAGGTGAGAACAACTTCACATTCGAGACACTTCGTATGCAAAAAAAGCGAAAGATTTCTCGAACGGATCGAAGAAACCTTTGGAAGAATCCCATACAACCTCTTGAAATCCTGCAATGCTTAGTGTGTTAGCCCACTCCCCTTCTGAAACCTAGCGTTGGCAGAAATCCTCAAAGGCTTTCCCGCCTCATCCTTCTCTACGTGTAAATTATCTGCCAAATTAACTAAATTGAATAAAAAAACATCACCCAACACAATAAAAGCAGGGGTGGAGGTGAGAACGACTTCACATTCGAGACACTTCGTATGCAAACAAAGCGAAAGAATTCTCGAACGGATCGGAGACACCTTTGGAAGAATCCCATACAACCTTTTGAAATCCTACAATGCTTAGAATGTTAGCCCACTCCCCTTCTGAAACCTAGCGTTAGCAGACTTCCCCAAAGGTTTTCCCGCCTCATCCTTCACTACGTGTAAATTATCTGCCAAATTAACTAAAGTGAATAAAAAAAAACATCACCCAACACAATAAGTGCAGGGGTGGAGGTGAGTACGACTTCACATTCGAGACACTTCGTATGCAAACAAAGCGAAAGAATTCTCGAACGGATCGAAGACACCTTTGGAAGGATCCCTTACAACCTCTTGAAAGTCTGGAATGCTTAGTGTGTTAACCCACTCCCCTTCAGAAACCTAGCGTTAGCAGACTTCCTCAAAGTTTTTCCCGCCTCATCCTTCTCTACGTGTAAATTAACTGCCAAATTAACTAAAGTGAATAAAAAAAACATCACCCAACACAATAAGTGCAGGGGTGGATGTGAGAACGACTTCACGTTCGAGACACTTCGTATGCAAACAAAGCGAAAGAATTCTCGAACGGATCGAAGACACCTTTGGAAGAATCCCATACAACCTCTTGAATGTCTGGAATGCTTAGTGTGTTAGCCCACACCCCTTCTGAAACCTAGCGTTAGCAGACTTCCTCAAAGGTTTTCCCGCCTCATCCTTCTCTACGTGTAAATTATCTGCCAAATTAACTAAAGTCAATAAAAAAAAACATCACCCAACACAATAAGTGCAGGGGTGGAGGTGAGAACGACTTCACATTCGAGACACTTCGTATGCACACAAAGCGAAAGAATTCTCGAACGGATCGAAGACACCTTTGGAAGGATCCCATACAACCTCTTGAAAGTCTGGAATGCTTAGTGTGTTAACCCACTCCCCTTCTGAAACCTAGCGTTAGCAGACTTCCTCAAAGGTTTTCCCGCCTCATCCTTCTCTACGTGTAAATTATCTGCCAAATTAACTAAATTGAATAAAAAAAACATCACCCAACACAATAAATGCAGGGGTGGAGGTGAGAACGACTTCACATACGAGACACTTCGTATGCAAACAAAGCGAAAGAATTCTCGAACGGATCAGAGACACCTTTGGAAGAATCCCATACAACCTTTTGAAATCCTACAATGCTTAGAGTGTTAGCCCACTCCCCTTCTGAAAACTAGCGTTGGCAGAAATCCTTAAAGGTTTTCCCGCCTCATCCTTCTCTACGTGTAAATTAACTGCCAAATTAACTAAAGTGAATAAAAAAAACATCACCCAACACAATAAGTGCAGGGGTGGAGGTGAGTAGGACTTCACATTCGAGAGACTTCGTATGCAAACAAAGCGAAAGAATTCTCGAACGGATCGAAGACACCTTTGGAAGGATCCCATACAACCTCTTGAAAGTCTGGAATGCTTAGTGTCTTAACCCACTCCCCTTCAGAAACCTAGCGTTAGCAGACTTCCTCAAAGTTTTTCCCGCCTCATCCTTCTCTACGTGTAAATTAACTGCCAAATTAACTAAAGTGAATAAAAAAAACATCACCCAACACAATAAGTGCAGGGGTGGATGTGAGAACGACTCCACGTTCGAGACACTTCGTATGCAAACAAAGCGAAAGAATTCTCGAACGGATCGAAGACACCTTTGGAAGAATCCCATACAACCTCTTGAATGTCTGGAATGCTTAGTGTGTTAGCCCACTCCCCTTCTGAAACCTAGCGTTAGCAGACTTCCTCAAAGGTTTTCCCGCCTCATCCTTCTCTACGTGTAAATTATCTGCCAAATTAACTAAAGTGAATAAAAAAAACATCACCCAACACAATAAGTGCAGGGGTGGAGGTGAGAACGACTTCACATTCGAGACACTTCGTATGCACACAAAGCTTAAGAATTCTCGAACGGATCGAAGATACCTTTGGAAGAAACCCATACAACCTCTTGAATGTCTGGAATGGTTAGTGTGTTAGCCCACTCCCCTTCTGAAACATAGCGTTGGCAGAAATCCTCAAAAGTTTTCCCGCCTCAACCATCTCTACGTGTAAATTATCTGCCAAATTAACTAAAGTGAATAAAAAAAAACATCACCCAACACAATAAGTGCAGGGGTGGAGGTGAGAACGACTTCACATTCGAGACACTTCGTATTCAAACAAAGCGAAAGAATTCTCGAACGGATCGAAGATCCCTTTGGAAGAATCCCATACAACCTCTTGAAATCCTGCAATGCTTAGAGTGTTATCCCACTCCCCTTCTGAAACCTAGCGTTAGCAGACTTCCTCAAAGGCTTTCCCGCCTCATCCTTCTCTACGTGTAAATTATCTGCCAAATTAACTAAATTGAATAAAAAAACATCACCCAACACAATAAATGCAGGGGTGGAGGTGAGAACGACTTCACATTCGAGACACTTCGTATGCAAACAAAGCGAAAGAATTCTCGAACGGATCGAAGACACCTTTGGAAGAATCCCATACAACCTCTTGAAATCCTGCAATGCTTAGAGAGTTAGCCCACTCCCCTTCTGAAACCTAGCGTTGGCAGAAATCCTCAAAGGCTTTCCCGCCTCATCCTTCTCTACGTGTAAATTAACTAAAGTGAATAAAAAAAAACATCATCCAACACAATAAGTGCAGGGGTGGAGGTGAGTACGACTTCACATTCGAGACACTTCGTATGCAAACAAAGCGAAAGAATTCTCGAACGGATCGAAGACACCTTTGGAAGGATCCCATACAACCTCTTGAAAGTCTGGAATGCTTAGTGTGTTAACCCACTCCCCTTCAGAAACCTAGCGTTAGCAGACTTCCTCAAAGTTTTTCCCGCCTCATCCTTCTCTACGTGTAAATTAACTGCCAAATTAACTAAAGTGAATAAAAAAAACATCACCCAACACAATAAGTGCAGGGGTGGATGTGAGAACGACTTCACGTTCGAGACACTTCGTATGCAAACAAAGCGAAAGAATTCTCGAACGGATCGAAGACACCTTTGGAAGAATCCCATACAACCTCTTGAATGCTTAGTGTGTTAGCCCACACCCCTTCTGAAACCTAGCGTTAGCAGACTTCCTCAAAGGTTTTCCCGCCTCATCCTTCTCTACGTGTAAATTATCTGCCAAATTAACTAAAGTGAATAAAAAAAAACATCACCCAACACAATAAGTGCAGGGGTGGAGGTGAGAACGACTTCACATTCGAGACACTTCGTATGCACACAAAGCGAAAGAATTCTCGAACGGATCGAAGACACATTTGGAAGGATCCCATACAACCTCTTGAAAGTCTGGAATGCTTAGTGTGTTAACCCACTCCCCTTCTGAAACCTAGCGTTAGCAGACTTCCTCAAAGTTTTTCCCGCCTCATCCTTCTCTACGTGTAAATGATCTGCCAAATTAACTAAAGTGAATAAAAAAAAACATCACCCAACACAATAAGTGCAGGGGTGGAGGTGAGAACGACTTCACATTCGAGACACTTCGTATGCACACAAAGCGAAAGAATTCTCGAACGGATCGAAGATACCTTTGGAAGAAACCCATACAACCCCTTGAATGTCTGGAATGCTCATTGTGTTAGCCCACTCCCCTTCTGAAACCTAGCGTTAGCAGACTTCCTCAAAGGTTTTCCCGCCTCATCCTTCTGTACGTGTAAATTATCTGACAAATTAACTAAAGTGAATAAAAAAAACCTCACCCAGCACAATAAGTGCAGGGGTGGAGGTGAGAACGACTTCACATTCGAGACACTTCGTATGCAAACAAAGCGAAAGAATTCTCGAACGGATCGAAGACACCTTTGGAAGAATCCCATACAACCTCTTGAAATCCTGCAATGCTTAGAGTGTTAGCCCACTCCCCTTCTGAAACCTAGCGTTGGCAGAAATCCTCAAAGGCTTTCCCGCCTCATCCTTCTCTACGTGTAAATTATCTGCCAAATTAACTAAATTGAATAAAAAAACATCACCCAACACAATAAATGCAGGGGTGGAGGTGAGAACGACTTCACATTCGAGACACTTCGTATGCAAACAAAGCGAAAGAATTCTCGAACGGATCGAAGACACCTTTGGAAGAATCCCATACAACCTCTTGAATGTCTGGAATGCTTAGTGTGTTAGCCCACACCCCTTCTGAAACCTAGCGTTAGCAGACTTCCTCAAAGGTTTTCCCGCCTCATCCTTCTCTACGTGTAAATTATCTGCCAAATTAACTAAAGTGAATAAAAAAAAACATCACCCAACACAATAAGTGCAGGGGTGGAGGTGAGAACGACTTCACATTCGAGACACTTCGTATGCACACAAAGCGAAAGAATTCTCGAACGGATCGAAGACACCTTTGGAAGGATCCCATACAACCTCTTGAAAGTCTGGAATGCTTAGTGTGTTAACCCACTCCCCTTCTGAAACCTAGCGTTAGCAGTCTTCCTCAAAGTTTTTCCCGCCTCATCCTTCTCTACATGTAAATGATCTGCCAAATTAACTAAAGTGAATAAAAAAAAACATCACCCAACACAATAAGGTGTGGAGGTGAGAACGACTTCACATTCGAGACACTTCGTATGCACACAAAGCGAAAGAATTCTCGAACGGATCGAAGATACCTTTGGAAGAAACCCATACAACCCCTTGAATGTCTGGAATGCTCATTGTGTTAGCCCACTCCCCTTCTGAAACCTAGCGTTAGCAGACTACCTCAAAGGTTTTCCCGCCTCATCCTTCTCTACGTGTAAATGATCTGCCAAATTACCTAAAGTGAATAAAAAAAACATCACCCAACACAATAAGTGCAGGGGTGGAGGTGAGTAGGACTTCACATTCGAGACACTTCGTATGCAAACAAAGCGAAAGAATTCTCGAACGGATCGAAGACACCTTTGGAAGGATCCCATACAACCTCTTGAAAGTCTGGAATGCTTAGTGTCTTAACCCACTCCCCTTCAGAAACCTAGCGTTAGCAGACTTCCTCAAAGTTTTTCCCGCCTCATCCTTCTCTACGTGTAAATTAACTGCCAAATTAACTAAAGTGAATAAAAAAAACATCACCCAACACAATAAGTGCAGGGGTGGATGTGAGAACGACTTCACGTTCGAGACACTTCGTATGCAAACAAAGCGAAAGAATTCTCGAACGGATCGAAGACACCTTTGGAAGAATCCCATACAACCTCTTGAATGTCTGGAATGCTTAGTGTGTTAGCCCACTCCCCTTCTGAAACCTAGCGTTAGCAGACTTCCTCAAAGGTTTTCCCGCCTCATCCTTCTCTACGTGTAAATTATCTGCCAAATTAACTAAAGTGAATAAAAAAAAACATCAACCAACACAATAAGTGCAGGGGTGGAGGTGAGAACGACTTCACATTCGAGACACTTCGTATGCACACAAAGCGAAAGAATTCTCGAACGGATCGAAGATACCTTTGGAAGAAACCCATACAACCTCTTGAATGTCTGGAATGCTTAGTGTGTTAGCCCACTCCCCTTCTGAAACCTAGCGTTGGCAGAAATCCTCAAAAGTTTTCCCGCCTCAACCTTCTCTACGTGTAAATTATCTGCCAAATTAACTAAAGTGTATAAAAAAAAACATCACCCAACACAATAAGTGCAGGGGTGGAGGTGAGAACGACTTCACATTCGAGACACTTCGTATTCAAACAAAGCGAAAGAATTCTCGAACGGATCGAAGATCCCTTTGGAAGAATCCCATACAACCTCTTGAAATCCTGCAATGCTTAGAGTGTTATCCCACTCCCCTTCTGAAACATAGCGTTAGCAGACTTCCTCAAAGGTTTTCCCGCCTCATCCTTCTCTACGTGTAAATTATCTGCGAAATTAACTAAAGTGAATAAAAAAAACCTCACAGCACAATAAGTGCAGGGGTGGAGGTGAGAACGACTTCACATTCGAGACACTTCGTATGCAAACAAAGCGAAAGAATTCTCGAACGGATCGAAGACACCTTTGGAAGAATCCCATACAACCTCTTGAAATCCTGCAATGCTTAGAGTGTTAGCCCACTCCCCTTCTGAAACCTAGCGTTGGCAGAAATCCTCAAAGGCTTTCCCGCCTCATCCTTCTCTACGTGTAAATTATCTGCCAAATTAACTAAATTGAATAAAAAAACATCACCCAACACAATAAATGCAGGGGTGGAGGTGAGAACGACTTCACATTCGAGACACTTCGTATGCAAACAAAGCGAAAGAATTCTCGAACGGATCGAAGACACCTTTGGAAGAATCCCATACAACATTTTGAAATCCTACAATGCTTAGAGTGTTAGCCCCCTCCCCTTCTGAAACCTAGCGTTGGCAGAAATCCTCAAAGGTTTTCCCGCCTCATCCTTCTCTACGTGTAAATTAACTAAAGTGAATAAAAAAAAACATCACCCAACACAATAAGTGCAGGGGTGGAGGTGAGTACGACTTCACATTCGAGACACTTCGTATGCAAACAAAGCGAAAGAATTCTCGAACGGATCGAAGACACCTTTGGAAGGATCCCATACAACCTCTTGAAAGTCTGGAATGCTTAGTGTGTTAACCCACTCCCCTTCAGAAACCTAGCGTTAGCAGACTTCCTCAAAGTTTTTCCCGCCTCATCCTTCTCTACGTGTAAATTAATTGCCAAATTAACTAAAGTGAATAAAAAAAACATCACCCAACACAATAAGTGCAGGGGTGGATGTGAGAACGACTTCACGTTCGAGACACTTCGTATGCAAACAAAGCGAAAGAATTCTCGAACGGATCGAAGACACCTTTGGAAGAATCCCATACAACCTCTTGAATGTCTGGAATGCTTAGTGTGTTAGCCCACACCCCTTCTGAAACCTAGCGTTAGCAGACTTCCTCAAAGGTTTTCCCGCCTCATCCTTCTCTACGTGTAAATTATCTGCCAAATTAACTAAAGTGAATAAAAAAAAACATCACCCAACACAATAAGTGCAGGGGTAGAGGTGAGAACGACTTCACATTCGAGACACTTCGTATGCACACAAAGCGAAAGAATTCTCGAACGGATCGAAGACACCTTTGGAAGGATCCCATACAACCTCTTGAAAGTCTGGAATGCTTAGTGTGTTAACCCACTCCCCTTCTGAAACCTAGCGTTAGCAGACTTCCTCAAAGTTTTTCCCGCCTCATCCTTCTCTACGTGTAAATGATCTGCCAAATTAACTAAAGTGAATAAAAAAAAACATCACCCAACACAATAAGTGCAGGGGTGGAGGTGAGAACGACTTCACATTCGAGACACTTCGTATGCACACAAAGCGAAAGAATTCTCGAACGGATCGAAGATACCTTTGGAAGAAACCCATACAACCCCTTGAATGTCTGGAATGCTCATTGTGTTAGCCCACTCCCCTTCTGAAACCTAGCGTTAGCAGACTACCTCAAAGGTTTTCCCGCCTCATCCTTCTGTACGTGTAAATTATCTGACAAATTAAC
Source organism: Meta bourneti (assembly GCA_933210815.1). Taxonomy (NCBI): domain Eukaryota; kingdom Metazoa; phylum Arthropoda; class Arachnida; order Araneae; family Tetragnathidae; genus Meta; species Meta bourneti. The sequence continues at coordinate 21,900,504 of OW119931.1, forward strand.
TAAAGTGAATAAAAAAACCTCACCCAGCACAATAAGTGCAGGGGTGGAGGTGAGAACGACTTCACATTCGAGACACTTCGTATGCAAACAAAGCGAAGGAATTCTCGAACGGATCGAAGATACATTTGGAAGAATCCCATACAACCCCTTGAATATCTGGAATGCTTAGTGTGTTAGCCCACTCCCCTTCTGAAGCCTAGCGTTAGCAGACTTCCTCAAAGGTTTTCCCGCCTCATCCTTCTCTACGTGTAAATTATCTGCCAAATTAACTAAAGTGAATAAAAAAAAACATCACCCAACACAATAAATGCAGGGGTGGAGGTGAGAACGACTTCACATTCGAGACACTTCGTATGCAAACAAAGCGAAAGAATTCTCGAACGGATCGAAGACACCTTTGGAAGAATCCCATACAACCTCTTGAAATCCTGCAATGCTTAGAGTGTTAGCCCACTCCCCTTCTGAAACCTAGCGTTGGCAGAAATCCTCAAAGGCTTTCCCGCCTCATACTTCTCTACGTGTAAATTATCTGCCAAATTAACTAAATTGAATAAAAAAAACATCACCCAACACAATAAATGCAGGGGTGGAGGTGAGAACGACTTCACATTCGAGACACTTCGTATGCAAACAAAGCGAAAGAATTCTCGAACGGATCGAAGACACCTTTGGAAGAATCCCATACAACCTCTTGAATGTCTGGAATGCTTAGTGTGTTAGCCCACACCCCTTCTGAAACCTAGCGTTAGCAGACTTCCTCAAAGGTTTTCCCGCCTCATCCTTCTCTACGTGTAAATTATCTGCCAAATTAACTAAAGTGAATAAAAAAAAACATCACCCAACACAATAAGTGCAGGGGTGGAGGTGAGAACGACTTCACATTCGAGACACTTCGTATGCACACAAAGCGAAAGAATTCTCGAACGGATCGAAGACACCTTTGGAAGGATCCCATACAACCTCTTGAAAGTCTGGAATGCTTAGTGTGTTAACCCACTCCCCTTCTGAAACCTAGCGTTAGCAGTCTTCCTCAAAGTTTTTCCCGCCTCATCCTTCTCTACATGTAAATGATCTGCCAAATTAACTAAAGTGAATAAAAAAAAACATCACCCAACACAATAAGTGCAGGTGTGGAGGTGAGAACGACTTCACATTCGAGACACTTCGTATGCACACAAAGCGAAAGAATTCTCGAACGGATCGAAGATACCTTTGGAAGAAACCCATACAACCCCTTGAATGTCTGGAATGCTCATTGTGTTAGCCCACTCCCCTTCTGAAACCTAGCGTTAGCAGACTACCTCAAAGGTTTTCCCGCCTCATCCTTCTCTACGTGTAAATGATCTGCCAAATTACCTAAAGTGAATAAAAAAAACATCACCCAACACAATAAGTGCAGGGGTGGAGGTGAGTAGGACTTCACATTCGAGACACTTCGTATGCAAACAAAGCGAAAGAATTCTCGAACGGATCGAAGACACCTTTGGAAGGATCCCATACAACCTCTTGAAAGTCTGGAATGCTTAGTGTCTTAACCCACTCCCCTTCAGAAACCTAGCGTTAGCAGACTTCCTCAAAGTTTTTCCCGCCTCATCCTTCTCTACGTGTAAATTAACTGCCAAATTAACTAAAGTGAATAAAAAAAACATCACCCAACACAATAAGTGCAGGGGTGGATGTGAGAACGACTTCACGTTCGAGACACTTCGTATGCAAACAAAGCGAAAGAATTCTCGAACGGATCGAAGACACCTTTGGAAGAATCCCATACAACCTCTTGAATGTCTGGAATGCTTAGTGTGTTAGCCCACTCCCCTTCTGAAACCTAGCGTTAGCAGACTTCCTCAAAGGTTTTCCCGCCTCATCCTTCTCTACGTGTAAATTATCTGCCAAATTAACTAAAGTGAATAAAAAAAAACATCAACCAACACAATAAGTGCAGGGGTGGAGGTGAGAACGACTTCACATTCGAGACACTTCGTATGCACACAAAGCGAAAGAATTCTCGAACGGATCGAAGATACCTTTGGAAGAAACCCATACAACCTCTTGAATGTCTGGAATGCTTAGTGTGTTAGCCCACTCCCCTTCTGAAACCTAGCGTTGGCAGAAATCCTCAAAAGTTTTCCCGCCTCAACCTTCTCTACGTGTAAATTATCTGCCAAATTAACTAAAGTGTATAAAAAAAAACATCACCCAACACAATAAGTGCAGGGGTGGAGGTGAGAACGACTTCACATTCGAGACACTTCGTATTCAAACAAAGCGAAAGAATTCTCGAACGGATCGAAGATCCCTTTGGAAGAATCCCATACAACCTCTTGAAATCCTGCAATGCTTAGAGTGTTATCCCACTCCCCTTCTGAAACATAGCGTTAGCAGACTTCCTCAAAGGTTTTCCCGCCTCATCCTTCTCTACGTGTAAATTATCTGCGAAATTAACTAAAGTGAATAAAAAAAACCTCACAGCACAATAAGTGCAGGGGTGGAGGTGAGAACGACTTCACATTCGAGACACTTCGTATGCAAACAAAGCGAAAGAATTCTCGAACGGATCGAAGACACCTTTGGAAGAATCCCATACAACCTCTTGAAATCCTGCAATGCTTAGAGTGTTAGCCCACTCCCCTTCTGAAACCTAGCGTTGGCCGAAATCCTCAAAGGCTTTCCCGCCTCATCCTTCTCTACGTGTAAATTATCTGCCAAATTAACTAAATTGAATAAAAAAACATCACCCAACACAATAAATGCAGGGGTGGAGGTGAGAACGACTTCACATTCGAGACACTTCGTATGCAAACAAAGCGAAAGAATTCTCGAACGGATCGAAGACACCTTTGGAAGAATCCCATACAACATTTTGAAATCCTACAATGCTTAGAGTGTTAGCCCCCTCCCCTTCTGAAACCTAGCGTTGGCAGAAATCCTCAAAGGTTTTCCCGCCTCATCCTTCTCTACGTGTAAATTAACTAAAGTGAATAAAAAAAAACATCACCCAACACAATAAGTGCAGGGGTGGAGGTGAGTACGACTTCACATTCGAGACACTTCGTATGCAAACAAAGCGAAAGAATTCTCGAACGGATCGAAGACACCTTTGGAAGGATCCCATACAACCTCTTGAAAGTCTGGAATGCTTAGTGTGTTAACCCACTCCCCTTCAGAAACCTAGCGTTAGCAGACTTCCTCAAAGTTTTTCCCGCCTCATCCTTCTCTACGTGTAAATTAATTGCCAAATTAACTAAAGTGAATAAAAAAAACATCACCCAACACAATAAGTGCAGGGGTGGATGTGAGAACGACTTCACGTTCGAGACACTTCGTATGCAAACAAAGCGAAAGAATTCTCGAACGGATCGAAGACACCTTTGGAAGAATCCCATACAACCTCTTGAATGTCTGGAATGCTTAGTGTGTTAGCCCACACCCCTTCTGAAACCTAGCGTTAGCAGACTTCCTCAAAGGTTTTCCCGCCTCATCCTTCTCTACGTGTAAATTATCTGCCAAATTAACTAAAGTGAATAAAAAAAAACATCACCCAACACAATAAGTGCAGGGGTAGAGGTGAGAACGACTTCACATTCGAGACACTTCGTATGCACACAAAGCGAAAGAATTCTCGAACGGATCGAAGACACCTTTGGAAGGATCCCATACAACCTCTTGAAAGTCTGGAATGCTTAGTGTGTTAACCCACTCCCCTTCTGAAACCTAGCGTTAGCAGACTTCCTCAAAGTTTTTCCCGCCTCATCCTTCTCTACGTGTAAATGATCTGCCAAATTAACTAAAGTGAATAAAAAAAAACATCACCCAACACAATAAGTGCAGGGGTGGAGGTGAGAACGACTTCACATTCGAGACACTTCGTATGCAAACAAAGCGAAAGAATTCTCGAACGGATCGAAGACACCTTTGGAAGAATCCCATACAACCTCTTGAAATCCTGCAATGCTTAGAGTGTTAGCCCACTCCCCTTCTGAAACCTAGCGTTGGCAGAAATCCTCAAAGGCTTTCCCGCCTCATACTTCTCTACGTGTAAATTATCTGCCAAATTAACTAAATTGAATAAAAAAAACATCACCCAACACAATAAATGCAGGGGTGGAGGTGAGAACGACTTCACATTCGAGACACTTCGTATGCAAACAAAGCGAAAGAATTCTCGAACGGATCAGAGACACCTTTGGAAGGATCCCATACAACCTCTTGAAAGTCTGGAATGCTTAGTGTGTTAACCCACTCCCCTTCAGAAACCTAGCGTTGGCAGAAATCCTCAAAGGTTTTCCCGCCTCATCCTCCTCTACGTGTAAATTAACTGCCAAATTAACTAAAGTGAATAAAAAAAAACATCACCCAACACAATAAGTGCAGGGGTGGATGTGAGAACGACTTCACGTTCGAGACACTTCGTATGCAAACAAAGCGAAAGAATTCTCGAACGGATCGAAGACACCTTTGGAAGGATCCCATACAACCTCTTGAAAGTCTGGAATGCTTAGTGTGTTAACCCACTCCCCTTCTGAAACCTAGCGTTAGCAGACTTCCTCAAAGTTTTTCCCGCCTCATCCTTCTCTACGTGTAAATTATCTGACAAATTAACTAAAGAGAATAAAAAAAACATCACCCAGCACAATAAGTGCAGGGGTGGAGGTGAGAACGACTTCACATTCGAGACACTTCGTATGCAAACAAAGCGAAGGAATTCTCGAACGGATCGAAGATACATTTGGAAGAATCCATACAACCCCTTGAATATCTGGAATGCTTAGTGTGTTAGCCCACTCCCCTTCTGAAGCCTAGCGTGAGCAGACTTCCTCAAAGTTTTTCCCGCCTCATCCTTCTCTACGTGTAAATTATCTGCCAAATTAACTAAAGTGAATAAAAAAAAACATCACCCAACACAATATGTGCAGGGGTAGAGGTGAGAACGACTTCACATTCGAGACACTTCGTATGCACACAAAGCGAAAGAATTCTCGAACGGATCGAAGACACCTTTGGAAGGATCCCATACAACCTCTTGAAAGTCTGGAATGCTTAGTGTGTTAACCCACTCCCCTTCTGAAACCTAGCGTTAGCAGACTTCCTCAAAGTTTTTCCCGCCTCATCCTTCTCTACGTGTAAATGATCTGCCAAATTAACTAAAGTGAATAAAAAAAACATCACCCAACACAATAAGTGCAGGGGTGGAGGTGAGAACGACTTCACATTCGAGACACTTCGTATGCACACAAAGCGAAAGAATTCTCGAACGGATCGAAGATACCTTTGGAAGAAACCCATACAACCCCTTGAATATCTGGAATGCTTAGTGTGTTAGCCCACTCCCCTTCTGAAGCCTAGCGTTAGCAGACTTCCTCAAAGGTTTTCCCGCCTCATCCTTCTCTACGTGTAAATTATCTGCCAAATTAACTAAATTGAATAAAAAAAACATCACCCAACACAATAAATGCAGGGGTGGAGGTGAGAACGACTTCACATTCGAGACACTTCGTATGCAAACAAAGCGAAAGAATTCTCGAACGGATCAGAGACACCTTTGGAAGGATCCCATACAACCTCTTGAAAGTCTGGAATGCTTAGTGTGTTAACCCACTCCCCTTCAGAAACCTAGCGTTGGCAGAAATCCTCAAAGGTTTTCCCGCCTCATCCTTCTCTACGTGTAAATTAACTGCCAAATTAACTAAAGTGAATAAAAAAAAACATCACCCAACACAATAAGTGCAGGGGTGGATGTGAGAACGACTTCACGTTCGAGACACTTCGTATGCAAACAAAGCGAAAGAATTCTCGAACGGATCGAAGACACCTTTGGAAGGATCCCATACAACCTCTTGAAAGTCTGGAATGCTTAGTGTGTTAACCCACTCCCCTTCTGAAACCTAGCGTTAGCAGACTTCCTCAAAGTTTTTCCCGCCTCATCCTTCTCTACGTGTAAATTATCTGACAAATTAACTAAAGTGAATAAAAAAAACATCACCCAGCACAATAAGTGCAGGGGTGGAGGTGAGAACGACTTCACATTCGAGACACTTCGTATGCAAACAAAGCGAAGGAATTCTCGAACGGATCGAAGATACATTTGGAAGAATCCATACAACCCCTTGAATATCTGGAATGCTTAGTGTGTTAGCCCACTCCCCTTCTGAAGCCTAGCGTGAGCAGACTTCCTCAAAGTTTTTCCCGCCTCATCCTTCTCTACGTGTAAATTATCTGCCAAATTAACTAAAGTGAATAAAAAAAAACATCACCCAACACAATAAGTGCAGGGGTGGATGTGAGAACGACTTCACGTTCGAGACACTTCGTATGCAAACAAAGCGAAAGAATTCTCGAACGGATCGAAGACACCTTTGGAAGGATCCCATACAACCTCTTGAATGTCTGGAATGCTCATTGTGTTAGCCCACTCCCCTTCTGAAACCTAGCGTTAGCAGACTACCTCAAAGGTTTTCCCGCCTCATCCTTCTGTACGTGTAAATTATCTGACAAATTAACTAAAGTGAATAAAAAAAACCTCACCCAGCACAATAAGTGCAGGGGTGGAGGTGAGAACGACTTCACATTCGAGACACTTCGTATCCAAACAAAGCGAAGGAATTCTCGAACGGATCGAAGATACATTTGGAAGAATCCCATACATGGGAATAATCCCAACCCCTTGAATATCTGGAATGCTTAGTGTGTTAGCCCACTCCCCTTCTGAAGCCTAGCGTTAGCAGACTTCCTCAAAGGTTTTCCCGCCTCATCCTTCTCTACGTGTAAATTATCTGCCAAATTAACTAAAGTGAATAAAAAAAAACATCACCCAACACAATAAATGCAGGGGTGGAGGTGAGAACGACTTCACATTCGAGACACTTCATATGCAAACAAAGCGAAAGAATTCTCGAACGGATCAGAGACACCTTTGGAAGGATCCCATACAACCTCTTGAAAGTCTGGAATGCTTAGTGTGTTAACCCACTCCCCTTCAGAAACCTAGCGTTGGCAGAAATCCTCAAAGGTTTTCCCGCCTCATCCTTCTCTACGTGTAAATTAACTGCCAAATTAACTAAAGTGAATAAAAAAAAACATCACCCAACACAATAAGTGCAGGGGTGGATGTGAGAACGACTTCACGTTCGAGACACTTCGTATGCAAACAAAGCGAAAGAATTCTCGAACGGATCGAAGACACCTTTGGAAGGATCCCATACAACCTCTTGAATGTCTGGAATGCTCATTGTGTTAGCCCACTCCCCTTCTGAAACCTAGCGTTAGCAGACTACCTCAAAGGTTTTCCCGCCTCATCCTTCTGTACGTGTAAATTATCTGACAAATTAACTAAAGTGAATAAAAAAAACCTCACCCAGCACAATAAGTGCAGGGGTGGAGGTGAGAACGACTTCACATTCGAGACACTTCGTATCCAAACAAAGCGAAGGAATTCTCGAACGGATCGAAGATACATTTGGAAGAATCCCATACAACCCCTTGAATATCTGGAATGCTTAGTGTGTTAGCCCACTCCCCTTCTGAAGCCTAGCGTTAGCAGACTTCCTCAAAGGTTTTCCCGCCTCATCCTTCTCTACGTGTAAATTATCTGCCAAATTAACTAAAGTGAATAAAAAAAAACATCACCCAACACAATAAATGCAGGGGTGGAGGTGAGAACGACTTCACATTCGAGACACTTCGTATGCAAACAAAGCGAAAGAATTCTCGAACGGATCGAAGACACCTTTGGAAGAATCCCATACAACCTCTTGAAATCCTGCAATGCTTAGAGTGTTAGCCCACTCCCCTTCTGAAACCTAGCGTTGGCAGAAATCCTCAAAGGCTTTCCCGCCTCATACTTCTCTACGTGTAAATTATCTGCCAAATTAACTAAATTGAATAAAAAAAACATCACCCAACACAATAAATGCAGGGGTGGAGGTGAGAACGACTTCACATTCGAGACACTTCGTATGCACACAAAGCGAAAGAATTCTCGAACGGATCAGAGACACCTTTGGAAGGATCCCATACAACCTCTTGAAAGTCTGGAATGCTTAGTGTGTTAACCCACTCCCCTTCTGAAACCTAGCGTTGGCAGAAATCCTCAAAGGTTTTCCCGCCTCATCCTTCTCTACGTGTAAATTAACTGCCAAATTAACTAAAGTGAATAAAAAAAAACATCACCCAACACAATAAGTGCAGGGGTGGATGTGAGAACGACTTCACGTTCGAGACACTTCGTATGCAAACAAAGCGAAAGAATTCTCGAACGGATCGAAGACACCTTTGGAAGGATCCCATACAACCTCTTGAAAGTCTGGAATGCTTAGTGTGTTAACCCACTCCCCTTCTGAAACCTAGCGTTAGCAGACTTCCTCAAAGTTTTTCCCGCCTCATCCTTCTCTACGTGTAAATTATCTGACAAATTAACTAAAGAGAATAAAAAAAACATCACCCAGCACAATAAGTGCAGGGGTGGAGGTGAGAACGACTTCACATTCGAGACACTTCGTATGCAAACAAAGCGAAGGAATTCTCGAACGGATCGAAGATACATTTGGAAGAATCCATACAACCCCTTGAATATCTGGAATGCTTAGTGTGTTAGCCCACTCCCCTTCTGAAGCCTAGCGTGAGCAGACTTCCTCAAAGTTTTTCCCGCCTCATCCTTCTCTACGTGTAAATTATCTGCCAAATTAACTAAAGTGAATAAAAAAAAACATCACCCAACACAATAAGTGCAGGGGTAGAGGTGAGAACGACTTCACATTCGAGACACTTCGTATGCACACAAAGCGAAAGAATTCTCGAACGGATCGAAGACACCTTTGGAAGGATCCCATACAACCTCTTGAAAGTCTGGAATGCTTAGTGTGTTAACCCACTCCCCTTCTGAAACCTAGCGTTAGCAGACTTCCTCAAAGTTTTTCCCGCCTCATCCTTCTCTACGTGTAAATGATCTGCCAAATTAACTAAAGTGAATAAAAAAAAACATCACCCAACACAATAAGTGCAGGGATGGAATTGAGAACGACTTCACATTCGAGACACTTCGTATGCACACAAAGCGAAAGAATTCTCGAACGGATCGAAGACACCTTTGGAAGAAACCCATACAACCCCTTGAAAGTCTGGAATGCTTAGAGTGTTAGCCCTCTCCCCTTCTGAAACCTAGCGTTAGCAGACTTCCTCAAAGGTTTTCCCGCCTCATCTTTCTCTACGTGTAAATTATCTGCCAAATTAACTAAAGTGAATAAAAAAAAACATCACCCAACACAATAAATGCAGGGGTGGAGGTGAGAACGACTTCACATTCGAGACACTTCGTATGCACAGAAAGCGAAAGAATTCTCGAACGGATCAGAGACACCTTTGGAAGAATCCCATACAACCTTTTGAAATCCTACAATGCTTAGAGTGTTAGCCCCCTCCCCTTCTGAAACCTAGCTTTGGCAGAAATCCTCAAAGGTTTTCCCGCCTCATCCTTCTCTACGTGTAAATTAACTGCCAAATTAACTAAAGTGAATAAAAAAAACATCACCCAACACAATAAGTGCAGGGGTGGAGGTGAGTACGACTTCACATTCGAGACACCTCGTATGCAAACTAAGCGAAAGAATTCTCGAACGGATCGAAGACACCTTTGGAAGAATCCCATACCTCTTGAATGTTTGGAATGCTTAGTGTGTTAGCCCACTCCCCTTCTGAAACCTAGCGTTGGCAGAAATCCTCAAAGATTTTCCCGCCTCATCCTTCTCTACATGTAAATTATCTGCCAAATTAACTAAAGTGAATAAAAAAAACCTCACCCAACACAATAAGTGCAGGGGTGGAGGTGAGAACGACTTCACATTCGAGACGCTTCTTATGCAAACAAAGCGAAAGAATTCTCGAACGGATCGAAGACTTCTTACAAGCAGACCCATCTCGCGTGATTCCATAAAAATATACACAAGGGAAAATCAAAGAATCTTTTCTGCCAAGAAGTAATAATACAAATTTAAGTAAACCGTGTCTATGTAACCTTAAATACATCCCATCCCAGAAGTTCAAAGGTTTCTAGGTGGGTAGTGGAATTAACGTCGCACTGGGTCCACACGACGAGCTATCGGTGTCGGGTGTAGGATCAAACCCGAAGAGAAAGATCTTATGACACGTCCTTTTTTTTAATCGTAGTCAGATGACGAGGTCAATCCTAAGCTGGCACCTTATATTTCAAACTCCCACGCCAACGTGAGAACATTTGTAGCCACGCGATTTGACAAGTAATAGTCTGACTAGTCAGTACATGACACTATCTTGGACCTAGTGTCGAACTCGCAACTCTCCGGTTCCTAATCCGCTAATGTTCCAACAGGGCTACCTTTTGAAGCTCAGATGCCAATTCGGCACAAGTTGATACAATAACCGGACTTCTGACTGAACTTGTTGCCCCTTTTTCACCTAATTCCGAGAAATGGACATTCGCCACCTATAAATTTATACTGTGTCTGGACCGATATTGAGTCTAGAAGACGGATGGTCACATAACTCTTTCTCTGTCTTGTCTTGCCTTTCCTTATCAATTTTAGGCGCAGCTTGTCAACTTTTGGACCTTGCGCCATAAAACCTCAAAATCCAATCCAATCCTCAATTTTACGTATTGTTTGTGCGTGTGTGTAACATTTTGCTTTCAGCTTGCCATTGGATGGTTTGTTTGGAGGTTTTATGATGCAAGGGCTATATTTGGCTATGCTGCGCCAGACATAAAACATACATCAAGTAAGAGACACGCACAAAGAAAGCTTTACTGCACAGAAAAGAGAAATATACCCAGGGAGGAATGCACCTGGCCCGCCTACAACTCGAAGGTCGCTTGCGCAGTGGGCATACCCACTGAGCCCCGATGGCCCCTCTTTCCATTGGCAATAAAAAACCTTTTACGTAGGTTAGGTAGGTATTTAATTAACGTCGCACTGGAGCAACACAACGGGATATTGGTGACGGTCCGGGATCAATCCCAAAGGGAGGGGGGGGGGTATTTCAATTAACGTCACACTAGAGCAACACAACGGGCTATTGGTGACGGTCCGGGATCAATCCCAAAGGGAAAGATCCGAGGACAACACCACGTAATTTTGAACCACGGTCAGATGACGAGGCAACACCTGAGCTGGCACCCCACTCTCCAAACTTCCACACCACGCCAACGTGAGGACATTTGAGGCCACGACAGATTTAACGTGCACCAGCCCCCTTTGTACACGACGGTGTTTGGCTGGATTCGAACTCGCAACCCTTCGGTTGCTAGTCCGTTACTCTTCCAACCGGGCCACCGCGGCCCATCCCAAAGGGAAAGATCCGAGGACAACACCACGTAATTTTGAATCACGGTCAGATGACGAGAACAATAGAAAGATTTAACTATTGAAGAACCCGAAGTTTATTTTTGAAAAAAACCAAACGGATTGTAAATGATCATCTTGGATTTAAATAAGAAAGTTTTATTTGTGAAAGATAAAACAAAACGCAATCGCAAATATCCGAAGTCAAAATGATAAAATTCTCATTTCAATCGATCGCTGCTAACTATATAGTACAATTTGGAGTTTGGTTTTAGAAATTTAGTAGTTTGAGTAATAGCGAAAATCTCTAAGATGTCCAATTATCGTAGACTTGCGGTTTTTCATTTAAAACAGCCAGAAAAACTTACCAAGTCTCTTAACACGAACTCACAATTGTATGTATCTTGATTCTAGAATACAATGACATTGAACACTTTTCACGCGCAGTACATCTCGAGTACTGAGTTTTTTTAAGTTGCAGAGGTTATTGGTTAAACAGAAGATATTTTCTTAATTTAATTTACGAAAGAGAACATACTACATTTCGGATACACGTGGAACGAATTATTTTCAAAATGCAGATACAAAAAAGCAAACGTACGAATCGTAAATCTGCTAAGAATTTTACGAAAATGAAATACAAATTAAATTTGAAAACCAAGTCTAAATGCAATTTTAGAAATGGAAAACGTTTCGAAACGAATATAAAAAAATGAGCAATAACCTCTTGAAGCACAAAATGGCGACCAGAATTCCACGAGACACTAACGCCAACTAATCGTACTAGCAAACATCTAACCCATTTGGCATGCTTGGAGCGTAAAAACTAGACTTCAAAGTGCACCATTTGCTGTTCCTGTATTAGGCATGTTTTTAGTTAAGGTTAAGGTATTTTAATTAACACGACGGGATACTGGCAGCGGTCCATGTAGGTATTTTAATTAACGTCTCACTGGAGCAACACAACGGTCTATAGGTGACGATCCGGGATCAATCCCCAATAGAAAAATCCGAGATCAGATGCCGAGGCAACAGCTGAGTGGCACCCCACTCTCCGAACTTCCACACCACGCTGGCCCGGTTAACGGACTAGAAACCGGAGGGTTGCGAGTTCGAATCCAGCCAAAATACCGTCGTGTACAAAGGGGGCTGGTGCACGTTAAATCTGTCGTTGCCTCAAATGTACTCACATTGGCGTGGGTTGCCTCGTCATCTGATCGTGGTTCAAAATGACGTGTTGTCCTCGGGTCTTTCCCTTTGGTATTGATCCCGGACCGTCACCAACAGCCCGTTGTGTTGCTCCAGTGTGACGTTAATTGGCGACGGTCCGGGAGCAAACCTGAAGGGAAAGATCCGATGCGCACTGGTGCAACACATAGGGTTATTGGCTAAAAGTAGCAGAATAAAATAGCATGGGATTTTCCGTGCAGACCAACAAACCAGACGGTTTGCAAAGATTTTAATAGATGCTATCGCATGAAACATATCGAGATTACATTAAAATGTAGTTTATGGCCGCTTTAGCGACGTTTAATCCAATTGGTAGATATTTAAATAACGTCGCACTGGAGCAAAACAACGGGCTACTGACAACCCCCGAAGGGAATGACAGCATCACGTAATTTTGAACCACGGTGTTTAATCTAATTGGGACTCACATCCATTAATTCGAAATTCTCTCTTATCCCCATTTTTCTTGGGTAGAACTCTAGTGATTGCAAAATCGGTTAACCGATCCAAATTTCGAGGGCCGCGGTGGCCCGGTTGAAAGAGTAACGGACTAGCAACCGAAGGGTTGCGAGTTCGAATCCAGCCAAACACCGTCGTGTACAAAGGGGGCTGGTGCACGTTAAATCTGTCGTGGCCTCAAATGTCCTCACGTTGGCGTGGTGTGGAAGTTTGGAGAGTGGGGTGCCAGCTCAGGTGTTGCATCGTCATCTGACCGTGGTTCAAAATTACGTGGTGTTGTCCTCGGATCTTTCAGTCTGGGATTGATCCCGGACCGTCACCAATAGCCCATTGTGTTGCTCCAGTGACGTTAATTGAAAATACCAATACCGATCCAAATTTCGAAAAACTGGTTTTATGCATTGGCAATCCATAAGATAAACTCACCACAAGGTATACCATACTACGCACACTGATGCAAACTAAATTTTTGTGTTTACTACCCTATCACAATAAAAATTCAATATTATTACATGTCTGGTATTAATGCCACATGAGTCGCATCACTTTCGTGTGACCAATCATAACATGTAGGATTCTCAGCATCAGTACCAATGAGCCAGACAGTGGATCCCCATTGGTACCAATAAAATCTAAAAATATAAAGAAATTTATATCACATATCATTTAGGAAGCAGCTCAACTCGGCTACCACTGCCGCAAACAATAAACAATTATACTATCAAAACCCTTCCTACTCCAGTGACCAAAGTAGACTTTCAACGCCTCGGCCGGCTGCCTGAGCGTAATGCCACAATCTCATTGTCAATTACTGCTGTCCAATTGATAATTCCGATTTGAAGAATTATTAGTTTTGTTTGCTCAATCTTTTGTAGCTTATGAGGAACATATTTATTCAGAAATAAGAGGAAGATGTACTTCACAAACTTGATTTTGCAATTGTACACCGGCTAGAAATAAAAATAAAATATTTTTTTTATTTCAACCCATAGTAGTGCATGGCCAGTCATATTTTCGAGGAGTCTAAACGTAGACGCGAAAAATGTAATGAAAAAATGTGTTGGTGGTTCAAAAGGTGCAACACATACACACCTAAAAACAGCATAATATTTCCATTTTGTCGACAGAAATAACAAAATATTTTAATAATCTAGTTGATGACACGTTTCCAGCAATTTTATCAAGAATGACCGCCGTGTTGGATTGATTTCCTTTTTCCGCATCTCTCCCCATTGCAAGTGGATTTCAAAATATTAGCAGATACTAAGGCACCATCCAATTTTAATGCCGCACTTAAAACCGAAGGTAAAAATTGGTTAGATGCCATGAATGAAGAAATAAAAATAATGAGACAACGTAATGTTTGGGAATTGGTTCCTAAACCTAATAACGCGAAAGTATTAGGAAACAGGCGGGGATTACGATTCTACGAAAGTTAAGATTGGTTGTTTTTTAAACCCTTAAAAAACTTGTCCGAACGCAGTAAATCCGATTCTCCTTAACCTAGTAAGAAAAGGAAAACGATATCTTTGGAATGTAAACCTAACATTATCAAGGATTTTGATAGCAGAATGAAAATTTGTGAATTGTAGATAAAGAATTCTCGATGCGGTGAAAATAAGGTATTAGCTTGCTACGAAGAAATTCTGCGTAAAAAAAAAGGCAAATTTATATGCAGTTGCGATTTTCGTCGGACCTACCTATCGCGTAACTTCGTGGTATTACTGTACTTATATGGTTCTGTTCCAGCACTAAGTTTATGTCTTTAAGAAATTCAAGACACGTACGTGTTTCTTTCGCTCGCAATTGAAATTGACGGCTATTAGCGGCGGTCAGTTATACCAAACCCAAGGGAAAGATCGAGGACAATTCCACGTAATTTTGAACCTGTCAGATGACGAAAAAATTATAATTCGCGACTTTTGTCAATTTAATATTTAGAAAAACACTGGTGAAAGGGATCAAATGTTATACAAAAGTGGAACACAGCAATGGAATGTAAAAAATGTGCTGGAATTAGTTGAAAGAACTGATGTGATTGCGATAAATGAAGACGCAGTCGAAGCCTTAAATAAGAGCTATGAAACCATCTTTTGATGCTAAATAAGCTGAAATGTTCAGAAAAAATTAGTGAATCGTATTGGAATGTTTAGGTCAGAGTAACTTGGATTCCGAAAACAGTATATAAAAAATAAGGAAGCACACGCCGATTTTTAGAAAAAATAAGCTAACTTTACAGGGACTATGTCCAACAGCAAAGACAAGAGGGCTATGTTAAATATTCCTTTACGAATTTAATATAGAATTTCATAATCCAAAAAAAGAGATCAATGTGATCATCGTGCGATGTATGAAAAGTCGGGGCGATTATAAAGAGAAACTTGGCGTCGCGACTTGTTACGTGTGGAATGAAACAGAAGGGAAACGGGGAACTAAGGAAATAGGCACTTGCATTTTTAAGTTGCTAGAAATACTAGAATGTGAATCAAGGGACATATTCAGAATGAAAACGAGTATTCATTCATTGAAGGCCAAGCCAAGAAAGCTCTGAAAAGTGGCCCTATCTTCCATCCATCGCAGTTACCTTAAAGGTTGTGCGAAAAAAAACCCGACAACCCGTATAAATTTATCGAACTAAATCAGATTTTTACATCAAGGCGTTACCTCAAAAATTTTTGCAAACATTCAAGGTGAAAGACTTAAGGTAATCTGCCTACCTTCGTGGGTCATTTTTTGAAATTACTTAAATTTTATGATTAAACATAACATAAAACTAGAAACAGCATATAACATAAGCATCTGATAATTCGTAGATAGAAAAATAAGGTAAAAGTTATAGTAAAATATGCCGATACGCAGAATGATATAACTGCAAAAGTAATCATTATATGTTTCGTAAATTTGATGTTTATAATGAACTTCAGGGAAGACTATTATCATGGTGATTACATATATCTCTGAAGTTATGGGAACTCGATTACAATATTTTGAATTCCCTAAACTTTGCGCAAGTCATGAATTAAGACTAAACTAGAAAATATAACCATGGCTGTAGTCTACTCCCTGTAAATATTTGTGCAACATGCCAACAAAATTTTAAAGCATTTGAACTTTAACTTTTTTGAGTTATGCTAATTTGCGTTAATCTATGTTTTGAAAAATTTGATTTTTAAAGGCAGGCAGATACCTTAAGTGATCAAATTAAAAAGTGGCGAAAAAGTAATGTTCACAAAGGAGGCCTATGGGTTGGGTTGGAGGACAAGGAACAAAAAAATTTAGTACAAATTGTATCAGTCTGGCTGCCGCTTAGTGAAAAGGTCTAACATTACTAAAACTTACAACAATTAATGTCATTAAAATGAGTTTTTTTGACGTGTATTTTTTTGTAATTTTTCAATTAAACGTCTTAGTTCTAAATCTAAAATAGCGTGATCACTACTCAATGACCTAGTGTTTGGCTCAAAACTACAAGTTTAAAATTTTTCAAAAGGACAAATTAACAAAAACTAAATTACACATTTACAAATTGCTTTGCAAAAACAACTTCGAAGTTGAAAAATTTACGAATACATTATCACTATATTTTGAGAGAATCGATTCAAGACTTCTAATGATTATGCAGTTTTTATGTCGGTTTTAGGTGCAACCTAAAGTTTTAAAAAACGTCCGACAAATCTGAATTATTCTCAGGTCATTTGCACTTGCATAGCAAACATTTAATTCTCGAATCGTTTTCACTTGCACAATTGATTTTAAGCAGATGGTCACTGATTGGAATTCAACCACAACCCACAGGTTAAGAACTACT
This sequence comes from Meta bourneti, assembly GCA_933210815.1. NCBI lineage: Eukaryota > Metazoa > Arthropoda > Arachnida > Araneae > Tetragnathidae > Meta > Meta bourneti. The sequence continues at coordinate 21,917,307 of OW119931.1, forward strand.
TATTGGAGAAACATGGCATTCGGAATACCCCATCCGGGAAAAGACAGGGCATCTCCTGGATGAAACAGAGTACACACTACCGGGTAGCCCCCGGCTCGATGAAGCTTTATTATACTTCTACGAGGGGTGTTCAAATGAAAAGGTACGAAACGACACTGGGTATAATTGAAGTCTTTATTCAAAAGTAATCACCAGAGGCCTGAGCACAACTATCCCACTGTTTCACGAGCCGAAGGATTCCCTGTTCCCAGAATTCCTGTGGTTGTGACAAGAGCCAGTCCTCCACTGTGTCCTTCAGTTCGTCGTCCGAGTTGAAGCGCTTCCCTTTGAGATGTTTTTTAGCGGACAAAACAGATGGAAGTCGCAGGGCGATATGTCCGGGCTGCAGGGCGGATGCTCAAGCTGCTCCCTCTTGAACTTGGCCAGTACACTTTGTGTGACCCTGGAGACGTGTGGACGCGCGTCATCGTGGAGCAGAATCCCTCCGTGAGCAGCCCAGGCCGTTTGCTCTTGATGAACAGTAGGCTACGGAGTGTCTCACCTACCGGTTTAACACCTTCCACAATCAGAAATCTGATAACACCTCGCTGCTCCTCAATCGTTGAACTTTGCAATGTGAACGCCATGATGTCCTCACACGCACTGCCGCATCAATTGGACGGAACACACAACTGCCTGCTTCTCTCCTGCGTCATGTGCGGGCACCAGCTCGTTCATTCGCGTCCCTAGATGTCTCACTACGTTATCCCAAAGCGGCATATTCAAATTTCAACCGGTTTGGTTGTTACGACGTTTCGTACCTTTTCATTTGAACACCCCTCGTACTTCAAGTACTTTCAAAATGTAAATCGTGTCAAATGGGGACCACACCTCGTAGGGTAGGTTTGCCCATTAAGATGATAGAAGAGTATAAATTGTATAGGAAAAGTCGATGAGACGCAGGATACTCTGGTTTTGTGGTTCAGTTCGTAAATGGATGCAGTCCGAGTTCTTTAACGTCGCTGAACAGTTGAGTGTATTCAAGGTCCAGAACAAGGAGGAAAGAGATGATGTTGGTCATTTTGGGACGAAGTCGGTGTCCATCAGTGAAGAAGCAGCAGCCTTTCACTTTTCCACAACTTGTTGATGGATCGGCATAACAAATACCGCTGAATTGATCACGTATGCTCCATGACGTTTCTGAAAAAGTGAATGAGCAAGTAAGACCACTAACTCAAAAAAAAAAGTATTGCGGTTAATACATTAAAACTGTTTTTGTGCTCATAGAAATAAGTCATATTATTGATAGAAATATGCGATTTTTTCACATTTGTGAAAGTTGAATGCGTGTAATGAGTTTCCGAGACACTCAAAAAAACATTTAAATTACATACTGTGAGGATGTGCAAACGGTATCGCCCCAATGGAGGCCAAGAGCCTGGTTGAAGAATTCATGACCGGAAAGGGGAGGTGCCATCTTCCCCCGTCGAAAACGATTTTGTTGACAAATGCGCGGGGGAGACTGACGTCACGACTGCTCGCTAGCGATTTTTTTCGAGAGGGAAGGGAAAACTCGCTTGAGAACGGGGAGATTGCAATGTGTGATGCGATGAGCTAGACTGCTAATTTTTGTCTCCTATCCCTTGTAAATACATACATACATATATATATATACATACATATGTATGTATACATATATATATATACATACATATATATATATATATACATACATATATATATATACATACATATATATATATACATACATATATATATATATTGAAGTTAAAATAAACGTGAATGTCTTAAAATTGGCAGTTGATTTTCTTTCTCCACTCTGGGTTCAACCTAATGGATAAATATTTTTAAATATTTCCGTGGAAACGGAAATATATGGCAATTCCGTTGGGCGATCGGTCCAAGGTGTAAGTTCAGACGACTAAGCTCGGGTCTCCACGCTACCTATCCCGACATAAGATGGTGCCAGCGGTAAAGATGATGTACCCGCAGTGGTAAAGATCGATGTACCGGTAAAGATTGATGAACCGGAAGCAGTAAAGATTGACGAACCGGGAGCGGTAAAGTTTGATGAGCCGGAAGCGGTAAGGATGATGAACCGGGAACAGTAAAGATTGGACCAGAGACGAGAAATTCCGAGGAATCCTGTTGAAGCAGACGAACCGGGAACAGTAAAGATTGGACCAGAGACGAGAAATCCTGAGGAAACGGACGGCGAGGCTACGCGAAGTCCTGGTGAAGCAGACGAACCGGGTGAGTGTTGTTTACCCTTTCTTTTAAGAGCACCAGGAGTGGCAGAAGGTATTTTTAAAGCACGACAGTGCTGGAATTTCAGAGTTACGAATTGAGCGTTAACTCATGTGACACGTCAGTGTTATTGTTTACATGTCATTGTTATTGTTATCAGTTTAGGATGAACCATTATTTTTCTCTGTAAACAATTGTGATATATGCTAGGGGTAGTCGATCAGTAGCTGAAAAGGGTTTTTATTTTAATGGTCTTTTAGTTAATACCAGTTAGAAAGGAAACTATATTAGTGAATATGGCTTTTTGGGGAAAATAATAAGTGCGATCTATTTACCTTAGCATTGGAGTTAGGGGAAACTCCTGATCCAAATATTAAAGTTATAGGACTGAAAGATCTCATAACAGGAAGTAAGTCATATGAAGTCGAATTCGTGATGGAGATGCTTGAAACGATAGTGAGTTCACGAAAGGAGAGAGAAGAGAAGGAGAGAGAAGAGGAAAAGGAGAGAAAGAGACAACAAAGAGAATTTGAGCTAGAAAAGTTAAGGATAGAAGCCGGAATAAGGATAAGCAATGATTCCATGGAAGGAAGTAGTCCTACCGATATACATGTCGACATGACGAAATACATGCCCAAATTCCAAATGAAAGAGGGTGATATCCTTTTATACCTCTCCTGTTCGAAAGTCAAGCTAGGCGGAGGAAAATTGATGAAAGAAATTGGGTATCATGTCTTTTGACCCTAATGCCTTTAGAGATAATAGAATTGATTGCGAGGGTTTCGGAAGAGGGATTAGAAGATTATGAACATATTAAAGACCTCTTGTTAAAGTTTAAGATGAATCCAGAGGGATTTCGCCAGTTCATTCAACACCGAAAAAGTCCTGATAAAACTTGGCAAGATTTTCTCATGAGGTAACCAATTATTTTCAAGGATGAATCGAAGGACTTGGTATCTCCGATTTTGAGAGTCTGAAGGAATTGATGATAGCCAATCAAGTCAAGAAAAGAGTGCCACAGGAAGCCAGGGACCATTTTATCGATGAATGGGGGAAAATATCAAAACCTTCATTGCTGGCTGAAAAGATAGACGAATACGAATGTGTTCGTAGAACATACAAGAAACGTATGCAACTCAATATTACAAGAACTTGGAAGGAGACTTGTTTATGAGCAACCCACAAAGCAAGAAAATGCCTCACAAAATTTGAAATCTTATGAGATTAAGAAATCAAAACCCAATACAAAGCAGAAACCTTCCACAATCCTCCTTTACCCAAAATCGAAAATTGAAGATTCTCAAGGCACAATAGAAAACATCGTGAAAAGCATATTAGGCCTTCAAAACAACAAATAAAGGTAAAAAAGACAAGACCATTGCAAAATAATGGAATTGCTGTAGTTTGCAACGGAGAAGATGTTGAAAAGCTGCTGGAATGTATAAACAGTAATTGCGTTTTAAATAATTTAATCCAATTCAGAAAACCTGCAGTTAGAACACCAAGACTAAAAATATTTGGATTGCCGAAAGAAACAGAAGATGGAGATAGTCGCATCTATTTGTACAGAAATGAAAGCATTACCAGAAGAGGTACAAATTAAATTCAAAATTAAAACCAATGAAGATAAAATTCATTGCATTGTGTCGTTACCAGCCCCACAATTCAAGCACCTAAAATCAAGGGGAAAGATCAGCATTGGATGGTCAACATACAATGTTAAAGAACATTTTAATATCAAGAGGTGCTATAGGTGCCAAATTTATGGCCACACTCAAAACAATTGCCATACTCACAAAATATACTGTGCTCATTGTTCTGGCCCACATAAAACAGTTGAATGCAAAAGCCAATCTCTCAAATGCATCAACTGTTGGGAGCAAGTGGAAAAATATGGAGCCAATATAAACATGGCTCACTCTTCAGCAGATGTTATATATCCATGCTATCAAGAAGTCAAAATATTCAAAAAGACAATTTCCTATTAAAATGTCACACCACACATCAACTCAATTCATAAGTACATAAATTCGTACCCATATTGACATTCGTTCAAATAAACCTAAGGAAAGCAAGAGCTCCAACAAACCAACTCTTGTTTATGACAGAGAAATATGAACCAGATGTGATTTTGGTACAAGAGCCATATGTAAAGGAAAATAAAATCATAGGAATACCCGGTTCGTGGATACACTGGATCACGAAAAATAAAAAAGCAGGGATTATAATAACTAATAGAAATCTGCATCCAGCTATTATTGCAATTACCGATAACACGGTGGTGGTTAAAATTGAAAATATTAACGGGCCTCTAATGGTTTTTTCAGCTTACTCATCACCTCAAGACGACCGTAACGTAACTCTTCAAGAACTCAGCGAAAATGTTAGGAAAGGTGGAAATGAATACTTTTTAATTGGTGGCGATTAAAATGCTCATAGCATCAACTGGGGGTACGACCACCTAAACTCTAGAGGGTCAGAACTACTGGAATTCATACACGAACATAAACTACAGATCCTCAACGATCCCAAATCACCTCCAACCTTTAACAACAACATGAATGTGGGTTGGCCGGACATTACTTTGGTGTCTCACCCAAAACTATCGAATCAGTGCGGCTGGGAAGTACTGGATGAGGAAACACTGAGTGACCACATGTACGTCAGAACAGTTATCTCATCGGTAAGAAAATCATCGACGTACACCAGGTACAAAACAGCCTTTGGAGGACACACAAAATTCGCACTCAACTTCGAAAAGGATGCAGCCCGAATATATAGAGACATTGCCAAATGCTCAGAGCCAGAAACATTGGACAAAATAACTGAGGACTTGCAAAATTCTATCACCACAGCCTGCAATAAGGCATTCAGGAAAAAGAAATTTTCCTACAATAATACCAAACCTGTTTGGTGGAACCAGGAGCTACAGATCAAAAAGAGGGAAGTAAATGCTCTTAGAAGAAGATCTCAAAAGGCACAGGGTGAAGAAAAAGCACGAGCTAGAGAAACTTATGCACAGAAAAGAGCTCAACTCGTAAAAGATGTAAATAAAGCCAAAAAGGAAGCTTGGAGAAAATTCTGTACAGATGCTGGTTCTCCTTACGGTAAACAGTACAAGGCAGTTTTTCGGAAAGGAACAATACCAGATGAAATTTTCAAAATAGCAGGTGACGGAAACGCAGGTTCTGTCAAAGAACTCGCGGGTAAAATTCTGGAATCACTTTACCCGTGTAACAACTGCAACAGTATAACGGTTGAAGATTTCATTAATACGCCAAGGGACCCAGATTTCTCCAAAGACGAGGTCAACAGAACTGTCAATTATCTTCCGAAAGGCAAAGCACCTGGATATGATGGTATAGATAATCTCGTGTTGCAAATTATCAATAACAAATTTCCAGAACTTCTATTTGCTTTCTTCAATAAATGTCTAAATCTTGCGACCTTTCCTAAGCCCCTAAAAGTAGGAATTATCATTATTTTTCACAAGGAAGGAAGAAAACACGATGAAATAAAATCATATCGACCAATTACTCTTCTTCCAACTCTGGGTAAAGCTTTGGAGAGATTGCTTGCACAAAGGTTGACTTATCATCAAGTTGAAAACAAAGAAAGACATGCACTCCAGTTTGGATTCAAGGAGGGCTCATCTGTTGACAATGCTCTAGAAACCTTGCTAAACAAAATTAACGAAGAGAAAAAGAAAAACTACATGTCGCTGTAGTGTCGGTTGATATTGAGGGGGCATTCGACAATCTTCACTATAATATCATCAAAAACAGATTAGCGAAATCTAAATGCCCTTCCAATATTAAAAAAACTTTGCTTAAGTACTTGAGGACAGAAAAGTCATGCTCATGACAAGCGAGGGTCCGGCAATCAAGGAACAAGGAAAAGGCTGTCCACAGGGATCGTGCAGCGGACCAGTGCTGTGGAATATCGTGGCCGATGAAGCATTAGCTCTACCATGGCCGGAAGGAGTCCACATGCAAGCATTTGCTGACGACTTTGCCTTTATTATCGCGGCAAAATCAGAGCGCAAAATAGGTGAACTAGCCACAAATGCACTGGACCTGTTAAAAACCTGGACAGATCAGCAAGGTCTGAACGTGTCCGAAGAAAAAACTAAGTACCTCCTCCTTAGTAATCTATCGAGAGGACCTTCCATCTACTGGAATAGAAAAAGAATAAAACGAACTAGTACTTTAAAGTACCTAGGACTTACATTAGACGAGAAGCTAAATTGGGCAGCTCATGTAGACTTTAGGACAAAAAGCCATGTTCCAATTTCAAATGCTACAAAGAATAGCTGGAACGAGATGGGGAATAGGGCAGAAATTTCGAAAGCTGCTGTACAAAACAGTGACAGAAAGAATGTTGAGTCATGGTGCAATGGTCTGGTGTCATAACCCAACTCAACGAACTATAAGAAAGCTTAATGGGATACAACGAAAATTTCTGATCTCAATTACAGGCAGTTAAAGAACAGCACCCACTTTGGCCCTTCAAACAATTGCGGGAATTCCACCACTACATCTTTCACTTCAAAAAGAAGCAGTGTGCGTCAAAATGAGAATGAGAATAAGTACAAAGCTTGGAAATGCAAATTATGACAAAGATGACTACGAGGAAAGGGCAATAGGTTGGTTGTACATCCAGCTAAAACTCTTTCATATGACAGAATAAACCCAGCAGTGGGAGTACCTCACTCCGGCATAAGCTACTTCACCGATGGCTCCAAAATGGAAAAAAGAGTGGGAAATGCTTTTTGTTCTATGCAAGAAGGGCGTATAACCCAGCAATGGATCACGAGAATGCAGGACAGTAACTCAGTTTTCCAGATGGAACTGTATGGGATTTTAGCAGCCATAAAAGCGGCAGAAGCAAGAGCAGATAAAAATGTAAAGATCTGGTCAGACAGCCGAGCTGGTCTCCTGGCACTTAGAAATCCAAAAACGCCGAGTCCACTGGCACGAAGAATACAATGTTTATTAAATAACAACAAGGAAATTTGTCTAGGCTGGATTAAAGCCCATGCGGGCCATGAAGGAAACGAAGAAGCAGATAGGTTAGCAAAAGAGGCAACCACAACGGAGTGCATTGATGAAGGGGTGAAATGGCCCAGAAGTCATTGCAGGAGAGAAACCACTAGCTGGCTACTTGGTGCATGACAGAAAGAATGGGATGAAGGAGAAACAGGTAGGATGGTACATGATGTGTTGTCTAGAGTGTCAGTAAAATCGGAAAGTTGGAGCAGGGAAGACACACTCTTCTTCACAGGGCATGGTCCGTTTCCATCCTACCCTAACGAGGTTTAAAAAAAATCAATTCAGAATATTGCTCCTGTGGTGAAATCGGCACACCTCTACATTACATCACAGTCTACCCCCTTACAGCATCATGGCATATGAGGACGCCTGCCGATCACCTTCAAATCGCATGGCTCAGGAACATTGCTAATACCAAGGGCTCGAGGATCAAAATTATTAACATGATGAGATTCATTGAGAATCATCAGGACTTGATCATCCAAAGAGACTGAAAAAAATGTGCTCTAAATTCTGGATAGACATGTCACCTCGGTGACATGCTCTATTCATCCCAACCACATTTATTTAAACTGGTACAGTGTCTCACGACACTAGGCACGGGAATGTGTGTTGGTGTTAGTTAGAACATACAAGAGACAGCCAAGTACCACCATGAATACAAATTCGGGATACAAGACCCAGTACGACGCAAGAGGTTACGGTGGATACCACATATCTCAGCAGGACACCAAACGAACCTATCGCAGAACCGGCGAAACATGATTCCAGGCTTATTTGTTTCGCATGCGGAATGGAGGGACACGTGAAGAGGTTCTGTCCAAAGTCGGATAAAGGAAGATCAGATCACGATAATAGAAGGAAAGCGAACGTGAATAGGATCATAACTGAAGAAAGCGGTGTGGGGGATGAGGAAAGGACACCGAATACGGGCGGAACGGCGGTGGTAGCTAAAGTTGTATCCTTTAAGGAAAAATCCTGGCGAGACAATCTTTGCCCCTTGGAAAGATCTTAATTAGTGTTGAAGGAAGGGAGGCAAAAGCCCTAATTGATTCTGGGACTGAAATTACCGTCATACGGAAAGATATTGTACAAAATCTGTCGCTGGAAGAGAAATCGTCCATCTTTATTAAAGGAATCTTCGGTCCAGCGGAGAAATGCCCGTTAATGAACGTTCCCATAGGACTGATCATAGGAGGTAGGGGTGATGTGCTTCACCAAGAAGTCCTCTGCGCTGTTGCCCCCAGATATCCGAGACATGCTCAGAGGAAAGCAGGAATTAATTTCCACCGATATTGGTTGTGGAAACATCTTGGAACCACCTACAAAAGAGGGGAACACAGAAGGGAATTCTGTTGAAGTGAATAAGAACACAGAAGTGTTAGTGGTAGAAAGCACCGACGGAGACCAGGAAGAAGGAATGTCGAAGACGGAAAGCTTCCGTAAAGAGCAAGGAGTGTAGAGAGCTGGAAGAGACCAGAAAACAGGCTAAACAAGGTAGTGGAGGATTTTTCTTTAACGATGGTTTGGTCTTTCATAAAGACAAGATTCTTGGAGAGAATGTATGTCAATTGGTTCTTCCTAAACGTAGAAGAAAAGAAGTTCTTAGATTAGCCCACTGCTCAAAGTTTGGGGGACACATGGGAGCGAGGAAGACAATAGAAAGAATTAGATATTCGTTCTATTGGAACGGGCTATCGAGAGACGTGAGACAGTTTTGTTTAGCATGTGAAGGTTGTCAGTTGACGAGAAGGGTCAAACACAAAGATAGGGCCCCAATAACTCCCGTTGCGCGGCCAGAATTGCCCTTCCAAGTGGTCAATGTGGACATCATAGGACCGATAGATCCTCCAAGTTCTAAAGGACACAAATTTATCTTGTGTATGGTAGACCAACATACAAGGTGGGCTGAGGCGATCCCTTTGACGAGTCTTACAGCCAAAGCAACGTGTTAAGCTTTATTATCTATTTTTATGAGGACTAGAGTGCCAAACGTAATTGCCTCGGACAATGGTACAAATTTCAACGCTGAATTGACTCAGGAATTTGAAAAAAAAAGAATGGGTTCAACTCCACGGTTCTCCACACCATTATATCCACAATCAAACGGGTTAGTGGAAAGATTTAACCAAACTTTAAAGAGTATGTTACATCACACCATTAAGGAAGAACCACGGACCTGGCACACCAAAATACCGTTCATTTTATGGGCATACAGAGAGGTCCCGAACAGTACAACGGGTGTAGCACCTTTTCAATTGCTCTTTGGTCGGAAGCCAGAAGGTCCTTTGTCGATTCTAAAGAATACCTGGACGGGAAGACACGAGGGTTTGCAGCTGGATACAATCCCAATACATGTCTATCTGGAGAAGTTGAAAACCCGACTGGAGGAGGCCGCAGAGAAAGCCAAGATAACATCTAAAATACAACCAGAGAAAATGGCCCATTATTATAATTTAAGGTCTACAAGAAAAGACTTTCAAGCCGGGAGATAAAGTCATCGTGCTCTTGCCAGATTCTACAAACAAATTATTGGCCAGATGGCAAGGTCCCGGAATCATTGAAGAGCAAAAGAATGAACATTCTTTTATTATAAAGATGCCAGACAATAGGATGAGGCACGTTCACCAGAACAAGATAAGGGAATTTGTGGTCGGTTCCAACGCGGTAAATGTCATTTTTGAAGGTGAGGAAGAATTTGGTAACATAGAAAACGCTCCAATTGTCGAAGCAAGAGACGAGTTCACCCAAGAAGTGAAAATGATCACGACACCGTACTTAAATCCTAAACAGGAGGAAGAATTGAAAAGACTTGTGTAAGTTCGAAACACTTTTTTGCCGACCAATACAACCCGTGGGAGTAAGTCAGCACAAGATTGAATTGCTGCCTAACTCCATCCGGAGAAAACCACGTAGTTATTGTATACCAATAGCCTACCGTTCAGAAGTGGATAGGCAAGTCCAAGAACTATTAGAATTGGGTCTTTTGGAGCCGTCCAATGCAGACATTACGTACCCCATTGTATGTGTCGCGAAGAAGGATGCCTCGATTAGAATGTGCATTGACTATAGGGCGCTTAATCTGATAACAAAAGTGCCCAGTTATCCTATGAAGGGCATGCAGGAGTTGATCTTCACTGCGGGGATGGCCGAGTGGTTAACTTGCTTGGATTTGGAAAGGGGATATTATCAAATAAAAATGGAGGACGAGAGCAAAGTTTTGACAGCATTTTCCACCCATAACGGGGTGTATCAATGGAAAGTGATGCCATGTGGATTGTGGGGAGCTTCGGGAACTTTCCAACGCATTATGAATCAAGTGTTGCACAAACATTCCGCTTATGCGCAAGTTTATATAGACGATATTGTTGTATTCTCCAAAACGTGGGAAGAACATTTAAAACACTTGGAAAAAATCTTATCTGATCTGGATTCTTGGATTTTCGGTGAAACTTAAGAAATGCATATTTGCATCCAAAGAGATAAAATACTTAGGACATAAGATAGGAGGGGGAAAGCACTCCCCTGACAATGACAAAATATTAGCCATCAAACAGTTGAGAAGACCCGTATCAAAAAAAGGAAGTCAGATACATTCTAGGACTGATGGGATTTTATAGGACTTACATTCCTTGTTATGCAGAGATAGCATCCCCTTTAACGGAGTTGACAAAAGGAAAAAAATCGGGAAAGGTATTTTGGGGCAAACGCGAGGAAGAATCATTCCTCCGGTTGAAAAATGCGTTATGTGAGGTCACTGCGTTAAGCACCCCCAATGCCGCCGAACCTTTCCAGGTCCACACAGACGCATCCCAAAACGCTATTGGATGTTGTTTGACCCAGAAGGACTAACATAGCAACTATAGGTCAATTGCTTTTGTTAGTCAAAAATTGAATAACACCCAAAAGAATTGGTCTACCATTGAGAAAGAGGCCTATGCCGTGTTATTTGGGATGAAAAAATTTGATAAGTGGTTGCAGGGTAATACTGTGGAGATCATAACTGATCACAATCCGCTGAAATATCTGATCGAGACAACTCCTAAGAGCCCCAAGTTAACTAGGTGGGCACTTGCCCTTCAAAGGTGGAATTACAAGCTGACCCATCGCCCTGGGATTTATCATCAAGGAGTTGATGCTCTCTCCCGCTTGGAAAGAGAGATCAATAAAGGCTTGGTAGCATATTTGGATGAGATTGTTATTTTTTATAACTAAATATGGAGAGTATCAATATTTGATTGTTTGTGGTGTAAATAGATACAGCATTTGGATGTTAAGATCTAATAGTTTGAAAAGTGGTTGCAAAGTATAAATGTTCTTATGCATAATTTTTTTTGGATCCCTTGATTTCTCTTGGGTTGAGAGGGTAACCACTCCTGATCTGACCGGTTGCCACATATGTTTGGACTATATTATTAGTAAAACAGATTTTTTTCCCAAAAAAATCTGTTTTCCTCTTGGTGGCGGCGCGTGAGGATGTGCAAACGGTATCGCCCCAATGGAGGCCAAGAGCCTGGTTGAAGAATTCATGACCGGAAAGGGGAGGTGCCATCTTCCGCCGTCGAAAACGATTTTGTTGACAAATGCGCGGGGGAGACTGACGTCACGACTGCTCGCAAGCGATTTTTTTGGGTTTTTTTTGGAGAGGGAAGGGAAAATTCGCTTGAACGGGGAGATCGCAATGTGTGATGCGATGAGCTAGACTGCTAATTTTTGTCTCCTATCCCTTGTAAATACATATATATATATATATATATTAATGGATTGTTAAATGTTAAAATAAACGTGAATGTCTTACAATTGGCAGTCGATTGGGCGATCGGTCCAAGGTGCAAGTTCAGACGACTAAGCTCGGATCTCCACGCTACCTATCCCAACACATACTTTTTCATGCTCAGTTACCAATCCGAAATTAAGCTAATCAACCTATTATAAAAGTAAAGTACTGTAGAACAGCCATGTTAGAGCGGGATTCGAACCCAGATCTGTTGAATCGAGACTGACAGTTGCTCGGTCCTGTCATGATTGCCGACAAAATTGATACAAAAATAATGCATGATCCTCTTCGACTCAAGTTGCGACCGAACATCTGTCAATTTCACCCAACCTATTTACTTAAACCCGAATCGTAATCAAGTATATGAGCGTTAATAAAGATTAGTTCCGCCAGGGGTACATGAACCGGAACTTAAAATAAGTTCCGGTTCCATACATATAACCAACAAGTAAATAAACATAAATAAAGTAATGTAACAACATAAACAAAATAAGTAAATAATATTTTGTTGTGTTCCATACATATAACCAACTCAAATTTATTTCGTGAATGTCTGCCTCTTTGTAAACGTTTAAAATTAAAATTTAGTTCCCACTTACATTTAACAAATCCAAATGTTCTTCTTCATGTGAAGATCCGACTTCAACCCTTCGAATGAAGAAACTGTGTCCGAGATCTTCCATCCATTCAAGGAACTCGTTTCAAGAATTTCAGCATCAATAAAAACAAGAACATTAAGAAAATAATATTTGAAGTCACATTTCCTTAACTACAGAACTATTAACAAATTTTGAGAAATGTTAGTTTGTGAGTAGTAGTATTTTATTATCCAACTCTCTCCAACAGAAACATCTGACGTGCACAAAGGAATGACGCGCACACAAAAACGACACATGCGCGAAGCACTGGCACACACGAAGCAATGATCTATACGTAAAGAAATGATTCAAGCACTAAGTTATTTCATGCACTAACATACATGCAAAAAGTAATTTCATGCACTAACGTAAGTACTAAACAATGACGTACTCACACACAAGCGCAACACACAATAATAAGAACACAAATACAAAGACAGCACAAACACAAAAGGACAGCACACACAAAAAGGACGACACAAACACAAAAAGGACGACACAAACACAAAAAGGACGACACACACAAAGACAGCACAAACACAAAAAGGACGACACAAAAACAAAAAGGATAGCACACACAAAAGGACGACACAAACACAAAAAGGACGACACAAAGACAGCACACACAAAAAGGACAGCACACACAAAAAGGACGACACAAACACAAAAAGGACGACACAAACAAAGACAGCACAAACACAAAAAGGACAACACAAACACAAAAGGACAGCACACACAAAAAGGACGACACAAACACAAAAAGGACGACACAAACACAAAAAGGACGACACAAACACAAAAAGGACAGCACACACAAAAAGGACGACACACACAAAGACAGCACAAACACAAAAGGACAGCACAAACAAAATGGACAACACAAACACAAAAATACAACACCAACAGAAAAGGACCACGCAAAACAACACATTTTCTTTCTATGAGGTTTCCATTTCATGGAAAGACAAATTATAGTTCATGAATGGTCCAAGTAAATTAATTCTATCTACAATTTTAAAAAATTTAAATTTTAAAACAGATTTTTAAAAAATTTAATGCATTTCTTTATTTTAACCCTCTGAGAGTCACAAGATTTCCAAGTTATGAGCCTTTACCCTGCAACACGATTCAACAACCAAATCTATTGGATGAAGGAATCCTAGGTAAGATTCTATTGGTCAAGTTTTTAGCATAACGCATGAAGGAAAGGGAAACTGTCTACCAAAAAGTATTCATGGGGAGTTGCGTTACTGTATACTTATACTATACTACTGTATTGCAAATTAATTTTTGTAGTAGCTTTCAGTTCGGTTCTGGGTTCAAAACTGGATGAAAATAGAGCAGGGGAACACGGCATGTTGCAGAACGTATATATACGTGTGAACCCCTCAGAGGGTTAAGGGCATTTTCATCTGTTTTTGTTAAAAGGGCACTGATAGGACATGATTATGGACATTCATTTACTTCGGAAACGGAAATTAATAGGTAAAAACACTTTTCTATAATAGATGATGGAAATTCTTCAAACATTTCCAGTTTTAAAAATAATTTAATAACTAACGTGCATAAAATTCATTACCCACTCTTACGATAATTAGAGAAAACTAAACACGTTATTTGTACACAAGTTTGAAAATTAAAAGAAACTTAAAAACGTCTGCAACTGTCTCGATAGCAGTCTGTTATGAAGTCCGGAAAATGAAAACAATAGACCATGCGCAAGAACCTACAGGGCATATTATCTGGAATGGATGCTGGCTTCAGTGGGAAGCATGACGAATGAAAGAGTGGGCTGAAGGTACCCATTGGCATGAAAAACATCAATAAGCAGTTATAGTAAGAAACCATTTGAGGCTGAAAGAACGGGCATCCGCATTCCCTAATTGCTTTCTTCGGTGCAAATCAAAGACGTTCAGTTAAAAGAGAAAGTAAAGTCTCACTCAGATTTATATTAAAAAATCGTCGCTTTTGCTTCAGGTCTTATAGATTTTTATTTTTTTACCACCCAATTAAAATAATTTTATTAGGGGATACCATACTTCCATGGACACTACACCAGACATGCACGTTCTTGTTTAATAAGAGATTGAGATGTTATTTTATTAATTCTCTATGCTGATTAAGATTTGTGTTCCTATATACAGCAATTTCAAACTCTAAAAGCTATTGAGTTTTGAGACGAAAATCAGTCGTAATGCCATTTATTGATGAGCAAGAATACTAAATCTTCTCAAGACTGCCATTAACATTCTCAAACCAAAATGTTTCGTCACGAGTTAATGTTGACAAGATTCTATTCCATTTATCATGAGAGCAACGCAAAATAAAGTTTTATATTCATCAAACGTGTATTTTCCCTTATTATTTTTTTAACATAAAGTTACTTCTTGGATTAAAACTCAAGTGCTGACTTGAACTTGAATGGAAATATTTATTTTATTCAACTGCATCGCGTGTGAGATTTGTACGTTTTATTTTAGAGTTTGGTAATTGAATCAGATAAGAAATTCAATTTACACACAAGAAAATTTTGAGATTTTAAAAGTTGAATTTTGAAAAAGCAGACGCAAGTTGTCATGAATTTTTTTTATTTTTAATTAAGATATTTGAAAGACCAATTTCATGTACAAAAACATTTGAATGGGGATTTTACACGATCAAATCCTATAAATTTTGAATTGTACTCTTGAAATTTTTGAGCCGATGTTTCAAAATGTAAGCGATTATAATGTGATGAAAAGTTAAGGTAGTTGGGTATGATTGACATGATGGGCATGATGACATCCCAACAAAAGACGAGTTAAATACGTAGGTCTAATGCAAAGGGTAGGTAGGTATTTTAATTAACGTCACACTGGAGCAAAACAACGGGCTATTGGTGACGGTCAGGGAACAATCCCAAAGAGAAAGATCGGAGGACAATACCACTTAATTTTGAACCATGGTCAGATGACGGCCACGACAGACTTAACGTGCACCAGTTTCCTTTGTACACGATGGTCTTTAGCTGGATTCTGATGAGAAGGGCGGGACAGATTTACATCGGTCCTTCGCATTTGGATATTGGACGATGGTGAATGATGGTTTATAGAATGTAACTATTTATAGAATGTAACTAACTCACCATAAGTTGAAAAATATTTTCTGGACATTTTGATGTCACTATTAGGGACAGCTAGCTGCAATTGTACCGGTAGAAACTTTCACATCAGGCGGCAAGCTCGTCATCCCTGACCACGTGATTCTGGACCACACAAAACACAATACCAAAATCCTTGCTTTGAGAGGCAAGTAAGATGCTAACTTGGAGGATACCAAAAGATATCTGTTCAGTGGCAGAATAGCATATCAACAGTATGTACGGAGCAGGGAGTATGAAAGCTGTAACTATAAATAGTATTATGAAAGACGATTGCAGTCTACAAAATCTCCTAAACTCATCAGTGGAAATTGGTAAACAGGTATACTGATAGCGGTTTAAACGAATAGATAGAAAATCCAATAGTGGGACTTTAAAAATCTGTTTAATGGGACATGCGCCATTAAGGTTTGAAACACTGATGAAATGTGCAAGCTCGTGAAAAACTCGTTAAGCAACAGGGGAGAGTATTGTAAAGTCGATTTAAACCACGGGTAAGAGTCATGCTTCAAGGGATGATATTTCTTGTTATTGTTGATAAGATCTTAAAATAATCTTTTATGCTACTGTCTTCAACTCTTTGTAAAGCAATAATTAATCATGAAATCCCACTCGCTCTGTTACCATGTTGAAGTTGAAGGGTCGTGAATAAAATGAACAGGCATGTTACTAAAAAAAGGGAATGTTTATACACATTCGCAATGAGAAAAGGGATTTAGGACACCCAATGATCTAAAAGGCAAACATAACAAGTTAACCATAAAGTTGAAGCTCAAATTCAAGCAGATGGAAAAGCGAGTCACCACATAACGTATTTTACATCTTTCGTCCTGTGGAATCAAATGCTCCCAATTTGTTTGCGATTTTCACAAATACTTTAGAAACTGAAGAAATTGGTCTCTGCGTCTAATGTGGACGTTTAGAAAGGACATTGTGTTTAATGAACACATAATTGCTCAGTTATCACAAAACTGGAATGAAATTTCAGCTTTAGTTACATTTTAAAAATACTTCGGAAGTCAACAGTTTGGTAAGACTAAATTGTGATGACAGTCGACAAGCAAACTCTTGTGACTAGGTATTTTAATTACTGTCGCACTGGAACAACACAATGGGCTATTGGCGACGGTCCGGGATCAATAAAAATGTGAAAGATCCGAGGTAAATTTTAATCACGGTCAGATGACGAGGCAACAACTGAACTGGCACCCTATTCTCCAAACTTCCACACAACGCCAACGTGAGGACATTTGAGGCCACGACACATTTAACGTGCACCAGCCCCCTTTCTACACGACGGTCTTTGATTGGATTCGAACTCGCAACCCTCCGGTTGCTAATCCATTACTCTTCCAACCCGGCTACCGAGTCCCTGTCGTGAATAGGAGCGCAAGAAATACAGAACCAGTATACAATGAATACGTAACTGTTAAGGCATGCCATGCTGCAAAGTTTCATTAGCCATTGGTTTCTGCAATTATTCGACTCAGACGACCTGACTGGGTTAAACCAGTTCACGTTTTGACATGATTCTATACACAATTCCTCAAATAGCAAGCACAATTTTAATCTTTAAAATGGAAGGGTTTATTTTGCAATGATTCGTGATACCTATGACAAAGCAGATGTCATGGCGGGCCACCTTTATGACACTAGAAATGCTTACCTTTGAAGCGAACACATCAGAAAAGGATGTACATGGGTGTACAAATCCCTGTAGTAAGATTCGAACTTTTACAAGACGAGTGTTGTACACTATTTTCAATTTCAACGTCTGATGGGATAATACGATCAATACTAAGGCACATTTAAGGGTAAGTAGTATACTTACGCAAATCACCCAAATTTTCATATCCTACACATATAGAACCACTTGTTATTCTCTATTCACGTCACCTCACGAGTCTTGATATTCGCTTTTTCTTGGACGTCTTCAACACATTCTCTTCTTTCCTGACACTAACTGAAAAAGATCAAAAGAAGTCTGCTCCACAGAGCAGTTAAATGGGGGAAGGCCTTTGCAGGTTGAGAACAGAAGCGAACTTGGTGGCTTGAAACAATTCCGAAAGGAATCAAATCTATCACCAGTTATCCAGAAGGATAGCAACAAAATTTCCATTCATGTCACAAAATTAAAAATAAAATTTTAATTTACAAATAAATTATCAATTATTATTCCCTATCATGTGTCTGATCTATTCTTGGAAACGGGATTAAATTAGAAACTTCCATTTCTATTTCTTTTGGTTTGCTCTGTCCAAGCACAATTGCATCAGAAGTATGTAGACGAAGTACCCAATCTCTAAGAGATATCTGGGTTTCATCTGACATTTGAGGTGATTGCAGTTAAGTACCGACTTAAGTGGGTGACAACTAAAACAGGAATCTCCGAAATTCAGAACACTCGCATAGAGGGCATACAGATATCTCTCGAATAAGTAAATAAGCTCGAGTGATTCGATAAGCTCCTTAGTATAAAGCTTTTTCTAAACTACATTGTAAGCTCAATTTCACCACTTAATTCTATTTAAAGCCTTTAAAAGTCAGGCTTTTTACCATGAAGCAATACATCCACTTGTATATATTTCAAAATTATCACAGCTTTAGGTACGTTCAATCGATTTAATCAGTCCATTCTACTTCTAGCAATCAAGAAGGCTTTTCATAGCTTTTTGGCCACGTGACGATACATTGATTAACAGATTTTTCACACACAATATATATATGTTACAGGCAAAGTATGAAAAGCAGTCATTGTATGAAATGCTTAGGCAATGTATAGAATGCCTAGCGTTTTGGGCCAAAGTATGAAACTTAATATTTTACACATTTCCTAGGCATTCTATGCAATTGCCAAAAGAGAAACCTGCAAAGTATAAAATACTCCCGCTAGTGACATTTCTAATGTCACGTTGCAAGGCACGTGACTTTTGAAGCTCGCCTCAGATGGATAATTCTCCATTTGCATTTCAGGCTTTATTGGGAAATGACGAAATACGCTACTTTGAATTTGTTCAGCTGACTCTAGCCCATACTGTGCTGTATGAAAATGAAAGAGCAAGGTGTAGTGTCCGAGAAAGAATCATGGCATGTTGACATACAACGACGATTCTATGATGAACTGTCTAAAGTGCGAGCCAATACAACAAAAAACAGTTTTTCTAACCTAAACTACTTATCAGAAGTTAGTAGTCTTATATTTTACATAAATAGCATGTCATTTTATATAATGCCTAGACAATATATATTAAAATAATTCGGATACTTCATAATTTGCCCCTAAACGCCAGGCATTTTATACAATGCCTGCTTTTCATACATTACCGGTAGCGTACATATGTAGAATACAAATATCAAAATACAAATGGCAATAAAAATGTATTTTTGATTGTAATTACTAAGAGAGATATCAAATATAACATATATAATATTTACTTAATTAATTTAAGAAAATATTTATAAAAATCATAGTAAAGACAAATTTCAATCATACGTAAAGCAGCACGTTCCAATCAGCAGTCGAGAGAAATAGAGAACCTGTTTACACACGTGCCAAATCAGGTGTCTGGACACGTGTTCGAGTCTGGGCTAGAGGAAGAACTTCGGTTCCATTCCTCTTAGGACGCTTGCTCTGTCCATTCCACGTCGATACACCAGTGCCACTGCACGTCAAGTCACTTTTGTTATATTTACAATCATGTTGGAAATACCGGTGATCATGTACTGAGTAAGGCACGCAAATGACTAAAATGCATACCGACGTATTTTCTGTATAGAAACCGAGTGTGCATTTCGTATGTTTTGTCGCATGCTGCCCAAGTGTGTGGCCGGGATAACGGAAGGGACTGTATACCACAAGAACTTCCTCCAGCTTACATGTTTTACTGTTGAAAATACGAGCTTTATCTGAGGACTTCTTACTAAAAATATAAAACTGACTAAAGAGAGCTTTAGCCTCGTCAATTTAACCACTTTATAAGGCACAACCATTTTCAATTAATTCATTTCTATAATTTTCATGTGGGGTGCAGTGTGGCAGGTCTTCTGGTGCGTAATGCTCCAGCTTTGTCGCTCTTCCAGGCTTCATACGATGACCTTTTACGGCTGAACATTCATAGGTCTTAGTTGTGTCGTTCAGAAGTATGAAGGGTCGGACTAATGGGAAGATAACTATTGTCCAGCATTTGTAAACAAAATAATTTCCATGTCACGTTAGTCCATATGCTCTTTTATTTTCAGCGAAATTAAAATTAATCGCATGACTTCATTATCTCATTCTAAAAAAGAACACTACGTCAAAAGAGGAAATTTGAGATTTTCTGACCTTAGATGAGAATAAATTTCATTTCGTGCACAATTAAGGTATAGCGTTATTAGAAGGTCGGTTGTGTTATGGAATTGTAATTGAATGTACCATTACTTTTATTAGTAAAAGTAATTATAAACTTAAATGCAGTTTGTTAAATATTATCTGAATAAATATTTCTACGACTTTCAATCCCAATTCCAGGGACATTTTATTTTATGCCTGCAAACGTTTGGCCTCTCCGTAGTCATGACGTATATGCATGAGACAGACAAACGACAATCTGTAGTCGCAGAACTCATGGGATAGAGAAAAAGGATTGAAGGAAAGCAAACTACACAAATCCCATTTGTCGTTGCTTCGACAGTGTAATGACATTATCACTCGTAAAAGGAAAACTTAATGAAATTTTTTTCCGAATTCGGAATAAAGCTGTTCCCATAGTTATCCACAATTTCGTATCTCCTTTCCTCAACCATAGAAACAATAGACATTTAGTATTAATAGGTAGGTAAGATGACAGAATATTTTACAATCGGATGTTCTGAATGTTTCCAGTAACGAAGTACTAAGACAGCAGGATTTTATGGGAATTGGATGTTTTTATATAGAAAGATTATCCCAACTTGCAACAGAATTTATATATTTTATCAATCTGCATGCCAACTGCATGTAATATAATTCAGTTCTCTTTAGGTACAGGAGAGTCTAACATTCTCAAACCAAACTATTTCGTCACGAGTGAATGTTGACAAGATTCTATTCCATAACATAAATTTACTTTCTGGATTAAAACTCAGGTGCTAACTTCAATTTAAATGAAATATTTATATTCAACTGGGCATCGCGAGATTTGTACGTTTTATTTCAAAAGTTGGTAATTGAATCAGATAAGAAATTCAATTTACACACGAGAAAATTTTGAAATTTTCAAAAAGTACACAAGGTTTGAATTTTTGTATTTTTAATTAAGATATTTGAAAGACTAATTTCATGTATAAAAACAAAAAGATTTGAATGGGGATTTTCCTATCAATTTTGAATTGTACTCTTGAAATTTTTGAGGTGATGTTTGAAAATGTAAACGATTAGAAAGTGATGAATACTTAAGGTACTTGGTATATATGATTGACATGATGGGCTCTGTCCCAACAAAAGATGAGTTAAATGCGTAGGTCTAATGAGAAGGGCGGGACAGGTTTACATCCGTCTTTCGCATTGGAAATACTGGTCGCTGGTGAATGATTTTTATAGAATGTAACTTTCAGATTCCTAACACACCATAGTTGAAAAAATATTTTGTGGACAGTTTAACGTTACTGAAAAGGACAGCAAGCTGCAGTACTTTCACATCAGGCGTCAAGCTCGTTACCCTTGATGAAAACACGATTCCGGTCTTAACAAAACAGAACAAAACCCTTGCTTTGAGAGGCAAGCAAGATAGTAGATATCTGACACAAGATGGCAATTGATGTTATAATGCTGACTGTTGTAAAACTCAAATTGTCAGTGTTAACTGATACCAATTTCTGCTTAGTGGCAGGATTGCATTTCCACAGTATATAAGGAGCAGGAAATATGAAAGCTGTAACTATAAATAGTATTATAAAAGACTATTGCACACCACAAATCTTATACTCATCCGTGAAAACTGGTAAATAGGTATCATAGTGACAACGGTTTAAACGGAATATTTGTTGGAAAATAGCTGAAGCAGTGTCTGTATTAGCGTACAAAGGGAAAGCACTGATATAACTTATAGATGGTGGGAGTCTAAAAATCCCTGTTTGATGGGACGCGTGATTTGGTTTGAAACACTGATGATGAAATTTGTGTAAAGTCGATTTAAACCAGGGGTAAGAGTCATGCTTCAAGGGATGATATTGCTTGTTATTGTTGATAAGACCTTAAAATAATCTTTTATGCTACTGTCTTCAACTCTTTCTAAAGCAACGTCAAGCAATAATTAATCATGAAATCCAACTCCCTCTGTTACCATGTTGAAGTTGAAGGGTCGTGAATAAAATGAACAGGCATGTTACTAAAAAAAAAGGAAATGTTTATACACATTCGCAATGAGAAAAGGGATTTAGGACACCCAATGATCTAAAAGGCAAACATAACAAGTTAACCGCAAAGTTGAAGGTCAAATTCAAGCAGATGGAAAAGCGAGTCACCGCATACCGTATTTCATATCTTTCGTCCTGTGGAATCATAAATGTTATTGATTTGTTTACGATTTTTAAAAATACAACTGAATACAAATAAATTAATTGACCATATACCCATTTCTGAGAAATGCTCACTCACACATCTGGCAAAAGACAATTTCACCGAAGCCAGAACTAGATTTAAAAATATGCAAGATTTTAGGAAAATAAAAATGCGTGTTAATGATAAAAAAAGTATCAATATTTACACTTTACTCAAAATCTAGTCACCCAGTCCGGGTGACTAATGAAAAAGGATATCTACCCCTAGCACTTTTTAGAAATATTTCAAGTTAATTTTAGCACCCTTACGACTTTCAAAACTTAATTTCATGTCTTCTTAAGATTTCAAGTAATTGTGCCGAAAACACTAAATAAAAATCTGATTAATTAATTTAATTAATTTTTGCACTACTTTTGGAGATTCCTATCGTCTTGGGTAGATACCACATCCCGAGCTTGCATGTCAAATGAAAAGGAGTTGATTAGGTGCTAACTTTCTAAAATAGCTAAACTAAAACTTGTATTTCTCATACGCATATGTAGAATCTCTTCCATGATATCTGACTGATCGGTATATTTATTATAAGCTACTACTCTTAAAATTAATTGCTAGACTCGTCAGACATTCATATTTTGCTGCAGAAATCCTTTAACAAATTGCGTATCGACGTTTGACTGTTCTTAATCATCATTTCAATAGTTGATTAAACTTAACTCCTGGACTACGAAACATTTAACGAATATTGTGTAAAAGTAATTTAAAATAAATACAAAAATACCAAATGAGGCAAAAAAGAAAATACTACTTTATCTTTTTAACTTCCATCACATTTTCGAAAATTTCTTTGGCACATCTGTATGAATTTCCTGGGGTAGGTAACAGAATGCTGGACTATTCAGTTTTTCTTCCTTCATTGATCGCAGGTTCCTTAAGGTTAAGAACTGCGACTGCTGCCAGTCATCATAAACCTGAAATGAATCCTGGAACGTCGTCTCTTAACAGCCTCGGTATGCTCTTGAGAAAATACCGGTACGAATCCGCTCAAGATTTATGACTGGTAGTCATGAGTAGTTACTTTCAAACTGATATTTTAAATGTCCTAAAAACGCAAAAACATACAAGTCTATTACATTTTTTAGACTTGAGGTTGTTATGAATTGGGCGATTTGAAATACTTGATGTATCGACTATGTTAGGGAATGTCCTATGCACGAGGTTTGAAACTTCAGTTCAGTTTCAAGTACTTAGAAAATTTGTTGAACTCTTGTTTCTCGAGAGTTAAGATTTATTATTACTCGAATGAACACTGAAAATTATTAATTATTGTGAAAATTTTAATGCACGTAACTGATATCGGTTCAGAGTTGCCAGAACTTGTTTTATGGATTAATTTGAACTCTCGACTAGACGAGAAGTGCAGAATTAAACGTTATGCATGCCTTAACCAATTTTATTCATTAAAAGGTCTGCAGTTTCTAAAACAAATTAACTAAGCTCAGATTTGTCGTTCATTATTTTTTTTCAATAAAAGGGTTAATTAGACGGGAGAAAGATTTTTAAAAACGTTTTTACAAAGTTTAAACGATCCATAATTTTCTCAATTAACCTTTCCTATACAAGATTTTATGCCCCAATACTTTAAACAAGCTTTCCATGTTACAGCAATTTGCCAAATATGTTGATCTATGTTCAGATTTTTATTTCGTAAGATTTACGCCGAAAGTTATACTTGCTGTTTAGAGTAAATTAGAAGTTTTTGGATTAATGAATCAAAAAACCATTACAAAAAGTGGCATGGAAATTCTAGTATGTGCAGACTTCAATAATAGAAAAACAATTCTTTTCCAATCCCTTTACTTGAGAGTATATAATACTAATTTGAATGAATTTCCGATGTCTAATGGCATCTGGGACAAGACACTGCGCCAAGCGCAACCTATGAGGAATTGAAAGTATTCAAGACAACAGATCAATGTGTAAAATAAGAAATGTCTTGAATGTAAAATATAGACACACATTCGAAAGAAATTGCAAGTGTCTTTCAGAACTGGAAAGGCGCTACTGAGGAGCGTCTAAACATCTAACTTCCTGCCAAATAATTTATTTTCTACGAAGGGAAACGAAACAAGTATGGTGACAAAAATAGAATACTAGAGACGCTTATCGGATAAAAGGAGAAGCATGTGTAATTTCCGAACATCCAGCAATTTTCATATTTTCTGAATTTTGGGTCTATTTAAACCTTGAAAATGTGTCTATACTTGGATGGGAACTGCCAACTTCGAGGTGGATTATGACTGGGTTTGCCAGAATCATTTAAAACATTTTACCCACCCAAAAGCAATGCTGAATTGCATAGAGAAACATTTGGTTCTTAACCACTTCAGAGGCAGTCAGATATCTGGCATAGCACCTCTTTTGAATGTTAAAGAATTATTGAGTATTAAGCTGCTACAGTATTAAATAGTGTGACACCTTGGGGTGCTCTAGATAGGCGATGACACATTAAAGACGCCCAATGCCACCTAAAAATCTAATTTCTGCTATGAGCAAAATGCATCTCACACAAGGTAGATCTTCATCCTGATATTTTTTCAAAAACACTTTTACTGTAGTGGCACTCATCAAAGGCTTGAAAACATTGACCTCAAATTACAGGAAAAAATTATTGTCATACTTAAAAGTGTGAATGAAAACATTCTGAAAAAAGAGGAATGAAAATTCTAAATCAAAAATAGAATTGTGTGGCTAGAACAAGAACAAAGTACGAACTTAAATTCTGTTAGGGACATTAGGATAGGGGGAATATGACTATGGTTCATGCCACTGCACGTCAAGTCACTTTTGTTATCGTTGCAATCATGTTGGAAATACCGGTGATCATGTTCTGAATAAGGCAAGCCAGACATTGGTCTAGTATCAATCATGCGATATGAAAATGTAGCAAATGACATTTTTTAGAACTGGAAGTTTAAAAGTTCCCATAGTTAGCCACAATTTCGTATCAGCTTTCCAGAACCGTAGAAATAACAGACATTTAGTACTAATACGTAGGTAAGATGACAGAATATTTTACAATCGGATGTTCTGAATGTTTCCAGTAACGAAGTACTAAGACAGCAGGATTTTATGGGAATTGGATGTTTTTTTATATAGAAAGATTATCCCAACTTGCAACAGAATTTATATATTTTATCAATCTGCATGCCAACTGCTTGTAATATAATTCAGTTCTTTTTAGGTACAGGAGGGTCTAGCATTCTTAAACCAAACTATTTCGTCAAGAGTGAATGTTGGCAAGATTCTATTCCATAACATAAATTTAATTTTTGTGGATTAAAACTCAGGTGCTAACTTCAACTTAAATGAAATATTTATTATATACAACTGGCATCGCGAGATTTGTATGTTTTATTTCAGAAGTTGGTAATTGAATCAGATAATAAATTCAATTTACACACGAGGAAATTTTGAAGTACAAGTTATGTTGAATTTTTTTATTTTTAATTAAGATATTTAAAAGACTAATTTCAGGTATAAAACAAAAAGATTTGAATGGGGATTTTCCACAATCAAATCCTATCCATTTTGAATTGTACTCTTGAAATTTTTGAGGTGATGTTTGAAAATGTAAACGATTAGAATGTGATGAACACTTAAGGTACTTGGTATATGATTGACGTGATGGGCTCTCCCAACAAAAGATGAGTTAAATGCGTAGGTCTAATGTGAAGGGAGGGACAGATTTACATCCGTCCTTCGCATTGGAGGTACTGGTCGCTGGTGAATAATTTCTTATATAATGCAACTTGGAGATTCCAAAATCACCATAGTTCAAAAAATATTTTGTGGACAGTTTAACGTTACTGAAAAGGACAGCAAGCTGCAGTACTTTCACATCAGGCGTCAAGCTCGTTACCCTTGATGAAAACACGATTCCGGTCTTAACAAAACAGAACAAAACCCTTGCTTTGAGAGGCAAGCAAGATAGTAGATATCTGACACAAGATGGCAATTGATGTTATAATGCTGACTGTTGTAAAACTCAAATTGTCAGTGTTAACTGATACCAATTTCTGCTTAGTGGCAGGATTGCATTTCCACAGTATATAAGGAGCAGGAAATATGAAAGCTGTAACTATAAATAGTATTATAAAAGACTATTGCACACCACAAATCTTATACTCATCCGTGAAAACTGGTAAATAGGTATCATAGTGACAACGGTTTAAACGGAATATTTGTTGGAAAATAGCTGAAGCAGTGTCTGTATTAGCGTACAAAGGGAAAGCACTGATATAACTTATAGATGGTGGGAGTCTAAAAATCCCTGTTTGATGGGACGCGTGATTTGGTTTGAAACACTGATGATGAAATTTGTGTAAAGTCGATTTAAACCAGGGGTAAGAGTCATGCTTCAAGGGATGATATTGCTTGTTATTGTTGATAAGACCTTAAAATAATCTTTTATGCTACTGTCTTCAACTCTTTCTAAAGCAACGTCAAGCAATAATTAATCATGAAATCCAACTCCCTCTGTTACCATGTTGAAGTTGAAGGGTCGTGAATAAAATGAACAGACATGTTACTAAAAAAGGAAATGTTTATACACATTCGCAATGAGAAAAGGGATTTAGGACACCCAATGATCTAAAAGGCAAACATAACAAGTTAACCGCAAAGTTGAAGCTCAAATTCAAGCAGATGAAAAGGCGAGTCATGCATACAGTATTTCATATCTTTCGTCCTGTGGAATCAAATGTTATCGATTTGTTTACGATTTTCACAAATATAATTGAATATAATTAAATTAATTGGACCATATACCCATTTCTTAGAAATGCTCACACATCTGGCAAAAGACAATTTCACCGAAGCCAGACAACTTCAAGATATAAAAACTGTTATTTAAAATTTTAAAGGAACACAACACCAGAGATAAAAACCCTAGTATTTAACATCTCACAACATGAGCGGTCTCAGAAACTCAAGAATTGGCTACTCCAACACATGGATGCTTAGAAAGGAAGTGTGTTTAATGAACACATAATTGCTCAATTATCACAAAACTAGAAAGAAATATCAGCATTGATTACATTTAAAAAATATTTTGGAAGTCAATAGTTTGGTAAAAATGCTTTTAGTGATAATTTCCTTTTCTGACAAGGAATTCACTCCTTATGTTTTCGCGAAATGTATTTGCTAAAATACGTTTTTCAATGTATTCAAAACTTTGAAATCAAAACTAGATTTAAAAATATGCAAGATTTTATGAAATAAAAATGCGAGTTAATGATGAAAAAAATATCAATATTTATACTTTACTAAAATTCAAGTACGACAGAAAAAATCTCAATAATTTTAACCAAATTCACTACTCAAAGCTCTTTACTGACTGTCACAAAGTGAATATTCTTGATATAAATTATATTGCCATCAATTGTTTGGCACAGATTAAAAAAAAAGCATTTTTGAGTGAGAAATATTTTTAATGCCTGACTTGATTTTTCATTAAGGCATAAGCAAAATTCAATTTTCGTGTCATCAGACAGATTGAATGATAGAGGCATAAGTTTTAAGATCGAGTATTTTAGAGACTCAATTGTGATGACAGTACACGAACAAACTGTCGTGACTAGGTAGATATTTTAATTACCAACTCACTGGAGCAACACAGCGGGCAATTGGCAACGTTCCGGGATCAATCCCAAAGGGAGACATCCAAAGACATGATTCGTGATTCCTATGATAAATCAGATATAATGGCGGGCACATGCCTCCTTTGTGACACTTTAGAAGTGTTTAATTTTGATACGAAGACATTAGAAAAGGATGTACATGGGGCGTACATCCTTTTCTAATCCCTGAAGTTAGACGTGAATTTTTAACTTTTACAAGACGAGTGTTTTACTATTTTCAATGTCATCGTTTGATGGGATAATACGATCAATAAATACTAAGGCACTTATGTGTAAGTAGTATACTTACACAAATCACCCACATTTTCAGATCCTACACATATAGAAGAACCACTTGTCATGTCACCTCACGAGTCTCGATATCACTTGCTCCATAGAGCAGTTAAATGGGGGAAGGCTTTTGCAGGTTGAGAACAGGAGCAAACTTGGTGGCTTGAAACAATTCCGAAAGGCATCAAATCTGTATTTAGAAAGAAGGATACCAATAAAATTTCCATTCATGTCAGAAATTAAAAATAAAAATTTTAATTTCCAAATAAATTACCAATTACATAATAGTAATACGCAATTTCAAGCGTTTGGCGCAGAAAAGTTGACTGCTTGTTTCGAAACTTTCAACAGGCACGAATTAACTTTCTGGAGTTTTGACCTTTAACGATTTAGAACTGAGAACTCGATCTCATCGAAATTGTTTCAAGTGATTTTCCCTCACAATACCAGTTTTCTAAGGAGTTTAGGTATCTTTACATTAATCTCAGCATAAAATGTTTCCACTTACTAAGGGCCGCGGTGGCCCGGTTGGAAGAGTAACGGACTAGCAACCGAAGGGTTGCGAGTTCGAATCCAACCAAACACCGTCGTGTACAAAGGGGGCTGGTGCACGTTAAATCTGTCGTGGCCTCAAATGTCCTCACGTTGGCGTGGTGTGGAAGTTTGGAGAGTGGGGTGCCAGCTCAGGTGTTGCCTCGTCATCTGACCGTGGTTCAAAATTACGTGGTGTTGTCCTCGGATCTTTCCCTTTGGGATTGATCCCGGACCGTCACCAATAGCCCATTGTGTAGCTCCAGTGTGACGTTAATTGAAATACCCCCCCCCCCACTTATTAATTTGATGTTTCTCCAGATAATTTTTTATACCATTTACTGCAAGTGTAACAACTTTCACTAAGTAATGCTGACCCACCCAAAAGCAATGCTGAATTGCATAGAGAAACATTTGGTTCTTAACCACTTCAGAGGCAATCAGATATCTGGCATAGCACCTCTTTTGAATGTTAAAGAATTATTGAGTATTAAGCTGCTACAGTATTAAATAGTGTGACACCTTGGTGTGTTCTAGATAGGCGATGACACATTAAAGACGCCCACCGCCATTTAAAAATGTAATTTCTGCCTATGAGCAAAATGCATTTCACACAAGGTTGATCTTCATCCTGATCAAAGGCTTGAAAACATTGATCTCAAATTACAGAAATAAATTATTGTCATACTTAAGAATGTGAATGAAAACGTTCGGTAAAAAGAGAAATGAAAATTCTAAATCAAAAATAGAATTGTGTGGCTAGAACAAGAACAAAGTACGAACTCAAATTCTGTTAGGGACACTAGGATAGGGGGACTATGACGTTTTTTTAGTGTACAGTTCCTCACAAAACTAGTTTATTTTCATTACTTATTCACATTATACACATCGAAAGATGTTGGGAAAACGTTTGAATTTCCTCATGGTAAAGAGATCTATAAGAGTTAATGCTTACAGTTAAGCTGCAGGATCTAAGCGGTTGCATTCAAACGCTAGAAGGTCGGAACTGGTATAAGAATTAAGGTTTGGTGCCTCATGTTCTCCAGATTGTCAATACTGAGCAATAAAAACCGTTCTGTATCCACACATGAACTACAGCCATCGAGCAGAAATCGCTTTATAGCAACAAATTTCCATTCATGTCAGAAAATTAAAAATAAAATTTTAATTTACAAATAAATTACCAACTATTATTCCGTATCATGTGTCTGATCTATTCTTGGAAAAGGGATTAAATTAGAAACTTCCATTTCTATTTCTTTTGGTTTGCTCTGTCCAAGCACAATTGCATCACAAGTATGTAGACGAAGTACCCAATCTCTAAGAGATATCTGGGTTTCGTCTCGCATTTGAGGTGTGATTGCAGTTAAGTGGACTTTAGTGGGTGACAACTAAAACAGGAACCTCTGAAAACACTTGCATGGAGGGCATGATTTCTCTCGAAGTAAATAAGCTCGAATGATTCGATAAGCTCATTAGTATTAAAGCTTTTTCTAAACTCTACTTGTAAGCTCCGTTCCCCACTTAATTCTATTTGAAGCCTTTACAAGTCAGGCTTTCAGTTTTTTACTCTGTAAAAATATAGTGGAACCTGACTTCGTGAGAACCTCAAAGTGAGAATCCTGTTCATGAGAATGATCTGTTCATGAGAGAGAAAAGTTAAAAGAACGCCGAGCTGATGGCGTATTCAATTCAATGCAGACAAAACGTCTTTGTTTTAGAAATGTCTCCCCACAACAACGCGTTTAAGAGTGATCAATGCCACAGCGGTAAATTTAGTAAAAATGCACAACACTACTCCTTGCTGACATGAGCGGGACCGAAAAATTATTGTTATTGCTGATTTGGAAATCCAAAACTCCAAGCTGTTTTAAAGTGAAAACGCTGCATGTTGACATGCAACGACGATTCTACGACGAATTGTCTAAAGTATGAGCCAATGTAACAAAAAACAGTGTTTCCTAATCTAAATTACTTACCAAAAGTTAGTAGAGCCTTTTAATATTTTGCCTAAATAGCATGTTATTCTATATGCCTAACGAAAGTATAATATAAATATATATATATAAATATAAATATATATATATAATTCGTATATTTCATACTTTGCCTCATTCATTGAAAACGCCAAGCATTCTATACAATGCCTGCTTTTCATACATTGCCAGTAACATAGAATAAAAATATATCAAAATACAGAGGGCAATAAAAAATTTTTTTGATTATAATTAGATATCAAATATACTTAATATATTAAATAAAAGAAAATATTTATAAAAATCATAGTATAGACAAATTTCAAACATACGTGAGGTAGCATTCTACAATCAGCAGTCGAGAAGAGAACCTGTTGACACATGTGACCTCGGGTGTCTGAACACCTGTTCCGAGTCCGGGGTAGAGGAAGATTTTCTGCTCCATTCCTCTTAGGACGCTTTTCCGTGCTGTGTCCATCCATACCACGTCGATACACCAGTGCCACTGTCCATGCCACTGCACGTCAAGTCACTTGTTATCGTTGCAATCATGTTGGAAATACCGGTGATCATGTACTGAGTAAAGGCAAGCCAGACATAGTTCCAGTATCGATCATAAGATACGAAAATGATTCAAAGATTATCACAGCTTTGGGTAAGCATATTTATAAAAATCATAGACAAATTTCAATCATACATGAAGCAGCACGTTCCAATCAAAAGTCGAGAAGAATAGAGAACCTGTTTACACACGTGCCAAATCAGGTTGGACACGTGTTCGAGTCTGTCCTCTTAGGACGCTTTACCGTGTTGTGTCCATTCCACATCAATACACCAGTGCCAACTGTTCATGCCACTGCACGTCAAGTCACTTTTGCTATCGTTGCAATCATGTTGGAAATACCGGTGATCAAGCACTGAGTAAAGGCAAGCCAGACATAAGTCCAGTATCAATCATGCTATATGAAAATGATTAAAATGCGACCAACGTGTCGCCCCAAAACGAAAGGCATTCTATACAATGCCTGCTTTTCATACATTACCGGTAACATAAATATAGAATACAAAATACAAATGGCAATAAAAAGTATTTTTGATTATATAATTTACAAATAGAGATATCAAATATAACTGTGCCCATTCCATGTCGATACACCAGTGCCAACTGTTCATGCTACTGCACGTCAAGTCACTTTTGCTAACGTTGCAATCATGTTGGAAATAACGGTGATCAAGCACTGAGTAAAGGCAAGCCAGACATAAGTCCAGTATCAATTCTATGTCGATACACCAGTGCCAACTGTTCATGCTACTGCACGTCAAGTCACTTTTGCTATCGTTGCAATCATGTTGGAAATACCGGTGATCAAGCACTGAGTAAAGGCAAGCCAGACATAAGTCCAGTATCAATAATGCTATACAAAAATGATTAAAATGCGACCAACGTGTCGCCCCAAAACCGAAAGGCATTCTATACAATGCCTGCTTTTCATACATTACCGGTAACATACATATATAGAATACAAAATACAAATGGCAATAAAAAGTATTTTTGATTATATAATTTACAAATAGAGATATCAAATATAACTGTGCCCATTCCATGTCGATACACCAGTGCCAACTGTTCATGCCACTGCACATCAAGTCACTTTTGCTATCGTTGCAATCATGTTGGAAATACCGGTGATCAAGGACTGAGTAAAGGCAAGCCAGACATATGTCCAGTATCAATTCTATGTCGATACACCAGTGCCAACTGTTCATGCTACTGCACGTCAAGACACTTGCTAACGTTGCAATCATGTTGGAAA
This sequence comes from Meta bourneti, assembly GCA_933210815.1. Lineage (NCBI taxonomy): Eukaryota > Metazoa > Arthropoda > Arachnida > Araneae > Tetragnathidae > Meta > Meta bourneti. The sequence goes on from OW119931.1 coordinate 21,949,969, forward strand.
TAACGGTGATCAAGCACTGAGTAAAGGCAAGCCAGACATAAGTCCAGTATCAATTCTATGTCGATACACCTGTGCCAACTGTTCATGCTACTGCACGTCAAGTCAATTTTGTTATCGTTGCAATCATGTTGGAAATACCGGTGATCAAGCACTGAGTAAAGGCAAGCCAGACATAAGTCCAGTATCAATAATGTTATACAAAAATGAGTAAAATGCGACCAACGTGTCGCCCCAAAACGAAAGGCATTCTATACAATGCCTGCTTTTCATACATTACAGGTAACATACATATATAGAATACAAATGGCAATAAAAAGTATTTTTGATTATATAATTTACAAATAGAGATATCAAATATAACATATATTTACTTAATTTAAGAAAATATTTATAAAAATCATAGCAAAGAAAAAATTTCAATCATACATGAAGTATATATAATATTAAAATAATTCAGATACTTAATAATTCGCCCCAAAATGAAAGGCATTCTATACAATGCCTGCTTTTCATACATTACCGGTAACATACATATATAGAATACAAAATACAAATGGCAATAAAAAGTATTTTTGATTATATAATTTACAAATAGAGATATCAAATATAACTGTGCCCATTCCATGTCGATACACCAGTGCCAACTGTTCATGCTACTGCACGTCAAGTCACTTTTGCTAACGTTGCAATCATGTTGGAAATAACGGTGATCAAGCACTGAGTAAAGGCAAGCCAGACATAAGTCCAGTATCAATAATGCTATACAAAAATGATTAAAATGCGACCAACGTGTCGCCCCAAAACCGAAAGGCATTCTATACAATGCCTGCTTTTCATACATTACCGGTAACATACATATATAGAATACAAAATACAAATGGCAATAAAAAGTATTTTTGATTATATAATTTACAAATAGAGATATCAAATATAACTGTGCCCATTCCATGTCGATACACCAGTGCCAACTGTTCATGCCACTGCACATCAAGTCACTTTTGCTATCGTTGCAATCATGTTGGAAATACCGGTGATCAAGGACTGAGTAAAGGCAAGCCAGACATATGTCCAGTATCAATTCTATGTCGATACACCAGTGCCAACTGTTCATGCTACTGCACGTCAAGTCACTTTGCTAACGTTGCAATCATGTTGGAAATAACGGTGATCAAGCACTGAGTAAAGGCAAGCCAGACATAAGTCCAGTATCAATTCTATGTCGATACACCTGTGCCAACTGTTCATGCTACTGCACGTCAAGTCAATTTTGTTATCGTTGCAATCATGTTGGAAATACCGGTGATCAAGCACTGAGTAAAGGCAAGCCAGACATAAGTCCAGTATCAATAATGTTATACAAAAATGAGTAAAATGCGACCAACGTGTCGCCCCAAAACGAAAGGCATTCTATACAATGCCTGCTTTTCATACATTACAGGTAACATACATATATAGAATACAAATGGCAATAAAAAGTATTTTTGATTATATAATTTACAAATAGAGATATCAAATATAACATATATTTACTTAATTTAAGAAAATATTTATAAAAATCATAGCAAAGAAAAAATTTCAATCATACATGAAGTATATATAATATTAAAATAATTCAGATACTTAATAATTCGCCCCAAAATGAAAGGCATTCTATACAATGCCTGCTTTTCATACATTACCGGTAACATACATATATAGAATACAAAATACAAATGGCAATAAAAAGTATTTTTGATTATATAATTTACAAATAGAGATATCAAATATAACTGTGCCCATTCCATGTCGATACACCAGTGCCAACTGTTCATGCTACTGCACGTCAAGTCACTTTTGCTAACGTTGCAATCATGTTGGAAATACCGGTGATCAAGCACTGAGTAAAGGCAAGCCAGACATAAGTCCAGTATCAATAATGCTATACAAAAATGATTAAAATGCGACCAACGTGTCGCCCCAAAACCGAAAGGCATTCTATACAATGCCTGCTTTTCATACATTACCGGTAACATACATATATAGAATACAAAATACAAATGGCAATAAAAAGTATTTTTGATTATATAATTTACAAATAGAGATATCAAATATAACTGTGCCCATTCCATGTCGATACACCAGTGCCAACTGTTCATGCCACTGCACATCAAGTCACTTTTGCTATCGTTGCAATCATGTTGGAAATACCGGTGATCAAGGACTGAGTAAAGGCAAGCCAGACATATGTCCAGTATCAATTCTATGTCGATACACCAGTGCCAACTGTTCATGCTACTGCACGTCAAGTCACTTTGCTAACGTTGCAATCATGTTGGAAATAACGGTGATCAAGCACTGAGTAAAGGCAAGCCAGACATAAGTCCAGTATCAATTCTATGTCGATACACCTGTGCCAACTGTTCATGCTACTGCACGTCAAGTCAATTTTGTTATCGTTGCAATCATGTTGGAAATACCGGTGATCAAGCACTGAGTAAAGGCAAGCCAGACATAAGTCCAGTATCAATAATGTTATACAAAAATGAGTAAAATGCGACCAACGTGTCGCCCCAAAACGAAAGGCATTCTATACAATGCCTGCTTTTCATACATTACAGGTAACATACATATATAGAATACAAATGGCAATAAAAAGTATTTTTGATTATATAATTTACAAATAGAGATATCAAATATAACATATATTTACTTAATTTAAGAAAATATTTATAAAAATCATAGCAAAGAAAAAATTTCAATCATACATGAAGTATATATAATATTAAAATAATTCAGATACTTAATAATTCGCCCCAAAATGAAAGGCATTCTATACAATGCCTGCTTTTCATACATTACCGGTAACATACATATATAGAATACAAAATACAAATGGCAATAAAAAGTATTTTTGATTATATAATTTACAAATAGAGATATCAAATATAACTGTGCCCATTCCATGTCGATACACCAGTGCCAACTGTTCATGCTACTGCACGTCAAGTCACTTTTGCTAACGTTGCAATCATGTTGGAAATACCGGTGATCAAGCACACTGTTCATGCCATATGCAAACATCAAACTTTCATCAGACACTTTTTCCACTTTTAAATCTTATACATCATCATCAAAACCTAGATTCGAGCCATTTCGCATGTCCCCCAGATTTTAGAAAATAAAAAATAAATAAAAAAGGTGCCATACATAAAACATCCATATTGAAATGATTATACGCAGTAAGAGATTGAAATTAAACTTAACAAGGGCGGAATAATAAAGATGAAAGAATATGGAAAGGTGAGTGAAATGGAAGAGAGGATGGATCACTAGGGTACCTCGGGGTTGTGAAACCCGTGTTTACTTCAAGAAAGTAAACCCCTGAGGGCAAATCCATTCAAAATCGTAATCTGCTGAAATCTTTCAAATTGACTAGGACTTGTGAGCCTACATTAAAAAAGTAGAACTGTTACAATTTTTCTTTTCTCAGGAGTCTCCCACTCTTCAAGGAAAGAAAGATTTGTAAGGCCTTTTTCAAGGCTATTTTTCATGTTTAAGGCTACATTTCAGATTGAAATTGATTAACCAGGGAGTGAACATAAGGAACACAAGAATGCTGTTAGGGTTCCAAGGACCGTGTTTTAAAAAAATCCAATTTATAGTAAACCTATTATTTCTGCTACAAATTTCTGATGAACACGACCTCGGTTTTTTTATCTTAGTTTTTGAATAAAGGTGAAATGAAATAAGCAGTGTTCTTAAAATTCTTAAGGCTTTTTAACGATTCATATTTAGGCCTACTAAGGATACGGGAACCTTAAAAACTAAAAAGAAAACTCAGACCTTATATGGCCAGTGGGAACCCTGATTCTACATGAGGGAAAGCTAACAATTGCATTTTTAAATAAAATTTATAAGCGCATGGAGATATTTCTGCTCCTTTCTGATATTTATTTTTGACACCCATGTCCATTTAACAGCAAATCATACTTCAAATTTGGTTTTGTCGTAACTGTTTACTTGATCATTAACAGTTTCTGTTCACTTGCTGCAGTTTTTCTATTCAGATGATCCGGTAACAGAAAATGACTAATTAAATCTTCTAATAGTGCACAAGAAAAGTATATAACTTTAATTTAAAAATTGCTGTTATAATTGCAGCAGAATCCGACTGAAATCAAACTTAAGAGGGAGGCTTGTGGATCCCAAGACAAGAGTTTTGCATTCATCAACTATATATACTTAGTGATTTATTTTAAACATCAGTGTAAAATTATCTTGTATATAAAACAATTAATTAAATTATAAATCCATTATTGCTTGAAGAGGTGCCACCAAGATATGAGCTGACTATTTTGCGAAGATAATCTATCTCTAGTGTTCCTTAAAAGTAATCGAATATATGTAGGGTACGAAGAATCCTTACTTGACTCATTTGAACATGGGGATGTGTTGCAAGTTTTACATCCAAAACTCATTTTCAATTGTGCATCCATGATCAACATTAACAGTCCTTTTCCTAACAGCAAGTCAGTATTTAAGACAATTAATTTAAGCAGTACTTAAGTTTAATTTTACAAGTAGCAATTAGTAACTCGTTTATGAATCAAACAAGCTATGTAGTTTTCTCGCAAGTAATATCTGCTTGTATAAAATAACTCCAAAATTGTATAATATAAATTAATTGTTCTAATTCAGTAGAGATATATTTATGCGAGACGAAACAATTTAATACATTAAAAATCATTCTCCTTAACATGCGTTTTAAGAACGTTTTGCAGCAACCAATTTCTATTTTAACAATAAAATATGTTCAGATAGAACACCAAGACATCAGTTATAAACACGAGGAACTTGCATGTATTAGATTTTGCAAGAGCTACCCAAATCTTCATATGGCTCTACAAACCTTCGGTAAGCCAATTTTTAAAAAGGCCAGAGGACCGCAAGATCAATAAAAATAAAGTAAACTTTCATAGAGCTCATTTCTTCCCTAACCTTCAACGGAATGAAGGTTGAGATGGACTAAGTATAGGGAGTGAAGGGAAATGAATATAAAATGCTCATTTTTTCTACACTGATGAGCTGCAAAAGCTGGTAGTCATGGATTGAGTTTAGATTTGAATCAGCTTTACGATTGAGAAAATGTTCCAAAGAAATTAGGAAACTCAACACACATGCACTGCAATTAACATTAAATATAACATCAGTAACCATTGAAACAGGTAGCAACAGTCGCACGTTCTCCATAGGGTTACGACAGTTTCTGCTCTTATATCTAAGACGCAAATTTTCTACTGGTAGTAAAGGGTTCAATTCATTCCGTTATTGATTTTGTGGACCAACTTCCCCTTTGAAACTGGACACGTGAGACATTTACCAAAATAATTCAAACATAAAACATAACACATCCGTTACTTCTTTATCTGGAATTTTAAACATTTTTTTATGACACGTTCATTTCGCATTTTAAAACTCATTAGCATCTTCATTCAAAATCTGTTTTAAAAAGTGTCAGCAGCAAAAACTTGACGATTTTAAAATCGAAATGGCGACAAGCTAACTCCATTAATGTTTTTATTGTGAGTGAATATTCAATGATCATTCAACACAAATCAATTATAGAACAAAGTGCGTTAATAATTTGCTTTTTAAATAAGGTAAAGGATTTTTCATAAAACGTCGCCTTGGGCATTATGTATCTGATGGGGTTGTATTGTTTCTGTTCAGGAACTACATGAACATAAAATAGATTAATCTGTAAATACAGTAAACCGCAAATCAGATGGAGTAAAATTAAGAATTATAAATAAATTATAAAATAAACACATTTTTGAATAAATAAAAAGAATAAAACAAAATTATTGCTCAAAATTGACAATGAGATGCTGATGCTTTGATAATCAATTTGGATCAAACCATTGAACGAACACATGAAAATTTCAGTAGGCATCGATATTCACACGAAATGTTAAAAATAACATATTATGCCTACATATAGAAAATGACACATTAATTTAAAATTATTTTTCACCAAATTATAAAAAACATCAACCCAATAACTTAATCCATACAACTGATTTATTTCTAAAATTATTTCAATGCAATCGAAATAAACATTAACTTGCTACAGGTAAAACATCACTCATGCTTGTTAAAGTTTCTTATAATAATCATGAGTTTGAACAGTTTTTAATTTTGATAATCCAAAGATTTGAAGCAGATAAACACATTGGATTGTTCTGCATAATTATATAGGTAAGATATTAATGCTGTTGAAAGGATAAGAATGAAACACTCAGAATTTCGTAGTCGTAATTTGAAATGTACTTGATTGCTCAGAGGTCGGAAGCTTTACACTTTGAAACTTTGTTAGACGTAACTTTTGTCTGTAGTTCACAGAAAAAATCATTTTCTTAGAAATCTTTTTTAGATGCTACAGTCATGCTTTGTGATTTTATATGAAAGAATGGGATGTCTTCAAATAAATAATCGCGCAATTTAGAACTATTTCAGATAATTTTGTTTTTCATTTTGGGAGGGAAATGTACAATTTTTAATTTAAGACCTTTTTCCAATTCTAAGTCGGCAATGGGACAACGAGATACACTTCATACCCCCATTGCACAAAGAGTTCAAAACAGTGAATCCTTAAAATTGAACCAAAATATTGCTCTGCCATTTCAATCATTTTTATTTTCCAGTTTTTTGTGCATTTTCATTTTGGGTTTCTTATTAAACAATGATTGGAGGTATCAAGCAACAAGTAAACCTTGGAACCATCAAAACCAGAGCTTAAGAAAACGGAGGCAAATTTTCGGGATAATTATTCAAATTGGGAATAAACGAGATGTTCTTACTCAGGCAGTTTGCGCATTTTTAAATGTATTGATGGGTTTTCTAGAAAGATTGTACAAAAAGCAAACTAGCATAGCTCAGAATTTTAATCCCGATATTTCAAGACCCGTGTTTACTCAATAGAATTTAGAGTGAAAATAATGTGATTTTCAGACATTTTGATAATTAATCATTAGAAATTTGGTCATTATTTCAAGAAATGTTTATTAAAACAAATTACTAAATATGGTTCGAAAAATTAATGGGACGTATTTAGCTTAAGAGAAACGTAACCACTCAAATTGACTGCCATATCATGTATGCTTGATACAAAAAGGATAGAAAAAGCAAATATGAAAAGTACTTGCAACTAATTCGTTTTCTTTCAACTTCTTAAATTATGAGGAAAATAGAGTTCTCAATTTTTTTTTATAACTTCAACTACACTTCTGTCAGGGTGTAATATCATTTGAATTATCCAAAGGAAACACTGTTGCCACAGAAATCAAGTGACATGTCATAAATTCCTGACATCAACTCTTGCAGCAGAAACTTCTAAATCTTTTATATATTTTTGTAAAGCAACAGATAAACTAACAAAAAATTCTCTCAAATAGTAAATGAGTCAGGAAATCAATACGGAGTCCACATTTAATAAATACTCGAGTAGAATAAAAATAATTTTGAAAAATTAAATACGCGTTTCAAACGTCGTTTGACATTTATCAAGTTCTTGTGGAGCCTTTATTTTGTATAAACAGCTGGCTTCAGCAACCTCTAAAAGGTGCAATGGGTGAGGATACGCACACATACTGTTGAAATGAATAGCTATGTTTGTATACTCTATGAAGTCATTAAAATTTTATAAACTAGGGTAGGTAGGTGGTTAGGATTCTATGGAGTAAGGTTATAACTAGGAAAAATGTGATTCTAGAATAAGGAATGTTTCATGTATGATTTATGTGCATTGTTAATCCATTTTGTAAATAATCATAATGCAATATAATTGAGCATAAATATATTTGACAAAAGATTCAACTATTAAAACTTAATGCACGTTGTTAAAAATTATTGCTTTCAAACATCAATTTTCTTAATACAAAACAGGTTCAAAATGTATAAACTAACTTATTCCATCACATTAAATTTATGACATTTAGTTCCGCCTAAATCCAATGTTATTAATTAACTTAGCAACATTTAAGGATGATTCTAAGTTTTTTCAAACCACGGACTTCAGAAAAGAATTCCAGACTAAAAACATGGTCGAAGATATATTATTTCATTATTTTGCAGCCGAACCGATCATTCGAGTTTTTGAAAATATTTTTTACATAAATTTAAACAGTATATAATTTATTTAAAAGTTAATATTTAGTTGCCAAAAGCTTCAAGCTAATCCAGGATATTTTGTAATCATCGTTGACAGAAGTGAACAATAGTCCATGCCTCAGATGCCCTTGTAAGATAAGTTAGAAGGCATTTTTAAATACACCTACCACTGGAACTAGTTTACCAGCATAAAAGCTTTAACGTTTGCCTCAGAAGTTTTAGGTAAATCATACTATAGGAACATTTATTTACACTTCGATTACAGTACGTATAAGCAGTGGGCGAAGTTTGTAGGAGAGCTAAATAGCACGTACTTTCTAAGTTGGATGGTAGGTAGTTAATTAGCGTCGCACTGGAGCAATACGACGGACTACTGGCGACTGTCAGGGATCAATCCTGAAGGGAAAGATCAAGGACGCCTCGCAATGTTGAACAATGGTCAGATGACGAGAACGCCAGAGCTCGGACCTCACTTTCCAATTCCCAACCCACGCCAACGTGAGGACATTTGAGGCTACGATAGATTTAACGTGCACCAGCCCCGTGTCTTTAGCTTGACCTAGTTTCGAACTCGCAACCCTCCGGTTGCTAATCCGTTGCTCTTCCAACTGGGCTACCCCTCGGCCCTTAGAAGGTCAAGTCGCTCACTAGTTTATTTTGATATTAAATAAACATTTTCTCTTAACTGGCGCACTTAGCGCATTTTACCTAACAGTTAATTTTGACACCCTATTTTACACCTCTCAATCGACCTTTAGCTGACACACGAGTAATCTGCTAGTACAAACTATTACAGTGCACATGGTTTGTGAAGACAGTTTTGCGAATAAGAGGCTTGTAATCTATTGGAAGGCAGGAGCTTAAAGGCATCTTTTTAATTGAGGCAACTGAATTAAGATCAAAAGACAGGGCCTGAGCTCCCATAGTCCCCAACCATTACACGGCCCTTCTACGAAGTATTTAGGGAGTAGACCCATGAGCCTTAGTCACCCCCAAAAATGTTTTGGGTAACAATGAAAAATTGACTGAAGTTGGTGAAATCGGCAGAAATGGAAACATCGTAATCACCCAAGTACATACAAATATCTTAAAAAAAGAAAAATCAGATACTATGTATTCTTTAAATACGAGCATGAAACAGTCGTTCGAAAAATAACATCAAAATGCAAATTAATTTCACTGTACAATATCACTATTGATGTCACTTCAAGTGACTAGGAGTATCTAATAGATCTGTACAGGCAGTTAGCAGTCTCCTTACAAGTCTATTCCAGCTCCAACAAGATAGTATTAGAGTCCTGTGGTTTTCGACAAATCTATTCCTTTGATTAGAGGGCAGGTTAAACGTAAACAATGTGTTCCCGCTTTAGCAGTTTCTGACTACAAGTTTATCATTCCAGAAGCAAAAGCGAGTTGAAACAAATAATCACTATAGCCCATAGTAGCATTTTCCCTGGCAAGTTGAACCAGTTTTGAACAAATTGACTTCCACAAGATCATCTGCCTTCTAACAAGACCCACGCTAAATAGAAATTGCTGTTTGTACAAATTTCGTATAGGTTCAATTTATTTACAAGGGTGTAGCAATTCAAATATTATGGAGGGGTCAAGTGATATCGTACCCTAATCACACTAAATTCTTAATCAAAGAAAATAAAGTTCATCAACACTTCCTTATTCATTTGATTATATAATTAAATTCTAAATTAACAACTTAATTGATAATCAATATCAGAAACAGACGTTTAGGTCAACCATGAACGAGAGTTGCCTGCAGGCGAGAAAAGCTCAACAGTACAACGAATTTATCGATACAAAAAAATTCAAATTACATTAGGAAGATGTGTTGAGTCGCATTATCAATTTTCTAGATTCGAGTTCGAATATTTAATTTCAGATTTATATTAGTCTTTAGGCCATCATGTGATTCAGCATCAAGGAGAAAAATTTTGTGGGAGCCTGAACCTCCTTTTCACCTTTACCAACGTTTTCTGACTCAAGCAGTCAATTCTATGATACAGTCGAGATCAAACCAAAAGGCATGTCACAAGCTAATGCTTTTCCATGATGCCTAGATTCTTTAATGCAATATCTCATACATTTATCACAACTGAAACTAATGAAATTCATTCTAGTGTAGCAATTCAATAAGCAAAATGTAATTCGCAGACTAGACCTTATTCGTAGAGGAAATACAGGTGCCAGAACAATTGATGAGAAGGGAGACAAATACTAACCTTAAAAATGAAAATATACCCGTTTTACGCGATTTTGTCGTTATAGATAAGTGTAAACTAGATTACTTTAAAATAACCAATTTCTAAAGTACAAATTCATACAATCACATGGATACCATTATGTCAGTATATAGTGATGTAGAAATGTAAATGAGATTTCATTGAAATAAAGAACTTTTGGAACCAAGTCTAGAGCTTCGAATCAAGGCTTTGGGAATATTTCCTTAAATCCTCGAAATTGAATTAACTTCAAATCAAACCTCCCCAACACTTACACATTTAAAATAGTACACATCACGAAACATTAAAAGATAAAAAATAGAAATTTTACAGCTGTAAGACAGAAACATTCAAAATTCTTCTCAAATGAAATCAGCGGTAAAAGATTTTCCCCTGGAGATAGTGATCTTCATTTTTGTGTTTTTTAAGTTTTAAAAAGGGTTTTGGCCTCTTTATTTTCTTATATCAGTCAGCATCATGCAGTTACCTCTTTTAATATGCTGATAACCTCTCATAAGAGTACTCCCAGAATAAAAGGCAAGATATAGGTTTGTCGAATTTAAACTAGTACACTCATTTAAGCAAGAGTATTCACAAGTGTGCAAGTGCGAATATCTTTTTTCCCGAGAGATCCAAAATAAAGTCGGTATCTACATATTTCATGTCAAGTACAATTGTGAACAAGAGAACAGTTGCATCCAATAGCTGACGTAATTGAATGAATGGAATCCATACATTGTTGCATCAAAAACATAATTACAGTATTGGCGTATCAAAATGGAGCAATCAACAATATAACGTTGAAACTTTAGTTGTTATTTGGATAATATTGATAATTATTTCATTTTCTAATAAAAAAGTGGGATTTCATTAATAAAACAAAATTAAAAAATAAAGCTCTTAACTCTTTATCTTTGAAATAAGTGTTTTTTTTAAGCAGAAATAGCAATATCGTACGTTTTGGAATTAGACTAATTACAAACTTTGAAAAACAAAATTCTAGCTTTTAAATATTTTGGAAATTCATTGCTAAAAGCATATTTAGAAAAATTGCTAATTTTCTATTAAAATTTTCAATGTATTTCAAATATTTAAACAAAACTTTTTTTCAATTTAAAAAGTTTATTTGGTAACAAACATAAAATATTGTTATTTGGATGTCAATTTTAATTGAAGATGCCAAAGCAAGACCCAGGAATTCCTTTTTATATCAGATACAGTAAGAATAATTTTCATATATTTGATGAAAATTAAAGATTGTGACGATTAAAAATTGGTGTGAATAATTTTATATCTATAAAAAGCATAAATGATTTCATGATATAGAATCTATTTTTCAGATGCAATGTCATGAATTTTCATTTCTAGCTCTATGAAGTTATCTGGTTCTTGCACCAACATCCTCAATATTGGTCGTTTAAACCAGTCACTTGGAGACAATAAAATTTTGCCAATAAAACTCATATGAAGACGTAGAAAAAAGTGAAAGCTAATCCTTGAAATAACAGTACCACATAGCAGCAAAAAAGAGCATCTGAATTTATGGTAATTAGTCACATGTGCATAAACGCAAAAATTATTGGTGAAAATAGGAAAATATTTAGATTTAAACTAATGTAACACTAAATGAAAATTTATACATGCCAATTTTCGTGTTCATGTGCCAGTTTCAAACTTAACGATATAGGAAAGTGTCACAACTCAAAATGAAAATTTAATTTCATTAAAAACACATTGCATTTTATTTAACTCGAACAAACCAAAGGTTTAAAAAGTGGTTTAATTTTTAATAAATATGCTTAAGTCAATTTCAAGTAAAACAGACTTAGATTTTACTGTGAAATTCTCTTTTTTGAGTTGTCACTTTTCTTAAGGTGCATTTTTTGTTGTATTGTCAATAATCAAGTATATTTTCTAAAATCTTACAATCAAATTTAATACGTTTATAAACCATTGCAATATAAATTTGAAATTGCTGGAGTCTCCATTCACATGTAGCAACAATATTTAATTTAATTAGCAAGTTGTTTCAATTTATACAATTTCTATATTTCATGCAACCTAGCTTCCAAGTTGACAACAATATTACATGAAGCATTAGATATGCAATACTTTTCAATAAAAGTTGTACAAAATAGAGACATCATGCACCACTACCTCAAAGAGCTATGGGAATACCACATATGCACCGCACTGGACTCGCATGGATGGTAAACTTCAGTGATTTAAATTTATGTACTAGAACACAAGTCACTATGCCTACTCTCAACTTTCCCCACTAAGAAGCCTGATTAGTGTTTAAGTACTCCATTCGTTAACGTTTGAAAATGAAACCACTAGATGGTTTACTAAGTATTTAAACTTGTTAAAAAATTTAATTTATTTAAATTTTTAATAGTGTGAAACATAGGCTTCTTTATCTTCCATTCGTTGAATTTTAAAAATGCTTTCTAGAATACATTATAAATTTATTGTTTCAATTAAAAATTGTTTGATTCCAAACTTAACTTTTCGATAAATTTTGAATCAAACAAATTTAGTATTTTGAAATACTTCAATTTCATTAAAAAGTTGAGCTAGAAAGAATTTTGTGAGAAGCTACTCCTTTGAAAGTATTTAAAAATTGAGAAAAATATTTGAAAATACTAATATGATCATAATTTATAAATTTTCACTCAACTTTTTACAAGTTTCAAATCCGAAATATTTAAAAATTCGTAAAAAGTATTTTTAATCTTCAACAAATGAAACATTGCAGTGACTAGTGTTCAGAAATAATTTATTTGTATTCTTTTTTTCCACAAATACATTTAGCATTAACTCATCCATGATCTAAGAGATTGCATGAGTAATATTCTTAAAAAGGTCAGTGATTCGTGTCGTTAAACTTTAGTTTCAACATCACTAATGGAAATTTTAAATTAAGCATACAACACTTAAAATGCGTAAAAGTGCAAAAAAGCAAACAAAGGCTTTCTTCCACCCCATTAAGTTAAACATTTTGTGTGTTATAATAAAAAAGAATTCAAAAGACCTAACTTTTTGGAATGAGTTTCGTATATTCATTACATTCTTCTATTAAATATACCTTCATATAAATGAAGGCATGAATAATATAAGAATGCAATAGGATAAGGAACGAAAACTAGTAATTTTCGTTGAAAACATTTTAGGAACACACAAAATAGTATATAAGAGCTTACGCATTTTATGAGAAGTATTTTAGAGATGTGTAAATATTTATGAATATTTACCTGAATTAAAATAAAATTTAGAAAATAATAAATATACAAATAAAAATTCAGTTACAATTCATTTTTAAAATACTGTTTTATTCTTTAAAAGATAATAGGTATTTAGTTTTAAGATATTTAGTTTTAAATTAGGTTATTTTTAAATTAAAATTCATTAGAAAGGATGAAATATTTGAATTTCAACCTTTAACTTTTATTATCCAGGTGCATTCTTAAAAAAACTTTGACTTCCAATACAGACACTTGCTATCATAAAACTGATTGAATTACAAACTCTACATTCAGTTCAAGGAACACTAAATTGCAATAAATTTTAATCCATTGTTATACAATCTATCTGCACAGCAATTACTTGTTCTAGGATTGTGAATATCATCTTTGCATTAATCATAACCAGTTATAAATCAATATTCGTGAAAAAGTTTATATCCCATCTGATCCGTCATGGGGACAGCATTGGGAGATTGGTATGAACCAGAGACAAGCACAAATTCCATAGCATGTACTGCATTGAGTTACAATGTTCAGTCTCAGCAGATGTGTGCATTGGAAGAGTGAATAGGATCATTGCAGTGTGTAATATTTGAATATTTAACCCAGGATATTTTAAGGACTAGGTTAAGTTCTAGAGCATACACTGCATTCAGATTTATTTGATATCTCAGCAAATGTATCCAGCAGTCAGACAGTCTGTATAGCATTTCTGAAGCAGCAATTCAGAATTTCACTCATTAGGAACATGTAATCTTGTTTCAACTGGTTTCAGCCACCATTGTCAGAATGTGTCAATGTTCCTTGTCACAGCATAGTGAACGTCACTGGAATGTTCGGCATTCAGAATAAGATCAATTGACTGTTCAATGGGCATTAAGTCATCAGAGTTCAAAAGATAGAAGCAGTACAGAGCAGTAGCAACTGTTGCAGAGCAGTAGCAGCACCCACTCTTATCAAGTTCATAAGCAATGATATATTGTAACAGTTCATAGATTGCTTTCAAATTCAATGTGTTCTACAGGAAATAATCCTTCAACAATGTGCTTCTATTATGCAATAATAAGCAATGTCAAAATAAACACATCATTTAATAGCAAGTGTCTGTATACTTGATGTGATTTAGTGCACAACTTGAGAATTCCCACTCTTTTTACAGTTGCTTTCAAGCAATGAGGCATTGAATGGTGTGAAAGGAAATTAAAAAGCTTAGATACAAATTAAGCACCAATGTCAGTGCTTTCATTCAAAAACAGACAAATCCACTTAGTTCACTTTGCAAAGTGGAATATAATTAAGCAGCCCAAATAAAAGTTATAGGAAAACAGAAATATTTAGGGGTCCATGCTTTTTATAATCCAAAAGCTTTCGTCAGTGTGAATGGATTTGTATGGTTTCAAATGCAAGACCTTCATGTAAAGGTGCAAAATGTGCAACAAGTGAACAAAGAAAAGTGGCATGTCTAAATATTTTACTTGGTCTGTTTTTTTCTCTAACTTTGTAAGAGATTAATTTTGCTTGTGGAACCATGTAATTACTTAAGCTTTAATTAATATAATTTTTAAACATAATTTAAATACTTTACCATACCTGAATTTTTCTCATTTTTAATTAAAAATACTTTTTGTGCACAAATAAAACACAGTATTGCAATTTTTAAAAATAAAGAATTCCTTAATTTTAATTAGAAGGTGGGTGCAGTACTTTAGTTTTCAATGTGAAATAATAGGAATGTTCCGAAATTTAAAGCTTAACTGCTTAGCTTTTATCCAATTACTTAAACAGTTATGCATTTACAACTTATATTTTTAACTTTAAATTAAGGAACAAGATATATATGCACACTGAAGAGCCCAGAAAACCTGGCAAGCCAGTTTAATACTTGGTCGGCCTCTCACAAAATCAAAGAACTGCAGAAAAATGACGGGACATGGATTCCACCTTCTTGTGGAAGCTTGAACACTACTTGTAGGCATTCACTATACTTGTTGCTAATCTCCACGTCAAGCTCCCCAGCTAGACCCAATCCACAAGTCCATTCATCCACAGTCATACACCAAGAAGTTCGGAAAACATGTTGTCATGGGACAACCCCAGGCACTCGAGAATGTGTGCTTGGGAAGCCTGGTCAGACAGGCATTTAAGGAAAACAGGATGAATCTTGCGACCACAGCAAAATGTGAAATTCCTCAGACGGCCACTATTAAAGCGAGAGCGCTGTCTCAATATGCCTGTTGCAATGTTATGTCCATGAGTTGTCACCACCATACTTGATGGCATTGAATGCCACACTTCCTGTGGAGCAGTCCCCAATTCAGTTGTATTCAGAGATGTAGGATTTCTGTATTCTACAACACATTCCATGGCATGCTAGACTCTTAACTTGGGTGGGAATGGGAAACATACTCAGCGCTCTTGTAACCATAATTTTGGCATATCTAGACTTATGGGGCGGCATATTGTCTTCTTGGAAGTGGCCAAACCCATCAGAATGAATGCAGGACCTGAAGTGTAAATCGACGGAAAGGATGCACACATATCGTTCAACTCTCAGGGATGTTTGTACTTGTACCAGGGGGTCCATTGAATGACATCTAAGAAAACCTCATACCATTATGAGGCCCCACCACCAGCCTGTACAATCCCCTGTCAACATGCAGGATCCATAGCCACATGGAATTTTATCCACACGGATCCTTCAATCTGCTCGAAACAGTTGGAAACAATTCATCAGATCAGGCTATTCGTTTCGAGTCATCAAGTGTCCAGTGGCTGTGTTTCCAAGTGTAGGGAAGGTGCATAGCTGTGTTCAGTCGCTCATAAAATACATATCTTTGTGGAAGCATTGCAGTCCTCAAGCTGATGTTTATTAAGAGCCCAGCATAGAATTCCAGTTATTTTGAAGTGTTGCACGCCTATCATTTGAAACGATTCTTGCCAGCCAATGCTCATTCTTTTTTGCTGCTGTCATAAGTTCCAGGTTTTGCTAGAATAGATACGCTCGATAATATTGAGATCTGGCGACTTGGAATCTTGGCGGTGGGAAATGGTAGGAACACAAACTCAGTGCTCCTCTCCACAATTTTGGCGTGTAGATTTATGGGGTGGCATATTGTCAGTTGGAAAAGGTCAAACCCATCAGAGTGAACTGTGATGAGTTACGAGTCTTCAAAAAGTTCACATCTTTGAGGGAACATTGCAGTCTTGGACATTGAATTCCAGTTATTTGAAACAGTGTTGCATGCCTATCATGAGACAATTCTTGCCAATCAATGCTGTCTTTTTTAGGCCACATTGCTGTCATAAGTTCCAGGTTTTGCCAGAATAGATGCATTCGATAATGTTGAGATTTAGCAATTTGGGTGGGAATAGCAGGAACACAAACTCAGTGTTCCTCTAACCATAATTTTGGCATGTCTGGACTTACGGGGCGGCATATTGTACAGTTGGAAAAGGTCAAACCCATCAGAATGAACTGTGATGAGTTGCGAGTCTGCTCAGAAAAGTTCACATCTTTGAAGAAACATTGGAGTCTTCGTGCCGTTTACGATGGAATCTGTTTGAGAAAAGAGCTGAACTTCCTAATGATGCAATTTGCTATGTGAAGAAAGCAGCACACAGTTCTTTAAAGTCCTTTTATCCACAACACCTCCTTTGTGGCATGGGCTATAACCAGGTATTCGGCTTCAGCAGAGGATAGAGCCAGAGTAGTTTCTTGCAGGACCAGGAGATTGCAGCCCCAGCCAAAATGGCAACATATCCACTGAAGGATCTTCTGTCAACAGGGTCTGCAGCCCAATCTGCATCAGCAAATACTTTCACTGGCTGCAGTTTTTCTGAAGATGAGGGCAAAACGTTTGGTTTCCTTCAAGTAGAGGAAAACAGATTTCATACTCCTCCAGTGCAGTTCTGATGGTCTTTTGTTGAACTGGTTTATGTACGTGGCGGTAAAAGCGACGTCAGGGCGTGTTCCACATGCCATGTAAAGTATACTCCCTCTGGCTTGCCTAAATGGTATTTTCTCTCTCCTCCTTAATGTTGTTCCATTCGGCATCATCTACTTTATAATGTCTCACACTCGGGTCTAAAGGTGTTCATATAAGCTTCTTTTAAGATGATATATCAGGTTTTCTTTGCCCTCTTCTTGAAATCCTTCAGGTTGCAGCATGTCTTCTTTCAAGGTGCCATTGAGGTATGCTGAAGTGATGTCCATTTGATGAATTGGCAAGTTCAATTCTACTTGCTAGGGCTATTAGTACTCTCAGGGATTTGATTTTTATCACTGGAGAAAATTTTCTCAGTGAAATCTTTGCCTGGAGCTTGTGAGTAGCCCTTAGCTACCAGACGGGCTTTGAATTTTGTTGTCTCGCCCTGAGTTCTGTTTCCTTTTGAACACCCATTTGCATCGAATTGGCTTGACCTGGGCTGGTTTGGGAACTAACTCCCATGTCTGATTTTGATGTAGACTTTCTAATTCCTCTTTCTTTGCCTCTTTCCACATTCTTGCATGGGGCGACTCCAATGCTTCCTTCAGTGACGGGATCTGGTACAGTTGGATTGACAGGAGACATCATTTACAGCTTTATAAAGCACTGGGTTTCCATAGGTCTTCGTTTTTCTGATCCTACTGCTTCTTCTGATTTCTTGCATCAAATTAGTTGTTGCCACAACTGTAATTGCTTTGGCACAAATGAATATATTTTGACAGTTTATTGAGGACCCAGCATTGAATTCCAGAGTTGTTTGAAATAATGTTGCATGCCTATCATACGAGAGAATTCTTGCCACACTGCTGCCTTTTTTAGGCCACACTGCTGTCATAAGTTCCAGGTTTTGCCAGAATAGATGCATTTGATAATGTTGAGATCTGGCAATTTGGGTGGGAATGGCAGGAACCCACACTCAGTGTTCTTCTAACCATAATTTTGGCAAGTGTAGACATGAAGCGGGCATATTGTCTAGTTGGAAGAAGTCAAACCCATCAGAATGAATGCAGGACTTGAATGGATGTACCTCGTCAGACAGGATTCACACATATTGTTCACCGGATCTTTGTACCTGTACCAGAGTCCCATTGATACCATCTAAGCAAACCTTATATTATGAAGCCACCACCAACTTGTGCAATCACCTGTTGATATGCAGGATCAATGGCTTTATGTGGTTTTCTTCCCTTACAGATTCTTCCATCTTCCCGAAACAGTGGGAAACGCTACTCGTCAAACCAGGCCACTCGTTTCCAGTCATCAAGGGTCTAGTGGCTGTGTTCCCAAACCTAGGCAAGGAACATGGTTGGATGTCTGCTCCTTCAGTCCATATCTTGAAGGGAACGTTGCAGTACTCATGTTGATGTTGAGGACCCAGAATTGAATTCCAGAGTTATTTGATAGTGTTGCACCCCTATCATGCGAAAAGATTCTTGCCAGCCGATGCTGGTTAACAGTCTTATTTTCATGGCCACATTGCTGTCATAAGTTACAGATTCTGCCAGAATTCTTGTAGTCTAGGTACATTTATGAAATGGTAGAGTATATACAAAACAGATCGCTACCTCTATAAAATATGATCCATTCATGAGCTCGAACTATTAAACTATAGAAAATTGCTAGATGCTTCCATAGATGTCCATCGCTTTATATATGCACTGGAAGACGCAACCATGGACATGCATATTTGCTATGTATTTTGCAAAGGCTCATCTGTACCAGTTGTTCTGGCACTTCAGTGTACATATAATTTTACATTACTTCAAAATTTTAGTTAATAAATCAGGTTTACTATTCACTATCTAAATAAAGAGTTATGCAGATATGGTTAAGACCGAATCCTTCATTGAAAAAGTACAACATGACGAGTCATTTCATGATTTAAATGTTACATGTCTAAGTTTAAATTCACATTTTACAAACAAGATGCAATAAATTTCAATAGATTCATAAATTATATTTTGATTGCTACATTTTAATTCTCAAAGGGAAAACTAATCCCCTATTTCCACATTCTTTTATTTCGACACATATACTGGGATTACATTTAATGATGTAGATCTCGTAGAAAACACACCGAGTCATCAAATTAAGCAAAGCTTTTTTTCAGGAAGCATGTTTTTTTTTAATTCAATTTTATAGAAGGTAATGCCAAAGACCTTACCAAAGAAAAATTTAATTCTTCCTTTAAAAAAGCAATACAAAAAATGTTTGCAATTCTCTGCAAAGGTCATTCACAACTTAAAGATTAAACTTTTTACATGGTTTTCAAGTAAATTATTTACAATTTAATTCCAAAAGTTAATTAGAGATCCAAAAGAAAACGAAATTACTAAAAGCTGTTTAAAAGCAGATTTTAGTAATTGCAGATAGTAAGGTTTCCATTCCAACACTATTAAATTCTCAAAATTCACTACTTTTTTAAAACAATTTAGAAAATTGAAACTGAAAAAATAAACCCTTTTGATCAGAAAATAATAGTGCTCACTGAACTTTTTGAATTAAATAACAAAATTCATCTGTATCAAAAAAGACGCCAACTTTACTCAGATGTCCCCAGAAAACAAGTAAACAGTGTACGAGTTTAAATTACAAAAACCTTAATGGACAGTATCATGGTTTCCGAAATTAACGAAAATCGTATGGTCAAGTATATGGTAATTTTCCTGTCTGAAAAGAATTCCTTCTCTCTTGGTGTTGATTTCACCACTGTGTACCCATCCATTGTTTTTATTTTTAACCAATTTCATCTATTTTTGAAAGGTTATCAGCATAAGAGAAACGCAATATACCGACTTGCCAACAAGATATAATACTTTAATGATCATACAAATCAGTTCGAGTTTTGAATTATACAAGAGCTCATAAACAGCTGAAGTTAAAATCAACTAGAAAAAGGAAACTTAATATTTTATCGGAAAATGAAAACAAAATGCCTGTTGAACCTTTCAAAATTTGTTTAAGAGGCAGATTCCCCAAATATTTGAGAATAATTTGGTTAAGGCATGCTTTCATTGTACCTCCTGCTACGCATAACTGCAGAGGAAAATCAAACAATTATTCGGGAAGTTCGAAAAAAATTTTAATCCAATTCTCGAAAAAAATTGAAACCGCGATTAAGCATCCAATTAGTGATAAAAGGGTTTGGGTACTAATGTAAAGAAAACTCAACTTGATTTGATCATGAAATAAAATTCAAAAAGAAATTATTGTATCTTGTCTCTACGCATCAATTGTTTTCCAGTTTTGGCACCTTTCCCCACTATTAAAAAAAGCAGCTTAGTAAAAAATTAGTTTTGGTTCCAATACAGGACTATTGTTAGGAACTTAATGCAATCATACCAAAGAACACAAAAAAAGAATCTTTTAGTTCAAGCAATTTTGCTTCTGATAAACTACTTCATAAAACTTGAGTTATCTTATGTTCATGATGGGATAAATAACAAACTTCCTTTGCACAACGGGATTAAAAATTAATTATTAAAATTCCTAAGATTTCTCAACAGAATTCAAAGAGCATGTGTCAGAAACAAATCACTATGAATTTAAATCCTCTAAAAAAATATAGTTAAGACACATTATGCTTTCTTGTTGCATTTTTGATAAGGTATATATACTCAGGAAATGAATAAAGAGAGCATTCTACATAATAGCAGATCTTAAACACCTGACAACTATTAACTTGTAGATATATACTCTCAAAATTTAAAGTACTGTTCCTTAGCTGGCCAATCTTTTTTAGGACAGACCACATTCCAATGATGGAAAAGGAAAAGAAGTGCTCAAGACATTAGATATAACATTTTCTTCACATCTCACTGAATCACATGATCCCTTTAAAGTCGAACTTTTAAAAAGTTTATTGCAAGATGTATCCTATAAAAACCATATCAAATCCCATTTTCCTCTAAAAGGTGTGAATTTTTAATGAATCCCCTGTTGAATTCGTTTGTTTGATGCAGTTTTTACAAATTTGTACATGCAGGGTTTGCTCAACACATCTGTAGGTGCCTTTATATGCATGAACCTAGTAATTTAATTTACTATTAAAATGGTTAAATTATTGAAAACCTAATTAATAAAAATAATGAATATATGTAGATGAGCATTCAAAATATTCATTCATTTTCTTGATCAGCCCCAATTTCAGGTGTTTGTGTATGAATGACTACTTGAGCCTCTTCCATAATTTTTTAATTGATATGTCCCTGCCACATACTTTAAATCAACTCATTTGGATCATTTGGCAGTGGTTCTTAAATTCTTGCATATCAATGATAAAACAGCAAGGTTGATTGCTTCAAGAGGAATTCATCTGCTAATCAATTTTAGGCCAAACGCATATATATTTCTAAAAAATATTTTTTAATCTTTCCCTATGTTGAGGCGACATATTCAACAAATGGTAGGTAGTTGAATTAACATCTCACTGGAGCAAAACAACTGGAGCTATTGGCAATGGTCCAAGATCCATCAAAAAGCGAAAGATCCGAAGACACCTCGTAATTTTGAATCTGTCACATGATGAGGTCAACACCTGAGCTCGTACCCCGCCAACAAATGAACTGTCAATAGATAAGCTAGATTAACGAATCCAACAAGCACCAAATCAAATGAAAATCAGTACATGGGACAACGACTTGGTAAACGAACTTTTAAAACTGAAATATCTCAAGATTACCACTTCAAAACTTTTCAATACTTATCTTTCAGTGCTGTTTTTGATTTATTAAAAATTCAGAGGGGTAAAAGGATTCCACAACCCTGCAATCTTCAATGTGACATCCAATAGTGATATAAAATGCCCCAGACTAGCCAAGTAAAGGCTTTAATCCAAAAAAATTTTTAACTGAATGAAAAATTAAAAGGAATTAATTTTTAACTGAATGAAGAAGAATTAAAAGGAATTAATTTTTAACTGAATGAAGAATTAAAAGGAATTAATTTTTAACTGAATGAAGGAATTAAAAGTTAAAATCACAAGTTTTGGTTCTGCTGTAAGCGATTTGAAATAATTTATTCTGACTCACTTGAGCTATTCAAAGCATTAGCGAGATTAGGGTAAATCAATTTACATTCCACAAAACTGCAACTAGCAATGATACAGAATGGAACAGCTACTGTCAAGACTAAATCCACCAAATTGGTTGGTTTGTTGCTTTACTGTTTTTAGCTACAAGAGGGCCAATTAGACTGGGACCTACTCCACCGAAACATAACTTGCAGAAAACATACTTGTTTATGTGTTATGTTAATTCTCAATTATTGGGTTGGTTAATGAAGGTAATGTGGGATACAAGAGGTTTAGAATGGAAAATCAACGCCCTTTATAGATTTGATATTTCTAATTTTGGAAGTTTTCACCTATTGAGAAATGCCTAAATACTTTTTAAAAGAAAATAAATTTCAAACACTATATTGGAGTCAGTATATTGTTTAAATGCTGATATTCTGTTTAATTTCAAAAGTAATTAGGTATAAGTACCTCTTAAAAGTATAAATACCTCTATTAACCACCATTAAGAGAACAAAAAGGTAGAAAAACATCAAGTTCCCAGCTGCTTCAAGTGTTCTCGAACCTTCTAATAGCTTGTATCCACCCTACCATGTTAACCTCGAACATTGCAAAAGGTGGTTGCAGTCCATGTCAGCCATCACTGCATTGGACGCATTTTGGTCTACTATAGAAAAACGATGGGTAAATGCCAAAACGATTTAAATGCTCTTGCCAGGCAATCATAACAATCCCATTTCTATAATCTAAATGCCGTCACTGCTACATAGCGAAGGCCTGCAGGGATGTCACAAATGGATCCCCACTTTTTTTGTTTAGTTTTATCAGCCTCTGGATTTATTTCTTTGTATTAAATCTTTTTTATTCGAACTTAAATGCAGATCTCAATAAGTAGTTGAATATGCAATACCGGTTTAATAACACTGAATACTTTTGTCAAATAAATGCATAAAAATACAATTTTAGTTAATATTGCTAACTTAGTTTCTAGTTAAATTATTCTAAATTACATTTAACACACACACACACACACACACACACACACACACAATAAAAATAATAAAATTAAAAAAAATAACCATATTGTCAGTTTTTGAAAACTTAAAAATTACTGTATACTGGAATGCATACGACATTACTTGAAAATTAGATAAAGACGAGTATAAAACAGCAAGAGGCATATCACTCGTTAACTCAGGGTGGTGTGAAGCCAGTGTTCAGAGATAAAAAAACTTGATGTGGGACATCTTAAACATGGAAATGTTATTCATGCATAAGCAAATTTAATACTTGCTTGATCCAGTGAATTTTAATATTGCTTTTCCAATTGAGTATCAATTTAAATTTAGCAAAAAAATTCCTATTCTCTTAAATTCTCCTCAACATTGACATTGGGTGAATTCTATGATTTTATTTCATAAAATGATTATGGATAGAATATGTTCAACACAAGAGGTAGGTTTCCACTATAAACGGTATTTTTAGAGATTTCAAAAAAACATCAGAACTCTAAAAATATAATTGAGATTCAACAAGAATGGAGAAAATTTTTAAAGGAGCATACACATTTGAAATGCATACATGCATAAAACATTTGTGTAGAGAAAAACCCTTTCATTTCTAACAGGCAGAATTTTCGCTTAGTGAAAAGAGTTGGACTATTAAGCTATCAAGTAAAAATAAATTTTAATATTGGTATAAATACGTTTACAAAATTATCCAACGAATTAAGAAAAATCTCAACACTACTCAGTTTGTTGTGGGAATAGGGAATAACAGATTTTAGGTAAGCCTGGAGGAAAAAGGTTAAGCTGTTCTGACAGTGAATGCAAAAAATATTGTCTACATTCCTAATGACATTCATGCACAAACATACAGTCGATAACTTAACATAGAGGTGAAATGGGCACTAGATTGTAGAAAATAACTCATGGCAAAGAAAGAAATGCATTGAACCAAAAATCTATCTCTGTAGTTGTAGTTTCTTTCTTATTGAGACAATTTCCATAACCCTTCAGATTTTATTCACA
The DNA here is from genome assembly GCA_933210815.1 of Meta bourneti. NCBI lineage: Eukaryota > Metazoa > Arthropoda > Arachnida > Araneae > Tetragnathidae > Meta > Meta bourneti. The sequence continues at coordinate 21,974,629 of OW119931.1, forward strand.
TTGTGAAAATTAAAACATCAATCAAATGGTAGATAGGTATTTTAATTAACGTCACACTGGAGAAACACAACGGGCTATTTCAATCAAATGGTAAAAAGGGTATTGGAAAGATTTTAAATGTGATGTAAATAATTTAAAACACAAATGTAAAAAACCATGAAAATAGTTGATGGTTTTAGAATAAAAAAAAAATATTCTTGCATGCAGATTTCCTTGGAGTGAGATTCTTTAACAAATTTGAACTTATAAAGTGAAATAACTAAATCTAAACAAATAGAATTGTCAATCATTTATTGATCTGAATTCTGTAAAGGTACCAAATGTTATAAAATCGTCAACCAAACCAGAACCACTCAAATATTCTTGGTCATTAAACTTTTTCTTTTTAGTGTTATTTTAAATTGAACATATTTAAGACCAGAATTTTTTAAAAGTTAAGAAACCTCTGGGCAATCAACTGTAAAAACTTTTATATTTTCTTCTAAAAATTATACTTCGTAATTAAACACTACTTCCTCAAACTGATAATACAAATGAGCGTGAAATCAAGTTAATATGTACAGCTGTTCTTAAACAGACAACATTTTGATTTAAGTTTGACTAAGTAACTCATTCTTTCCTTAAGATAACTTATAACTATAAATACTGATTAACTTTTTGATAATATATTTTAAATAATTAATCCATTAATTGAAAGTATTTCAGAAGGTAGATAATTTTCAAGGTTTCTATACAGAATTTTTACCCTTTAAAAAATCAAACAGCAAAACAAATTTTGGACAGCATACGAGTGAAAATATTTCATAAGTCATAGGAATCTTGTAGTTTTTTACCAATTTAACGAATTTTTCAGATTTATCAGAACCATTCCCATCAGCATCTCTATTATCAAAGCTTGCTTATTTATGCTCACTACATAAGTTAATAGAATTATTTATATAAAAATTATTTTTCCTGATTAATTATTTTTTTAATGTGTAACTAAATTCATTTATTAATTGGTATCACTTTTTTAAATCATTGTTAGAATTTTCCATTAACCTACATAATTTGTTTGGATCAACCCACTTTTTATTAATTACTCACATGAATTTTCAATGTTGCATTCACAAATGTTTTTAAAAATATATACAATTTGTGCTCTTATGTGTGTGAGCTACTACTTAGCAACAGTTTCCCACCATCATGTTCCATTTTAATTGGAAGTTTTTAATTTTGAAACTTCGACTTATTTTGGAAGTTGGTCCACATTTGTATAAAAGGGGAACAAACTCTAGCAACGAAACTGTAAAGTGTAGAGAATTTTAATTCAAACCAATGTTCAGGTCATTCTAAGTTGAAATAGTTAAGTTTCACACTTGCAACTCTGGATTAATTGTGAACTTGTTTGCGATTATCTTGCAATGATCTCAAGTAAACTCAGAATAATTGAAATTCTTTTTTAAGTTGCGCAAAGGAAGAACTACTTGGTTACTAGTTTGTAAAGTTCAGATTTTTAAAGTTTCTTTCTATGACAACAGTTGCAATACCAAGTGTTTTGTCAGCGAACTTTGAAAAACTCCATGGAAGAAATGTACTTAGATTTTTAAACGAATAGAACTTTTGGCAACTGCTCAAAAGAAATTTTGGGCTGAAGCAATTACGGATGGACAGGTGAATAGCCAGATTTAACTCACATGAAGACATTTGGATGTAGCTTTCAACGATATTCTCAAGTGGCAACATAGGAAATGGAATAATAAAGCAAAATATCATCTTTATAAGTTATTCTGTCGAAAGTAAAAGTTAAGACTAATGGATTCCTCAAGGCGATTTCGAAGTTCCTTCACACTCAGCACTACTTATTTCTCCCGATATAACTATGCTAATCACTTTCTTGGTGGCACTTGCAGTCTAAATTATGATTTGTAAAACACTCTTTTAGTAGCCTCTCAATCCATAAGTACAATACATCTTAAACTGTTCTCCAGGATTCTTAAGTAATATTGGAGTTGTGGCACAAAACAGTCTGGTAATTAGAATTAATTTTTTCGAGGCATCGTTTTTATCTTATTGCTTGTATAATTCACAATTGAAATTATTAGAAACTTGGTACCTACTATACTTTAAAAGAGGAATAAATTCAGATAGGTTTAAATACTCTTAAATATTATGAAACAAATTAAAATAAATTTTTTAAATGCAAACTGTATTTTACAAAAGTTGAAAGTGTCCAGCAATCACAAGAACATTGTTTGTAACCAGCAATCACGGGGCCCTCGTGACCACCAGTTGCACACGTTATCCTGTGAAAGCTCACACTTAAAGGTGGATCTTAAATTGAGTCTTTCTGAAGTTAAGGACAAGTTTTAATTTACCATATATAGAACTTTTAAATTATTGCTTTTAGATCATTCAAAATTAAATTTTTCTTTACTTCGGTTTTAAGCATCTTGATTCAGTTTGAAAAAGCAATGGGAAGTTTATACGTAAGAATTCATGTGATATAATAGCTTTTATAGAATCACTGCACTTAGATTGAGAGACTCAGAATGGCATCGTAGGTTTAGGTTTGCAACTTTAAAAAACATGTCAATTTTTGCAACACTAGGGCTAATTTGATCAAATACATCTAAGGTATTTGGAGCAGTATTATAAGTGATAAAAACCAATAGGTTAAATGATCGTTCTTTCTGTTTAAAAAATTTAAAGAGAAGCAATAAATTATGGACTAATTAATTTACAAATGGAAATATAGGCTAAAAATGTATTATAACCCAAGGGGATTATATGTTACCTAATTTTAGATTTAAAGAAATAACATTAAGCATTTTTAGAGAAGGGTTGTTTGATATCATGGGGATCACACAAGCCTCGTGAACAGAAAAAAAAATCCAAAATTAAATTACTTTGCTCCTCCACAGCAATATTAAGGAGTTCATTTTTATATGAGAAAAAACAATCTTAACAAAAAAAACTAAAACAAAGTTGATATCTATATTGTAGGTAAATTTAAAAAAATTCAGGTAACAAAAAAATTAAGCTTTCAATATAGAAAACACTATATTTTATGCATGGCACCGGCAGCCCCCAATATACAATATCACAACGAAATGAAATTAACTTTTATGCGAAATGGTCTCTGGAAAATAGGAAATGACCGACATACAAGATTTAAAACTGGAAAAACACATGCTTCTACCTCCAATCACCTGAATTCCCCAAAACAGTCAGTTGGAAAGCTCAAATGGCTTCATCTCTCTTCTGAAAAAGAGAAATACAAATGAAAAAAAATCTTACAAAAGGATAGATTTATATACTAAATACAACAAAATTTTCACTTGGCAATCAATGAATGATATATAGATGAAGAGGGAGATGAGAAAATTCACTCAATTTTACAACACCCCAATTCCATAACATTTCTAGTATTCAATAATGTAGCACATAAACTATTAGTTGTGATTGGTATGTATTGAATATTCGATAGTACCATGTCACTGAGTCAAACCATCTAGATGAAACGTACAGACGAAAGTTAGGCTTTCACCGGATGTTGTAATCAGATGAAATGTAACCGACAAGTGTAGAGCTGCCAATAAAAAGTGTAGACTTGCAGCATAGACTTGTTCAAACGACCTTAAGGCCCCCCGTTCACATGGACTTGTTCCAATACGAGTTTGATAAGAATTTGTGAGCATTATGTGAACACCTGCTGGGTTTTTTTAAGGTCCATTTCCCTTTTGCATTAAATTGTGTTTTTTATTCCCCTATCCAAGTTTCTATCTTTTGAATGGTTAAAGATAGAATTAAAATTTCAAATCAGCATAAAAGTTTACGTCAGATCGATACCAAAAACATGATTTTCTTTTTTTTTAAATATTTGTCAATAGTCGCAACTAATATTTTTAGATATTCCTTTTATACTAAGCGTAAGTGGAAGTATTGCCTTGTTTTTAAAGGGAATGTCATTTTAATAAGAAATTTTGTTGCCCCTTATCAACTGTTTTAATTTTAGCCATTATAAATCGAATGAAAATCCTTCTTTCCCCACCTAAAATTGATTTCCCAGTGTTCACAATGACCTGGATTTGGTTAACATACAAACTCTTTAAAAATGACCAATAAAATACCTAAAACAATCTAAAAATATTCAAAATGACGTAAAAATTTGATATTTCAAATTGCAAAGCATCTGTTCCCTAATTGCCTGTGAATAAAGTGTTTTTCAACTTAAATCTTTATACATAAATAAATGCAATATAATCGACTTGCTGACCAGAAGTGACAACCTAAACAGATAAATATTTCGTAATGTATAGTATGCGATGCGTTTCAGTGAAATGCCAATGCCATTAACCTAGATAGTAAATTTTTGCCCATTAGCTTTTCATACATTTTTCAAAATTTTTCGAATGACAGGATTATTTTGGACCTAGGAACCGATATGAGAAAGCGGATCATAGAGAAACAGTGCTTAATGTAGTTCAAATTGTGGCATTATTAAACATTTTCTTTAACTCCAAAATCTTAAGTATTCGTTCTTCACTGTGAAGACCTAGAGGAAAAACCCTATAACCTTCATTCTCCAGTGTAGATGATTCACCCACCAATAAAAATAGTAAGGATTTGTTTTGTGTTAAGGGGTGATCATGGATTTTTTGGGCTCAAGAAGCTAGCAGATGAGTCATTTGTAATGTGTTTTATAGTAAAAGCGAAACTGCATATGAAAAATTGGTATATTTCTATAAAACTTTGATTAAAACGAAACTAAATGGAAAATGACCAATTTCCTTAAAATTGTAAAATTGATAGTGTAAAGTAAAAATATATCCCCAAAAAACTACATTTCTAGAACCAGGAAATTGGAAACTGAATTTCTGTTTATATGGCATTGTCTACAATGTACTATCAAAAAGATGACATGCAAACAAAACCTGGCACTGGTGATAACATTTTTTATTATTTTTGAGGTCTTATCATGTTTCCTACGATCTACAGCTAATTTGTTATTTAATTTTCCTTCAAACAAATCTCTATTTTTCAAAACCCATCTCTAAACATTTTGATGTATAAGCACAGCACATAACAATTAATTTTTCAATTTTTAAACACAATTTTCCCTGAGTTCTGACTATCTGAAACGGAAACTAACGCTCCAACCTACCCTCTTTCAGGGGTTTTATATAGCACAAATGGAACCACGAATGAAATAATGACTGGGAAGTATTTCAACTAAAATTTGATTAAACCCCACGATAAAACGAGAAAATTATGTTACAACAAAAAACATCTCAAAAGAAAAACCAAAAAAAAAATAGATATCAAAAACCGGGAGATTGCTAATAGAATTTGCATCTATATATAATATAAAACATACACATATATATAATATAAAAATTTCGATTAAAGTAGTAATAACACTAAGTAAAAATTAAAATATAAATTCTATGAAAAATAAGCTCACAGTAAATTAAAATTAAGTTCAGTAAATCAGAAGTTCATTTTCAAAAGTGATATTGAGTTCGATGTAACATGAAGAAGTGAAAGATGAAAATTGAAACTTATCTTGCACATTTCACGTTGAGGACAAATAAAAAAGTAACTTTAAAGTTTAGCTTTTAAATTGAATATTTAATTTTAGCTTTAATTTAAAGACGTTTTCCATGTGAAAACTAGAATGGACAGTTGTCGGTATACGTTATTCTCAGAAATAAAATTACCCACTATCCTCTTTAGTTATCAACTATCACATTTTTACAAGTTTTGTGTGAAAGCAGGGTAAATTTCTTCACTAAATCGAATACGATTACATTTTCTCATCCTATTTTTAATGGCCATATATTTTAAATTAGTGGATTAAGACAAAATACTCCAATCAAGTTATATTTCTATAAAAACGAGATTAATACTCCCTTTTGTGTTCGTAATGGATATATTTGTTAAATGAGTATCGCGAAAATATTAAAGTTACAGTTGAAAAATTATTTATTTAAAGAAAGTCACATTTCAGGTATTGATCTGGTGTAAAATTTTCCGCAGATTTCAAATCCGTTGAAATTTTCACTATCTTTAACGATCGTGAAGATAGGAAACTAGGACAAGGGGAATAAAAAAGCCCTAACGAGTGTCAAAACGCATGTCATGTGAACAATCCTATGTATCTCCAAGTGATTTCTAATCGCTACAATGACCTGAGATTGTTGAAGCACCGAAGCTAACTAGTGCATGGATTCTCGCGATTTCTGCATGTGAACACTTCAGTAGAACTCTATGTACTTTGGCTACCCGCATTTTGTTTTGATCTAAAACATGCGTTAGAAAAGCCTCATGTGAACGGAACTAGGACAAGGGGAATAAAAAAGCCCTAACGAGTGTCAAAACGTATGTCATTGTTGACATTCCGCATGTTAAAATTGCAAGTCGCCAAGTTTTCAATAAATGGATAAAACAAGATTAAAAGAATATTGTTTGAGACTCCACAATGAAATACATAGCATGTGAGCATGGATTTCATCCCAAAATGCAACCGGCAGATATCAGCTGTCATGAAGCTGAATTGTGATACAGAAGAGAGAATACACCCATGGAGGAATAGAACCTGACTGGAATCAAAACAGCCCCACCTACAACTAGAAGCTTGCTAGCACAGTGGGCATACTCACTGATTCATGACACAGTGGATTGAAATTGACTTACGAAAAAGACTTCTAAGAACTAATTTTATGAAAGCTAATTATTGATTAAATAACCACAATTAAAAGTTTTGCATTAAAAACATTGAACAGGTTGGTAAGCTCATCCAACTAACACCTCCCTGATTGTTCCCAAATCATCCAAATTGACAACGGTCTACAATTCATATATGAATATTTCAAATATTTATTACTGAGGAAACAAAATCAATTACCAGTCGAGTGAAGCTTCATCATCTGCATCGTACATTTCATCAGCTCTCAATCTCATGAAGCGGCTAGACACACTGTGGAGAGAAACAGAATGAGTTATACATTTATGGCCCAATTTATACTAGATAGGATAGAATTCATAAAACAGATTCATATATTAAATACTCGATAATACATGGCCCCATGAGCAGGCCATCTTAACCTATGTCTGGTTTGTTGTTTTCGCGTTATATTGCGAAATAGCTTTATTTGGTAAAGCTGCGCCAAACACAAGACAGACAACACTGACGGAGGAAAAAAAGCAGGAAAGATCAATAGGACACATTGTTGATATCCCTCATTATAAAATTACAGCAATAACAAAACTTTCATTAAATGGATAAACAAAATTAAAAGAATATTGTTTGCGACTCCACAGCGAAATACGTACCAAGCACAAAAAGCATGGATTTTATTCCAAAATGCATGACAGAAATCAGCTGTCATGAAGTTGAAATTTGATGGATCATGAGCTAGGATCAACTGTGCCATCAGCTGGGCCAAGGCATGCATCTATGGGAGGCTTAAGAGAAGAGTGGTGCTAGGGGAAATCCATGGATGCCAAAGGTAAATTTTTCATACTTCGGACTTTTTTTATATTTAACAACTTTCGGGACAAGGGAATCTTTTTAAGCAAAGTAGTTGCAAAAGCTATCAAATCTATTATTGCTAGATTGTCATAAAAACTTTATTAATAAAGTACTTAAGTGTTTTATTTTAAAATTTAAATGTCTTGGCATTGAAATTGGTGACTGTTCAGGATCCATCTCAAAGGGAAAGATCTGATATCTGAAGATGCCTTGTAATTTTTAACTAGTCAGATGACCAAGGTCAACACTTCAGCTGGAATCCCTCTCCAAATTTCCCAGTGATGCCAACATGAGGACGTTTCAAGCCATGACAGATTTAACATGCACCAGCCCCTGTGTACATGACTTTCTTCGGAGGCAGACATGATCAGAGAAGGTTGGCTGTTTCGGGGTTTTATGATGCAAGGCTATATTTGGCCATTCTGAGAAGATATACAATATCAAGTAATGGTCATATACACAAGTTTACTGACACAGAAGATATACACCCAGGAGGAAATAAAACCTATCTACAACTTGCAGGTTACTTGCGCAGTGGGCACAGAGTCACAACACAGCTAGATTGAAACAGCCTTGAAAAAATGCCTTCTAAGAAATAATTTTTAATAACTAATATTTCATTAAATAAATGCAATTAAAAGTTATCCATCAAAAACATCGAACAGCAGGTTGAGCTCATCCAACAAACACCTCCCTTATTTTATTGTTCCCAAATCATCCCAATTGACAATTGTCTAAAATAATTTGTACACAAATGATTTCAAATATTTATTACTGAGTAAACAAAATTAATTACCTAGCAGATGGAGTATCAACTCTTTGGGGTAGGAGGAACATTGGCCCTCGTGCCAAAACCTCTCGTATAAAGTTCCTCAAATAAGGATTTTCATCCTCATTGTCCAAAGCAACACATTCATCCTCATTGGATGCTTCATCCTCATTGGATGGTATCAGTGCGGCCCCTCTTCGTTGGCTGTTGAAAAATACACACTGAATTACAAAAAAAATCTACAAAATCCACCATTTGAAAAAGTTCCCACAACTGTTTAAGAACAATTAAACTTTCAATACAACTTTCAGTTTATTACGATAATATCGCTTCTTTAAAGCGATGAGGAATTGTGCACAAAATATATACCTACCCAGAACGCCCTCTTCCTAGAGGGATCCTATTGGGGGGGTTGGGCATCTCTACTTCTTCTGCTACCGCTTCCGAAGTCCTCTCACTGAAAGGAAACAAAAGTCAAAACAGAAAAAGTAAAAGGTCTTATAGACAAACTTTACATCACACCACTAAATGCCCCCAGTTCCTAATTCTAATCGAGATTTGGCCTGTTAGGGCAGAGGTAGCTAATTAACATTGTACTGGAGCATCACAACGGGTTATTGACAACAGTCCGGGGTCCATCTCAAATTGAAAAATCTGAGGACAAAGCCTCAAAACTTTGAATCAAGCTCAGATGGCGAGGTCAACACCTGAGCTGACATCCTACTCTCCAAACTTCCACATGACGCCAACATGAGGACATTTGAGGCCACAACAGATTTGATGTGCACCAGCCCCAGTGTACACGACTATCTTTGGCAGACAGACATGATCAGAGGTAGGTTGGTTGTTTGGGGGGTTTATGGTGCAAGGGCTATATTTAGCCATGCTGCGCCAGACACAAGATATACAATATCAAGTAAAGGACATACACATCCAACAAAACTTTACTGACAGAACTAACCCAGGATTGAATCAAACCTGCCTACAACTCGCAAGTTGCTTGAGTAGTGGGCATACCCACTGAGCCATGACACAGCAGCATTGAAACTGGCTTCAAAAAATAACTTGAAGTAATTTTTTGAAGCCAGTTAACTTGAAGTAATTTTTTGAAAACTAATTGTTGATTAAATAAATACAATCGAAAGTTATCCATCAAAAACATCGAACAGGTAGGCGAGCTCATCCAACTAACATCTCCGATTGTTTCAAAATCACCCCAATTGAACCTGCCTAATAAATCATCCCTGCCTAAAATAATTCATATGAATGATTTAAAATATTTATTATTGAGGATACAAAATCAATTACTTCTCCAATGGAGCTGACAGAGTTACTTTCATGGCCCAATTTAATACTAGATAAGATAGAATTTAAAAAACAGAGTCATGTATTGAATACTCAATAGAAGACATGAGAAAGCAATTTCAACCTGTCTGGTTGGTTTTCGAGTTATATCGCACAAGGGCCATATTAGGCCAAGCTGCGCCAAACACAGCACAATATGGGAGGAAGGATGATGAAAGGGAGGAAAGATCACTCGGGTACCTCATTGTTATCCCTCATAAAATTACAGCACTAAACTTTCAATAAATGGATAAAACAAAAAGTAAAAGAATATTGTTTGCGACTCTTCAACGAAATACGTAGCAAATGAGCATGGATTTTATTCCAAAATGCAGCAGACAGAAATCAGCTGTCATGTTGTTGAACTTTAATGGATCATGTGAGCTAGGATCAACTGTGCTTATCAGCTTCGCTGAGGCCAAGATCTATGAGAAGCTTGAAGAGAAGTGCTATGGCAAATCCACGGCTGTGCCACAGGCATTTTTCTATTTTTCAACTTTGGGGACTATGGGTATCTCTTAAAGCAAAGTAGATGCAAAAGCTACTAATTTCAAAACTTTGGCACCTTTTTTTGAAAATTCCCCAAAGGTCATTGATGTTAAAGGTTGAGTAAGGGATATGTCAAAATTTATAATTCTTTCATAATTCCATGTGCATAGTTATGATAAGCATGTATGAGTGATATTGGTCATGTAGTTTAAAATACCTTTGGTAAAATGTTGGTATAAATTCAAACAATTTTGCATATAAAGCAGCAATATCTTGCTAACTTGGAATAGGTGAACGGGTTCTACAGCATACACTTGTCATAATTCTCAACCAACCTCGATTCATTTTGGTTTACATGCACACACAAGTAAAAGTTAATTTTGACGGTCAATTAAAAATTCTTAAGATTTGGGCAATTCCCATTTGTGCCTGAAATTTTAATGAGAATTTTTATAAGTAGAAAATACAAAAGCTACACGTAGTATATCCTGGTATAATTTTCTCCCTCGTACAAGTCATAAAATCTGAACTGAAGATGAAACACAAAGATACAAATTGTGGATCTGTACGGTTGTCATCCATTGCATAATTACGGCTAATACGAAACGTTTTAGTAAGTGTTGAAGTTCCGGAATTGCATTCTGAAACTTTGGAAGAATGATAAGAACCAGTGTCTAATTAGGACAATGTTCGATGGTCGGTGTCCTAAATTCAGTTTGAAATTGGCTGTCAACTTGAATGTTCACATGTGATCCATATGCCTTATATGTTAAACTAAAGAATATGTTCCTTGCAAATCAATTTTCAATTCCGGAAAACGTAACAGTAAGCATTAGCATTAATTTTACATAACAATTGGATTCACATGAACAGAAATCGATAGGGGGAAAATTCCTCCCTACTTCCAGGACAATCCAGTGAATTCCTTATGCGAACTTCATTGGTTAATCTGCCACTGGTAGGTAGTTAATTAACGTTGCACTGGAACAACACAGTGGGCTATTCGTGACGGTCCCATATCAGACCCGAACGGAAAGGTCTGAGAACAACACCATGTAATTCTGAACCAGTTAGATGACAAGGTCACACCTGAGCGGGCACCCCACTCTCCAAACTTCCATATACCATGCCAATGTGAGGACATTTGAGGCCTCAACAGATTTCAAGTTAACTAGTCCCCTTAGAAGAACAGTATGGTCTTTGGTTGGAAAGAACTCGTAACCCTCCAGTTGCTAATCTATTACACTTCCAACCGGGCTGCAACAGCCTCTAATTGCTGCTGATAACCATCTAAGATATTCACATGTCTGCATATCAATGCTTCAAAAGTGGCAGAAAAATACTGAGTGAATATTTGGAGAAATAAGATTGAAGTATTACTTTAATATTAGTTGTAAAATATCTCTTTTTGAACCACATATTATTTCTGTATTTGGTTCAACCAAGATGAATCATTCCTTGCCGTAAAATTACCTAACACTTCATCAATAGATTAAACACATAATGAGCTTTTTAAGATGCAATTGTGGTCTAGATATTATTCACTTGCCATGAAAATTTCATTTCTAATATAGGACCCCATCAAAATGAAAACTCAGCTACATTTTTTAAACAATGAATGGTACACTTCAGAGGCTTTACTAACTTCACTATGCAGACTCTGAAAGGAAGACAATGAAAATTGAAGAGTAATGTAGGGTTTCCAAATTAGTGCTAAGGTACAAAATAGTGTTAAGTTTAGAAAACGTTTTTAGAAAATAGGTTAAAATATAGAAAATACATTGGAGTTCCTAGGAAAATACATTGCAATTAAATTACCTTAGAGGCTGGTTCCTGGCAGCTATTCGCGCTGATCGTCTGAGGCTGTGAAGAAATAAAAATTGGTTATTTTCATGAGAATTGTTCATATAATTATTTTTATAAAGAAACCACTAGCCCCTAAAATAAAGGTCATTAATGTTTTTATGTTTGCTGTGAATTAAACTTCCCGAATGCAAAATTAAGACTTCTACTTAAAAATAACTTTTTCCAACCAACATTCTGCCTCAAATCAAAAGGAAAGTGCATTGAAATTTTTCTCATTGGGTCCTTACTTGTCCCTAATTATTGCTTTTTAGTCCTGATGCTTTTCTTTAATGTTAAAGAATCCAAACGAAAGCTATGTTACGCTCCTCTTAAAGAAAATTGGTTTCGTTACAAACTTGTTTTACACATTTTAATTAAATTATTTAAATATAGTTTGGTTACGAATTTGAATAATTGGGGCCACAAAATTATCTGTACCTACAGCCACGAAATGACTTGATACATTACTGATTAGATCTATTTAGAAGATGAGAAGGATTTAGAATGTGAGGTTACCTGGTCGGGTCTGTGGGTCCTTTCTTCTTCTGTTTTCTAAAAAAGAAAGCAACCAATCAACCTTTTTGCCATTAAAAGAAAGCATACGTGTGTGTTGACAATTGTTGACAATCTAAGTACCAACAATCTTAAGAAATGCAAGGGCAAGATTTGAACGAGAATAGTAGAGTAGAAAAGGGAGGTGCTCAGACTCCTGGATATCAATTTTTCTCATCAATAACAAATTACATTATCTCTCTTGAATAGATCTTTCACATTGAAAATAAATGGATAAGAGACGAGTCTTAAAATACAATTAAAAAACTGACTTGAATCTCATTTTCTCAACGAAATAACCAAATTTAGGATTCCTTCAAATTCTTTTGCAAGACATACTAGTTCTTCAGTCTTATTTTGATTGATGAAATAGTTCATTCGTTATTATTAAATATAGAAACTAATTTTCATTTGTAATCATGTAAAATCAAGGTCTTGAGTAAAGCAGAAGCCCCACTCCTACTTAATCAGGATAAAAATTATAATAAAATAAATCTTTACGAGTTTTAGATTAATAAAATCATTGTTAGCAAATATGAAAAATGAGCGAGTGCAAAAAAATTCTGAACTTGGAGAGGTAAAACTAACATTTCAATAAATAAATTGTAAGTACTTGCAAAATAATTCTTTTGTTAATGTTTAAAAAATTGATTCCTGGAGAAATAGTAATTCAAACCAAAATCTTTGGCCTTAAGGACATCGTATATGCAATCGTAGAGATATTAAAAATTTTAAGGACTTGCATTCTTGAATATCAAAACAAAAATAGATGCACAAAAGTGAGGTATACTAATTTATCAAGGAAATACAATTATTAGTGTGCTTTAGACTTACTCTTTGCAAATAGGAAAAACTAGTATGTATCAGAATAAATCTGATATAATCGCAATATTAATCAGTTTGTGTTGGCTGGTGTGAGGGCCATATCAAGCCAAGCTGTGTCCAGCACAAGACTATGTCAAGGAAAGTTTAACTGCAGGAGAAACTAACTAAATATACTGAACTAATGAATATACTAACTAAATATACTGCACTGAACTAAATATACACCCAGGTAAGTAACAGGAATTGAATCTGCATCCCATACAACTGGCAGGTTGTTAGTACTGTTGTCCCACTACATGCAAAACACACGAAACAAGATTAGCAGAAATAAATACATGCAGCAAGTATACGCTCCATATCAAATAGCAGCAGATGAAACCAAATAAAAGCAGAACGAGGACTTCGTAAAAATATGAAGACTGAAGTTTTTGAACTAAATAAAAATTATGTTAACTGAAACGTTCCATCCTGGATCTACACAAACTGCACAAAGCAGTAGCTGACATTGACAACATATAAACATGATCACAAAAGCATAAGAGAAAGTCTTTCACTTTACAACCTTTATATATCAGGCATCATTTGTGCTGTGGCCAGACTTCACATAACTACGATGTGACGTCAAATAAATGTACATGATTGACACTTCTGATTTCAACCAATCAGTATAGACACGTGCCGATGACGAAATTTGAAGTCAGCATGCATGAGATTTGCAGATCGATTACAAGAGATTCAATAAACATAAATAAACGTCCAGATATATTGTAATGCAAGAAATTATCCCAGTAATATGTTAGTGAATTCTAACAAGTACAGTGGGCAACCCATTAGGGCATTTATCAGTTAGGGATAAATTAACCACAAGGCCCTAAAAGCCAGGGGCCTTGGACTGCAGAAGGTATCGGCGAGGTTCTCTGGCCAGTCAAGAATGTTGGCCTGAACAAACCATTTGATCCCAATGTGTTCAGGACCGTCGTAAATTATTCTCAATGCTTTCAATATTCGATTTGCTGTACAGGCTTTCTTAAATTTGGTTAAAATCGATCCAAAAGAGTTATAAATGTTTCACATGAAGTCGAAAAGCTAAACCATCCTTTGAAATTAATTGTTTCTAAATAAATTTAAGATTAGTAAACTTTTCAAAAAGCTTATTAATCTTTTTCCAAACTAATATAACAGGAAATCTTTTCATAACTTCAAAACAAAAATTGTAGGATTTTAAGAATTAAGTTTATTTAATAACTTTTCCAACAAATATCCCACCTCAAATCATACAGAAAACACATTGAAATTTTACTGATCAAATTCCTACTTTTCTCTCATTATTGCTTGTTTTGAGTCCTGATGCTTTTAGTCTGTTACTATTTTTAAAAACCAAACAAAAGCTATGTAAAGCTCCTCTTTAAGAATGATTTTATTTCATTATACAAATTGGTTTTATACTCTTCAATTCAATTATTTAAATATATTTTGGTCATAAATCTGAATTGGGACTACCAAATTATGCATCTACAGCCTTGAAAAGACTTGATCCACTACTGATTTACTATACTTAAAAGATAAGATTTAAAATATGCAAGGTTACCTCTCCACCTCCACTCGCCTCCTCTTAGTAGAGGGACCTCCATCATCCTCGGGCTTCCTCTTTTGTCTAAAAAGAAAGTCAATGAATCAACATTTTTTTTCCAATAAAATGAATACGTGTTTAGACAATCTGAGTACTGACAATCTAAGAAAAGCAGGGGCAAATTTGAACGAACAAAGTAAAGTAGAAAAGGAAGGTGCTGACTCCTGGATATCACATTTTAAACTTACTCATTAAATTATGGATTAGAGACAAGTCTTAAAATACAATTAAAAAACGACTTGAATCTCATTTTCTCTCAACGAAAGAACCAAATTTTAGTATTCCTTAGAATTCATTTCACTACTGAAGGTTTTCAAGTGCAAAAAAAGTCTAAGAGTCCACTTGCTCCCCCTCGTGGAAGACATCTTAATTCTTCCATCTTATTTTAATTATCAATAAAATAGTTTATTTATAATTATATATATATATATATATATATATATATATATATATATATATATATATATATATATATATAACTTGCATTATGGGGTAGAATATTTAATTTTAAATGAGTCCTCTAGGTTAGATATTTTTTTGAGCATTTGAGTTTCAACAACTTGATTTCCCTCCATAATTTGACTTTCTATCCATTCCTTCCATTCACAACATTTTTAACTACTAGTCAATGAAAAGTAGATAATCTCACATGGAGTGCCTAACCCATGAAGTATTTTAGCTGGCAGGATAGACATACCAAGCAAATCCATCGATAAGAGGTCAAGCATCTTCCTGATTTGGTTTGTCATATTTGCCACACTAAGGCTAAGACAGAAAGTGGTACTTAAACGTGGATTCCAAACCACCATGAACATCCATACCCTGATTGAGATTCGAACCATAACCCATTGAACAGAGGACCAGATCACTCACCACAAGGCTGGCATGTCCTGGAGGACGTATGAAGAATCTGCCCTTGTGTTGCTATGAGAATCCTAGCAACAAGGGAACTTGCATTGAACTAAGAAAATTTATCTTTAAAGTCTTATACAATCAGTGCTTTTAGCATTTCAGTCTGTGCTTGAGCAGTCAGGTGGTTGGCCAAGCCCTCCCTAAATTAGCTAGTTTATTTTTGTTAGATGCTTTGTTTTAAATCAGCATAATCGAAATTTCACTAAACAGATAAATTGTGAAGAAATATCTCAAAACCAGTTAAGAAAAATCCAAAAACAACTATTCATTCGATATTAAAGGTAATTTGATTGGAACTAAAAAAGACTGGGCCAGCTGCGAAATTATTCTCTGAACATGAAGCAAATGTTTAAGAATGCTTAAAGAACGAATGTACTTCCAGGCTTTTGGGAACATGCTGACCCTTCACATTTGATTGGTTGTTTGGGGGCTTTATGTCGCAAGGGCCATATTTGGCCAAGCTGCATCAAACACAAGACAACAAGGGAGGGGAGAAAAGCAAAAAGGAGAATGATAGGCAAGGGTGAAACAGAAGAGAGGACAGATCAATACGGTACCTCGAGATTGTGATGTCTGCACACACTTAAAGACGTGCGCCTGAGGGCCCTTCACACTTGAATGCTCCCCATTTAATTTTCCCCAATAACCTCAGGAGACAGTTCTCGTATTTTGTTATATTCCACTGTATGTCAAATTTATGATAGAATAGGTTTTCTTTCCCTTCCTGTTGACTGACTTGCAGCAAACCAGATAATGAAAATAAAAGATAATTTTGAACTATAAAAAAACTTTCACCAACCGAGTCCTTGATAACATGTAAAAGGTGTACTAATGTTACAAAAAAGCTTGAAATTATAAATTTCACAAAATTTGAATGTCAAACATTATAATATATAAACAAAGGGAAAGAGCCTTCAGAAAATAACTTACACCCGTCTTGGTACATCATCTTCATAGGTCGAACTTGGGACCTCTTCCACTTCTTGTGGGCTCTAAATGAAATATAAAATACATTAGGGATTACAAAAGAAACATTTAACTTTAGACAAACTAAAAGAGAAAACAATGAAAAGACGATAAAACTTGATTTACTTGGAAAACAAATGAACAAGAATATTTTATGAAAATTACCCCATAATGCATTAAATAAATGATTTCATGAAATCAAGTAGAACTAATGTGATATAACATAAATATTAGATGATAACATTGGCTGGGAAAGCCAATTCCCCATTATCATTCTTTTCATAATGGATACTAAATTCACTGCAAAATAATTATAATGACAACAAATACGCTAGTCAAAATAATTAAATTATTTAAATATTAAAATAAATTCTGAACATTTATAAGTATTGGATATGTAGATATTTAAAAAATTAGAAACCAACGCTTTTTAGGGACCCCAAAGGTCCTTTTAGGCACAATGCCAATTGAAAACCTAGACACCAACAGAGCCCTAATTTGTACCCCCTAAGGGACAGAATCATTGGTCATCCTGATTGTTCAGAGGATTGCATTCGCTAGCACCAAGAAACTAAAAATTCAAGATAGCAAGGATTTTGGAGATGGGTTGGAGAAGGGCCATATTGTTGAATTATAAATCAATACCTGTTAGATATGCCTCTAACCGTAACTGGGTTCCTATGTAACTGTATTGCCTACTCTGTGTTGTTCCTTTACGTTCTGCATGCTGTTCTAGGCATATTAAGTTCCTGATCGTCAAAGGTATGTGCGTTCCATTCAATTCAGCTTTTTGTCACTCTAACATGGAGAAATTCAATTTCATTGAGAAGTTAGAAGGTGAAAGACACTGGGTGAGCTGGAAATTTGACATTGAACTGCAGCTCACAGTACAGAAATCCATGCCCATAGTACTGGGTGAAATGACCAAGCCTGAATCATAAACAGTATTTGCAAGAGGATGAAAGAAAAGCATATGCAAACTTGAAAGCTTATCAGGAAGCAGATGCCATAGCTCGATATATAATTGGCTCTAGAGTTAGGCCTGAGCCTAAACAGTGCATTTTAACGTGTAAAACGGGAAAAGAAATTAGATGTTCTTCATTGTGTTTATGAGCAGAAACACGAGCAAAGGTTAGATTTGCTGTATTCCCAACTTTTCAACTACACGAAAGATCGCCTGGACAATATCGCTACCCATGTATCCAAATTGCAGAGAATTTGGCAGGAACTGCAAGAGCTGAGGAATGAAAATGTGGAGTTACCAAAATCTGTTGCTTAACAGTTTTAAATATACTACCAAATGAATACCTGGAATTCAAAAATGCCTGGGAATCTGTTTCGAACAGTGAAAGAACTCTTTCAAGCCTTACTGAAAGGTTACATCTTTATAAGCAACGTTTAGAAGTGAAACCTCCCGTTGAAAGCAAGAGTGTGGCTTTTGTAGTGCAGCCAAGTAGCCGATATGGGAGAAATTTTCCGGAAAAAGCTGCAACTAATCCAAAAGATGGAAAGAAAATGAAGTGCTATGCATGTGGCCGTCTTGGACATTTGAAAAGGAACTTATTCACTGAAAGCTGGAAATAATGCCAATAAAGATGAATTGAAGTCTGGTCAAGCCTTTATGACGATTGTTGAGATGAAGAGTAGATGAATCGCTTATAAAACTCGGGTGCTTCACATCATATCACCCAAGTTGAATTGTTTTTCCTGTTATGAACAATTTGATATCCCAAAGTCTTTACGATTAGGTGCTGAAGATCCATGTCTGACAAAGGTATTGGTGAGATACAAATTGAAATGCTTGTTAGTGGTGAATGGAAACTTGGTCAACTCACTAAAAGTTTGGTATGTTCCCTACAGTGAACAAAATCTCTTTTCATCTGGTGCTGCATTAGACAATGGACTTAGCGAGTATGCTGATAACAAAGTACGACAGCTCAGCAACAAAAGTGGTGAAACTAGCCGTTGGCATAAGACACAAGTGTTTAGACTTCTTTTATGTGTTATAATTCCTGAATCTGCTTGTGTGGCAGTCGACAATGAGTCTTCAGTTATGGCATGAGCATATGGGACATCAAACTAAGCACCATGTTTAGAAGTTCCTAAAACTTAAAGGTATTGATGTAAAGCTTGACAGTGAATTTTGTGATGCCTGTATGTATGGCAAGATGCATAGGCTTAGCTTTGGCTCACGCCAAGAATGTCCAACAAAACCTGGTCAGCTTGTTCATGCTGATGTGTGTGGTTCAATGCCTGAAAAGTCACTGGGTGGAAATAGATACTTTATGGCATTTAAAGATGATTATTCCAAATATAGGACTGTTTATATGATAATAGAAAATTCTGAAGTTAAAGTCATGTTGTCTAGGTTTTTGAGAGAAGTTAAGACTGCTGTGGTTATACATTGAAAGAACTATTTACTGATGGAGGGAGTTCAACAATTCTGATATTGTACAGAAAGTTGGACTAAATCATCGAACATCCATGCCTTATACTCCTGAACAAAATGGAATAATTGAAAGGGAAAACAGAATTTAAGTTGAAGCTGCAAGATCCATGCTGCATGCTATGGATTTATCAGAAAGACTGGGGTGAGGCTGTTAATTCAGCTGCATGTGATTAATCACATAGGTCCTTCTACAGAGGAAGGTAAATCACCATATGAACTTTGATTTGGTAAAGCCCCAGAAATTGATCATCTGAAAATCTTTGGTAGAGTGCTTTGTACATATCTCTAAACAGAAAAGGAAAAATTCGACAAAAAGGCTTTGAAGGGACATTTTGTGGGATACTGTGGAAATGAAGGATATGGAGTATGGATTCCAGATAAAAATGAAATTATTTTGTCAAGGGACATTGTTTTTAAACGTGAGGTTACTTCACAGAAAATGTTAGTGAATCAGATTCCTATGCATTCTACAGAAAATTTGTGTAAAATTCAAAATGTAAAAATGAGTTTTATGTTGAGATTTCATATGAAGTAAATATGAATGAACATAAATATAGTAAAATAGCTTTAAAAATGACAGTGATGAGCATTAACAGATGAAATGTGGTGCAGTTTAAAAGGTAAGATAGATAAAACCATTATTTGAAATCTTAAAAGAGCCAATGTAGTGTGTAAGCATTATTATAGATTTGGATAGGAATTTTCTCTTACCAAACCTTGCATGTTAAAATTGAATTGCCGAATTACTTTCGACAATGCTGGTTAAAAATTGGGCGATTTTATTAAAATATGAATGGTGAAAGGGATCACCCACACACTACACACAGGGGCACTCCTAATAAAATATGCCCATGAGTAGATAGTGTGTTAATACTCCTGGTGATTACCTCAATGCGGCATCTTGTTATTAGCTAGCTAACCTGATCAGATTTTGTTGAATATCTTGTCATTCGAAGGGAACATAATTGGAAGAAAACTGACCAAATCTTGATCTCATCATCTTAAGTCGATAATATCTTGTCATTGGCAAAAATTGGTCAAATCGATAGATGAGATATCTCCTCAAAAAAATGTGGAGCATTAAAAAAACGTATGGAATAACAAGAATGCAATTAAGGCCACAATTAAACGGTGATGAATGCCACAGCATTTCTTGTTTGTAAGCTCCAATCATTTTGCCCCTCATTACATAAAATGTCTCCAACAGCATGTCCGATATCATACACAAATAGGCTTAAAGCATTTTTCGTCATTGTATCAGCTTGCTTATTGCTTACTATCTTGAGATGTCCAGGTGTCCAATAGAAAAGGATAGCAAAGCCAAGCTGGGTAAGTCTAAGATATAATTTAAAATAGCAAGAGCAAGCGGTTGAGGAGAGTCAGAAGCAAGGCAGTCTACAATACTCTTCGAATCTGAATATAAATTTACCATTTCTGAGTGGATGTTTCAAAGCTATATACAGCACAAAAAAACAGAATTCAGCTGTAAATACAGAGAGCATGCAGAGTAGAGTGTAACTCATGATAGTTGAACAGCACCCGTAAGATATTTGAAATCAAAGATATGAGTTATCTTACCGTGTTTGATTTCAAAATATCCCTAAGGACAACTCTTGGTTGCCATGAAGGGAGCTGTAGGGCCGCAGTAATGGGTGTCGGTATTGGTACCTGGACAGGTACCGGAGCAGTAGTCGCAGCAACTGCAGCAATGGCTTGCTTCACTGCTGCCTGAAAACGAATAAAACATGTTTTAAGTACACTGGGTATCAGTGGTACCAATCACAGAAATAATTAGGGGAGTTCCTTCATGCTTTTGGAACTCTACTTTGTTGGAATGGGTGCCATTTCAGAGTTCATGAAACAGGTTTCCCACTTTGAACTTCTGGGGTAAAGAATTTGATTTTGACAGAATAAGTAATTGTGAATAGTGAAGTCAAAATTTATGTATAGCAGCTACTTATATTATGGCTGGGTCACTATTAAAATTAGACATGTACTAGATGATTATATAAGCTTTCCAAAAAAGAGTCGAAGCCAAAACTGGTTAGAAGTTGTGCAAGGACGATTGCAGGTAGAACAGATGTTTGAACTCATAGGAGGTAACCTCTCAGAAAATCAATTATGGGTTTTTGAAAATATAAAATTTGTAGTGTCCTAAAAGTTCCCGTAATGACAATTCGTGAATTTATTATACAAAAACAAACTTTAAAACAATTATTTTTATGATAATGGTGAAAAGCACTTTTAACATAATGTAGCAAAAAAATTTGAACTCACATTAATAATAAATGTTCAAAAGCTGAAGTCATTTGCGCATATTTTTAGAAACGTGCTTCAAGATGCTGGGAGTGACTTCTTGTATCCTTTGAGTAATGGCAATTTTCAGATCATCTATTGTTTGGGGATTATCTTCATAAACTTTGTTCTTTTAATATCTCCACAGAAAAAAGTCAGGGATGCTCAAATCAGGGGAAAGAGGTGGCCAAAGATTTCTGGAGATGAGTCTATCGACAAAAAATCTTAAAGAGCATGCACATGGTTTCATAATTTGCATGGCAGGTTGCACAGTCTTGTTGGAACCAAGGAACTCGTTCATTCACTTCTAATAATGCAACAAATTGTTGGATGAGTTCTCAGTATACAGTGCCATCAACAGTTGACAGGAAAAACAGAAGCCCAACAATCCTTTTGTGTGATACAGCACACCAAACGCCAATTTTTTTGAGAATGTAAAGGTTTTTGCATTAATGAATGGGGATTTGTCGTCGCTCAAATGCGGGAGTTTTGCGCGTTCACATAACCGCTTAAATGAAACCATGCCTCATCGGAGAAAAATGTTTTGTTCAAAATGTTGATGTTGCGAATAAATCTCCGGAACCATCGGCAATAATAAAGCTGCTTCTCGTTGTCCGGTGGCTTTAGCTCCTGTAACATTTTTACACAATAAGCACCAAAATGCAAAGCTCTTAAAAGCCTTGTGTCGATCCATGTCATGTGCCCATTTGTTGCGACAAACGCCTCACGGATTGTTGAGGAGATTGCAATATCCTTCGTGAGTTTCTTGCAAAGTCTGGTGTAACGACTTTCGGTCTTTCACTCTTGTGTTTATTTTCCACCAAAACTGTCTCACGAAATTGCCGAACGAGTTGATATAGCGTATATTTACTCGGTATCGCATCATCTGGATATTTATGTCGCAAAATTCTTTACATCTTTCATATAATTTACATTCAAAATAAGCCTCAAGCAGCGCAATTCTCTGAATGCGTGATAAACTCATTTTACAATGAAGAACAAAATGACATGGAACTTTACTATCGCACAACTTGAGCGAGAAGAAAACCAAATGATAAAAAATTAAAGAATCCATAAAGTTATAAACAGACGATAAAATTCAATAATTAAAAAAATCATGGTCAAATGATTTTTTAAAGCTGGAGTACGGGAACTTTTAGGACACTGTATTATCCACCCACTAAAAAAAATTAGATCCCTTAAAAACCTTCAATTTCACAAACCCCTTAATAGAAATTATAAAGGGGTTTGTGGATTTGGAAGTTTGCCTGAGTACAACACAATACAGATTAAAAAGTCTAATATGTAATGAAAGCACAATTTGGTGAAGAGGGTTTTTCTAAAATGTAATCATAAGCACCACTTACAGTGTTCACTCTTCTCTGCTTCTTTTTCTTTATCTTGTCCAGGGAAAAGCTAGGACTAGGCTGAAAACAATGAAAATGTCAGACATTTCAAACAGCTTAATTATGCATACAGGTAAAATAGGCATTTATGAAGGGACAAATGCATTATTTTATGACATACGAAAACACATCAATTGCTTAATATATCTTAAGTAGTTAGATTGGCCAAATCTTAAATTATTTTTGCTGACTCCCTGCTGTAAGTGGAATTCCTGCTGAAAACTGATAATTTTAAGGTTATTGCACCTACTAAATCAGAATAAAATGAAATCTAGTGATTTTAAATCTGATGGAGCAGGTTGGCTTCCAAACTTCAAGTCTGAAGATGTTATGACCTAATTTTAAAAATAATTTTTCTAATTTATGAATTTTTAATGCTTCATTACAATTTAAAAACATTTACATTTTTTAATTCTGAAAATTAATGAGCATGTAGCGTAGTTAGTAACATCTGTTACTAAGATGCTGTCATTATTTCGTCTTGGATTAAGCGATAACAAGCACATAAACCATGAGCAGGGTCAAATGGTGTACCAGTAAACTGGTTAAAACCAAAGGATGAACATTATCCAGCTGATTGACTCTATACCTGGTGTTTTACAGGGCTGCCAGTCAAGGCACTAGTGAAATAGCAGCATTAGAAGCATAAATTCTTAAATATAGCAAGGCCTCCTTTAAGACTTAACTTATTAACTAAAACTGCCACTAGTCTTCTTTTAAGACTAATGACAGTGTTAGTTGCCTAGATACAAATTGAATAAGCTAAAACACAAAATGTGCTCATTAATTAAATTTAATATGAAACAGATGTTGATGCCAAGATACTTAAATTAGAAACTAAATATTTTCTTCAAACGAAATTTAAGTTCCAACACTGTCGGAATTAACGGAATTTCTAGCAATTCCAAATACCGCGATGTGACCGGTAGTATTCACATTGAAATAGATTTTTAGTATGCCAATTATACACAAGGCAAAATAAGTCATGAAAACTATTTCCCATACTGATGTAGAAAGATATATTCATGACAATAAGGATTCATTCTAATGGTAAAAAAGTGAGGCTTTATTTTTGTTGATATTAAGTTATTTTTTAAAAACAAGTGCCAAAATGTACGAAAAGTTGCCAAACAAGTAAAAATATTGCCGGTTTACAAGTGAAACACTCAAAAATTTTCAAATACGAGTTTTTTAATTTTTCTAGACTAAGAATGTACTGTATGGAACTTTGAGTTTGCTGTCATTTGGTCTATGCATGAAGGTCAGATTTCGTTTCGAGAAACAAATTAATGAATAAATGTACATTATTTGGCATCATTTAATACGTTTCTATAGTAATATGCATATTTATAATAAAAGTACTCTTCTATGGAATAATTGATAAATTGTATAAATGCTAATGTGAAATAAAGTAGTTGAAAAAATTACAATTTTCGCATCGCTTGAAAATAACTCCTCCACTCAGAACTTCTTTAATTTTTGACTGTTTTATTTGTAAGCTAAATATATGAACTTTAGAGACGATTTTGCTAAAATATGCCTCTAGATGCTAAGGTTGCAAAGTACTCGCAAAAGTGGGCTGTCAGTTCTGGTATTAATATTAAGTACAGATTTTTGTCAGGTATTGTTGTCTGTAGTTGAGCTTCTTAAAAATCTAAATTAGTTTTACTCAATTTATAACCAGTGGTTTTAATTACTCGTGATTTTACTGTAATCAGTAAATAAAATAGGAAGACAAAATTAGGAATAAAACTGACCCCTTAACAAGAGGTAAAAGTAAACGATCAGCTCTTGGCTGATATTGAATTATTTTTCCAAGTCAATCACTTATAGAGAAAAGTAATAAGGGTTTTAAGTTTGTTTTAAAACTACCACCCTATAAATTACAGGAGCTAAATAGGTGAAACAGATCTTGTCGAAAGTTTATTTCAATGAAATTCAGATCCATCCCATGGGGTGTTTGCAGGTAACTGGTCCCCAACGATTGGTTGGGTACAAGTGCCATTTTTCCAGTCAAGATGCACCAGACAGAAAATTAATCAAGAAAACTTAAAATTTTTAATGCAGCAATTTTTGATTTCAAAATGAAATTATAGTCAAGTTATAAAGTCAACATTAAGTTTATAAAATGGACATCAGTGATAAATTAAAATAAATATATGTGGGAAGGATTTTGAGGGTTGGATCCAAATATCTGGTTTGTCTAGCTGTTAAAAGCTTGACATTTAGTCAAAATGTGTTAACAGTAAAACTACTAGGCACTGATAGTAAAACTATTAGACATCGTTTCCCAAGTTTTCATAACCAAATCCTATCATTCTATTTACAATAAAAATTACTACTAAAGAAAATAGATACAACTGAATAATATCAAGTGCAAGTTAAAAATAGAGTATTTGGAATTCACATCTTTTACAAGGGGTACCTAACTTGGCACTGGGGCTCAAAGGGTAGATTAGGGGTCCTCGTAGTATTTTGGACAGTCATTGACTAACAAAAGTAAACTCAAAACAAAAGGCAAAAATGCTGCATTTTCAAAGGGATGCTGTACAAGATAGATATTAATATAGCAATGAATAGCATTAACAAAGTGAGCTGCAACAGGGTCTGCCATTTATGAGTAGCTAGCACATTAATTCTTAAAATTAGTAGCAAAAATAGTCTGCATAAAACGCATTTTAGTCACAATTTTAGTTGCTCAGATACAAATAAATCGACTAATACATAAAATGTGCTAACTACGCATTAAAGACATTAAAGGACTCGCCAAGAAATTTACATTTGGATAGTAAAAAACTAAATATGTTCTTAATATGAAATTTGAATTTCCAGTCTGTATGTAGGTAATTGAATTAACATTGCACTTTAGCAACACAGCCAACTATTTATTGACGGTCAGGGATCAATCCTGAAGGGAGAGACCGAGAACACCTCCTAATTTTGAAACACGGTCAGAGGGCGAGGCAATACACCTAAGCTGGCACCCCACTCTCCACACTTCCAGTGAGTGCAGAAAGTATTTGTACAGTGCGAATTTTAAAGTGAAAAGCGCGGTTTTAATATTTAAACTCGATGAAAATTATTACATGTTCGAAAAATCTTTTACAAAGTTATTTTATCCGATAACCAAAATATACTGAAAATTATTTTTTAAAACTTAACTGCAAAAAATGAAAATGGGTTTCTCCCGCGTAAAAAGTATTCGTACACAAAAATGCAAATTTATCTTCGCATTTTGCAATTGGTTTCAGAAGTACAAGGTAGGTAAATGAATTGGAATGCTAGAGTATATATATTCAGTAAAAATTTAACTTGAAATTTGTTTTCTAAGTATAAATTGTCGAAATGGGACGGAAAGGTACCGAGACCTGTTTTTGAAAGAGAAAGAATTTTAAAGCTTAGTAAAGACGGCAAAACTTTAAATCAAATTTTGTATGTGATTGGGAGACCCCGTTCTACTATACAGTCCATAATTAAAAGATTTGGTGCCTCTTTCAAGCTTGCTTAATCAGGCCTGCTCTGGTCCGACCATCAATTCTCAGCTCTTTGGACCGCCGATTCATCATTCGGCAATTGAAGAAAGATCCGAGAATAAGTGCTCCCAAACTTGCAGTTGAGTTGAAAAGCAGGAGTAAACGCTTCGGTAAGTACTGTACGAAATGCATGCAGAAAAGCAGGATTTTACGGCCGAGTTGCTCAGAGAAAAGTCTACGTAAATGAGAACCTTAAACTGCTTGGCATTTGCACCAAAACTCTGCAACCCCAGAATTTTGGAATAAAGTTGTACTCTCAGATGAGAGTAAATTTAATATTTTTGGGTCCGATGGTGCAAGAATGGTGTGGAGAAAAGCAAATGCAGAGATGGATCCGAAGAATCTTTTTCCAACAGTGAAGCATGAAGAGAGCTCTGTGCTTGTTTGGGGATGTATGAGTGCGTCTGGTATAGGAAATTTAGTAGTAATTGACGGAAACCATAAGATATAGACATTTTAAAAAATAATTTGCAGTCCAGTGCCATGAAAATGGGACTTAATCGTGATTATGTTTTTATGCACGATAATGATCCGAAGCACAGCCATAAATACGCGGCTCTGGGTGCTGTATAATACACCAAAATTCCTGACATTTCCTCCCGTCTCCAGATATCAACCCAATTAAGCACCTGTGGGATGTTCTGGATAAAAAAGTACGACTATCAATTTCCAAAAAAGATGATCTTGAAAAAGCTCTTCAAGAATAGCATTCCATATCCAGCTCTGTAACTCCAAAACTGGTTGAGTCTATGCAACGAAGGCTCCAAGCAGTTAGTTATTAAGGCAAAAGGATACCCAACCAGGTATTAAATACCAAATATTTGATAAAAACTGCAAATTTTTTTAACTGTACGAATAGTTTTGCACCACTAGACAAATGGAAGTTTATGTTTTTTTGTTATAAATATATGTATAGTTGCCTTTTTTTAATGTAAAATCTTGTAGAATACTCAATAAATACTTGTACATATTATTCATTAATTATTGAGAAATTTAGTTGCATAGATTTTAAGTCAAAGGTTTAAGTTAGTTGAATTAACATTGCACTTTAGCAACACACCCAACTACTGATGACAGTCTGGGATTAATCCTGAAGGGAGACCAAGAACACCTCGTAATTTTGAATTTTGAGGGCGAGGCAATACCTGAGCTGGCACCCCACCCTCCAAACTTCCACACCATGCCAGCATAAGAACATTTGAGGCCATGACAGATTTAACGTGCACCGGGCTTTGCGAATAGTTTCGAACTCGCTGCCCTCCTGTTGCAAATCCGATACCCTACCAACAGGGCTACCATAGACCCGAAATTTCCAGTCGGAATTTGCAGCATTTCTAACAATTGCATATACTATTATCAAATTAGTTATATTGAAACAGATTTATATTACAACAAAACAAACAAGCCATAATTTACCATTTTAGGGATGAATTTATAATTTGAAATGTTGATTTTTTTAACTTCTAAATTTGAAGGAACGTTTTAGTTAATTGTTTAGTACAAATATAGTTCATTTACGAGTGTAAATAATTAATGTATTTTTCAAACCACTGCTCAGAGAGGTTATTTTGAGAATATAGAACCTGGTGTCATGAAGCAACAATAAAAATTTGGAACAAATTTATGGAGTTTTTGATACTGTTTAAAAAGTTTTTGATCAGTTACGAGCTTCAAAATATTTTGGAAAAGATTCAAATTTAACTTTTGATAAAAAATAAATGCAACTAAATATAAATATTGCGAATAGTAAACATAAATTAATTATAAAGTCTTCACTAAAATCACTCACATATTTAAATTGAACTCAATTACTTTGATACTAGACAATTTCTTACTCCAGAAATCTGTAGAAAGTCAAGTGTTAAAAATAAAACTCTCATCAGAAAAGTAGAATTTAACAATACTTCAAAATTCCAAAGCTATATTTTATAAGTCTCTTGTACCTTTATATAGTTCCCGTACCAGACTTAAAGAGATCTTATAAGGAAACATGTAAAAAAAGCTGTTTGGAACACACTAGCAAAAAGGTTGTGTGCTTTATTAAGGCCTCACTATTTCTGTACATCTCAAAGGAGTCTTCAAAGAAATTTAACAAAATGTTTTTGAATTGTAAAAAAACTCAGTATTTTTGAAGTTAAAAGAATCATTTTAAATCGAATTCTAAGTACTTTTTAAAACAATTTATTTAAGAAACAAACACTAAAACCAACCTCTGGCTGTCCGTATCAGCAAGGAACTGATTGAACAGAATTTTAAGTTATATGGAATACATTTTACAGTTTTACAACTATTACATTTACAGCATATGCTTTTATACTATATTTTTCTTTTGCCAATTACCTTCAAGTTTTTCAAATTCGTTGCCTTCAATGATTAAGTCTTGAAGTGTTTCCTGTTTTTTCTCCACTATCAGTTTAGAACCATTTCTCTTTTGGTTCGATGTAACCCGCCTTGATTCTTTTTACCTCTAAACTTTTCCTTATTGTAGTTGACTGATTCACCAACACTCATTTCATTTTCAAAAATAAATGTCACGTGGTTCAAAAATAAAATGAGTTTCACTTAACACTTTCATAAAAGCTAATACAAAATACATTTTCAGTTTTATACATGGATTTTAGAAAGTAAAATACATACAAAAAATAACCATACTCCAATCTTTACACTTCCATCCAGGCATTTGGGTCATTCCATGTGAAACACTCATTTTGAGAAAAAGTTGTTGCATCATAGTCATGGATTTTTTCAAATTTTTACCATAGATAGACATGGCAGTGAAACCCATAGATCTCAATTATTTAAATATTTTGTCCAATATTAGCTGAGACAGGAATTTAAAAATGGGTCGATTTTACAAAATGGTGGACATCTTGGTTGATTGATTTGGGGTTTTATGGCACAAGGTCCACTTTGGCCAGACACAATATCAAGGGTGGATTGCACCACTGTCTATAAATGACCCTAACTTGAGAACTAATAGTTCAAATTTTGGTACCAAAGGGAAGTAATTTATATCAGTATATAAACTACAAAACAATGGTGATTTTACACGTTATTGGATTTTTTACAACTGAAAAAAACGCTTTTAAAAACAGTCGACTATAAAGAGCTATAGAAAAAAGAACTCTCATTTATTCTGAAACTGTATAAGTATTAACTAACATGAACTTCAATCTGAGAAAAATTTAGAGGTAAAATTTTTGTTCCTGAATTCCTATTCTAATGATAGCATATGTATTTCAAAACAGTGGTCATCTTAAAGTGCAAAAATGACCATAGCTTAAAAAAAACAATGGCCAAATTTGAATTCATGATTATTTGTTTTGCTAATTCAAAGCAGACTCACATTAATGTAAAAATATCAAGAGAACCTCTAATTACAGTTCTATGTAATTTTTAATTTATTGTATCATGGTGTCTTTGGAAAAGTATAGTACCATTGAAAAGTATTGTTTTTATTTATTTAAATTATTTTTAAATACTTTTAAAAATTTAATGTATTTAATTACCAATATTCCTGCTCAAAAATTTACATTCATGTTTAGAACTCGCTTTTATTTGTAAAATTATCCATCTCAATATTTCAGTTTCATTGACAATCTGTTTGAATAACTCATTGCTTTATGAGGGCATTACTTTTTTTACAAAAGCTCAACGCTAATAATAAAAAATGGATGAATTGAGTCTGGATACTGCTATCATTGCAGCAGATTTTTCTGAAAATTATACCTGCATTATACAAGATGCAATTCAAAACATTCATTGGAAAAACGTGTAGCAACAGTTCATCCTTTTCTACTGTATATTAAGGCTCTTGTTCATTGAAAATCAGTTTCTATGCGTGTTATAAGTGGCAATTTAGTGCACGACACTTCAACATTTTGGACTCATCAAAAGGTAATTATCAAACATTTAATCATATAAGTTCCACAAATTAAAATACATAATGTAATTCAGTGATGGAATCTCAGACCAATACAAAAATAAGATCACTGTAATTCACTAATAAACAAAAGTCAGATATAGGTTTCCAAAGTTTAAGGTTTCTGAACATTTGTTGCTATCATGGGATTGGAGAAAACCATCAAATTACAACATTCCAAAATGAAAAATATGTTGCACATGTGTATGGAATTCATTGGTGGATTGGAAAGATTTTAGATTGTTGAGAAATATTACAAAATTATGTTCATGCTTCCTCATGGACCAAGTGCATCCTATACATTGCCAAGAGCCCTTAGACACATGTTGGATTCCTTATGAATAAAAAGTAAAACTCCTTTCTCCTTCCTTATTTATAAGAACCTGTTGCTTCTAATGAGAATCAATTAATTAAACTATTGTTCCAAAACTACAAGACAAATGGAATCAATGTTTTTAACATTATCATTAAAATTAATGTGGCACCCTTTTTCATTTGTCTTAAAATTTTCTTGATAATGCTATCAACATATTGTTTAATTCTTTAGTCTTTAAACACGCTCTTAAAAAAATTTCCAGTTAATTTTATTTTATTCATTTAAAGTACACGTGATTATATTTACTACAAAGTTTCTAAAAAAATTGGAACAGCTAAAAATAATTCAGTAATGTCAACTAATACATTTTCTTAAATTGAGCTTATTTTTATTTATGTATAATAATGGGTATTATAAATTTGGGACTATTTCAGTATTTTTCTACTTCTAATTAAGCTAAGAAACAAGTATAAAACTTCATTTATTTGTAATTTTTAAACAATGAACCCTAAGCATAAATGTACATATATTTTAACGTAAATATTGTAATAGATTATAAAACATTACATTTTAAAAAGAGGTTAAGTGAAAAACAGATTTTTATTCATCAAAACACTGATTAATAAGCATTAGTTGAATTGGTGGGCAATACGTTTTTTTCAGATAGTTAGACCTGATAAATTGTTCAACAAATGCTCATTTAATCTAGGCAAGCGACATAAAATAGTGCCGAACTACAACTGCCTGGTCGGGGGTTCGAACTCAACCTGTTGAACCGAGCGACAAAACGTTGGATTCAAAGTAGAGTTCGTTGATTCGGATATTTAATGAGTCAGAATCCAGTGCTGCACTACGTCAAATGCAAGTCCAAATAAAAATCAAAATACAGTAATTACACAAAATGTAAATTTCGACAAGACAAAAAAAAGTGGACACTTCAAAAATCTAAGACTGAGCATGACAAAATATGTACGAGGTTATCCCCACTATAAGCTAATCTAAAACCTATACCACTTACTAAATCTTACAAAATGATAAACTAGATGCACATTAAATATTGATTATTGTAAATACTGTGCTTTATTAAATGTGATGTTTGTTTCAAAGCTGTTTCTAGGCCTAAACCCACTGGCAACTTAAATTCCATCTCGCAACGTTACAGTACCTAACACACGGCACGAGTTTGAAAACCAATCCCCACC
The DNA here is from genome assembly GCA_933210815.1 of Meta bourneti. Lineage (NCBI taxonomy): Eukaryota > Metazoa > Arthropoda > Arachnida > Araneae > Tetragnathidae > Meta > Meta bourneti. Next base: position 22,006,600 of record OW119931.1, read on the forward strand.
GCCTGTTTCAGATTTGAGCTTCCTTCATTAGTATGCATTCTAGACAAAATTGAATCACTTACTTTGCCCCTCTGCTGGCTTCGAAGTCTCATCCTGGACGAAGAAAGAAGAAAAGTCAAATCAGAGAAAGAGTTCAGGCTTTGATCTACTGCTCCGAAAGTAGTGTTTGGTTACACATAAAAAATATATATTTACAAAAAATTTAAGTTTAAGATAAAGATATAAAAAGATATTAATTTAAATATATATTACAATTAAAACATTGAAAATTTGAAAACTATGTACAAAAACGATCACGAAATAAAATGCAAGGGCATATCAGAGGAGCTAAAAATTCAAAGACTTAGAGCACTCTAATTAAATTTGCAACTGATCACTAATGGGAAACTGAAGTTGAAGCAGGGATTCAATGACGTCAGAACAATCCAAACCGAAACCTCCAAAGCTCCACTATTGGCCAGGAATCGTTGCAACCCTCTTGCAAACCACACCCTCCATCAGAAACACTTGTTAGCATATACGGGCCAACTCGCCAAAGTTTAGTGCAAGCATCAGCGAAATGCATAGAAAATTTGCATATCACACGACTTCGCAAGAAAACACGCAAAACGAAAGTTTTTAACATGAAATTTTAATGAGCAAACCATGGAAACCGAATCAGGGAGCATGCTACGAATTTTTAATAAGGATACGGAACTACAAGTTTTTAATTCAGATGGATGTAAAGCATGCGACATTTCATTTGAGCGAGTTTGAGTTGCTTCTCCAAGGGAGGATTCCTATTACCTTTCAAACAGCCACTTGGAAGAGTTACGGATTAGCAACCGGAGGGTTGCGGGTTCGAAACTCGGTCCAGCCAAAGACCGTCAAGTACGACTCAAATGAATACGGGGGCTGGTGCACGTTAAATCTGGCGTGGCATCGAATGTCCACACGTTGGCGTGGAAGTTTGGAGAGTGGGTGGAATCTTAGGTGTTCTCGTCATCTGGCCGTGATTCAAAATTACGAGTTGTCCTCGATCTTTCCCTTCGGGACAGATCCCAATAGCCCGTTGTGTTGCTCCAGTGTGAGGTTAATTAAAAACTTTACCTTATCCATCATTTCTGTTCTTCGGAAATTTTATTTTTCAAGCTACGGTTGATGAATGCAATGAACATTCATCAAAACTTATAGTGCTGACGATATAGGTTTGGTTTTGCTTGTCGTTCTACGGTCATTTTTGCTACACGAAAACTAATTGTACTAGGATCTAAGGCTTAAAGTGGATTCCGAACCACTACGAACATCTTCGCCTAGGACAGGATTCAAACCCAGAGTCTTAAAACGAGAGCCTGAGGGTTCGTTGGGCTTTGGCCAAGATCCGCCAAAACACGTCAAGTAGTGGACATAGACACACGCCAGAAAATAGACATACAATACATAGACACACGAAAGACAGAAGAGAAAAATACACTCAGGGCAACGTTTTAGAATCTGACCTGCGTTGTCTACAACTCGCAGGATGCCAGTGCAGTGGGCAAACTCACTGAGCCAAAATCCCATTTACCGTTACCTATGGCACTAACTTGGAGTCCCTACCTTTTATAAATATCCATGCCTAGAAGGCGAGTTCGAACCCTCTCGAATTCAGGTTGGTTGGATTTGGTTTTATGGCGTAAGGGGCCATATTTGGTCATGCTATGCTGAACACAAAACAGGTAGCATCAAGAAATGCACATACACAAGTTTTTACTTAGAGGGCGGAATCTAATAAATCTCAGGTCGCTAGCGCAGTGGGCATACGACCACCATCTCGAATTGAAGAGCGCAGTGCAACTCAGGAAAGAGAAGATGACGGCAGAACGTTTTGGAACAAAGATGAAAACTAATTCCCGAAAAACTTAGTAGGTAGGTAGTTTAATTAACGTCACACTGTGAGCACAACACACGGGCTATTGGCGACGGTCCGGGATCAATACCCAGGGGAAGGTTGGTTGGCTAATTTGAGTTTTATGGTCAAGGTCCAGAAATGAACACAAAATGGAATAATTAGTCCAGCATTAAAAGGAGAAATGCAACGAATGAAAAAAGGGTTGCACAAAATTTAGATATAAAGGTTGGTTGGCCCTTGGGGTTTTATGGCTGCGCCAGACACAAGGCATACAGTATCAAGTATGTTGGCTTTGATCGATTGGAGCAAAAGGACATTTAAGTTTACGAGACATTATTTAGAAATTAATTTTATTGAAACCAACTCGTATTTACAAGCATGCATCCAAAATCAAGACGTCTCATTATTTCTTCTGCTATCTTTTATATACACTCAAGATTACAAGATTAACATAACTTTATACTTTCATATACCCCATGCGGCACTATAATTTCAAGTCCTTTGCAGAGGTTTGAGACCGATTCCAACAAAGTAATAGGCAGACACACAAAGTTTTACTGTTACAGAAGAGAGAAATACAGCAAGGGAGATATGCGCCTGACGGGAATCGAACCTGCGCCGCCTAAAACTCGAAGGTTGCTAGCGCAGTGAGCCACGACGGCCCCTAAATATAAAAGTAAAATTTTAACTGAGAAGTGTAAAACTTTACTTTTTAAAAATGATTAAGATGGGGTGTCCCCATGTTAGATAAAACTTCGTAAATTTCAATTTAAAATCTTATCAATTATAGGTATTTGGTATTTGGTATTTTCAATTAACGTCACACTGGAGCAACACAACGGGCTATTGGTGACGGTCCGGGATCAATCCCAGAGGGAAAGATCCGAGGACAACACCACGTAATTTTGAACCACGGTCAGATGACGAGGCAACACCTGAGCTGGCACCCCACTCTCCAAACTTCCACACCACGCCAACGTGAGGACAGTTGAGGCCACGACAGATTTAACGTGCACCAGCCCCCTTTGTACACGACGGTGTTTGGCTGGATTCGAACTCGCAACCCTTCGGTTGCTAGTCCGTTACTCTTCCAACCGGGCCACCGCGGCCCCTTATCAATTATAGATGTGATCTTGAATGATGAAGGAAGGTAAAAAGGATGGATGATCCAACAAAATCGGATAAAATTGGTGATGAGGTATTAAAATATCGACGATAAAGATGTTTGAAAAGGTGAACAAGTTAAAATATGGCGTACGGTTAATGGTTGTTGACAATGATGGAGCGATTTCATTCATAAGCAAATGTCTATGACTGAACCTGGAATGGCCAATGCAAAAACGAGTAATCTAGATGGTAATGACGGCAGGAGTGTTATACAGGGTAATTCAAAATGAATATAGCGATTACAAACGGCTATAACTATTTATTGAAAAAGAATTTATCGCTAAGATTAACACATAATGTAGACGGAACTTCAAAATTTCTTTACGTAAGGCCCAGGTGCAGTGAAGCGGAAGCCTACGCATGAAGCATGTCTGCATAACTGCAGACATGCTTCAGAATGTATGGCGTGAAATGGACTACCGCCTAGATGTTGTCCGTGTGACCAAGGGAAGTCACATAGAATTTCTATGGCGTATGTATACAAAATTTTGAAGTTCCGTCTACATTATGTGTTAATCTTATCGATAAATTCTTTTTCAATAAATAGTTATGGCCGTTTGTAATCGCTATATTCATTTTGAATTACCCTGTATATTGGTGCAGTTTGTTGTTCATCTGCTCGCTCCAGTCTTCGCGCCATTTGTTCCACACTATGTCCCGAATAAAATGATGGATATCATCATATGGAACGCAAATGCTTTTAAAGGCCATGGCATTTTTTGCTGCGACATCAGCCAATTCATTGCCAATTATTCCGACGTGTCCAACAAAATGTGATACCGAAACCACGTCGGATGAGCTTGTTTATTAAGTTTAAAAATATCCTTCGCCAAGGGGGGGGTATTTCAATTAACGTCACACTGGAGCAACACAACGGGCTATTGGTGACAGTCCGGGATCAATCCCAAAGGGAAAGATCCGAGGACAACACCACGTAATTTTGAACCACGGTCAGATGACGAGGCAACACCTGAGCTGGCACCCCACTCTCCAAACTTCCACACCACGCCAACGTGAGGACATTTGAGGCCACGACAGATTTAACCTGCACCAGCCCACTTTGTACACGACGGTGTTTGGCTGGATTCGAACTCACAACCCTTCGGTTGCTAGTTCGTTACTCTTTCAACCGGGCCCCTTTCGCCAAAGGGTGTTTTAAAAAATCCGACATCAAACACTCCAAAACACTTTTAGAATCTGTGTAAAGAATAAAATTGCCAATCCCAAACTATGTATTTTGTATTTGTATTTGTATTTCAATTAACGTCACACTGGAGCAACACAATGGGCTATTGGTGACGGTCCGGGATCAATCCCAAAGGGAAAGATCCGAGGACAACACCACGTAATTTTGAACCACGGTCAGATGACGAGGCAACACCTGAGCTGGCACCCCACTCTCCAAACTTCCACACCACGCCAACGTGAGGACATTTGAGGCCACGACAGATTTAACGTGCACCAGCCCCCTTTGTACACGGCGGTGTTTGGCTGGATTCGAACTCACAACCCTTCGGTTGCTAGTTCGTTACTCTTTCAACCGGGCCCCTTTCGCCAAAGGGTGTTTTAAAAAATCCGACATCAAACACTCCAAAACACTTTTAGAATCTGTGTAAAGAATAAAATTGCCAATCCCAAACTATGAAATACATCTTAAAGCTTTATACAAAGCTAAAAATTCAACCGTAAAAACAGAAATGGGGGGGGGGGGTATTTCAATTAACGTCACACTGGAGCAACACAATGGGCTATTGGTGACGGTCCGGGATCAATCCCAAAGGGAAAGATCCGAGGACAACACCACGTAATTTTGAACCACGGTCAGATGACGAGGAAACACCTGAGCTGGCACCCCACTCTCCAAATTTTCACACCACGCCAACGTGGAAGCTACGACAGATTTAACATGCACCAGTTCCCATGTACACGTCGGTCTTTGGTTGGATCGAGTTTCGAACTCGCAACCCTCCGGTTGTTAATCTACTCTACCAACCGTGCTACCGAGGCCTCGTAGATTATATAAGTGGGTGGCAGATAAAAGCTATCCTAGGTAATTGAAATCGGACTTTCCCAAAGTAAACACTCTTCCTAAATGTCCAGGGTAGTGGTAGCCCAGTGGGTAGAGTTGGATGTTCGGAATCCGTATTAACCCTTTGGTTCCGGTCAAATTAATCCTTGTGTAGTCAAAAACCAAACTTCCATTGAACAGCAAAGGAGAAATCAAATAAACAATTTTTAGTTAGGTAGGTATTTCATTTAACGTCACACTGAAACAACACAACGGACTATTGGTGACGGTCCGGAATCAATCCCAAAGCGAAAGATCTGAGAAAAACACCACGTCATTTTGAGCCACGGTCAGATGACGAAATTTTTAGTTAGGATTCATTCTTTAAAGAAAGTTGCATGTATTTGAAAAATGGTTCAAGTTTCTGAGTTTACCAAGAATGAATGAAAGTTTTCCACGTGAAGAACACTTTTTAGAGATGGGCAGTTAAAATAACAATGTTATAACAAATTCTGTTAAAATAATTGTTATTGGAAAATATGTAGTTTGAATAAATAATTTTAAAAGGTAACTTTTAAAAATGTCTCATGTGTTACGGAAGTTCTTCAATCAAATAAAAGCATTTGGAAAAGTCGAAATTTCTGATATTATGAGTGGTCACTGTTAAAATGAAGGGTTGGCGTCAATTTCTAACAGTCAATAATTGTTCAATTTTTATTCTCTGTTAGAGTTAGTTATCTATCCCCTTATCTGCTAATGTAATCGTTCTTTTATTAGCAGTTAAAATTAACTTCGGAATATCCGGATATCGATGTTAGAAACAAGCAGAAAAGAACTTTCGAAAAAGAGCATTGCAGCTTACAAGAATTGGCGACTTTTGTGTTGCCTTTGGCAGGCCTTTATCGCTCCAGCTGAAATACTCGAAGTCGATGAAAGAGGCGGGGACACAACTCGCACGTGCCAAGTCTGATTGGTTCGCATATCCGCCACTAGGCTGTTGAATCTCCGGAGCGTTCTTTGTTCATCACGGAATGAGAACTGAAAGGGAAATGGGCGAGGTCCTTGAATAATTAATTCACAAGACACTGAAGTTTCAGTTTTAAAGACTGGTGATACCAATCCACGTTCGAGGCCATGTGTTGCGCAATCCTTCAAAATCTCACCCCATTCCAACGTTTTCAAAACCTCATGCTTTCAACCTCTATTTTTTTAAGTTTGCTCTCACGAAAATAGATTAATTAAAATGTAATATAAAGGGGTTATGTATCTCAAGGATCCAGCATACCAAAATACTTTTGTACTCAACAAAAACTTAACTTTATTACAACAAAACAGATTACACGAAATTATAGCAATAAGGATTACCCTAAGTATACATAGAATCTTCTCAAATGCTTGTAGAATGACTTTCAAATAGTGAAGTATATTTCAGGGCATCAAGCTACATACGACCGATCCATACAAATATTCTTACACGTGTTTGAAAAACAAATATTTACTGTAACAATGGGAAACTTTGAAATTATAAATTTATATATTTGTCTTTTAATGAGTAATTTTCTTCTAATTGTAAATAAATTAAATTCTAGCATTGATTTTCTTCCCCATAAAAGTTTGCCTACATTACACAGATTTACAGCATGATTTTTGTATAAATCAAGCGATGAAATTATTTATCGCAGTTGAGTTAGACATGAGAGACTTAAAACAAAGCTAAACAAAAAATATCCAATACTTGCTTTGTTAATGAAAAATATCCTAAAGAGTAACCACAACGGATATTACCCCAAAGGTTCCAGATTTTGTGTGTTCACATATCCGAGAAGAAACAAAACCGTACACATATGGTAAATAGTTATTTTGCACCAATAACGTTTAAAGAAAGGAAGTATGAGACGTTTGGAATCTTCTTGATCACGATTTTGAACAATTATTTTTATTAAACTTTAATGGTCTAGTTATTTCAGACAATCCTCTGAGAACCCCAATAGACTAAAATGGCATCCGGAATAATTAACGATTCATAGGCGCAAGATACAGAATACAAAAATGGAGGAATTAAGTAAATCCCGAAACATTTGCGATTTGTTTCATATAAATGGTTGAAAATAATTTTATAAATCCATACAAATGATTTGAGTGATATAATGGTTTGACGTAGCTTCAAACAGTTTTACATAATAAAACCTAAATTTCAACCAGCTTTTTCGAGGGTCTGTGTCATTTATTTTGTCTTCCATTGAAAATGAGTAGCCTGGTTGAAAGAGTAACGGATTAGCTACCGGAGGGTTTCGAGTCCGAATCCAACCAAAGACCGTCGCGTAAAAGGGGGCTGGTGCAAGTTAATTCTGTAGGTGACCTGAAATATCCTCACGTTGGCGAGGTGTGGAAGTTTGGAGAGTGGGATGCTAGCTCAGGTGTGATCTCGTCATCTGACCATGTTTCAAAATTACGTGATGTTGTCCTAGATCTTTCCCTTCGGATTTGAACCCGGACCGTCGCTAATAGCCGTTGTGTTGCTCCAGAGCGATGTTAATTAAATACCTATCCACTGAAAATGAAGTGTTTCTCAATCGCCGGGTCGCAGCCCCTAGCATTAGTTATATCGGGTCGTAAGAGGTTATCCTGGGATTTGTCATTTTTGATATCTAAGGATTTTTTATGATGAAATATTTCATAGTGGTAATATTCTGAGAATAATATTCGTGAATGTGCCAAAATGTTCAGACTCAGAAAGCTTTAATAACATCTGTATAGCAAACATCACTGACCAAGGAACTGTAAAGAAAATTTTTCCACTGAAAATGAAAAACAAAGGAGTCTATCGGGGTCTCAAATCTGATAATACTAAATACTGTTTCTTCGCAAGTTCTTGCAGTGTAAGTTCTCGTTTCGAAAATCGAGTGATGTGATTTTTTAAAAAGTAATAAGCCCTAAAGATTAAAATTTTAATACGAATAAGAGACAAGGGATTTCGTTTAACTTTGGTGTACAGAAGTCTCGTATGGAAGGTGTTTATAGCCCAACAAATATAAATATTTGGTGATCAGAATGAGATATGAAAATCAGGGCAAATTATTTAAATTTTGGCCTGAAAAATTACAACGCACTATAAGATTTTATTAGTCCAGTGATTGATAGCTAATTTCGTCTTCCATTTCCTTATAACCATGACATAATTAATAATTGTTTTTTTAATGCATGCACTTTAAAAGAATTTTAAAGGTATTTACGAGTAAATTTGTTGAAACCGGGCCCTCTTATAAAACGCTATCTGAATTACCCGGCGTTGCTCGAATTGCTTGTAACTCATCGTAATACTCAATAGTAGTCCTATGGGGATTTGGAATTGTTTTGAGATCTCTCTACAGACCCAGGACAAATCGAATGGAGATAATATATAGACTATATTTTTTGCAGGGTTTTAAAGAATGAGTGTAACAAATTCGATGTGAATTGATCAAACTGTGATAGTAAGGATAATCAATGTAATTTCTGTGGGGATTTCGAGGGCAGCGGTAGCCCAGTTCGAAGAGCAAGAGATTAGCAAACAGAGGGTTGCGAGATCGAAACTCGGTCCAGCCAAAGACCGTCGGATACACGGGGACTGGTGCACGTTAAATCTGTCGTGGCGTCAAGTGTCCTCACGTTGGCGAAGTATGGAAGTTTGGAGTGGGGTGCCGGCTCAGGTGTTGTTTGTGACCGTGGTTCAAAATTATGAGGCGTTGTCCTGGGATCTTTTACTTCAGGATTGATCCCGGACCATCCCCTAATAGCCCGTTGTGTTGCTCGAGGGGGGACATTAATGAACTACCTACCTATTTGGATTTCGAATTGTTTTTAGCCCCTTCTCCCGACCTAGGACAAATATAACGGGATTAATATATAGCCTATGTTTCCCGCAGGCTTCCAAAAATTGAAAGTACTAAATTTGGTGTGAATTCGTTTGACAACGGTGATCTTCAAAATATTCAATGTTATTCCTATGGGGATTTTGAATTGCTTTTAGCCTCCTCTAAAGATTTAGGACAAATCGAATGGGGTAAATATATATAGCCCCAGTTACCCGCAGTAGTCTAAAGAATGCATGTGCGAAATTTGTAGTGAATTGGTCAAACTGATAATGATACTCAATGCTATTCCGATTTGGATTCAGAATTACTTTTAGCTCCCTCTGTAGATATAGGACGAATAGAACTGAGATTAAAATATAACCTATGTTTTTCGCAGGATTCTAAAGAATGAAAGTCCCAAATTGGATGTGAATTTGTCCGACTTGATCGTAAAAATACTCAATGTTATTCCTATGGGGATTTCAAATTTGTTTTGGCCCTTCTGCATATCTAGTACCAATTGAACTGGGTTCATATATAGCGTATGTTGCCAGTAGGATTCTGCAGAATGAATGTATCGTATATTTGGTGTGAATTGTTCAGACAGCGATCGTAAAAATACTTAATGCCATTCCTATGGTGATTTCGAATTGTTTTAGCCCCTTCTGCACAACCAAGAAAAATAGAACGGGGGTTAATATGTAGCATACATTACCCGTAGGGTTCTGAAGAATAAGTGTTCCAAATTTGATGTGGATAGGTGTAGATTTGTATAGAGGACAGAAAGACGCCAACTCAGCTTTATACTATATAGATGTCTAACCCCTTGTTGTATTATGTGCGTTAAATATATTTTGTTTCTGATCTGAAATGTTTATAATTAAATATAATGTATGGGCAGGTAAAATAAGAAAAGCTATACAAATATGATGATTTGGGAAATTCAGATTTAAAAAATTTAGTCGCACCTGCTAATAGCATGGTGGTGTTAAAGAATTTTAAAGACAAGTACGAAAGGAACCAATTTTTTGGTTCAATCACTGATTCATTGATGATTGGATTCTGAATATTTCATAAGTATCCCATCAACCTAATTCATTCGTGACTGCACATACATATGTTCCTTGGTTAAATTTTTAAAGATATTAAAAAATGTGAGTTACTGGAACATTTCGTTTCTTAAAAATAATTTAAAATTAATTTGTATAAGCTTTTAATACAAGATTGACAAATGTCAACAATTTTAGCGCGATAGGACGTCTCATTACCTTCAAAGAGTAAAAGCTCGGTATAGGTATGTTCTAGCCAGTGATTCTCAACCCTTTTTTGTCACGGTACACTTTTAATAATTTAAAAATTTGGCGGCACACTAACAATAAGGTAAATTTAAAAGAATTTTACTTGGTTAATTGATTGATGTACCTAAAATATATTTTGTAAAAATAGCATACGATAATAATTTAAAATGAAATATAAAATGAAATTCCATTACAAAGTAAACAAAATGTTTATTTAATGATAAATTAGAAATTACATTTAATGCGAAATTTGAGCTTGGTGTTTTTTAACAACTTCATTTATATTTGGGCGTAAAAAGGATAATGCTACTCTCATTTCGTGATCCAGATTTAAAGTCTGGATCTTTTTTTCGTTTTTATGTCGGTCAAAGCCGAAAATCCGAATTCGCACAAATAAGATGTGGAAAATTGTATTAACACACTTAAGGCTTTTTGAGATATTGTTGGATAATCGTACCTAAGATTAATCCAAAACGAATTAATTGATTCTTCTGAATGTTCGCAGTGGCGGCACGCTTCAAGAATCTCGCGGCACACTAAAGTGCCGCGCAACAGTGGTTGAGAATCACTGTTCTAGGCATATTAAGACTGTATTCTCTCATTTGATAGTGTAATATCTAGGAGGTGTTCTAGACGTGACATATAAGAGCGCATCACCCCTTAGAAAACTAATTTTTGTTTTGTGAAAATTACATTCATACGAGGCGAAAGGTCTTTACCCATAGTTTCTTTTTTTGCAAAACATATTTTATTTAGTATGAGTTTCAAAGGGTTAATTATCCATTGATAATTAATATTTGTGAAAAAGAACCAAAATAGAGGTTTTGGAATTTTTAAATTCTTTATCGCATCGATGGCCCATAGGTCGCCGGCTTCACCAGACCTATTCGAACTCCGCCAATTATCGCACTTTTCGTCAAGTTTTCAATACGTACTGAAATATTAAATTAAACAATTGTGCGTAATTTAAAAGTATGTCTTGTGATTTTGGCTGCAGCAAAAATCATACATTTAATTTTTTAATTTTCAATCTTTTTCCTGAATTCGTGTTGTTATTTGCTTTTTGTTTGGTAAAATTTTAATCGTACTTCAGATGAAGCATTTTAAAATGTTTTCATCTAAAAAAAAGACAAAATAGCAGTGAGAATACATTTCCGAAAAGTGCTTGTAAGTTCTACATTTCCAATTCAACATCTTTTTCCCGAAGAACCCGAGGATAGACGCTTCCAAAGTGTAGCTTAACAAAGACAGGAATGCCGTCGTGATACTCAACGAACACGCCAAAGGCAGTGAATTGAGGGATAGCATTTTAGGGCTTGTCCGTTCCCATCAGGACCCCTCGCACGAAAGGTTTCCAGCCACTCCCCCTCAATAGGGGGTATGGGTGGTCGAGGGGAAGGAAAGTGACCGTTCAAAGATTCTCGGGGTTGACACTTAAAACTTGCATTTTGGTTAAGAGTGATCTCGTCGTGGACGCCTGAAGAGTTAATCTCCCCTTTAGTCTACTCCCTTTTGATCAAGGGAGTATGGCGTGCCCTCTAGAGAGAAGGGCTAACGCTACACCCCCATGCAAGATTGACGTATCACCTGCGATACTCAATCTGAAAATCCCACAAGGAATTGTACAAAAATGTTGAAATCAAAATACACAATTATATCAATACATATATAATAGTACTCATACGTTATGCACTACTCGACTATCACTCCAAACACAAAATTAGCATCAACCTTCATGTAGTATGATATACCAATATAAATAAAACAAATAATGCACACTGATTATAGAAATCGAAAATAAATGTACTACAAGCAATTACTGTGGCTATGAAATTATATCACAATTTAAAAACTCACATTTCATAAATTCTAAAAATAGGACTTATTAACAATTTAAACACATTTTAGAACACTATAGGTCCATAACACAATTCTAAGTACCTAAACATATAATTGAAAATTGATCATTACAAAATGAAATTATTTTTCACTTCACCCAAAATTATAATTAAATTTTTACAATAAGCGTGAGAGTGCGTCAGCATAAGGCATTTTTGCACCGGGGAAATGTTTAATAGCAATATTATACTTTTGTAGTGCAAAAGCCCATCTTTGCAATCTCGAAGAGTGAGGAGCACTTTTAGTTAAGTAGGATAAAGGGTTATGATCAGTGTAGAACTCTATTTCTGTTTCAAATACCCAAATTTCAAATTTTTTCAAGCTCCAAACGATTGCAAATGCCTCCCGTTCAATCGTAGTCCAAACCTGCTGTGCAGTGGTCAGTTTTTGACTGGCATAATCAATTGGATAAATCTTATCGCCACACTTTTGCGAGAGGCAAGCGGCGACACCAATTTGAGATGCATCCGAATAAATGATGAAATGTTTATCAGGAACCGGAGAATATAAAGAGGGAGCCTCGATCAAGGCTCTCTCTTCAAAACACTAAAGGTGACATCATGCTCCTGAGTCCATGGAATGCAATCAGGAACTCTCTTTTTCGTAAGTTCCGTCAAAGAATACACAAGTTCAGAATAATTTGGAATATACACACGATAGTGGTTGCTAAGTCCTAGCACACTTCGCAAATTTTTCTTAGTGATAGATCTGGGTAAATCTTCAATTACTTTAGTTTTCTCAGGATCGGGCTGATCTTTTCCGGACCCAATGACGTGTCCAAGAAATTTAATTTCCGATTTCACAAAAGAGGAATTTTTGAGATTTACTGTGAAATTCAGTTCTTCAAGTTTCGTGAGGATTGTATCTAAATGAATTAGATGTCCATTCCAATCCCTTGAAAAGATGGCTATATCATCGATGTAAGCCCGTGAAAAATCTCGGTAAGGCGACAAAGATAATCAGCGGCTGACTGAGAGATGCTTGTTGGTAGGTGTATCTCACCAGCCCACGAGGATTTGAGAACTGAGAGAGGACCTCGGGCTTCTCTGCCATATAGCAGTTTAAAAGGTGAAACTCCTGTAGTCGTGTTCGGCATTTCTCGATAGGCAAACAACAGGAATGGCAGTTGTTGATCCCAACTTCTTGGATCCTCTCGAATTACGTGATGAAGCATTTCCTTCAACACCGTTCCATCGCATTCCTAAACCGTTGCTAGCTGGGTAACCAGGACAAGAAAATCTTGGACTCGATCCAATTCTTTCCAAAAATTCTTGCGTTAGGGACAATTTAAAGTTGGTTCCCTGGTCACTAGCGACAATTTTGGGTACACCAGTCCTCGAAAATGTCTGTAGCAAAGCGTCGCATGCCGCCTTGGCTGAAAGTGACCTCTACCTCAGGCCAACGGGTGTGCTGGTCCATCATACAGAGAATGTATTTGTGTCCTCAACTGGATGGAGGCTCAATATGTCCAACGACATCAATATTAACTTCTTGAAAAGGAAGCTGCGGACGAACTATTGGCGTGATTGGAGCTCTTTCACCAACCTTTTCCTTTTTCCGAAGCTGACAACCCTTGCAAGTCCGGACAAATTCAATAATATTTTTATTCATGCCCGACCAATAAAAATTATATCTTATCCTTTCTTTAGTTTTCTTCACCCCCATATGGCCCCCGAAAAGTGACTCATGAGCTAATCCTAAAACTTTATCTAACCTATTGTGCGGTAAAACTAATTGTGCCACTGGTTCATCGAGAATTTTGTCTGATAGATTAATCCGTCGATTAAAATAAAACTGCCTTTATTTTGCTTTAATTCCTCGCGAACCCTTTCTAAAGATATGTAATCACTCTGCTCGTCTTTTAGTTCAACATGACCGAATAAAATTGAGAATCGTCTAAATCATTTTCATTATTTTCCACGACTTCCCTCTTATCGTTTTCTTCCACACCACTAGACATAGCGTCCCCCATTTCCTTTTCACTTGTTGACTGCATAAAAACGCCTGCGGATGCCACTCCTCTCTTTGAAATAAACAAATCCCTTATTTACTGTTCCGTCTGGCGCTTCGCTGTTTATTGAACATAATGACTCATACAGAGACGGTGGTATCAATGCCTGCGCATGTAATTTCTCCGTCAGCGGGATGCTTAAAAGCTGAGTCAAGCGCAATCGTTGTTTTCACTAATTTGGCTTCAATCTTTTCGCCGAAAGCCGAACTCAAAACACCCTTCCCGAATTCATCGCTTGTCCACGTCAGAGGAGGAAGTCAGAATTTATGACCAACAGTTGAGTCCGTGAGTCATTCTATCTCTCTCCCCTTAACGAAGATGGTGGTCTGCTTCAAAGGTTAAAGGTCAACATGTGGTTTGATGCGTTCCGAAAGTACCTTACAGCCCTCTCTTTCCTTTCGCTTGTTTTTGTTTGGGGGTACTTTTTGTTACACTCTCGGGCCAAATGGTTTTCACCACAAATGTAGCATTCAATTTTCCTACTCATTTTGTCTTTAAGCCTTGGTTTCAACTCTTCGCGTCTTAAATGAGGAGGAATGCATTTAAAATCATTACGCGTGTTTATGTGATTAGTTGAAGTTTTGTTAAATTCGAAGGTGTCTCGGCAAGCGATTTTCCTATCGAAGCAAAGAATATGTCGCATTCTCTGCCCATTTATGTGGGTTCAAACCAACTTTGTTCTTACTTTATGTTTATATGCGCGGCTGTTTCTCGATCAATCAAGCGTTTCATATAACTTATCACTAACAATTAATCCTTTTAAAGAATTGAAATCATTAACTTCTCTTAGCTTACACTATTGTTGCCAGTCGCGATGCAAACTGAACATGAGTTTCATTTGCGTTTGGCTTTTCGAAAATTCTGTAAACAGATCAATGGTGTCGGTTCAAATTCTCTTAGAACTGCACTTCTTATTTTATTGTTATCATTTATCTCCTCGTCTTTAATGTACACTAATATATTAACGGCCTTTTCTCCTAAGAGATTCAACAGAATTTCCCCTTTGAATTCGTCGGGTACACTTGGTTTTGAATGCTCTTTCTAGTGACGAGAAAAAATAAATTCCAGCCCACTGGCCTTCTCGGAACACGGAGGGTTAGTGTGCGAACACTACGAATGAAATTTTCTATTGAAAGTTGACTCACTATCTCAGGATTTACATTAACTTGCTCAGCCCTGCCGAGCGAACTTTCATATCTCAAACTCTCTAAATTCATTCTTTTTAATTCTAACTGAGCTTCTATACTCAATCGTGAACTTTCTAGTTTTGCTTTTTCGAGATTTATTTTTTCTAACTCGATTCGAGCCTCTTGCTCTTCTTTGGACTTCCTATCCGCTATAACTGAATCTGCATATTGTGTTACGAATGTTTCATCCTCTACATAACTTTCGCTATTCAAAATAAGATTTCTTAAGTGAATTACTTTCATATCTGGAGTAACTGTCTCGCCTATCTCCGCAGCGATTAACTTAAGATCTTCCTTTTTCGCTACCCCGGAACATTTTAAAAATAATAAATATTAATCTTAACCAGGCAATTAAAATTAATTATCTCATATACTGAATCTGACCAAACAGCAAAGCAAAAGTTGCCTACCTCATCGTCCTTGTTGTTCACTGGAACCAATCCACAAGCTAAGACTGATGATTCACTGCGCCAATGTAATATGAAGAGGTTATGAATCTCAAGGATCCATCATACCAAAATACTTTTGTACTCAACAAAAACTTAACTTTATTACAACAGATTACACGAAATTATAGCAACAAGGATTACACGCCCCTCAGACAGCCGACCTAGCACGCCGGAGTCAAGCGTTAAAAAATCTCCCCTTTAGTCTACTCCCTCTTGATCAAGGGAGTATGGCGTGCCCTCTAGAGAGAAGGGCTAACGCTACAGTACAATTTTAAAGTATTTTTAATCTTTTAAAAGTATTCTAGAAAACACAAAAAATTTAAAATCTTCAAAAGGATAATTTCGTTATGGAAGAGTTCTCAGTCAAATTCAAGGTTCTATTCCTTTTTTCAGACATCGAGAATTTTTCCCACTTGGCTGGTAAGCCAACTGTACCCACATTAAAAAGGTTATACAGTGGAATGGACCAATTTTAGACCAAAATAAAATTATTTGGGGTTCGTTTCCTCCCGGATAGGGGCTCCAATGACTATGGAAGGACTTTTAAATACACAAATACCTTTGTTCTGCCATATAGTCCAATATTCAGGTTTAAAATCCAGCGCTACCTCAGCCAAAGCACTTCTGAAATGATAGCCTAAATTTTTAAAAGGTAAATAATAGTTAATTATACTCGCACTGGTACAACACAAAGGGCTATTAGCAACAGTCCTCCCGGACTGTTCCAAGGACCATGTCACGTAATTTTGAACCACGGTCAGATGATGAGGTCACACCTGACTTAGCACCCCACTCTCCAAACTTCCACACCACGCCAACGTGAGGACATTTGAGGCCACGACTGATTGAACGCGCACCAGCCCCCGTGTACACGACTGTCTTTGGTTGGACCGAACTTGCAACCCTCAGGTTTGCTAATCCGTTGCTCTTCCGGCTAAAACACAAAATGTGCTAATTAAGCATGAAACAGACGCTGATGATCGTGCCAAGAATTTTAAAATTAAAAACGAAATAATTTCTTACGGTGTTAACAACAATCTAGCAACCACAGATCTTTTTCTTTCGTACGGCTTGGTGCCAAAACTTCGATATCGGCTCCTTTGGAAACTTTTCTCTAAAAAAGAAATCTGAAAAATATTTTCCCTGTCCATTATTAGTTCAAAAATTTTCGTTGACCTTTGGTGAATTTTCACAAAACGTCGCCAAAATTTTTAGACTGTAGGAGCATGAGACCCGACTTTACTTAAAAAGATCCTCCTAGTCGCCAAGATTGAAAAATAGTACCAAAAGTCACTTTTCTCTGTGGCAGCCCTGGAACCATTACAAACATCCAACTCAAGACCGGGATTCGAACCATGAGCCTAAGGACAAGAGCGCTAACCACCGAAAATAACACAGGGGAGCTTAGTTTTGCATAAAAAGATGATCTATTACCTATCGGTCCATCCAGAAGGGAAAGATCCGAGACAACACCACGCAATTTTGAAACACGGTCAGATGACGAGATGGCATCCCACTCTCCAAACTTCACCACCACCCAAAGTGAGGACATTTGGGGCCACGACAGATTGGACGTGTACCTTACACAACGGTCTTTTGCTTGATCGAGTTTCGAACTCGCAAAACCCTCCTAATAGGGTACTCTACCAATCGAGCTACTGCGGTACCCTAAGAGGGTTTCGGAAATTGGAAAGAATTATTGTTAAGGAAACATCATTACCGGCTGCGATATTTCATTATTATTCCAGCTTTAGTTTTGAAGGTCTAGTTCAGGGATCCATTCATCCCACGGTAGGTAGGTATTTTAATTAACATTGCACTGGAGCAACAGAACGGGCTATTGGCGACGGTCCAGGATCAATCAATCCCCAAGGGAAAGATCCGAGGACAACACCTCGCCATCTTGAATCATGGTCAGATGATTAGAACTGAGGTGGCACCCTATTCTCCAGACCTTCACACCACGCCACCGTGAGAATATTTGAGGTCACCACAGATTTAACGCGCACCAGCCCCCTTGTACACGATTGTATTGGGTTGGATTCGAGCTCGCAACGTTCCGGTTGCTAATCCGTTACTCTTCCAACCGGGCTACCGAGACAGTTGAAGGATCATTCAGTTTGGGAATCTTGTGTTGGGAGTAAAAAATGGCTGTGCTTCCCTATCTCACTCCTTGCGGTTTACTGTCTTTAGTAAACACGGGGGTCGCGCTCCCGGTGTACCCAAGTGATCTATTTCTGCTTTCATCCCACTACTCTTGTTCCCTATTTCCCCCTTTTACTTCAAGTTGGCTTGAGTTTGGTGCGCTTGGCCATATTTGATCAAACAACCAACCCTCCTTATTTCACGCGGATAGTCATTTCATTGCAAATATCTGCATGTAGAATTGAACACTACTTTCACATCACAACCGCATTGCTTAAAGAAAGTTAGATAAGTTAGGTAGGTAGTTAATTCACGTCGCACTGGGGCAACACAAAGGGCTATTGGATCAATCCCCATGAGAAAGATCTAAGGCTGGTTGGTTTGGGTTTTATGGTCCAAAAGTGGACAAGCTTCGCCAGGAAAGATCGAAGGACAATGCCTCGTAATTTTGAATCACGGTCAGATGACGAGGTCAGACCTGGGCTGGCACTCCACATCACACTAGGACATTTGAGGTCACAACAGATTTAAGGTGCACAGCCCCCGTGTATACGACGGTCTTTGGCTGCACCGAGTTTCGAACTCGCAACCCTCCAGTTGGTAATCCGTTGTTCTGCCAAGTGGCCCCACAGTTAGATAAGGAGGGGTATTTCAATTAACGTCACACTGGAGCAACACAACGGGCTATTGGTGACGGTCCGGGATCAATCCCAAAGGGAAAGATCCGAGGACAACACCACGTAATTTTGAACCACGGTCAGATGACGAGGCAACACCTGAGTTGGCACCCCACTCTCCAAACTTCCACACCACACCAACGTGAGGACATTTGAGGCCACGACAGATTTAACGTGCACCAGCCCCCTTTGTACACGACGGTGTTTGGCTGGATTCGAACTCGCAACCCTTCGGTTGCAAGTCCGTTACTCTTCCAACCGGGCCACCGCGGCCCAGTTAGATAAGGAAAAAACAACAAATTAAAAAACTGTACGTAAAGATTGCGTCGTAATTTACGGGTTTTGAGAATAGTGGGAATTTTCAAATTTTAGTATTGTGAGTACTCATACCTTGATCGAACCCAGGAACTGTTGAATCAAAGGTCAGAACAGTGTGACCGTAGGAAAGGTTTAATTCCATTCGCCCAGATTATTAAAGAATTTCTTCTCTTCCGGCGAAAGTTACTTCCCGTTCCATAAAAATTCGTGGGCCGCGGTGGCCCGGTTGGAAGAGTAACGGACTTGCAACCGAAGGGTTGCGAGTTCGAATCCAGCCAAAACACCGTCGTGTACAAAGGGGGCTGGTGCACGTTAAATCTGTCGTGGCCTCAAATGTCCTCACGTTGGAGTGGTGTGGAAGTTTGGAGAGTGGGGTGCCAGCTCAGGTGTTGCCTCGTTATCTGACCGTGGTTCAAAATTACGTGGTGTTGTCCTCGGATATCTCCCTTTGAGATTGATCCCAGACCGTCACCAATAGCCCGTTGTGTTGCTCCAGTGTGACGTTAATTGAAATACCCCCCTCATAAAAATTCGTAGCTCCCTGGCCCACAGTTCAACAGGTTCGTATCCCGGTTCAGACATGGATATGCGAAAGTTTCATTCATCACGCAGGTAAAATACATGTTGATAAGTGTAAAAAATAGTCAAACAATCAATAAGCTTAATGTTCATTTAGCATTACGGTTGGAATAAGAAATCTGAAAGATTGGGGCCTCCTCCGAAATTATATCTGTAATTGTCCTCGTGCACATGAAGTCTTCATACACAAAAGCTGTCCTTGAAAAAATCGAGGCCACGACAGCTCGGTTGGAAGAGTAGCGGATTAACAACAGGAGGGGTACGAGTTCGAAACACGATTCAACTAAAGACCGGGGCTGGTGCACGTTCAATATGTCGTGGCCTGAAATGTCCTTACGTTGTGTGGAAATTTGGAGAGGGGTGCCAGCTCAGGTGTGACTTGGTCGTCTGACTGGTTCAAAATGGCGTGCTGTTGTCCTCGGATCTTTCACTTCGGATTTGATCCCGGACCGTCGCCTGTTGTGTTACTCCAGTGCGACGTTAATTAAAATACCTCCCTCCCTTCTACTATTCCTCTATCCATCTTTTTTTCCTTTAACATTTTTCACTTGCCGTGTTTGGGCGCAGCTTGACCAATTATGCCCCTTGAGCTATAAAACCCCCCAAACAACCAACCAGCTCTGGTGTTGACCTCGTCATCTGACCTTGATTCAAAATGACGAGGTGTTTTCCTCGAATCTTTCCCTTCGGGATATATCCCAGACCATCGCCAATAGCCCGTTGTGTTGCTCCAGTCTCCGACCTTAAGTAAATTACCCTACCCACTTCGCAAAAATTATCCCCTCTCAAAACAAAATAAATGCCTCTTTGAAACTTAAGGTAGGTAGTTCATTATCGTCGCACTGGAGCGACGGTCCGAGATCCATCCTGAAGGGAAAAATCGAGGGTAACGTCTCTTCATTTTAAACCACGGTCAGATGATAACACCTAAACTCTGGCACCCCCACCCTTCACACCACGCAAACGTGTGATCATTTGAGGCAACATCAGATTCAGCCTACGCGTAGACGACGGTCTGGAAATAGTTACGAACTCGCAACCCTCCGGTTGCTCTTCCAACTGGACTACCGCAGAGCCCCCATAGCCCTAGTGTGACTTTAATTACCATTACCGCAGAGCGCCCTTTGAAACTTAAATTGTCAAAAGATAAAGCTCGGATTCTTAGACCAGAAACTTTCTAATTCAAGTTCATTCCCACAGAAAATCGGCTCGATTTTCCTGTTCCAAATCCAGCTGCACTCAAAACGATGACGCGGTGTTTATTTTCTTTCGACCTCCGAACTGATACTTCTGGATCCCCTCCCATGCGCTTGTGGGGAAAATTCGGAAAGTGCTGTGCTTGCAGATTTAGTTGGGTGTGGAACCCTTGATTGTCAGGATGTTTAGACTATCAGAGACATGTAAAGCGCAGATGGAGTTTGTATCAGGGATTGGCTATTCAAATAGAACGGAAAGCGTCAACTGTTGGCGCCTCAGATAATGAATTTGAATGTGAATGTTTTGGCTTGGATGGAAAAGATGTAGAATCAGCAGATATTTTTTTATCAACTCCGAAAATGGCACTGCCAGAGATAGCGAGGTTTGGTTCGATTTTTGCATCCCTTGCTTAACGAGAGCTAATTTAATTAGACCCAGGCCTGCAGCTTAAAGCAGACACAACAAGGAATACGACACAGCAGTGCAGATAAATAGTTAAGACACGATATGAAAAAGAAACGGCACCAATTTGGAAACGGGAAAGAGTTTTAGAATTATTTTTTTGTGTATTCCTCCCATTCGGTCGTATGAGGAATGAGTAATCTTCTGTCAATCCTTTGACATTAAAAAGATTTCTGGTAAATTAATTTTAACCCTCCTTTAGTCACTCTGATCCCGACAAAAGCACGGTTTTAAATGTTATGCAATGGCTGACTAAAAATGAATTCATAAATTTATAAAATACATTTTTACAGTTACTTGTTTTTTTAATTTTCTAAAAAAAAGTGGTTCCATACCTGTGCTGCTCGTAGTTCTGGGGGTTCCGCTCCAGGAAAATAAAAGAAATTAAAATTAAATGAAATAAAGAATAAGAAACACAAGAAAAGTAGAATAAAAAAACAAGAAAACTAGAAATTACATTCTGAACAGAAATTTGCCAAGGTCCATTTCGCGCCTCCTCTGGCAGCCGTTTAAATGCAGAACCAGACATTCGCCTGCAATTATCATCAATTTTACCTAAAATAAGAACGCTGCAAAAAATGCTACCACAGGTATCTGATTAAACGTTAATACGTTATTATATGTTATGTTTTAATTTAGGCCTACTGTTGCACTCCAGTGCACTTTAGTAAAATTAAATAGGAATTGTCTAATGAATAATAAAAATTTCGAATAACAAGTAATGAACGAATATGTATTTGAATTGAATTGGATGTAATGATTCAATTGGAGGAACTGACTTTATTGTTGCTCTCACCAATAATAGAAAATCTGTTGTAACTCAAATGGTTTGATTTATTGAACTTTGGAAGAACTTTCATGTATAGCCAAGTTTTGACACTATCTTGTGTATTGGTGGTAGTTGAGAATAAATTGAGATACGGTACACTTAAAAGTTTTCCAAATATAATTTGATTGCATTGACACTTCGCAATTGTGTCTCTCTTCTCCCCCTGTAGCAGTACTCCTAAACACCATTGCTTTTAAGACAAGGTCGGCCTAAAAGGATCCGCCATTGAAATTGGTTCTTAAAAGGACACCGCTAGTCAAAAAGGTTGGGACCTAAATTCTACTTCGTATTTTATTAAAGTACATAATTAACCCTCCTGTCTCGACAAGGTAGTGTCAAGCAAAACTGACCAGATGACGATATATCTCGTCATAGGTGGAAAGTTGTCCAGATCTTGGTCTCGTCATCATCAAAAAATCGGCAATATCTTAACGACGAGATATCTCGTCATTAGCAAAATTGGTCAGATCTTGATGGACGAGATATCTCACCATCAGTACAAAAATGTTCAAATTTTCGTCTCGTCATTGTCAAAAAATCGGCAATATCTTGATGTCGAGGTAGGTAGTTAATTTACCTCTCACTGAAGCAACACAATGGGCTGTTGGCGACGGTCCGAGATAGATAGATTAATTTCCCCTAAGGGAAAGTTCCGAGGACATCACACACACACAAAAGCTCGTCACTTGGAACCACGGTCATATAATAACACCTGAGCTGGCACCCTACTCTCTAAATTTTCACACCACTCCAGCGTGAGACATTCGAGGTCACGACAGATTTAACTTGCCCCGATACACGATGGTGTGGCTGAACCTAGTTTCGAACTCGCAATCCTCCGGTTGCTAATTTTTTACTCTGACTACCGCTGCCCTTGATGATGAAGTATCTTGTCAAAATTGGTCAGGTCTCGATGGACGAGATATTTCGTCGAAACAACGCGGAGAGTAAATGCAACTAAGAAAGAGCACCTCACAGATGCACCACGATTTAATTGTTAAAAAAGACCTGCCGACTGATGAAAGTTCAAATTATTTTTCAAACAGATTAAAATAAATAGTAGGGATAAAATGAAACAAAATTTTCATATTTTTCTTAAAGTAAAATTGTTTCGTTGCACAAAATATCTTAGAACTAAACAAAATGTTATTTGCAAAACAGCTAATATGAAAACCTGAATACTCCTAATTTACGTTTAATGACTTCTGTCAACCCATTAAGCCTTGATTTTGAATGTTTTTCACAAATTATTGGTTCTATTACCCATCCTGCAAGGGCCGCCCAGTTGGAATAGCAACGGATTAGCAACCGGAGGTTTGCGAGTTTGAAACTCAGTTCAGCCAAAGATCGGGTACGCGAGGGAGCTGATGCACGTTAAATCGCGCGGAAGTTCAGAGTGGGGTGCCAGCTCAGGGGGACCTCGGTTGACCTCGTCATCTGACCATGGTTCGAAATGACGAGGCATTGTCCTTCGGGATTGATCCCGCACCGTCGCCAATAGCCCGTTTCTGGAGTGCGACATTAACTACCTACCTACTCTCGGCAAGAGTGAAATCATACCGCTTTCTTCCCTCTTGAGGATTTCCCATTTCAAGTTAGAACACAACTCGTACGCTGCAAGAACGATTAGTAAAATAGAAAGTATTAGTAAAATACCTTGAGATACAACATGCGAGTTTTTTGAGATACGAGCCGTCACCTGGTCGATTTTTTGCCTTGAGTTACGAGCCAGAATTTGAGATACGAGCCTGCTTCGGTGACGTCACAACCACCACTCCGCTCAGATTCCCGAGTCAGTTCAGTTCACATGTTTACCTCACCTGATGACAGTTAACGTCTGTCACAAAATCAATCAGTTTCTTAATTCGGTTTGACATTTACTGTCAACTTCCACCGGAAGGCCCGAGTTACTTTCTTCTTATTCTTTTTCTCTTCTCCGACCAGATGCGTCAATCTGAAAGCAGAAAAGCGGGGTGTATGTATTCAGCGAACTTTTTTTCGTATAACCATGAGTCCAAAGAAGGTGAGTGTAAAGAACAGTGGTGAGAAAAGGTAATATCCATGGAATTAAAGAGTGAGATAATAGACAAACATGAGCAAGACGAAAGAGTAATAGATTTGGCAACGCAGTACGATCAGTCTACTTCTACGATATGTACTATTCTGAAGCAGGACTTGATAAGGGCTATAACTCCAGCTAAGGCTGTAACTCCAGGTGCAATATTTGTTCATTATAAAAAAAATGGAGTGGTTTTTTGGGGCTGGTAGGAAATATTTTCATTTCAATTAATTTCAATGGGGAAAACTGATTTGAGATACGAGCATTTTGACTTACGTGCTCCGTCATGGAATGAATTAAACTCATATCTCAAGGTACCACTCTACCAGTAAAGTTGGCCGAAAAAGCAAGCCGTACGTTTCCAAGGAGTCACCACTTTCCGAAGGACTCCAAATCTCTTGGAGGTCACCCACTGGGGTCAATGGGACTTGTCCACACCCTTTGACGGATGGCCGACCATAAATTAAAGCAAGTTAGGTGGTGGGGATCAACCCCCGATCCAGACAGTACTTAACTTTGGTAGTTGAATGGGAGAGGGGGTGATCCGCCGTTCTTGCTTAAAACAAGTTGTGTCCATTTCTGAGTCAGATGTCCCCTTGTGTATTTTGCACAGCTTTGGCGATGTCGATTATTTCTCCCTGTAAAGCTGGTGGTCTTCAGGATGGTAATCGATGGTTTGAAGAGCGACGGTCCGGGATCAATCCCGAAGGAAAAGATCCACGGATAACGCCTCGTCGTTTTGAACCACAGTCGGATGACGAGATCAACACCTGAACTGGCACCCCACTCTCCGAACTTCCACGCCGACGTCATATAAATATCGGAAATATTTTGATGTCGATTTATCTCGTCAGTAGCCAAATTGATCAGATCTCGATGGACGAGATATCTCGTCGAAACCCCTTGGAGGGTTAAACCAGGGATGCATCGACTTCTTAAGACCAACGGCCACATAGATTCACTGTGATTTATGGGAGGGCCACCAAAAAACACGAAGTTATCTATCATATATTAATTGATATTTCATATTTATAGTATTGATATTTCATATTTATAGTATTGATATTTCATATTTATATCATCGATATTGCATATTTATATTATCGATATTTCATATTTATATTATTAATGTTTCATATTTATATTATTAATATTTCATATTTATATTATTGATATTTCATATTGTTACAAAAGAGAGAAAATAAAAAGTAAATGAAGAATTTAATTTGACGCGTGACGTGATTGCATTGATTTAATGTTTTAATATTTGGTTCGATTTTCGTAGTCAAGCGATTCTCAATTTTCATAAGTCAAGCGGTTTCTATTTTTCAATATTCATGACATAACAAGTTAGTTCACAGATATATGTGGACACAAGAAACACGCATTTAATACATTATCTCTCAACGAAGTTTGGTGTGACTTGTTACAGTTAAAATACGTAAAACGCATGATGGGGCGGGCCGCCTGCAAATTAACGGAGGCCCGTGGTCTGGAGCACCCCTCGGTCTAAGGAACACAACCATTTGTGACGTCACGAGTGGGGTCGATAGTTTCAGCTCATTGTTTGTTGAGTAATGTTAAAGATAGGAAGTTTATTTTAAGTTTTATTATTTTTACTTTGCATTTCGATCGGACAAAATTTTCGTCATTTTGAATTTTAAAGATACAAACGAGGGAATTTGAATTTCAAAAAATAAACGTCATAAAAGCATTTATAGAAACAAATTCGTTGATTATAAAAATCGTGTTATTTACTTACCTTTTTCGGAAAAAACAAAATAACCTTTAAAGAATGAATTTAAACCAGGATATGAAAAAATATATTTTTCAAATTTTTTAATTTTAAATCATTTTCTTTTCTTTTTAATTTTAAAAGATTTTTATTTGAATTCCTTCCCCGTACAATCTTAAATATGTTGGACATGAGACACGCGCAAATCGCAGCATAGTTTCTAGATAGTTTTGATTTGTATTAAAATTAATATATGTAATGTATAATATTAATGCATTAGGAAATATATCTGGGTAAATTCTTTGATAAATTAAAACACGACATAGGAATAAGCAAAGTAATTCACACACATGATAGAGTAAATAGAACAGTACCATAAATGCATAGTATAAGCAAAGTTTTTCCATCTGGTTCTCCAGCGGTTTAGACTACTTTGAATTTAATTCATAATTAGTGACGTGAAATTTTTCAATATAAATACATAAGGGCTTGGGGGAGATCCAAACGGCACCATATAAGTTTTGTATTAAATTATTCAATCATACAAATTTCAGATTTTTTTTATTACATATGAATAAAATGTATAGAATTTAATTATTTTTATATAATATAATTGGTTAAAGACTTGTTTGAGAAAAATCATGTCACCGATAGAAAATAAAACTAAAGAAACTTGCATCATGAAAAAAATTCCAAATTCTCATTAATATTTAGCTTGCAAAAATAACTTATTTGGGAATTTTTTTCATTTGTAAGTAAAGTAAAGAATGAAAATACATAAATTTGAAATCAAATATGTCTAATTTTCTAATGTAACTTGATTGAGGTAAAATGAGTGATGAGCTATTTCTAATATGAGGATAACATCTAGCACTAGTGTAAAAGATTTCCTTGCTGTCCATGTTCCATTCAGTGTAGATGTGAATTCGGAAAAATTAATATCATCCCACCGTTTTTCGAAAGCCTTCGTTTGGATATTTCATTTTCCCTCTTCTGTTTCTTTCCGGTCTTGCTGTTTGCGGTAGCCCAGCAACGGATTTGCAACCGGAAGGGGGCGAGTTCGAAACTCGGTCAAACCAATGACCGTCCTGCTCGCGGAGGCGGCTGGTGCACGTTAAATCTGTCGTGGCCTCAAATGTCCTCGCGTTGGCGTGGAAGTTTGGAGTGGTGGTGCCAGCTCAGGTGTTATTATCTGACCGTGGTTCAAAATTACGTGGTGTTGTCCTCGGATCTTTTCCTTCGGGATTGATCCCGTACCGTCGCCAATAGCCCGTTGTCTTGCTCCAGTGCGATGTTAATTAACTACCTACCTTTCTTTTTACAGGTAAGAAAACGGACAAATTACTCAGTTGTCCCTTAAAACTTATTGGGGAACTCCTTGTTTAAGAATTGCAGCAGATCGAAGAGAAAAATTGTCACATCATCTCTCATTGCACTGATTCCTCGTTCATCAAAATGCATTATGCATACACAAGCACTTGTACCAGGTATAAAGTTTTCTCTATGCATATTTTTCAACCATTTACTTTTAATTTCCTCGTCATTAGAAATTTGAACGCATTTATATCGGGTCTTTTTGCATCATTATTGGATCTAAATCCTGGCACACTGCCATTTACGACCCTTCTTAAAATAATGTACTTCGAAAAATTAACCACACATTTAAAATGAAATCGATAGTTGTAAATTATTCTTTTCTGTTATGAATTAAAAATTATGGTCTTTAATGGGGAGAAATTCATGCCTACACACAAACCACAGAGAATAACTATGCATAACTATACTCTGTGTTTGAATCAGTAATGATAATTCAAATCCTAATTCAGAGATAATTCAAATCCTAATCCGACACATTCATGAACTAGTACTTTCCTAGCTAAAATTCTACCATTTATAGGCCAAAATCTCTGTCTCATATAGTATAATAATTATTGAGGACCAATATGACGAAATTTTTAAATGAAAATATTCCATAATTAAATGAGTAATCTTATTTTTAGCTGGCAGTACAATTTGGTGTTTTCGTTCAAAACTTACATTTGAGTTAACAAGCCTTCCACCAAACAAATTCTTAACAAATTGTCACAAAATACATTTAAAGATTTTAAACTGCCTTTACCAGAAAGGGTTTCTCCTTCTTTATACACAGAAACGTTTGAGACAAATCTGTCTGCTGAATCCACTGTATTATTACAATTTCAACATGTTGAAATTCCTCTTTCGAAATAGGTCCACTCTTTTGATTATCTCTGTTTAATGAATTGTGTAGAAACTTGAAAAGATAACTAATAATTCTAATTAAGTTACCATAGTTATTAGTGGCAGAAATAATGTTGGATAGTACTAAGTTACTATTGACCAATGAAGTCGAAGCTACTTCCGCTGGCTGTTTCAGTTCACAAGTGAAGTCACTTTTAGTTGTCACTGGGTCCAAAGAACAACTTTCGTGGTTGTCCAATTCGTTTAAAAGAAATTGTGGTCCATACCACCACAAGTCAAGAACTTGAAGTTGATTTGGAGATACATCTCTAGACACAAAGTCGGCGAGGTTGTTCTCCGAAGTCACACGTTTCCGCTGAAAGTCCCTTGTTAGTTCTTGAATCTTTGCCACTCGATGGCTGACAAAAGTTTTCAGCAAATGGGGAGGCTTTTTTTTATCCATACGAGTGCAATGGTCGAGCCGGACCATGGCACTCCTTCAATCTACATCTTGAAGGCTTTCACAACTTTAACAGCACCGCTGCACATAGCTCCAAGCGAGGAATCGATACTGTTTTGATCGTTGCAACTCTTGACTTGCTGCACATTAAGTAAACAGATTTAGCTCCACTGGATACGCTCCATTGCGCATAAACTGCTGCACCATATGCGGATGTAGATGCATCCATAAATCGTTATACTACTATCATTGAGAAAGTGTCTTGGAATGCTAAGATTTTCTAAACCAAGAAGTTCAGAAACGAATTCCTGCCGCTTCTTAATGACTTCTTCTGGAAGCGGGCCCAGTCCAATTTTAGAAGCCAAAGCTTTTGAAAAAACTTTCGCTCTTGTAGTGACT
The DNA here is from genome assembly GCA_933210815.1 of Meta bourneti. Lineage (NCBI taxonomy): Eukaryota > Metazoa > Arthropoda > Arachnida > Araneae > Tetragnathidae > Meta > Meta bourneti. Next base: position 22,035,381 of record OW119931.1, read on the forward strand.
CAGTCTCAGCGCGTCGAAAATTCTAGCAATTTCCGAAAAAACTGCTCTTGGTGTAAATAGGTTGCGATTGGGAGCTTACTTCGAACGAAACAGTCTGTATTGATCTTCCACAATACACCCAAGGCTTTGACATGTTTTGTGTCTTGAATCATCAAAAGAGTAATGCTCATTACTAAAGTTTATATGGAGAAGTCCAGCTTCATACGAACACCATTTGTGGAGAGTCATTCCACCTCTATCTAGTAATTGTACTAATTGCGAGTGCAAATTCTTAATTTCTAAATCGTACGATCCAGTCAGAATGTCGTCCAAGTAGAAATCTTCCCGCACGATCGCCGCTGCTTCTGGAAAGTATTTCTCTTCGTTATCTGCTAACTATTTCAAAGTTCTGGTTGCCAAGTAGGGAGCACTTGTAGTTCCATATGTGACAGTAGAGTTTGTAGACCTTGACTGGTTGTTCTAGACCTTCCTTCCACAAAATTCGTTGCAAGTCTCTTTGTGAGGGATGAATTAAAATTGGTCCGTATATTTTCTCAATGTCCGCAGTAAATACATAGCGATGTTTTCGGAAACGAAGCATGATCGAAAATAGATCTTGCTGTACTATTCCTCCACTTTGTTGAAGTACATTCAAGGAGATCTATTAAATACAACTCGCAATTTTGTTGTATTTTTCTCGGGTCTATAGACTCCGTGATGTGAAAGATACTAGCAAACATCTGGTTCCTGATCCTCAAAAACTTCAATCATGTGTCCGAAATGCTCGTATTCATGGATGAATTCTATGTACAAAGATTACATATTTGGATTTTGCGATAGTCGTCTCCACAGAGTGTCTATAAACTTCTACATGCCATCCTTTTCGATTCGCCCAACACTTTATCTGTTTTCAATGGCATTTGTATAATATACCGACCATCCGGTGCCCTGGAATGATTTTTCTCGTAATGAACCTCACAATCCTCTTCTTCTCTGCTTAGAATTCTCCCTCTAGGTTCTACCTATTCTAATTCCCAAAAATCCGGAGAGTTTTCTCAATATTGCCCAATTCCTTCAAAAGGCCGCAGTACATATAACTCCCTAAATTTGAATTAGTAATTGGACAAGAACGACTAGCTAAGCCAAATATCGTTTCTTGAAATATTAACCTGCTGTCTGTGATTTATATTTCCCCCGATTTTAAGAGATCGAAAAACAATTAAGCTCTTAGCAAAAAGCAAATTTTTCCCGGTTTGAAGAATGTCGGGTCCGCTAATGGAATGTTTTGTGGAAGTTTCCTTACGTTAAATTCCATGCGTCTTATTGGTGTAATGTTTGTAATCTTAGGGACTACTAAAAATTCCGATGTTCTTATGAAATCACCACAGCATAATTAGACAATTCAATACTTAGTTTTGATTTAATGAAAAGAATTGTGCACCATTTAATCCTGACACTGGCGTCTTCTTTTTCTTGTTTTATTGATAAGAAATTTGCGCTCTCCCTTGTAAGGCAATTAACGGTACTGCCTGAATCCAATACAACGCGTGAGTGTTGCCGATGTCCCTCACACGTTTTTCACATAAATAACGGCAGTGGCTTGGACTGCTTATTTGTAAACACGAATTGCCCGCACAGATGGCCCTACAGGGGGCATTGTCCCCACTCGAAGGCTCAAGGTCACTTTTCGGTTCGCAATTCCCTTCATCTTCTGGCAGAGGATCTTGTTTATTTTCTTGCGCTTTATCCGAATCGTGGAGAATGGTATTGTGTCGCTTGTGACAGATAAAACATCCATTCCTTGATTTACAGTTAATAACTCTGCGAGGAACTACTCAAACAAATTATGTTTTTAACCACATCAAATCTTTGTTTGGCATTCAATTTTAACAATTCTGGGCATTTATAAATACGATGAGATTTTAATTTAAAAAAAAACACATACATACGCGTTAACATTAGTCTACCAGAAGACTTTTCGACTTATTACCAAACTTTGGTTTAACTTGAGCCGATTGCATTGCATATTTTCTAGCAATTAACAGCGCATTTTTAGAAAGTCAATAAAGTCATCCCATTTGGGCAAATCCTTTTACTTCATTGACATTTCAAATTGTTTAAGTGTTTCCTTGTCAACCTTTAGAAGAGCAATATTAATGAGAATACCCTCACTTAGTTTATTTAATTCTAAATCCACTGATTTTAATGCTTTAATATGCTTGAGCAATTTGTCAAGTAGACCCCGTAAATCGAAAACAGATTCATAATGTGTCTTTTCCAAACTAATCAACTCATTGATACGACGGTTTACGATTAAACGCTTATTGTCACATCGTTCTCCTAATGCTTTGAGCAATAAAGTATGAGTCCTCCATAGTTTGAATTTGTTTCGCAGAACCACTCAATGATGATTGTAAATAATACAATTTCTGCGATTCGTTTAACTGATCGTTAGCATAAATGAGATAATTAAATTGCATTTTGAAAATATTCCAAACTGATCAAAAAATTGAGGTAGAGGAATATCAGATAGTTTCGCTTTTTCACACTATCCTTCGAGGACTTATGAGGCATATCATAATGCAGATTTAAATCTTACCTGCATATCTTCGACGTCTGTCTCCATTTCATCCAGAATTTTCTCATTTGCTTGAACATCCAATAAAGGCGTAACATTCCTCTCGAATATTCGTTAAGGTGTTGCTTGAAGAGGTCAAAACTTTCACCATAGATTTCTATCAAATTAGCAACTTGGACATTTTCATTTTTTAAGTAATCTAAAAGTTTTAAGAATTTTCATTTTTAGCGATTCTCGTTTCCGGTCGAGAATTTTCAACGTAGTCATGATAAAATCTGGGATTTCCAATGAAACAGTCACTAGAGTTCTTGAGCACTTTTCGAAGGATCGAAAGCGTAGCGAGAATTTGTAATCAGTCCCAATTTAATACCGATGTAGCCGTACTGGGGCTTGACGATGACCAGTCTTTGCGATTTAAAAATATGGAAGAGGTCAATCAAAGTGGACTGTAGTTTTTATTTAGTGTAATTAATTGATCTATACATTATTTACAACTTGAATGATAATTTCGAGCATCTGATGACAAGAGATTTTGACGTTTTGTAGCGTTCTGAGAGTAATACAATAAATAGGCACACATATATTTCTTTGAACTATCTATTAACTTAATTTTAACGGAGCTTTAAATTCGAAATTGGCAATTCCAAGTGTTCACAAGTCAAAAAGCGTGAAAAATTTCTTTCGGTAGGAAGTGTAGCAATTTTTATATTGGAATTCTGAGAAACATTTTCTGAATGGGGCTATAATCGGGAGTAGAATTTCCGTCGCAGCGGAGTTATTGGCAACGTATCAATCCTGAAGGGTAAGAATCGAGGACAACACATCGTAACTTTGAACCACGGTCAAGACAAGGAAAATTCGTTGTATCCTCATACAAGCGAAGTTAAATTTGCTTCGAAGCCAACAGATCTTAAAATGGTGTGAAAAAATGATTAAAAAAAATCAAACAAATCAGATTTATTTGATTTAAATCAAGATTTCTTTTATTCATATCGGATTTTTATGATTTAAATTAAATCGCTGTCCCGATAAGTGACAGCTTGTTAAACATGATGAATGCAAATCACAGTGTAGTTTCTAAATAGTTTCGATTTCTGTTAATTATATGATGGTTTAGGAAGTATAAAGAAGCAAATCTTTTAAATATTTAAAACAATTAAAAGTTCTCTTGGGGCCTTTATTCTTCCATTTAATACCATTTTATGCTCCAAATATATGCTTACATTTCTAAATAAATAACTATTTTAAAAGATAAAGTTTAATTTTAAATTATATAAATTTAATACATTTTAATTTACCGGCAATTTTATTACGCAATTTGTTTCAAAGGCAAACTGTAAGTTAAATTGAACTGTCGTTATATATAAGTTTAACGAGTTCTTTCTAAAAATACAGAAGAGTAAGTGGTCGTAAGATGGCCCCTTGTGAATAGTTTTTCGTCTTCTACATAAAACCCTAAAATCCAAATGAGTTTCCCCATTTCTGATGGAGATACAATGCTTTGGCAGAGGAAATCGAAAAACTCAATTCGCATTGATTTGAATTTTAAGATGAGGTGAGTGTTTTATTAAATAAGCTAGGAAGTGAGTGGACCCTGTATCGTTTGTACCATACCGAAAACCAATGTTAAAACTGCGCTGATTCCTTTATCAGAAACAGCAAATTCCGTCTCGAAAAAGCATCGGTTCATATGTATCCAATCTTTCCGTGCTTAAATGTAACGGAAAATTAAATTAGTCAAAATTAAGAGAAAAGACTGCTATGTATAGACTGGCCTATGGAATAAAACTTTGCTGTTTCACAGATTTACGATTAATTAATGATTGAATAGGAGTGCGAAAAAAAATTATTCTAAAAATCTTTTCCATTTCGCCTCCTATTTTTCAGTTGAAAACTGCTGACATATTCCCTGTTATGTCTAACTCTAAGCAGTTCTGGGTCTAATTAAAATATAGCCAACAAATCAAACCTAACATCGATTGGTCCCTTTCTCATGAAATGCATTATTTGGATTATATAAAGGAACATCTGCTTCCTTCTTTCTATCAAAGCGAAAACATCGAATCCCAATATTAAAAACATTTCAGTCGCAATCGCAAACAAATTCATGATTTGTGGAGCCAACAGTTCGCACTTACATCAGATTTGAACACTCATCGCTGATCTGCGCACTAATAACATCTGCATTGTAATGTCTAAACATCCTGTAATTCAAGGGAACTTTATACTTTTACCTTCCACTCGACTTTGCACCGTCAGCACTTTCACAGAAAGTGGGGGTGAGAAGAAACCGATCCGAGGTCGAGAACAACCACTGACTCATATTTCGAATGCAGCTCGACGATGCAAACGATTTTCCGAGATGCGACTGGAGCTGGCTGAAAAAAAAAGATTTTTGTCTGATTATGACAGGGATGGGCAAACTTTTTCGGTCGCGGGCCAAAAATCGAAAAAAAAATGTTTGGCGGGCCAAGATAAATTTTTCTAAAATTTTAAAAACAATATACAAGTATTACAATTTAAATATGTTAATGAGATGAATGAAATTGCGATTTCATTTTTAAAAGTTCCTTATATTGAGGTTCGAAGTGAGATGTACTGATTCTAAGGAACGAGGCTAAATGCTCATCTGTCAGTCTACTTCTGAAATAATTCTTTCTAAGGTTCATAGTTGAAAACACTTGTTCACATATATAAGATGAAGCAAACATAGCACTGATTTTCTGGGCGTGAGATATTAAATTTGGGAAACTTACTTTCGATAATGATTTGTAAAACTCTAACTTTGGCATATTTAGAAACAGCTGCTTGAGATGATTGTTAGATTGCAACTCAATTAATTCAAGCTGCAAATCTGACCTCACTCACAATTCACGTTGAAAGGCATGGTAAAAATATCCAATTCTGTTTGAATGGCACTGAAATCTTGAAATCTGCGTTCGAATTCAAAATGCAGTTTTTTCAAGCCATCTTCATAATTCTTAAGCTTCTCTTCATTTACTGAGGGTATTGAATTTAACCTCGAGAAATGAGACAAGTCGTTCTTAGCTAGCTGCCCAGCAAACAGATTAAGTTTTAGTTTAAAAGCTTTGAGATGGGCCCAGATATCGTCGATAAATTGATTTTTCCCTTGCATCTTGACATTCAAGTTGCTCATATGACAAAGAAGATCTGTGAAAAATGCAAAGTCCGAAAGCCATTCTGTATCTTCTAACATTTCGCACTCCGCAGAACACTGTTTCTCATGGAAGAACGACACAATGTCGTCTTTCAGCTGCCAAACTCGCTCGAAAACACATCCTGCACTAAGCCACCTTACTTTCGTGTAATACAGTACATCAGAGTATTCAGATTGCACGGACTGAAGAAATTCTCGAAATTGCCTGTGAGTAAGCCCACGAGATCGAATAGTATTTACAAGCTTCACGACTGCATCAAGCGCGGGTTTCATATTCAATGCAGATTTACACAGAGCATCTTGATGTATAACACAATGTAGAAAAACAACATTGTTCCCGGGATAGTTTTGATTAAAGAGTCCAAGAAAAATCCAGATTTTTTTCCTGTCATATTTGGTGCTCCATCGGTCGTAATATTACATATATTTGTTGTAGGCACTTTCAAAGTTAAAAGCCCTTCCTGAAAGTCACGAAAAATATCACCATCCCGTTGTAGTTCCCTTTAAAGAACGCATGCACGCCAGTTCCTCGGTAATTTCAAAGTTCTCATCAATACCTCTTATAAATAATACTAATTGAGCAGTATCATTTATATCAGTGCTTTCATCCATAGCTATGGAGCAAAATTTAAACTGGCCAATCTTTGACTCTAATTGTGATGTCAAATTTTTATCGATGGCTTCGATTCTAGAAGTCACCGTTTTTCGAGATAAGCTTACAGTCTCAAAATTATTTTTCTTGTCTGGACATAAAACATCACAAACTCGGAGCATGCATTGTTTAACGAACTCCCCATCACTGAGAGCTTTATTATTTTTAGCAATATTGTATGCTATAATGTAACTTGCATGTGTAGCTGCTTCTTGGATAGTGTTTACCTTCTTGAAAAAATTTTGTCGGCCTGATAATTTTTTACAGACTTTCTACATTTTGTTTTCTTTCATATTCGGACATTGCTTCGTAATTGGAATTCTTATGCTTAGATGTGAAATGACGGGAAATGTTATATTCTTTGAAGACTGCTACAGCTTCATTGCAGATGAGACACACTGGTTTATCTTTAACAACTGTAAAAAAATATTTCCAGGTCCATTCATCATTAAAAACACGGCACTCTGAATCAACTTTACGTTTTTTAGTAGCCATTTTGGGGTTGAAATATTTTACGAATAACCCAAACAAGCACTAGCTACGCTATACTTTTTATACTTTCACCACTATTCACAATGATGCTATATGTCCGCAATCTTTCCATACGCAATCAATATTAAAACTCGCGCCAAAAGAAAAAGCCGCTGGCTGGAGCTTAAAATGCGCAGTCTGCCACATGTGAGGTCTAATTCACCTATATTGGATTCCCATATGTCTGCTCCCCGAGAAAGAGATAACGCTTGTTGGCGCCAGTCTATAGCTATAACTAACAAAGAACTTCCGCTTTTAACACTTTACCGATTGAAAGCTGTCTGTGCTTGCTATTTCCGTCCATTTATGTTTTGTAGAACAAAAATAGAGAAAGTAAAAAGATCATCAGTCCTTTGAAAAAAAGGAAGAAAAAAAATAATATTTAAACAAAGTAGAAAAGGAGATGGATATATAATATATAAATCATATTTTCTTTTAATTTCCGTCGGACCGGCAAATTAAAATTTTATCTTCGGGCCGCATAAAACCTTCCGGCGGGCCGGAGTTTGCCCATCCCTGGATTATGAGGACCCCATTTAATTGAGGTTGGCAATCCGTTTTCGTTAGCGGGTTGATTTTTTCAGAGATTTTGCTTTTGCATATAGGCACTTTATACACAATATTCAAAATATAATTTGGAGGGGCCCAATCTTCTTAGATTTCTATTCCAATCAAACGGCCGCGAATGCTAAATGAACATTTAAATTGATTTTTTGACTATTTTCATACTTGTCCTTGCGCCATAAAACCCCCAAACCACTGGAAGAGAAAAAATAGAGAAATCTAGTGTGGTATGTTTAGCTCTGTGCTTAGTAGAAGCAAAATTAGTAACTAAAAAAATTACTGGTATTATTAAATATTATTTAAATAGCATAGTTTCCAAGCCCACAGCATCTCAGACGCTTTTACTCCGCAGTTGATTATGAGCAAACAATGAGTTATATTTCAAGGGAGCGCGGTAGCCCAGTCGGAAGAGTAACGGATTAGCAACCGGAGGGTTGCGAACTCAAATCCAATCGAAGACCGTCGAGTACACAGGCAGCTTGGTGCACTTTCAATTTGTCGTGCCCTCAAATGTCCCCACGTTGGCGTGGTATGGAAGTTTGGAGAGTGGGGTGCCAGCTCAGGTGTTGTCTCGTCACCTGACCGTGGTTCAAAATTAGGTGGTGTTGTCCTCGGATCTTTCACTTCGGGTTTGATCCCAGACCGTTGCCAATGGCCCGTTGTGTTGCTCCAGTGCGACGTTACTTAAAATACGTACTTACCTACAAAATACCTACCTAACTTATATTTCAGGAAAGAAATTGAGGATTCGAATTGTAGTCGCTGGAGTTGAAGCCCGCGATACTCGGCTGTTGGGAGGGATCATTTTACAAGAGAAGTGGTTGTGTTCTTCGAGCATCGGACGAGAATCGTTCTGGACCAATGGGTGATTTGCAGTGAAGCGATCAGTCAGAGTGGTTATAGGAAAGGGATAGTTGTCTTTCGCGTGGGGTTCTTGGATAACGCTGTTTTTGTAGTAGGAAATAGAATTAAAGAATGTAATGGAAGAGTTTTTAAATGTGGAGTGGAAAGATTTTCGAATTTTTAGTCGTTAAGGATGACAACATTACCACGTACGTAAACATAATATACCAAGGGGTATTCGTACTAATTCTAAGTATTTGGTTGTGGAGATAGTTAAGTTTTTCATGTGGGTTTTGCTGCAAACCCCAGATTGAGGCTGCGTAGGTGATAATGGACCTAAGAATTTTTTTAAATAGGAGAGGTTTGTTGCTTAGAGAGAAAAAAAATTATTGGGATTTATTGTAGGTATCCTCAGAAACTTTCGAGGAAACGAAAAGTTACGGGGAGAAATGGCGAGGGAGCAGCCCTGGCGTACAAATAAATTTACATGGGCATGGACACCGCAGTGACCACTTACTTCCCGACATGAATCAGGTTTAAGTGGTGTCTAGGTCACCTACGGGAAAGTAGGCTGAATTCATCTATTGGGAGATGCGACAGTCACGGCTGTGACCGAAGTCACCAACGGAGCCAGACGTCTCGGCTTCATTCCTTAAAGCATAATTGCATAAATTTCAATTTTAGATCAATGGACAAAACTATTTACAAGATAAACCAAAGATATTACATACATTAGCAAGTACAGATATACAAAAGCACAACACAATAATTTACAATTTTTCCTTAGCACAATCGGTGTTTGCATTGTTCACATTCACTTCTATCACTCATGGATTTTTCGACCCTATTGGGTTACATGCAGACTCATGTTTATGTGCTTTGCTATCTTTTAATAATGTCAATGTTTTTCCGTGAGGAATTGCATTATTTTCTTAATTCTATGTAGCGTGAGTAGTATGCAGGGTTGTATCAGAGGCGGAAGTGACGTCATACCACGTGACCAGAAGTGGGCGGTGCCAAGTGACATCACAGCGTGACGTCATCGAAAAGCGGAAGTGACGTATGGTTTGTTTACATTTTGGACTTGGGGAATTTTTTTTTGTCATCGTGCAGGCGTTGAGTTGTTTCAAGATGGCACCAGTGACGTCAGTGTGTTTACGTTTGGGACTTGGATTTTTTTTTTTTTCCTTCTGAGATTTCGATGTGACGTCACGATTATGTCCATCAAGTCTGAACTTGAAAAAAGCCAAGTCTGGACTTGAAGAACCTACTCACAGTACATTTCCTACGCAGGTTACGCGGAGGAATACATGAAATGGACCAATAGGAGGACAGGAATGTGACGTCATTACCGTTTCGTCGAATCGGAGTAGCGGATAGCTTTTAGTGAATCACAACACTGTATGATTACAACATGAATTAGAATTAGTTACTGTGCTATACCAGTCAATCTATACAGTTCTGTCGTCGAGCCCGAGTGCACACACACACACATCGTGCCCATTTTAATTGTGATATTTGCTGTTTGCTTCCTTGACTTTTCGTAAAATGACCACAACTAGCCATAATAAGAAACGAAATCTTACAGAAAATATGCCGAATGAAGAAAGCCACAAGAGAATTAAGAATGCACATAAAGTAAGTAATAGTCTTGATTTGTTATGAATTTTAAAATTTAATCTTTATGAATTTTTTACTTGTTTTACATGTAATTGATATCTTATTATTTTAATCTTATTTTGCAGGGTGGAATCTTTACAGAAGATGGAATTCCAGAAGAGATGTTTCATATCGGAGATTCCATATTCGTTTATCCAAATACTTTTCGAGGAAATGTATTGGTGCACATCAGACGGTTTACAAAGTATGGATCAACTTTCTATCCGACGAAAGAAGGTGTGACACTCTACCCTGGATGGATTGAATTCATCATGAAACCTGGTGCTTTACCACAAGAACCCCGTGATCTGAGAGGAAGTTTTTTCTTACCCAAAGATGAATTCAAAGTTGATAGTGTGGACTTCGAGAACTTTACATTCACTCGATTCCAAACTACACAAAGTGGTGATACCTTGAAAAAAAGCATAACTCTCTCTTCTTCTCAGTGGACTGAAATGAAACAACAGTATAATTTTATTGCTGCGAGTGTCTTGGATCATGTTTATGGCGCTATGGACCTTTTGAGTGCCTACAAGACTTTCGAACAATGTGTGAACATCGATGAAAGTTTGCCGGACTCTTTAGATGTTAGTCTTGGGACTCAATGCCTGATAGAACTGCTGAAAGATTCATTGAGCCATTGCCTAAAAGAAAGGGGTTTGAAAGAACCCGAATTATTATCTGAGGAACTATGGGCCAATAGGGTTGAGAGTTTTAATTCTGCCGCATTTTCTTTGGAAGTTACTGAAATCGTCGATTATTTTTACCACAGATTGTGGGAACATAAAGACTTTTTGTGCTTGTCAAAACCTGCAATGTATGTTACATCACAATTCTTAAAGGACATTCGATTAAAAGATGTTCTGAGAGAGGTAAGAAATGTGCTCTGTCCTCCATATACGTTTGAATATTTTGACGATTGTAACTGATTCATTGCATTTTTTTTTCTGTGCACAATATGTTTAAATAAATAATTGTACTAGCATTTTCTCTTTGGTGTTTTATTTTCTCATAACTGATTGTCTTAATACTTTTGTACTTGATTATTCAGTTTTAATCTCTTAAAAGAAAAAACTTTATTTCCTTTTGTACTTAGTAGTGGAGATTGTCATGAGGAGTATATAAATACTGTATTTCTTAAAATTTTAACAGTCATTATGAATATCAGCTTTAGGTTAGACCACAACCGCTGCTGCAATGGAAGAAATTCTGAATCAGACATATCGGAATCCCAAACTTCCCGGCAGCTTTGGTGGTATCAATGCTTTACAGCGTGCTTTAAAAGGTCGCGTGAAAAGAAAACAGATAAAGAATTGGCTACAAACGAAAGATTCGTATACTTTACACAAGCCTTTACGGCACAAATTCCAGAGAAATCGTGTAATAGTAGGAGGATTAAACGATCAGTTTCAATCTGATTTAGTGGACATGCAATCTCTCGCCCCTCATAACGACGGGTATAAGTATTTACTTACTTGTATTGATATTTTGTCTAAATATGCATGGGCCATTCCTCTGTTAGATAAAAAATCTGCAACTATATTGAGCGCTTTTGAAAAAATATTTTCCGAACGTACTCCTCAATCCTTACAGACAGATGCTGGGAAAGAGTTTACCAATAAACTAGTGCAAAATTTCTTAAAAAAGAAGAAAGTTCATTTCTTTACCACACATAATTCAACAAAAGCTTCAATCGTTGAACGCTTTAATCGTACCCTTAAAACTAAAATGTGGAAATACTTTACTGAAAAAAATACGAAAAGATATATTGACGTCATAGACCAATTGATGCATAGTTATAACCATACTTGGCATCGTAGTATTAAAACAGAGCCTTCATCAGTGACATTACAAAATGAAGGAAAAGTATGGGATACGTTATACGGTCAGCAAACTGTTGCAAAACAGAGCAGTTCAGAGTTAAAGGTTGACGATACTGTTCGTATTAGTCGAGAGAAAATGCACTTTGAAAAAGGATACGAACAAAACTGGACAAAAGAAATTTTTACTATCGATAAAATAATACATCGGATACCTGTTGTGTATAAACTGAAAGATTTAGCAGGGGAAGTGATACAAGGAAGTTTTTACAAAGAGGAATTGCAAAAGATCTCGGATTCCGGATTTTATCCAGTAGAAAAAGTTTTAAAGAAAAGAAAGCGTCGTGGAAAAATAGAATACTTTGTGAAATTTCAGGGTTATCCTGACAAATTTAATGCTTGGGTTGAGAATGTCAAAATGATATAAATAGAGCTGTCACCGTACTTACCTTCTCATTTTCACTGTACGATGTCGTTCTACATTACACTTCCCAGCGATAGCTCTATCGAGTTTTATCCTGGCAACACAATGTCTCACTTCTACACGAAACTCCCTAAACATCTGGAACTCTCAGGTGAATGGGAAGTAGGATTAGTTGAAATGATTTATCCCAGAATGTGGAATAACATCATTGATGGTGAAAATTCTTTCGAATATAATTTAGGAAACGGAGTAAAAGTTAATGGAAAAATAGCGTGCGGGTTTTATGATTCTCCGATCGACATTTTAAATGCATTTCCAAAGCACATAAAAATTCAAATGAAATATAACAAACACACTAAAAAGGTGATGGTGCAGCTCACTAATGGTGCAACGGTGAAATTATCCAAGGGATTAGCTGAAAACTTAGGTTTTGAACCTAATAAAGTGATTGGAGAAAATTTTATTCCAGGAAATGGAGGCCCAGATACAGTAATCACTGAGAGTCCTTTTGTTGCGGATCCTAATGTTGATTTACATTTGTTGTACGTTTATACGGACATCATTCAGCCTGAATTTGTTGGTGGGATCTTAGCTCCTCTTTTACGAACTCTGACAGTGAAGGGAAGAGATGGTGATATGATTCAGGAACAATTTGAGAGACCTCATTATTTACCAGTTTCCAGAAAAAATTTTGACTCGATTGAAATCATTATAAGGACGCACACTGGTCGTTACGTCTCATTTGAACGCGGAAAGTTGATAGTGAAACTACATTTTCGCTTGAAACAAATCATATAAAAAGAGTGTTCCTTTCTGAATTGATTCATTTTTCATTTTCGCATTCAAGAAAAGAAGTAACAAAATGTTGGTTCCTTACACGTGTTGTAGTAAAAAGTTTGAAGATTATTATTCAGAGCAAATTGGAAATGGCTTGCCCTACTATAAAGGAGTTGTTTTTCAGAAAGGGCACGGAATAGGAGGATTTTTTGCAAAACTATTTCGCAGAGCATTACCTTTTTTGATTAGTGGTGCAAAAACGATTGGAAAAGAAGCTTTACGGACAGGAACAATGGTTGCTAATGACGTGTTATCAGGCGAAAATTTCAAAACATCAGTTAAAACGCGTGCAAAAGAAACTGGGAAAAAATTAGCAAGAAAGGCGGTTAAGAAAGCAGATGAGATGATTGGTCATGGAAAGCTTAAAAGGAAGCGCAAACCCTCGAAACGTGTCATTTCATCTAAAGTCAGGAAGCTACAAGGACGTGATATTTTCGACTCGTAACACCATGGCTTTTCTACTAAAAGATTCTCCAGAATGTGTGAAATCAGAACTAGAATTATTCTCTTTACCTCCAACACAAACTGTCATCGAGAGAGGTCAGTGGGTTGAATTTCATCCCCTAGCCAATGTTTCTGGTGGAAGCCCTATCGAATTCAATGTCTCTGGAAGCGGAGACGAATACCTCGATTTGTCACAGACCCAATTATATGTTAAAGTTAAAATTTTAAAAAGTGACGGCAAACCAATCACAACTGAAAGTAAAGTAGGCCCTGTAAATCTCTTTCTGCATTCCATGTTTTCTCAGGTGGATATCAGTCTAAACGAAAGACTCGTTTCCTCCAGTAATAACACTTATCCATACCGAGCCATGATAGAAAAATTACTGAATCATGGTTATGATACTAAAACTTCTCAATTGTCTTCAGAACTGTTTTTTAAAGATACCGCAGGTCGTATGAATGTTTTTGATACAGCAGATGCTCAACCTAACGATGGATTCAATAAACGGACTGAAATGTTTAAGCTAGGTGCATCGGTGGATATGATTGGCCGTTTGCACTTGGATATGTTTCATCAAGAGAGACTCCTTTTAAATATGGTGGATGTGAAAATTAAGCTTATACGCAGTAAACCGGAATTTTGTTTGTTGGGAGACGGGGAATTTAAAGTTTCGTTGGAATATGCTTCCTTGTTTGTTCGTAAAGTCAGAGTGAGCCCAGGTGTTGTTATAGGACATGCAAAAGGTTTGGAAAAAACAGCAGCTAAATACCCCATTAACAGAGTACTGTGTAAAGCTTATTCCATTCCGGCAGGTAATATGAGTTTTGTTCAAGATAACATTTTCACGGGACAGATGCCTAACCGCATTGTGATTGCCTGTGTCGATAACGACGCGTTCAACGGACACTATAAGAAGTCACCCTTTGAGTTCAAACATTACAATATTAATTTTATAGGAGTCTATGTGGATGGTCAGCCCGTGCCTCATAACCCACTCCAACCAAATTTTGAAAAAGAACAATTTGTAAGAGCATATCAGAACTTATTTACGAATGCTGAAAATAGAGGCCTGTACCTCTCAAGGTCAGAATTTTCGAAAGGTTATTCTTTATTTTGCTTTGATTTATCCCCAGATTTGTGTGATGGTTCACATTTAAATCTTGTTCGACACAGTAACTTAAGAATAGAAATAAAATTTGGAACTACGTTACAACAAACAGTTTCATTGTTGGTGTATGCTGAGTTTGAAAATCTAATCGAAATCAACAAAGCTCGTAATATACTTTTTGATTTTGGGAACTAATGAATTCATCACAGATTCATAGAATCTTATCTCGTGATTCTATTTCGGCGAGATATTATGGTGGTGTTTATCCCTCAGATAAGACACCAACTATTGAAAAGTTTCCCTCTGCTATAGTGCTCAATACTGATAAGCATGATGAGACGGGTTCTCATTGGCTTGCTGTGTACGTTCAAGATAACAAGACTATTGAATTTTTTGATTCCTATGGATTGCCTCCCGACGCATTTGGAAAAGACATCGCAAAATTTGTCAAGAAATTTCAATACGTTCAATGGAACAAGGTTCCACTTCAAAGCTTAACGTCTAATGTATGTGGACACTATTGCATTTATTTTATTGTTAAACGATGTCAAGGATTTTGTATGAAATTTATTATCAATCAGTTAGCAGGAAAGAAGAATGATTTTAGAATATTTCAATTTGTCAAAAAAAGATACGGTGTAACCATGATTTTTAAAAAATAGTAATAAAATTGTTTTATTGCCAGATATTGACTCATTTTTATTTACTTTTTCGATACTTTTTAGATGTGTGTTTATTTTTTTTTCTGACAAATGGTTTTTTTTGGGGGGGTAAAATCCAAGAGTTTAAAAGGGTTGACGTAGGAAAAAGAAAACACTTTGTTAAAAATATTCACCAGAGTAAGTCGTACAAAAATGGAAAGCACAAAAAGTCAAATAATATTAGTTACAGTACTTATTTTTTCCTATGTTTGTTTTTCTGTTTTTGTTATCTGGAGCTGTTTTTATCGGACTAAAGATCAATCACACATCTTGTTTCAGAATGAAACGACACTTGACATATATAAAATATATCAAAGCATTGATTCAGTTGGATACATCAAATGCAACGAATTTTCCAACCTTTATTTCAACAACTCCGATTGTGGGAAAGAAATATGTGATTGCGTTAAAAATTCTTTAAATGTCTTTGAAAACCACTGTTTAGAATTTACTCAAAACATTGTTGATTCGTTCAGCGAGTGTCGTCTCGTAGCAAACACAATTAAAGGGTGCACATACATGTTCTGCAAACTATAAAAGTGGAAACCTCAGCAATAAATTTATTATTATAGAATATGGAACTCCCCCGGTTAGTTCATCCTTCGACATGCCTCCTCAGTGGGCCTACAGGATCAGGAAAAACTGTTTTCGTAAAGAAACTGATAGATCACAAAATGTTCCATCCAATGCCTACACATATTGTCTACTGCTACGGAAGTTACCAATCTATTTTTAATTCTATGAAAAATGTTAATTTTGAAGAAGGTTTGCCCTCCAACCTCAGCTCCATTCGAGATGCTTTAATTATCATAGATGATTTGATGGTAGAGTTATCAAGTGATACTCGCTTAAGCAATCTTTTTACAAAAGGTAGTCATCACCGAAATCTTTCAATCATTTTTATTACGCAAAACTTTTTTCATCAAGGCAAAGAAATGAGAAATGTTCATTTGAATTCGCATTATGTAGTTCTATACAAAAATCCTAGAGATAAAAGTCAAATAACGCATCTAGCTAAACAAATGTTCCCCAGAAAAATCAAGGCTTTTCAAGAAATATTTGACGATGCCACCTCAACGCCCTTTAGTTATTTGCTCATTGACTTAAGACCGGAGACGACTGAACGGTTACGGTTACGTACAGGGATATTTCCTGGTAATAAGCATTTCGTGTATGAACCTCGATAGGGTCATTAAAGCGGGTACCTTCGAAACCTATATAAAAACAAAGTGAAAAAGCAGAAAAAGTCATTTCTATTTAGAATGCCTTCTCAGAAGGATGTGATATGTCTGAAACTCTTACAGAAAAGCAGGAGAAAAACAACTGTATTGAAAAATTGTCCAAACAGTCTCATTAAATCAGTTTGTGAATGTGTACTGAATTTATTAAAGGGGAATCTTCCTATCAGTAAGCGTGCTAAAAATCAACTCATTCCTTTCAAAAAAACTTTGAGAATACTGGCTGCGAAAAGAGTACCTCTCTATAGAAAAAGACGACTTTTAGTACAAAAAGGTGAAGGATTTTTATCCTTTCTTATTCCAGCTGCAATAACCGTCTTATCATCTCTTATACATGGAACACAGTAAAAAGTTTGCACTGGTACCGTTAGACCGTATGCAAGAATTGGAACAGGATCATCTGAGCGAAATAGATGCACAGATTCAATATATCTTGAAAAAGAAATTAAGTGACGATGAAAAAGTGAAGTTGTACAATCAAGTTTTACAAAAATATGTCACGTTCCCAAACGTTAATAGAACTAAACCACTCGACGAGAAGCCTCCCGATAAAGACCTTGAAAACAATTTTGATATAGAAAAGAAGATCTTAGAATCTGTTCCTGTGAAACATAAAGAAACTGCAGTAAAAATTATGGAGTTCTTAAAACAACATGAAATCTCTTGGAATTTAAACAGAGAACTTATGCTAAATCAAACAGCGATTCCTGATTCTGATGTTGTGCAACTTATCAACTTCCTATTGAGAAACAGAGTTCGAAAACCAGTGGCCTTTGAAAAATTTAAGGAAATATTAACATACAACAATTTTCCACAAGACTTTGTGAAAAATACTTATTTATCTGATGTGAAAACAATGTATGCAAAACCTAAAAGGGGCAAGAAGAGAAAATCGTCTCATTCGAATGTCTGGTTGAAATTGTAACTTCATCATATCTTAGATTTAAATAAAAAATATTTTGTCTTTTTTCATTCTCGTGTTTTTTTTGTTTTACAATAAATTACTAATAAAAAATTAATCTACCTAAAAAATGATGAACGATTTTTTTTCTTCTAATTGAAACATTTCATACAACAATTTTACTATTATTATATTTTTTTTTCATTTACATTGGTGTGATTTCTTTCTTCTCTTAAAGAATTTTTTAAAGGTTAAGTTTTTTAAAGGTTGTTAAAATTTATTATTATCACTTATTGTAAAAAAATAAATAAATAAATAAATAAAACACAGACACATTTTGAAAAAAGAAGAAAATATATATTTTTTAAATGTTAAATTATTGCATTGCTATTATTTATACACACACACATTTTTTTTGTAATCATCTCTTTTTAAAAAACCATAAGGAAGTGTTGTCAAATCTTCTTGAATCACTCTCTTGTCGTATACCATCCGATAGATCTTAGATTCAGTTGTGTTTATCACTTTCCTTCGTTTTGGTACTCTTGTAATTTTGGCTGGATTGAGAAGAGCAATGGTATGGCCGTCCATATCTCGTACCATGCTTTCAATGGAATGATAATTCAACAACTGCGAATTCCTGAAGTTCAATGTGAATCCACGCACCTTACAACAGGTCTTCCCAGTTGCTGTCTTGTAGCCATAATTTTTAGGACCACCTGGAGAAAAGAAAGAAAATCAGTCATGAACACTCTCGTAATAAATATATTTATAAATGATATATACATATTATACATAAAAAAATACAATTTTAATCTTCCATTTCTTTATTAAAAAACACTTTTTTTCGCTATGATTCTATGATAATGAAAATAAAAAAGTAAAGAAAAACAATGTTTCAAAACATGACGTACCAGAGACAAAAGTTTTTATTACATCACCATCTAGTTCGTCTGTGAAATCCCCGAGAAAGTTGCCTAATGGCGGATCGTTCTGGCCATTCGACGAATAAATAATGGAGTCGGTGTCGTGGTACAAAACATCTCGTCCCAATTTCTCCATTTCGCTATATAACTTGAGACGGGCCCAGGCTGTGGTAAAAGTAGCCAAGAAGATATTTGTTGAAGTGTCTTGCACCTCAAAGTCCTTAACCACTTCCCACCGAATGGCTGCCACCTCTGGCGTAGGGAGATATATGTCTTTGATCTGTAAAGAATTTTTTTTTAAAACCCATACATACAAAATAAAAATGCATAACTAAAAGTATATAAACACAAGAATATTTACATTTTTGGTACGGTCTGTCATCATCTTGTTAAATTTAGGCACTGTGTTGACGTATGTAAGTTGCCCCTTGTTAGTATTCATTCCCCATCTGAGAAAAAAACAGTTGTAAGGGGGTGCAAAAAAGTAATAAGAAAAGATAATAGTTTAAGAAATTTACAATGCATACCGTCCCCAAAAACTGTTCAGTGCTAGCTTGGCCACTTGTCGGCGCCCCGGGTTTTTACTAATACTTGAAGCTTCTAATTTCACTCCCTCTCGTAATTCATACTCACGTATATAAGCCAGTTTCTGGTCTGCCGTCACACAATTTGAGGGCCATCCACTACTCTCTTGTTTTATTTTCAGGAACATGTCGATGTAAGATCTAAACAAGGATGTGGACGTTTTCTCAAAGTGGTAAACTTCATAAATCTAGAAAAAAAGCAACGATAAGATTTTTTTTTCCACAACAATATTAATAATTATTATTATATTGGGAAAAAATGGAACATTACTTACATGTGTGATGCGGTAGCCTTTCTTCTTCGCAAGCTTTACTTCCTCGCTCACCCACGTACCGACAAATGCCCGTTCATCGTCAGTGTGTGTGCAAGAATTCTGTTGCATATGCAATGCACAAGTATTACACAACGGAAACATTAGCTTATTGTGACATCTGTATGGTAGAACAGGCAGGTACAGACCGCGAGGAGGAATTACTCGGCAGTGTATAATGCCAAAGTAATCTTCTAAGGCTCCAAAGCCTTCAGTTATAATCTGAGGGTGTCCAACAGGGTATACACAGTATTTGTTAACCTAAATAAAAATGTATGAAAATGAAGATCTAGAAACATTATATTTGGAAAAAAACCCGTTTAAACGAAATAATTACTCACCCATGGATACAAAGACGTAAAGTCAACATATTTTGCATCACCCTCGTGATACAGTTTCACTGCGTTGGTCCGCCCTCCGAAGAAAGAATCTCGAGGAATCAATCTATTAGTCAGATAGTGATTTCTCAAAAAATCTTGAAGGTCAGAATCCTCCTCCTTCTGCTTAGCAAAATCATGCTCCCAGATCTCCACTACGTGAAAACCCTGGGCGCGCAGATTTTCTGAAATCAAATCAGTCTTCTCTTTGACAGCAGCCATTGAGATTCTTTTGAAAGGATGTATAATATCGCCATCGTAACAAAGACTGCAACCATGGAAAAAACAGCCCTAAATAAAACAATTAAAAAAAGATAATTTTCAGATTTGCAATCAAACAAAAAAATAATTGAAGTAACGTAAAATATTTGTTTTTATACTCTATTTTTTATTACTCTAATATATACCTGAAATTGGTAGACGGTGTTAGTTTCTCTACAGAATCCATCTACCGATATTTCACCTATTCTGTATTCTCCAGTGCTGTTTAAAGCATGTTGAATTTCTATAGACTCCTTTTCACACATGTAATCAAGCCATCTTATGGAGTCTTGGCTGTATCTGGTGCGGTTCACATATCCACCAACTGGTATCATCGCAATAGTGTCAGGCTGAATGTGCCCGCTCCTGTAAATGGCCATGCATGCAGCTGCAATGGTTACATACCTGGAAAGAAAAAGACACGAGATATGTTTTGGAAAGCAAAATAAAAAAAGTGATTGAACTTGTAAAGTAATAAACACTTACTGGAAGGGGTCAACACTAGCAATATCCAAAAACTGGGACCGAAACTCCATGCAGCAACGACGAAGAATATCAACATCAGAACTATGGATAAAAATGTAGTGAAAGAAAAAATTTAAAAAATAATAAAAAACGCGAAAACATGAAATGTTTCATACCTGCAGTATGCTTGCATCTCGTCTTGAAAATTAAACTCGTCCGCCTTGTGTTCATTATACCACTCCATAAAAGCAGCACGTGCATCTGAAGACTTGGTGTCTGGACTGTAATAGCGGCAATCAGGCAAAGGACCAACGTAATTTTGGTTTTCACTCGAGTTAAAGAGGTGGGGGAAATACCCCTTCTTCAATTCGGTGAATCCAAAACATGCGGGTAGCTTTGCCAGAGCCATTGGTAAAAAGTTTAGTGAATCTATTAAACGAATTCCTAAACTTGAATGTTTAATTGACATTAACAACGACCCATTGGGTATAACTTCAGGTGCACAGCCTTGTTCTAAAATGTAGCCCATTACAAATTGCCCATCGAACCTGCAGAAAAAAGTGTTTAAATCACTATATTTCTTAATAACAATTTCTTAAAATTTTTTTTTTAAGATGGTAAACAAAAATAGAATAAAGTAAACTATACAAGAAAAGTTTGAAATCTTACCCCTTCATGTTATGGGCTATAGCTGTATAACCCTTATGTTTCGGAGAAAAGAGCCAGGCGCAAAAATCGTGGCATGCTGTATACCCTTTAAATACAATTTGCTCACCGTCAGCGTACTGAGCTACCGCGAAGTTTACAACGTGTTCTCCCGAAGACTGGTCCGTTTCAAAATCGTAAAAAATCAACTTTTCGCTTGGATTCTTCGATGCCACGTTTCGTAAGTAGCAGCGGTGCTCTGTGGCCAGCACAAACGTTCCACAAGAAAGGCACTTAGAGTATCCACAGCGGTGATTATCACGAGGACAATCCCTTCTACGGATCACTTGACAACACTCCCTACACTGATAGACCTGTAATGATAATTTAATATAGATATTTTATTTTAATTAATGCTGAAAAGTACATGTACTCTTGACATCTCTAAATAAATACACTTACCCTATCGCAGAGGGATAAAGTTTGATTGTTTGTGAGGGATTTGTGGGCTGAAAAACAATCCTCAGATCTACACAGGCGGTCGCAGTCTTGACACCGTTGCTGTTGACCCGCTGCACAGTTTGTACGTAAGCATACGTGACAGGCTTGATCACATCTATGATCTTCGATATTCTGAAAAGGCTTTTCGCATGCAATACAGTAGTTGGTGCTGGCGAAAAATCCTTTCAGTGATTTTACGACATCATAATGATTGTCGTGCAACCATAAATTTATGCGCCTATGTCTGTCTGTACTTTTGTACGCTACCTAGAAACACAAGAAAAAAATGCATACATTTAGACTTTAACTACTTAACTAAAAATGTAAATTAAGCTGTAAAAAATGTAGATTATAAAACTATGTAAGACAAAAAAATAAACTTACTCTATTTAAATTATCGGCAGACAAAACGACAATCTGAACGTTAAGGTGTTCCTCGAACCGACCAATCTCCTTGAATGTGCAGGCACCTAGGGGGACTCCGGCATCAATATGTAGACCACGAGCTCGATTCATTAGAGCAGGGCGTCTTTTATCTCTTAACGTGTTGATGGCAGCTGTATCTCTATCCAAATGTGCCAACGCAAATACAATGGCTTTCGCACAGCAAAGTCCTTCGCTATCGCTTGGAATAGCAAATACAGATTTTTTATTTAGCCGATCTATGGAAATATTAGTTATTCTTCGACTCTTGCCAGCTCCTACAGGTTGAAGAATAGTTATAACATCCACCTCAAAAGTTGAATCGAGCTCGATTGTTTCTTTTGATTGAAGAACTTTCATGATGCAGCTCAGTAACTTCTCAACTGTCACAGTCGATACAGGCATCAGGGAGGTAGATACAGGTTTGTCGAGTCCCTCTGCTTGTATGCAAAATCGTATTAAATCAGAGGGTCTTAACGAAACTGTTGTTCGGCGAATTAGAATCAAAAACAAATCCCGTACAGAATCCACTATGGAGGATATAGAAATTCCTCTCACGTCTTGCGGAAGTCGCTCAGGTTCTATGCGGGCCTTGTATGTAATTTCTTCCGCCTTGTACTTGGTATTTCTTCGACGCGATCGTTCGACGAGAACAACGGCATTTTCCAGCTATAAAATAAGTTAGAGTTAGTGAAAGTAGTTAAAAAACAAATAAGAATATATCTCTCTAATAATTAATAGAAAATATTATTGGATCATTTCCTTAAGGAGAGACAATGAAACTGAACTTACATTGTGTGCCTCATCAGCACGATCTACATTCGATGTACCCTGTACTGAAGGTTGAACAGAGTTCTAATTTAAAGAAAAGGGATATTTAGAAAAAGAAAATTTAAAAAAAAGTGCAATACTCTACTAAAGTAAACATTACCTCAAATCCTGAACCCACTTGATAATTTAATGGAAGTGGCATAGAGTTTTCTAGAAACAACTGCGAACATTCATCGATAATCTAGATATAAATTATTGTTATTTGGATACTGTTATATATTTTAAAAACACTTCTAGTTCTATAGAAAAGTTAATGCAATAGAAAAAAAAATCTTACATTATCATCTGCTTCTAAAAAACTTTGACACATTTCATCAATAATCTAAAGATAACAAGAAAATATTAAGAATAAAATAACCACTTGTCTCAGTTTTCTTAAAAATACTCTTGCATTTAGGTTATAAATCACAGAAATGAAAAAAAAAGATGATGGTGTAAAGACTTACTTCATCATCAGAATCTCTCATGGGCATATCTGGGTCTTCAAACAATACCTTGAATAGCGAAATAAAAATAGTGTTTTCAAAAAATAATAAAAGCTATTTTTCTTAAGGTTATAAATAAGAGAGAAGCATAAGACTACTATGTAAGCCTACAACGCACGGTATACACGGTTTCACACAGTATTCACGAATTTAAATTGTACAATAATTATAATAGTATTTTTAAAAATAGGGTTTCAAAAATTAATAATGCCTTTTTTCTAAAGGTTACACATAAGAGAAGCATAAGCCTTCTATGTAAGCCTACAACGCACGGTATACACGGTTTCACACAATATTCACGAAATTAAATTGTACAATAATTACAATAGTATTTTAAAAAAGCGTACTTACCAAATCTGTGGTAGAGTCCAACTCACGTTTCTGCTGGTTAGAGCGTTCCATGTTAGTATGCAAAAAAAGAAAATGTAACAAAACACAGGAAGAAATTGAAGTGTTTTCTGGACAATAAACGGAGACCACTCCTTACAAGTTCACAGGAATGTTAAGAATGATAAGAAAATACCTCCTGCATGGTCTTCAACAAATAGCAACATTCCTACCCCATAACCAGTATGATTGCATCAGCTTGCCACTTGCATTCATGTTCTAACGTGTAATCTAACGTCATTCACAAAGTCGCACCCCGACTTGTATTCCTCCGCACTTACTTGCGATAAAAATCGCTGTGATTAGACATTTTCGTGTTCTAACATGTAATCTGACGTCACATCGAAATCTCAGAAGGAAAAAAAAAAAAATCCAAGTCCCAAACGTAAACACACTGACGTCACTGGTGCCATCTTGAAACAACTCAACGCCTGCACGATGACAAAAAAAAATTCCCCAAGTCCAAAATGTAAACAAACCATACGTCACTTCCGCTTTTCGATGACGTCACGCTGTGATGTCACTTGGCACCGCCCACTTCTGGTCACGTGGTATGACGTCACTTCCGCCTCTGATACAACCCTGCATACTACTAGCGTGTATTGTTTTTGCCGTATTCGCGACCCATAATTGGTTTGGGTGGGTGCCCGCACGTGATTACTACACGTTAACGGGCACCCAAAGACATAATGGTCGGGGGTGCCGATCTCCCCGCATAGGCACTGGTCGCTTTCGGTTATGTGGAACCTATGTAGGTAACTAGGGAAGGATGTCTGTAAAGAAGGATGTCATGAACGGTCCACATGGTTGTTTGTTTGAGTTGGCCTTCAACTGGAATGTCCTTCTCCCAGTCTCTGCTTCCCAGTTTTCCTGCCAGGTTTTTAGTGACAGTTCTCTCATCTTTCTTTTTGCATGGCTCTTTGGAAACCTCAATGATAGCTGAAATGATGAGTTGCCTGTGGCTGCTGCCTTTGCAAACTGGTCCGCTCTGTCATTACCTTGTGTGGACCTTTACCGATTTAATTTTTATTCGATCTGTATTGTGTTTAATTTTATTCCCGATGTTGCGCACAATTCTGTCTTTATTCTGAAACTGTTGGATTGTCTTAATGGTTGAGAGGCTACCTGTGGAAATTTGGCAGATGTGATGCTGAAGGGCAGCCCAGTCTATGGCGAAGAGTAAAGCAATTTTTTCAGCCAGGAAGACCGAATTTTTCTTCTTGGAAGTACTGGACCACGGTAGCCCAGTTGGAAGAGCAACAGGAGGATTGCGAGTTCGAAGTTAGGTCCAGCCGAAGACCGTCGTGTACACGGGGGCTGGTGCACGTTGAATCTGTCATGGTCTGAAATGTCCTCACGTTGGCGTGGTGTGGAAGTTTGGAGAGAGGGGTGCCCCCGCTCAGGTGTTGTTCTCGTCATCTGACCGTGGTTAAAAATCGCAAGGCGTTGGTTGTTCTTGGATCTTTCCCTCCGGAACTGATCCCGGACCATCGCCAATGGCCCGTTGTGTTGTTCCAGTGCGATATAAAGTCAACTACCAACCCAAGTATTTCTTTCGGCGGTTCGCGCTCTAGGTCTTGGTTCAATAGGTTCCTGTTGGTTGCTCCAGTGCGACGTTAATTAAAAAAAAATTACCTACCCCCATTAGGTTCCAGGTCTGAATTCCGGTTTGGGGTGGCCGTGGTTCAGTGGATTTGTCCACTGCGCTAGCAATTTGCGAGTTGTAGGTGGTGCAGGTTCGATTCCTGTATCTACCTCGGGGTACTTCACTCTACTGTGCCAGTAAATCTTTCCTTGTGTGCATGTCCATTTACTTGATGTTGTTTGGTTCACGTTGGCGTGGTGTGGAAGTTTAGAGAGTGGGGTGCCAGCTCAGGTTATGGCCTCGTCATCTTACCGAGGTTCAAAATTACGCTGTCCTCCGATCTTTCCCTTTGGGATTGATCCCGGACCGTCGCCAACAGCCCGTTATGTTGCTCCAGTGCGACGTTAATTAAAATACCTACCTACTTACCCAACATCGCGGCCTCAATTATAATTTGGAATCAGCTGAATACGAGTCGTAAAATGCATCAATCAGCTGTTTTAACCCTGGAATATTAGCGTACATAAAATCTACGTTTGTTTATTAGTAGTGAATGAAAAAATTATTAACGATTCTGTCCTAGGATTAAGGTTAAGTATCCTCATGTAGCATAAAAAGACCGTAGAGCGACGAACCAAACGGAATCTGCAATTAACGCCCGCGTTTTTTTCGTTTGTGTAAATTAATCTTTCATTTTATATTGCAATTTTCTCTAGTTGAACGCAATTTATTATTTCGATAAAAAAGCTATTCATCGAAGAGTAAGTAGAAATAAGTGCGAAGCTAAAAATCGTAAGGCAAAAAAGTTTCAGAGCATGAGAAAGATTGGAAAACACAAACGAGGAGTGGTCTCTGAATTTTTCTTTTTAAACTGCAGCGTCAAGTGTTTTTGAAAATTCGGTTTTCAATGGCCCCGAGATGAGAACTAGCAATCTTCGTCCTGTAGGCGATGCATTCCTCCCATCGCCAAATATGGCACTTGCGCGCCAGAGTAGGCGCCTTTCGTCGAGCTGAGTATTTTGAAGGTTGGGGCGATAAATTCCCGCCAACGGCACCTCAAAAATCGCCAATTTCGGAGAGGACGAAAACTTGCATGTGGGATGGGGCAGAAGTAAAAGCAAAAAACGGTAATTGAGTGATAAGAAATAGTAGAAAAGAAATCTTTACGAACTTACAATCGATTCACATTCAAAGTAGTATTAAGAAAACAAGTTACATGATTTTTTTTATTTAAATTACCACGGATGTAATTAAAACTTCGTACCAAAAAAATTATTCGTTATTTAAAAATGGACTTCGTTTAATAAATCTTTAATTGTTTCTCAACTTGTATTTAGTGTCAACATCTACATGCTTCAAATTTAACATGATTCAAAAAAGTTTCTTTGCAGTTTAATTTTGACTTTGCTAATTGCCGGTATAAATACATTAAACAATAAACAATTTTTCTTAGCAGTGTATACTTTGATGTTTAAGTTTAATTGAACAAACTACATGCACATGAAACGAATATGCATAAAAAGTATAAAAATGTGAGAGCAATGAAAATTAAATAAAACAGTTTTTTAATATACAGTGGCTCCCAAAAGTGTTCGTACACTTACGAATTTCAATGAAATACTGCTCTATCCATTAATAAAAATTAATATTTCAGAATGGGAATTTTCTAATAACATCTATAACTTGTTCTTAACAAAACTACATAAAATATTTTAAAAACATAGTAAAACTTTTTTTTGGGAAAATCAATAATCAAAAAGTAACAAAAAAGTTACCTCACAAAAGTCTTCGTACACTTTAAAAAAATCTCTACATATTAGTAAATATTGTAATATTTCGGTAAATTAGTGCTTAGTAGGCTATCCTATAGCATCCACAACAGCTTTTAAACGTCTGGGAATAGAGTTCACTAGTTTTTTTGTAATTTCTGCTTCAATGTTCCTCCATTCTTCAATCATTACTGCTTTTAGTTCGCTTTTCGTACTAATGTCGTGTCTTTGTACTCTAACCTCCAGTTATCTCCAAATGTGTTCTATTGGGTTTAAATCCAGCGACTGAGGTGGTGTTTCCAGAACTTGTGGACAATTATAAAGACCAGAGGCGAACATTGAGAGCCGTGTGCTTAGGATCGTTATCTTGATAAAAAACAAAGTTGTTTCCAATACCCAAATTTTGGGCTGATAATTTTAAATTGTCTTAAAATATTTAAGTAAAGAGTATGATTCATTATGCCATCAATAAATACCAAATTACCTAGTCCTGATGCTGACATGCACCCACACACAAGGACATCTCCACCGCCATGCTTTACTGTTCCAACTAAGTTCTTGGAATTAAGTTCCTCATTTTTTCTTCTCCATACAATTATACGCCCATCGGAACCAAACATGTTAAATTTGTTTTCATCTGCAAATAAGACATGATTCCAATACGTTTCGGGCTTATTTATCATTGATTTTGCGAAGGAAAGCCTAAGCTTTCTATTTTTCGCACTTACAAAAAAATTTCTACGGGCTTGAACGCCCATTTAATCCAGCTGATCTGAGCACTCGTCGAACAGTTTCAGATGAAATTGAAGTAGAAAATTTTTTAGTAAATTCTGTAGAAACTTTTACAGCACTCAAACGTGGATTTTTCAAAAATTTTCTAACTATAAATCTGTGATCACATTGAGTTAACTTAGCCAGACGACCTTTCCTTACCTTGTTTTCGATCCAATTTTCTTCTTTAAAGCGTTTTATCACATACTGCACCGTAGAATGGGATAAATTTACTAATTTAGAGATATTCCAAACTGATTTACCACTACTATGATGAAAAATAATTAATTTTCGAATGCTGTTCGTTGTTTCCTTACGACTACGAGCCATTTTTAAATAATAAATATAATATTACGAAGCAGGCAAATATTAAAGCCAAACGATTTTTTAAATGTCACCACAATGCAAAAATAAAAAAAAACGATAAACGATAATTTTATTTATGAATTTATCCGAAAATGTTTCGGTGTACGATCACTTTTGTGGCGTGTTCTTTCTCTACCTTCTTGCATTTTCATTTTTATAAAAAGAAAATGAGTCAATATTTTTTTAAAGAATGTTGGGTTTTATTCAGAATCACATGGAGATGACATGAAAAAATATTGAACTTTATATTCGAATTCAATTCCAGGCTACAGCGCTTTTTCTACAAATTTTTAAAGTGTACGAACAGTTTTGGGAGCCATTGTATATGAGAAGTGGATTAGGGAAATAATTATACGTAGAGAAAGCGAACAACCTATTGGTATATTCAGGCCATCACAATGTTTTCATTTAACTCTTGGCCCTCAAATAAACCGGCTCTGCTAAAGTAAATTTTAACATATTTAAATAGACATGTAAATATGTTCCATCCTCCACATAGCCACTCACCCCTGCTAATAATAGTAAGCGTCCGATAAAATATTAAGATAACTATAAATCTGATCATATGGTGAAATGTGATATGAGATTTTACTGCTAAAATTTATATTTAGATGAATACTGGTACTTGGGAAAACATTTCATAATAAGATAAAGAAAGGTAGGTAGTTAATTAACGTCGCACTGGAGCAACACAACGAGCTATTGTTGACAGTTCGGGTTTCATTCCGAATGAAGATCTGAGGACACCTCACAATTTTGAAAAACACCCAGATGACAATTTCAACACCTAAGCTGGACCCCACTCGCCAAAATCCCACACCACGCCAACGTGAAGACATTTGAGGCCACGACAGATTTAACGTGCACCAGCCGTCTTCGCACCTGGTGATTGTAAATTAATGCGGGCGTTAACACAGTCGGAATGTTTGGATGACTGGAAAACGAAACCATCCAATACCTTCCATTTTAGATTGAAATAATTAAGCTTTTAAGTCGATTAGAGTTGATCACTCTAAAACATACAATAGCCACTAATTTTGGGCTAAGCTGGATCAGGGCTCACGCCGGTACCTATGGCAATAAGGTTGCCGACCACTTCGCCAAACTGGGATCTGTCTGTGGTGTGGAATTCAATGCCCCTGCCCCTAAATCTTACATAAACAGACTCTTCAAAATAAACGCGCTATCTGAATGGCAGGGGTATTACAATAACTTTAATAAGGGCCGCAGGGTTAAGGATTATATCCCTGAGGTCAAACAAGAGCGCCTCATCGCGAAAAGGCACATTATATGGTTCCTGTCCGGCCATAGCCTCTTTGTCGCCTATCTGCACCGATTTAAGATAAAATCATCTCTGTTCCTGCGATGCAGTGGGCGACGCCGATCGCTGTCTTCAGCTGTCCCTCCACCAACCAATGGCACATAACCAAGCCTGCGGATCCATACAAAGAAACAAGCCCTTTTTAAAATCAAGAAATGTATGGAGGCTGCTGCGGAGATAACTGATCGGCCCTAAATAATTCTCCGCTGCCCTGTCTATCCCTGCTGCCCCTTTTAACTTTAAATTTTATCTTGAAAACTTTTAGCCTGTAAAAACCTAATTTTAAAAATTTAATTTTAATTGTACATTGCAATTTACTTAGAAATTCTATAAATTTTAACTATATTGCATTTGCCATCCATGTTATTTCATCTCTGTTATAATTTTGTTAAGCCCTGTTGGCTTTTTACATAAAAAAACGTGTTCAGTACACCGCAGAGGACAAAATTTCTGGGTCGAGCTGTAAAACAACCTACGTAGGTCCATGATCGACCATCTACTATGTATATTTTATTACTCTTTTATTATAAACTTTATTATTATAAACTCTGGGAAAATCAGTTGCGATCCAGACCGAGAAGCGAGCGGACTCTCGTTCCTAACCTCAGCCGAACCCTTCTGTCACAAAATATCTGTAAATTTGTATATAATAGCTGTAAGATGTACGAATAAATGTTGTAGTGGTGAATACAATGCACTCCGCTTTATCGAACCACTGGATAATGGGACCAGTCGCTTATATTGGGGACGTTTCCTTGTGAACAGAATCATTTTCTATTCAATACCATAGAAATCACATCGGTTAAATGGACCACCTTTACGTAGGTTAAACGGACCAGTTGGAATACAACTTCGCAAACAAAACGGTTAAAAAAAGATATCCCGCCAATTGCCTTGGTGAATAAAGAATATAAAAAGATTCAAATTAACAGTGAACACTCAGAGAGCAAGAAAAGGAGTAAATAATAAAAATTATTTCCGCTCTCACAGAAGACAAAAAATAACTCAAACAGTATTGCTTCTGACTCATGTGCTGCCTTCTGCATTGGAATAAAAAACAAGATAAATTTAAAAGCCCAGAACATCAGGTGATAGAAGATAAAAATAACAAATCAGCATGAATCACATTTCGGAAATTTATTTTGCACTTCCGTTTTCCGAAAGGCAAGTGAAATTCAGCTCATATGGCGCATAAAGATTTATCAGGAAAAGAAAAATTAGCATTGTTGCGTCGAATCGATGAGTTTCCAGGATTCAGCCAACGTCAGCTCTCAAATGCATTAGGTGTGTCGAAAACTACAATTTGCCGACTGCTACAAAACAGACTTGAAATCGAAGCGGACGACTCGGATGCATCAAGAAAGCGCCAGACTCAAAAGATGACGAAGTTGACCAAGCGCTGTTTAAATGGTTTCGTGAAGCAAGTGCATCTTGTGCAACATCAAAAGAAATCAGATGGCACATGGAAGGATTTTACCTTTGAAATTAAGAATTATTTGGAAGAATGGCTCATAGGGTTAAAGGTTGAAACTTTTGATGAGCTTAAGGATCTAATGGTCGCAGATCAATTGAAAAAACGCGCAAAATTCGATATGAAAGACCACTTTCTAGATGAATTGGGCTATTCTTAAGTCACCATCAAAACTAGCAGAACTTTTCGATAATTACGAGGACGTAAGAAAAGTAAAACCGAAATTCAGTGAGAGTTTATAAAAACGAAAAGACTGCGCCAACATCCGGCCCAAAAGGGAGGGAAACTAAGTTAGGGGATGCTCCCCAGCATCAGACCGTTTCTCTTCCCCGGCGTTCTAACTCCAGCGAAAGAGCTTTTGAAAGACGAGCGACCATAAGGTGTTATTACTGTAAGTGATCGGTCATATAAAACCAGCTTGCCCAAAATTAAACAAAAAGAACGATACAGAATAGCTAAATGTTGAAGGAAATAATGAGCAAAATTGTTTGAATTCTTATACTAACCAGGGCTCCTTGAATGGACGCAAAATTCATATTTTAAGAGGTACGGGAGCAACAATTGATCTAGTATGCAAAAAGTATATCAATCCTTCTTTTTCCGGTGAAAATATCTGAATAAAACAATCACTAAGTCCAGATTTGGTTTGTTTGCCCCTAGCGGTCGTGGAGGTTTCCGGAGATTTCGGGACGGTTCAAACAAAAGCGGCCGTCTGCGGAAATCATTTAAACCACCAGGACAGGTACCTGTTAGGAATTAAAACAGCCGCGTTGATAAAGGAAAAAAACTGGATACGATTTTTTTTCCAGTTGAAGTTGTTAACGCTGTCCAGACAAGGTCTCAAACAAGAGAGGATCAAAGGGAAAATGAAACGAGCAAAATTGGTGTGGGAGAAAATGAGGATGATGATGCATTCGTTTCTTCAGAGGCAGGGGAAGAAATTTCGATCCCTGCTCTGTAGAGGTGTCCCTGAACTATCTCTCTTGAAAATTGATAGGGATGATTTTATAAAGGCTCAGAAAGACAGCCATGACCTTAAAACGTTATATGACCAGGCATTGAGTCAGGCACCGACTACTTCAAGTAAAGCATATTCTCTCGTAAATGGATTATTCGTTAAAATTCGAGAAGATAAGGTGGGTAACATTGTGAAACTATTGGTAGTATCGGAGGGGTTACGTGAACGAATTAAATCTTTATGTCATGAAGGAACGTCCGCACATCCGGGTAGTACAAAATCCAAAAATAAGTTAAACCGATATTTTTACTAGCCTAACTGCTATAAAGATATGTTCTCAGTGATAGCAGCACCTCTGACAGATGCGCTTAGAGGGAGAGCGAAGAAAGGAGAAATTGTTTGGACAACAGAATGCGAGAGAGTATTTCAGGAGTTAAAAAAGAAATTAACTGATAAATCCGTTTTATATGCTCCAAATTTTGAACGCGAATTTATTGTACAGATGCCTCCAATGTAAGCATGGGGTGTAGTATTCATCACTCCATCTCATCCGGTACAATGCTTTATTAAGTTTGTTATAGTTTTGTCAAGCCCTGTTGGCTTTTTACATAAAAAAACATGTTCGGTACTCCGCAGAGGACAAAATTTCTGGTCGGGTCACTGTAAAATATCCTATGTAGACCCATGATCGGCCATCTATTAGGTATACTTTATAAATGTAGTAACTAGTCGCACGCGCATCCTGTGAGGGAGGTGTGTTGCTCGCTGGGCCTCTTCGTGCTGGGGACGTTGGACTCGAAACTTCTCCCCATCCCCATATAAGACTCTACGCCTCTTGGTGAGTCTGGGGGGTGGGTCTAGAGAGAGGTCACACCTGAGCTGTCACCCCACTCTCCAAACTTCCACACCAAGCCAAAAATTGTGTAAAGAATTCGATCGAAAAGGTATACAAACGGTCTTTGGTTGGATCCGAACTCGCAACCCTCCGGTTGCTAATCCGTTACTTTTCCAACCGGACTACCGTTGCCCTCGAATCCAACCAAAGACCGTCGTGTACAAAGGGGGTGGCGCACGTTAAATATTTCGTGGCCTCAAATGTCCGGTAGTGACGATCCGGGATCAGACCCGAAGGAAAAGATTCGAGGACAACACCTCCAGACCTTCACCTTTCCGACTCACCAAACGGTGTAGATCATATTTAAGAAGAGGTGTGGTAAAAGACTTTCCCAACAAGGAACCAAGCCTGCCACACATGGAGAGCACCACCTCTCCCTCTCTATGACCGAGTGCGACATTTATTGAACTTTAAAGAAATACTACATATTAATACATTTTAGCACATAATAGTACCATGTGAGCTACATCAAAAGATATTGTTCAGTTGAGGTACAAAATTTTGATATATACAAAATACAATTGTACAATAAAAACAAGCAAAGTAACGCAACATAATAACGCGCATAAATAACGTGGGTGGGCTAGAATATCAAAAATATTAAATAGGTATGGGACAGAATTTTGATATGTACGGAAATGCAGAATAAAACATACACAAGTAGATTAACATATCAAATATTAATGAATGAAATAAGAATAATTATATAATGAAATGATATAACATATTTAGTGTAATACTATGACAATGTATATACAAGATATGCCATTAATATGTACAGAATTAAACAGTTTAGTGCTTAATAATGATACAATTTATATGCGATGAATAATATGTAGAACAGTGTGAATATGATGTATCGCTATCACGTTCCGTAGTCTGTATTTGTTATTAATAAAGTTTGTTGGTTAGGACATTTTTTGTCCATGCATCTATGGTTTGTATTGTATTTTGTATTGTGTTTAACGTTCGAGGAAGAGCAATTAGAGCAATTCTTTTCATTGGTACAAGATTTAGTGATATGATTTTTACACATGATAAAAAAATATTTTAGTCATAACACTTGGATTTGGTGTGGCCAAACTGGCCACACCCGGTACATTGTCTAATGCTTTGAAAATCGTGCAGGCGGACTCTGAAAACCTATGAAAAGAAACTTCGTAGTCATGATCCTTTGGTATATTGATGAGTTTAGGATAGCCACAGTGATTGCCACGGGCGGCTGGAATTTTGAAGTCGATTTTAATCTAATTCCCCCTCCCCCCCGAGGATTTCATTTTTAAATAGAAGAGTGTCTGGGGGGGGTATTTCAATTAACGTCACACTGGAGCAACACAACGGGCTATTAGTGACGGTCCGGGATCAATCCCAAGGGGAAAGATCCGAGGACAACACCACGTAATTTTGAACCACGGTCAGATGACGAGGCAACACCTGAGCTGGCACCCCACTCTCCAAACTTCCACACCACGCCAACGTGAGGACATTTGAGGCCACGACAGATTTAACGTGCACCAGCCCCCTTTGTACACGACGGTGTTTTGGCTGGATTCGAACTCGCAACCCTTCGGTTGCAAGTCCGTTACTCTTCCAACCGGGCCACCGCGGCCCGAAGAGTGTCTGGTAAATTAGCGCCCTCAATTTAGGAGTCAACGTTGAGGAGAATCGCCTGAGGTTTTCTTTTAGTGGGAGGACAACACTTCGTCATATCGAACCCCGATCAGATGACGAGGTCAACACCTGATCTAGCATTCCAGTCTCCAAACTTCCACCCAAAGCCAACGTGAGGCCACGCTTCCACCGGGCTACCGAGGCCCAGAAAATATTTGAAATGTCAGAGCATAGTTTACTTCTGAATTTGAATTTCGTAGTTAGTATCCAAATGAAAAATGCCGTGTACAAAGGGGGCTGGTGCACGTTAAATCTGTCGTGGCCTCAAATGTCCTCACGTTGGCGTGGTGTGGAAGTTTGGAGAGTGGGGTGCCAGCTCAGGTGTTGCCTCGTCATCTGACCGTGGTTCAAAATTACGTGGTGTTGTCCTCGGATCTTTCCCTTCGGGATTGATCCCGGACCGTCACCAATAGCCCGTTGTGTTGCTCCAGTGTGACGTTAATTGAAAATACTCCTACTCCTCCTCCAAAATTACGTGGTGTCCTCGATCTTTCCCTTTGGGATTGATCCCGGACTGCCATCAATAGCCCTTGTGATGCTCCATTGCTGACGTTAATTAAAATACCTACCTATCTCGAGGAAGATAGATTTGTGTTCGAGTCTTTCTTTTTTTTAGAAAAATAACTTTTGTGTTGTAGCTCGTTCCAAAAATGGAACCATTTGGTTTGGCATATTTCCTATGTATCTTTAGCGCACGCGGCGCGTTTTTTTCAGCTTGAGTTGGCGTGATCTGCTAAAGAGTACTCCCGATGGAGGCGTGGCGTGAGTGAGAGTTATAGCTTCCTCGACCAATCGTAAAACTTTAAAGGTTTCGGATCAGAATGTGACGTCAGGAACCCCTGCGTTCAGTTTCAATTCCCGATTTTCTAATCAGTTCCTCAGTTTCTTTCAGACAACTAAGCGGATTTTGGTTAGTGCTCTTCAGATCTATTAGCTCAATTATATTATCTAGCGTTTTTTCTATATCAAATATGAGATTAAGAAGTCAGCAGAGAGGCAAGGTAAGTGATCCGAATTTCTATAGAATGTATGTGTCATCTATTGTGGTAAAATTATGCTGTAAAAGAATAACATCTAACTCTTCATTATCCTATCGGGTTTGATCCCGGACCGTTCCCAGTATCCCGCTGTTACTTCAGTGCGACGTTAATTAAAAAAGTACATACCTTTCATTAACGACCGTCGTTTCTCAATGGTTATGCCCGCTGTGCTAGCAACCTTCGAGTTGCAGACGGTGCAGGTTCGATTCCTGTCAGGTGCATTCCTCCCTGGGTGTATTTCTCTTCTGTGGCAGTAAAACTCGTGTGTGTATTAATTGATGTATGTCTTGTGTCTGGCACAGCATGGCCAAATATGGCCCTTTCCGCCTTAAAACCCCAATGCCAACCATCCACAGGATGTATTTCTCCTGTGTTAGTAAAAATTTTATTGTGTATGTCTACTTGATATTGTATATCTTGTGTCTGGCGCAGCATGGCCAAATATGGTCTTTTCGCCGTAAAACTAACAAACAGACAACCTTTCATTAACCCGCCTGATGGTTGTCTTGACGAGATATCTCGTTATTAGATGAAAACTGACCTGATTTGAACTCGTCATCACCCAAAAAGTCAGCAATATCTTGATGAGGAATGGAGGCATATGGAGAGATGAGGGAAAACCCATCCATATTTTGTTCTTGGCTTGTATTTTAAAAAGTTCATTATTTTGTGTTCTTCATCGGAATTAACATTTTAGTGTTCTCCCATGTTTTTATTTTAATCTTCCCTTTAATGTTGGTTTGGTGATTAATTTGATATTCAGAAAATTTGTTTTGAATTATTTGGACCTGTATGTGATGCGGTTTGTCCGGTGCCTGAGAGCTTTCCATAAAATCTGATTGAACCAATCCAACGCGTTCGGTTTAACAGGTTCTGATTTCGAAACCCGATCAGGTACTTGTAGTTCCTCACCATTTTCAGTCACTGGTCTGTGGGTATGCCCACTGCGCTAGCAACCTTCGAGTTGTGGGCGGCGCAGGTTCGATTCCTCCCTGGGTGTATTTCTCTCTTCTGTGTCAGTAAAGCTTTCACTGTGTGTCAATTGCTTGATATTGTATGTCTTGTGTCAATTATTTGATATGGATATTTGTATTGTGTCTGACGTAGCATGGTCAAATATATCCCTTGCGCCATAAAACCCCAAAACCAAGCAATCAGTCACTGGTCCAGATTTAATGAGCGTTTTTATAATTTTAACATATTTGACTTGCTGTTAAAAGCGTATCCACCAAATCTCTTAAATTATAGCATGAGCAATGTATAGCAATGAGCAAAATGCCTTTTTAATAGTAGATATTTTAATAATCGTCACACTAGGGCAACATAAGCCTTTTTAATGAGAGCATGATTTGGGATATGGCACTTGTTGAAATTATCAATTTTTTCCTAATTTTCAATATTGCTTTTTTAACACATGGGGCTTGTTCCATATCCAAATAACTACTCTGAACAATGCTTCAAAGGATCCATTGATTGTTAGCACTCTTCAATATAATTAATCTAAATAAATAAATGTAACTAAAAATTTAGTGTAAAGAACTGCAATTAAAATTTTTTATAGATGCAATGAATTCATCAGTGAAATGATTTTTTTACTTCACACATTTGAGTCATCTACATGAACGAATATTACTGTTAAGTGATATATGCAATTGCTAGAAATGCTTCTGCTAATTCTGACTAAGAAATGTAGATTACATAGTATGAAATTATTCAATTTTTAAATTTCAAAATTTAAATATCTTGTGCATGTAAAGTTTTATACATCTGTTGAACACATTTTGTGTTTTAGATGACTCATTTTGTATGTGCATAACCAGTCGCATGAAATTTTTTGGACCTAATAAATAAGGTTGCAGGATCCCATTAACACTATATCATAAATTTTTGTATAAAATTATCTTAATTCTGACAAATTTCAGAACTTTTTTGCATTATATATTTATCATATATGAATTTTTGTATAGAGTTTTAGTTATTTTTATATAAAGTAATTGGTTGAAGACTTGTTTTTGAGAGATCATGTCACACCAATAGAAAATAAAGGACCTTGCAACAAAATTCATGAAAAATTTCTACTTCTCATTAATATTTAGCTTGCAAAAAGTACTTATTTGTGAAAAATGTTATTTGTAAGTTAATAGTAAAAATGAGACAAGACAAGAAAATATACATAAATTGAAATCAAATATTTCTATTCAATTTTTTCCTGAGCAAATATAAGTATTTCTAAGTTATTTCAAGTACACAAAAAGAGTTTATACTTAACAAATTTGAATCTTTTTTCTTTGATCAGCATAGACTAAGTGTAATAGCATTCCCCCAAACATGCTAATTGAGTGTAATTTTGAGCATGCAATAACAAGTCAATTATTAAAATAGCATTCCGCCATATTTCATAAATCTATTTTGTTAACACTCAACTATCCAATGGGCGAATTAACTTTTAACTTACATTTCAAATTTCATAAATACAAAATAGTTATGTAGCAGTCTTAAAGAATTCCTAGGGATCAATGCATAAAATTTTCCAATTAAATTTAAATCAAAATTAACCAAGTTTAAACAAAACAAAATGAAAATATTAACATTCCCAATTAAAGATTTATGTGGAAAATTGGAATGCTTTTGTGATATGTAGAAAAGTTTTTCATTATGATTGTCTTTATTTTTTTCATTAACAGACTACTTAACTCATTTGATATAGTTCTTAACTTATTTGAATAAAATAACGTGTATCTTGTTTATAGCTATTTTATTTTCAATATTGATAAACTTAATACAGAAAGGAAAATGAAATTTAAAATTTTGATTTAAATCAATGATTTTTTAATGAAAATCACTTGATATAAATTGGCATGCCCTGGTTTATATCCCTGCTATCCCTCAATCAAATACATTATATTTTGTAAGAAATAATGCTTTGGTGGTAGTACCGGTTTTATTCCATGCTTTTATTATGTGTAATTAATTGAATTGCATGAAATGTCAGACCCCATTGTTTTTTCAGCCCAGCCCAAATTTCTCCTTGGAGAAAATTAATAAAAAAAGAAAGGCTGGACGAAAAGTCAGCACAGTAAGTAAAACTTTTTTTAAAACCTTCAGTAAAAATTGTGCTTTCATTGCAAATGGTACAGCTTTGATATAAAGACTTGTGGCAAAGTTTTTCAGCATGTTTTTTTAGCATGCATTTTGTAGCGAGTTGTGGAAGGCAAAGGCAACCCTGCTTTATTAATATTACAATCTCACAAGTATATAAATCTTTTTTAAGTTTTGCAAATCACTAACTTTTAGATTTTACCATGTTTCGAGAATTAATATTTTTATAATCATTAACATAGGGCCTGGTTTCATTTGAACTAATCAATTGTTTAACCTGGACAAACTCCTATAACAATATTTCTGAAAAGTAAAGATGCTTTAATTGAAGTTAGTAGTAAGAATGTGTTGTGTGGATTATTGAGTTTCTTTGAAATTAACCTATCACACAAAGCCAGGATATTTTGTAAATAGATGCATAATCCCAGTGCAAATTTTATAAATAATTGTGAGCATTTCCAAAAATTTCTTATGCATCATATTTTAACTTTGGTCTTAAGCATTTTTTATCAACACCTTTTGTACCTTATCGCATATTATCACATGCTCAGGCATATTTTACATTTGCAATGTATTTATTCCCTTTTTTATTGCATTTAATATTTAAACTAAATTTATTTTTCGAGGTTAATCCATCTTATACATTTCACATTTTTTTATCCTACACTTTTTATGGTATTTAAATTACATGATTTCATCTATATAAAAATGTAATCAATATATTTTTAGCCCTACACTTTACTTACTTATGTTGATGACATGTTTTAATATATCATCGACTAATAAGTGAAATAAACACTTAGTTATGAGAGGGAAAATTCTAATCCCTGTTAAATTAAAAG
Source organism: Meta bourneti (assembly GCA_933210815.1). Lineage (NCBI taxonomy): Eukaryota > Metazoa > Arthropoda > Arachnida > Araneae > Tetragnathidae > Meta > Meta bourneti. Next base: position 22,074,823 of record OW119931.1, read on the forward strand.
TGTGAAGTCATAAGTAGTTTATAATCTGTTGTATGCCAACAATACATGTTTTTTGCATATATTGATTCGTTTGCATTTTGTTTTATGTTTACCATGTGTTTTAACTATTTTTTAATGTTGGTGTAATGTTCTATGAATCTATTTTTGTTGAATTTTATTTTATTTTGCCTTGCATTGGGTGCAACTTGCTTATTTCTGGATCTTGTGTCAAAACCCAACTCAACCAACCTTAAAAACATGGAAATATTAAAATAAGAATTATGTATTGATAAATGGGGCATTAGATTTAAATCAAATCATTTTATTAAAATCATGATCCAAATCAAACTTCAAATTTTCTTAATTAAAGTTTAACAATAATTTTGAAAATGAAATAACCTGGGACAAAAGAAAACATTAACTTTTCACTAGTAGATGTTAAAATTATGTTCTCTCTATTCAGTAACATCCAAAGAATTGTCCCTTTTAATTAAAAATAAACTTTTCCTCCTTTTGTTTCCCTACATTGAAGACAATAGTATTGATTGGGATGCAGTGGTGCCAATTACAGGAATTATACTCCAGTTAACTCGGAGAAATTATCTGTAAACACATTATCCTTTATATGGTGGCGGGCCTAGCCTTATAACTAAATATTAAGACCCTAGGAGTTCGGATCCCTAGAACTTAACGCCCCTTCTGGTAAATCGACCTAATAAGAGATCAAATCTGTTTGGCTGTATTTGTAATATTTATCACTTGTTCAAGTGTTCTGGATTACCATAAAAGTTTTAGATGAAGGGTTCTTCCTCCTATGGGGAGCACATGCATTATATTAGACAATAAAAAACTTGTTTTCTTATTGGAAATTATGTACCACTCCCATTTGGGAGGTGTCGTGTTTTTGAAGCAGCTTGTCTGTGTTTTGATCTTGCACCTTAAAACCCAAACCAACCCATTTGTGAGGACACAAGAGTCCCAGAACTCTAGTAGTTAGTTTTTATTGTCATCCCAACAAAAACACTATCTAACAATTATTTCCCTTTTTGCTCACTGCAAACAAGTATCACTCACAAATCTGTTAATCAACAGAGGCTGAGTTTTATAACTGACTGTCAGTACATTAGTTTTTAGGTTATTTTTGTCAGTTTTCACCACAGGTCTAGACTTGATGCCTTTTCGTGAGGAAATTTGCTATTTCTGTTAAAGGAATTGTCACTGTTAAACATTCGCTTTCAGCATATTGCAAACCAACACTGAGTACCCTTAACTTTGACAAATCCTGTGGAAGAAAATCAGCCGAGCTGAAATTGAAAGAACCTTTCAATATTCGCAAAAGAAAACATTCATCTACTATCATGCCTGTGACTAGGAAAGTTGAAGAGAATTAAGATCAGTTTTAAGATTTTTCTCCTTGCAAAAACATAGTATTCCAAATTACTGCTTTGGAATGAGGGAAGCCCATTTAGATTTTAGTATTTATGTAGAAGATGGTCCCAAAGTCATCCTACCACAACATTCACCTGTATTTGTAGAAAGAATACATCCATCTTTTAACTGTCTAACTCAGTTTTTTACTTGAAACGAGTTGGGTTACAAAGAAGCCATGAAATTAAAATGATAGAATAAAAGCTACAACAGAGCCCAAGAATAATTTTGATTGTTATAATCTTTCAAAAATTTGACCTGCTGTTATTTCCTAAACTCGCATATATGTTGAGCATAAAACTAGAAACTGCATTAACACATCTCATCTAACAAGTTAACAACAAATTAAAATCATGAAAATCTGATTGTAATAAAAATCTGATTGAAAAAATGAATCCAATTTTTTATTAAAGAAATTATGACTAATGGTTTATGAAACAGCTTTTCCATGTGAACGACAAACAAGGTCGTCATGAAAAACCAAACGCCCAGTTCTGGACAAAGCACAAAATTTACTGAGGCTGAATTTTGGACAATTACAACCTTGCAAAATGAGCATCGACTTTTTTCAGAGTTGTATTTAATTATTTATAGACCAGCTATTAGGGATACATTTATTAGGCTTTTCTGTGCAGCTAACTGCAGATGACGCTGGTGGATTTTGGTAAAACATGCTTTCTGTACATATTTCATATTGGATAATCGAAAAAAGTCATTTTCCTGAGGTATGTTAATTCCATCGAAAATCTCATTGGTTAAACCAAATAAGACTTAAATAAAAAAATTATTCTTGGATGCAGTTTAAAAATTATCCAAACCAATTGATTGTTTAAAAATAGTTACAATTCATGTTGAAATATTTGTAGACAATCACATTATTTCTACTTTTCCTGGTGAATGTTTCTAACCAGTAAAATATTGCTTCATTTCTGCAATGTTCAAAAAGAAAAGAAATCAAATTTGAGTTAATCTAAAATCATATTTCAGATTCAGTTTTTAAAAATTATTTTGTCATCAAGCTTTGCATGTAGAATAATATCTTATTGATCAAAATCTCATGATCAGTAGCTGTCATCAATAATTTCAAAGGAATTGAACCTTCTCGCTTTTAGAAATATAAAAAATGCTTTTAAAAATAAATCTCGTACAGTGACTCGATGTGCTGCTTGAAAGCTCTTCAATGTCCATTTAAAAAACACCCTTTTATCTTAAAAATAATTTCTTCAATTTCACTTTTCAAGGAAAGCGGTTACAAGCTATTGTTTTGCCTTATAATACTCCATTTGGTAATGAAACAGCTGATTTGCTGCAAAAGCAACCTATTATATAAGATGGTGTCATTCCTTTATTATTTATTTTAAAATCCACACACTTCATTTTTATCATGGCAATATTTATGGGATCAATAAACCAACTAGTCTGTATCCAACTATCTTAAAATGGATGCAAATTGTTTTAAAATAGAAGACAAGAAATAATTTTAAAACATGATTAAGGATAGGTCACACTAAGTCAAATATATCTTGTGAAACTCGTACCTGTATGCACATGGTGTTAGATGTGACATTAAACGTACCCCATTTCTGCCTCTTCACAAACTTTATTTACAAAATATATACACAAGAAGTTCTTACAACTTTGTTCGGAACTGTTACAAATCGACTACAGCTTTCGAGTCGTCAATCTTAAGCTTAATTATCCTGGAATAAAATATGTAAACACAAAATAGGTGACGCTGCTTAAAATCTGAATCTGACTCATGGTATGCAATAAAATTTATTTGCCCAAATTTTAGAGTTCACCAATAACACTACTTTTATGCCACTACACATACATCTTTCAATCATCTGATTACAGCATTTTGTTCCATTATATCAGATAATTACAATTTTAACACGGTATGCAGTTTTTTTTATCAATGCTTAAATTATAGGAAATGGCATGACATTGGTTTGTAAATCTGTGTTCCCAGGAATACAAATATATGGTTATCAAAATTGAATGGAAGTGTTGAATCCTTATCTACAGATTTGGAAATGCAGAAGTGTAGCAGATCTCTTAAACTTGGGAAAGAAGTGGAAGTAATAAATTAACTAAATCTTATTTATGAAGGATATCACAGATACATGCACTTGTATAGGTAAAGAAAGCAAAACAATTTGAATTTAGTTTAACTGTTGCCCTATACCAAATACTAATATTTTATTGCTCTCAACATCCCCTAATAAAATTTAAATTCAACAGTTTTTTGGTCTCAAATTGGGTCATGGACAATTTTTTTTTAAGACTGCCTGCAATTTGATCCTGTTTTAATGTATATCAAATCCAGTCTTCCTTCTGCTTTTTGTCGCACAAAGTGATAGGGAATGTCAATATGATTTATCCTCTTGTGATGTTCATGATTCTTTTAAGCTCTAATTGACACTGTCTTTGTAAATAACAATTGGGTTTTCCTCTATCTATATTATACTGAGCTCACAAATGATACCTCGTAGCCAGCAAGCTTCACTAGCAGCAATGCTAAATGCCACATTCAGCCTCTATTGATGACAAGACCACAGATGCTCAGGATGCTGTGCAACCATACACTTTAAATGCAAAACCAGGGGACTTTTTCAATCATTGACATCTGATCCTCAGTCACTGATCACATCCAATTCATTTCTCTGATAAAGTGATTTAAGTTCGATGGTTCCTTTGATGTATCTTACAACCTCTTCAATGCTTTCCACATTAGTTCATTACCTTTGTCTTGATAGATAGTGTGACGGGTATCCAACAGAAAGACTAAGTCTGGTCTTGAACTCATTGTTGCATTGCATACAACAAGCAATTGAGCACTTGTCTGCACTTCCTTATTTACTCATCAATCTTCACTTGAACTTGTGAGGTCAAGATATCCATCTATAGGTGAACAAGTCTTCTATTCCAAATCTAATACATTTATTTCGTATGAATTCTGATTGGTCAATTTCTAACTTTCTTTTTCTAGATCATGAACTATGCATACCTTGATAGCCGAATCTCAGATCTTTCATATTAATCAGTCAGTTTTCATATCATTTACATCTTTTTGATTTGAACCCACTATCAACAAATCATCTACAAACAGAACAAATGAGGTACTTTCTGCAACCCTGTTACAATAATCATTGCAATCTTCTAAATCTATTTTCCAATAAAACTTAATAGGCGGTGCAGGTACGATTCCTCCATGGGTGTACTTCTCTCTTCTATGTTAGTAAAACTTTTCGTGTGTGCATGGCCATTACTTCATGTTTATAATAATTTTCTTTTATTTCTGTTTCTGTCCATGTTTTGTTCTCTTCAAGTGCTTACAACTCATCATTTATTGCTTTTTTCTAATTTTCTGCCTCTTGCCATTCCTGCAAAATAGCACTGATAGTCGTACTTGTCAGGTTTTCTCAAACTGGTTTCTTAGCTCTAAACTGTTTTCAACTTCTTTCGGTCCTGTTGAATCAGATCTGTGGGCTCTTCGAATGTATATCCTTACCTTCACTCTGGTTTTCATCAGTTTTGTCTTCAGGTATTTCTGTTTTTTAGGTGCTTCATGCTTTTGGTATTGTGGCAAAATCAAGTGACTGTTCATCAGGGAATATATCATCTAAGGTATACGTTTTAACATTTACATACACAAGGGCTGGATGCCCAATCAATGGCGGCACATTCTTTTGCTTCAAAAAATAACAAATTTTGTAACAAAAAATACTATCATGTAAAACATAAACATGCTTTCAAAACATGCAAGTATAGAAAATATAATCAACTAAATGCTTATAGGTAAAATCCTGATAAAATGTAAACAGAAGAATATTGCTAGTGTAGAAAATACTACAAAATTATGAATTAAAGATATGAATTTCAAATGAGGACACAAAGTGCTACCTTATATTTTAAGTACCAATTTAATCCATCTTTGGAAGTTCCAGATGGTATAACAGTTGTTCCGGACATTTATTCCTGAAGATGTTTCAAACACTCCCTACTGTCATCACAACCTTTGTGAATTTCTATCATTCTAGCTAATCTACAAAATTGCCAAATTCTCATCACCTATCAATCATCATTCTATACTATATCATTCACATTAAATTCATGTTGCATTAATGGGTTTGACACAATTTACACCTTTTAGTTAGATACTCTTTTAAATATTTCAAAATTTTTAGTTTTTCTTAATGCATATACCTTTTAATTAAATTTTTTTGTTACTTGGTATAACTCCCTTATTGTGACTAATCTGGTAATTAAATTGTCGACATTTCTTTAAGAACAGCATCCTCTTCAGCATGCGAGTTCTCATATTTTTTAAGGTGTTCTTTATAGTAGCTGTCAGAATAAAAGGACTACATTTCACTCAGAGGAACGCATTTAAGTCACTGGGCTATTGTGGCACAGTGGGTATGCCCACTGCACTAGCAAGTTTCGAGTTGTAGGCAGCACAGGTTCGATTCCTGACAGGTGCATTCTTCCCTGGGTGTATTTCTCTTTTGTGTCTAAAAACTTTCATTGCATGTGTATGTCTATTACTTGATTGTGTCTGGCACAGCATGGCCAAATATGGCCTATGCACCATAAAACCCAAAAAACAACTGACCTTTTTAAGTCTAAGAACTCTGGGTACAAACACAGAATCTTTTACAATATCCACTTTATTTTCATTTGGAAAGAGTACTCTGAACCCTTTCACTTCATTTCCATAGCTAACAAGCAATCCATTTCTACTTGTATAATTTATTTATGAAGGGTATCACACAGATACAGTATTGTATAGAAAAAGAAAGCAAAAAAAATTTTTTTGAATATAATTGAACTGTTACCACATGCCAAATACTAATATTTTGTTTCTTTCAAAAAGTATCAAGCCATCAAAGACCTTGAATTTTCTCCTGAACCTATACCTAAAATGCAATGTGTTATTGTAAAGTTTACATAATAATCTTGTACATAATTGCTTTTTAATAGTGAAATATCACTAGTTATGGATTTTTCAACTTTTGGTTTGATGCATTACTAGCATGCCCAAAGCATATGCCTCTGCATGATCACAGCGATGCCTTGCCCAGCCATTATGAAACTAACTGCTCTATACAAACTTTGCTATTAATTCTCATTAACCTAATTCTCAAAAACAAATTCTTTAAAAGAGTTGAAAGCAGAAAACTTGTTTTATTAACTCTGAAATGGCAAAAACTCCAGCAAAGTACATTCCAGAAACACGAAGCAACTGCTTCGTCCCCAGATTATTTTATTTTGTTGGTGCCACTATAATCCAGCTATAACCATAAAGTTTTAATTTTCAGGCAGCACTGCAGAGAGCTGTTGCTGCCGTTACGGTACCTGTTCAGGTACAACCACCACCACCACCCACACCTGTTGCAGCTGCTCCCCAACCTGCAGCGTTGCAGCTTCCCGCATGGCAACCAAGGGTTGTCCTACGGGACATTTTCAGAGGCAACTTGGTGAGACAACTTGCAATATTTTTATTTAAAGGCATTTTTTGTTAAAGTGTGAGTCACATTATAAGATGTTATAATCTTTTCAGCCCACTGTTGCCTGCATCAATATGATGCCCCAAGTAGTCCTGCAAAATGTGCTGGCTGGCACATTGGTAAGAACTTTATTTTTGTCCTCGTAAAATAATTTGCTTTCGTTTTCATAATTCACCATGCACTAGACCAGGTTATGTCGATTTAGATCAGATTTAAATAAATTGATTTAAAATAAACATTCATTTGAATCGTTAGTTTTATTCTTTTTATTAAAGTAGTAATGTGTGAAATTAGAAGAACCTTGGACAGGATTGCATAATGTTATTTCCAAATAAATTTAGAACTTCAACACCCCAAGAATAATCCTTTTTCGACTGAAAATCATCTGCTTTCCTTTGAAAATACTAGAGAAATTATTGTGATGAATAACCAATAATTAAATCCCTTTATCCACTGACCAATAGGTGTCAATTCTTTTGCATCTAAAATCTATACTTAAACTAAATGTAAGCACTAGAATTTTTTAAGCACTAGAACAATTTGAGCTTGCCAAATAGCTGAGTGGTTTATTTCTGTAGTCCCTCAGTTGATTAGGCCCTGGTTTCAAATCCTGATGTAGGCATAGATGTTTATAATGGTTTGGAATCTACTTCGAGTCATTTATGTCGATCTAATTTAATTAACTTTCATGTAGCTCAGTATTTTTTCACGTGCCCGATCTGTGCTAAGTCAGGACAGTGGTAGCCCAGTTGGAAAAGTTGCAGATTAATGACCGGAGGATTGTGCATTCCAAGACTCATTCTAAAGGCAAGTCAGATATACATGGGGGATGGTGTATGTTTAAGCTGCCATGTCCTCAAATGTCCGAACGTTGGCATAGTGCGGAAGTTTGGAGAGTGGGCTGCTAGTTCAGGTGTTGACCCCTTCGTTTGACTGGTTCAAAATGATGAGTTGTCTTCGGACCTTTCCCTTTGGGATGGATCCCGAACTGTTGCCAATAACCCATTTCGATGGCCAGCAATGTAGACGAATGCAGTCTTCTAAAGGTAGATTATTTCCTTGGTCATCTGCAAAGTCTGGACTCCATCTGGCTTTCATAAGGTGTTAGGTACCAATGGTGTAGCCCGAAAGGACCTCCAAAGTCCAAGCCCTTGAAAAGTTGATTTTCGATTTTTAAAATATCTATATTTGCGCTACTAGAAATGTGTGAAATTCATTTTAATATTTATTTAAAATAGCTATTTTATGAAAATCACTAATTTATTTTTTAATCATACCTGTGTTTTGTGACACATTTAGTTTTCATTATGAAATATGAAGTTATGATAATGTGGTGAATTAGGCTACTTATAAACCAATGTGATCATTTAATATGTATAATACATGTTATGTGTTTTTACATATTAAATGAGCTGTACTTCATTTCACAGTATCATTTATTACAGCTTTATGAGTAATTTTAAAACATTCCTATTTGTTTTTTCAAGTAAATCAAGGTCTTACTGACTACATTGTTTGGACTTTTTACTTTCTGTTAAATGTTTTGTAACATCCTTAATATGTTGAATTTTTTATTTAGAGCCCACCACCAGTGGTGGAGGAAGTACCAAGGAAGGTGTAAGTTAATTTCTTCATACTTCCCTTTAGTTATATTTATATTTGTTCTGTTAATATTTGTTTGCAGTCAAAAGTAATTATATTTTTATCAGTGCTCATTACTGTTGAGGTACGAGTTTTCTGTAATTTAATAGATATTTCTTTGTACCGCTTAAGCTTCTTTTACATGTTATCAAAGACTCAATCAGTGAAAGCTTTTCTTTTTTCAAGTTCGTAATTATGTATCCATTTAATTTTTCAAATCAATCAATGGGATGTAAAAGGAAACTATTCTGTCTCTAACTGACATGTGGTGGAATTGATCTTAAAAACACATGGATCCCTCCAATGAGCTTATTCGTTGAGAATTTAATGGGGAGCACTCAAGGTAGAGGGATCGGTATATTCTCTATAGCCCAAATTTACTCATGTTCTTCAAGCACTCCAAATATTAGGTTCATGCACTTATTCAGATAATAATTTCGGCCCAATTTGCCCAGTCTTCTTGGTTCCCTCTTCCAATCGAATTAGCATAATTTTGAAAGCTCAATGTGTTTAATGATTTTTTTTACTTGTTTTTAGATATGTTTTTGTATAATTTATCTGATAAGAGCAAGATTTCGATTGCATTGATTAAAAAGATAGCTCCTTACAAATACTAGCTAGACCAAAAGTGTTCCATTGTGTGCTCGTGACTACCCCTCTGAATCTGCCCATCTTGTTGCATAGACCTAGCAGTCTGAACACTGCTAATAGTACTGATTGTGTAAAACTTCAAATATTCCTATATATTGCAAGTTTAATTGTTGCTTGGGATCCTAATTCCCTCCTGGTTTTTAGATAAGTTTGCACAATTTATCTGATTAGTAAAATTTCGATTGCGCTGATTAAAATCGAAACTTGAATGGAGAATCTGCACATTGACACAAATGGGCAGGTTCTTCATTCAAGTCCTCCAGGAAGATATATGCCAGCCTGGTAGCTGAGTGGTTAGCACTCTGGTCCTCGATTCCACAGGTATCGAATTCGAATCTCATTCTCAGCATAGAAACTCAGTGGTTTGGAATCCACTTTAAGTCATAGTTTCAAGTCTAATTAGTCATCATTTAGCAAATATGACTGGAGGAGCAAACTAAATTAGGAAGATACTTGGTGCCCTGTTGGTGAATTTTATATTGGTGTCATCTGACCAAGTAAATCCTTAATAGGTTAGGCATTCCAGGCGATCTACTTTTCATCGAGTACTGCAACTGAGTAGTTAAAAATGCCATGAATATAGAAGACGGGACTAAAGGACGTTGCGTGTGCAAGTTATTGAATGGTGGAGGGAACTCAAGTTGGGAAATTCGGAACACCTAAAATCATAGCTAGTCTAGGGGAATCATTAAAAATAATAAAAATTAATATTACTTGCAATTAATTAAAGTTAACGAAATGACAATTTTATTGATTAATGAAAGATGTCTTGCATGAGTGGGGCAAGTGCACCCTGTGACTTTATTTGCACATAAAAGAAAATTTTTTGTAGTGAAATGGATTTGAAGGAATCCGAATGAAAGATTTCGTTAAAAGTGGCAAATGAAGTCAATTAAATTAGATTTTAAGACTCGTATTTCATCTATATTTTAGGTGAGTAAGATTAATTTTAAAAAGATCAATTAGAAAATGCCAGGAGACTGAACACCTCCATTTTCTACATTGCTATGCTCATTCAAGTCTTGCCCTTGCTTATGTTGTCAGTATACTTGTATGACAAAATGGTTGATTCGGAGTTTACTTTTTAGACAGAAAAAAAGGAAGAGTTCTGAAGATGATGGACCTTCTTCTAAAAGGAGGAAAGTTTGGAGCTCATCCAGGTAACATCACAATCTAAACCTTTTTATTTAACAGATCAGATGAGTGGTCATTTCAAAGCCCTCAGCTCTGATAACTTTGAGGTTCCATTAATTCTTGGATTTTGATCAACATGTATTTAAATTGCATGAAATAAGTGTGTATAATGAAACAAGCTATAAAACTTTTAAAATTCATTTTCTAATTAATCTCTGTACAACACTGTTAAATGAATTATCAGATCTTAGTGAATTAATTTTAGTAATAAAGGAGTAGTAAGTTCATTTTAGTAAGTAAATCTCAATTTTCAGTTTAGTTTTATATCGCTATTTTTATCTATTTGATAAGAGAATCTTAACTCGTTTGGGGAGGGAAAAGTGAAAATTTTGCAGTCGTATGTGTATTTGGATCGATTTCCATTGAAAGAATTTTGTGTTACACATTTACAAAGACATTTGTTTCTATTCATAATTTTTGTGAATCTCATTTTTTTAATGTCATATTGCTACAAATTATTTTAATAAGAAGCAGTAGTTAGGCAGATTTTGTTTGGGTTTTTAACAGTAATGTAACAAACAAGAAATGAATAGGGACAGGTAAGAGCTTGATCAGTACAATTTAAACACATTTTTGTATGATCTGAGGTGGGATTAACTGGAAAGTTATTTTTAAACAAGTAAATACATGTTAACACCTACACTGCATCTAAGTATTCATGTTTGTATTAAAAAAACTATTTTTTAAAAAAAATTGCAAGTTTTTTTAAAGTTATGAGGAATGATTTTCTTTTTACTTCAGTTTGAAAAATATTAAACATAGTCTAAAGCATTTATCTCCTAAATTTACTTAGAATCTATCAATTACAAATATTTCAGTTTTTTATATTGATGTGAAATTTTGTGTTCAGTTTTACTCGAAAAACCAAATTTAAGTAGTTATTGGTTGAAATCGAATGTTGAGAAATAGCACTTAGAAAATATTTTAAAAATATCTGGTGAGTTGAAAAATTGAGAACCAGTTGAAATACAAAAATGATTAATTGGAGTGAGAATGTGAGAAAACTAAAAGGAATCTGAATGGAAATTTGTTTCAAATCAAATTAAGTTTTCTAAAAGTAGCTGTGTCTGCACTCCTGAAGTGGTCTCATGTCTATATCTTGAAAAACTTTTTGTGACTTTTTTCTTCAGTCTACTTGAATAAATTACTGTGTATGGTCAATTACCAAGATCCAATGTTTTTCTTTAAAAAACGATAAGTATTTAATTTGGGAGTTTGGGTTCATTTGCCCCTTGATTTAATGATTGTAAATGAAAATGATTTTCTTTGTTGACTTTAAATTTGGGACTTTTAAATGAAAAAGTATAGAAGCAACTTTGTTTTAATGAGCAATAATTTATTTTGTATTGATAAAATATAATTCCATGGATTTAAATCTGATCATGTCTGGCCTGCCGAAGATTGTCATGTACACAGGGGTTGGTTCACATTAAATGCCATGGCCTGAAATGTCCTCACTTTGACGTCATGTTGAGGAATGGGATGCCAGTTCAAGTGTTGTCCTAGTCATCTGACCGTGATTCAAAATTACAAGGCGTTGTCCTCAGATCTTTCCCTATGGGATGGATCCCGTTGTCGCCAATATCCTGTTGTTATGCTCATGTGTGATATTAACTACCTAGCTCTGATCATGTCTGTCCAATCAGGTAAAATTATTTCATTTCCAAAATCCTCCAAATAACCAGCTCAACAGCTTCGAAAATTTTTGCTTGGGTTGTAACTGGGATTCCTTTCCATAAGTAGGAACTTTTTTGAAAAATCATCAATATCAATGGCATAGTGTCCATGTACTCCCAGCATCCGCTTTGGAAAAAAAAATTGTAAGTCATCGATTAAATCAAGGTAATCTAATGTTAAAAACAAACTAATATAATGTTTGTTTTTGACAAAATACTTAGCAGACATCAGTTTTGATTTAATATGCATTTTCGCCTATGTTGGCTACTTTTCCCCAAACTATGAAACTGATACATATGCAGTCGTCTTGATGTTAGGATGACTTGCAGGTCTGACACAGCAAAAGCACTTGTTGAATAGTAACAATAGTAGCATATTCTATTTAAAAAAATAGCAGTCCCCTTAATTTTTAAAAGCAATTTTAGCTACTGAAGACCAAATCTATTGGCTAAAGCACAATATGCTATTTAAGTATGAAACAGACATTGAAGATTTTGCCAAGACATTTAAATTTTAAAATAAAAATCTAAATACTTAATAAAGTTTTCATGACAATCTAGCAACAATAGATTCAATGTCTTCCTTTCATGTTGCTAAGACTTGACGATCAAACTTCAAACTTTGTCCTTTAAGAAAAATGTATTTTCTGTCCATTTTTTGTTTAAAAAAGGACTAAACTTTCGTTGACCTTTGGTGAACTTTCAAGAAAGATGCCAAAATTTTAAAATTTAGTAGTTTTTGCGACTACTTTGCTTAAAAAGATTCACCTAGTCCTGAAAGTTAATAAATATCGAAAATTTGCCTTTGGCATCCGTGGATTTCTCAGGTTCCCCTAGCACCACCCTTCTCCAAGCCTCCCATAGCCATGCCTCAGCCCAGCTGATGGGCCCAGTTGAGCCTAGCTCATGATCCATCAAATTTCATCTTCATGACAGCTATTTCTGTAGGCTGCATTTTGGAATAAAATCCATGTTCTTTTGCTACGTATTTTGTTGTGGCAATATCTTTCATAACAATATTCTTGTAATTTTTGTTTTGTCCATTTATTGAAAGTTTTGTTGCTGTAATTTTATGAGGGATAACAAACAGGTACTTGAGTGATTTATCCTTAGTTTCATTTTCACCCTCGCCTACCCTTCTGCTTTTTTTCCTCCGTCATTGTGTTGTCTGTCTTGTGTTTGGTGCATCTTATCCAAATATGGCTTTCGCAATATAACTCCAAAACAACCAACCAGACATGGGTTAAGATGGCTTGCTCATGGGATCATCTATTATCTAGTATTCAATATATGAATCTGTTTTACGAATTCAATCTTAACTAGTATTAAATTGGGCCAAGAATGTGTAACTCAGTTTGCTTCTCTCCACAGCCTGGCAAGTGCATCCAAGCCTCTGTCATTAGATGAAGGGTACGATGCAAGTGATGAATATTCATCCGAGAGGTAATTGATTTTTTACTTTTTAATAAATATTTGAAATCATTTATATGCGAATTTTTTAGACCATTGTCGGTTGGGATGATTTCGGACAATCAGAGAGGTGTTAGTTGGATGAGCTCACCTATTTGTTCGATGTTTTTGATGGATAACTTTTAATTGTGTTTATTTAATCAATCAGCTTTCAAAAAGTTATTTCTTAGAAAGTATTTTTGTAAGCCAATTTCACTCCAGCTGTCGTTGCTCAATGGATATGCCCACTGCCCTACCAGCCTTCAAATTTTGCGTTTCAAGTTCAAGGCAGCACTGTTTTGATTCCTGTCAGATTCGATTCTTCACTGGGTGTATTTCCCTCTTCTGTGTCAGTAAAACTGTGTCCATTACTTGATAATGTATGGCTTGTTCCTGGCTTAGTAAGGCCAAATATGACCCTTGTGCCATAAAGATCTAGCAAACCAGTTTCTTTGCAGATTTTCTCTTCCTTCTTTCTTATCCCAGTATAAAAAACAAATTACACTGTCATTGAGTCTAAAAAAGATTTTTGGGCAATGGCAGATTGGTCCTTAAAAATGTCTTCATGTATGGCTCCAATGCAGTTCAGAATGTGACGGAAAGCCATCAATGCATATCATTTTCAAATGACCAGATCGGAGCTTGGCAAGCATAAAGTTTTCCTGGACAAATTGAAGGCAAGAAGCTTTCCTTGTGCTACTACTACTACACTGAGCTACACTGAGGTACCAGTGATGAAAGGTACTGGAGATGATCTGGACAATTTCTTTTTAAGTACGGATATCTGATCGTTCTCTGAGAGCAGGATGGTATTCCCTCTTGTGCCAGAGTGTTTATTTGTTCCAACTTTTGCCAATAAGTTAACTCTCATTTCCCGGAATCCCAACATGTGATGGGATCCATTGAAATTTTTTTTTTAGAATATTGAAACAATATTAGAATTAGTTGTGTTTTAAATGTCACTGTAGGTCATTGTTTATATGGAGAGGCATAAGTACTTGGATGAGAGTTGATAGTGATATCAGTTAGCCTGCCAGTAGTTCCTATATGGAGAGGTGAGGGTCTTTTTAATCTTGCACGAAATTTCTATCCCTTGATAAATTCTCCTGTCCTGTGTCCTGGCACATTAATTCTTTTAAAGATAAACTGCATGAATGATTTTTCTACAGTTTGGTATTCAGATGTATTTGCTGGGCAGGAGAAACGAGTTCCACAAATGATTCGGGAGGCACTAGCCTGAATTCTGTCAATCCTTCGGAGGTTGGTTAGGTAGGCAGCTGTAGCCCAGTTGGAAGAGCAACAAATTAGTAACTGTAGGGTGGTGAAACTCTGTCCAGCCAAAGACCGTCATGTGCATGGGACTGGTGTACGTTAAATCTATCATGGCCTCCACTGTCCTTATGTTGGGATGGTGTTGAAGTTCGGAGATAGGGTTGACCTCATCTTTCAAAATTCCAAGTGTTGCCTTGGAGCTTCCTCTGAAGACTTGATCCAGGATCTTCTCCAATAGTCCGTTGTGTTGTACCAGTGTGAAGTTAATTAACTACTTACTTTGAATATGTATTGTCTGAATGTTCACAAATTATGTAATGCATGTTGAGAGAGCAGTGTGATTTCTTGACTTGTGTCATGATATTTTGTGTTTATATTTAGGAGCAGTCCGATTCCCGAGACTCGATTCCTAGCTTCCCAGGTAATATTCATTTTCTTTCTAAATGATGCATTTGTATTTCTCACTATTCATATGCCAGCCTAGGTTAGCAAGGATTGCATGTACAGTCCTGGAAAAAAACGAACCAACTCACCTTAAGGGATCCATTAAGAAGTTAATTTAGAGATAAGGTGGGTTTCCATTGAAGTCATTCATGCATCTTAAATGTTGTGGTGGAAAGGAGATAAAAATAGCTACTGGATCAACAGGTCTGTTTGAAGCCATGGTTAGCGTGATGGGAAAGGAAATAAAATAAATGATATATGATAGATAAAACTTTCATATTTTTGGGGTCCTCACATTAGTCACTGAATCTATGTGACCTTTTGCTTAAGTTCCTGGTGTAAGTAATGTAAACATGCATTTGGAACCAGATGACTAGCTTGTGTAACAGACTAGTGTGTGGAAAGGGTAGTTATTCTGGAACATCTGAAGAATGTTACATTTTAGTGGTTAGTTTTGGAATGTTTCATTTTTGTAATATATGTGCATGCTGTTCAGATCTAAGGATAACCCTCCTCACGTGTTGTGGGTAGCAGCCATCTGGGTTCCTGAGTACATATGATACAGCACTTGCCAGATTCTTATTCCATTTGCTTGTTTCATCTTGTCCT
Source organism: Meta bourneti (assembly GCA_933210815.1). Classification (NCBI taxonomy): domain Eukaryota; kingdom Metazoa; phylum Arthropoda; class Arachnida; order Araneae; family Tetragnathidae; genus Meta; species Meta bourneti. The sequence continues at coordinate 22,090,679 of OW119931.1, forward strand.
TTTTCTTGTATTCACAGATGGTGGAAATGGAAGAGTCGGAGGAGGAGGTCTTGTCCCTCGAAGATGAAGCAGAAGTAGAGCAGGACCGGCCGATGGCCCTCGAAGATGGAGCTAAGGAGGTCGAAGAAGACGAGGAAGAAGGATTAAAATTTTTGGTAGGTGATTTTGTTCTGTTGATTGAATCTCACATTGAGGAAAGTCTGGAGTATAGGTTGGTGCATGTTAAATCTGTCATGGTCTAAAATTTCTTCACATTGGCATTATGTGGAAGTTTGGAGAGTGGGTGCCAGCTTAGGTGTTGACCTCGTCATCTGACCATGGTTCAATATTAAGAGGCGTTGTTCTTGGATCTTTCCTTTGAGAATTGATCCCAGACTTTGGCAATAGCTCGTGTTGTTCCAGTGCAATGTTAATTAACTACCTACCTTAAAAAACGATTTTGATGATCCATGCCAATTCGACAATATCCGTATACTCGTGTTCACTTTGATACAGTCATAATGATTTAGTTTAGATCTGTTGAAAGTATTTATTTTGAGAAAAAAAGGTGACTGATGAAAATATTTTGTTTTAGTTCAAACCCTTTCGGGAGGCAATGAAGAGGTTGAAGGAAAGGGAACGGCGAAGGTGAGTAACTTCTGAAATTCTCTTGTGTTTTGCGATTTTGTTTTAGGTGATAGAGGACATCTTAAGAGCAAGAAAGGCCTTGTAAATAACAGTGCACTGTGGCCTCTGCTCAATTATTCACTGGAATAAATATGTAAATTTTATTAAAAGCAGAAAATTGTTTGAAGCAGCAAAACATCCTGATGCTCAGCTGTCCATAAATTTATGCAGCTTATTCTGTCTGGAATTTTCAGGTCACTGATTAGTGGTTTACTGCTCAAAGTATAAGTCATCTGTTGTCTATTATCTAAAAGTCTTGATTAGGTCATTATCACAAGAATCATGCACTAATTTCACACACAATACATTTGTTCACAACACTACACACTAGTGTAGTGTTAAAGTAGAAATATAAGATTTGAACTCTTATTCTTGAAGGAAGTATTCTTAATGTACGTAATATTTTGACAAGATCACTAAAAAATTTTCTGTATAAGCAGTTAACACGCAAATCCGTATTAGTCATGAGTGATGATGATATGGAATGTGGCCTTGGTTTCAAAATTTTTATTCAAATATCTCAATAAGTAAGAATTAAATATGTTGCAATACAATGGTCATTTTTGTTTATTTGAAACATTGAGATTTCCATCACAAAATATTACTTTCAAGCGCTTTTTCCAGCAATATTCCTTTCAAGTGTTTTGCATTGACTATGTAGCCATGGAAAAATTTTGTATTGCTTTACAAAAATGAAATAAACCCAATTAGTTCATCTTGAATGAGATACCATTCCTAATTTTTTAAAATTAAAATTTGGCAACCCAAAAAATTGATAAAACCTGAAGGAAAAACGGATTTTTTAAATTTTCATTTGAGCAAGATGTCAGTTTCTATTTTAACTTCCTTGATTTTCACAAGGGAATTGTGAACATCTGATATTTCAGTTTCAAATTGTTTCATACTATGATTGGTCAGTGGTGTTTGTCATTTGCAATGGGCGCCTTCCTCTACCTCATGCCTCCAATTGATGCTAGCATCTGGATAATTTGTGCATTTAGTCCTACAATTCTCTCGCTGATCACAATTTTTCCTGTCTTTGGAAAGACTGCCTCACTTTTTTAAGACTGCATCATCCATAGGGTTCCAAGATTGCGCAAAGCTACATATTTTGGGCTCCTTTTTAACATGCAAGAAAGAAAATGTCAAATCGTGTTTGCTTGTAAGCTAAGCATAAGATTCATCTTTTGCGTTGGATCTAATCTGCCCTCCCAGTTATCAATATTACACTACACTTATTTAACTTGTTAGTCAAATGCTGAATGTGTTTTGATGGATGATTGTCACTGAATTTATCATTCCCTCCATTCCAGGCTCCAAGAACACCAAAACCGTTAACGGTCTCCGGGATTGAAAGTGCAGCTGGGCGAGCCTAGACTCGAGGAAGAGCAGCAGGTAAGTCTTTCAATTTCTGTGTTCTTTCCATGTTGCTACACCAGTGCCATTGTCTATGCCAATGCAATGTTCAGATCGCTTGCTGTTGCACCCATGTTGCACTCTGAAAGAACAATTAAAATCTCTGAATGGGCAGATCACTCCACTTGAAAGCTCTCTGACACTGAACACCAGCCGTACAGCAGAGTGGTTTGACTATATAGCAATGTTTGTTAAATGAAAATATCAAAATTTTCAGGTATTTATGGAATCACTGAAGCAGAACGAGAACTAAACTAATCTTGAAATAATTTGTTACGTCATTTATTCGCTCCCATCTTTACTACAAAATGGAATGGAATACGATTTTGCCTTGCTTTCACAACTGTCAAGGTAACAGCATGGCTTATCCTGACCATGTACTGCAGTATTTCAGGGGGCTATTAATGATAATCCAAGACTTTTCACACTATTTGTTTTAAATAAGTTTTATATTGAGGCTTGGAATTGCTTGACATTTATAGTACCATGAAAAGGATATTTAAGTCTGAAAGTTCTTTAAAATTATAGTAGTTATATTTTAAAATGAATTAGACATCTAAATAAACTGTTTAGTGTATTAACTATCACTTTTTCATAGTTTGAATTGATAGTTTTTCGGATAGAATAGTAATTTTTTGCTTAAATTTTTTAAAAATAAGTATGCAATTTGTTTCTTTTTCAAAATATTTGAGTTATTAATTTGCAGAATTTTAAAATAAGTAATTGTGTCATTTATAAATTACAGGCACAGATTTTTTTTCAAATTTTACTCCATTTATTGTATATAGAAGGTATTTCTGTCAAGCTTACTCTTGGTAGTGATATGTGGTGGAACATGCTTCTCCTGACCATATTTCTTCCCTTAGGTTACTTTCCAAAACACCACTTTAATAGAATTTATAATTAGTTGTAATTTTATTCAACTCACAGTTTAGTATCGAGGTCAGCTTTTAATTTAATGAAGTGATTGTTCATGGTTGAATCTTTTAAATGATAGAAAGAACAATCATGATACGAAAAGAATTTGATGAAAAGTTCTAATGAATGAATTTATGTATGGTAGTTAATTGGTTAATTGCTATTATTAAATGCCAAATGCTGTCAAAACAACTACAAATTACATTTTAAGATGAAAAATCCTGATTTGTATCATGAAGAGTATTTGAGTAATCCCTATCATGTTTGTTTTTTATATGTATAATCAATAACTCAATCAATTATTAATTTTGTCAATAATTGAATTAAGATTAATAAAATTCTAGTTAGAATAACTTGTGCCCCGAACAAAGTCCCAGGTGTTCCACTGATCGAATCAAGCTTTTCTCAAATTTGGCATCTGCTCATGTTCTCGTGGTCAAAAATATCTGTTTCCAAGTCTGCAATGCCAGATTGTAGTTCATGTTACCAGTAACTACACAATAAAATAACCTAGTCATGAACTCTAGGGGCACTATTTGGAAAGTGAGCAAGGTAATAGTTCCTGCTGTTTTTACGGGGCTACTTCACTTTCTTCTTGTACCAGTGACTTGAAAACTGTCCTGGAAACATACCGTTACAAAAGCGTTTAGGCCAAATAAATTAACCCATAATGCTACTATGTTCCAGCATTCGTGTAATTTGTAACTCATGTGAAAGGATTTGACATGTGGTTTACATACACATACAATAACCATTGTATGCTACTTTATTCTTATATATTTACGTTTTATGTTGGGATCAATAGAAATTATCTGAATTTTGATTCAAAACTATTAACAATGCAATGGGAAATTGCATGAAATAATTTTGCAATTCCTAATTTGGAGTTCACTACTTATGCTCACAAAATTAGCTATATAAGCCTACAATTAACAATTTCTGTAGAGATAGAATTTTAATCAATCCCAGTTCTTTTTGCAACTTGATTTTGTATTCAAACTGGTGAAATTATTACTGCTAGGAATCTGAAAGGCTGAATATAGATTCATTTATTCAAAAGATTTGAATATTTGAAATATTTACTTAGATTACAACAGGAAGTGAATCTTGGAATTGTTTTCTGATACACTCTAATTAGATTAAAATTAATTCATATTCAAAGTTCTCATATTGACTTTGGCAGATTTAAATCGTTCAATTTATCCATCAATATTACTCATGGTTGTAATTGCTGTTGCAGAACTGCATTTGATTCGTCCCTTTAGTGCTTGTTTCATCTACCCTATAACTAATTGCTTTTAGTTAATTGTTTTCCAATTTTCATTCCAAATATAAAAACGGCCAAATTTGTCCTAGAATTTCTTTTTTCCATTAAATGTTTCCAAGTGTAAAATCGGATTGCATGAAAATTCCATGCATACAAAATAAAAACTGGTATTGTGTTTTAAAGATAATTGGGACCTAAAAACATGTTCTGTACATTATTTTAAAATTGAATTTCAATCATGTGAATTATTGAAAAAATTTGCTTCCAGTTAACGAATGCTTTTCTTAAGTACATAAATTTCTAAGGTAGATCTAGCTGTAAGCTTTAGCTCGATGCATAACAATTTTTTTCAGTATAAAACTACGAAATTAAATTTTCATTTGATAAGTTTACGATTAATATTAGTGTTTTTTAAATTTAAAATTAAGTGGAAAACATTACAATTATTCTATACCTAGCAAATAAGTTTCCAACTGCTATAATAAAATATGAAAAATTATTTTTTATGTAAAAATTTCCAAGAGCTGGTTTGCAGCTTTAGATAAGAGGATAGCTCAAAATGGATTGGTAAATGTGCCAAATTCCGCATGCAAAATTTGAATAAAGAGTTTTCAAATCTAGCATTCAACTGAAGCAAACTAGTGTAAATATCCCTGTGATTTTAGTACTGCATATTTAAAAAATATTTTATAATTTTTACCATGTTAGCAAACCATCTAACTAAAAATTTACCTGCAGAATCAGTCCTTAATTTCTCCGAAGCATTTCATTAATTAACCTAAAAAATTATAATCATCAACTGAATCTTTCCCCCCCATTTCATTCACTTTGATTGTCTGTGAGATGACTGAAAATAGTGATTCTCTTAAAAAATTGCAGAATATGTAATGCAGTGTTTGTTAATCAGCTTAAAAATGAACATGCCATTGAATGACTATGCACTGAAAATGTTTCTTTTAACTAACATTTAACAATGAATCACAATTAAATAAATAAGTCTTATTTTAAATGATTGACTTGATTGACTATTTGAAATAAACTTAAAGGTATAATTAAAGTTGGTAGAGCACTAGTTAGTTATTCCACTGAACAGTTTTCCAATAATTTTTATGTTTGTTATGGTATATGAAAATGTTCGATAACTAGAGCCTAAAGCCATATTTTAAGGAGGTGGCTTTGTTATATGTTGAAGTTGTCTGATAATTGTTTTTCTCATGTATGTTTAACAAAAAGAAAAAGCCATATAACAAAGCTGAAAATCCTGTCTAAAGTATGTGGGTGCTAATGCTAATGTTTTGATAAAGATGGATGAGGGCGACTTACGCATGCCTCATGGAAGTATAGAAGGAAGCATATATTCATGAAATTTTTATAGACTGAAACAGTGAAACTGACTTATTAAAATTTTTTTAAATTACTGTATGGAACTATTTTAGCTCTTCTGTGATAAAGATCTGCTACATTCAGTTTGACTTTTTAGACTTCTCTACAACCTCCTTCAAATGAATATTCTGTAGCAGTTGAAACTGTCTGCAATAATAAACTGAGAGAAACGACATATAAGCAATGAACTAATTGAATTTTTTATTAATTTTGAACAATTGAAACAGCTGCATATCTGCACCTGTACGTACAATAAAAAATCAGCAGATAATCCAATTTGTATTCAGATATTCATTTGGATTGGCATATCCAGAAATGCTCATCTACTTCAAGTGAAGCTTAGAGGCAAACCTGTGGACTCTTCCCTTTCATAACCACCATTTGAGAGAAGTACCAGCCTATGAACACGAGCCAATGTCATTGGCATTGCCAATATCATCAATGTGCTTGCATTCCTCAATGATTCTAAAAACTGAAAAACAAAAAGGACATAGCATTACAAAGACCTGTCCATCTGTTGTCTACAAAAACCCTGATAATCATGTCCAACCATGCTGTGCTACAAGTGATCTTGTAAGAACTATCCTACTTAAAATGGTTAATCATTGAAATAAATTGATTAACCATGTCTGCGACTGGACAAATCCAGAAGTACATCCCTGCAAGAACATTCATTTCTGAATCTGCAACAATCTTCAAGACAGTGCTTAAAATGCCCTCTCTTAACTGGTGTCTCATGAAAGAATATTTCTTCAGTCATCCAAAAGACTCAATGTACAGAACTATTTCCACAAAGCTGAAGTCGCCTTCTGAGAATCACCAACCTTCTGTCTACCTACACTGACAAGGTTACCACACGTTACTTCAGGATTGCATTTTGTCCTGACTTGAACACAGTGCATCTGATGGAAGGGAAGAAAGATTTGGTACAGACAAAATGGATGCAATGTGTGCTGTTGCTAGACAAAAACAACATCGAGAAATACCTCTGCAAGGACATTTATCTCTAACTGCAATAATCTGCAGTTGCAAGACGAAGTAGATGCAATGAAGGCATCTATATACAGAACTTGCCATCTGAGAATCACGATTTGCACATCAAGCTAGGAGTCTTCCTGATGCCACCTACATTGAAAACAAGTACTACACGTTACTTCAAGATTACTACACGTTACTTCAAGATTGCATTATGTCCTGATCCAAATGCATCTTGAACACTATGTGTATCTGATGGATGGTAAGAAAAAGATTTGTAGACAAAATGGACTCAATTGCAACAAACAATAGCTGTTGTACCAGTGACATCAACAAGAAGTACATCCTCTGCAATAACATTTTTCTCTAACTGCAATAATCTTCAGTTTCAAGACGAAGTGCATGAAATACCCTCTCTAAGCTGAATTGCATCTCCTGGAGAAATAGTTCTTCACTCATCCAAAAGACTCCATGGCTGTGATTGCAGCATATAAGAACTGATTTCTGCAAAGCTGGTAACTTGCATTCTGTGACAATCATAATCTGCACATCAACCACTTACTCCATCTTCCACCTAAATTGACAAGATTGCCACACTTCACTTCAAGATTGCATTCTCCTGTTCTGAATGCATCTTGGACCCTGTGATAGATGGAAATATTGGAGACTTGAGTATATTCCTGATTGTAAATAAAAGAAAATTAAACGACAGTCCAGACCAGAGACCATTGCAACAGATAAAAGTGGTCAGATAAAATGTGATGTGCTACAAGTGATCTTGTAAGAACTATCCTACTTAAAATGGTTAATCATTGAAATAAATTGATTAACCATGTCTGCGACTGGACAAATCCAGAAGTACATCCCTGCAAGAACATTCATTTCTGAATCTGCAATAATCTTCAAGACAGTGCTTAAAATGCCCTCTCTTAACTGGTGTCTCCTGAAAGAATATTTCTTTAGTCATCCAAGACTCGATGTATAGAACTATTTCCACAAAGCTGAAGTCGCCTTCTGAGAATCACCAACCTACACTGACAAGGTTACCACACATTATACTTCAGGATTGCATTTTGTCCTGACGTGAACACAGTGCATCTGATGGAAGGGAAGAAAGATTTGGTACAGACAATGGATGCAATGTGTGCTGTTGCTAAACAAATGACAACATCGAGAAGTACCTCTGCAAGGACATTTGTCTCTAACTGCAATAATCTGCAGTTGTAAGACGAAGTGCATGGAATACCCTCTCTAAGCTGAATTGCATCTCCTGGAGAAATAGTTCTTCACTCATCCAAAAGACTATGGCTGTGATTGCAGCATATAAGAACTGATTTCTGCAAAGCTGGTAACTTGCATTCTGTGACAATCATAATCTGCACATCAACCACTTACTCCATCTTCCACCTGACAAGATTGCCACACTTCACTTCAAGATTGCATTCTCCTGTTCTGAATGCATCTTGGACACTGTGATAGATGGAAATATTGGAGACTTGAGCATATTCCTGATGCAAATAAAAGAAAATTCAATGACAATCCTTCCTGAAAGACCAGAGATCATTGCAACATATTGAAGTGGCCAGGCTCTACAGAAACATCAAGACTGCAACATTAAACAAATCTAAAACTCTGAAGAATGTCATGAAAGTTCATGAGCTTCCACCGATACTGCAATGCATTTCACTGAAGAACATTCAGTACATTCAACAGACTTTGTTGATTCACAATATTACAATACTAGATTTCGTGGGAATGACAATTTCCATCCTAAGGCAAGGACGCTGCTCTAAGAGGAATCTTTTTGTTCCAACTTCTGTTGTTGACAGATTGATGAACTTGAAATTGAAAGTCCTGATATTGAATACTTTGTGTAACCAGTGCACCTGATGGAACTTGAAAAAGACCCTCGTGTAGAACACTGACTGTAGAGCATTAAACCACTGAGTTCAACATCAAAGAAAGTTCATTTTGCAAAAGAATTCTAGTTCGACGTTTCTAGTTCTAGTAAAAGATAGCATATAGTTCTCATCTGAACACATTTTGAGCACTAAAAGTTGGTGATGAAACTTACAGCAAATAAACTTGGACATGCATAAGAATCTTGTAGGAAATGACAGAAAATTCAATGACAAACCTACCTGGATTATCCCAGGCCACAGCAGCAGATAAAAAAAGTAGCAATCCAGGTATCATTTCATAAGCTAGTGTCCATGCACTTTATAGGCAGTCTCGTTATAATAACCCAAAAGGGCACCTATGTGTGAAGGAAAGCACGGGAAGTTAATGCTAAATGCACTTATGCTTAAAAATGGTTTCTTAGTTATTAAGTCAAAAGAATTTCAAATTTTGAGAAAAGGTATTGAACAATAACCTAGAAATCCTTTTTTTAAATAATTTGAATTTATATCTTAAATTATGTTAAATGCTGCATTAAAAATGCATAAGATCATTAGATTAATTTAAATTGTATAATGGATTTCACTATTTTAAAACATTTAACAAAATTTTTCTAAACATTGCTTTTTACTCTCGAAAATATATTTTATGCATCTTAAGTGCAGTATTTTGAAAAATGGATTAAAAAAATTACTTAACATTTTAATAAACCAATGGGTTTCTTAATATATTTTATTTGATATGTTTCTGTTCTAATGCTAGACTAGACAATTTCAGTCAAAATATTAAGAATTTTGGGTTCTATATTATTTTTCATGTGCTATGTTTCATAGCTTACGAAATATTTCTCGAACAGAGATCATTTTCATCTGAATATAAATTAAATCCTAAAGTTTGAAGACTAATGACTACATCCAGTCATTTAATGGTATAAAGGCAGAGCCTCTATGAACAAAGAGGAAAGCTCTTCACTCATATGCAAAAATGAAATATTATATTCAAGAATAAATATTAAACTTTTAAAATGAGTTGATTATTCACATAAATGCAAGGACTTGTTGATAGAGTTGACTTCTGTTATAAATGAAAACTAATCTTTTCGATACCCTTCACAAAATTTCAAAATATTTTATTCATTCAATATTTAAAATTTATATTTAAAAAATGATTACAAACATTCATGCATACCATTGGCTTGCAAAAATGATTAATTCCTATGTACAAAAATACCGTAACACCCTTTTAATAAGTATTGCACCTATTGTTAAATGATTGCTCACCTATTGGGTTGACAAAGGTTGTAAAAAGGTAAAGCCTAACGCTCTGAATAAAAAAGAAATAGGGAATTAACCTTTTCAACAATTTGTTCAAAATTTGGAAGCTAGTATCAATTAATAAATTCTTCACTTATTTTAAAAATGATTCCTCACCTGGCAGGTTGATAGGGTTGTATAAAGGTAATGCCTATATGAAAAAAAGGAATTACCTTTTCAACCATTTGGTTCAAAAACCTGAAAACTAGTATTAATAAATGCTACACCTATTTTAAACTGATTGCTCACATGTCAGGTTGACACTGGGTTGTAGAACGGTAAATTCTCCATATGAAAAAAAAAGAAATAGAATTACCTTTTCAACCCTTTGCTTCAAAATTTGAAAGCTGGTATTTATTAATAAATGCTATACCTATTTTAAAAATGATTGCTCACCTGGCAGGTTGACACTGGGTTGTTGAAAGGTATAGCCTCTGAAAAAAAAAACAGAATTACCTTTTCAACCCTTTGCTTAGAAATTTGAAAGCTAGTATGAATTAATAAATGCTACACCTATTTTAAAAATGATTGTTCACCTGGCAGATTGACAGGTGGTTGTAGAAAGGTAAATTCTCTATGAAAAAAAAAAGAAATGGAGAACTACCTTTTCAACCCTTTGCTTCGAAATTTGAAAGCTAGTATTTATTAATAAATGCTACACCTATTTTAAAAATGATTGTTCACCTGGCAGGTTGACACTGGATTGTAGAAAGGTATAGCCTCTGAAAAAAAAAACAGAATTACCTTTTCAACCCTTTGCTTCAAAATTTGAAAGCTAGTATTTATTAATAAATGCTACACCTATTTTAAAAATGATTGTTCACCTGGCAGGTTGACAGGTGGTTGTAGAAAGGTAAATTCTCTATGAAAAAAAAAAGAAATGGAGAACTATTTTCAACCCTTTGCTTCGAAATTTGAAAGCTAGTATTTATTATATTAATAAATGCTACACCTATTTTAAAAATGATTGCTCACCTGGCAGGTTGACAGGTGGTTGTAGAAAGGTAAATTCTCCATATAAAAAAAAAAGAAATGGAGAACTACCTTTTCAACCCTTTGCTTCGAAATTTGAAAGCTAGTATTTATTAATAAATGCTACACCTATTTTAAAAATGATTGTTCACCTGGCAGGTTGACAATGGGTTGTAGAACGGTTAGTTTTCCATATGAAAAAAAAGAAATAGAGAACTACCTTTTCAACCCTTTGCTTCGAAATTTGAAAGCTAGTATTTATTATATTAATAAATGCTACACCTATTTTAAAAATGATTGCTCACCTGGCAGGTTGACAGGTGGTTGTAGAAAGGTAAATTCTCCATATAAAAAAAAAAGAAATGGAGAACTACCTTTTCAACCCTTTGCTTCGAAATTTGAAAGCTAGTATTTATTAATAAATGCTACACCTATTTTAAAAATGATTGCTCACCTGGCAGGTTGACACTGGGTTGTAGAAAGGTTAGTTTTCCATATGAAAAAAAAAGTAATGGAGAACTACCTTTTCTACCCTTTGCTTCGAAATTTGAAAGCTAGTATTTATTAAATGCTACACCTATTTTAAAAATGATTGTTCACCTGGCAGGTTGACAGGTGGTTGTAGAAAGGTAAATTCTCTGTATGAAAAAAAAAAAGAAATGGAGAACTACCTTTTCAACCCTTTGCTTCGAAATTTGAAAGCTAGTATTTATTAATAAATGCTACACCTATTTTAAAAATGATTGTTCACCTGGCAGGTTGACAGGTGGTTGTAGAAAGGTAAATTCTCTATGAAAAAAAAAAAGAAATGGAGAACTATTTTCAACCCTTTGCTTCGAAATTTGAAAGCTAGTATTTATTATATTAATAAATGCTACACCTATTTTAAAAATGATTGCTCATCTGGCAGGTTGACAGGTGGTTGTAGAAAGGTAAATTCTCTATGAAAAAAAAAAGAAATGGAGAATTTCCTTTCAACCCTTTGCTTCGAAATTTGAAAGCTAGTATTTATTATATTAATAAATGCTACACCTATTTTAAAAATGATTGTTCACCTGGCAGGTTGACAATGGGTTGTAGAACGGTTAGTTTTCCATATGAAAAAAAAGAAATAGAGAACTACCTTTTCAACCCTTTGCTTCGAAATTTGAAAGCTAGTATTTATTATATTAATAAATGCTACACCTATTTTAAAAATGATTGCTCACCTGGCAGGTTGACACTGGGTTGTAGAAAGGTATAGCCTCTGAAAAAAAAACAGAATTACCTTTTCAACACTTTGCTTCAAAATTTGAAAGCTAGTATTTATTAATAAATGCTACACCTATTTTTTAAAAATGATTGTTCACCTGGCAGGTTGACAGGTGGTTGTAGAAAGGTAAATTCTCTATAAAAAAAAAGAAATGGAGAACTACCTTTTCAACCCTTTGCTTCGAAATTTGAAAGCTAGTATTTATTTATTAAATGCTACACCTATTTTAAAAATGATTGCTCACCTGGCAGGTTGACACTGGGTTGTAGAAAGGTATAGCCTCTGAAAAAAAAAACAGAATTACCTTTTCAACACTTTGCTTCAAAATTTGAAAGCTAGTATTTATTAATAAATGCTACACCTATTTTAAAAATGATTGTTCACCTGGCAGGTTGACAGGTGGTTGTAGAAAGGTAAATTCTCTGTATGAAAAAAAAAGAAATGGAGAACTACCTTTTCAACCCTTTGCTTCGAAATTTGAAAGCTAGTATTTATTAAATGCTACACCTATTTTAAAAATGATTGCTCACCTGGCAGGTTGACACTGGGTTGTAGAAAGGTAAATTCTGCATATAAAAGAAAGAAATGGAGAATTACCTTTCAACCCTTTGCTTCAAAATTTGAAAGCTAGTATTTATTAATAAATGCTACACCTATTTTAAAAATGATTGTTCACCTGGCAGGTTGACACTGGGTTGTAGAATGGTAAGTTTTCCATATGAAAAAAAATAGAAATGGGGAATTACCTTTTCAACCCTTTGGTTCAAAATTTGGAAGTTAGTATTTATTAATAAATAAGTCACCTTTTATAAAGTGATTGCTGACCTGTCAGGTGTGCAGGTGGTTTTAGAAAGAAATAGCGGATGTATTAAAAATAAAGAAATATAGTTATCTTTTTTCAACCCTTTACTTAAAAATTGGAAGGCTAATTTTCTTATTCATATATTAAAAAAAATTGTTGACTGATCAAGTGTGCTTGGGGTTGTAGAAAAGAATAATAGCCTCTGAAAAGAGAAAAAGTATCGAGAAACTTTTTCAATCCTTTGCTTTGAAATTCCAAAGTAAGTATTATTAATACTTATTTTAGAAAAATTGTAGGTAATAGGTCATGTGCGGAGTGTCTAGTATAAGGAATAGCTTCATTATGAAATAATAGAGAATCGTTTCTCTACCCTTAGTTATACATTGTATTTCAAAATGTAGTAAATTCCTCAAATTTATTTTTTAATGACTTGATCTGTCAACACTTGAATCCAAATAGACAATTTAACGTCTATGAAGAAAAATTAAATAGAGATTTGAATTATAAAAAATCGTGTTGCAGAATATTTCTTTAAGCTAGAATGTTCTTGAATGACTAGTGACAAGTAATGGGCAGAGGCTCTTTGAAATAAAAATAGGGGATGACATTTTCAATGGCCTTTGCTTCTAAATGAAAGTCACAGTCTTTAATGGTCTTGGACCTTTCGATTTCCACTGTGTGTTCTCTGTTCCAGAAATATGTATGAATTTGATATTGAATCCTTAAATAAATTTCCTTCACACTAATCTGAGTGCAACAATTATCAGACAACTTGATCTCAAGTGCAAAGAACCTTGAATTTTTAAAAATTTTATGGACTTCGGAATATTTGAAACTTATATTGTTATATGCGGGAAAGATTTCCTTTCCATGTATTTAATTGGTCTCCACCTATAAGGACATGAATTAAACTTGAAATCCAATAAATGTAAAAAATACACTTAACTAATGCTCAACCTTAAAATGTACCTGTCAAATTATTTTATATTTTTTTGGTTCTTTTAAAATATTAAAAAAAAAATTCAAAAGGATTTGTTACTGAAAGAAAGGCATGATGAATTTGTATTGTTTATATGGCTTACTATTATAGATTCCTGATATAGCTGTATAACATTAATAGTACTAAAATATGACAATCAAAAAGCAATTTCGATTACTTATTAAACTGTTTTTAAAATAAATGAAATTGCTTTTTAATTTTTGTTCTTAACTTCAGTTGTACACATTTGTAATCTTATCTGAATATTCTGCAATTTTTCTTATAGAGCAATCATGTTAAATTTCAATGTTTCATTTAAATGCTTAGATGGTCTGCATATATTTAAAATTATTTTGATGGAATGTCAGTATCTTTAAATATTGTGGATATCTTACTAGTTTGCTTCATTTTAGTGCAACAATTTTTACGTGTTTGGTCAACACAACATCGATTTTAACGAAATAATGTATAGAATATGGTCCAAAAATAGCTTGTTCCTTTGCCCATCCCTATAAAAAGCACTCGGACATGACAGTAACAGCTGTGTAATTCTCCAACTGCTCTTAAATTTCAACTTTAGAGGTTCCATTTTCAAATTTGATTTAAACCTGTTTATGTAGAAGTCAATGTGAGAACTGATATATTTTATTACCTGCACACTTAAAAAGTTAATTGGGAGGTGAGAACAACATGTGACAAAAAATATTTCGTCTGACAACTTGTAGAATTTTTTTTTAAAATTCATTTTTATAATTAATTTTCTTCCATCAGGTTTGCATGGATATATTTGAATGAATTGAATCCCATTCGATAAATGAGCAAAGAAAATAGTTCAATTTCCCATGGTATTAAAAAATTAAAGGGTTTTACAAATTGCAATTTCTAAGTGAAAAAAACAACTCGAAATTGGGAGTAAACCATATGTCAACTATTCACATTAAATTTAATCAACATAAATCCACCGCTGTGTTAATTTCTGCGTGTAAATGCGAAATATGAATTCTGTGAATTTCACCCAAATTTCAGTAATTCTATCATTTTGTATTACAAAATGTTGCTGACAATATTTAAACAATTTTCACTACATTTACACTTTAAAATGGTGAAATGATTTCCTGGCATTTTAAGAATGCAGACAGATCTTTTTGAAGTTTGTAGTGACGATTGATTTTGTATAATATAAATTGAAAACTAACAAAGTTGAGAGTGACATCCTAGGTGCTTTATTTTTAAAGTGGGCCGTGGCAGCTCAGTTGGTAGAGCGACCGGAGGGTTGTGAGTTTTAATCAAACCAAAGACCATTGTGTACAAATGGGGGCTGATATATGTTCAATCTGTTGTGGCTTCCAATGTTCTCGTTGGCATGGTGTGGAAGTTTGTAGGGGGTACCAGCTCATGTGACTTCGTCATCCAACTTGGTTCAAAATTACGTGGTGTTCACAATCCTTCCTTTTGTGGTTTGATCCCGGACTGCTGCCTGTCGCCCGTTGTGTTGCTCCAGCGTGACGTTAATTAAAATACCTACCTATTTTTTAAAGCATGATTATAGAACTATGAACTGTACCCACTAGTGTCTACAGTGCTGACCATTTACTAAATTGTGAATTGTATTAATTTCTTTGCTATTACATTTCAAAACAAATTGACTATTATCAGAAATACCTTTTAATCATTATTCAAATCTGGATATTTGTTAAAAAAACATTTTGCATAGTATGGAGCAGTATAACCCAGTTTTCTGCTTATCTATTTCATGAATTACCAGTTACAATTGGTATCAGTTATTAAAACAGGTGGTTAAAAAAAAATGTTGAAACTGAAAATATTTAAAAAAATTTAATTGAAATGGATTCAGAAATACAAAAACTAGGATAGGAGGAAAACTGATATGCTTATTGAAATCAATATATTTTTACTTTCAATGGTACTATAATTTTCAAAACGGCTTTGCTTTTGCAGGATTCGAGATAAAATTATGGTGATTTGGGGTAGATGCCAATCAAAGTCACTTAAAATCAAAGTTTATTAACATAATAAATTAACAACTACATATATGCCAACTTGGCAGATTTGCAATAGAGTTGCATGACAATTTAGTTTTTACTTACAGAAAAGCCCAACTCTGAAGAAAAGTATACATATAAATCAGATGGATGAATTCCAATACAAAAGTATTCATGCACTTGATAATTAAAACCATACTTTGTACTCGATCCTTGTATTCGAATACAATAGTATTCATCAAAAGTATTTTAATACCAAAATATTTACATATTCATCCAATTTATATTTTATAAAATAGCCTTATATCGCAGTTGGCTGATTTTTCCATCAATTAGTCGTTTTTTTGGATATGTATTCGAATTCTTGTTTGACACTTGCAAGGCCTCGAATACTAAGTATATGATTCTAAAAAGTTCTTGATTCTCCATATCCCTGAAACACTTGCATAGTAATGGGAAGCAGTCACTGTTTACAGGTAAAAGAGTTTTCATTCGATGACCTTAAACGAACGTGTAAAATATCGACATTAAACCGATGATCTTCCATTATATTTGTAAAAGTAGAACAATCAATGGATACCATATCGTAAGCGACATTTCATTTCAATGTACTGTGGAACCCTGGATAACTGCCATTGTCTGCCTTGTTTGGTGCAGCTTTGTCAGATATGGCCGTCAACCAATCTGGGTAATTTAATTGTCTAAATGAAAATCGATGTTTCCCGTTCCTAATTGAGTGGAATGTTTAGGAAATCAAACTGGTTTAGTGATCGGGCAGTCATCAGTGTTTGGCTTCATTAATTTCTATTTCTCAATGTACCAGTTTCTTGTCCAACTTTTAAAATCTAGTATTTGTCAAGCCGAATGGGAGCCGTTTTGGATGAAGTATCGTAGGCAAAGTTTTTAGAAAACAATTTCGGAGAGGCACTATGTCATTAAGTCTGCAAAAAAAGGTTCTGGACAATGGCAGATGGGTCCTTAAAAATGTCTTCAAATGGCCAGATCGAAGCCTGGCAAGCATAAAGTTTTCAGGGACAAATTTAAGACAAGCAGCTGGTGTTTTTAGTTAGGTACCACTGATGAAAAGGTACTGGAAATAATCTGCGCAACTGCTTTTTAAGTACGGACAGGTGGTTGTCCTCTAAGAGTACATGCAAACGTACGAGAGAAGCGTGTGACGCTTTTACGAGGTAGTTTGACGCGAGAAGCTCAGATGGCTATTCGAATTGAATCCAAAACTATATGTACTCTTAGCCCCATCAAATCGTTAATTTTTCGATGATAATATTCATTTTTAAAATTACCCATAGACAATCACTCGAAATCGATTTGAAAATTTTCAGTCCTTTATCGATTATTTTACTAAGGAACATAACAAAACTGCGGTTTTATCGATAACGTTTTGGGACCTCCTCTGTGGCATGCGGTGTCCAGAAGCTTGCAATGCACCATTTCAAATTCGCATCAGATGCATTGATCAGATGTGTTTTAATTCTTATTTATCGACAGTAGTTGTAATTTTTTGTTTTTTTTTTCTGCTTCAGTGATTCAGGTATACTGTCTAGGTGCATCCAGGATATCAATCTGGATGAAACTACATTGCTTTCGCATGTTCTGTATTCGAGGGCCTGTAATTTGAGATGCACATATATCGAAGCACAGCAGAAATGCAGGGGATCTAGATTTAAAAATCTAGGCCTGAACGGCTTTAGCTCCTCCATGGGTACGCCCCATCATCTTTTAAACTGAAATGTTTATTAAATGAAGAACACGATAAAAATTCATTTTGTGGCGAAAGTGTTACATATATATATATAATATGTTGATATCTGGACTAAATTTTGCATCGATATTTAAATTGACATCTGAATAAAGTTGATACCGATATGCTAGTTAATATCTCAGTTTTTATCAGGCAGAGATTGGCCTTTCTATAAATGATAATAAATATATAATATGATCAAAATGTTATTGCTTCAATTTTGATATAGAAGGTACCGTTATCTCAGGATTCTGGGGACATCCTTCTTAGACTCCTATTTTATCGTTAGAGTATAATGAAAATAGAATTACACACTTAGTATTGTACCAATATCATAAAAAGTCATCCCTAACAGCAGGTTTCAGAGTCCTGCACATTGGTCTTTGAATAGTTTCTGTGATTTCCTAATTATTTCAACCATACTTTTTACAATTTTGTGGAAAAGAAAATATTACTTTTCTACTGGATCATGTCTCGATAATATCTCCTACTGGTAAGACACCGTTAGTGATATTGTTCACTGAATCTTATCTTACTATGGATGCATGGAGGGGTGATGCATGCGAAATGATACTTGATTATTGACTTAAAAATTTAACTTTCACATCAAGTAGTTTACTTCTCTGTTGAAAATCGTTCATTTCATTCTCCTATCTGTTTTCAGATTTTCCAAAGTAGTAGTGTTTATTAAGATTTCTGAAATAACTGCCATTCTCAAAACTGTTGAATGATATTTTCCCCTATCAATCTTCCTAAAAGAGAAATCACACCCAATTACAATGGCAAAAAACATCTTTTTGATTAAGAAGCTTCTTATAAAGGGTGTATTTTTCTTTGATAATTCTCTTATTGTTGATTTGTATTTCTTGAGTTTCGACACATTAACAGGAACATTACCTACTAAAACATTTTTACAGACTTCACACTGACACTTAAATTGTGGAATAGACTATTTCAAAACTAGTACTCGTTGAGATGGTTTCCCACTAGTTAATAACGACAGCTATCTATAATGTTTTATGTTATTCACATTTCTTGCACACATACCCCAAAAGTACCTTTTTCAACTGGGAAGCAGTATTCCCACAAACGGATTTGTTCATCTGTCAGTGAAAATCCAGAACTAAATGGCATGGCCAAATATGGCCCTTGCGCCATAAAACCCCCCAAACCAACCAGAGCTAAATGACCATATGGAGCTTTGGTTGCCTTTTTATAGGAATCCATGAAGTAAGCAACATTGTGATGAAGTGCCTGACATGTTAAACATGGAAGTTTATTGATGCCTCTGTTTTTAAATAAAATATGACATGTGTTCAAACTTCTGTCATGCATCCATTACCTTACATCTTGGAAATATACACTGTCGTGCCAAAGTCATGGGATGGCAATATACAAATTTGCAAGTGGCACTCGCATCGCTTTAAAAGGGTAGTCAGATTGTTATAAGTGCTGTCTGTTGGACTCTTGAATGTCTTGTAAAACGTTTAATAACGTGATTATGGCTACCCGATGGGGATTAACGACGTGTTTAAACGTGGAATGATAGTTGGAGCTCAACGCATAGCATTTCGGAAGTTGTTGAGACAAGATTCTTTGCTCCAGTGTCAAAGCTGTATCAAGAGTTCATCGTGGAAGGCCTTACCTTCCACAAGGAACAGCGTATTGAGTGGCCAGCCACGTCTCTTAAATGATCGAGAGCAGCGACGGGCTGCGGCAGTCCGGTTGGAAAAGTAACGGACTAGCAATCGGCAGGTTGCAAGTTCGAATCCAATCAGACGACCGTCTACAAAGGGGGGCTGGTTCGCGTTAAATTTGTCGTGGTCTCAAATGGCCTCCCGTTGGTGTGGTAGTTTGGAGAGTGGGGTGCCAGCTCAGGTGTTACCTCGTCATCTGACCGTGGTTCAAAATGACTTGGCGTTGCCCTAGGATCTTTTCCTCAGGTTGATCCCGGACCGTCGCAGTGTGTCATTTTCGCAATCTAGGTGGACAAAATTCAATTTTCTTTGTTGCAGATTGTCAAAAATGCATCAAAAGCAATATGTCCCCTTAGCAAGAATACGTGGTTATTTTTCTAAGCAGGTACTAAGTCTTACTTTCTGCGTTGGCTGTAAGCCCTTCTGACGAATGCTTATTAGTACTTTGATGAAAACTGGAAAGTTACAGGTCCTATATTTTCTTTTGCGGTATTTACTATCATTATCTTCTATTCATCGAGGCATGCGTACGTGCTTTTATACTATTTCATTGCCTACTTTATTTTAGACTGATTTTGTCAAAAGATAGTATAAATACAATTAGAATGTGGGTCTGCGATGGTGCTTGAACAGAAAAGATACCGGCAAATTTTTTCTGAAAAACATCAATTGAGCAAAGTATATTTAATATTTCTATGGTATACCTTTGCAATCTGCTTGTACTAGGGTAAAAAAAAATATTTGGCAAAATCCTGCTCCATCAAATTTCTTTTCGCCAAGTAATTAGATTTAACTACTAGGGAAGATAATTTTAAAGCCGAGTTTGTTTTGATGGATGTAACCAAACATCAAACTCAATACTAACGATAGAAATTCCGTTGATTAGATTTTTAGAAATGCTGAGAGGTCTGTTGATATAACTGGGATTAATGTAGTAATTAAGTGCTTTTAAGTCCTTAAAATGGTTAAATTCCGGTTTCCAGATACCGACAGTAACTAAAAATCGTTAAATATGTACCAAACTAGTATTTTTCACTCAGCCTCTTTGAACCACTCAAAACCAGCGTATTTTTGATGCAATAATTTTGTCCACCTAGATTGCTAAAATGACACACTGCGTCACCAAAGCCCCTTGTCTTGCCCCCAGTGCGACGTTAATTTAAAATACCTACCGAGATCAGGGAGATCTGTACAGAAGCGTCCGTGCTAACAGACGAACGACACTGCGTAAACTGACTGCCACATTCCATGAGGGACACACTAGAGGTGTGTCTGAGGTCTGCAACGAAATTTGTCGTTGATGGTATATGGCAGCAGAAGACCGACTCGTGTGCCTTTACTCACAGCACATCAGCTTTAGCGTCTTACCTGGGCTCACGAACACATGCATTGGACCCTAGATGAGTGGAATAATGTAGCGTGGGTCCAATGAGTCATGTTTCCAGTTGGTACGAGCTGATGGTCGAGTTTGCTTGTGGCACAACCCCGACGAGGCTAAGGATCCAACTTGTCAAGTGCAAGCTGGTCGTGGTTCTATAATCGTTTGGGGGTGTTTACCTGGCATGAATTAAGTCCTTTGGTCAAATTGAACAGGTCATTGACAAAAAATAGCTATGTTCAGCTGCTTGGTGACCATTTGCAGCCCTTTATGGACTCCGCCGACTAGTTGAGTCCATGCCACATTGAGTTGATGCACTTTGCCGAGCTAAAGGAGATCCCACACGATATTCTACAGGTATCCCATGATTTGGCATTTCAGTATATTTTGATGATTAAAATAACACGTTTAATGTGATCCGATTGTAAACAAATCCGAAAGATTTTCTTCCAATTTATTCATTAGATCACACATCACTTATAATTAGATCCGAGTTTTCAAACGCATCCAGTTATCCTCTTCCAAAATTAATCGGCTGTTCCTCTAAGAACCATTTTAGATGCACACTATAATACCACTTTATAGATTTCAATTTCTTATGCATTTCCATGAATTATGTTTCGTATTAAAGTGGTTTTTCCACTTTGCGTAGGACCACACAATGAGTAGATGGATGTTTGAATAACATCTTTTTTGAATATGTAAATAACCTACTGACTGTCAAAATACATCTCACTTTTTTGAAACACCATTTAAAATGTCACATGTTTTATAGCCTATCTATTTTCTGAAACAAAACTAGTTAGATTTTTAGTTTGATTTTATTTAAAATAAATTATTACATAAACCAATGACGATGGTCAAAGATCAAACCTTAAAGTGATCCTACAATGAATGGGGAATGTTGCAATGTTATCTAGAATGGAAACTAACACGACTAGCTTCTAAAATCTTCATTCAAGGAAATTTCATTATTTTTCATTTCCTATTTTTATGCTCAGGAAATGTGCTATCTGAATGCATCCTTTGTGAGGATAGTAAGCAGTAAAATAATGGGATCAATTCATTTACTCCTGCTTAAAGGAATGAGTGAGTTACTGTAGTGTGGTCTACTGTTCATTCAGGTTCTGGAAAACATGACTACAAAAATGACAAAGTATACAACTCATTTTCAAATTTTATTTGTTCTAAACAAATTTTACAAGCAACTAGGCATATTCATAGATCAACCATTCTTTTGAATATAGCAATCAAAACACTTATTTCTTGAACAAATGTTCACAAGATACATAAGACTTAAAAATGGTATCGATTACTCCAAGATCCCCGTTTTGAAGGGCACTACATCCAGATATCTCATCAATGAGTGGTTATAGACCTCGGAGACAGTACTTAGTTTTTAAAAACTTCATCTCAATCATATCCAAGAATTCAATTGTGGCCTCCGACAACTGAAGTTGACACCAGGATCATCCAAATGCTCGATACTCGATCAAAAATAAAATAGTTATCCAACATGTGATACCTTGAAATTACCTTCCAATCGATTTTATCTTTGAATTTGAGGATAAATTCTGGAGATAAAGACTGGTACTGTGACACAATTTCCCATTCAATCAATGCTTGATTTTCTTCTAAAAATCTTTGGGATAATTTTTGATACTGGCAAATATTATCCCAATTCGCATGTTCTTAAAATTCTATCAAACAAAAGGGATGGATCATGTGATATAAGGTACCAACATTATTCTGTAAGCTTCTAATATCTTCACTAAGCTTATTATCTCTTGGAAAAGATTTCCACTCTATCAGAATTTAACCCTGTCATGAGCGTAAATAACTTGTTTCTGGATCAATCTTGTATACACTATGTTCCAACTAATCTATGAGAGGAATGAGTTTATATACTTTTCATTTAAAAGTACCGATAACTATTAGCAAAAGTTCTGTGCTTAATCTGTAAAATTATGCATACAACGTATGTTTGATTCCAGAACCTTGGAAAAAACTTACGTTGCAACAAATCAAGACGGTGTAATTACAAACGTTCTTAGGAATCACAATCCCAAGACTTATGCTCTGTCAATACCTAGAATCAACTTGCATATCGTTATCAACTTTAATCCCGATGTCAACAACTTAAATATCGATACAAAATTTAGTCCAGATGTCAACATATACTACCCACAAGCAACTTTAAGATTTTCTGTCCATATTTATTAGATTTGCTGTCCAAAATGCGTTTATATATTTTTTACTAAAAATAAATATATAAACGCATCACTGATTAAAATAATTTTCATTGTGAAATTGCCATGAAATGTCTACCCGTTTGAAAATGGCCAATTTTTGATATTGTAAGAAAATTCTCAACCTGTTATAGAAAAAATGAAAAAGATGAATCCACTCTTTTAATTCTAATCATATTTTGATAGTTAAATCTGAAAAAAAAATCGTTATGGATCTTGGAACTCCTGCAATTGTGGCTCTCCTGTAGAAAAATATAGGTTCGATCCTAGTGCGAAATCTCACTGGGTGGGTTGTTACCACCCAACCTCTACCTAACTTCTTATCCTTAGTTGCGCCACTGATGTAAATGCCATAACTGCCAAATCGTGTGATGGAACTACAATGTGTGGTTTTGGGCTAGACTACGGTTATGCGGGCACGATTTTCTTGCAAAATTTACTAATAAATCTTTGATTTCAAGAGAGATTCAATGCATGTTTGCTGATGGTTATGTAAAACTGCCGATTCGTCGTAGTTTTTACAAACAAGTATTCGGAACAACGGAAAACATTCTTAGTTTATTTTCCTCTGTTAGGGGCCGTCGTGGCTCAGTGGGTATGTCCAATGCACTAGCAACCTTCGAGTTATAGGCGGTGCATGTTCGATTCCTGTCAGGTGCATTCCTCCCTGGGTGTTCCCTCTTCTGTGTCAGTAAAACTTTCATTGTGTATGTCTATTACTCGATATTGTCTGTTTGGCGGAGCATGGCCTCTGCGCCATAAAAACCCTGAACCTACCAACCTCTGGCTGTTTTGTGCAATAATAGTATCGCGTACCATCAAACATTGCGTATTTTCAAACCGTTGACTGCGGCGAACCATCGGCCGAAAGGATTGGCGAACCATTTGTGCACTGTTGTGTTTCCCAATTGGCAGCAACTTCTATCTCAAAGGTCTAATGATTAGTCTAAGGGAACGATTTCATTTTCCTTGTCTCTTAAATTTTCGAAAAAGATATTCTCGATATCTTAATTTATTTGAATTAATCACAATCACACATTTTCCGAAACAAAAGCGGTGTTCCAATGTGGCATATTTGAACACTAACGGTAATTACGAAGTCAAAAAATTCAAGGAAGAAAAGTTATGGATGCCACAGAATATCAATATCGATGTGTGTTACGTCTTTCCGTCACCCCAACACTGACTAAAACGTCATTTTTTAGAAAATGGTTATATCCTCGCTTTATTAAAACTTTTGTCTTTCAAAAATACAAATCCATATACTTTTTACTGTTGAGCTTGTAAAATTTTCAAAACTCGGTATGTTGGCGGGTATGAAATACCCAGTGTAAATATTACAAGGCAAATCTATGTTGAGCTATTCTTTATGTGTGTCTATCAGTGTTCCAGAGCTAGTGGTTGTGATGATCTGCAGCAAGACAATATCATTCTTGTATACTCATGTTTCAATTTTACATAGGTCAATAATTTGTTATTAGAACTTGTGTTTTTTATGTTGTTTCAAGAGATCATGTTCCTTTAAAAATGTTACCAGCCATATTTACGATTGACTCATTGAAGAAATTCTCAGATTCCCTATGTGCCCTGTCACTTAGAGACATGAGTTGCTGTTTACCAGTGACCGAAAGTTGATGCATTTCACTCAGAGCAGGGCTGCCAAAAACAACTGTACATCCTAACATATCTATACAAACTACCTTGAAACTTCTTATTTTGCCTATTTTGATCTAGCTCCCCCCGGTCTTAATTAGTACTCGCGCATATAATGACTAGAGCGACAAAACGAACCACACTTAATCAAAACTGTTTCTATGAAGTTTACTCAAGAATTAAAGCAGCTTAACTAGGATTTCATTTCGAAGGTGCCCCATATTGAAAAAAAGTTATGTGCAAACTGAGCACTATTTTGAAGACTGGTGTGGGTATAAGACCTTAAATTTCAATTAAACACTCAAAATACATTAAGAAAGTTCTAAATACATGAGTTTGACTACATTTCTTACCTTGAGTTAGCTATTGGTCTTGAAGCTTTTCAGAGAATATATTAATGCTATAAAAATGTGTATAATATTTACACTTTCAGCATTTAAATTCGAAGTACCGTCGCAAATATTTTTGAGAAATTAAACTAAAATTTAAGCAATAGTTTTTCATATCCTTACAATAACGGAAAGTATTGTTTAGCCCTTTCGCCAAACGAGTAGAATAATATTAGGGAGGTGAGGAAAAATTACTGAAGTAATCATGCCGCTTTTTATGGTAGCAAATTTTTTGTTTTAACAATGATACGCCATCTGGTAAGACACTGTTTTAATGCTATTGGATGTGAAAAAGGCTCACTAAAAGGATTTTAGGAATAGCTTTTCTCGAATTTTTAGTATATCGTCCTGTATAAGTTTTTTAAAGTCCTTATCTGAACTTTCTTTTTTTATCTCAATTTTCTAGAATAGAAAGTCCGGCTCAGGCAAATTGATATTTTCAGTCATGTGGTTTCGAACCAGTCTTAAATTAGGAACAGGTTAAACGTAAACAATGCTTTTCTTCCTAAATTCTACCTTCCGTATCATTATGGACAGCCAGCCTATGGTGTGTATTACAGAAATACCAAAATAAGATAACTAGGAATTTTATAACTCGAAGAATTTTTTGGCAAAATTAGAAAAACTTTTTCTAATTTTGCAATTTTTTCCCCCTTCGTTGCAATGAAAACTCAGCTGTAGAGCAGATCCCCAGATATGACCATCGTCTACCAATTAATAAAAACAGACCAGGAGTCATTTTGAATTATGCTAAAAATGTAAACAATAACTTGAATTCATACTCTTGATTTAAAATTCGAGTTTGTTAAAAATATTAATCTAATTCCCCTTTGGAAAATCACGTAGTCTTCCAAGCCTTCTGATTAATTGATATTTTTAATACTTTTAACCGCAGTAGCCACAGGTATTCTGAACTCTGATATATTCTGAGATCTCATTGGAGTGATAGCTTGCCTACGCTCATTGTAACGCCTTCTACCGCCCAACTGCAAACTCCTTGATAACCTGACACCCAAGACTTTGTTATACCGTTGAAAGTTTCTGATAACCTAAACGTATTCGGAACACAAGGACTGTTATCTGGAGACGGAGGGCTTTTGGCCCAGGATGTACATGAAAAATTCACTCTTTGAAATGCTTTTCTTCGATTGGCGCCTAAGCACGAATTCTGGTTCCGAGTTTCAATCTACCGGAAGCGATAGTAGAGATTACGGGTTGTCCGAAAATGCCAACTTCAAGGACTGCCCTAAAATTTCTGGCAATAGAATTGCAAATACTATTGTCAGTGTTTTAGGCTATATTTGTTCACTTCAAAACTGTTGAACTCGTCGATTGATGGCCGGAGACGATAAAAAGTTCGAAATAATTACGAAATACTTTCTCTTCAACCGATGTCTACGTGATTGAAACCTTTTTTTAATTTTTATCCGATGGTTTTTATTGGATAATTAAGGTCCCCAATGGTGGTGAATCCAAAATTTTGAAAAGTATGTAACTTACCAGAACGTCAAATTCTGCAAAAGAATTTGTTTATTGAATTAAAAGATTATAAAGATCAATTTTGAAAAATATGCAAATTTATAAAAATACGCATTTGATTTTAAGCTTTTGACACCAGAAGCATGAACAGTTAAGATATATCTATTTCTACTAAACCGTTTTGATATTTAGTCTGAAAAAACTACTTTGGCCAGTTTATACAAGTGATAATAAGGAAAACGAGTTTCACAAATTACATTTTCACTTAAATATTGAAACTGCATGATACTTTTTTTGCATAAAAAGAAACAGTAGTCATTTTTATCGTTTTGCTTACGAAAAATTTCACAAATTAAGTTTTGTTTAGAGAAAATTTCCACGAAAAAATATTTCTACAACCCCAGTACAGATAATCTTATTTTTCATCACTAAACCTACTTAACTTTATCGTATATTGGAACATTCAACTGTCTACCAATAGTTCTTTCAAGTTTTCTGGTTCTTATGAATCATCGTATTTAGTAGAGAATTCTACTAATTGAAACAACAAAATCTTGTAAAAGAAATTGTATAACTGGATAAAAAATACAAAATAAATTTTCGTTCAGTGTCATCAAAATATTTACTCCAAATTTATAATTCGTCCAAGAACAATGAAATAAAAAATAATAAATTTCCAAAAATGTCACAATGCCCAAATAATTTACAGCTAATCACCCACAATAAACTAACAATGCGTCACAAAATGCTGTATAATTATGAAAACGAGAGAAAATTGCAAGATAGTTATTTTTAATAGTAATATACTTATAAAAATAACAATTATAAAAACGGATTAATACATTACTCTACAGAATTATTGCAATATTAAAAAAACTTTTTCCAACTGGTCAAAATGATCGGTCGGTATATTAAAATGTTCCACGTCTCAGAAACGGAAGTAGAGGATCAAAATTATTTATATTCATATCAATGTGGAAACGTTTGTTATCAAAAATTATGAAATGAAATTTAAAGTAAAATTTTGTGAACAACTGTTGAGAAAGCGGTTATTTTGGTACTTCTGGTGTCACAAACTTATTTAATATCCAGTACCACGAGGATTCAATTTTTGCGACTGCTGTTGTAGGATTTACTGTCACCAATTCAGAATAAGCATAGATTTTTTAAACCCAAACAAAAATATATATTTCGGTTTGTAAATGTCGCAATACAAAAACTGATTAGGTTATTATTTAATTTATTTTTATAAAGTAGAGATCTTATGGATATAAAAGACAAAAGAGCTAAACTAATGTTGACATTGGAAAATTCATTTTGATAAATATAATGGGAGCGCTTTCATTAAAAAGAATTCCCCTCGCTTCGGTTACATCAGCTTTAAAATGTAACATTTAACTTTATTTGCATTAGTTGCAGTACTACTCTATTCTTAAGAGGCCATTCCTTATTATTTTATAAACTTACAATTATAAAAGGAATAACTAATAAATCACGTACGAAAAACGGACGTATAAATTACGTAGTATCTTGCTGTTTACAGCTTACCACGTCATAATTAATGAAAGAATTAAAAAAGAAATCTATAACAGAGGAAATGTGTCATTAAGCACAATAAAAAAGGAATATAAAAAGGAAAAATGATAGAATTTAGAGTAATTGTTTGGTAGGAAGCATTAAAAATTGGTTATATCTGGAAACCTTTAGTTTTAGTACTTCCTTTAAACATTGTTGGTTTAAACAGGTATATTTGAATTATTTTGACGTATATTTGAATACATGTGCTTCAACCTGTTTAAAAATTGAAAATTTTAAGGTATTCGGTATCAGCGGCTATGTTAAGTGAAAACCCTAGGTCTGCTGTTTGTAATTTGTTTCTCAACCTGCCTTCTAAATATCCCGGAATTAGTGCTAAAATTGTGTCACTGCATTAATTACATACAACCAAATCGCAGTCGCTTTTCAAATCACAACGGCAACAATGCGCTCAGCCATGAAAACTGAATTTATCTAGGTACTCTTAAATTTAAAACTTTCCTCTCCCATGGCCACGCCGCTGACTTGAAAGCGCAGTGGTCTCAAATGTAGTTATTTTCGCTTCATCTACATCCTTGAACATGATGTTTGGAGCTCTGATGTTGACGAAAAGTTATCAAAATATTGCTTTTTAACGATAAGAGCGGCCCTTAAAACTAAAAATCTACCCTTAAAATTTAAATAGAAATCCGCTAAAAGAGTGGCATTTTTACAAAATAAATTCAAACCCAGACAATTCAAGAACTAGAATTTTTTCTCTTAAAATGCTCCCCCGTATCTCAGGTTCACCTTTTTCTGTGTTCACTCACAACCCAGAAATCTTTGAACTGTGAGGTTTCTTTTCCACAGTTTTCGAAGAGTCAACAGGAGCAATTTTTCTATGTTCCATTTGACATCTGTCATTCCTGATTTTGTGTGTTTCAATTCGAAAGCCGTAATCCCATATGAAAATTTGACCTCCCCCCAATAAAATGACCGGATACAGAAAATGATAACACCCAACAAAATAAAGTATGGAAATGTACCAAAAATATTAAAAATTCATAAAAGTGCCGGGCCCGGTTGGAAGAGCAACGGATTAGCAACCGGAGGGTTGCGAGTTCAAATCCAGCCAAATACCGTCGTGTACAAAGGGGGCTGGTGCACGTTAAATCTGTCGTGGCCTGAAATGTTCTGGCGTGGTGCGGAAGTTTGAAGAGTGGGGTGCCAGCTCAGGTGTTGCCTCTTCATCTGACCGTGGTTCAAAATTACGTGGTGCTGTCCTCGAATCCTTCCCTTTGGGATTGATCCCGGACCGTCGCCAATAGCCCGTTGTGTTGCTCCAGTGTGACGATAATTAAAATACCTTCCTCATGAAAGTGCCAATTTAATAGAACAAAGTCCCAAAACTCAACGTTCAAGTTAGAATCCTAGTTAGTACAATATTGCAACAATCAGCACTGGCTGAGCTAGACTGGAAGAAATGTCCCTCATCCTACCCAAAATGTGCGTGTTTAGGAAATGTTAAAAAATGATAAATATAAAAAGTACCGTATTAACCTCCGTTAATCAGTTATTCATAATGTTAATCGACAGCGGTTGATTACTAAATAATTATTTTAAGTATATATGTATATATCTCCAATTATACAAATAGATTACGTTAGCTAAACCGTGTTCACCTTCACACACAACTCTAAAAATAACAGGACACGAGCCAGTTTGGGCCAAGTTAATTAACCGCGATTACTTCAATTAATTAGATTTAGTTTCAAACGAAGTTACTCCTTTGCAGTTGAATCATAAGTAGGTCTCTGTTACATAGTGCATCTTACTGCGTCAACTTATATGAACTGATGAATCCCCACACATAGTACCAATTTAACCATTTCGTGAATTCAGAAAAGCATAAAATGGTTCTTTCAAGAAAAAGCACAAGATGATAATAAATATTTCTGAAACGCCGTCCATCTAGATATTGACACCCCGCAGCCGCAGTCCCCATTACTCCATCTATCAATTGTCTCACTTGTGGCACAAGAATTCCTTCAACTCCAACATCACAATTCTATCCCGAACTGGAATCACTTGTGGTATTTTAGGTGCTGAAACGGTTCAAGCATTTTGAAATTAAATTGGAGCGTAGCTTAGCTAGAATGTTTTGGATTTCCCTATAATAGTAAGTGTTCCTTATCATTAGAACATATTCAAATAGCACACTGGTTGAAATACGTGAATTGGGAATTGGTACGAATTGAAATTGTGTACTTACCCCTATTCCCCCATTTGTCTTGAAAAGCTGGATGAATAATACAAGGGCACCGAAAAAACTCGAGAATTGGAACACTGAACAGATTTAACACTTGTAATATAACAGAATTTATAAATTTAGGTGAAATGGCAATTAAGATCCAAGAATTTGATAGATTCGAATATGTGTGGAAAGCTGACAAAACCCAACCGCGAACGAACGTTGGGAACATCCACCAAATTTCCAGAATGACCCTGTAGTGACTTCCTCAAGGTTAAGTTTGGAATCTGAAAGGGTTCGTTCTGATTGTTCTCGTAGAAAGCGTGTTCGTAATTCTAACATTGTGCCCTGCATTCAAATACAATCGAATTGTATTGCAAGCATTGGGCATGTAATAAATGTATTTTCCATATTTTTTCCTTGTTGTGGTTTTATGTTAAATTTTACCACTGCCTTAAAAAGTATTCCCATAAAATCTTGTCCTCTTCCATACCAGAAACACGCAGAAAAATCACGTCTAAGGTCCAAAATGCCGAATGTATTAAAGGGGTAATAGAATCAAACAATTTTTATTTTTCAATAGGATCTCCCTTTATTTCACTCTTTTAGGCTTGCTAACTTTCCTACAGCATTAAAAAAAGTCAGAATTTTGGTCTATCACTTTAGAAATGACATAAGACCCATGCGGATCAGACTTCAATTTTAAAAGCAGAAAAACGTTTTTGAATTTGAAAATCGAATGTCGAACACGTTGAAAGGCTCCGGCCATCTTGGCAACATGCTGCTTCTCCGTTGTGCCTTTACGCACATCGATTACCATGTCATGCTGCCCTCCAGCGGTGATGGCTTCAATCGCCTCGTTCGGAAGCGTACGTCACATTTGTAACTTACTGACTTTCCCTGAAGTTCGTGTCGAAAAGGCAACATGAATCTTCGAAACATGCAGTTCCAAATTTCCAAAATGCTTGCTCCGAAACTCTACACTTGCTCCAAAAAGCCTTCAAAATAAATGCTCCTAAGAGTGTTTCGAAAACAAACCTTAGCAATGTTAACGCCCCTGAACATGTTGAAGAAAGGTCTTGTGTCACATAGTACTTCAAAGTGCAACACGAGTGCAACAACAGCGACTTGACGTGTGGTGGCGTGGACAGTGACGCCGGTGTGTCGAGGTGGAATGTGCGCAAAGTGCGAAAGCGAACCGAATGTTCTTCCTCGAGCCCAGGTTCGAACAGGTGTTCTGACACATTCTGAGGGGTCGTTCGGTTGGTTGGACGGGCTGGGCTGGCATTGGTGAGAGGTGTGATTTGTATATATATTTATTTTTATTAACATGTTAAACGTGATTTCTTAAAATTATTTTATTAAGTGAATATATATTATGTATTTGATGTTTCTATTTTGAATTTATTATTAGTTTATACTGTATATTTGTGCATTTGTATTTTCATTATTTTGCATCAGTGTAAGTTTATTAGTCTTGTCAAAAGCTGTGAAGAGCTTTTGTAGTTTGCGGTGGTGTGGTGGAATCGTTTGAGCTGGCAAATTTGAAAAGCCTTTTTAAAGGCTGGAGGTGCAGTTAAATTTTTTAGCTTTATTTTTTTTAATTGAATATATATTGTGTACTTGAAATTTCTATTTTGTAGTATTTTTATGCATATTCGTATTTTCTTTTTATATTTTTCTATTCTGTCTTAATGTTTGTATATGTAGTTATTGATGAGTCAAAAGCTGTGACAAGCTTTTGTAGTTTGCGGTGGTGGTGAAATGGTGGAACCGTTTGAGATGACAAGTCTGAAAAGCCTTTTTAAAGGCTGGAGGTGCAGTTAAATTTTTTAGCTTTATTTTTTCATTGAATTCATATTGTAATTGATATATATATATATATATTGAATTTATATTTAGTTTGTAGCATTTTTGTGCCTTTGTATTTTTATATTTTTGTATCAGTATAAGGTATATTGCAGTCATGTCAAAAGCTGCGAAGAGCTTTTGTAGTTTGCGGGTGGTTGGTGGAATGGGTGGTGGAACCGTTTGAGCTGGCAAATCTGAAAAGCCTTTTTCAAGGCTGGAGGGGCAGTTAAATTTTTTGAGCTTTATTTTTTTAATTAATATATATTGTGTACTTGAAATATCTATTTTGAATTTATATTTTGTAGTATTTTTATGCATATTCGTATTTTCTTATATATATTTTTGTATTCTGTCTTAATGTACGTATATTGTAGTTATTGATGAGTCAAAAGCTGTGAAGAGCTTTGGAGAGAGTTGATGGTTGAATCTTTCGTGCTTATAAGCCTGAAAAGCCTTTTTAAAGGCTGGAAGTTCAGTTAAATTTTTTGGGCTTACAAAACTTTGAAAAGCCTTTTTAAAGGCTGGAGTGTAGACAAATCTTTTGAGCTTATTGGGGAGCCTTTTTACAGGCTTGGACAGACGGGCTAAATTCTGAGCTTATTAGAGCTTACAAAGCTATATGAAGCTTTGAATACAAGAGCTTATCGAATCAGCTCATGTTGAGAAGATTCTTTATTTTAACAATGCAATATTTTTTAAAGTTTATTTTTAATTTTTATTTGAAAATTTGTGTTCCCTAGGGGGATCTCAAAAATATTTTAATGCTTTGGATGTGTTCTGATTACTTCGAAATTCCCTTTTTGCATCTTTCATCTCCTTTTGTATCACTGGCCGTGGTAGTCCAGTTGGAAGAGCAACGGATTAGCAACCGGAGGGTTGCGAGTTCTAAACTCGGTCCTGCCAAAGAACATCGTGTACACGGGAACTGGTGCACGTTAAATCTGCCGTGGCCTCACCGGACCGTCACCAATAGCCAGTAGCCAGTGCTGCTCCAGTGTGACGTTAATTAACTGCATACCTACCCTAAACGCTTAATGTTAAATGAGTATTGCGTTTAATAATTTTTTTTCGACTGTTTTCAGTCATGACGCATTCAGAGGTGGAAACCTTTCCAAGCTAATTAAAAACATAATTTGGAACAAACCAGAATTAATCTAGTTTCACATAGTCTAAAGCAGATAATACACAAAACCCCAACGTAATTTCGAGAAGGATTCGAGCACGTGGATTCCCCTCAAAACACCCTTGATGAGTGCTTTTTGAATATTCTAATGTAGAAATGTGCAGATTCAAAAGTATTATTACCTTCTCACGAACGTACAAAGCCCGAATAAGTTTAAAATTATTAATATTGGAAAAAATTATTGTTGGGCTTGTTTTATTTAAAGATGAAGTAAACGGCGTTCGGCCGCCCCTATTTCTATGATCACGTTTAGTGCTCGCCCAGCAGACCTCTCAGAAGAGGGTCGTCAGCGAACTGCTCTGGAGAAGTCTTTCTCATTCACTCGGAACTCTTCGGTGGAAAAGGGCCGCGGTAGCCCGGTTGGAAGAGTAACGGATTAGCAACCGGAGGGTTGCGAGTTCGAATCCATCCAAAGACCGTCGTGTACAAAGGGGGGGCTGGTGCACGTTAAATCTGCCGTGGCCTCAGATGTCCTCACGTTGGCGTGGTGTGGAAGTTTGGAGAGTGGGGTGCCAGCTCAGGTGTTGCCTCGTCATCTGACCGTGGTTCAAAATTACGTGGTGGTTATCCTCATATCTTTCCCTTCTTGTTTGATCCCGGACGGTCGCCAATAGCACGTTGTGTTGCTCCAGTGCGATGTTAATTAAAATACCTATCTTCAGTGGAAGAAACCAATACGCGGAAGTACATGAGGAATGAGGTGGCTCTGTGCTTAGGGCATATGAGTAGTCCCCTCGATGGATTCTAAGTATACGGCATGCACTTAACCCTCCTGGTGGTTAGTCTTCGAGACGAAAACTGCCCTGTAGTGTCCAGTTTCTTTTGGGAAAAACCTGTTCCAAACTAACCAGTTCTGAGCAAGGGACAATTTATTTTGCCTACGAGGATCTCCATTTCCCTTGGAGTAATTGGGCCAGTTTTCCCTAAAAGATAACTCCTAGTCAATATTGACCAGATATTGAACGAGATATCATCGAAATACTTGGAGGGTTAATTGCCATGTTCATGGCATTGTCGAACGTAACCATGAAATAGTACATATGTAAGAAACAATCGTGTTTTGTAAGTAAAGTACTATGTAAAATAAATATGAAATTTACACACAAAATCTGAGAAAAGGTTTAGTTTGGCATGGAAGATTTTTTTTTCAATTTCTTATTAGTGTTCACTAATGAGTTATACAAACACTAATATTTTGTTTCAAGAGTTGAGAGAATTTCTCAATCTGCTCCCTGGTTTGGATATCCAGTTCTCTTTTCATTTGGAATTCCTATTCCTCTGCGCTAGAACTATCTTCAACTTTTTTGTGAAAATTTTCACTCGTACTTTGTTACAAATTCCTTTTGGAAATTCTAATGCAATGATGGTAGACAAAGTCCATAAAACCACTCTTTAAAATGTCCAAAACTATCAAAAGATTCTCAAAAAGTTCATGAAAATCCAAACCGACAACTATGTGAGCCGGGAAGCTTCTTTCTTCGTTCATTTATGACAAATAGGAAAAATTTCATGTCGATTTTAAAATTTCGAAGTATTAGTATGGCCGCTTATAATCTTGGCAAAGCCGTATGATTTTCGATCCCATAACCCCTCCAAATGCATAGCTTGGTCGAGTTCCCTGTACCAATCATAGTAAAGGGAGTTAGTTCTCCATGCGATATAACCGCAGATCTTAGACATGGTGAAAATTTCATTGGACGTTAATTGTTTCAATGACGTTTGTGTACAAATTACCTTCTTTAGTCAGCCCGTCTGATTATGTCATATTAATGCATGTATGAGAAGTGATCCATTGTGAAAGTGGATATCAGCATATTTCGACATAATTTTGAGCTTAGCCATTCATACTTTAATGTTGGAGAACAACTTTTTTGCTTTATTAGAAGTCAATGTTTTAAGAAAGTTATTGTTTCGTGTCATAGGATACGATATTGGTTGATACAAGTTGAAGAAATTTGCAATTAAAATGAAAGTGGAAATAAAAAATATAGAGAGTAACATTGATGATTATCTTATCATCTCAGCATTGCTTTGGGTAGAATTTAAGTAGGTTACTTAAAACTGAATGGTGTACTGAGAAAACTTTCGTTTCCTATTGGGAGTATAAAATTAATAAGTGGAAATATTTAACTGTAATTGAAGTATAGTTTTTAAAACCTGAATAAAGGTTTCTCTGGGTCTTGGATATTCAGTTGGATTTATTTCTTAATAGTTTTGTCTCAAACAATTTTTTTGCCACCAATTTAGAAAAGCCACCTGGGAAACTTGTCTTAAACAATTTCCTCTCAAAATACAATTGAATTTATTAATTCTAAAATCCAGTTACTGATATTGAGGCGTCAGTATTCCTCTGGATAACTGAAGAATTTGTCTTAAAAATATAGTACGCATCTACGATATACCAACTGTAGTGATTCTCTGGGTAGCGTGGTAGATTCAAATCTACAGAGAACAGTCTGGCTTAAATAACAAACGATAATTTTATTTAAAACAATTTCTTGACTATATTAGAATCTATTTACACGACACTTTCACGAATTTCTATGCCTCTGCTAACTGGATGCGACAGGGTGTCGAAATCTCAGGACGTACGAAAGTCTCTTAGTTGGAGAAA
This sequence comes from Meta bourneti, assembly GCA_933210815.1. Lineage (NCBI taxonomy): Eukaryota > Metazoa > Arthropoda > Arachnida > Araneae > Tetragnathidae > Meta > Meta bourneti. Next base: position 22,126,545 of record OW119931.1, read on the forward strand.
GGTATCTCAACAGTCTCTAGATGAAACTCTACTCGTCGGGTGACGATTTCACAAGATCAGCACTGGATCCTCACTGGACGACGGGACAAGGCAGGTTCACTGCCGGACGAGAAGTCGGTACCGAACTCTCCGCAGGTCGTCGGTTCGGCACAATCAGGGATCGGCTCCACTGGGGTCGTCGGGTCAGTACAAGACAGCACGGCTCCGCTGGGGTCGTCGGATCGGCACAAGACAGGCACGGCTCCGCTGGGGTCGTCGGATCGGCACAAGACAGGCACGGCTCCGCTGGGGTCGCTGGTTCAAGTCTCGAACGAGAAATAAGCAGGAACTCGAGATGGGCAGCCTACGCCGGCTACAAGAACGCGTCCTCTCAGGTTGAGAGAACCGTCTTCAAAAAATATATTTTCTCCCTAAGGAGTGACCGCTCAAAGGGTCGCTGAGTTAAGCTGATCGATCGAGATCACAAGCAAGAACTGACGATTCGACTCCCTGCTTTTCCTTTTGAAACCTCCCAGCCTTCGTTCGTTCTTGATTGGTTCTTACTTTTAATTGGTTCGTTTTTACTTTGCTCATTTTTGAGGTTGCTGATTCGGTAGAGACTATCTGACGTAAAATGGGATCAGCTACTTAGCGCAGGTGGCTTGATTACATAGCAGGTGGACTTAATCACCTGGCAGGTGCACTCCTAAACACCTGGGCTCTTTTCGGAACGAATCCCCTTTTGTCCTCTTCGATCCAAGTCCCGACCGTCTGGCGCCAGAGAGATGGAAATGTATTGTCCGGCTCTTTTACGACCTGTCGGCGAGTTTGCCTTTGGGAGGGATAATTGAGGGGTCCATCAATGAATCCTCACACAACCAACGGATTTACATTACGAATAAGAAAATTATTTTACAAATTTTAATTGCATGTTTAATTTTTAATTTTAAACTTTTAATTTCTTGGAGAGATCAACGTTTTGCACTTTGGCCGATTGATTTTTATCCTCAGCAACTAAAATTGCTCCTTAAATAGGGTTTAGAGACTTTTTTGCTATTTTTCAAAATTTATGCCATTTAACAAATTCTTTGACTGACAGCCCTAAACAAACCTGCGAATATTTGGCGCAATTGTGCCTTTTTTCGGCTTCTTTTTTGACTGACGGCTAAAAATGATTTGTATTGCATTGTCTGCGGAAAAGAAACAGAACTCGGTTGTCTAAAGCTAAGGTAAAGAACTTCGTTGCTTTCTATCGAATCTTTGTATCCCAACTTATCAATATTACGCCACATTATTGATAGCATAAAATTGAAGAAAATTAGTAAATTATCCCGCATTTCCTCGAGAATTAGACCTGCTTTTTTACTTTTAGATTCAATTATAAAATGTGCAGTACAACCGATACTGGCCTTGAATTCACAGATGTGCTTTTGTACAACGCCCTCCTCGTGTAACTTTCCGTGTTTCTCTCTTCTGTGCCAGTAAAACATTCCTTCTGTGTGTACTATACTGACTTGCTCAAAATTTTAATTACCATCACAAGGAATACTCCCTTTTTGGTTTAAACCATTTTAATGAACTCACAGACACAGTACAAACACGACACACAACATAAATAGAAAAGGTAGTATATATCAAAATCCACACATCTCAGTCTCGATCACTCTCCAAAAAACACAACCCACACGTCTCTCGCCACACTCGTTCTTAACTCTTTCCTTTCTCAAAGTCCTTCTGGGCATGCGCAAGAGCGCCATCTATCTTAGTCTGAAGTCTTTACAGACTTATAAACTCCTCCCCACAAGGAGGAAACTTTTCTCGAAGAATGAGGGAAAAGTTTTGATGACTCCACTGCCTGAAAAAGTCTCCAGATAGGTGCAGTCATTGGAAAAGTTCAAGAGTTCAAGTACACAAAATACACTGCACATGTACCAGATTATAGCAATCAGTGCCTTGAACTCAAAAATATTATACAAAAAATTATATACTTATTAAAAATTTAGGAAAACAATTTACACTAATGATAAGAAAAATTTAAAATTTTCACACATAATACAAATATCAAAATAAACAATAAACTTACTAATATAAAATAAAAGGATATGAGGTTTATGGGATGCGACTTAATGAATCAGCATTTTGATGCTGTTTCCCCCTCTTATGGACAACCTCATAATTGAATGGCTGCAGGATCAAAGCCCAACGTAAAAGTCTAGGGTTGGTTCCCGTATTTTTGTCCAGCCAAACAAGGGGATTATGGTCCGTCTGGATGATGAACTTCTGGTGTCCATCCAAATAACATCGCAGCTTTTGGATGGCGAACACGATAGCTGCGCACTCTCTCTCGATGGTACTGTACTTTTGTTCTGCATTTGAGAACTTCCGACTCAAGTACATGACAGGATGTTCCTCACCAATGTCATTAATTTGGGACAAAACGATGCCAATCCCAAGATTTGACGCGTCACATTGGACGAGAAACTGTCTCGAGAAATCTGGACTGTACAACACCGGATTCTCCGACAACCGTTTCTTTAAATTGTCAAACGCCTCTTGACAAGCATCAGTCCATATGACAGCAGCACGACGATTTTTTCCTTTCAGCAGATCTGTAATTGGTGCTGAGAGGACTGAAAAGTCAGGAATGTATTTTCGATAATACCCCGCAAGTCCTAAGAAAGATCGGATCTGCGTCTTAGTCGCAGGGGTCGGAAAGTCCTTTACAGTTTGGATCTTCAATTCTCCAGGTGTTCTCTGGCCCTGACCAACCAAGTGCCCAAGATACTTTACGTACGCACGAGCAAACTGGCACTTAGAAGGCTTGATGTGCAGATGAGCTGCATTCATCTTTTCTAAGACGGTTTTCAAATGTTGTAAATGATCTTCCCAACTTAGGGAATAGATGGCTACATCATCCAAGTAAGGGCATGCAAATTCTCCACAGTCTTTCAACAGTTCGGCCATCAAACGACTAAAGTCATAAGGGGCATTTTTCAAACCGAATGGCAATCTCAACGGTCGAAATGTCCCAAAACTGGTTACAAAAGCTGAATATCTTTGGGCTCGTTTACTCAGAGGTATTTGCCAATAACCTCGGGTCAAATCTAGAACGGTGATATACTTGGCAGCTGACACTTTTTCAACAAGCTGCTCAATGTTTGGCAGAGGAAAGTACTGGGTTCTAGTGACCTTGTTGAGTCTTCGATAGTCGATGCACGGTCTTGCATCCTTTCCTGGTACTTCTACCAGAATAAGAGGAGAAGTAAAATCAGATTCTCCTGGCTCAATGACTTTGAGCGACAGCATCTTCTCCACTTCCATCTTCAAAATTTCTGTTTGGCGTGGAGACATCTTGTAAGGTTTGGCACAGATGGGCCTCTCAGATTCAAGCTCAATGTCATGTTCAGTAAGATCAGTACACCCCGGCTGGTTTGAGAATGAGCTAGAGTATTTTGATAGCAACTCTCTCAGCTGCTCCTTCTGATCTTCTGACAAGCGACCATTTTGTTCTATGTCTTGCCAAATTTGTGTCATTTCCGAGACTTCAGGCTTCTGCTCGAGACTTGGAATGTCCTCCTCGTTGTCACAGTTCCTAATCTCTTTTAGACAGATTAAATTCACATTTTCGGGTCTCTGGAAATATGGCTTGATTATGTTCACATGGTACACATGGGATTTGTCTTTTTCTGGAAACTGCACAATGTAGTTGGTTTCGGAAAGCTGTTTAACGACTTTCCCTGGGCCGATCCAATGAACTGCCATTTTGTTAGGCCTAGATGTAGCGACAACCAGCACAAGGTCGCCTTCACAAAATTTACGCTTCACAGCCTTGCGATCATACCATAGTTTTTGTTTGTCTTTGGCGTTCTCCATGTTTTGGACGGCTAATTCTTGACACCTTTTCATGCGGTTTAGTAGCTTGAAGACATATGATACTACGCTAGTCTTCTCTTCCTCGCTTTCCGTCAAGTTCTCGTACAGTAGAGTCATGGGAGTCCTCAAATTCTGTCCATGAACCAGCTCAGCTGGAGTATATCCAGTACTGTCATGAGTAACAACTCGTAGAGCAAACAGGGCATGAGGCAAGATTTTCTCCCAATCAGGTCCTGACTCCAGACACAGGACTCGAAGAATTCTCTTCAAAGTTCTATGTAGTCTCTCCACAGGATTGCTCTGGGGATGATGTACGGAACTTCGCACTACTTTAACTCCAAATTTCTCCAGGAACTCCGTTGTGAGTGCACTTGTAAACGACGTTCCTTGATCGCTTTGCAGCTCCCTCGGGAAACCCATCCGACTAAAGATTTGCAGGAAACTATCGACCACGGTTGAAGAACTAAGATTTGGGACAGGAACTGCATCGGGATATTTGGAAGACATGCAAATTGCAGTGATGAGATACCGGTTTCCAGATGGTGTAGTAGGTAAAGGACCACAAGCATCCACATTAATCTTTGTGAAGATCTCCGAGATGACAGGAACGATCTTCATGGGTGCCTTCTTCTTATCCCGAGGTTTCCCGACTCGCTGACATTGGTCACAAGATCTGACAAATTCTTCAACATCTTTGTAACAATTCGGCCAAAAAAAAGTTTTAAAAAGAGCATCTTTAGTCTTGGTCACTCCTAAGTGAGCCGCTGTTCCTTCATGAGACAGTTTCTTTAATTGGTCCCGAAACTTCTCTGGAACAATCAGCAGTTTTCTCTGCGTACCATCCTTGTCACTTTTCAGATAGAACAGCATTTGATTAACGATTGCATACTTGGTTTCCTTTGCTAACTCCTCAGCTTCTAGGAAAAGTGGTTTCAACTCTTTACTCTTGCGCTGCTCTTCGACAAAATCATTCCGTGAGGCTTTAATCAGATCTGGAAGTGAGGCTTCTTCCGCCATAGGCAATACCTCTCCGTCTTCCTCTGTTAACACGGTACTGTCATTCTCTTCTCCAGGACTCGACTCAACTGGATACTCTTCAACTTCGGCTGTCAAAAGACTTTTCTGAGCTCTCGTCTGAACTGCATTAATAACTTGGATCTCCAGCTCCTTATCTTTTTTCATACTCTCGATCAGAGCAACGGTTTTGTTACTTAGTAGGTAATGCTCTTGATCCAGAAAACTGTCTCTTACAGCAGCTTTCGTAAGGACATGTCCCAATTCGCAGTTCAAATCAACTTCTGCAATGGGCAAGCAGACCGGGCTGTCTACTAATGGAGAAGCGAGCCACACTTGCTCACCTGTGTACATATGTGGTTTGATAAATTTTCTGGGAATAAGATCGATGCTGGCACCAGTATCTCTCAAGATAGACATTTGGGCTCCATTTACTGTCCCAGCACTAGTATAAGGAGACATCAACTCAGGCACGTGTCTTCCAAAGACTTCATTGGCAGCTACTACTTCAGATCTCTTGAGCTTCGGTCATTGGGGTCTCAGATGTGATAACGAACCGCATTCATAGCATCGGAGCTGTCTTCTCTTTTCAAACTCTCTTTCACGGTTTTCGTTGCTTGCGGGTTCGGTTTTGACCGGATGTTTGTTCTTGTCATCCTTGAATGGTACTTTGGGTCTACTTCCACTAAAATATCCCTTTGAACCTTGATAGCCATACTTCTTTGGAAATTCCTTCTTCCTGAAACTCTGCCTGATGGTTTCGTACTCCTCGATCACTTCTGCCAATTCAAAAGGTGTCTTCAACTTCATCCATTTGTCAAGAAAATGCTCCTTGATTTGATCTGGTACACGATACTTCAATTGCTCGGCAACGATTAAATCTTTTAGTTGCTGAAAGGTTTCAATTTCCAATTCAGCAAGCCATTCAGTGAAGTAGCTGTACAGTTCATGAGCATAATTTCTCCATGTTTTCTCTGCTGTTTTCTGATGTCTGTAGAAACACTGTTTCAATTTTTCAGCGTTCATTTTGTATCGTTTCAGAATGAGATCTTTCACAACATCATAATTGTTGGCCACTTCAGGAGGTTCTCGGGCAAGCATGTTAGATAACTCGGCTGGCAAAACGGCCAGCAAATAAGCCACCCAGTCCTCCTTCGGCACTCGAGCCATCTCTGCTTTCCTCTCGAAATTGATCAAATACAATCCCATTTCATCCCCTTTTTCGTCAAATTTGGGAGTGATTTGGGTAAGTTGGATTTTTCTGTTTCTATCCGCCCCATTTTCAGATTCCTCTTCAGACCGGCGAAATTCCTTCTGAGCCATTTCTAGTTTTTTAATTTCGAGTTCATGTTGTCTGACCTTTTCCCGCTCTTGTCGTTCTTCTTCTTGCCTAGCTAATTCTTCCTCACGAATTTTTTCTTGTCTAGCTAATTCTTCCTCACGAATTTTTTCTTGTCTAGCTAATTCTTCCTCTTCCAGTCTATCTTTTATGACTCGTTCCATGATTATCGTTACCTCCTCCCGATCGAAATTTGGGCTTTTTAAAATTATTTGTTTAATATCCGCAACCTTGCACGAAGTTGGTACCTTCTCACCAATTTCTTCCGCAACAGCAATTAAGTCCTGCTTTCTACCAATTGCAAGAAATGCCATGATTAAGGGCCAGGGGAAACACTATCAAAAACCTCTATTAAGGTATTAAATTCCAACAGAATTCACAAGACTTTATCAAAGAATTAAATTCGCTAATTCTACGTTACAACTTTCTTACCGAACAACCAAAAATCAATAGAAATAATTTTCGAACACATAAACAAATTAAAATTTTCATTCATTAAAACAATATCTTTTTTTAAAGATGTTTTCAAATTGAGAAGAAAATAAACAGTTAAAGAAAAGTTCAACTAAAGAACAGCTGTTTTGAAAATAATACTACAATTAAAATACAATTCAGAATATAAACTCAACTTTCCTGTCTAATCAAGAAAAGGTATTTTCAGTTCAAAAGAATTCCCTTTTCTCTATGAACAATTGATTCACACTCAGAAGCATAAATGCACACACAAAAATATAAAACAGAATATCATTCTTTTCCTTTTCTTTTTTTTCGTCAACAAACACAGGAAGTGAATAATTCAAATCCACACTTTCAGATTTTTTTTTTCCGAGTTCTTTTTCTGAACACAAAATGGTCTCACATTTGCCAAATTAGTTACACAAAGCAATTTCAAATTACTAACAAAAATTTCCTTAAGTACACAAGTTAGACATTCAAAATTCCGCAAAATAAATAAACAATTCTAAGGGGTTTCTTAGTCATTTAAATGAGCAACAAATGAAAATGACAATTTCAAAACACTCCAAAACTCTTTTAAATGAATTTCCGATTCATTCAGAAATATAACAAAATATTTTCCAAAGCAAAATAACCCAAGACGCACTAAATATTGAAAATTCTAGGCATTTGGTGCTGTTGACAACACTCATCAAAAAGAATTATACTTGTAATTCAAACTATATACTTCTACACCAAATTTTTAATTCTATTTTGAATCATACAACAGAATCAAATCAAATTTTAACAACACTTCAATTGTCATCAGATAGCATCATACAAAAGAACACAAAACAAACTAGGCTATCTCAATTTAAAATTTTAAAATAATTCTCTTTTCTCAGAAAACAAAACTCAAACTGACCATTTGAATAGTTCTAATTCTAACCATTCAGAGCAGGGCCGCGGTGGCCCGGTTGGAAGAGTAACGGACTAGCAACCGAAGGGTTGCGAGTTCGAATCCAGCCAAACACCGTCGTGTACAAAGGGGGCTGGTGCACGTTAAATCTGTCGTGGCCTCAAATGTCCTCACGTTGGCGTGGTGTGGAAGTTTGGAGAGTGGGGTGCCAGCTCAGGTGTTGCCTCGTCATCTGACCGTGGTTCAAAATTACGTGGTGTTGTCCTCGGATCTTTCCCTCTGGGATTGATCCCGGACCGTCACCAATAGCCCATTGTGTTGCTCCAGTGTGACGTTAATTGAAAATACCAAATACCAAATACTAACCATTCAGAACAGAAAATTCTTTTTTATATACCACATGAGTGTCCTAAATTTTCTTTTTTTTTTTTTTTTACAATCAAACAAAATTTTAACTATATCAGTCTAGCTAAAATAAGAATAGTTTTGCAAATCAACAGAATAAATTTGCCTTTCAAAATCAGACAAAATTTTAACTATATCAACCTAGTTAAAATAAGAACACTTTTTCAAAATTACCACTCAATTTTACCAAACAAAATTTTAACTATATCAGCCTAGTTAAAATAAGAACACTTGCAAAATTGCAACTACCTTTCACCAAACAAAGTTTTAACTATATCAGCCTAGTTAAAATAAGAACACTTTTCGAAATTATCACTCCTTTTACCAAACAAAATTTTAACTATATCAGCCTAGTTAAAATAAGAGAGCATTTTTGCATATTACAACTGCCTTTTACAAAACCAAAACTGCATGAAACCAAAACAACGATTCTTCAATGAACCAAAACTCAACATGCAAAACTTTACAAATTACAATTAAAAAGGCACTGTTGCTAATGAAATCTGGTACTCACCCAATAATTTGCACTGGAGATATCAGCAATACCAGGATCGTATCCAAACGGCTGCCACCATTTCTTCGTCGTCTGTACTGACTTGCTCAAAATTTTAATTACCATCACAAGGAATACTCCCTTTTTGGTTTAAACCATTTTAATGAACTCACAGACACAGTACAAACACGACACACAACATAAATAGAAAAGGTAGTATATATCAAAATCCACACATCTCAGTCTCGATCACTCTCCAAAAAACACAACCCACACGTCTCTCGCCACACTCGTTCTTAACTCTTTCCTTTCTCAAAGTCCTTCTGGGCATGCGCAAGAGCGCCATCTATCTTAGTCTGAAGTCTTTACAGTAAGTTTATTTATTTCACCGAAAAAACGTCAGTTTGACCAAAATCTGGCCATTGCACCTTGAAAAATCCCAACCAAACTTCGTTTTCATGCATATCATATCTGAATCACATTTAAGTGCTATAGCGAAACTAGTTTCCAAGTTTCGTGAATGATGAAACCCTTCACCGATTAGGATAGCAGGTTTTCTATCGACTGAAATAGTAAGGAGTCTTTCATGCAGATTGTTGGAGAAAGCGGCGGAGATTCAGGAAATACGGAAACAATCACAGAAGCACCTGTTATTCACTTTTCGGATTCTTGAAACATCTAATAGAAGGTCGACGGATTCTTGAAACATCTAATAGAAGGTCGACATCTCCTGATCTAGATACACATGATGGCGATACTTAGGATGCCTTCTAGAATTGATGTTCGAGTTCTCTAGTTTGTGTTTCCGCATGCTCCAGCTATCTATTCCATTGGAACTGACGATGACTAGTGGTCGTTCTATGTTTCTGACGTCTGAAAGCCTATTGTCTTGGTAAGTATATTACCTATAATTGTCATTCTCATCGCATTATTGAACCTAACCATGAAACTGTGTTCCCATTTCCCTTAAAAAGGAGGGATTTTTAATTATGGATTTTAAACAACCCTTGAGTAGCCTTAAATGTTTGCTAAAGTCCTTAGAAATTTGAAAAAAGTCTGGTTTTACGAGAACTGCTTTCGTTTAGCCTTCATTCCAAAAACAGTCATTTTGTGATACTCGTCTAAATTTTCGCCATCAAAAATCGATGGCATAGTATGTATAGGTTAGCTAAAATTTGATGTTTTTGGAACTGCGTCCACCCATACCTCGTTAAAGTTTTTTCGCCTGTGCGGCCACGGATTAATCTATTTCGATCTGTGTGAAATGTAGCCTTAAAAATGAAAAATGGTCTTGAAAAATAATTTTTCTTTTGCTTGAAGAGGAAAACCTGATAAAGTAGAAAATGTGCTACAGACAATCGAAAACTTAAATTTGTCGCTTGTTTTAACTTAAGTATCTTGTTGAAATTAAATGTAGAAAATGCATATTGTTTGTAATTTATATATATATTAAATGCTAAGAGAAATTTGTATTTAAAATTTTGGAATTAGCGGTGGGGTAATGTCAGTTATTAAAGTAGACTATGACCTGTTTGCAAGTGTCCTATGGTATTAGTTTCACCGCTAGAGGGCTCCAATTTCGACAGGGGCCCGAGAACATGAATGAAATTATATATGCCCTTCCCCACTCACAATACATTACATTGCCCGCACGAAAGCAGTCCGTAGTATGATTCACTTGCCACTTTGGTTCGAATGCTGCCCCATAAAATTGCATTGGAAGTTAAAACAAAGAGTAAACACATCAGTAAAGGATCTGAAAGTATGGTAAAAATATGCAATTAAATGATTTCGGGACAGTAATTGGTTGACTAAAAACTTCGAAGATTTGTGGTCCACCTCACTCTAATTTTTTTAAAACTTTAATATTTTATTTAGTGTTGGTTCAAAAATGCTTTGTTGTGTTAAGTAGTATATTTTAGCTTTGGATTCATTTAATGTCAGAAAAGGGAAAGATTTGAAAGTGCAATTTTGCTAAACTGTTTATTTCTAAATTTTTAAAAAGAGCAATTGCTAAAATTTTGTTTCCTGATTAATATTTTCTTGCTCTTTTATCCATTCCGTCAATGAGCACTCATAAAACAAATTAGTGAGATTCAACTCAAAATTGATTCCTGTGGGCCGCGATAGCCTGGTTGGAAGAGTAGATTAGCAGACGGAGAGGTGATTTCGAAACTAGATCCAACCAAAGACCACCACGTTTGTGGGGGCTGGTGCACGTTAAATCTGGCCTCAAAGGTGTAATTCTGGTCTTGGCGAGGTGTGGAAGTTTGAAGAGTGATGTGGCAGCTCAGGTAGGGGACTCAACTCCACGTGTAAGATGACTAGATGAGGACGTGGAATAATTTCTTTTGTGATGCAAAGAAGAAAATTTTAACTATTAAATGCATACGCAGGCGCTAAATGAATTTTTCTGTGAGTTTTAGAGGCAGACTGAATTTAAGTATGATTACTTTTAAGTGAAAAGAGATTGTAACGAAAAGGCAATTTTGCTCATAAAAGACGACTGAATTTAAACAGAATGTTTCCCTTCGGGATGTATTCCTGACCGTCGCCAATAACCCGTTGTTTTGCTCCAGTGCGACGTAAATTCAACTAATCGATCTATCTCTGAGTGTCTCTTTCGAATCTAAAGCACAGAAATTCTGAGAAACTTTCTTTTCGATTCTTCTAATAAGGCATTGTCAACCTGGTTCCTTTAGGCCAGTGCTGTCAAACTGACGTGGGCCACAAAAAATTATCTCATGTGGCCCCGAGATAATTTTTTGTGGCCCACGATACTCTGAAATAAAATGAAAACAGGACAATATGTTACGAAGAAAATAGCACTTAGGGGAGATCGAGGCAATACCGTACACACAATTTCGTCATGTTAAAAATGTGTGAGAAACTATTTTCGTCCATGAAATTAAATAAAACGGCCTACAGATCAAGATTAACTGATAAACATCCATCTGCCATAATGAAGTTTGTCTGTTCTCAGTCTTTGAATCCAGATATTGGAAAACTAGTAGGAGGAAAGCACTGGGAAGTTTCCGGTAAAAAAAGTTAATTTTAGTTTTATAATTACATTAAATTAAATAAACGTTTAAATAAAAGCAATTATATAGCAATATTATAAATTATTACCTTAAATTCACTTAACTCCATACATACATATATATATATATATATGTGTGTGTTTTAATTTATCCTGTCCCTATTCCTGGATCCTCACTTCAAAATATAATTTTAAGAAAATTTGTAAATATGATGTGGCCCGTGTTTTAATTGAGTTTGACACCCCTGCTTTAGGCCATGATTCAATGTGTTCAGTTAACTTATGGTGGTCTGGACCCTACTAGTTATCTCTTTCGAGATCTATAAGTGAAAGTCCCCCTTGTAAGTCGATCAGCAGGATTGTCCCGACCTGGACAATGTCTCCAGTCTATAGGATTGGTCAAGGACTATTTCTGCTATCCTGTTGCTCACGAAGAGTTTCCATGTTCTAGAAGAACATTTAACCCAATGAAGAACAATATTAGAATCTGTCCATAGATATTTCTTTGAATCAACTTTCAAAACTGCCGTCATGCGGTTAATTAGTCTAGCTCCAATCACGGCGCCCATAAGCTCTAATCTGGGTAATGTTAAACGTTTTATGGGAGCCAATCTACTTTTAGACGTAACAAAGGTTGTCACCTTCTCATCTTTGATGGATCTAATATAAATAACTACACCAAAAGCTCTGGCATCACAAAAACAGTGAATTTCTACTTGATCGCAAGTGCCCTGAAAATCACGGAAATAATATCTGGGAACCTCTTTTACTGAGTTAGTGTAGTTCACACCAACTATCCCATTTTTTCTCTCTCTATATAAATGTTCTCGTAAATTTATCTGATCACGTATAAGTGCTCGCCCAGCACACCTCTCAGAAGAGGGTCGTCAGCGAACTGCTCTGGAGACTTTCTCGTTCACTCAGAACTCTTCGGTGGAAAAGGGCCGCGGTAGCCCGGTTGGAAGAGTAACGGATTAGCAACCAGAGGGTTGCGAGTTCGAATCCAACCAAAGACCGTCGTGTACAAAGGGGACTGGTGCACGTTAAATCTGCCGTGGCCTCAAATGTCCTCACGTTGGCGTGGTGTGGAAGTTTGGAGAGTGGGGTGCCAGCTCAGGTGTTGCCTCGTCATCTGACCGTGGTTCAAAATTACGTGGTGGTCATCCTTATCTTTCCCTTCGGGTTTGATTCCGGACCGTCGCCAATAGCAACCTCTATTTTACTGAGATAGTGTAATTGTTCACACCAACTATCCCATTTTCTCTCTAAAATGATCTGGTAAATTTTCGTCCCAATCAATGCCCTGTTCCCATAATGCTTGGAACATGATTTTTACCATGATTGTAAATGGAGATAAAAATTCAATGGGATCAAAAATTCTTCCTGCCACTTTAATTACAGTTCTCTTGGTTTTCTCCTGACATTTTACAAATTCAAAAAGGTTATTCCCATATTAATCGTAAAATTTCAAAAGGCATTGCGTTTTGTGATGTTTCAAAGCATGTGTCAAAATTTAAAGCTCGTAAATGTTCCTTTAAAAGAGAATTACTTTGCCATTTGCGTAGACACGTTAGCTTTAAGAAAGATTTCTGAATACTCCTTTGGCAATTTTAAAGATCCTTCTATTGGGAATCCGCCTATCAACTAATCAACCACATACATTGACTTATTTATCATAGCACAAATTTCGGGATACTGAATTTCAATTTTTTTAACATGATGTTAAGTAACGGCTCCTAATAGAAACGGACTAGAACATGATTGTTCGGAATATCAACATTAGTAGTTTAGCTTCGTTTCTATCATTCTTAAATTTAATAGATTCCTCAAATTGTTCTAAAGTTTGTTTATCGCACAATTTTTTATCTGTAGGATCATCTGATTCCTAAAGGTTCAAGATCCCAAAATTTTTGAAGTTCAATTGATGTTTCATCATCTTTATTTTCCTCCCAAATCCAGAATTAATCTAACTTAACATAGTCTAAAGCAGATAATACACAAAACCCCAACGTCATTTCGGGAAGGATTCGAGCACGTGGATTCCCCTCAAAACACCCTTGAGTGCTTTTTGAATATTCTAATGTAGAAATGTGCAGATTCAAAAGTATTTTATTAACTTCTCACGAACGTACAAAGCCCGAATAAGTTCAAAGTTATTAATATTGAAAAAAATTATTGCTGGGCTTTTTTATTTTAAGATGAAGAAAAACGGCGCCAGTCTTTCGGCCGCCCCTATTTTTCTGTTCACGTTGAAGTGCTCGCCCAGCACACCTCTCAGAAAAGGGTCGTTAGCGAACTGCTCTGGAGACTTTCTCGTTCACTCAGAACTCTTCTGTGAAAAAGGGCCGTGGTAGCCCGGTTGGAAGAGTAACGGATTAGCAACCGGAGGGTTGCGAGTTCGAATCCAACCAGAGACCGTCGTGTACAAAGGGGGCTGGTCCACATTAAATCTGCCGTAGCCTCAAATGTCCACATGTTGGCGTGCTGTGAATGTTTGGAGAGTGGGGTACCAGCTCAGGTGTTGCCTCGTCATCTGACCGTGGTTCAAAATTACGTGGTGGTTATCCTCATGTCTTTCCCTTCGGGTTTGATCCCGGACCGTCGCCAATAGCACGTTGTGTTGCTCCAGAGCGATGTTAATTAAAATACCTATCAGTGGAAGAAACCAAGACGGAAGTACATGAGGAATGACAAATATATTACGAGGTGGTTCTGTGCTTAGGGCATCTGAGTAGTCAGTCCCCTTGATGGGTTCTAAGTATACGGCATGCACTTAACCCTCCTGGTGGTTAGTCTTCGAGACGAAAACTGCCCTGTAGTGTCCAGTCTCTTGGGGAAAAACCTGTTCCAAACACCACTTCTGAGCAAGTGACAATTTGTTTTGCTTACGTGGATCTTCATTTCCCTTGGAGTAATAGGGATGTTTTCTCTATAAGATAACTCCTCCTAAGCAATATTGACCAGATATTGGACGAGATATCTCGTCGAATACTTGGAGGGTTAATTGTCATGATTATTGCATTGTCGAACGTAACCATGAAATAGTACATGTGTAAGAAGCAATCGTGTCTTGTGAGTAAGTACTATGTAAAGTAAATTTGAAATTTACAAAATTTGAGGAAAGGTTTAGTTTGGCATGAAAGATTTTTTTCAATTCCTCATTAGCTTTTGTTTCTGGATTTTGTTTCTCAATCTTTCTCTGTTCTCTTTTCATTTGGAATTCCTATTCCTCTGCGCCAGAATTATCTCCAAATTTTTCGTGAAAATTTTCACTCGTACTTTGTTTCAAATTCCTTTTGGAAATTCTAATGGAATGATGGTAGACCAAGTCCATGAAACCACTCTTTAAAATGTCCAAAACTATCAAAGGATTCTTAAAAAGTTCATGGGAATCGAAACCGACAACTATGTGAGCCGGTGAAATTTTTTCGTTCATTTATGACAAATAGGAAAAATTTCATGTGGAATTTGAAATTTGGGATTTTTAGGATGGCCACTTATAATCTTGGCAATGCCGTCTGACTTTCTATCCCATAACCCCTCCAAAGCATAGCTTGGGCAAGTTCCCTGTACCAATCATGGGTAAAGGGAGTCTGTTCTTCATGCGATAATAACCTCAGATCGTAGACATGGTGAAAATTTTATAGTACGTTAATTGTTTCAATGACGTTTGTCTATAAATTACCTTCTTTAGCCAGCCGTCTGGTATGTCATTAATGCATGAGAAGTGATCCATTGTGAAAGTGGATATCAGCATATTTCGATATTATTTTGAGCTTAACCATTCATACTTTAATGTTTGAGGACAACTTTTACTTTATTCGAATTCAATGTTTTAAGAAAGTTATTGTTTCGTATCACAGGATACGATATTGATTGATACAAGTTGAAGAAATTTGCAATTAGAATGAAAGTGGAAATAAAAATGTATAGAATAACACAGATGATTCTCTTATCGTCTTAGCATTGCTTTGGGTGGAATTTAAGTAGGTTAAATTTAAAGTGAATGGCGTACTGAGAAAACTTTCGCTTCCTATTGGAAGTAGCGCAATTGTGCCTTTCGGCTTCTTTTTTGACTAACGGCTAAAAATGATTTGTATTGCTTTGTCTGAAGAAAAGAAACAGAACTCCGTTGTCTAAAGCTAAGCAAAAGAACTTTTTTGCTTTCTATCGAATCTTTGTATCCCAACTTATCTTATTAATATTACGCCACATTATTTATAGCATAAAATTGAAGAAAGTTAGTAAATTATCCCATAATTCCTCGAGAATTAGACCTCCTTTTTTACTTTTACGGAGACTCGGTCAATTTCTGATAAAATGTGCAGTGCAACCGATACTGGCCTTGAATTCACAGATGTGCTTTTGTAGAACTCCCCTCGTGTAACTTTCTGTGTTTCTCTCTTCTGTGCCAGTAAAACTTTCCTTCTCTTTGTACGTTTATTTATTTCACCGAAAAAGTGTCAGTTTGACCAAAATCTGGCCATTGCGCCTTGAAAAATCCCAACCAACTAGTTTCCAAGTTCTGGTGAATGATGAAGCCCTTCACCGATTAGGATAGCAGGTTGTCTTATATTCGAGGAAATACGGAAACAATCACAGAAACACCTGTTATTCACTTTTCGGATTCTTGAAACATCTAATAAAAGGTCGACATTTCCGGATCCAGATACACACGATGGCGATACTTAGGATGCCTTCCAGAATTGATGTTCAAGTTCCCTAGTTTGTGTTTCAACAGGCTCCAGCTATCTTTTCCATTGGGGCCTACGTTTGGCTCTCTTTCAGTGTGCTCTGGAAGACCTCGTCCTAGAAGAAATGGATATCAAGACTCGTGGTTGATGTGGACTGACGATGGCTAGTGGTCATTCTATGTGTGACGTCTGAAAGACTATTGTCTTGGTAAGTATATTATCTATAATTGTCATTTTCATCGCATTATTGAACATGTGTTCAATAATGCTATGAACGGTGTTCCCACTTCCCTTAGAAAGGACGGATTTTTAATTATGGATTTTGGATTTTCAATTATGGATTTTAAACGACCCTTAAATGTTTGCTAAAAGTCCTTAGAAATTTGAAAAATGTCTTAGGTTTTACAAGAACTGCTTTCGTTTAGCCTGCATTCCAAAACCAAAGTCATTTTGTGATACTCGTTTAATTTTTCGCCATCAAAAATCGATGGCATAGTATGTATAGGTTAGCTAAAATTTGATGGTTTTGGAACTGGGTCCACCCATACCTCGTTAAAGTTTTTTCACCTGTGCGTACACAGTTTAATCTATTTCGATATGTGTGAAATGTAGCCTTAAAAATGAAAAATGGTCTTGAAAAATAATTTTTCTTTTGCTTGAAGAGGAAAACCTGTGCTACAGACAATCGAAAACTGAAATTTGGCGCTTGTTTTAACTTAAGTGTCAAGGTTCTCGAGAACATGAATGAAATTATATCTTTCCTTCCCCACTCGCAACATTACTTTGCCCACACGAAAGCAGTCCATAGTATGATGCACTTGCCACTTTGGGGCGAATGCTGCCCCATAAAATTGCATTGGAAATTAAAACAAAGTAAACACATCAGTAAAGAATCTGAAAGTATGGTAAAAATATGCAATTAAATGAATTGGGGACAGTAATTGGTCCAATAAAAAGATTTGTGGTCCACCTCACCCTAATTTTTTTAAAACTTTAATATTTTATTTAGTGTTGGTTGAAAAATGATTTGTTGTGTAAAGTAGTTTTTTTAGCGTTGGATTCATTTAATGTCAGAAAATGGAAAGATTTGAAAGTGCAATTTTGCTGAACTGTTTATTTTCTAAATTAAAAAAAATCAACAATTGCTAAAATTTTGTTTCCTGATTAATATTATTTTCTTGCTCTTTTATCCATTCCGTCAATGAGCACTTACTAAAACAAATTAGTGAGATTCAACTCAAAATTGATTCCTGTGGGCCTCGATAGCCCGGTTGGAAGAGTAACGGATTAGCAGCCGGAGGGGTGTGAGTTCGAAACTAGATCCAACGAAAGACCACCGCGTTTGTGGGGGCTGGTGCACGTTAAATCTGGCCTCAAAGGTGTAATTCTGGCCTTGGCGAGGTTTGGAAGTTTGAAGAGGGGTGGTCAGCTCAGATAGGGACTCAACTCCATCGTGGGATACTTACTCTACTAAGAATTTGCGGTGAATTCCCAGAACGTGTAAGATGACAAGATGAGGACGAGGAATAATTCCTTTTGTGATGCAATGCAGAAATTTTGAATTATTAAGGGGACACAGTACCCTAAAAATGACTAAAATGTCGAAATTTTTTTATTATCTTACATTAATTATAGAACTTTCAAGAATATATATGCAAAATTTTATAGCTGTAGCTGCAATGTTTAGCGAGTTATGAATTTTGTCAGCATCTGATGTATACACTGTCGAGTGAGCCTCAACCTTTTCGAGTTATTTAATTTCACGAGACTTTCTAATGCTTGCCTTTTCGGTTTGAAGTGAAGTGAATTGCTATACACGTGTTTATTCACGAGAAATTGTTATACTGCCCAATTCTGCTTGTTTTTATATTTCAATTCTTGTGAGATCAGTGGTGTTTCTACCAGGCAGCTTTAGCTCGTGGGGATACACCACGCTCTCATGTATATATAATAAGAACACCATTCAACGAGAGCCATTTGGCCAAAATTATGCCAATATCAGACTTGCCTCGAATGAGCTCCTAGAGCGTTGTGTGAGATGCATCACATAAAATGCAATGAAAGCCTTCATAGCATTATTTGGAGCAATTGTTCCAAAGAAACGTCAGCCACTCTACGCCGACTCAGCACTGCGGTATCTGATGCAATATCAGAATTTAATGTTGGCACATTTAAATCGATGGAAAATTTGCAAAAAGAAAGCGGACTCCGTTTAAACAAGCAGTCTAGAACTTTAGCTGCTTTTCGAGATTATCGTAGGATTTATCAGAGGAAGAGAAGACTGGTAGTTACACGCAATTGTAAGGAAAAAAATTGCGCTAGGCAAAAAACGCCGAAATGCCTTATTAATGAAAAAGGAAGGCATTACCTATCAGGCTGGTGGTTTTTGAAGATTTATAATGTCATTAACATTCTTTATAACAGTATCAACTCTTCCCTAATTTTTAAAATAGAAAAAATTCAAAAAATCAATTTTTGCTTATTATTAGGTCATTTTTTTTTCTTATGATTTAAACATGTTTATTTACCAATATAATTAGAAATTATAATGGATTTTACTTTAAAATAACTTACGACTTGTACAATAATATTTATATCAACTGCCATTTGAAACTTTAAAGTGCTTTGTCTCAGCTTTTTATTTTTCATGACTACAGTGTATTTAAAATGCTAAGGCGTTTTTGCTAATTGATGTAATGTAGAGTTTTGAAACTTTTTGTGGTTGTCCACTATGCTATATTTAATAATTTTGTGAAAGGAATAAGAATTTGGAAGAATAGTTATTTTTTCAAATATTGATGAAATCAACTGACTGTTTTTTGCTGTTTTTCAGTGTTTGTTCCAAAGTAACTGTAAAAGAGTAAATAACAGTGATACACTCAAAATCCCATGCATAAAATTGTAGGGAACACTTCATGGAAAGTCAGTAAAAAAATATTTGAAAAAAAATTAAAATTTGACGGAGTAGGAATTTTAAAATATTGAAATATTTTTTAGTTATTGGGGGGGGGGGGGTAAATGTAAAAATGATTTCTTTCATTTGTAATGTATATTTAAGGTGTATTGGAACAAGGTACACAAAAATATTTTGTTGTAAATATGAAAACAAAAAAATGTTCAAAGGGTACTGTGTCCCCTTAAATGCAGGCGCTGGCTCTAAATGAATTTTTCTGTCTGGGTTTTAGAGGCAGACTGAATTGAAGTATGAATATTTTTAAGTGAAAAGAGATTGTAACGAAAAGGCAGTTTTGCTCATAAAAGACGACTGAATTTAAACGGAATGTTTCCCTTCGGGATGTATTCCTGACCGTGGCCAATAGCCCGTTGTCTTGCTCCAGTGCGACGTAAATTCAACTACCTCCCTTAATTCTTTAAGATAGGTCGTTTACAGTTTCTATCTATCGAACAATCGTCTATATCGTTCTTAGCTTGTCCTCTGAATTTGAAATTTGCGGAGGAAATATCGATCTGTTTCTCTTGGATTTGGAATTCAAAGGCGGCTCGTTTCGAGCAGTCTGTCTAAACTGAAGTGGTCGAGAGATTTCGGCGTCGCGAAGTGCGGACCGAGAAGGAATTTCTCTTTTTAAAACTATTCTACCCGATTTAGTGTTAGTTCAACCCTCTGAGACGCGAGATTTCCTAGAAATGCAGTTTGCTTTCCCCCACAACATGGCGAGTAAACAAGTACATTTATCGGTTGAAAGAATCATAGTAAGGATTGTGTTGGTCAAAAAGGTTGAAGCCGCAAACTGCGGATCGGATATATGCGTGTGAACCCCTCAGGGGGTTAACGTAAATTTAAACGTAAATTAACGAGCTTTACGTAATTTTAAAAAAAGATTAGATGTGATGCATAATTTGTATTCTTTTGCTTTAGCGATATGTCGAGGGGTACTGGAGCTCAGCGTCTTAAAAGAATGTGATTCCATTTTCACACCCCTCGACAACATACCGCCAATCGTCCATCCCGCTGATTGTACCCTCCTGGTGGGCTGCAGTAGCCCGGTTGGAAGAGTAACGGGCAAGCAACCGGAGGGTTGCGAGTTCTAAACTCCGTCCTGCCGAAGAACGTCGTGTACACGGGGAATGGTGCACGTTAAATCTGGCGTGGCCTCAAATGACCTCAAGCTGGTTTAGTGTGGAAGTTTGGAGAGTAGCGTGTCAGCTCAGGTTTGACCTCGTCATCTGACCCTGGTTCAAAATTACGAGGCGTTCTTTCTATTCATCCCGGACCGTCGAGTGTGCGGGCTCCATTCAATTAAGGCCGACCCCATGCGAGTCGAAGAGAAGTTTTATTTTTGATTGGTTTCAATCTCGCTTTTTCTCTGTCTAGCTAGGACCTGGGATAATGAGTTCTAGCTGGTATAGGGATCATAGCGCTTGTCTGCCAGCCAGTAGGTCGCTGGTACGAATCCCGGTTTTGTAAGATCATGGATGCTAATGATTGACCTTGTTAGGAGTAGCGATGGCTCCACCATTGTGAAGGGTGCTCCTTTACAAGTAACATTTTGTCCCTTATTGTGCCGAGTCGTTAGTAATCGGGGAGATAATTTCTCATGCCGGAGAAAAATATCAAACGCACCCAATTTTATATAAAGAAATTCACCGATGGTTGAACTCGTAGCTTCCCAACTTCTCGCAATACGTTGAGTAGCCGCATAAGTAAAAACAAATTTTTTTGCTTCAAGGAGTGATTTGAAACACAATAATGGAAATAGTACCAGGCTCTCGCTAATAATTTTTGGTGAGATTGTTTTACGGCTTGGCTATGGAGAGCTGGTCCAGATGTGACAGGTGTGATTACAGCTTATTACTGGTAGGGCAGTCCCCTGAAGTAAGTATACACTTGGGGACCCCTAGAGCGAAACTCATCACCTCTTCTCAAAAACATTTTATTTTCAGAGAAAGAACACCCTTGATCAAACACATATTCAGAAAATAATTCGATGATCCAGTCTTTCTCTCGTTTCCCTAAACGCCGTAGGGTCGCTGTAGTCCTGTTTACTAACCGGAGGGTTGCGAGTTCGAAGCTGGATCCAACCAAAGGACCGGCATGTGCACGGGGGCTGGTGCACGTTAAATCTGTCGTGTCGCCAAATGTCCTCACTTTAGTGTGTATTGGAAGTTTGGAGAGTAGGGTGCCGGGTCAGGTGTTGGCCTCGTCATCCAACCGTTGATCGAAATTACAAGGTCTTGTCCTCGGGTCGTTCCCTTTTGGATTGATCCCGGACCGTCGCCAATAGCCCAGTAGCCACCACTGCTCCAGTGTGACTTTAATTAACTGCATACCTCTCCAAAACGCGTTATGTAAAATGAGCATTGCGTTTAATAATTTTTTCGACTGTTTTCAGTGACGACGCATTGAGACGTGGAGACCGTTCTATGCGAATTGAAAACAATTAGGAACAAACCAGAATTATTCTAGCTTCACATAGTCTAAAGCAGATAATTCACAAAACCCCAACGTCGTTTCGGGAAGGATTCGAGCACGCGGCTTCCCCTCAAAACACCCTTGATGAGTGCTTTTTGACTATTCTGATGTAGAAATATGCAGATTCAAAAGTATTTTATTACCTTCTCACGAACGTACAAAACCCGAATAAGTTCAAAATTATTAATATTGAAAAAAATTATCGCTGGGCTTTTTTTTATTTAAAGTTGAAGAAAAACGGCGCCAGTCTTTCGGCCGCCCCTATTAATCTGATCACGTTTAAGTGCTCGCCCAGCACACCTCTCAGAAGAGGGTCGTCAGCGAACTGCTCTGGAGAAGTCTTTCTCATTCTCTCAGAACTCTTCGGTGGAAAAGGGCCTCGGTAGCCCATTTGAAGAGTAACGGATTAGCAACCGGAGGGTTGCGAGTTGGAATCCAACCAAAGATCGTCGTGTACAAAGGGGGCTGGTGCACGTTAAATCTGCCGTGGCCTCGAAGTCCTCACGTTGGCGTGGTGTGAATGTTTGGAGAGTGGGGTGCCAGCTCAGGTGTTGCCTCGTCATCTGACCGTGGTTCAAAATTACGTGGTGGTCATCCTCATCTTTCCCTTCGGGTTTGATCCCGGACCGTCGCCAATAGCACGTTGTTTTGCTCCAGTGCGATGTTAATTAAAATACCTATCTGCAGTGGAAGAAACCAAGACGGAAGAACATGAGGAATGACAAATATCACGAGGTGGTTCTGTGATTACTGATTAGTTCCCTCGATGCATTCTAAGTATACGAAATGCACTTAACCCTCCTGGTGGTTTGTCTTCGAGACGAAAACTGCCTTTTAGTGTCCAGTCTCTTATTTTGAAAAATCCTGTTCCAAACTCACCAGTTCTCAGCAAGGGACAATTTGTTTTGCCTACGTTGATCATCATTTCCCTTGGAGTAATAGGGATGTTTTCTCTATAAGATATCTCCTCCTAAGCAATATTGACCAGATATTGGACGAGATATCTCGTCGAATACTTGGAGGGTTAATTGTCATGATTATTGCATTGTCGAACGTAACCATGAAATGGTACATGTGTAAGAAACAATCGTGTTTTGTGAGTAAGTACTATGTAAAGTAAATTTGAAATTTACAAAATCTGAGGAAAGGTTTAGTTTGGCATGGAAGATTTTTTCAATTCCTCATTAGTTTTTGTTTCTGGAAGAAATATTTTGTTTCAACGGTTGAGAGAATTTCCCAATCTGTTCCCTGTTCTCTTTTCATTGGGAATTCCTATTCCTCTGCGGCAGTATTCCTCGGATAACTGCATAAGAAATTATTGTACAAATTTTCAATTGCATGTTTATTTTTTAATTTTAAAATTTAAATTTCTTGGAGAGATCAACGCCTCTTTCATATTAATTTGCACATTTTGTACTTTAGCCGATTGATTTTGTATCTCGGCAACTAAAATTGCTACTGAAGTAGGGTTTAAGAAAAGATATTTTTGCTTCTATTCAAAATTTATGCTATTTCACAAATGCTTTTGCTGTGACAGCCTTAAACACTGCGAAATTTGGCGCAATTGTGCCTTTTTTGGCTTCTTTTTTAACAAACGGCTAAAAATGATTTACATTGCATTGTCTGCGGAAAAGAAACAGAACTCGGTTGTCTAAAGCTAAGATAAAGAACTTTGTTGCTTTCTATCGAATCTTTGTATCCCAACTTATCAGTGTTAGGCGTAACTGTTATTGATAGCATAAAATTTGAAGAAATTTAGTGAATTATGTATCGTATTTCCCCGAGAATTAGAGCCCCTCCTCTTTCATTTTTACGAAGACTCGGTCAATTTCTTAGAAAATGTGCAGTAACACCGATACTGGCCTTGAATTCACAGATGTGCTTTTGTACAACCTCCCTCGTGCAACTTTCTGTGTTTCTCTTCTGTGCCAGTAAAAATTTCCTTCTGTGTACGTTTATTTATTTCTCCGAAAAAACGTCAGTTGGACAGAAATCTGGCCATTACGCCTTGAGAAATCCCAAACAACCCTCGTTTTCATGCATATCATATCTGAATCACATTTTAAGTGTTATAGTAAAACTAGTTTCCAAGTTCTGGTGAATGAAGCCCTTCACCGATTAGGATAGCAGGTTTTCTATCTACCGAAATAGTAAGGAGTCTTGCATGTAGATTGTGTTGAAGAAAGGGGAGGAGATTCGAGAAAATACGGAAACAATCACAGAAACATTCCTGTTATTAATTTTTCGGATTCATGAGACATCCAATAGGAGGTCGACATCTCCGGATCCAGATACATACGATGGCGATACTTAGGATGCTTTCCAGAATTGATGTTGAAGTCCCCTGGTTTGTGTTTCTACAGGCTCCAACTATAATTTCCATTGGGCGGCCTACATTTGGCCCTTTTCCAGTGTGCCCTGGAAGACGTCCTAGAAGAAAGGAAGACTCGTGGTTCATGTGGACTGACGATGGCTAGTGGTCGTTCTATGTTTATGACGCCTGAAAGCCTATTGTCATTGACAATTATAGGTAGTATACTTACATTCTCATTGCCTGATCGAACGTAACCATGAACGGTGTTCCCACTTCCCTTAAAAAGGCCGGACTTTTAATTATGGATTTTAAACGTCACTTGAATAGCCTTAAATATTTTCTATAAGTCCTTTCAAATTAAAAAAAAAAACGTCTTAGGTTTTACAAATGCTTTTGTTTAGCCTGCATTTAAAAACCAGTCATTTTATGATATTCGTCTAATTTTTCGCCATCAAAAATCGATGGCATACTATTTAGGTTAGCTAAAATTTGATGGTTTTGGAATTGGGTCCTTTGCACCCATACCTCGTTAAAGTTTTTTTACCTGTGCGGTCATGGCTTAATCTATTTCGATCTGTGAAATGTAAAAATTGCTTCTGTCGATCTGCTTTAAAAAAGAAAAATGGCCTTGAAAAGGACCTAATTTTCCTTGCTTGAAGAGAGGGAAATCTGATAAAGTAGAAAATGCTTTAATCGCAAACTTAAATTTGTCGCTTGTTATAACTTATAATGTCAGATGAGATAAAATCAGATGATTAAAGAAGATCAGTGATAAAATCAGATGACTACAACCTGTTTGCAAGAGTCCTATGGTATTAGTTTTACCTCTAGAGGCTCCCAATTTCGACATGGACCCAAGAGAGCACGAATGAAATTATATGCCCTTTCCGCACCCAGAATACATTACATTGCCCACACGAAAGCAGTCCATAGTATAATGCACTTGCCACTTTATTTGGGGCGAATGCTACCCCATAAAATAGCATTAGAAAGTTTTTTTATTTCAAATTATATCAATGGTAAGTTGAAACAAGAGGTAAACGCTTATCAGTAAAGGGTCTGAAAGTATGGTAAAAATATGCAATTAAAAGAATTACTTGGGGGACAGTAGTAATTGGTCCCATAAAAACTTCGAAGATTTGTGGTCCACCTCACCCTAATTTTTTTAAAACTAATATTTTCTTTAGTGTTCATTCAAAAATGTTTTATTGTGTTAAGTAGTGTATTTTAGCGTTTGATTAATTTAATATCAGAAAATGGAAGGTTTTAACGTGCAATTTTGCTAAGCTGTTTACTTAATAAATTTTTAAAAAATGTATAGCAATTTTTTCCTGATTAATAATTGCAAGAAATCGTTTGTATAAAAAACACATGTTCTTTGGAAGTGATGAATTGTTAACAATTAACCGAGTCCTATTTTTAAAATTTTTGAATCCCACTTATGTTGTGAGTAATGTAATATTGTACGCTCATTACAATCTCTGGTACTATGTTTTAAAAACTGATATGCAGTTTTTAAACTGAATTTTAGCTAAACATTCTTTTGACAGTTATGTAAACGGTTTCTTTAAAATGATCCAAATTAATTTATATTAAATTATGTTAGGGTGCGATTTTCTTCCTATACAACTCTAGTATTTGATAACATTTTACGGTATAAAAAATAAATTTCGCATATTTTGTTTCGGAATGCAAATAATTTCAGTGGGATCTCAGAAATTTAGTTTAATTGTTTAGTTTTAGGAATTAGTGTTCTATGAAGATATTTTAATTCAAGAATATATAAATGTTTGTTATTGTTTTTATTTTCTTGCCCTTTTATTCTTTCCTTCAAGGAGCACTTATAAAAAAATTTAGTGATATTCAAAATTGATTCCTGTGGGCCGTGATTGCTCGGTTGGAAGAGGATTAGCAGCCGGAGGGGTGTGAGTTCGAAACTCAATCCAACCAAAGACCATCGTGTTCGTGGGGGCTGGTGCACGTTAGACCTGGCCTCAAAGGTATAATTCTGGCCGTGGCGAGGTGTGGAAGTTTGAAGAGTGGGGTGCCATCTCAGGTATGGACTCGACTCCACCGTGGGAAACTACTAAGAATTTGCGGTAAAAACAATTCCCACAACATGTAAGATGACTATTTGAGGACGAGGAATAATTTCTTGTGATGCAAAGCAGAAAAGGCAATCTTGCTCATAAAAGACGACTGAATTTAAACGGAATGTTTCCCTTGGGATGTATTCCTGACCGTCGCCAATAGCCCGTTGTGTTGCTCCAGTGCGACGTAATTTCAACTACCTACCTTAATTCTTTAAGATAGGTCGTTTAGAGTATCGATTTATCGCACAATCGGCTATATCGTTCTTTGCTTGTCCTTTGAATTTGCGAGCAGCGGAGGAAATATCGATCTGTTTCTCTTGGATTTCGAATTCAAAGGCGGCTCGTTTCGAGCAGTCTGTCTAAACTGAAGTAGTCGAAAGATTTGGGCGTCTGGAAAGTGCGGACGAGAGGGAATTTCTTTCCAAAACTATTCTACCCGATTTAGTATGAGTTCAACCCTCTGAAGGTCGCGAGATTTCCTAGAAATGCAGTTAGCTTCTCCCACGTGGTTAAACAAGTACATTTATCGGTTGATAGAATCCTAGTGAGGATTGTGTTGGTCGAAAAGGTTAAAGCTACTCAGGAGGAGTCATGCAGAGAAGAGTGCAGGTGGCGGATCGGATATATGCGTGCGAACCAATCAGGGGGTTAACGTAATTTTAAACGAGCGTAATTTAAACTTAAATTAACGAGCTTTGTTTAAATTAAAAAAAGTCTAGATGTATTGCATAATTTGTATTCGTTTGCCTTAGCGATTTGTCGAGGATTACTGTACTTGAGCTCTGCGCCTTAAAAGAATGTGTTTCGTGTCACCTCCATTTTCACACCCCTCGCCAACATACCGCCAATCATTCATCCTGCTGTCCGTTTTGATTGTACCCTCCTGGTGGGCCACGGTAGCTCGGTCGGAAGAGTAAAGGGCTAGCAACCGGAGGGTTACTAGTTCGAATCCAACCAGACTCTCGTGAAGAAGGGGGCTGATACACGTTAAATTTGTAGTGCCTCAAAAGTCCTCACGTTGGCGGGGTGTGGAAGTTTTGGAGTGGGGCGCCAAATCGGGTGTTATCTCGTCATCTGACCGTGGTTCAAAATTACGTGTTGTCTTCGGATCTTTCCCTTGGGGGATTGATCCCGGACCGTCGCCTATAGCCCGTTGTGTTGCTCCAGTGCGACGTAAATTAAAAGTATCTGCCTGTGCCCTCCTGGTGGTTGTCTCGACGAAAAATCTCGTCATTTGCATAACTGACCTGATCTTGATCTCGTCATTAGTACAATTGCTCAGATGTTGAGGGAAGAGATATCTCGTCGAAACCACTTGGAGGGTCAAGGGGGCTATGTAGCAGAAAAGGAGGTGGAATTTTACCCCACCAGAACGGGGAGGTAACAAGGGGAGGACAAGACACCCCCCTCTGAGGTGGGGTATCTTGTCCCCTTGGGGTAAAATTCCTTTTTCTACACCAGAGCAAACCAAACAGACGCAATGTAACTATTGGTTTGTCAAAAAGTTCGTTCGGTTATTTAAACGCAATGAAAACTTTTCCTTTTTAAAACAAATTGTGACGATAAATGTGAGACGAAAGAAATCGTGGAGCTGGCAAGAAATATGAACCCCAGCCTTCATCACCCAAAGGGCAACTTCCAAAGGTTTGGAAGGGGATACTTGACGAGCTCCTTCCTCCAACGCTTCATTTCGACCAGTACTGCTCCCAATTAGATCAATTAAAAACCAACGTCCAGATAATCTTCTACCACGATAACGCATGTTTGGCAGAAACTTACAGCTTGTCCGGGAAGTCTTGAATCGTCCAGCCGTACTCGCCAGATCTTCGGATTTATATCGAGTCCGATCCTTACAATATTTCCCCAATGGAAAAGCATTCTATTGCAAGACTGCACCTGGAATAGTTCTTTACCCAGAACGAAAATAAATTGGGGAGGAGGGAGGGGTAATGAATTTTTACTGAAAGAAGGTAATGCAAAAAAGATTACGATACGTACTTATTTGTGACGATAAAAGTGTAATTTAAACACCGAACGAACTTTTTGGCAACCCAATAATATAGAGTAGATTAGTTAAAAGATGGCTGAAGCCAACCAGACACCCCTGGTAATAGTTTTGTGTATTGTTTTTGTGTGTCGTCCTTTTATGTGTGTGTCGTCCTTTTATGTGTGTGTCGTCCTTTTGTGTGTGTGTTGTCCTTTTGTCTGTGTGTCTTGTCCTTTTGTGTGTCTTGTCCTTTTGTGTGTCTTGTCCTTTTGTGTGTCTTGTCCTTTTGTGTGTCTTGTCCTTTTGTGTGTGTGTGTGTCTTCCTTTTGTGTGTGTGTGTGTCTTCCTTTTGTGTGTCTTCCTTTTGTGTGGTATTTCTTTCTGTCTGCTTCTCTTGTGTTGTCGTTCCTTTCTGCATGTCTGTCCCCTTACGCATGCGCATAGCTCGTTACTGCTCTATTCACGCGTCTTTTGTACGTATGTCACTGCTTTATGTGTGTCCATTCTTTGCACTTGTATGTTGCTATTATGCATGCCTCATTGTTTTGTGTACGTGCTATCCTTTTGGTCGTGGGAGTCGCCGTGACTCAATGGGTTTTCCATTGTGCTACCGACCTGCGAGTTGTAGGTACCGCAAGTTCGATTCCTCGCTGGCTGTATCTTCTGTACCAGCAAAGCTTTATCTTGTGTATGTTCATTTACTTGGCGACCCCAGGATGCCCAAGCGATCTTTCTCTAATTTTCTCTGCTCCATCCTTTTCACAATTACTTCACATTGTCTCGTGTTTCGCGCGCAGCTTGGCCAAATATGGCCCTTGCGCCATAAAATCCAATCCAACCTTCTTTGTGGTGTCATCGCTTCCCGCATATGTCGCCTTGTGCATTCTTTTGTGTGTGCGTCTTTGTTTCGTGCACTGCTTTGTGCATGTGTCATTGCTTTATGCATTACTTGCCCTTGTCTATCTGTTAGGCGCAGCTTGGCCAAATAGATTCCTTGCGCCATCAAACACAATGCAGTCAATCAGTGCTTTATGTATGTCACTTAGGTAGGTATTTTAATTTAAAGTCGCACTGGAGCAATGGCGACGGTCCGGGATCAATCCCCGAAGGGAAAGATCGAGGACAACTCCACGTAATGTTGAATCAGGGTCAGATGACGAGGTCACACCTGAGCTGGTACCCCACTCTCCAAACTTCGACAACGTGAGGACATTCACGCCACGATAGATTTAACATGCACCAGCCCCCTTTGTACACGACGGTCTTTGGACCTGGATGTTTTTTTTAATTTTCAGAATTAAAAGGATTTCAGTCATTTATTTTATTGATTTTCATAGACCAGTGCTTTTTCGAAAAACGTTTTTGAAGAATGTTTAGTGCAAAGATTCTGTCGCTGAGTCTTGTCACTTAAATTCGCTGTATTGGTAATATAACATTGGATGTTATGAAAAATCGTGGTGCCTACGGTAAAATCCTACAAGGGGCGGACGGCTACTTGTGAAGCAGTACTCACTGGTTGAGCCGTCACTACTAGCAGCAAAAATCTCCAGCATCCGTATTGACAAGACCAGATCGATTAAAAGGTCGCGGTTTGCTACTATTTTGTAACGTAGGCGACTAGGGGTACTTCTTTTGAAGCTCAACTCCTATTTCAAATTTGGAGGTGTCAAGAAAAGGGTGCTAGCTCAGGTGCTGTCGCGTCATTTAACCGTGATTCAAAACGACGAGGTGTTATCCTCGGCTCTTTCCATTCGGGATGGACCGTCGTTAAAATACCTACGTTCCTAAATTTAAATTAACAGCAACCATTTTGAAAAAGGATTGAAATCTTTGAAACACAAAATTTATTGAGTGACTAGTAAGGGAATAAGACATCGAGAAATCACTTTAGATTCGGAATCGGTTGTCATAGAAGCTCCTATCCCTTGTGCATACAAACTTATAGGCATTACCTATTGAAAGTGATGGACAGTTGGAAGAAGCAACGGATTAGAAACCTCTGGGTTGCGATTTCGAAGCTAGGTCCTGCCGAAGACCGTCGTGTACAAAGGGGGCTGGTGCACGTTAAATCTTTCGCGGTCTCAAATGTCCTCACATTGGCTTAGTATAGAAGTTTGGAGAGTAGGGTGCTATCTCAGGTGTGACCTCGACATCTGACCGTTCAAAATTACGAGGCATTGTCATTGGATCTTTCCGTTCGTTATTGATCCCTGACCGTGTTTAATAGCCCGTTGTGTTCCAGTGCGACCTACCTGCCTATTGAAGGCACTGCAAGGCTTCGATATTTGGCTCGTTTTCACCTGCCACTCCCGATGAATTTTAAGTTTGCGAACAGCAGGGAAATCTGTTTATTTAGATGGAGTTCAAAGGTCACCTGTTCCACTTGTACAGCCGTTTGACGGGGCTTTTCTGCAAGTCGTGTACACTGGTGCACGTTAAATCTGCCGTTGCCTCAAATGTCCTCACGTTGGCGTGGTGGGAGGAATCGAACCGCTCCGCCAATATCTCGTAGGTTCTTGTGTGTATGTCATACTAGACATTGAATTGAGTCTGAATGGGACAAATATGGCCCTTGTGCCATAAAACCTACTGACCGTCGCCATATCGTGTTTTTTTTCTATGTACCCGTTAAAACGCAATATATCGAAGGGTTACTGTGCATTGTAATTTGTTCTGCTATGAATGTTGTGCGATTTAAGCTGTATATATGGATGAAATAGGATGGATCTTTTGCAGCTTCTAAAGCTGGAATCGCCTAAAAAATTAAAATCGTTCAGGGTAATCCCCTTGCCAGCGACTTTTTTTCCTATTTTCTTGAATATTATGCATTATAATTTATGTTATTACCAA
The DNA here is from genome assembly GCA_933210815.1 of Meta bourneti. Taxonomy (NCBI): domain Eukaryota; kingdom Metazoa; phylum Arthropoda; class Arachnida; order Araneae; family Tetragnathidae; genus Meta; species Meta bourneti. The sequence continues at coordinate 22,157,411 of OW119931.1, forward strand.
TTTATGTTGTAGACATGGATGATAGAATAACAGAAGCCAATCATTACGGATTTCCTGTAATTTTTACGGATGTAAGTAGTAGTTGGATTAACGTCGCACTTGAGTAACACAACGAACTATTGGCAATTGTCCGGGATCAAACCCAAAGGGAAAGATCGAGGACAACACCACGTACTTTTGAATCACTATCAGATGACGAGGTCACACCTGAACTGACACACCACTCTCCAAACTTCCACACCACTCCAACGTGAGGACATTTGAGGCAACGGCAGATTTAAGTGCACCGGCCCCGTTTATTACACGACGGTCTTTGGTTGAATCCGGACGAGATATAGCTAGGATGGCACCTCGTCGTTTTGAACCTCGGTTTAATGAAGAGGTCACCCGAACTGGCACCCCACACTTACGAGCCACGCCAGCTTAAGAACATTTGGGGCCACAACAGGTTTAACTTACACCAGCTCCCACATACACGACGGTGTTTGGTTGGATCGATCTAGTTTCGAACTCACAACCCTCAGGTTACTAATCCTCTTTCCAACAGGGATACCGTTGCCTCGTAATTGTTATGCACGATGGAGAAATTACGGAAAATCCTACTTGTTGAATGGTCCAGCCAAACACCGTCGTGTACACGGTGGCTGGTGCACGTTAAATCTGTCGTGGCTTCAAATGTCTTCATGTTGGAGTGGTGTGGAGAGAGGGGTGCCAGCTCAGGTGTTCTCGTCATGACCATGGTTCAAAATGACGTCCTCGCATCTTTGTCTTCGGTATGGATGCCGGACCGTCGCCAATCGCCCGTTGTGGAGCTCCAGTGCGATGTTAATTAAAATACCTACCTTTTTAAGAGATCTTCGCGTCTATTTCAATACTTACAACTTTTGTGTTTTATCTGAGCATCTATTTCACTAGTGCTTTGGTGTGAGTTTTAAAAAGGAGGCCGATGTTTACTCACTGATCTGATTTCGGTGTTCGGATGGAAAACACTGAAACTGCTATAGGTAGGAAGTTGAAATTCATTACGGGACGGGAAACAATCCGAACTGCTAAGTTGTAACATCAGAAATTTCCATTCGCTTCTTTGCACACTGAACTCAAATAAGTTGCGAGTTCGAATCCAGCGAAAGACTCGTGTGCAAGGGGACTAATAATGTCCTCACTGTCTTTGTGTTAAGCTTGTAGATAACGCCAACAGCATAAAAGAGTGACGCGACTTGGCAGTTTTTAGTTTTATTCAAAACTTAACAAAGAACATATAGAATAACTCATGTCCAAAATTATCTTTACATGCGTAAAATCATGGATTTCTCAGAAACTGAACTATAATTTTATGAATTTGTGTGAAATGATACTTAACATCCTAACACATAAATACAAAGGAAAAAATTTAAGAGCACTGCATGATATAAAACTAGCATGAAACAATAAAAATGACAATGACAAGGAGAGTTCAGAGAAAAAGAATAACTCAGAAAAAAATTAAGGCTTATGAATTTAATATGGAATGTGATTTCCCCTGACGTGTGCACACATATCACGACGTGTTTTAATGCTGGCAATAATGTTAACCAGTTTGGGAATTAAGTTCCACTCCTCCAGCAATGCGGTCTTCAGGGCATTTATATCTCTAGGAGGAGGATGTCTCCGTGCAACTGCTTTTCCAAGGTAGTCCCATAAGTTCTCTATCGGGTTCAGATCAGGAGATTTTGCTGGCCACGGTATTCACTCAATGGCTCCACTTTCAAGGAATTCGTCAACGAGTTTGCTCGATGTGGACGAGCATTATCGTCCATAAATAAAAAGTCAGATCCATATGCACCTCTGAAAAGTTTTGCATAAGGTTCTAAGAACTCATCCCGATATCTCTGGCCGGTCACAGATCCGCTGTTGAAAACGTGTAGGGGCATACGTCCATCTATCGTTATTCCTCCCCATACCATCACACCGAAACGGTCACGTTCCATAATGTTCGAAGGAAGATTTCGCGTTCTTGATTCCCTCCAGATATATAAACATGTTTTGAATCGGATGTTAAACTAAACCTCGAATAATCAGTAAAGAGAACATGGGTCCATTGGTGTTCTCTCCAGTTCTGATGTTCTTTGCACCAATTAAAGCGATCCCTCTTTTGTTGTGAAGACATTTAAACACCCTTGACTTTCTGGCATAAAGCCTTTTTCATTAAGCCTTCTGTATACAGTTTGCCGTGATACAACAGTTCCTGTGCGGCTGCAACCTCAACCTAACTGCCGAGCAGTACGACGGGCAGTTATTGCCAGATATCGAACTTGAGAAGCAGTTGTTATTCGTTTACGACCTTATCCAGGCCTCCTTACAACAGTTCCAGAGTTCTGAAATTGTTTCCATAGCGTAGAGACGGTCTGTCTTGAAATATTCACACATCTCGCTGCTCCATGATTGTCTGCCCTGCTTCTAAACGGCCGATAATTCGCCACTTCACAGATTCTTCCACATGATCTTCGGACAAACCGTTTTGAGTCATTATTTACTGAAATCAAACGCTGTATTGCAGAAATTCACTCAGATATTCACTTTGCGCAAAGCGCTTGATTCACCTTCGGATGACGTAACGCCTTGATTTGCATATTAGAAACCGTTTGATCCCTTTTGATTAGATAATGCTAATTAGGCTTGTCTTTCACACATTCCCTGCAAAAATGGATTACAACGATTGGATATTTCATGGAATATCACTATTTTTGGGTATGTAAAGATAAATTTGGACATGAGTGTATAATGGGTATACCCAGTTTACAAAAAAAGGATAGTGGAAAAAATACCTATTGGACGCAAAACGTCCGATCGGATCAAAAACAGCATAAGTGAAAATGTTAACATGGTGGTAACCCATGTTGGCGAGCGATGGGCGCACAGGCGCCAACATCCCGCCCGCCCGGCCTTTCACAAAGTGCAAAGAATAATAACCACATTGTATAAAAAATGTTTAAGTACAGTTACAGTGAAAATACAATTTTCAATTAAACAAAAGTTATAAGAATTCAAACGCAGATTTTGATTTGAGAATTAAAATAATACTCATGTAATAATAATAGCGCTAATTTGGTGATGGGTCTTTTAAAAAGTCCTAACTTCGTTTTTACCATACACACTCTAATTTGACCATATTGGCCTGGAAAAACGTCTACAATACGACCCATCAACCAAGAGTTAGTAGGTTGATTATCCTCTTACAATCACAATGTTTCCAATAGCAAGATTTTTAGAAAACATCCATTTAGATCTTTATTGTAATTGGCTGATATAATCTGTCACCGTTTCCAAATATATTGAATCACCTTGCTTCGTTGCCACCTTTTTAGTAAATTGTCAGTGTAGGTTGTTAAATCAGTTTCAACAATTGGAACAATGGGTCGTCCAATCAGAAAATGACCAGGTGTTAATGTCTCCAAATCATTTGTATCAGTGGAAAGAGGAACTAATGGCCGCGAATTTAAAATTCCTTCTATTTTATTTGTTATATTCAAAAACTCCTCGTAGGTAAATATTAATTTTCCTATTTCGCGTTTCAAATGAAACTTAAAGGATTTCATACTAGCCTCCCAAAAAGAGCCCTTCAAAGTGAGGAGATTTGGGAGGTATGAATTTCCAATTTATTTTTTCAGAACCGAGATACTTCTCGAGCACTCCACGGAAAGGTCATGGAGTATCGAGAGTTTTTGATTTCGACAGTTTTATTGAAGATTTCCATGGCTCGATCGTCCTCAAAAAGTCGTGGGTCATCCCTGATTCCAAGTCGAAAAAACGATTCAAATTATTATTCAAAGGTTCAGAATCTTGAATGAGATAGCAGTGTTCATCATTAGGTGAATAACGTTCGTTCCCCGTACCAGATATTGATTTTAAATGTGTCATTCTTAAGAATTTGTAGCACCCATTGGGATGAAAGAACACAATCACGATGAAGGAACGAAAAAGTTAGGATCTTCTAATTTCACAAAGTCTGGCAGTTCCAAATCAGAAGTGTTTATTTCCGAAGACGGCGTAAACAGCTCGATCGGCGCTCTAAAAGTTCGATTTGCATTAGATATAAACGCACTCGTTTTATGAGTCAGACTATGAACTGATTGTTTAGACCACTCACTGAGGAACAAATTTAATTGTAGCCTCTGCTACTCTTTCAAAATACAAATAGTGCCTGCGCTATCAATAATTGACCTAATTCCATGCCTATCACCATACCGATCTTCGAAATAAATCATGCAAGTACATAAAAGCGATAGTTTTCTACTTTCATTTGAAATGAATATAACTTGTTTTTCATTTCTCAGCCTCAACGATCGATGTGTTTAGTTTCTCTGGCGTCGCAGATGTATCAACAACTTGGGATAGGCTGATCATTTTTTTTTTATTTTGCCAAAGTGTAATAACGTATGATGACACTTCGAACCAATCCTGCATTTGAACATAAGACAGGCATTTGGTTTTATGAACGTGTAAGCAGTTCACACAAATTTTGCTTTTTTTAGCATGATCAAACCTTTGTTTGGGATTCATTTTCAAAAAAACGGTACTTGAAGAGGGGATGAAATTGAATGAATGACTCCTAAGCACACAGAGCACTCGTTTATTTTTAATTTCGTCGTTCGACTGAATCATCAAAGCTTTTGCTTTAGGATAAGAATTGGAAATCCTTTTATTACTCAAAACTGAGGAAGGATTTTGATTTATGCTGGTTCAAAATAGATGCTCTTGTTTCCAGAAACGAAATTAAGCTTTCTAAGTCGGGAGGCTCGTGCAATTTCAAAGAAAATTCAAACTTTTCTCGTTTCCTTATCCAACTTTTGTAACAAAATGTTAACTAGCAAAGCATCAGATAACTTCTTGATTATAAACAAAATAATTTAAGTTTCGCAAATCCCCTGACGGACGATTCGCTTATATTCCATGGTTAAGAATTCCTAAAACGTGAGTGTCAATCATCACTCTTGTTCTCGAAACGTTCAGTCAATACAGTAAATAAGGAACTGAATGAGTCGTCTACAGACTAAGTTTTTGGCTTCACCCCTAAGGGAAGCGCGCAAATAAAACAGCTATTGTGAATCACTTAAAAACATAACTTTAATAAGTGAAAATCCTTCTTTAAGTTATTCCACTCTTCGTACTGACCAGAAAAGGTTGGGAGTGGAATCTCAGGCAAACGTATTTTCTATTTAGTTTCGACATCCACATTTTCATTTGAGACATTGAGTGAATGTCCAGTACTAGAACTAGAAGGTTTTATTAAAAATAATTTCTAACTCACCTCAGTTTCTCGTACTCTGACTGGTTCAAAATTCGTTGCCGATAGACCGTTGTTCCAGTGCGACGTTAATTAAATTACTTACCCTAAAAATATTTATTAAATTTGAATTATTTTACTGGTATATTTTCACCTACAAAATTCGAAGGACTTTATTTTGTATTTTTAAAAACTAACGTACAAATCATTTTGAAGAGTGCAGGAAGCATTACTTTCAGTAATATTAAAAATTTATTAATTCAGCTCATCTTTAAATTGTAAATACTTAAAATATCGTGTTATAGGGAATTTCTTTAACGGCATTATTTTAAATGAAATGCCAGGGGGTATTTCAATTAACGTCACACTGGAGCAACACAACGGGCTATTGGTGACGGTCCGGGATCAATCCCAAAGGGAAAGATCCGAGGAGGACAACACGTAATTTTGAACCACGGTCGGATGACGAGGCAACACCTGAGCTGGCACCCCACTCTCCAAACTTCCACGCCAACGTGAGGACGAGGCCACGGCAGATTTAACGTGCACCAGACCCCTTTGTACACGACGGTGTTTGGCTGGATTCGAACTCGCAACCCTTCGGTTGCAAGTCCGTTACTCTTCCAACCGGGCCACCGCGGCCCCCATGAAATGCCAGGATTGGATATGTCAAATAAGCTACTAAACACATGGATTTAAAATTTTTACCGTCAAGATAGTGCTAATGAGAAATTGGTATGACTTTCTACTTTGAAAAACTCAACTTAGAATGCCATGAAAGTTTGATGAAATAAAAAAGTGAGATTAAAGCACTCCATATCGGACCAAATAACAGTTAAAATCAATTAGTGCTTACATAATTAATCTTCATCGAGCATACAAATATCTTTAATTGTTAAGCTCTTTCAAAGAAATGTAATATTGAAAATGTTGATAAATGTGTGATTAAAATTTAATTTTTAGAATGATAGAGAATCGATCTCTTGAGAACAGTTAAAACAGTACTTTATAATCTGTTTCCTGATATTAAATATTTTCATGCACAGAATTTTAGTGAAAATGAAAAAGAAACCCTCTCGTCGCGTTAACGTTAGTTTTGTGGCAATTTAATGTTAATTTTCGCTCTAAAATTATTTGCATGATTGGTATGTTGGACACATTCAAATGACTTGCAAAAAAATTGGTGTTGCTTCTATTGGTCATTCGATACACATTGACTTTTATAGTTCCAGTTTACGTCGGCAGATGGCAGCACGAAATATAGTTTGATAAAACAATCCTAATTTAAATGGTCGTCATTCAGTGTTTCTTCGGTTCTCTAAATATCCCAAAAGATTTTTTCTGTAAAATGTATTTTGCTGAGTTATGAAGATTTTATTGGAGGGTTTTTAAACAATGTGTGCTCTCTAATTTCATCGATATAGCACCAACTATTTTATAATCAACTCAACCCTCTATTAGTGACTGAAAAATGGAAATAGGTAAATAATTTTTATGCGAAAGAAAATGGGATTTTATTAAAACTTGTTTCCTGAACAATTTTAAGTTTCGAGCTGCCTGTTCTGTTGCGGAAATGCGAATTTAACAATTGAGAAGGAATAGTATGAAAATGTGACGACATACTCGAAAGTAATATTAAAATTTAATATTGGAAAGATATCCACTGCTTGTCGCTAGAAGTAAAATTAAAAAAATGATTATGCATTATTAGCTGAAATACTATGTAAGAGATTGTATTGGAATTCAACTGAGAAAAGGATTTACGTAAAATTCAATTTAGTATACCCAATACTGGCTTCTATTCACATTTAAAGGTTATGGTTTCCATTCAGTTCGACAGATGGCAGCACCCCGAAAGTCGCCAATTGTACATAATTTTTATTGAAACTAGCAGATTTACCTGGCATTGCTCTTATTGAATTGGTCATTAATCGCTTCTCTTTCATAGGAAATAATTTTTTGACAGGTTTTTACTTTTTCATAGCTTCTACAATTTTACATTAATCGCACCCTGTTGTAAGATGTTTTAATAAAGTTTGGAGTGATTGTGAATGCCCCGTAAGTTCATTTCCCGTAGAAATGATTAACGTCCGGCAAATGGTCTTGCCCGCTTAGTTTTCCCATCAATATCCTTTAACTTATATTCGTGCACCAGTGAAGCAAATTAATTTGTCTTAAAAATTCCATTCAGCGTCACGTGGAATAACAAAACTTGTTTAAAAATATCAGATAGCAAAGTCAATCGATTAGAATTTTTCAAAAACAAAGTCGATTTTACTGCCTTTGTACAAAAAAATCGCTGCTTTCATGTTTCAAATGTATCTTAGTTACATAAAAACAGCTTCAACTTTCAAAGTAAGGAATCTCAACCTATACTATTAAGACAAAACATTTCAATTTTTTCTAGTTTTTAAATACTTCCTAATTGATATTCCAAGATCTGTAAAATCTAATTTAAAAATTCACTTTACTCCGATAGGCATTTATTTTTAAATCGAATTTACATTTTTTTCAATTGACATTTGTTTTTTTGTATGTCATTTACGCACCTAATTACAATGATAGGTGTAATTACTTGACTATGGAGTACAGCTTTCAATAATATCCAATGAAACATGAAAAAGAAATGTACGTTTAATCGTAATGAAAATGTATCAAAATTTAGAAATATCTTAGAACTACGTATATGGATAACCTATCAAATTTTAAAATTTGATTTTAACTACCGATCATTTTGAAATAAGTTGCACCTTACTTAAAAAGGTTTTATTAATTTTTATGAAACAATTCTACAAACTATTACGTATTCAACACTGATCATTTTTACATGTAAAATACATTACAAACGTATTCACTAAATGAATTATTTTTAGAGCCTACTCCAAAAATGAACCCCGATTTAATTAGAAAATTAACAAACAAGTTTTTATGATAACGAAAATAAAAAACTCGGATGAATGTAAATCCGGATTTGGGTTCTAATATATTTTTAAAATCATGCACGATGCTGGGCATAATCCATTTTACAATCGTAAGAAATTTTTTTTAATAAAATTAAATTAAAAACGTGCCCAAAATGAGAGATTTTTAAGAGCCTATACTCCGAAAATTCGCTCTGATATTAAAAAATTAACAAACAAAAATTTATTTTTGAAAATTAAAATAAATAGAAAAAAACTAGATGCAAATGGATTGCAAAACTATGTAGGTACTAATATAATGAAAAATAATGCAGAGGCGTGCGATTATCACTTTCCAAAGAAATGTAATAATTTTCACAAAATGAAATACAGTTTTTGAAAAACAAGAACATGTTTTGTGTGCATACATTACTTATTCTGTGTGCATTATTAAGATTCTCCTGCAAGAAGGTAAGATTTCAATAATTTGTCTGAAATCGAAAAGCTTCCCGTAATATTTTGTGGTTAGATTGCTAGAGAATGAATGTGCCAGTTGAAGAACGTGCAATTGTAATTTGGACTGATGTTATCAAATTTATTAGGAGAGTAGAAAAGGGTAAATAAAGTAAATTGCAAGTTTTTTCTGACAGTACGAGACGCTACAAAGGATGAGTTAATTCTGGCAAGGTTTAATTTATTCTTAGCTGTGGCAAAATTATTGCAACCATTCCTTGAATTTTATCAAAACGATAAATCATTGTTGCCTTTTTGGAGATGACGTGTTAAAGCTTGTAAAGCAATGTGTGGAATACTTTAATCTTCTAAAACCAGAAGAAAAAGTTAATATAAGTACCATTCAGAAGCTTTCCAAATTTGATTTTTCTGACTAATTGTTATTCTCCTGTGGGCAAAATCAATATAGGGTTCATTGGGGAAAGAATAGTAAAGGAGAAAAAAAAATAACGCCTTGCGCTGCCTTTGATTTGCGGCGTGACTGCCGAAGTTTTGTTATACAAATGCTACGTCTCGTGGCTAAATCTCCTGCAGCATATTTGCTTGTTCGAAATGCTTCATGTCTTGATCCTAGACGTATGATTAAAGATCAGACCAAGTGCATGAACCCATGAAGCTTGTACTATCGTACTTTACTCGTAAAAAAGATTGTGATATATTACTTCAATTCAAAGATTTTATTGAAAGCACCGTTTTCAAATCCGCTTCATTGTTTCAGAATTTTGAACCAAAAACAATGTGTTCAGATGGTTTTTTAAATGACTTTCTTAGTATAGATAATGATCTTATCTCATGGCAAGGCTTCTGTGGAATGGATTTAATATCAACAAATCCTTAGGAGTTGAAAATTTAAAAGGAGACTCCTATATTAGACTTATTTGTGAAAATGCTAATGATATTCCAAATTAGTAATTACTAAAGAAATGAGAAAATTTGTTTCTTCAAAAGGGCAGAATGTTTGCATTTAAAAAGAGCGAAGATAAATTTAGAAAGTAAAAGAAAACTTGAGCTACAAGAACTTAATTCCTTAAAATCAAAGAATTTGTCTTGGGGTGACGTAATGAGAATGGAAAAGTCAGCTGAAGAACTGGCTAATGAGGCAGAAGCTTCTGAGGACTTCTCTTAGTTCGAACTCAACTTTCCGGTTGCTAATCCGTACGCTAATGCTCTTCCCACCGCGGTACAGCGGCCCGATGTGTAAACGCTAGAAATAACGAAAATTGACTAGAATATCGATACTTTTTGTTTTAATTCAACATTTTTCGAACGCCTTAGCTCTCAAACGATACCAAGGTGTTCTAAATCGAAATAGTTTTCGAGTTAGGAGGGTTTTCGTTAGGTAACTGCCATCCTATATAAACACGCTTCGAAAACTTCAAACTTAATTTCTGAAGAACTGTTTTTGGAATATAATGCTTTGATGCAAACAGTGATAACTCCACAATGTGAATGGATGTATTATAATTATGTTTGTATCATGATCTATATAATATAGTGGATGTTTTGACTCAAAGTTTTGATTTATAGTTGTCAAATTTTCAGAAAAAAATCTTGACTTGGTGAAATAAAATGTATAAAAAAAAACCTTCCTAGCAACTTGAGTCAAAATATGAAGAATAATATAGGAAAAATTTCCAATAGGAATTGTCTTTCTGAACGCAAAATTTGAGATATCACTTCAAAAAACATGCTAATATCTAAATTAGATAATTAATGACTAGATTCATCTGAATTTTTCAAACTGAAATGAGTTTAGGTACAAATGACTTATTAAACAAATTGGATTTTTAAAGTCAAAATTTTAAATTAAATACATGTGTACACCTTACATACCATCCAAGAGCGCCTCTGAAAAATTCCATAACCTATAGTTAACATTAACCCACCATTTATAGAACTACCTAAATCCAAACACGACCCAATGGCCCGCTTTGTTGCTCCAGTGCGACGTTAATTAACTACCTACCCAAACACGACCCACCACCGAAAAAGGAAATCAGCTGACAAGCGAAAATTCCGAAAAACGGTTCCTCCGAACGTTTCGGCGAAAGAGTGAGCGCGAGTATCCGTCGGGAGGGATGAACAGGGGAAGGTCAAAACTTCCCCTCCGGTTTCTTTGGCAACCATTGCGTCTGCCTCCCTTTCCCAACTAGACCATCTGCACCCTCCAGAAAATCTTTTTTCTAGAACATTGCGCGTTATCGCTCGAAGTGGCGAAGAGAGGCTCCAACATCCCGCCCAAGCGTAGAATGTTTACATTCAACACTACATTTTTCTAAACAATGGTTATAACTTCAATTAAACAACTGCTGCACCATATGCGGATGTAGATGCGTCTGCAAACCCATTTATCGTTATACTGCCATCATTGGAAAAGTGTCTTGGAATGGCTAAGATTTTCTAAACCAGGAAGTTCAGATGCGAATTCCTGCCACTTAATGACCTCAGGAAGGGGCATCCAGTTCAAGGTGTTGGCCTCGTCATCTGACCGAGATTCGTGATTCAAAATTACCGAGGCATCGTCTTTGGATTGACCGTCAAGAGGTGCAGGTTCCATTCAGTTAAGGCTGACCCCCTGCGAGTCGAAGAGAAGTGTTATTTTTGATTGGTTTCAATCGCTTATTCTATGTCTAGCTAGGACCTGGTATGAGGATCATAGCACTTGTCTGCCAGCCAGTAGATCGCTGGTTCGAATCCCGGTTTGTAAGATCATGGACGCTAATGATTGTCCTTGTTATAGGAGTAGCGATGGCTCAATTATTTGAAGGGTGCACCTTTACAAGTAACATTTTGTCCCTTATTCTGCCGAGTGGTTAGCAATGGCGGGAAAAATTTCTCATGCCGGAAAAAAAAATATCAAACGCACACTTTTATATAAAGAAATTCACCGATGGTTGCTGGCATCCCAACTTCTCGCAATAAGTTAAGTAGGATCACCAGTAAAAGCAATTTTTTTTTTCTTAAAGGGGTGATTTGAAACACAATAATGGAAATAGGATCTCACTGATAATTTTTGGTGCGAGATTGTTTCACGGCATGGCTACGGAGAGAGCTGGTCCAAATGTGATTGCAGCTTATTACTGTCAGGGCAGTCCCTCATCAAACTCCCACCTCTTCTCAAAAACTGATTTTCTGAAAGAACGCCCTTAATCAGACATATTCATAAAATAATTTGATGGCCCAGTCTCGTTTCCCTAAGCGTCGTAGGGTCGCGGTAGCCCGGCTGGTAGAGTAGCAGATTAGCAACTGGAGCGTTGCGAGTTTGAAGCTGGATCCAACCAAAATATATATACAGGTAACCCCCATATAACACGGGAGTTATGTTCCAAAAAATTGCCGTGTTATGCGAATCCGTGTTATACGAAACAAAGCTAGTACGAAAAGGGGGGGTTAGATTCCAAAAATTAAAAAATATGCTATTATTTTCATAATTAAGATAAATATCTTTATTAAAATTTTCTTAAGAAGTAATACATATTAATATGAATTAAACAATGTTTTCTTCGTCATCACTAAGCACTATTAAACGAGGGTGTTTTCTTTTTTGCAAGATATCCTCATCCTCTGAGTGACAGCCACGAGATCAGTGATGTCATTTATTTTTTAAGTCCTTTATTTCTCAATTCCGTTTTCTCCCTCGCTCCAGTGACGCTCATTAATTATGCCAAGAATTTTCCAGAAAGTTACGTCATGCCATGCCATGTGTGTCCGTCTAACAAATTACAGATGAGCTAGTTTAAAAACAGCGAATCAGGAAGTCCAGCTCCCTTGATTGACAAGACCATCTCCCCTGATTTGCGACCCCCTGAAAAACTGATAAAAAGCGTGGAGAGGAAGAGTACGCCCTCTTGTTTTTCGCCTCAGTCCAACGACGTTGCAGTTTTGTGAGAAAGAAACGCGTTAAGCGTTCTTGCCATTTTTTTCTTTTTGATGACGAGCGGGGATCCCCGAGAAACGCCATGTCTCTTCTAAGCTAAGTTACTCTTTATTTAATTTATCTCGAGATAATATCCGCGCGTGTAGTTCTTAGGATATTCCCATGCTACATCGTTTAAATTAAACATTCATAATGCCGTCCTTTTCGCATCGTTGTTCCAATCATTCCATAAAAGCACCGTGTTATACGGGGGTTACCTGTATATATAGGCTGGTGCACATTAAATCTTTTTTAAATTTATTATTCGCACTTTTCTATGTACACTGGTTAAGAAGTTAGGGTGCATACTGTTAAATACGATTCCTTCAGAGCAAAGGAATGACACAGGCCATGTGGATCGCAAAAGAGAAAAAGCTAATTTATTGAAAACACAACACATATACACTGCTGGCCATCCAAATTGCAACACCAAGAAAGACGAGATATCACAACAAAATTTATTTTGTAGATAACATGTAGACCAAGTATCAAATGATTAAATTTATAGACTTCTGTGAAGTGTGGTTCCTGCCAAAATCAGTGGCCAGAGTAGCCGCCATTGTTGGAGATCACCGCTGCCACACGCCTCGGCATTGATTCAAAGAGACTTTGGATGTGTTCTTGGGGTACAGCAGACCAAGCAGCTTCCACACGTTGCCAAAGTTGATCTGGTGTGGCAGCTGGGGATGTATTCTGGGTCAATCGTTGAGCAACCATGGACCACATGTTTTCTATCGGCGAAAGATCCGGAGAGCGAGCTGGCCAGGGAAGCAATTCAATCTGGCGATTGACGAAGAACCCTTGGACAATGCGTGCCACGTGTGGTCGCGCATTATCCTGTTGAAATATGGCTGTGGGCAAGCCCTGAAGGTAAGGAAGGACAACTGGCTACAACACCTCGGAGATGTAGCGCTGGCTGTTTAAAGTACCGGCAATGCGTACTAGAGGAGTGCGAGAGTGATATCCAATACCGCCCCATACCATAATACCCGGTGCAGGACCAGTGTGGCGGTGCATAACGCAGCTGTTCAGCATCCTCTCTCCACGGTGTCTCCAGACTCGAATCCGACCATCGTGGTGTTGCAGACAGAAGCGTGACTCGTCAGTAAAGACAATTTCATTCCATTCTGCCGTCCACATCCTTCTTTCATCGCACCATTGGCGGCGGAAACGTCTGTGGTTCTGCGTCAAGGGTAGACGAAGCAATGGACGTCTTGCGGACAGACCACTCTGCTGTAAACGGCGTCGAATGGTACGCGCAGACACTGGATGATGCGGTACAGACTGAATGTGCTGTGCTATGGTTCGTGATGTGGCTGAGCGATCCGTCACTGCCATACGCACAATATGCCTGTCATCACGTGAAGTGGTGCACTGAGGTGGATGCGATCGAACACGTCGGTCCGTCGTACCCTCCTGCATCCAACGATCCCATATCCGCATTACAGTTGTTTGGTTTCGTCCAACACGACTACCGATTTCCCTGAAAGATAATCCACAATCTCGGTAGGCCACTATCCTTCCTCTGTCGAACTCGGATACTTGATCAAAAGATGATCGCTGTTTTCTACGAGGCATAATGGATCGTTTTTTTGAAAAAACCACAAGAAAAACACAATTGCCGTACTTGAAATCGTCGAAATCTCCAAGCCTTCAATAGCGCTTTGAAGTGGCGCCACAGGCGCGCGTGATGTGCGTCTGCGCTGAAATTCTAATCATTTGCATATCTCACCTCCGCTAATGCATGTTGTAAATTTCATATTATTTGCGTGCTTCCTTCAGGGTGTTGCATTTACGGTGGCCAGCAGTGTATATTTAAATAAAATGCATGCTAAAATATCCGAATAAGGATACTTAAATCAACCATAATTTGGTAGTTTTGTGGAATCTGGAATGTATATTGAGCATTGCGATTACTTAGATTCTTTTACCAGTATTGCTGAAAAAGCAATTACTTTCGTAAAATTATTTTTACGCAATTCTTGCCCTGATACTTCATTTATTTTAAATTTAATATTTTTTGGCGAAATATAAACGATTTTTAATTATTTTTGACACTATATTTTTCAATGAACGGGAAATAAACAGACACTCATAACAGAAACTTGTAACTACCTCACATAATGTTATATTCTAAAGCCTAAATTTAATTGTCAGAACAGTGGAAGAGAAATGATACGCTTAGGCAGATTGTGATCGATAGTGCAGCCTATAGGCTAAAAGCTGGATAATGCTTTAAGGCATTTTATACGAAGATGCGTTACGTCACTTCGTATAGCTTATGATCTCCACTGTCTTAAAGATATCATGCACCTACATCCAACTGTAAGTGAACTGCAAATGTATCGTGAACTGTGAATGCTTTGATATCTTCAGTAAAACAGACCCTTTTAAAAGTGCCAAATCGTGTGGTTATTTGTCGGGAGGTTAATCCTAATATCCCTTTTCTGCAGTAACCTATTATTACCAGGTAGGAAACGTGATTGTCTGCAGCACATTGTATTTCGCTTATTACCATGTTAATAGTAAAGGTGTATTACAGTCCATCGTAGTAAACCACTGATCTTTTGGAGCAGTGATAGTTACTGCTTGCTTAGAGAAATGTAAGCAGTAACTATCACTGCTCCAAAACAGACCATAGATGTCCCTTCAACTAATAATGCTCTAGTTTTCACAAAAGCACACAACAGCAACTTAATATCTACCATTACAGGATTTGATAGCACAATTGTCTTTGACTGAAGCCATAGGTTTGATGTGGGAACTAGGAGATTCATTGTGCCTGCACCAATTTAGACGCTATCCATGGAATAATCCCGCATTTCAAAATAATTGAGAATGTGTCCCGAGTTTTTTTCGTGTATACGTGGTAAACACTCTACGGTGGACACTCATCTAAATTTATCGTATCAAATTTGCCACACTGGTATCGTGTTCCGTTGAGGGTATTTTTTCAGGACTGAAACAAATTCTATTACAATTATAGGGGCTTTACTATTGAAAATTTATCAATGTATTTGATTGCATGTCACGCAAATATGAAAAAAAAATATTTTCGTTTGCATAAAGTTTCGTTTCGTTTTTTCATAAGCGACAAATGTTTGCTATATCATTAATTGTTGCTATTAGGCTGTAAATTGATCTGTGTTTAAACTAATCCTTAAATGGTAAGGCTGAAAGTGATAATGTTTTGTTAATTATAAAAAAAGGGCCGGACATAAAAATTTATTTATTGACACACAATCTAATAGAGGATTCTAATCGGTCCTCCGTTGCAGATTTGGGATCCAAATTTTTATTCGGTTAGCAACGTCAGTACTGCTATTTGGCTTAGTCTTGCTCTATATCGAAAAAAGGCCTAAATGTTATTCATTCTGGATCTGTTTTTAAACACGTTTAGTTATTATTAGTTAATTATCAAATTAAAATCATACAATTGATTACCATTCCACTATATCTCTGTGACAAATTGCAAACATTACAATGTTATTTACAAAAACCGAGTATGTAAGATTTAAACCTTGTATTTTTAAAACCTACATTCTAAAATGTTTGAAAAAAAAACCCATATATATTAGGCCTATAAAACCTCAAGATATGCTATAAATTTGGAGTTGAAACTCTTAAAATATTTAGATCAAATTAATATTTTATGGTTCAGCCCCTTGTGTCCTTGTTAGCTTCAACTAGGCAGCCAGAACCACAAAAAATAAGTTAGCTCCTACTATTATTAAAGATACAAGGAATAAACAAATATTTATTATGGTGTTCCATTTTTTCTCTATTTGCCTGCGTATAGTATGTTTTTCATGTTTTATCCTCACATTTTTAAATTGTTTACTTCAGTGAGAATTTTTATTTTTATAATTAGCATGCCAATCACATGTAATGATATTTTGTTGCCGAATAAATAGAGAATGCTTGTGTTGATTAAATTATATATAAATGAGTTTTATAAAAGTAAATATACAATAACGCGACGATTTTGAAATAAGCGATACTTCATCTGAGTTTTGTAAATTTTCATCTCATGGTAATGACAGTTTTTTCACTTAAAACTCAACATAGTTTCGTCAGACAAAATCCTTAAATTTTTGGTTTCAAAGTAGTGTTTTCTTCTCGTGAACAAAGAAACCATCTTTCCTAATTTGAAGTTTTTTATTCACACAATCGTTACACACAAAAAAATTCGCGTTGTTGACATTTATTTCCAAACGAAAGCTTGATTTTTCACTCAATGAATTGTACCAAGTTGGTCATATGACCATTCAGTTCCGTTGTCTGTATATTTCGTTGACCACGAATTATTCATCGAGCGAAAATTAATGCACGAGCACGATATGCTTAGGGAACAGTAATTCAGTTAGGATTCAATATAATTCAAGAAAATAAGAGAAAGACGGAATCATGTTTCCTTTATTCCGCTGCTTGTGTTTCCAAGAGTTCCAATGAGGATTCCGTACGTAAGAAGAGTTCCGAAAATGTTAATTGTAAGCGATCTCTTGATATCGAACATCTTCCACAACGTCAGTTTTATGTCGTGCTTGCAGGATTTCTTCAGGAGACCCTTGATTTTCATGTAGCGAGATGGCATCACTCCTGGTAAGGACTTCAATTCCCTTCGGGCCTCTTCCATTCGCTCGGTTGCATTTGATGCAGACAGTATCAAAGGAATCAAAAGGGCCAGACTGAAGATAATTATCAGGGTGTATTGAATTATGCTTCTATAGTTCAAATCTTCACAAAATGCGAATCTGTAGACCGACCAGAACATAAGGTTAACAAAACCGTGAAGAATGCTGGCTTGGACAAAGCGTCGTCCAAGGTATTCATTGCCAAAGTAGCGTCAAAATGAACTAACATCAGGTTTTTGTAATTCCGTTCTATATTTTTTCACGATTAGAAATTTTGCCGTAGAACTGATAATTTCACATATAAAACTGTAATACAAAATGAAAGAGAAATAGAGGAAACTCATGTGTGTTAATAACAAAGTATTGGTGACACCAATAAATTTAATAATGCTTCCAATCGGCACATAAAAAGTATTAAAAATTACAGTGGAATTAGAGATAGTGTATTTTCTATTATTAGCTTCCAGAAAAAAATAAAAATTGTAGCTTACCCCGATAGTAAATGCGAATATGAAAATGACGTAAATCCATACAAGACGAATTTTCAAATTAAATTCACGAATTTTAGTATTATTGAAAAGTGTTGTTAACTGTTTATTTAACAAATAACGCTTCTGTCGAGAGTGAAGCAAAGAAATGAATGTCGCAAAGGCAAGAATATGTGCGACTAAAATAATCACCTCTATTTTAATGTCGTAGTGAAGCATCGCCTTCAAATATTCAAGAAGATTCGCCAATATGTATAAAGCTATAGTGATGTACTTTGGAATTTTTGTTATTATGTAAGAGAATCTACTTTGCATTGCCGGCACATCTCGATTCACTGAAACTTCCAATCCAGTTACATGTAGCAACAGTGAAATGGGACGAAGTGCCTTTTGAATAGGATTTTCAACTGCACCATCTGCACTGGCGTTGCCCTTCGTTGTCATGCTCTCCGATGTTGGACTGAAAGGTTCAACGTATGTATATTTTTTGAACAATGTTTGCATATTTCCTTTTTTCTTATCAGAAATGTATTTCTAATCAGAAATGTATCAATATCTGTCCAAGGTTTACCAAGTTTTCGGTTGGAACAGTCTTTTTTGTCACCCTAGGTTGATTTGAAATGTGGCTTCTTTCGAAGTACAGTTTTGTGTGACGTAGAATCTGCTCAAGTGAAAAGTTGAAAATTTATATCAAATCGGTCTGACATCATTTTTGCTAGTTTCAATATTATTGAACCATCTGTCATTGTATTTAAAATGACAAGTTAACTAAACCGATATATTTTGTGCATGTACCCGCAGCATAGTAAAGCTCTATGTTTTGTGAGACTGTTTTCCCAAGAATCTAATCAAAATACTTATCCTGCTAACTATTAACATTTCTATATTTATGAAATTCATTTTCTCAGCTCATATTTTTCATTTCTTTGTCAAAGACAACGCAATGGTTTTACGAGTACGGTTCAGACAACCTAATGTTTAGAAACAAACTCTTTTAGATATATAATATATCTTTTAGATATATAAAATATTTAGATGGCTAAAAAAATAAAGTGTGTTATATGGATTGGATTGATATTTTTGACTATGGAATGGAAAGATAATATTTTCAGTGTGCTTCAAGTATCACGCGAAGATCCAATCAGTAGTCTTTCCAGCAAGTCTTTGACATCAACACAAGAATGATTCCCCCAATTTGAGTAGCAGTAAAATTATTTATATCATGAAACAGTTGAGATGACAAAAAACTTTAAAATATTGCAGTGCCTTAACACGTGATAAATCTTGGTCACACTTGTCTTTTCTATGAAATTGTTATCACAGATAATTCAGATTTCCTATCAAAAAATTGCTTCAGTAGAAAACTAAGACTTTCTTTCAAAGAAATTTTTTTCATAGAAATTTATTATACACTTCTGGCCACCCAAATTGCAACACCAAGAAAGACAAGAGATATCACAACAAAATTTATTTTGTAGATAACATGTTGACCAAGTATCAAATGATTAAATTTATAGACTTCTGTGAAGTGTGGTTCCTGCCAAAATCAGTAGCCAGAGTAGCCGCCATTGTTGGAGATCACCGCTGCCACACGCCTCGGCATTGATTCAAAGAGACTTTGGATGTGTTCTTGGGGTACAGCAGACCAAGCAGCTGCCACACGTTGCCAAAGTTGATCTGCTGTGGCAGCTGGGGATGTATTCTGGTCAATCGTTGAGCAACCATGGACCACATGTTTTCTATCGGCGAAAGATCCGGAGAGCGAGCTGGCCAGGGAAGCAATTCAATCTGGCGATTGACGAAGAACCCTTGGACAATGCGTGCCACGTGTGGTCGCGCATTATCCTGTTGAAATATGGCTGTGGGCAAACCCTGAAGGTAAGGAAGGACAACTGGCTACAACACCTCGGAGATGTAGCGCTGGCTGTTTAAAGTACCGGCAATGCGTACTAGAGGAGTGCGAGAGTGATATCCAATACCGCCCCATACCATAATACCCGGTGCAGGACCAGTGTGGCGGTGCATAACGCAGCTGTTCAGTATCCTCTCTCCACGGTGTCTCCAGACTCGAATCCGACCATCGTGGTGTTGCAGACAGAAGCGTGACACGTCAGTAAAGACAATTTCATTCCATTCTGCCGTCCACATCCTTCTTTCATCGCACCATTGGCGGCGGAAACGTCTGTGGTTCTGCGTCAAGGGTAGACGAAGCAATGGACGTCTTGCGGACAGACCACTCTGCTGTAAACGGCGTCGAATGGTACGCGCAGACACTGGATGATGCGGTACAGACTGAATGTGCTGTGCTATGGTTCGTGATGTGGCTGAGCGATCCGTCACTGCCATACGCACAATATGCTTGTCATCACGTGAAGTGGTGCACTGAGGTGGATGCGATCGAACACGTCGGTCCGTCGTACCCTCCTGCATCCAACGATCACATATCCGCATTACAGTTGTTTGGTTTCGTCCAACACGACTACCGATTTCCCTGAAAGATAATCCACAATCTCGGTAGGCCACTATCCTTCCTCTGTCGAACTCGGATACTTGATCAAAAGATGATCGCTGTTTTCTACGAAGCATAATTGATCGTTTTTTTGAAAAAACCACAAGAAAAACACAATTGCCGTACTTGAAATCGTCGAAATCTCCAAGCCTTAAATAGCGCTTTGAAGTGGCGCCACAGGCGCGCGTGATGTGCGTCTGCGCTGAAATTCTAATCATTTGCATATCTCACCTCCGCTAATGCATGTTGTAAATTTCATATTATTTGCATGCTTCCTTCAGGGTGTTGCATTTACGGTGGCCAGCAGTGTAGGATGTTAGGAAATGAACATTTTTGAAACGCTTCCCTAATCGAAATGGAAAATGGATCATACATAGAAACGGAAAAATATCCAAAAAATACATCTCACTCCTTTAACGATCCTCGAAACGTAAATACGGATAAAAAGATAAAATAATAGGGTCATTCCATGCGAATTCAACACTGCACTCAATCTTGATGTATCCATTTAACAAAACTTGGTGAGAAGGTACTATTTTGGTAGCTCACCAAAAATACAAGTTTTTGAAACAATTGTTTAATTTGTTAAAAAATATCACAAATTTAAAATTTGAATTTATGTGTATCTTTAAACTTTTGCAACTCTGCTTTTTTAATATCTTGCATCTGTAATGCTATTTTTCTTGTCAATTGAAAAGATCATAAAGATGGGCATAACCTTTATGTAACTTCTTGAAATATTGTCTTCCAAAAATTTAAAAATTTCAAATTAAAAATAATAAAATTTGGAAATTTTTTAAATTCTGAAACATTTAAACGATGTGAGTTAATATTAGCCTATAAAAATTTCACGTTAGAGCACAAAACACATTTTAAGATATTAATTTAAAACTTGAAAAAATGGCAAATTTGGGTCCCATTAGGGAATGAATTTCGTAAAATATCGAGTTAAACTTATGTTAGAAAGCTGAACTAAAGCTTGTTTTAAATCCCATAAAATAATCTTCCCAAATGATACTATAGATACCCAAATGATACTATACAATAGCTAGGACTTTTTATAGAAAGACTTCAGGTCAAGCCACGTATTTTTTACCTTGGATTTTTAAGAAAACTACATTTAAAAATGTTTGGAAAAATATAAACCATAAAATATTAATTATCTTTTAATTGTATTAGTGGATATTACTGGTATGCTAAATATGATCAGGCAGATTTTTTTGTTACCATATCAACCGAAATGGTTGTCACATTGCTTTAATTCTTGTACTTGGAAATACAAATAAATGTTTATAGATTTTCGAAAATTAATGTTCCCGCATAACTCTTTTTATTTGCTCTTTGATTTGGACCCATTTGCTGTTTTGCTATAATTAAAATTGAATATTCTACATATTTTATATTCAATTTTTTAAATCTAAATTTTGTAACTTAAAAAACATCTTCATTTATTAAAACCATTTGTAAATTATAAATGCAACCAGTGTGAGAGAGAACTTGCTTCTTCAATTTCAGTTGGTTGTTACTTAAATGAAAGGTTTTTGAAAATACAAAAGTTCTAAAACGAGCCATTTTGACTTATTGCATTTAAGATTGTTGATATACAACGACTCCGAAATTGTGTATTCACCCCATGAAGTGATTTCTTTAGAAACTTAAAACTATGTAATAAACAATGATTTGCACTTAATTTTTATAGGAATCGTAAAGCATACGTTTAGAAGCATTTTAGGCTAAAAATAATTCTACATATGCTAAAATATTTTTAAAAGTAGGTTTCAAATGTGAAATACATCCAAAATGTTAGTTCACAAAATGTATACAAACAGCCTATTTCGCACACGAACACAATAAATGCGTAAAATAAAAGTTTTGTTGCACATGTTTTTGCATGTAGAATAGCTTGTATTCTAAGGGAATTGAATTATAATGAATGTCCAGCAGAACATCCATTTCGCTGCAGCGGTTCATTCCTGGGGATGCTTTAATTTCACTTCGGGTTTCTTGGGGACACACTCAGTTGCGTTGGATACAGATGGAATCAGCAGAATGAAGAAGCCCAGACATATCGAAACCGACAAGATGAAGTGGATTGTGAGTCTGTAGCTTGAAATGTTAAGAAACGCGATATTGTAACCCGCCCAGAACAGGAGGAACATGCCGCTCACAACCATAAAGAATACGGGCAAAGAGAAAGCATCCTCCAAGTACTTCATTGCAAAGATAGCATTGTAGTGAGTTTGGATTATTTGAACGTAGGACTCTTCGATGTGTTCCTCGCGTAACTTCATGACCAGGTCTTTTGAAACAACACACAGAATTTCACAAGCAAAACTATAGTATAAAGTAAAAAAGAAGTGAAAGAAACAAGAGTGTGTTCCAAACGCAAAGTCAACAGCATCGAGGAATATTGAAATACTCTCTAATGCGGAATTCGTAATCTTGAAGCTGAAAATAGTATCAATAAATCAAATGCTTTCTTTACCGTAGTCAACATGAAAAATATGAAAGGAATAAAAATAACTTACAGTGTAACAGACATTGACCAAAATATATACCACCATAGTAAGTCGAATATTTGTCAATTTCTCAACTTTGGAGTTTTCAGACAGTTTTCCAAGTCATTTATTTAGCAAGTCAAACTGTTCTCCAGAGCGTAAAAGAGAGGCATATGTAGCAAGAATGATGATTATATGAATTGAAGTTATAATCTCTAATTTGGTGTCGCAAGCAAGCCACAATTTCCGAAATGAATGTATAATCTTTAAAAAGTACAAAACAATGCTGATGTACTTTGGATATTTCGCAATGATGAGGATCAATGTATTACTTTGCAAGCTGCGGGTTTCAAGAATTGATGGAATTTCCACTCCTAATAGGTGAAGGAATAGTAACATGAGCCGCAATAATTTTTGAATGGGTTTTTACTGAAACTAACCGTCTGTGTTTCCCTTCGCCACATCTTCTGATGTTAATCAGATTTGTTCGCTTCTGGAACGCTGAAACAGTTCTTCCTTTCTACCAATTACGATTCTTTCAACCTTTCTAACAATTTCGTAAATGTGTTTCAAAACTAGTGGATGAATAATTTATTACTCTAACATTTCTTGAAAGTTTTCCCATTTTTCTAATACGTAAATAGTTTCGAAGAGAGAATAGGACAAACTAAAATCCAAAAGACGAATTGATTGGTATTGCCGTTAAATCTATTTCAGAACGGGATTTGTAAGCCACGGTTCCAATTATTTGTACGTCTACATAAAAAAATAAACAATAGCCACAGTAAATACTATCTACATACATAATTAGCTACATATAATAGTACATAATGATGAGTATGTTATCACGAATTCTTTCTGACCATGGCGAATGATGTTTTTGACTCTATTGATCAAACTTTGCATGAAATTGAAATTGCACCCTCCCAAATCTGCTGTTATTCGTAAAAAAATTAAATAAACACAAAATAATAGAATGTAATAACTGTAAGAGACAAAAAGAACAACCAAACATATTTGGTACTATATAAAAATGAAATAAACGGAAACGTGAATTTCAATACTCAATGTTATGTTGTCTTTCCAATGTATAACTGTTTTAACCATCTGAGGGGTTCACACACATGATCCCCTTGCAGTTTGCGGTCTTTCCTGCATGACTTCTAATCAATTTTGACCTTCTTGACCAATATAATCTTACAAAAGGATTCTGTTCTAAGGAAAGGATAAATTGAAAAATTCCAAAGGATTTTATTCTAAGGAAAGAACCAGAAGAATCTTTCCAAATGATTTTATTCTAAGGAAAGGACCAATAGACTCTTTCCAAGGGATTCTATTTGAAGGAAGGGACCAATAGAATCGTTCTAAAGGTTGAACATCAGGATCTTTGTAAAGGGTTTTGACCTTCTTGACCAATAGAATCTTTTAAAATGATTCTTTTCTAAAACAGAGCTCCAGTGCGACGTTAATTAAATACCTACCTCTAAAAAAGTGCAATAGAATATTTCCAAAGGATTCTATTCTAAAGATAGGATTAGTAGAATCCTTACAAAGGATTCTTTTTTACAGAATGGGCCAAAAGAATCGTTCCAAAGGATTCTATTTCCAAAAAAAGATCATTAGAATCTTACCAAAGGATTCTATTATAAGGAAAGGACCAATAAAATTTTTCTAAAGTTTGAAAGATTAAGTGTGAGTACTGGTATAGGAATTATATCTTCCAATACATTTAATTGGATATTATTTTAACTTCATTTTCCGATTTCGTAGAAGTAAAAGCCTCAATGATAGTTCTGTGCGAGAATTCACGCACCGTAATTAGAAATGATTGCCATTCTCATTTTACTATACACACTATCATTTTTTACTATATGCGTTACATTTTAACTTGTTCCCAATTTTAACCCTTCGAGTACTTTTCCCGACGAGGTATCTTGTTATTAGAAACAACTGACCCGTTCCTGATCTCGTTGAAACCACCTGAAGGGTGAAAAGTTTTTACGGTCGATTTTTTAACGCTCTGTCGTCCTATCTTATCCGATTTGTTTGGTCACTATCACCATTCATCGCATTTTACATTTTTAAATATTCAAGTTTTTACCGCATTTATAATACATCAATTTCTATTATAATTAATTATTAAATTTTAATAATCAACTTTTATCCTGCACCTTTTATGCCATTTAGATGCACCATTTCATCTAATTTTAAGTATTGTGTTTTTAAATCTTTTTTTTTATTGTTGGTTAGGTTTCTTGGTATTTTATATTTTTTTTACTGGGTTGGGGGTCTAAAGGCTAAAAATGAGAAATTAAGAATTGAAACAGAAGCATAAGAATTGAATATGCATGCATAAAATTTTGAAAGTGTGCAATTCGAAATATCGAATTATTAAAAATTTGAAAAAGTACACAATGAGCCGTTTTGAATTTGTAAACAAAATTAGATGAGGTTTAGGAAAACAACAATGCTGAAAAAATAGGAAAATATTTTAATAGGAATTTAACCCAAACAAGTCTTTCAAGTTTAAAATTGTACTTCAAGATGTGTAACTTGCGAGAATGAAAATATCTTTGGCCTCCATTCGCCTACTATGCTTTTTCTTAAAATTATTGCATTTTCTCATGAATTACTATATGTCAATAAGTAAAATAAATGAACTTAATCATTTTGATATCTTTCCCTCCCCTTCAAAAACTGCCATTTTTTCAATCCAGCCTTGCTCTTACCTTCTCTCTGCCCTATATTAAACACATGTAATAAGGTGTATTGTAAAATAATTTGTGCTTCAGAATATTTTCAGTGAAAAAATTAAGATTAGATTGCTCGTTTCAGGCGATTTTAACTACGAAATAAAATTTGCCAACTGTTAAATGCGGATATATTTTATGTGGTCATGACACATTATTTCTAAACCAGATACAGAGGCTGTTCGTACATTTTTTGAACGATTTTAATGGACTGAAGCTCAATTTTTTACATGAAATTTTTGTGTTTTAAATGTTCCATTTGATAGCCCTTGTTAACTATCTTTCTACACCTTAATTTCCATGATAATAATGACTTTTGTAGTATCGACAGTGGTGTTTTGTCCCATTCTTGCTCCACAGTTTTCCAGTCCTTGAATGATTTTCGGTCGACGTTTCGATAATGCCCATTTTAAAAGTCCAATTTCTTGCTTTTCAAAGATAATTTTTTGTTTTCCTTTGTTAGTTTTTGGTTTAGGAGTATTTGGGAAATGACTAAATTTCAAACTTTTTTTCCGGTGACGTGGCATAATTATTTGCTTAGGTTTCACAATGCTTTTGGAATAGGGATCCTTGAGATGATAATCGACATTTTTGTTGATCGCTCTCACAATCGGTTTAACTTCGCTATCTTCTATGTCCTTTTTTTCTATCTGAATCAACATGTTTTGGGAGTAACTGTTCTCTTTGGTATTGTGGAACTTTCATGCCGGCATTTCCAGTGTGTGAAGCAAATTTATGGTCAGTTCCATTATCTCCCCTTCCGTTAGTGTTCTTGAAATAAGAGTTTTTGTAATGAGAAGAGGCATATCCATCGAATTGTCTTACAATGGGTTCTTCTCCGTTTTTAATGTCCTCATTTCCTTCTGTCTCAATGTATTTTTTGAATAAATTGATTCTCTGGTGTTGTGGGATTTTCATACGTCTGTACACTGCTTGTCCGCTTTTTTCCGTAATTTCCTTTGATATGGGTGTTCTTTGAATGAAAAGAGTGGTGTCTGTTGTTCGGCTTTGTAATGTTTTTCACCATCCCCTTCTGTTCATATTTCTTTCGGACTCGACGTGTTTTCTGAATAAGTTTTTTCCTTGACATGGTCTAATTTTCAAGACACGTTTACCATTGTATGTCACTTGCTGATGGTCATTGCCTTTACGTTTCCTTCTGTTAAGTCTTTTGAAATGGGTATTCTTGGAATGACCTGAGGCATGTATATTGGAAAGACATGCAATCCACTCTTCATTCCATTTGCCGTCCTTATTTCCATCCGGTTCAACATGCTGTCTAAATAAACTGTTTGCTTGATGTATTATAATCTTCATGTCGGTTTTTATATGGGTATTTTTGGAATGACTTGAGGCATGTCTGTTGGACAGTCTTGCAATCCATTCTCCTCTATTCCTTCCGATGTTCTTATTTCCGTCCTGTTCAACAGGCTTTCCAAATAAACTGTTTCCTTGATGTTGTGGAAATTTCATGTCACCTTTGCCACGGATAACAAGTTGGTGAGCTTGGTCTACGTGGTTCTTCTTCAATTCCTTACCAGCAATAAGATGTTCCTTGCTATCACCGACTATTGGATAATCTTTATCGTCTTTAATCAAATCACTTCCGATATAAGCAACCTGCAAATTACATTGAATAACATTAGTTTTCACAATTATCGTTTATTACATTATTTAGCCTTACACTTTTTCTTTAAAGTTTCCAGCAATTTGAAACTAATTAAATTAATATATTTTTTAGAAAGTGAAGCAAAATATGCGACTTTTATAAAAAATGTATTTTTATAGTTCCCACAAATAAGATTTGCTTTTTGAAATTTTAAAGCTATCATATCAACTATTTCATCCTTGGGAAAAATGTTTTGAACTTTGATATAAAGATAATGAAAAACAAAGAATATTTAAATGTTAATTAAAATATAGAATCCTTGTATAGCTAAAATAGGATCTTTTGTATACAAATGAAAAATAGAATCCTTATATATAAACGAAAATATAGAATTTTAAATGCAAATGAAAATATCACATCTTTTAGACATTCGTAAACATTCATACAATTGTTACAAGTTTTATACAACATTCGAAACATTATTACTCGGAAGCCAAGTAACATTTAGAGTTAAGTCTAGTCACTTTTGTGTTATTGGTTGAAATCCCTCGGATTGGGGCTGCCGACGCGTTTTGCATAAAAGTAACGCAAAATGCGAAAACTATAAAAGTCTTCATCACTCTGGATGCAGATAAATCGCTTTTATCTCGAAAATAACGCTTGTATAAGGGTTGATCGCATACACAATCTCGCATTCAAGATAAAAATTTGCTTCGTGATCTCTTCAGGCTCTTTGTTCTGTAGTTTCACTATTGATTTCTTACATTGTTGGATACAAGAATCAATGGCATTTCTTTAAAAGTTATTGTTACAGCAATGAAGTGCATTGATTATTAAAAAATATGTTTGTTTTGCCAACTTTTCTTGTTATATTATTAAATCAAGAATTAATGAAAATGTGAAACTCATGCATATAAATATCTACACATGCTTTTATGCTACACATGCGTATTACTATATACAGAGAATAAATATTTTTATAATTAGGGATCCTTTTGAATTTTAGAATTTTTTTTGGTTATCAAGCATTATTAATTTGAAAGTATTAAAACTTTATATATGAAATTTGATTTATTTATGTTATATTTACATTAGCTCACGTCCCGTTAGAAAATCCTATTTTACACTTTTGCTTTTTCATACGGTCATAAAAATGTTTAAAAATATTATTCATAAGTAATAAGGCTTTGTCAATGGGGCCACGCAACTTCCCTTTGCATGTAACATCATTAATGGAGATCATTAATTAGCTGACATTGACATAATTCGGACATTGATAAAACTAGGACTGTCGTCAGCGTATACGAACTGCTAATTAGACTGAAATTTACTTCTTAAATAGATTCTGAACCACCATCAACATGAATACCTATACAGAGATTCGAACCCAGAGATTATTGAACAGAGATTTACAGCGCCAATCCTTTACGTAGTCATTGAAATTCACTCCAGTTTAAGCCAACAAATCTTATACCCACTAAATGTCGCAATTTAATGTGGGCTATATTTAAACTGTGCATTTTGGAGTAGCGACATTATTGTAAGAAAATTATTACATTCTACTAATACTCTTCTGGAATGCAAGCTTGGTTGGTTGGGGTCTTTGTGGCACATGGGCCACATTTGGCCATGCTGCACCTAACACAACACATGAAATAGACATGCACACAATGAAAGTTTTACTGACACAGAAGATAGTAATACACCCAGGGTCATGCACGCGGCAGGAATCGAACCTGCGCAATTCTTGATTTTAGAAAAGGGATGGTATGGCATTTTTAATTAACGTCGCACTGGAGCAAAACAAAGGGCTATTATCGACGGTCCGTAGAAAAGGGATGTAAATTTTATCTTATAAGATTGAAGGTCAATAGCGAACCCAGAGCCTATTGAAACGAGGGCCAGATTTCTTCCTACTAGGAGTAACCACTGCAGTTCACTCCATGCTGTCTAGATGGTAGATATTTTAATTAACGTTGCAATGGAGCAACACAACGGGCTATTGGGGAAGGTTAGGGATCAAACCCGAAGGGAAAGATCCGAGGACAACACCAAGTAATTTTGAACCACGGTCGGATGACGAGGTCACACCTGAGCTAGCACCCTAATATCCAAACTTCCACACCACATAACAAAGAAAATTTGTGGCCACGACAGATATAACGTACCGACGGTTTTTGGTTAGATTCGAACTCACAACCCTCCCGTTACTCTTCCAACCAGGCTACCACGGCCCGATGTTTGGATGGAAGCCACAAATAATGTCTGTCTTATACCCAAATGTCTCAATCCTTATTTCAGACATGTCATCTGTGGGCTAAATTTAAAGAGTGCATTTTGGAGTTGGGACATTATTGCAATAAGTAAATTATTACATCCCACTAAAATTCTTCAGGAAAGCAAATTTTGGATCTTAGAAAAGGGTTGTACATTTTATTTTATAAGATTGAAGATCTATAACGAACCCATAGCCTATTGAACTGAGGGCCAAAGATCTTACTATTCGGAGAAACCACTGCAGTTCATTTTATGATATCTAGATGGAAGCCACAAGTCTATGTTTTCCCAAATGTCTCAATTTTATTTTCAGGCATTCGTCCTGTGAGCTAAATTGAAAACTTTTGCATTTTCAATTTGCGACACGATTGCAACAAGTAAAATATTATATCCTTAACATCTTGTATCTACTGAAAATTACTTATTAGCCATAACCATACATGCAAAAATTACATGGAAAACATGCTTTATATCACGTAATACTTTTTGTGATATGAGAATTTTTCACATTTTTATTATGGAATGTATTGTTTATTATTTTGGTTCTAATTATCATAAGATCATGATTGATTGAGCCGATTTTTATATTTAGATATTTATCTGGAGTTTTATTATTTGGGTAAGTGCACAGTAAAAATTCGCAAAGCAAAAGACAATAACATAAATGTGTTGTTTTACAGTTAAAATTTTGAAAGATATTCCTCTTTCTTTCAGTGTTCAATGTATTCGTTTTCATATTTCAATATCAGTTCGTTTGTCATATATTTTAAAAGATTTCATTAATCATTTTTTTTGTAAAGCATGAACACAAAACCCTTCATTTTAATTTTAAAATATTTAGCATGAATGCAATGCATACTTTTATCAGTTGGTCTTGGAAATATTTTTAGAGAAATCCCTCAGTTGGCTTTTCTCAAAAGGTGTGTATACATTTTCCAAACAAAAATAAATTCTAATGGTAGGTAAGTAGGTAGTTGAATTTAAGTCAGACACATTTATAATGTCTTTATAGCATCTATCGAACAGTATGATATATTTCACATAAACATAAATGTTAGAACACGCGTTCGCGACAAGAAGAAAAAACTTCATTTAGATATTTTAACCCTCTAAATGGTTTAGACGAGATATCTTGTCCATCAAGAGCTGGTCAGTTTTGCTTTTGACGAGATACCCTGTTGAGACAACCAACAGGTGGGTTAATCATATAGTATACATTTTGTTTCGTCATCTAACAGTGGTTCAAAATTACGAGGTGTTGTCCTCGCATCTTTCCCATCGAGAGAGATCCCGGACCGTTGCCAACAGCCCGTTGTTACTCCAGTGCGATGTTAATTCGACTACTTACCTACTTACCTTTTGTTTTTTAAAATACATTTTCGATATAATTTTTAGTTACTCTTGAATGTACACATTCTACTGCACTGGTTCTAAATTCGCAATACTGTTGAAAATTGAAGAAAAAGTTTAAAATCAACGGAACAAAGTTTTGAGAAATAAATGCATACTTACGCAAATATCTGTGCACTTTCAAGTCATCAGATCAGATTAAACATATAATGTATCGTAGTTGATCAAATGCAGCTTACCTTGAGTATCTGAACCCATTTTTTATTCTTCTTCTGAGAAGCTTTCTGAACGAAATAAACTTAATATGGGTATAAAAACTGCACTTTGACTGCATAATACATTGTAGAATGATTGAAAAGCTCGGATCAGAAGAGTTTTTGGAGCTCTGAACGCCTCTAGGCTTTGAAAAAGGTTACAAAATCTAAGGAGACTAAAAGTAAATGAGTACAATGCCACTTAAGAATAACATAGACGGCTATTAGACTAAACATGACTCTAATGGTAGCAAAGAAACTACCAATGACTGTTCCATACAGAAAAAATGAAAGAAATAAGAGGACTTCCTCAATTCGTTGATTACAAGAGGAAATTCATTTGAAGAGAACATGATGCTTTGTCAGAATTTCGGAATCGCAAATATTCATGCATAATTTTCTGATATGGTAATCGTAGTTTTCAATGATCCAGCTTAAGAGCAGAAAAGCACTATAGTTCAACACAAAAGGGTCCCACTTCTGCAATACCTTGATTAGTCGACATTGTTATTACTTAACTTAAGTGACGTTCAGTTGAAATAAAAGAAAACTGTAAGTTATGATCATGCCACCAATCGTAAGCAGGAGACCTTTGTTGATAGTGAACATTCCACATCCCGTGAGTGATAATTTCGATTCTTTGATGTTGTCGGACAGTAACTTGAACAATCGCATCATAGAAGCGTCGGATGAATACTTCGCCATTTTTTCTGAGCATTCCACGATGGCCAGTTTGAGATACTCTCCGCCTGCAATGACCTTGGCTCCACTTGATGTAAGAATGAAGAATATTGCCAGTCCGCCCAATAGGGTTAAGAAGACGTAAATCCTGGCCACGGGTGTCTGGAACCGAGGGCTGTTAGAAAACATGACGCTAATAGTCGCAAAGAAGCTGCCAACGACTGTTCCATACAGAAAGAATGACAACAATGAGAAGGCTTCCTCAATCCGCTTATTGCAAGAGGAAATTTCTCTGAACAGAACGAGATGCTTTGTCAGAATTTCGGAATCGCAAACGTTCGTGCCTAATTTTCTGATGTGGTGACCGTAGCTTTCAATGATCCGGCTTAATGACAGAAAAGCGCTGTAGCACAACAAAAGAGTTATGAAACACGTAGCGAAACTCCAAGTGTGTATGAATGTAACTGCAAATACTACAATCCAAGTGTAGGTTAGCAAATGCTCGTCAGATTCCGCGAAAGGAACATGCAAGACCGACACGTATATGTCCCATTCTTGGATGAAGAAGAACTTAATGAACAAAGTCAACATAGCCAAAGAGGACAGAATGAACATTATTAGTTCGTATTTGATGGTTTTGCTTCCGACGTATGGTCTTGAGCTGAGTTTGACCGCAATATTCGCAACTGTTCTGATAGTCGAGAAGATTATCTGGCGGTTTCGTACCATGGTGAGGACGGAGAGGTAACTGAAAGCGTTGAATATATAATACGAAGTGCAGCTAGAATAATCTGGCAAAAGTTTGTATACGTGAAGAAAGCTTATGATCAAAGAGACTGTCTTGAGAAAAGATAATACAATGCACCATAATTTTGCAAAGGTATTGGAAAAGTTAGTAACATAATTGATGGGTTTTATGGGAATTCCAATAGCTAAAGTTGCCAGAAAAATCAGATAAAATGCATTCTTTTTAGCGTTCATGTTTGTTGAAGTTTTCGAGCTTTTTAAAATTCTTCTCGTAAAACACATTTCAGAGTTTATACCACCGTTGGTTGAAGTTAAGAGGCTTGAATCAACGTCTAAAAAAGCGTTCCTCTTCAACTGATGCATTTCTAAATGCACAGTGGAACAAATTTAAGATGAATCTGGGCCACACACATACATATTCTTTAAACACTGCGTAGAGTTGTTGGTTTACTTTCTTGCTGAAATTCAGTCTCGAGAAATCAATAAGTGAAATATGAAACGAAGAACGGTTAATGACAAGAAAACAATAAGAACGTCGCAATGAAACCTCTTATGGCAATACTTTTAGTTTGATACTTTTAGTTGGAAATATGAACTGATGAAGATATCTTGGGCGGGGGAACATAGTAACTGCTAGTGTACACAGTCGTTAATCAGATAATATCGCAGATAAACTGTCATTCTGACTTCAAAATTTGTATTCATTGCATATAAATTTAAGTATCGTATTGTCTTTAGATATCAATTTAGATAATATTCATATGAACTTGATAGGCAAATCAATTTTGAATGCTTTATTCTACGATCAAACTCATTGTTTGTCTTTATTCGACTCCCGCATTTGTTTTGATCATGTGTATTATCGTATTTTGCCAATCAGTTTAGCTAGGCAATTTGGAAAGTATACATTAGTTTCCAAAACTTTTTTTGGCTCGATGCCCCCTCTACAAAGACAATTGTTTTCCTCCTCTGGAAAAACTATATCTCAACTAACATTAAATTACAAGTGTAGCTGTGCTTATTTTAATAATTAGTTTTTTATTATTATTAGTTTTACTCAGATAATAATATAAAGAGGGGAATTTCGTGAATCTTTAAAAAAATAACTTTATGATTAAAACTACAGTATTGAAATATATATTTACGTCAAAAATAAAAATATATAGTAATGCAAAATAAACTTTTGAGCATTGAAATTCTCCATTCCCTTGTATGGGTATACACAGATCATCCATGGACTCTTATGTGGATGACACACGAGACTTTTTCAGCAGCGTGACCCGGGTCGCGCAATCTAGTGAGTGAATACATTTCTACTGCTTCTGTCACACGGGGTAGCACTGCTAATGAAATCGTGCGCGACGGTCGATCATCCGCGATTTACAAGTCGCCATCTCTCCAACCTATTGTTTTCTTAGTTGGGTAGCACACGAGGCGACTTGAGCAGCGTGACAAGGGTTCGCATTTTCTTCCTGACTGGGAAGAAAACCGGTTGAGCAGCTCGGAACGCGCCACCCAGGTGAAGAGCCGAATCGCGACGAAAAGAAGCGCATACCAGGTTGCGCTTCACAAATCGTCCCGTGTGTCATCACTCTTAGGCAAGTCACACATTGGGTCAGCATCAGTCCTGCGACTCTAAATTGTCTGAAATACGCATGTGTACCGATGTGTTTTCTGTCAGAAACAGAGTGCGCTTGTGCAGGCCGTATGTTTTGTAGCGTGCTGCTCCAATGCAGGCTTTAATTCTAACGCGGTTTGAATTGGACTGTTAGTTCTTCCCCTGATAGAGATGAGCAAAACTGTTATTGTACATTAATAGTATCAACTGTTAGTGTTATTTTGTGTAACAATTATCATAAAATGCTAATGTTAACAGTTTTGTTATTAACTAGCAACAAAATTTTACAGTTCTTATTAACTGCTAGAAATTTATATTTTAATAGTTAATAATTGCTTTAGTTAACCATTAAATGATTTTAAAAAACTTGGTACTTTCAACCTTTTATTTTTATCATTCTTATCAATTTCCATTTTTTAAACTAAATTTTTACACGATTTAAATTTCTTTACTGCTATCCTATAGTATTTATCGGTAACTTAATATTTTCAATAACAGTTGCTATCTGTTATCTTAAACTATCACTGTTATTTATGCTATCGAATAACAGCCCATCTTAAAAACTGACAATATTGATTTATCCCTTCTAGCGGTTTGATCATGTGAAGCGGCAGTCTGAGTACATAAGGTAGTGTTTGAACTCTCTAGGTATCCTTATACACTTCAAAATTTTCAGTGTTCCTAGAGAATAAAATAATTTGTGCGCTAGGTTTCACGAATAGGTTAATACCCATAACTTATCTGCATAACCTTAACCCTCCTGGTGGCTTTCTTGATGTGGTATCTCGTCATTAGCAAAACCATTGGCAGATATGATGTGGGTCATTCCACGCAAAAGAGCAAATCGGCTGTGGCTGACATCACATCGATTTTAATGAAAATGAGTTTTTAAATAGGTCACATATACTAATGACCAACTGCGAAATATTAGGTTTCAGAAATCTATGTTTTGTTAATTATTGACATTTAAAGTTCAAGGTCACCCAAATTTAGATTTTCTAGCACTAAAAGTGGCCTGTTTGCAACCCTATATTTCAATAAGTTATTGATACAAATTTAAAATTCTTATATCGTTGCATTCTTCATTAAAGGTCTCTTAGGAAACGTAAGAATATAATTTAATACTCGTTATTGCTGAATCTGAGATATCGACGAAAATAAGAAATTTTACCAATTTGCTGCAAATTTCAAATTGCTCTCGTATCTCTAGAAATGGAAATGCAATATTAAAAGTTATTCTTAATGAAGAGCCTTTCCTAACAAATAGCGTGTCGTAATTTGGTGATTGTATTTTTACTCCTTTATAAAATAAAAAACATTTAAAAGTAAAAATTATGGAAAAATACGATTTTTCAATTTTTTAAAATGCATATTTCACTGTGAGGGAAAGCTCCAAAAACATCAAAACTCTTCAACATAAAAGAGCAAAATGTCTATTATATGTCCTGAAATTTTCATAATTGTAATTGGATTATTTTTGTCTCAGGAAAATTTTTAATTAGATGTAAATTTTACTTTTTTATCGCAGCTGATAATGAGTTATAACCTCCGATAATATAAAAAATGCGATAGACGAATGAA
This sequence comes from Meta bourneti, assembly GCA_933210815.1. Classification (NCBI taxonomy): domain Eukaryota; kingdom Metazoa; phylum Arthropoda; class Arachnida; order Araneae; family Tetragnathidae; genus Meta; species Meta bourneti. The sequence continues at coordinate 22,192,999 of OW119931.1, forward strand.
ATATAACTATTATTATGGCGCACGTGCAAAATTTTACATGAAATTTCTTTTTGAAGTCTTTTTTGCTTAATCTAAGGAGTGTTTCCATCAGTGAAATAATTGGGTGGAAAGTTAATTTTGTTAGAGAAGTCTTTTCGATTTGCTTTTTCCTTTGGAAACGTAAGTATTAAATACTACTACTTGTGAATATTAAATGCGTTTTGTAAATATTAAGCATTATTAGTCAGGTAAACACTAATTTTGAGAGTAAAAAATAATTTCAACATTGTTGTTATATTCGATTCTCCCAAATGTACATAACTCACGAATCCTTGTTCCATATTTATCACAATCAATAGTGAAATAAGTAAAGATTTCAAGAATTCGGCAAAACTAGGAAAATTTCAATTTAAGGAACTACGAAATTGAACAAGAGTCCGTTATCAGATTGAAAGTGAATTTGAAAAGACAATCAAGTAAAAGTTTTAAATGTTTAAGCTTTATCAATTGTGATTTGATGTCCTGCTTTTATGACTTCCTTCAAAAGCTAAAAATAATTTGGTATTTCATTGATTTGGAGTTTCATTGTTTCCATTTCATTGTTGTCATTTGAACGAGTAATATGCATAGAATGGAAAGGAAACGCTATGATTCGCGGTAGTAAACATTGCCAGTTCGGGCGATACTGATGTAACATGGTAACCGGTCATAGAACATCCGAATAGTCGTTTGTCGACGAAAATTTCAGTCGCCAACTGATTAGACGGGCAAGAACGTGTTTTTCTTTATGCTAATTTTATTATTGTTGCTTTGGGACTCAAAATACAATGATGAATTTTTTACAAGTAATAAACATATTAAACTATATTCTTCCAAAATATAGTTTTTGTCAGAGCTGTCCTTCATTTCATTTTGTGTGCCTATTTTAAGTGGAAAACCGTCATTTTATAATTTTCCTTTGCTGGTTGGAAGATGAAGGAAATAAAACCCGACTTCCAAACTTGAGCAGTAGTTTTATCTTACCTAGCACAGTATCTGACATGAATTTAAACGATTTATTTAATTTCCTTTAGCTCATAGAAACCCTTTTAATTCTATCAAAATTGACTATTTTCCATTTTTCGCTACTAATTTTTAGCTTAAATATGATGTTTAAAATTGTTGTTTCCAAATAGGATAAAAAGAAAATTCTTCATAGATTACAACAATATAAAATATTGTTGTCTACGTTAGGTAGTTTTTGAGAAAGAGATCTCACAAACATACAACATCAAGCGATTTCACAACTGCTCTTCAAAGCTGCAAGTTCTTAAAACGCCTGCAACTTCCAAAATATTTCATTTTGAGCCAAAATATTTTGAATATCGTTATTTATGCATAAACTTAACTCCTGTAGCAAATTTCATGAAAATCTGTCACCCTACGGCCACAGGTTTCTTTTTGATTTTTGCTCATTTTACATAGAATGACCCATGTACGAGATATCTCGTCATTAGAAGAAAACTGGCCAGATCACTATCTCGTCATCATAAAAAGATTGCCAATATTTTTATGACATCAATATTTCTTGTCATTAGCAAAATGTGTCAGATCTTGATGAACTAGATATCTCGTCGAAACCATTAGGAGGGTTAACAAAAAAGGTGGAATGATTTCACGGTAATCTAAAAACCAAATCCTTTATTTAAACGGCTTTGCTACTTCCCAGACTGATTCAGTTTTATAAGAGAGATATATGAATCTAAAAATATATAAAATAACAATGCCATATAATATATACAGGGTGAGTTTAAATTGTTTTTACAAAATAAGAGGGGTGATAGTACCCATCCAGACGAACAATAATTACCATGGAACATAGGGTCGCTTTCCATTTTGAGAGGCAGAAAAGAGTAAAGTTGAAACGCGTCGAGCATGAACAAGTCATCGCCTCTGACGTCATCAAGAAGTGACGGTCCGGCACTTCTTGAATGCCAAATATCTCGCACGATGGATCGGACGTGGCGGACCTGTGGCTTGGCCTCCTCGCTCACCGGACCTCAACCCACTGGACTTTTTCTTCTGAGGGCACATAAAATCTTTAGTGTACCAGACGCCTGTGGACTCGGCTGAAGATCTCGTAGCGAGAATCGGTGTTGCCGCAGACAAAATTAACACAACACCATGAATCCTCGAGAGGGTGCGCCAGTCATTCCTTCGCCGGTGTGAACTGTGCAACGACACGCGTGGCCGCCACTTTGAGCACTTGCTGTGAGTTTTTCTCTGATCCGTAAATCAGATTGTGCAACTTTTGGTATCGTTCATTCGCTTTCCCAACACTGTTGTAAGTTCATGTTGAAATTCTAATTTGACTCTTTTCTGCCTCTCAGAGTGGAATGCGACCCTATGTTCCATGGTAATTATTGCTCGTCTGGATGGGTACTATCACCCCTCTTATTTTTAAAAACAATTTAGACTCACCCTGTATACATTAAATGTCCCAGATGATTTGTCTTTGGTTCATGAACACAAGCAGAGCTGCACCAAATACGAAATTCCAATTGTCAGAAAGCTTGATACTGATGGGGTGTATTTCTCTTTAAAAGTTACTTCGAAAGGTTCAGCAACTACTTCCTAGAAGAGAGAAAATAAAGATACTTATTTTGTTCTATTTAACACATTTGTTACTAGTACACCAGTACGTAGCGCAGAGATTTTCAATCGGTGTACCGCAAGAATATCACTGGTGAGCCTTACGGATTGAGAAACGGTTTAAATTGTGCAAGGTTTTTTCATTTCAGCGGTTTAGTTTTGAACACTTTGGATAAGTGTGTTCACAAATAATTTCAAATAATACCCGTATAAATAATTTTGAGTATCATTTTTTTATTAAAACGCATCACAAATAAATTGTTCCAAAAAGATTTTTTAAAAAGTCGCTTTGGAGCAAAAAAGATGATTATTATTAATTTTTCCCAAATCAATGAAAATTACACCTATATTTTTGTCAGATCGGCGAAAAATATGATACATTTTTGGTTTGCAGCAGAATTTTAGTAATTAGTTTGTGTGCCATGAGAAAATCGCTAGTACGTATGTAGTTAATTAACGTCCCAACACAACGAAAACAGCTAGTATAGACAATCGAAAGAATTTACATTTTCCACAGTAAAAAATCCCTTTTTTCAGATGAAACAATATCTTCATCACTTCCAAATCTTTATCTCCCATATCCCTGCCATCTGTTATTGTTGGCAAAACAGAATTACAATATCAGTTTGACTGACAGCTGTTGATTGAGTACATATGTATTCCTACTCAGGTGCTTGATCTTATGAATTCGCTTATAAATCGTAGTCAAGTAATGGTTACTAGCTCGTGGAGCGCAAGGTGAAAATCGTTTGGTCTAGTGAGTGGTTGAGAAATTTCCCATTGTATCGAATGAGAATTGTCCTGGACTAGTTTGCCAACTTTGAATCGCCAAAACCTAATCATTTAAAAAAATTTAATTTGCCATCCGAAGAGCATGAATGAAGTGAAGCATGCGGAAGAATACGGATGGCAAATGAAATTGAAAAAAAATGGTTCTATGCTTTGCCGATTCAAGGTTGGCACGCTACCGGTTGGCGAAACATCATTGCCCAGGACAATTCTAATTCGATACAATAGTAATGTTCTCAACCACTCACGAAGCTAGAAGATTTTCACCTTATTGAGTTCCACGAACTAGTGTTATGGACATACACACAGCCGAGAATTGTATTTGAGGTTATGTTGTCTAAAAACCTAAGACGTTTCAACGATGCTTTTTATTTCTCTATTTGTCAGTTTTCGCACCTCCTCTTCTCTTTTAACGCCATTCAGTTTCTGTAAGCACACTGAATGAACCATCTGCCGTACCAATGGAAAACGGAAGAGATCGTACCGTGTAAGCTTCCCTATTAGGCAAGTGCCGAATAGTCAAGGCCTTGCCCATTACCGATTCAAGGTTGGCACGCTACCGGTTGGCGAAATATCATTGCCCAGGACAATTCTAATTCGATACAATAGTAATGTTCTCAACCACTCACGAAGCTAGACGATTTTCACCTTATTGCGTTCCACGAACTAGTGTTATGGACATACACACAGCCGAGAATTGTATTTGAGGTTATGTTGTCTAAATACCTAAGACGTTTCAACGATGCTTTTTATTTCTCTATTTGTCAGTTTTCGCACCTCCTCTTCTCTTTTAACGCCATTCAGTTTCTGTAAGCACACTGAATGAACCATCTGCCGTACCAATGGAAAACGGAAGAGATCGTACCGTGAAAGCTTCCCTATTAGGCAAGTGCCGAATAGTCAAGGCCTTGCCCATTACCGATTCAAGGTTGGCACGCTACCGGTTGGCGAAATATCATTGCCCAGGACAATTCTAATTCGATACAATAGTAATGTTCTCAACCACTCACGAAGCTAGACGATTTTCACCTTATTGCGTTCCACGAACTAGTGTTATGGACATACACACAGCCGAGAATTGTATTTGAGGTTATGTTGTCTAAAAACCTAAGACGTTTCAACGATGCTTTTTATTTCTCTATTTGTCAGTTTTCGCACCTCCTCTTCTCTTTTAACGCCATTCAGTTTCTGTAAGCACACTGAATGAACCATCTGCCGTACCAATGGAAAACGGAAGAGATCGTACCGTGAAAGCTTCCCTATTAGGCAAGTGCCGAATAGTCAAGGCCTTGCCCATTACCGGTTCAAGGTTGGCACGCTACCGGTTGGCGAAATATCATTGCCCAGGACAATTCTAATTCGATACAATAGTAAAGTTCTCAACCACTCACGAAGCTAGACGATTTTCACCTTATTGCGTTCCACGAACTAGTGTTATGGACATACACACAGCCGAGAATTGTATTTGAGGTTATGTTGTCTAAAAACCTAAGACGTTTCAATGATGCTTTTTATTTCTCTATTTGTCAGTTTTCGCACCTCCTCTTCTCTTTTAACGCCATTCAGTTTCTGTAAGCACACTGAATGAACCATCTGCCGTACCAATGGAAAACGGAAGAGATCGTACCGTGAAAGCTTCCCTATTAGGCAAGTGCCGAATAGTCAAGGCCTTGCCCATTACCGGTTCAAGGTTGGCACGCTACCGGTTGGCGAAATATCATTGCCCAGGACAATTCTAATTCGATACAATAGTAAAGTTCTCAACCACTCACGAAGCTAGACGATTTTCACCTTATTGCGTTCCACGAACTAGTGTTATGGACATACACACAGCCGAGAATTGTATTTGAGGTTATGTTGTCTAAAAACCTAAGACGTTTCAATGATGCTTTTTATTTCTCTATTTGTCAGTTTTCGCACCTCCTCTTCTCTTTTAACGCCATTCAGTTTCTGTAAGCACACTGAATGAACCATCTGCCGTACCAATGGAAAACGGAAGAGATCGTACCGTGAAAGCTTCCCTATTAGGCAAGTGCCGAATAGTCTCCAAACTTCCAGGACAACGTGAGGACATTTGAGGCCACGACAAATTTAACGTGCACTAGCCTCCGTGTGCACGGCGGTGTTTGGTTGGATTCGAACTAGCAACCCTCCGGTTGCTAATCCGTTGATCTTCCAACCGGGATAAACCGACGACCTAACTTTGATGAAGACAAGATATCTCGTGGAGACAAAACTGCCCTATTACTTCAAAGTGGAATGAAGTATAAAAAACAAATCGCTCCTTGTCCAGAACTGGTGACAGTTTTGAAAAGGTTTTTACACCAGAGGCTGGCCACTACAGTGCAGTTTCCGACTTGAAAGTAAACCATCAGGAGGGTTAAGCTGAGTGAAACTTTACTGTTGGTATTAATCACTGAGAGGGTGTAGATAATCGAGGGAGTTAACATTTTCCATAATAAAAAGCCCCGCTTTATTGCAGAGAAAGCGATATCTTCAGCACTGAATCCTTCCTTCGCATATTCCTGTCATCTCATAGTTATTGTTGGTAAAACAGATTTCGAATTACAGCACAAGTTTGATTGACAGCTGTTTATTGAGTACGCATGTAGAAATATCCGATATAAAAGATCCGAGTATAAAAAACAAATTGCTCCTTGTCCAGAACTAATGACAGTTTTGAAAAGGTTTTTACACCATAGGCTGGCCAATACAGTGCAGTTTCCGACTTGAAAGTAAACCATCAGGAGGGTTAAGCAGAGTGAAACTTTACTGTTGGTATTATTAATCACTGAGAGGGTGTAGATAATCGAGGGAGTTAACATTTTCCATAATAAAAAGCCCCGCTTTATTGCAGAGAAAGCGATATCTTCAGCACTGAATCCTTCCTTCGCATATTCCTGTCATCTCATAGTTATTGTTGGTAAAACAGATTTCGAATTACAGCACAAGTTTGATTAACAGCTGTTTATTGAGTACGCATGTAGAAATATCCGATATAAAAGATCCGAGTATAAAAAACAAATTGCTCCTTGTCCAGAACTAATGACAGTTTTGAAAATGTTTTTACACCAGAGGCTGGCCAATACAGTGCAGTTTCCGACTTTAAAGTAAACCATCAGGAGGGTTAAGCTGAGTGAAACTGTACTGTTGGTATTATTAATCACTGAGAGGGTGTAGATAATCGAGGGAGTTAACATTTTTCATAATAAAAAGCCCCGCTTTATTGCAGAGAAAGCGATATGTTCAGCACTGAATCCTTCCTTCGCATATTCCTGTCATCTCATAGTTATTGTTGGTAAAACAGATTTCGAATTACAGCACAAGTTTGACTGACAGCTGTTTATTGAGTACGCATGTAGAAATATACGATATAAAAGATCCGAGTATAAAAAACAAATTGCTCCTTGTCCAGAACTAATGACAGTTTTGAAAATGTTTTTACACCAGAGGCTGGCCAATGCACTGCAGTTTCCGACTTTAAAGTAAACCATCAGGAGGGTTAAGCTGAGTGAAACTTTACTGTTGGTATTATTAATCACTGAGAGGGTGTAGATAATCGAGGGAGTTAACATTTTCCATAATAAAAAGCCCCGCTTTATTGCAGAGAAAGCGATATCTTCAGCACTGAATCCTTCCTTCGCATATTCCTGTCATCTCATAGTTATTGTTGGTAAAACAGATTTCGAATTACAGCACAAGTTTGACTGACAGCTGTTTATTGAGTACGCATGTAGAAATATACGATATAAAAGATCCGAGTATAAAAAACAAATTGCTCCTTGTCCAGAACTAATGACAGTTTTGAAAATGTTTTTACACCAGAGGCTGGCCACTACAGTGCAGTTTCCGACTTGAAAGTAAACCATCAGGAGGGTTAAGCTGAGTGAAACTTAACTGTTGGTATTACTAATCACTGAGAGGGTGTAGATAATCGAGGGAGTTAACATTTTTCATAATAAAAAGCCCCGGTTTATTGCAGAGAAAGCGATATCTTCAGCACTGAATCCTTCCTTCGCATATTCCTGTCATCTCATAGTTATTGTTGGTAAAACAGATTTCGAATTACAGCACAAGTTTGATTGACAGCTGTTTATCGAGTACGCATGTAGAAATATCCGATATAAAAGATCCGAGTATAAAAAACAAATTGCTCCTTGTCCAGAACTAATGACAGTTTTGAAAATGTTTTTACACCAGAGGCTGGCCAATACAGTGCAGTTTCCGACTTGAAAGTAAACCATCAGGAGGGTTAAGCTGAGTGAAACTTTACTGTTGGTATTATTAATCACTGAGAGGGTGTAGATAATCGAGGGAGTTAACATTTTCCATAATAAAAAGCCCCGCTTTATTGCAGAGAAAGCGATATCTTCAGCACTGAATCCTTCCTTCGCATATTCCTGTCATCTCATAGTTATTGTTGGTAAAACAGATTTCGAATTACAGCACAAGTTTGATTGACAGCTGTTTATTGAGTACGCATGTAGAAATATCCGATATAAAAGATCCGAGTATAAAAAACAAATTGCTCCTTGTCCAGAACTAATGACAGTTTTGAAAAGGTTTTTACACCAGAGGCTGGCCAATACAGTGCAGTTTCCGACTTGAAAGTAAACCATCAGGAGGGTTAAGCTGAGTGAAACTTAACTGTTGGTATTACTAATCACTGAGAGGGTGTAGATAATCGAGGGAGTTAACATTTTCCATAATAAAAAGCCCCGCTTTATTGCAGAGAAAGCGATATCTTCAGCACTGAATCCTTCCTTCGCATATTCCTGTCATCTCATAGTTATTTTTGGTAAAACAGATTTCGAATTACAGCACAAGTTTGATTGACAGCTGTTTATCGAGTACGCATGTAGAAATATCCGATATAAAAGATCCGAGTATAAAAAACAAATTGCTCCTTGTCCAGAACTAATGACAGTTTTGAAAATGTTTTTACACCAGAGGCTGGCCACTACAGTGCAGTTTCCGACTTGAAGGTAAACCATCAGGAGGGTTAAGCTGAGTGAAACTTTACTGTTGGTATTATTAATCACTGAGAGGGTGTAGATAATCGAGGGAGTTAACATTTTTCATAATAAAAAGCCCCGGTTTATTGCAGAGAAAGCGATATCTTCAGCACTGAATCCTTCCTTCGCATATTCCTGTCATCTCATAGTTATTGTTGGTAAAACAGATTTCGAATTACAGCACAAGTTTGATTGACAGCTGTTTATCGAGTACGCATGTAGAAATATCCGATATAAAAGATCCGAGTATAAAAAACAAATTGCTCCTTGTCCAGAACTAATGACAGTTTTGAAAAGGTTTTTACACCAGAGGCTGGCCACTACAGTGCAGTTTCCGACTTGAAAGTAAACCATCAGGAGGGTTAAGCTGAGTGAAATGATTAATTAATTATTTCCCTGAAATTTGCATATTTTAAAGAATAAAACTATTTTAAATAGTCTAATTGAAATAAAATTATTTAGTTGGTGTTGCGTTTATTCAGCTTTATACAGAAGGAATGGTAAGCTTCCCAATTTATGGCATTTATTTCTTGTATTGCAAAGATCTGGATACGTATTTCCGTTAGCTCTTTAATTAATAAAAGTTAAGTATAACCAAAGTATTAAACACTTTAAAATATGAAAAATAAATTACCCGCTTCTATGCTAAAAATAACTAATACTCCTTAGTAAAATTCTTTAATTCAAGCTTTTCACCACTGTGCTTCTAGAATTTTAATATTTTGGCACATTTAAAATGATAGTTGTCTTCTAAATACAAAGTAAAAAGTTCACGTTCGAATTGTCAACAAAAACATATATTTAAAACCGTTATGAAATTAGTATTTTATAGAACACCAAATCGATTTTAGCTATGATATCTTAACTGAGATTTTGTGTTTGCAGTAGTTGACTTTTGTTCTGCTGTATTATTTTTATATAGCCATAAAGTATCCCAATTGGGTTACCGGAATTGATCAGCACACCATTTTATTTTGAACTAGCAAAATTACCCGACCTTACTCTGTTCAATTGATAAACTATAGATTGAAGAAAAATGACTAGAATATATAATCACTTTAGTCTTTCGTAAATAAAATAATATTCTAACACCTTTTCGGCATCTTTCTAATTCCTACAACTTACTTTGGAGACAAATCCTATACATGGATATCCATCCACATAATACATTTCACACCACTGCTAAAGTTATAAACTTACGAAAGGTGGACACTAAAGTAACTACTGCAAACGACGATTTTGTGGGTGGATTAGGAATTCCCTTTATTACATTCTTTTCCTGTAAAATTGCTAAACTCAGTAAAAATGACCAATCTAATACGACGAATACTCTCGCACTCATAATTTATCTACTAATATTTTTGACTTGTGGCAATCTTGCACCAGGTATGCGACATTTTCAAATTTCGCCATCGTTATGGAAAGCTGAAAAATTAATTTGATAAGATATTCATCACTAAGTTTTCTAAAAGCGAATGCATTTTTTTCTTGAAAATTCTATTTTGTAGCATGCCTAATAATAAAAGAACTTGTTTTAAAATTGAATGACTTCAGTACAGACCTCAAAGATAACCTATTACCATTTTAAAAAAATGCTAAATCGATTTGACGGGGCTTTTTTAAAAAGAAAACCATTATTTTCAATAAACTTTTAACATATATAATAAATTGCTTACATATAGCCTCAACTCGTAAAATAAGCCACCCTGAACTTCTATCATTATGACAATGAATTTTTAATATTTTGAAAGCCCTAGTTCGGAACTTTTAGCATTAAGGTTCTATCAATAACAGCAAAATTCTACTTATTTTGCTTTATTCTGATTGCATGTGACTTTAAATCGAATACTTTGGGGCGTTGTTGCATACGATAAAAAGAAATTACAATTTATTTAAAAGATAAATATTTAATAAATTTACAACACAAAACAGCGAAATAAAACTGAATTAAAGAAAGCGGTGAAAAAGGTGTTCTCTGAAGATAATAATTCGTGATAGTTTTTTTTATCTCCGGATCTCACACAGTTACAACTAAAAAGTGGACAAAATTTAGAAATGCGAAATTAATTCCGAGCGAAAAACAAACAGAAATTATCAATGCACTTGATCAGCCAACATGAGTTTCTGTACATTTCCCGTTCATTGAAAAATATCGTATGTCCCGAATAATTGGAAATCGTTGATATTTCGCAAAAAAATTATAAGATTTAAAATAAATGCAGCAGGGTGAAAATTCCGTAAAGGAATAATTTGGGGGAAATATTATAATTGCTTTTTCAGCAATACTGGTAAAAGAATCCAAGTAATCGCAATGTTCAATATACATTCCAGATTCTCCAAAACTACCAAGTTATGGTTGATTTAAGTATAGTTACTCAAATATTTTAGCAAGCAACTTATTTAAATACATAAACAAAGAAAATTTAAATAATGTATGTATTCACGAAACTAAAATATGATGTAAAAAATGAAGAGCATTGTATTCAAAAATATGAAATAAAATTTATGTGTACTTGTACAAATACACAGTCACAAAATCAGACATAGAATGAGAAGACGGACAGACAGACTAATACAACGAAGTTCAGAGACTAAATTAATGTAAATATTCACAGTATGAAAAATGTCATGAAAATATAATCAACCGTTTGAACATAGTATGATCACACTCTCAGACAGATAGACAGAAAACACCATAGAAGTCAGATACGAATTTTGCATTAGAAGGACAAATAACGGATAGAAAACGTGAAACGGGTCGAAAATATTCAAAGCACAAATACTCCATTTTTATTTACATCAACAAAATACATTGCAAGAGGAAATAATTGGAAAAAGATCTTTAGAGGTTTTTGGATCCAAACCCCCGAATTAAGTATTTATACAATTTACATACTTGATTAAGGTTACCTCGAAAATGTCCTGGGGGCTTAAGATAGATGGCATAAAACTAAATAGGTAAAAACAAATCAGTGTCTTACTAATGATAAATAGGCATCTGAAAACAATTTCACACAAAAGACGAGAGTGGCCAAGATCACGTATCAAGGTATTACAAAGTTTTTCTCATCATCACTGTTTCATGATATAATTTATTTAACTTCTACTCAAATTAGGGAAAATATTCATGTGTTGATGTCAAAGGCTTATTGGAAGGACTACTGATTGGATGTTTGCGTGATTATAGAAGCACTCTTTACATGTCATAGTTAGAAACATCAATCTAATCCATATACTACAGTTTATGTTTTGCCATCTATATATTCAAGAGAATTAATTTCCAAATGTTGCATTTTTAGTGAATAGTATGTTTCGCAACTTTAATTTGTCTCCTAAAACTACAGCGTTGACGTTAGCAATGAAATGGAAAACATGTTCTGGAAAAAGTAAAATTCATAAATATTAAACTCTTACTAGTCACAAAATAAGTCTTTTTTATTAGGTTCTTGGAAAAAAGTCTTTGTGATCCAAGGGCAAATAAATATCAAAAAGTTCGGATAAAGTAGTTTGTTATTTATAAGATAATTCGTCATTGCAACAAGCAAAAATAATGATAAAAGTTTCAACTTTTCATTTGAGCAGACTCCATGTCACGCAAAACTGTGTTTCCAAAGACACATTTTTAACAACATTGTACGACACAGAGACTGTTACAACAATAACCCGAAGCCTTGGCTAAACAACATCGACAAGAATGGTTAAGGGAACATTTTGTATTGCATATGGTATTACCAGAGAATCCTTGTTGCAAAACTAAGTGCTGGCATAGATGCTGATACATTTCTGACCGAAAAGAAAGAAAGATCACGATGGAATTGATCAAAAAATATACAGACGTTGAACCTTTCAGTTCAACACCGGAAAGAAAAACAGCGAAAGGCATCTCTATTTCAGATGATTCTGCTGAAAATCGTATTCAAAAAGTATTTCGCCCAATTTCACTCATGCTATATGTAATTGGACTGGAAATTTCAAGGTTTCATAATGTGTCTATAGTGCAAAGTAGACTGTCTCGCATCATTACAAAATGTCCAAAGTACATCACTATAATTTTCTACATAATTCTGAATTTTCAAGGATTTTTGAAAACGATGGTTTACCACGACATCAAAATCACGATAATTGCTATTGTCTCGAATCTTTTTGTCGTTGTGACGTTCATTTCTTTGCTTCACTCCCGACAGAATCTCTATTTGTTAAATGAACAATTAGAAAAACTTTGCAAGAATACGGAAATTCTTAAATTCACAACAAGAATTCGACTTGTATGGATTTACGTGTTTGTCATACTCAGCTTTACAATCGGGATTAGCTACAATTTCTACTTTTTTGAGGAAGTTAATAATACAAAATACACTTACAATAATTCCACTGTAATTTTTAGTACTTTTAATGTGCCGACTGGAAGCATTATAAAGTTCATTGCTGTCACCGATACTTTGTTTGTAGTACACACGTGTTTGTTCTACTTCTCTTTCATTTTGTATTACAGTTTTATATGCGAAATTTTCAGTGCAGCCGCAAATTGCCTAATCGTCAAATTACGTGAAGAACACATAAATCAGAATTACAAATATCTGATGTCTGTTCATTTTGACGCTACTTTCGCAATGAATTCATTTGACGATGCTTTTTCTAAACCAGCATTCTTCATGGTTTTGTTCTGCATGTACGTTATGTTTCTGTCAGTCTATCGATTCGTATTTTTTGACGATTCAAACTACAGAAGCATAATTCAATTTATCCTGACAACTATCTTCAATCTGTCCCTTTTGATTCCTTTGATACTGTCTGCATCAAACGCAACCGAGCGAATGGAAGAGGCTCGAAGGGAATTAAAGTCCTTACCAGGAGCGTCGCCATCTCGCTACAGGGAAATCAAGATTCTCCTGAAGAAGGCCTGCAAGTACGACATAAAGCTGACCTTGTGGAAGATGTTCGAAATCAAGAGATCGCTAGTAATTAACATTTTCGGAACTCTTCTGACGTACGGGATCCTCATTGGAACTCTTGGAAACACTAGCAGCGGAATATGATTCCGTCTTGCTCGTCTGGCTTTGAATAAATGATGAATCCGAAATGAATCAATATCCCTTCATATCATGCTCGTGTTCGCGAGTTAAGTAACCCGTGGTCAATGAAAAATACAGGTAATGATACTAGAACGGTCATATGATCAACTCGGTTCAATTTATTTGAAGGAAAATCAAGCTTTTCCATGGAAATAACTTAATAACAACAACACGAATTTTTGTTTGTTTATAACAATTGTGTGAATAAAATATAGACTAGGATAGATCGTTTTTTGTTTATGAGGAAAAACACATTTTGAAACTAAAATTTTAAACATTTTTTCTGCGAAAATGTTGAATTTTAAGTGAAAAAATTTACAATCCTATGAGATGAAACTTTAAAAGAATTAGATTAAAATCGCTAATTTTATAATCATCGGTTCATTGAACACAAGAAACAAATCCCTAACTATTTTATTTTGCGTAAAATTAATTTATTCTTAATTTAATCTATACAGCATTATTTATTCAGCTACATCTTCAACATCACATGTCATTGGGATGCTAATTGCAACTAGAAAGAAATTTATCACTGAAGTAAACAGTTTTAAAATGTTAAGACTATACATTGAAAACATACTGCACACTTTAAGTACAGAAAAACTACAGCATTTTAATGAATATTAATAAATTCTTCGCAATTTTTTTATTGATATCAGTTTTTCCTCTATGGTCTCTTAAACTTTTTCTAATTCCAATGGAAGTTTTTGATCCAAAACAATTTGATAGCAATAGCATTTATATCTTTATTAAATAATATATTATCTGAATCTGAAGATTCTGACAATTTACAAAATTATAAACAACCAACCTAAATTATTTCTAACTCGTAATGATTACCAAACAGCGAGACCTTTCTTAACAGTATAATGCTACAAAAGTGCCGTTGGAGAAAAAGGAAATATTAAGAAAATCAAATATGGAGACTTAGTTGAAACAAACTCGTTTTCACAATCTGAAAACTGTTTTACCTAAAATGATGTCGGTAGTTTTTAAAGTTCAATGTTCTATTTCACCTCAAATAGCACATTCAAATCTGTTTGATGTATGATCTCTTAACGATCTCTCTTATAATTTTTACGAATGAGTATCCTACAGGTAGGTAGGTAGTCACTTAACGTCGAACTGGAGCAACTAAATGGCAGCGGCCCGGGATCCATCCCTAAGGGAAATAACCAAGGACAATGCCTCGTCATTCTGAACTACCTTTAGATGACTAGGTTAACACCTGAGTGGTGCACCACTCTCTAAACTTCCACACCACCCCAGCGTGATGACATTTGAGACCACGATAGATTTACCCTGCACCAGACACCGTGTACACGACGGTCTTTGGCAGAAATGAGTTTCGAACTCGCACGCCTTCGGTCGCTAATCCCTTAATCTTCCTACTGGGCTACCACGGCCTGTGTATCCTATAGGAATCTGACTGGGCCTTAACTGTTCGGCGGACAGGGAAACCTATTCAGAGGGCCTGATCTGACCGATGGGCCGATTAAATCTTTTCGAAAAGTTTTTGGCCGGCGGGTACCGTAAATCTATCCGGAATTCAATATAGGATAATAGGACTGTCGGACAGATAAAAATACTCGGATGGCCTATGTGGTTTGGGGGCTCGTGATCAATCAATTCACTACAAGTTATCTGTCTTTCCTACACGATTTTCTTAACGGGCTGCTTAAATCTGACGCCCAGGAGAACAACAGGTATTTGTAAAATAGCTAACAAATAGCTAAAAAAATAAGGCTGTCAATTTCATTCTATCAAGAATTTACATTTTTACTTTTTAAACACCTGTACTTGCTAGGGGGCGTTCTCTCCCGGTCTGGCTGTGCAGATGACGTCAGCTAGCATCTACAGGAGTCGCCTCTTGGATGTTTTTGACCTTGGTTTTTTTTTAGAATCTTAGAGTATGGTGCAATCGCAGATGGGTGCGGTTGAGCTGAAAATCGCTCATTATCATATCAATTAAGTATCCCGTCTGTGAATTCTTAATTTGTAGCTTGATTATTGGAAGTAAATTTTATGATAATTTACGCTTATTTATAGAAAGTGATCTTTTTATAGTCGATATGGTACAGGCAGCTAAAGACAATTCGAAATCCTCATAGGAATAACATTGCGTATTTCTACGATCAATGTCAGACCAATTCCCACTAAATTTCGTACATTCATCCTATAGAATTCTACGGCACATAGGCTATATATTAACCCCGTTCGATTTGTCCTGGGTCTGCAGGGGGTCTAAAAACAATTCGAAATCTCCATAGGAATAATATTGAGTAATATTATATGAATTATAAACAATTCAACCCGAGCAACGTCGGGTAATTCAGCTAGTAGTCTATAAACATAATAAAATATGAAACTCTTTCAGTTGTATTATTCACCACGATGTCAGGGAAGATCAGGGAAATTTGGGTTCCTGTAATGTCTGAAAGATCACACAGAGGAAAGTTGGAGAGTTTGACAAACCAATTTGGTTTTAAGAATTTTGTAGGTAGTGTCCAGTGAAAAGATGAAAGAAAGCAACTCTTATAGCTTTAGGTAAATCTAGTAGCAAATGAGACCTTAAGTTGGAGAGTTCCAGTATTTCTCTTTAGTTATATTTAATGTTTACAAAGGTCTTTATAAAGTCGGGAATGTCTAACTGCCGATATAGTCCGGTCATTTGTCATTTGATTCAAGTGGTTTTGAACTGGTTTATTTGTTATAATTGATGTTTTATGTGTCTATTTGTGCACGTGCAAGATTCTCCCAGTATTCCAATTATCTGCTGAATGTGTTTTAATTATTATTTAACTCGTTACTCTTCGTATATGATTTTATACTGAATTACTCGTTTTATGCATTTTCATGTGATCTACCTAGACAATTGCAATGGCCGTGGTAGTTCGGTTGGAAGAGTAGCGGATTAGCAACCGGAGTGTTGCGAGTTCAAATCCAACCAAAGACCGTCGGGAACACGGGGGCTGGTGCACGTTAAATTTGTCATGGCCTCCAATGTCCTCACGCTGGCGTGATATGGAAGTGTGGGGGTGCCAGCACAGGTGTGACCTCGTCATCTGACCGTGGTTCAAAATTACTTGGTGTTGTCCTCGTATTTTTCCCTTTGGGATTGATCTTGGACGATCGCCATTGCTCCGGTGCGACGTAATTTAAAATACCTATCTAACTATTCCATGTGGAACATCCCATGCAAAATGAAAATGTAATCGTTAAATAAAGCGACTTGGACTACAAGTCGCTTTATTACGACTATGTTTAAATTAGGTGATAGGATGAAACTTAAAACAAAGCGCTTGTACAATTAGCAGCGCGGATTCTTGTCCCAAGTTTATCATTTGATGCTCAAAATGATGGCAGTGATAACGAGTTGGTGGTGGGAGAGACCATTCGCGGCGATCGTCTATGATCACTTCTAACTTGCATTCTTAACCAATTCAAAAATTGATTGACCCAAGGACTGCCTTCAGGTCGAAGTCGCACTATATATCAGATGGTCAGGATCGAGTATTTTTTAGAATCGAATACTTGGTATTCAAGTATTTTTTAGAATCGAATATTTGGTATTCGGGTATTTTGTGGAATAGAATAAATATTCGAATACAAAAAAAAACGATTAATCGCTAATAAAAATCAGCTGACTGAATACATAAAGAGAAAACACTTTCTTCTGTAATATGGATGGCACTTATGAGAATTCCGATCACAATAAAAGCAATTGTGACACATTGAGTCGTTTTCCGAATGAATTGGTACACTCTGCGCTGGCAGTGTTGATGTAGAGTGTCAACACCTAGAATTTGAAGGATTGTCAAGATAGGCTGAAACACTTGTTGCAATGTAGTAGTTGAAGGGGAAAATATTCGCACTTGATCACCAGTTTTTCGCATTTTGAAAGGTACATCTGAATATTTGGCACAAAGATGTAAAGCTGCTAGAATTCGCAATAGTATTAAAACTTATCCATAAGTAATTAGGCTTAAAGGAAACGTCGAACTATTGTAAGGTGGAACATGCGCTTATGTAGTTGAAATCCTTTGGTGGGAACTGTTCGAATGTTTGCTAGAACGTTTCTATAGATGCTATAGATTGCATGCATTGAAAAAGAATTTATTCAGAATATTTTACTATAATCCAAGCTTTGTATTATTTTCACTCTACCTTTAATTTTACAGACACTTTATTCCATATAATATTACTATTGTATTAAAACGATTTTCCTAGATAGATTATTATTGAGCAAAGCGTTCGTGGTCTTTCGCTTTGTTAGAATTGTTCAGATTTAGTATATTTATTTCTCTTTGAGGATATTATTTCAATAGACCCATTTTAGGCTTTGTGGAAAAATCAGGATTTTAAAATTATTGATAAATGCATTATGTCTGTTTCTTTAAATGTGAATAGAAATTGATTCAAACCCATCCAAATAGCATGCTTTTCGGGTGTATTTCATTTATCTTTGTTTGCTAATCACATTTTCGGTAACTGGAAAATTTTAGCCGACTGAATTTTCTATGCAAAGATCTAAAGTAAAATGCTGCATTCTTTCTTTTCTGTTACCTCTTTTTTTCTTACCACATGACGAAAGCAATTAAATTTATTTCATTTAGGTCCCTCAAACACATGTAATGAATACTCAACAGTCTTTCTCAGTAGGGTTTCATAAGTTATTTAAAGCTTTTAGTGCATTCATCAAAACTCAGAAATATAATGCAATGTAATTCAAGTAACTAGTAGTAACGTGACCCTTACACTAATTTCGTCTGCAGGTGGAAACGAACATTTATCATCTGATTGGTTCACGGGATGGTAGAAAACGTCCTTGATTTACCATCTGATTGATACGCACGACATAGTATTAGATTTTGGGGATTTCACCATTTTTGTCTTAAACATGTGCATTCACACCCCTACCCAGTCATGAGGTGTTGTATCGTAAAATGAGGCGATAAGATGACAATCAGTCAACCAAATCAAGTTTTCAGAGAGCAATCACGTAACTACTGGTCGACATGCTAAGAAGACAATTTTTTGAAGCTCCTCTCAATAGAAATGCTCAGTCTACTCATATTTCACATCTATGGTGGTGTCACAAGCGAAAACTTCTTGCAAAGCATTGTTCTGTTTAGGAAAATATAGAAATTTAAGCAAGATTCTTCGAATCACAGCTTAAACAGCGATTTGTATATAAAGCAAGCAATAACAATAAGAAAACTGATGCTCTATAAGAAGATGGTAAGCATTTCTGAGACATCCCATCACTATAATACGAAGTGCTATACATTTCTAGTTTTTGCGAAACAAATGACTCATTCGGCATCGAAACATCGACCTTCCAATGAAATAGACAGAGCATGTGCGAGCAACTTCATGCTTTTCTTACGATACCTTGGCTTGAAGATCTGTCAGATCGTTGTGGAAAAGAGCATGAATCCTAATGTGGATCTGAAGCATTGATTGGTTAAAGAGTGAGTATCTAGTGTTGTGGGAGGGGTGGGAGAGCGCCATCTACCACATTTTTTGGTGCCGAAACCCGGGAATGGAATATTGCCTTTAAAAAGGTAAGAGAATCCTGAAGTATCTGAATGAAAAGAAATATTGATCTTTGAAAACTAATTGAAAAATTGAAAACGAAACGCTCTTTTTTTTAGAGCTGGAGTTACGAAAATTGTAACTAAAGTTGATAATTTGCTTGTAATTTCTGATTTAACACCACAAAACATTCAAGAACTGAATGAATATTTGGAAATTTTAACTGACAAGCATAAATCTTTGAAAGAACTTGATAAAAAAATCGAAATTCGCATCACTGACACAAACGAATATGAAAAGGAAATAAATGTCAGTGAAGAATATAATGAAAAATTAATTTGTTGTAAATTGAAAATTACTAATTATCTGAAGAAATATGATATAGGTATTAGAAATTCTAATATACAAGTTGATACGAGTACTGAAAATAATTTCTCTCAGTGTGTAATTTCGAATTCGCCAAATGTTTCTATTAGACTTCCTAAATTAATTCTAGAAAAGTTTTCTGGTGATTCTAGCATGTGGCCTGAATTCTTTAATGCATATGAAAATTCAATTCATAACAATCCAACTCTATCTAAAGTAGAAAAGTTTACATATTTGAAATCTTTACTTGTTGGAGAAGCATTTAATTGTGTGTCTGGTTTCTGTCTTACTGAAGACAACTATGATAGTTGTTTAATATTGTTGAAAGAGAGATATGGGCGAAATGATTTAATAATAAACAGCCATATGAATAAGTTATTGAATTTGGAACCTGTTAAATATTCAAATAATGTGTATGGAATGCGTAAGCTTTATGATCAACTAGAAATCAGTATAAGAAATTTGAATTCACTTGATGTAACAAGTGGTAGTTACGGATATTTATGAATCCAATTTCAATAAATTCACAGAGATTAAAACTTAACAAAAATTTAATAAGGTGACATTTAAAATTACAATACAATTCCGCTTCATAATGCGGCCAAGATATTTAAGCGCGTCATTGCACTTCCATTGTTACAGTTCAACTAATTGGCGCAAGAGCGCCATCTACCGTCATTACAGAACAAGTGTGATTGAAAACACCAGTCTGCGCTTCCTTAGTCAATCAGACAAAGGCGATTCGTAAGCCCAAGTGACTTACCTTTCTGAGATTTTATGACAGCGATTCCACTCATACTTTGTCTATTTCATCTCATAGAACTTCTGATGAAGTAGACATATGGGAGGAGTTGATGTCGTAAAATCTCTGAATGGTAAATCACAGGGGCTAAAGAATCGACTTAACCGATTGCTAACGAAGCGCAGACTAGTGAGTTTGATCCGTGTGGATAATCAATTTAACCCATCAATAATTTAGGATTCATGCTTTTTCCCACAAACACGTGACGGATTTTCAAACCGAGCTACCGATCGCTCGGTTTGAAGATCTGAAGCTGGGCACACATGCTCCGTATATTTCCTTAGAAGAAGTGGTAGAAGATGTACTTCACCTGTTATATGTATAATAGGATTAAACAAATAGAAAGATAAAACGTTCGGGGTCTTTTTTCGTTAGAAAATATGCTTATATTTTAAAGATAATTCTTTTAAATTATTTGTGTTTAAGAAAATTACCTTAATTGCTCAAATTCCTAACAAATAAATTACTTTATTCTCTTAACGTAAAAGGCAATCTCTTCGAACTACACATTGTATTATGTTTATGACTACATTTTTGTTCAGTTTTCAGTTAAACGATTTTAGCAAAATACGAAATTTAAAGCTACGTATCCAGGGTAAGGTTTGTCAGATTGTAGCATGAATTCTAGAGGAAAAAGAAATGGCAAAATATTATATCATTATTTGCATTATACTTACATGCTGGACAACCAAGGTTACTAGACCTTTTTTATAATAGAAGCGGAAACTAATTCACTTTTAACCGAATCCTGATAGAATCATGCAATATCAAATTATCGTATACCAGACTAGAGCAAATCTTTAAAATATAGGTTTAGTTTGGTTTGGTTTAGGTATAGGTATTATGGCACAAGAGCCGAATTGACTGTATTGTCCCAAACACAAGATAATAGAAAAACAAGTGTATTATAATAAAAGATTTATTTAATCCTTAGATTACTTTAAAAAACCCAAATATCAGAAAACATAAAAAATACATTTTCTTTGATGTCATGTTCAAAAAGAGATTTAAGGTTATAATCAGCAGTACCGAAGTGATGTCTGCGAATTCTAAGCAGTCATTTAGCAGTTGAGCGGTTACACAGAATGTGTTTTTAACTGTTAATATTTCATTGCATACCATGTTTATTGGTAAAGGATCCGTAGGTAAAAGGTTTTTGTGCATCACTCTCGTTCCACCTAACCTTAGTGTTGTTAAAATGACTTCCGGTCTTCTATTATTTTAGTAAAATTTATGTATCTTCTCAGATGGTTGGATGTGGAGTAGTTTGTTGATCCCATGAATATTGCCATGATAAAAATGAAGAGAGTATTGTTTTCGAAATATCACATAAAGAAATATCTCCGTTAGATGCATTTCAGAATGCTTTTGCAGCTAAATCAGCTGTTTCATTACCAGGTATGGGATGAAATCCAGAAAAACAAAATCCTGTAAACACGTTATAATAGACGATAAAATAATTGTTTAAAACTGAATCTGAAGTTTATGACTCATAAAAACCTTTAAAACTTTGAATAAAGAAAATATCGAAATAATTCCAAGGTTTGTCTCCTGGAAAGGGAGATATTAAAAGGTTCAGTGCTGTGAAGTTCAAGAATTTTTTTCATTTTTAATCCAAATGAAGGGATGAAAAATGGCTTCGATGAGAATAAAACGTGAAATGATGGATTTGAAATCTTACTGAAAACTGAATGCGAATGATTAGATAAAATTCTTAAATGCAGATTTATTGCACGTCTGTCCTGTATTGCAAATAGCTCTCGTCAGCTATCACGTGCAAGCAAGATCAGAAAAGCTCTTGATGAGATTCGGAGTACTTGCTTGGTGAATAGTATCAAGTACCTGTAACATTGATTTCGCTGCAGAACTGTTAATTGCGACAAAATAATTCAATGTGGAAGGATTGGTTGGTTGGTTTTGTGGTTTGTGGCGCAAGGGCTATATTTTGCCATGCTGTGCCAGGCACAAGATATACAATATCAAATAATAGACAGACACACAATGAAAGTTTTACTGACACAGAAGAGAGAAATACACCCAAGGAGGAATGCACCGGACAGGAATCAATTTGGAACGAACCAAAGCATTATAGATTCTTAGCACAGAGATCAAATCTGTACCCCAGAAGGTATTCGATGAGAGTTTTAGAATGTTTAAATCTTTGTTACACTTCGTTTTAAATGCTGAATATGAGCAGAAAATAATAGTTAGAATCTAAAATAGTTCCAAGAAATTTTGTTTCTGGAATAATGGGGATAATTAATCTATTGAGATAAATATCTGGATGTAAATGTGGTCCCCACCTTTTGCAAAAGTGAGCACGAGTAGTTTTGGAAGAACTAATTAAACCATTTTTGTTCGTCCATTTAGTGATATATATTTCCCCTTTTTACAGTTGTCTTTCTATGTGTGTCATATTAGTGGAGGCACAAGATGGTTTAAAATCATCAACAAAAAGGCAACCATGAAGTGCTGGTGGTAACTGTTTAATGATGTTATTAATTTTTATTGTAAATAATTTGACACTCAAAAGACTGCCCTAGGAAACACTTTAAATTTGTATGAATTCAACGGACAATACACCCTTTAAACGTACCTTGAAGGTTATGGATCAAAGAAAGTTAATAGAAATAGCCATATATTTCTTCTCAATCCAATGTTATGTATATCTTTCAAAATGCCATATATCCAGGTACGATCATAGGCCTTTTCCGTACCGACGAATATTGAGACAATTTTTATTTGGAAACAAAGGTTTCTCTAATCGCTATCTCTAATAAGAGGATATTATCCAATGTGCAATTCGCTTTGGAATGGAAAAAAATTGTTTAATTTCTAAAAGTAGGGGAGAGTGGCCGAATTTGGACCACTATCGTAACTTCACCTGTATAAGTCATTTGCGCCCTAAAATAGGCAATTTTGGTTGAATAATATTTGGTTGGACATAAATTTGGCTGATGCAATCATTTTTATGAGAACACCACGTGGCGCTGCAGTTAGTGAAGAGGTGTTGGCCATTTAGACATCATCAATTAAATATTTTAACAAAGTATCAATAGACTGTTTTAAAGCAAGTAGCAAAAAATTTTATTATATATTAAGAGAATGTCTGTCAATTACTATGGTAGCATCTAGTTCAAAGGAAGGTGACACAGTTGGAAATATTTATAAAAGTTGCCCAAATTGGATCACAAGCAGTTGTATGAATTGGACTGGTCCAATTCAGGTGACGGTCTCTCTCTCTATCTTCGTTTTAATATTTCGAATCCAAATTTATATCTCTTTTCAGGGCTGATATGGCTAAAAGAGGACAGAATGGATGTTGGTCCTTAAATGATTTATTAAAGGCTGTTGCAATGTTATAATAGACGTGCTAAAATTGCAGTAAATACTATAAATTGGCCCGAGACACCAATATCCTTGTCTTCAAGTGACATTGAAAGTAACAATAGTGATTAAGCTGTTGATTATGTACATCAGGAGAAAAAAATTAAAAATTTAAGGATATTCTTCACGACATTTCAGTTCCACCTACACGAAATCTACAGCGAAGTCTATCGTCTTCTCGAACTGGAGGAATAGCCCAGAAAGCAGTTTTAATAACAAGTACTCGTCATAAATTGGAATTAGAACAAGCCAAAGAGAAAAAAATAATAAAGTAAAATCACCAAATGTTGGAATAAAAAGACAAATAATAAAAACTAAAACTACATGGGTTTGTTTTATATGTGAGTAAACAAAGGAAGAAGTGATGATACAGTGCATAAAATGTAACACTCGGGTTCATACGTACAGCATGCTGGAGTGAGTTCAAAAATCAAAAAGTACTTTTACTTCCATTGTGCTTAAGGAAATTGGTGGTCCATCATTTTGCTTAAGGAAATTGATGGCCCATCCTGGGAAACCAGATTCTTTGATTGGACCGTTGACACAGTTTTAAAGTGCAGATTTTTCACTGTTCTAAACTGTATTTTTTCAAAAATAAATTACATTTTGAAGATATAAATAGTAACATTTTTTCAACCACTTCCTTATTATTAAAAATGCTTTTATATCCCTATATATATTAAAATGTTTAGGTGGTCCAAATTCGACAACTCTCCCCTATACGAAACGGGCATTAAACATCCGTTTCAATACTTTACATAAACAGCTAGTTAATGCTATTGGACGGTAATTGTTTTGGGTCATGTGAATCTTTTCCAGGTTTTGCAATAGGTATGATGATAGCTTTTCGTCACATTACTGGAAATGATTTGCTCACTCCAAATTCTATTAGATAGTCTTTAAAGGTAAATTAACGATATTGCACTGAGATTTTTCAACATTTCAATTGTATTTATGTATTGTATCTGGTCCTGGTGTGAATGTGCGAGAGGAGTGCAAGGCAGCTTTAAGTTCTTAAAAAAAATAATGTTATATTCCTCTAATGCAGCAGGATAGAGGTTAATAGTTCTTGGAGACGTTTATAATATAGAGGAATTTGTCTGGGTTGTAACTTTCATTCGAAACAGCTTTAAAAGTACCAACTAGTGTTTTAGCTATTTCTTTAACTTTAGAAATAGTCTGTCCATTTTAATTTTAATTAAATTAATAGCTGGCGTATTGTAAAAGTCTAAATTTTTTAAATTTTGACCCGGTTAATTTTTGAAAGGGTGACATTTTGGATTGCACTGACATATTGTTACCAAGATTTTCTTTGGTTTTCATATCTGACTTTCCAAGCAAAAACTTTTGCTCGTTTAAAAGCGATCATATCGGCTTCCGTTGGATGTCTACAAAATATTCCATACACATTTCCTTGTTTCTTGTATGCATGAGAACATTCGCCATTCCATTTGTAACATTTACGAAGTTTTCCTGATGTTTTAAGAAATGCAATATCTGCAGTTTAATTATAATTTTCACCATCAGTTCTGCTTCATTGATATTTCGACTTTCTACCATACATTGTGTTAACTAAGCTTTAGATGAGAAAAGGGACCAGGTCAGATTTGGAAAATATATAGTGAGTTGAACGAAATGGAGATAATATTTTTTTTCAGATAATATATTTAGATTACTTTAAAATATAGATATATGTGTGGGATGGTCAATGAAAAGATTTTTATAAATAAGCAGGTTGACAATTTCTCTTCCTACAACAGACAACTCACAAAAATAGCAAGATACAGTTCTATAGAATGTGTGCTGTAGTTATAAATGAGTTGCTTTTAGTATTCCCTGCAAAAAGTATATTCATCTTGAGAGGATCTACAATCTATACATATAAAGCAGAGTTGGCATCTGTCTGTCTCTGTTCTCTATACAAATCAACACTGTTTGACCAATCAACACCAAATTTTGTACACTTATTCTTTGGAACCCTGCGGGTAATGTAGGATACATATTAACCCCGTTCTATTTGTCTTGGGTGTTCAGAGGGGTGTAACGTCCCGTCATCCTGCACAGAGCACTTGCTAGGGGGCGCTCTGTCCTGGTCTGGCTGTACAGATGACGTCAGAACATCTACAGGAGTCGCCTCCCAAGATGACCTTGGAGTTTTTTAGAATCTTAGAGTATGATTCAATCGCATATGTGTGCGGTTGCGCTGAAAATCGCACAGTATCATATCGTTTATGTATCCCGTCTGTAAATTCTTAAAGTGTAGCTTTATTATTAGAAAGTAAATTTTTATGATAATATAAGATTATTTTCATAGAAAGTGGTCTTTTTTTATCGTCTTTATGGTACAGGGGCCAAAGACAACTCGAAATCCTCATAGGAATAATATTGCGTATTTATACGATCAATGTCAGACCAATTCACACTACATTTGGTACATTCTTGATGCACAATTCTGCGGGACACATAGACTATATATTAAACCAAGTCGATTTGTCCTGAGTCTGCAGAGGGCTAAAAACTATTCGAAAATTCCATAGGAATAATATTGAGTAATTTTACAATGAATTATATAATTCAACCAGAGCAACGCCGGCTAATTCAGCTAATACAGTTGTAAATGGAGATGATTAAAATAAGTGTGAGAAGCCCTTCGGCGCTTTGTACAAGGGAATGTGCTGGTATCAGTTATTTTTCATTATTCCCAAGCGTTCCTATAAGGATTCCGTAAGTGAAAAGATTCGCTGGAATGCTAATGATTAGTGATCTATCTATGGTATAAAGTTTACCCAACGTGAGATTGTTTCTACAAAAGCATTTCTTCTTCAGAAGGATTTTGAGGTGCTTGTATCGCGAAGGTATCATTGCTGGTAAAGAGAGCAATTTGTTCCGCAATCGTTCTGCCGAATCTAACGTTTTAGATGCCGACAGAATTATCTTGAAAAGAGCTGTTAAACAAATACTTACATTAATGCCATTTTGAAAATAGATATACCAGTTGATATCTTTAGTGAAAGCCAAATCGTATCCTGACCAGAATATCTCTTCTAAGCATCTGGTTACGCTTACAAAAATAGGAAACGAAAGCGTTTTTTCTACGAGCTTCATGGCGTCGTAGATGGTATCATGAAACTCGATCAAATGAATGTACGTCTGCTCTATTGTTGGACTTTGCAGGTCAGAGTAGAGAGTTTTCCAAAAGATCTTCAGGAAATCACACATAACACTGTGATACAAATAGAATTGATACAATGACTTTATAAAATTTAATAAATCTGATTCATTTTCCGAGTTCTGAGTGAAGAACATAAGCAATTGAATTAAGTCAAAAATCAGGATTACTCCACAATAAAAATAAGACTTGTTACGAATCCTTTTTAGGTGGAGCGACTGTTCTAAGCCATTACTTGTGATTCGGGCTACTTTGTCAACAATCGACCGAACCGTATGAAATGAACAACGGATTGAAAAATAAAGTATGACACTTGAGAACAGTTTTAGTATAAGGGTAATCCCTGTCTTCTTATCAGGATAACATATAATACACACAGTATTTATGACACTTCCGATCACAATAAATGCAATTGCGACACATTGAGTGCTTTTCCGAAAAAATTGATACACTTTGCTTAGACAATGTTGATGTAGTTTGTCAACACTTAGAATTTGAAGGATGCTCAAGATCGGCTGAAACACTTGTTGGAATATGGGAACTGAAGAGGAAGATATTAAAACTCGATCCCCAGTTTTTCTCATTTTGAAAGATACGTATGAGTATTTTGAACAGGTGTAAATTTACTAGAATTCTCGCATGAGTATTGAAACTTATACAAGGTAAACTCGCCTGGAAGGAAGAGTAACACTTATTGTAAGACGCAATATGTGTTCTTGTTATTGAAGTCTTTTTGGTGGGAACTGTTAGAATTTTTTGTTGAACATTTCTATAAATACTATGGATTACACTCATTGAAATAAAGATTCATTCTACATAGTTTTCAATTTTCAAAACACAAACGAAGCTTTTTATTATTTTTACCATTTATCTCTCCTTTTAGAGATACTTGATGCCACACAATATTACCCTATTATATTAAAAGTATTATGCTGATTAGTAGATTAATATTGAGCAATGCGTTCATGGTCTTTCGTTTTGCCAGAATAGTTTATATTTAGAAGATTAATTTTTCAATTGATTTCTGTTTAAGTATATTAATGTAATTGGTCCATTTTAAGCTTTCTGCAAAATAGTTTAAAATTCTTGATAAATGTATTACGTTTGTTTCTTTATATGCAAATAGAAATTGATTCAAATCCATAGAAATAGCATGTTTTTCGATTGTTTGTCATTTATGATGATGATGAATTATGAATATAATGACTCATATTTTCGATATCTGGACAAGTTTCGGGTACTGTATTTTTTTTGCAAATTTGTAAGGTAGAATATTTTTTCTTTTCTGTGATCTATTCTTTACCTCATAATGAAAGTAATTAAGTTTCTTTCATTTAAGTCACTCAGACACATGAATCCGAAGCTTTACATCAGTAATCAGATTGGCCATTTTTATTTCTACACACAACTCACAAAAATAACAAGAACCGGTTCTATGAATTGTGTGATGCAATTCAAACTGAGTTGCTTTTCGTAGTTTCTGTACAGAAATATATTCATCGCGAGAAGTTTAAAAATGCAATTATAAATGGATATATTGAAAAAATGATTCAACGCCTTTCAGTGCTTGCTACAGAGGCAAGTGAAGGATTTAGCTAATTATTTATCATTATTTCCAAGCGTTGCGATAAGGATACCGTAAGTGAAAAGATTCGCTGGAATGCTAATGATTAGTGATCTATCTATGGTAAAAAGTTTACCCAATGTGAGCCTGTTTCTGCAATAGCATTTCTTCTTCAGAAGGATTTTGAGTTGCTTGTATCGCGAAGGTATCAATGCTGGTAGAGAGAGAAATTTGTTCCGCACTCGTTCTGCCGAATCTAACGTTTCAGATGCCGACAGTATTACCTTGAAAAGAGCTGTTGAGTAAATAATTATACTAATGCCAGTTTGAATACCGATTTGCCTGTTGACATGTTTATTGAAAGCCAAATCGTATCCAGACCAGAATAGCTTGCTTAAGCAGATGAACACGCTTACCAAAATAGGAAACGAAAACGTTTTGTCTACGACCTGCACGGCATCGTAGATGTTATCATAAACCTTGATCAGATGCATGCACGTATGTTCCACTTCCGGACTTTGCAAGTCGGAGTAGAGAGTTTCCCAAAAGGTCGTCAGGGAATCACACACAACACTATAGTACAAACAGAATTGATGCAAGAGAATTGATAGTGTATGACCAGTAAAGGAATACAAAAACATAGCGTGCGGCGGTGAAAGATTTTGCCCGCCAGAGAGTTTTCATATCCAAGACCTTTTCTAAGCTTGATAAATCCGATTCATTTGCCCAGTCCTGAATGAAGATCAAAATAAATTGAACTAAATCAAAAATCAGAATTGCAGCACAGTAAGAATAAGACATGTTGCGAATCTTTTTAAGATGGAGCGACTGTTTTAAGCTGTTCCAAGTTATTCGTTCTACTTTTTCAAGAAACTCCTGAACGGTATGACATGAACGACGAATTGAAAAATAAAGTATGACGTTTAAGAAGATATTTAGTATAATGATAATACGTGTCTTCTTATCAAGCTCAATTGTAATATTGATAGCACTTATGAGAATTCCGATCACAATAACAGTAATTGCGACACATTGAGTGCTTTTCCGAATGAATTGGTACACTCTGCGTTGGCAGTGTTGATGTAGAGTGTCAACACCTAGAATTTGAAGGATGGTCAATATAGGCTGAAACACTTGTTGCAATGTAGGAGTTGAAGGGTAAAATATTCGCACTTGATCACCAGTTTTTCTCATTTTGAAAGGTACATCTGAATATTTCGCACAAAGATATAAAGTTGCTAGAGTTCGCAATAATGTTAAAACATATCCATAAGTAATTAGACTTAAAGGAAACGTCGAACTATTGTAAGGCGGAACATGCGTTAATGTGATTGAAGTCCTTTTGGTGGGAACTGTTCGAATTGTTTGCTAGAACGTTTCTATAGATACTATAGATTGCGTTCATTGAAATAAAGATTCATTCTGGATAGTTTTCAATTTTCAAAGCACAAAGGAACCTCTTTATTATTGTAACCATTTATCTCTCCTTTTAGAGATACTTAATGCCACACAATATTACCCCTTTGTATTAAAAGCATTGTGCTTATCAGTAGATTAATATTGAGCAATGCGTTCATGGTCTTTAGCTTTGCCAGAATTGTTTATATTTAGAAGATTAATTTGCCAATTGATTTCTGCTTAAGGATATTTCTGTAATTGGTCCATTTTAAGCTTTCTGCAAAACAGTTTCAAATTCTTAATAAATCTATTATGTTTGTTTCTTTATATGCAAATAGAAATTGATTCAAATCCATTGAAATAGCATGTTTTTCGATTGTTTGTCATTTATCTTTGTTGATGACTCATATTTTCGATATCTGGACAATTTTCGGGTACTGTATTTGTTTGCAAATTTGTAAAGTAGAATATTTTTTCCTTTCTGTTATCTACCGCATAATAAAAGTAATTAAGTTTCTTTCACTTATGTCACTCAGATACGTATACTCAACAGTCCTCCTTGTTCGGTTTTCATAACTTATCTGAAGATAGTCATTCATCGAAAATTAGAAACTCAACAACACAACGTTCGTGGAAAAACATCAGGTGCAAGACTGAATTAGTTAGAAATAGATATGACAAAATGTGGACATATTCTTTGCATTTTTTGCATTATTCTTACATACTGTATGTATATTTAGAATTGTAAGATCAATAATAATTATTGTTACATCGCGTTCGTCAATCTTTTAAAATAAGAATATCTTCAAAATACATATTGAAATAGCATGATTATCAATTCCGTTTCGTCTTTCTCTTTTAATAAATGACAATTTATGTAATTAGTTAATTTATGTTTCCTGTGAAAAATAGGTTAAACAAAACGATATTTTTTCTCTTTTCTGTAATATTCTTTCTTATTCCTCACAACCGTAGCTATCTCGTTTCTTTCATTTCAAAGACACGAAAACTTTTGGAATTAATGCTCAATATTCCTCTTGTTCAGTTTTAAGTTTAGTGTATTTAGCTAATGAAGAAATGTAAAATAAGGTATTTAGTGTGTCAGAAAGAAGCAAGGATTCACGAGAAAAGAAATGACAAAATAATAGACCATTATTTGAATCTTCTTGCATTTCCACTTACATGGACTACTAAGTATTTGAAGTATTGAAGGTAGTCAACAATACTCTAGTTAAACTGTCATTTATAATCGATGAAATAATTATCTTCAAAAATTAAAAGGAAACTTATTCACTTTTCAGCGAATCCTATTTGCAATCCCCTAGTATCAAAATATACTGAATAAAAAATATCTTGTACCTGACATCGGCTAATCTTAAAATTATACGCATATGTGTGAATGGTCAATCTAAAGATTTACATCAATAAGCAGATCGGACATTTTTATTTCTACACACGACAATTTGCTAAAATAACAAGATCCGGTTGTTTAAAATATGCGCTGCATGTGTAGATAAGTTGCTTTTTTAGTTTCAGAAAAGACATATAAGCATCTTTAGGGGTTTAACAATACAATTTATAAATGGAACGAAATTAAAATTGGCGCATCGTGATTCGGCGCTTGCTACAAGGGTAAGTGAAGGTTTCAAGTGCTTGTTTTAATTATTTCCAAGCGTTGCTATAAGGATACCGTAAGTGAAAAGATTCGCCGGAATGCTAGCAATTATTGATCTACATATGGTATAAAATTTACCCAAAGTGAGCTTGTTTATGTAATAGCATTTCGTCTTCAGAAGGATTTTGAGTTGTTGGGTTTTGTACCGCGATGGTGCCATTGCTTGTAAACAAAGCACTTTTATCTGGACTCCAACGTTGCCGATTCCAACGTTGCGAATTTCAACGTTCTGCCGATTCCAACTATGCGGATGCTGACAGTATTATCTTGAAGAGAGCTGTTTGAAAAATAATTACATTAATGCCAGTTTGAATACCGATGTGCCAGTTGATATCTTCAGAGAAAGCCATATAGTATCCAGACCAGAATATCTCACTTAAGCAGCTGAATACGCTTACGGAAAGAGGAAGCGAAAACATACCGGCTACGAGCTGCATGGCGTTGTAGATGGTATCATGAACCTCGATCACATGCATATACGTCAGTTCCACTTCCGGACTCTGCAGTTCAGAGAAGAGAGTTTCTCAAAAGGTCGTCGAGGAATCACACACAACACTGTAATACAAACAGAACTGATGCAAAGAGAAAAGTCAAGTGTAACCAGAACAGGAACTAAACCTATAGCTTGTGGTGAGATTTCGTCCACCAGAGAGTTTTCATATCCAATACCTATTCTAAGCTTTATAAATCCGATTCACTTCCATAATCCAGATTGAAGATCAAAATAACTAGAATTAAATCAAAAATTAGAATTGCAAACACAGTAAGACTAAAACGTGTTGCAAATCGGAGCAACTGTTTTAAGTTGTTACAAGTAATTCATTCTATTTTGTCAAGAAACTCTTGAACTATATGACATGAACGACGGATTGAAAATTAAGTATAACGTTTAAGAAGAGATTTAGTATAATGACAATACGTGTCTTCTAACCAATATGACGTATAATATTGACAGTACTTATGAGACTTCAGGTCACAATAAAAGCTATTGTGACACATTACGTGTTTCTCCCAAAGAATTGACCCACTTTGCTCATACAATGATGATGTAGACTGTCAACATCTAGAATTTGAAGGATGGTCAAGATCGGCTGAAACACTTGGCAATGTGTTTCAGCTGAAGAGGAAAAAATTTGCACTCGATCACCAGTTTTTCTCATTTTGAAAAGTACATATGACTATTTTACGTAAATATGTAAACTTACTAGAATTCCCATGAGCGTTAAAATTTATCCATTTTAAAATAGACTTAAAGGAATTGTCGAACTCAAGTATACAAGCCTTACAAGTCGAACTATTGTAAAGCTCAACATGTGTTATTGTGATCGAAATACTTTTAGTGGGAACTGTTCGAATTCATTCGGAATACTTTACTATAATCGAAGTTTTCTATTGTTGTCATTCTTTATCTGTAAGTTTATAGGCACTTGATTCCATGGAATATCACCATTGTGTTAAAAAGATTAAACTAGTTAGTAGATTGAGCAAAATGTTCGTGGACTTTCGTTTGGTTAGAATAGATCATATTTAGTAGATTTACTTCTGTTTAAGGATATTATTTTAATCGGTTCAATTTAAGCCCGCAGGTCGGTTATTAAAAGCCCTTCCATTAAAGGCAGTGC
Source organism: Meta bourneti (assembly GCA_933210815.1). Classification (NCBI taxonomy): domain Eukaryota; kingdom Metazoa; phylum Arthropoda; class Arachnida; order Araneae; family Tetragnathidae; genus Meta; species Meta bourneti. The sequence goes on from OW119931.1 coordinate 22,226,006, forward strand.
CCAGGAAATTTACTTTTGAAGAATAAGGTTGATATGCGTAACAAGATATATCAAGATATTCTAAATAGCATTTAGCCAGCAAGCATATTTGCTCGTCAGTTTAAAGAATAATGGGGATAGGTACGCTTATTTGCGAGGACTCCCTCCCCGTAACATGGTCTTATATGTCGCACGAGGTAAAGTTACATAGGATAGGCCCAAACGATATGAGGTGTCTCGTCCCCGCTCATTCAGCTCTAAGATTCTGAGGTTGTCCTACGTAAGTACAAATCCGCAGTGGTCTCACTTAACCGAAGCTGATGGACGTAGCCCCCAATCAAGGAGAAGTACTGGAGGTCATGAAAAGTCGAACGTTACAATTGTTTTGTCCGATTTCAGAACTAGAAGAAACATCCCAAAGATAGATATAGCGAAGTGTGGACAAAGGATATCCGTACCTGACATGACCTTCGGCTCCAATTGATTACATATTGAATGGGATTTGGCGTCGAAGGGCAAAACCAACTTATTAGATACTTATTTCACTTGGAAAAGGTAGGAAAGTTGGATGGGTCTCAACTCATTTTGCCCATAAAGTACCGGCTTTAGGTCAAGAGAAGCGGTTCGATGGTTGTTTTAGGCTCAAGGGCCATATTTGGCCAAGCTGCGCTAAATACGTCAAGTAAAAAATGTCGTGAAAGGGTAAAAAGATAACTGGAAAAAGAGTAGTGAAATGAAAGAAAGAGATCGCTTGTGTCCTGGTGATAGTGGACATCCACCGAAATGGCTATTGAAGGTCTTTTATTTTTTGCATTAAAGAAGTTCGTAATCGTGATTAATCATGGTTTGAAGGTTTTTCAATTATTACTTTCTTACTCAGTTCCAACCTGATCTGATCTGTTAAATTAATTAATGTGTTGGGTCTTTTGCTTTCATTGAACCTTATTGCACATACAATTACTTGATTTGTGATTCTATTACATTTAAATTGCATTTTGAATTATTATCTGCATACACTTAGTAGAGTTCCAACAAATCCAAAAATTTAAAGGGATAACTCCCTCACTAGTCTGGTCAGCTAATTTAGAAAATCCATTCGATATAAAGGAGTAGATATACTCCTTTACAATAATTGATACCTTTGCACAGTTTGAACACCCAGCGTCAAATCCCAGAAAATCTTTTCCGATATCAAATCAATCATGGTAGCGGTTTTACGCAGTTTAAAAAGCTAAACTTTACCCAGAGGCGTTGCTTGGAAATCCAGTCTTCGAACAAATCGCAAAATCCATTTGACACTTTTCACGCTTGTATGGCATCAGCCTCTGTGTCAGTCTCCATTACTGGGAATCAATGGGAATTTATTGACTTCGGAAATTTATTTACTAAATTTGGTATGTATGCGTGAGAATATTATATGCATGCATGCATAACAAATACATATGGTAATTTTATTAAATTAATTATCTCTACTTTTTCTCTTTCAAAATTATATGTCCCATACTATAGCAGTTAAAATAAGAACTTTACAACCGCCTATTAAAAAGGGTATAAGAACACGATTAAGTTCACTATTATGATGGATGTGATTAGTTTCGTAAATAATTCAGTGCACACTTTTCCTTTTGTGATAGTTTGAAACTAAGCGAATTCTAAAAAATATTTAACCGTAAACAATACGTATCAAATGAAAAACACAGTATTAAATTAAGCATTTATGAGAATTTGATTACTATCGTAAATAATTCAGTAAAACTCTTTTTCAACCATGACAATTGAAACAATACAAAAAACGTAAAAAAATAAATGCGTGAACAGAGTCACTTTTTAAGTACTATTCACTTGATGTTACCTAGCAACAAAATATTGCAACATATATTACGAATTGTGAGACGACTTAAAAAAGCAACTACGTGTGTTCACAGTTTAAAATATAGAGGGGAAGTTGAAAGCTAGAAAAACCAAAAAAGTATTTATAACGGGTTGAAAACTGACAAATATGAATTCAAAGAAAATTTTCATCCCTGTTCGCGAAAATGGTGAAAATTTTAACTCGTTGCAGGAAGTGCTACATCCGATTTTAGTTGTGTTTCGTGTGCTTGGAATAAAGTTTTCATCGGTTCATACATCGAATAGAACTGGCAAAATACTTGCCTTTCTGGAAAAATTTCCACCATATATCATAATCATTTTGAATAGCTTGGGAATCATTTTCTTTGTCATCCGGAAAATGAAACAATTAGATGATGCAAAAGCACTTATAGCGGGAAGTGCCAATGATATTCTTCAGATTTCGCTTTACATTTTTCTAATCAGATCTTGTGAAAAATATGCACTAGTGCAGAAATGTGTATTTCGGGTCACAAGACGGTTACATCAGCGAAACCGTTTCCAGAACATTCGACGAAATGCCTATGTGTATATCATTGTTTTACAAATCATCAGCGTTTGTTATCTGATAGCCAAGAACTGTTCCAAAAGACTCGTGAATGAAAAGCAATCATCAGACACTCCAGAAAATTTGCAGAAACTACAATGGATGGAGAGATTAGCTGGATTTGCTTTTCCCATCGCCAAAACCATTCTTTCATTTACATTTAAACTTATGTCCTCTTGTTTCATAATATTCTACAGTTCTGTCTGTGAATGCCTAACTGCATTGCTGGATGACCTCAGCAAAGAAATAAAAGATTCAGACGTTGAGCAAGCATATAAACATCTAATACAAATCCACGATGAAATCAGTAGTGGAATTCAAGCGCTGGAAGACGGTTTCTGCTTACACGTTTTTCTAAACGTTTTGAGTATCAATATAACTATTTTCTATATGGGATATACCTTGACTCTTGGAACTCACTTGAGCTATAATGGCATGCTTAGGGGCATTCTGTCAGTGATGTTCAGCCTCATTTTGTTGCTAAAGATGATCTTGTCAGCCACCTGTGCATCCGAGTCGGCGGAAAAAGTGCAAAAGGCCGTAATGTCATTACCTGGAATGGTGCCTTCTAGATACCTGGAGATTGAGGCCCTTCTGAGAAAGCATTACGGACGAAAGAACACTCTCACTCTGTGGAAGATGTTCGATATCAAGAGAACACTCTTTCTTAACATTCTAGGCACCCTTCTAACTTACGGAATTCTCCTGGGAACTCTTGGAAATGTTCAAGATCGTGAGTTGTGATCAGTTTACTTTGGGGAATTATTGTATGATTAGAGTAATAACGTAAGAAATCCATATTCTGTTTTTTAATACAAAATTTTTTTGAAGTTTAATAATACTAACGTTCTAACATAATTTAATAATTATGTTCCCAAGAAAACATTTGAAATCGAGTTGAACCGCATAAATTTATAGCGCATGTATAACGAAATTAGAGAAAACTTCGTGTCGAGCAATTGGACTGATGTTTAATTCGTGTTCTGAATAATATTGAACTAGGGAATGTATCATTGCTTTTACAAAAGTAGAGATGTCATTTTTGATGAGGAAATAAATAATAAATGTAAAGATGAGGTCAGATAAGGCGTTAAAATTATTTTCTTGACACTTAAATGATGTTGGAATTCTTCTACGAAAGAGAAATGTGATTATTCTGGTCCCTTTTTTACCTATAGTTAACGAATTCAAACTGAGTAAGGTGGGGAATTCTGATAGTTAATAATGAATATAAAGTAATGATAACATTGTCTATAACAAATAAAATATTTGACCGTTGAGTGACACACCAAACCAAACCAGGATATGAAAGTAGTTCCAAAAGAAATTTGAACTCTGTTTTCCTCAATATCTTCAATAAGGTGGGCTTAGTACATTCAATACAAAGCGTCATTAAATTATGTCCTTCTCTGAAATTGTCTATTTCAAGAACAGAATCTCAAGACTATTCTATCCAGCACTCATAGCCCCTTTGGCTAGTCAACACGCAGTTAAGTCCAGCAGTTCCATTATCTTATATGAATCGGAGGAAACTTTAAAATTACAGTCAAAGTTCATCGAAACTGCTCCTTGGATATTGTGATTCAGTGAGGAAATATATTTTACTCCGAACACCACATTTTTCTACTGATCCAATTTCTCGATTAAATTGATTTCAATAGAACGGATAAAGTTATAGTCCAGGAGAATGGGACTTCACAATCCCAATACTAACAGGGGAAGAGATCGATTTTGGGTTACAGCGATACCATCGAATAAGCAAGCATCATGTATGGTTGATTATATGTCAACTCAGCTACTGTGTAGTATTCAGACGTGCACAGGTGTTAAGGAAGAAGCTATTGATAATTTAGAGGAAACTGTGCGGTCAAAATGAGAGCACGGGATGTAATTGTGTGAATATTGTATTTTACTAAGCTTTTCCTAGGAACTGGACAAATTTTTCAGGATCAGGTCTGTTTGCTACATATCTTGAACAATTGTGTGAGAAGACGGTGGAAAGTAACCTCAACTACTTCAGAGGTAAACCAATTAAAATTTCACAAAAGGAAAATAAAATACGAATGAATTCACGGACGAAATGGTGTAATGATTTTATGTTTTTGATATTAAAGACGATGGAATCAATAAGTTTGTATCATAAATAGATCTCACAGACAAAAGTCAGATATCTCATCCATCAAGATCTGACCAATTTTGCTTATGACGAGATAGACCATCATCAAGACTGCCGATTTTTTGATGATGGCGACATCAAGATCAGGTCAGCTTTTCTTTCCTAATGACGTGATATCTTAATCCATCAAGATTGATCAGTGTTTCTAATCACAAGATATATCGTCCATCATGATCTGGACAGTTTTTCTAATGACGAGATATTTCATCGAGAATACACCAGGACGGTAATTAGAAGGTTGGTATTCAGATTGGTGACATGCATCTATCATATGGGTCAGCTGTATGCTGCCCGGAATGCAATAATTTTGGTGGTTGTAATTTTAAGCACTTACTACTGTGAAACTAAGTTTTACTGTAACTAATTACTGGCGAACTGGAACTTAATAAAATGTTGTTCACACATTTGCTCTTTTATTTCTATATCGTAGTGCCCTCTTGAATTCATACGGTTGGCGCTTGCTGGCATAAGCCTCTTTGTGAATAGTTAAATTTTGTGTTCTCTATTTCCCTTTAAAGTTTCAGACGGAAGTCTTGAACCACCCTGTACGAATATCAGCTAAATAAGTATTATAATGGTCTTCCCTGTTCTTTCTCTCAGCACTTTTTCATTACTGTAAATATTTACACGTTCTTGTTATGAAAGTATTCAATGTTAGTTGCTTCCTTTGTGTGAGATTGGATAAATTGTGACCATGACGAAAGTGAAGACGAAACAAATTCACGTCCCAACACAACGGCTGAAATAGTTTCTCACGATCATTCATTGAAATTATTATGTGTCAACAGCCTGTTAATCAAAACGAAAGTGGTTCTGGCCTACCACATCCCATGCTATATGGAAACGAAGAACGTTCTTTTTCTTCAAACGAAACTAGGATTCACGCTCCGCGAAAAAGTATTATTTTTCTTATTGCATCAAATTCTTTTCAAGAGTGTTTACCTATGCCTACTCAATGTGGAGTGTTGTTTTCATTGACAGATATTATTGAAACTGTTCGCGTATTTAATGGTAGGTAGGTATTTAATTAACGTCGCACAGGAGCAACGCAACGGGCTATTGGTGACGATCCGGGATCAATTCAAGAGGGAAAAATTCAAGGACAACACCATGTAATTTTGAACCACGGTCAGATGACGACGCGTATTTAACGGAAGATATACATATTGTATTGATTTATTTTTGGATGAGATCGAAGAAATATTTACTTTTATATCACCTCCGATCAACAAAACATTTTGTTTACAAAGAAAGCATTATCTGATGCTGCCAAATTGTATGTATCAATTTTGAAACTAATTTTTAATTTTGATAAATTGAAAAAACAATTATTTTTGGAATTTAGTTCCCCGGTATCATCGATTGACGTTCATAAAATGTTAAGTTCGCGCAAACTTAAAATTACTGAGTCACTTTCGAATACTTAATTGCAATGCGACAAATTGCTAGTCGTTCAAATATTGATGAAGCCTCCCTCATTAAATATGTAATTAGAAGGTATTCCTGAAAATAATAACAAATCCCTTTTGTATGGTGCAAAAAATATTTTGATCATTTAAAGAAAAATTAAAAATATATGAAAAAATTTCTGTTCATGGAAAACGACCAGTCAGCTTTCGAAACATTCAACCACGATATTTTGATACTCCGAAGTCTCATTTTAACGAACCAAAAAATAATTCGTGGAAATAGAACATCACTTGCACAACAAGGATGCAAATCTACGAACTACGACGAATGAAAAAGATATTATAATTGTGGGAATAAGGAACACAAATCTTTTATTGTCCCGATAAGTTAAAAGGCAAGAAATGTTTTAAATGTAATTCTTTTAATGGACGCACTGCAAGAGACTGCCCCAAAACCCGTGAGTAAAGAGTATAGTAGTTGCGGATTTCCGAAAACTTCAAAAGAATGTTATCCTCAACGATAAAGAAGCAAGAAAAAAGATGGAAATTATAGACTTTCCCTGAATTATAGACGCTCCCAGAAGGATGAAGTAAAATTTAAAAATGAAAAAAAGGTTACCGTGAAGTGCGATTAAAACACGACCAGCAATCGTCATTTCTCAGAAAGAATGCAACGAAATATCTGGCAATAACTAAAATTCTTTTAAAATATCTGACAGAGTCTTTATTACGATAGTAAAATGATTGTGAATATTTTTTTTCTGCTTTGACTATACCTCTTCTCAAATCTTCGTACTCCAAACAGTGGTTGCAAAAATAAAAAGTGAATTTCGAGGAACAACTTTTGATTACTTAATGTAATTTATTTTGTAAATATTTACGGAACCATTATTGTACTTAGATTAACCGAGATGTGTCACTTTTATAATAAGTTTACAGAAATAATTTTAAAGTTTCAGATCCTCGTATTAAAAATATAACAAAATACTTTTTACATTTATACAAACTTTTAAAGTGTTTTTTATAGAGTTTTGTATAAAAACTTTTATTCTTAGGGCTTCCTCCAAAATAAAATTCTGGCTACATTTGCAGTTAAAAATGATTATTAACGATTTCCTCAAAATATGTTAGAAAATCAAATCTATTCAATGCGAAATCTAAAATTTAAAAATCATGATTTGTAAAATCAAGATAAAAAATACTTTACACATATTTACAATTGCAGAAAATATATGCGTGACCATAAAATTCAACAATTTGTACATGGGATTAATTTTTGTTGTTCTTCAAAATACAAGTTGTCTACAGTTCAAATAAATTAATGCTAGTAATCACATATTTAAAATATTTTACAATTTTTTTATAAATAATTTGGAATAGAAAAGGTTGAAATATAATTTAGATTTAAAATTTGAGTTTTGTGAAAAATAAATTCTTTTTTAAGCAAAGCTTAATCAAAATATTTAAGAAAAATAGAATAAATTTGATTGTCTTGTCACAATTATCAAAAAAACAATCCACCAATTTCCTCTTGTAGCGAATTCGAACAGGTGTGTTAAGATTCCAATGCTCTAACCACCATGCTAAATAGGACACAATTGCTAGGTGTTATTTTTAAATAAGTACCATATATCGTAGTTCGGATTCTTACTATCGATTAATCGTTTTTGTATGTTTTCGAATACTTACTCGACACTTGAAAGTACTCGAATACCAATTATTCGATTCTCAAAAATACTTGATTCTGCCCATCACTACAAATGACATCTGCTAGCTTCTTGAGCCCAAAAAATCCCTCATCACCCCTTAACAAAAAAAAAAAACAAATCCTTCTTACTATTTTTTACTGGTGGGTCAATCATCGATACTGGAAAGAGTGAAAGTTATAAAGCTTTCTCTCGTCTTGACAGTAAACAAAAACGAAATATCACATTATACTTGGGAATTTTCGAGTTGTTGATCAAAACGTTTAACAATGTCGCAATTTGATCAACATAAAGCAGGTTCCGATGACCAAAATAATCAAAAAATGTTGAAAAACGTACGAAATTGTCTCGCGTTAAAATTTATAATCGTGGTTGATGGTAGTGGCATTGCATTAGAACACATCGTATACTATATCCGACGAAGATTTACCTTAGATAATCACTTCTGATCACTAAGTCGTTTATTGTATTCATTGATGCATGGAGAGGTAAGTTCAGAAATACTATTCACTGGCAATTAGAAAACGGATGTTTTGCAAACCGAAAGAAAATCCAATTTGTACGTCATTAAAAAATATTATTTTGTGAATCGGTGTTTTAAGCCCCTCCTATAAACACCTACTACACCTACTCTCGAAAGAAAACTCGTCCACTTTCCGGTGGACATGCGCACTATGCAGCTCCCATTGAGTAACGGTTCGTGTTGGTATTTCTCTCTTTCGGAGTGCGCTGCTAGATGAGGTTTCTGTCTAATCTTCTTCGACGCTATGACGCAAGACTCGAAAAAGGATGTGTTCACTGTCAACTGGAGCATCGAAAACTTCAGTATGTGTCCGCAGAAGAGAGGGGAGCATATAACGAGTCCTACTTTTGTGGTTGATGTGTGGGGAAAAACGAGGTGGGAATTGCGTTTGTATCCCAAAGGAATTCTTGATTCTCCTGGTGAGTATGTTTCGTGCCACCTTTACATGACAAGCAATAAAATGGAGCGAAAAACTCTATGTTACAACTTGACTTTGCTGACCGTTGATATGCAATCGTTCGTAATGAATAATTATCAAGAAAGTTTTATAATGAAAGAAAAAAGTTATTTTACATATAATGATATCGTATCACTGACAACTCTTTTCGGCAATAGAAGCACTTTCCTTCCAAATGACGTTCTTACAATACAGTGCTCCATGTGGACAATGACTGATGAAAACGAATCTCCAGCAGAACCAAAAGAAACGATGATAACTCCTGCAACCCCTCTTGGGACTGCAGTTTCTCTGGAAGAAATATCCTCAGTTGTCAGCGATGAAGGCAGTGAAATCACCTCAGTTATCAGCGAACACTTTCCCACTCAATGTTCCTTTTGCACCAGAATCCCAATAGAGCGGAGACAGATCACATGGACCTTCAAGGATTTCATAGCCAAGATACAGTCAACCCGGAAGATATCCGTTTCTGTCGTGTCCGCCCTGCGAGAGAAATCGGCGCTCCTCTTGTCCTGTTATGTGAGTGGAGATTGGTACAGCGACGGCACTGTCAGGATTGACATCCAGAGGATGGACAGGGACTTCAAACAGACCCTCGTGAGATGCAAAGTGTCCGTGCTCGACAGGAGTGGCGTTGCTCAAGGATCTAAAGAGGACGAACACCTGTTTGGAGAAGACTACGAAGTTTGGTCCTTCCCACCTGTTATCAAACTGAGCACCCTCGAGTATCGCAAATATGACTTATTAAATGGCGATCAGTTGTCTCTAAGATGCGAATTCCTAATCTCATATGAGGGAGAAGAGGTGACTATGGGTGGAGCTAATCTTCAGCCACATCACCCTATGGAAGAAGATACCTTGAACTGCGATACGGATGAATTGCTGCATGTCCAAAATTTCGCTGATGTGACTCTCATTTCTGAAGACTTTGAGTTTTCTGCCCACAAGTCCGTGTTATGCGCCAGGTCTCGTGTCTTCCGAGCCATGTTCAGTGAAGACACCCAAGAGAACAGAACTGGTGTCGTTCGTATCACCGACATAGACGCGGAAACTTTGAGGAATATGAGGAACTTTTTGTACGACTCTGCATTGGACCTTCAACCAGATGACGTCTTCAAGTTGTACTCGGCTGCCGACAAATACGAGATCTTGACGTTGAAGGAGCAGTGCGCTACCATCTTGAAGTACAACTTGTCAATATCCAATCTGTGTGATGTCCTGATGCTGGCAGATAAGCACCAGGACTATGATCTCATGAAATATGTTGAGGACTTCCTGTGTGTCCATGTAAAGGACGTTTTCAAATCCCCAGAATTTAAGGAACTGATGAAAAAGAACACTCATCTATCCAGGGAAACCATGCTGATGGTATTTAGAACAATCTGTCAGCGTGTATAAACTTTTTATATCCACCTCTAACGTAAGTTTGGATTTTAAATAATTTAGATTCTTGGTTAATTTGCAGAGGAAATTAGCTTGAATCTCGTATCCCAATCGATAATATTTTGAAAGATTGCAATTATAATTTGAAAATTAGGTTAAGTAAATATGTGAATTAAAATGTTGTAATTCGTATGTTAATCTCTGTTTCCGTAAACTGAACATTTGAATGTGTGCTTTATTATTCATTCTTCGTTTCTATTTTTGAAGTGAAACCTTCACTTATACCTTTTCAACTGTGTCTATATGGCGATTAACTAAATGCTGTATGAAAAAGTATAATCTTAATAGTAGACCCTATGCCTTTAAAAATTCAATAAATATAAATCAGTGTTATATATATATATATAACACTGATTTATATTATCATATTCACTCCATATTCACTCCATATTTTATAGTTTAATACACTCAGCATATATATAATTCAAAATTACAAACCAAAACAAAGAGAAATCCAAAAATTTAAAAATCAAGAATATATATATATATATATATATATATATATATATATGGAGTGAATATGATAATTCAAGTGAAAATGAAGGAATACAGCATTTAAGTTTTACAATGGCATTGAAAGACACTGTAATGTGAACGAAAAATGTAAGAAACCATTGTTGTAATTTATAAGGAAAACATTAAAAAGATTACTTTTTTGGAAACAAATGTGTTTGTGTTTCAAATGTAAATTATACTTCTGCTTTACCCCATATTATGTGTTATACTCGTTTCAGTTAATCACGAGTGTCAATTTTATACATGAAATTGTTTTAATAATCAAATTGAATGTTCTGTATATGGTTAAAAAGTATTGAGAACAGCTTTATTCCAAACGTACTGACTTGAGCGCTGTAATAGTTTTAATCCATAGGTTTTTGTGTACCTTTTTTGATGAAATACATATGTGCTATTCATTTCTGTCAAAAATGAGATGCACATATTAGTGCAGCACAGAAAAGTAGTTTTTATTTTCGACGGAAGTTGTTCTAGCTTCGTGACGATAAACGCATGTCAAAAACAGCAAATTTTTTTGGTAAACAAGAAGAATCAAAATGTTACGTTTTTCTCAAAGCGCACGAATATCGCAAAAGGTAAGTAACTCGAGATTTTTGTCTTCTGGAATAAATTGTAGACTTGTTTTTTATACAATCTCTAACGATGGTTCTTTTCTTATATCTGTTCCCTTCTTCACTAAAACTGATAGGTATACTTAGCATCCTAGCCATTTTCTATGCTAACAGATCTCAACAATAGCATTACATCTCTAACCAAACAGAATTATTTAGTTTTTTTAATTCAATATCTTATATCATATTTATTTTAGCAGAATCTCTCGGGTTGAATTGTTTAACTAGCCTCTTAAATAGCGATTGTTTGCCAAACTTTGTGAAAAAATGAAGTATCAAACCAATTACTTTTGCATATTGAAGTAAGATGGTTGTCTAGAGGTGCAAGTAGACGAAGATTTGTTGTGTTGTTCGACTCAACCCTAGAATTTAATTTGTTTTTGAGTGATGAACTGAAGATAAATAAGAATCTTATTTTCAACTTGGCAGACTTATTTTCAAAATTTAATGATGTACTGACCCGTCTACAAGGTCAAGATGGCACGATTATTCAAGCTCGGACGATTCTTTTAGCCTTCCAAACTAAATTAGTCTTATTTAAATCATCATTGTTACGAAAAGATTTGCAGTACTTTTCGAAACTACGGCTGTGGAAGTAAAAGATGAAGACTTAGAAATATACACAAAACATCTTCAAAATTTGAGCGATGATTTTAAATTTCGCTTTGCAGATTCTGAAAAATGCGCATTCCAGATTGGGTTACCACGCCATTTTCTGCAGATATTTAAAATATCGAATGTAACTTACAAGATGAACTTTTTCAACTTTGTCAGTTGATCTTGAAGTTAAGACGCTTTTTAAAAATAGGACTTTAAGTTACTTTTGAACGAATATAAATGAAGAATATACAAAACTTTCTGAAGTGGTACTCCCCTTTTCGCTTGCATTTCCAAGCTCGTACATGGTTGAAACTGGTTTCATCCATTTTAACAAAACAAAGAAATAAGCTAGATTTAGAATTCCGTGGCTATTTAAGGATGAAACTTTGAACCCAACATTGCTAATTTTGTCAAGTGACGAAGAACACCCTTCACATTGACAACGTTAGTAAATGGTATAGTAAGTTAATAAAAATCTTATTAACATACATAAGGAAGATTGTATTATTCTTATTTTGTTATCTAAATTAAATTTCATAGGTTATTTATCCCTCCTATTAAATATGTAATGTTAAAAAGGATGTCAAAAACAAAAACGCATCCCTTTGGCGTTAAGCCAATAATATATACTATATTATACTTACAATAAACACAGTAACTATAAAATAAACAATCTAAAAGCTCACATGAGCGTCTTTTTTGCTTGTCCTATTATAATTACGTAATAGTAAAATAGAGGAGGTCGACAAAGAGGCATAAAACTGTTGAAGGGGTCGACGGTTAAAGAAGCTTGGCGTCTCCTGATTTAAGTAGTTTCTTAGATGTTTTAGCATGAAATTTGTCTAAATATATAAGCAAAGGAAATTCAAAAAATGTATGTGTTACCATTGAAGTGTATAATTCAGTTATTTCATAGAATACCTAGTTATTTCATGAAATATCTGATCAAGTCAATTAAAAAATGTGTAATAATAATTCCACACTTTAACTAGTTATTCTATAAATTAATTAATGATATACAGTTGAAGTGTAAAATAAACAATTTGACTGAATTATACAGCATACAAAATGTTATTTATACAAAGACACAATAAAATAATTTGTTACAGCAGGGATTACTAAAATTGTATTTTGAATTGCACAGAACATTATTTCTAAAACAAATACATCTTTTGTTGACACTGCGTTTTACATGAACATTTTTTAAATCCCTGACCGGCACCTAAACTTTGAGATGTAGCAACCGACCGGAGCGATTTCTCTATATCCTTCACTTCTTCGATCTTAATTAGTTTTGTTCACAGACGCTGAACTGGGATCTGGAATATAGCTGTTTTATGCGGCCGTTTCTTGTTCCCAATTGAAAAAATCCTCCTTTGGTTATTTTTATGATAACAGCTAAAATAGTCTCACCTCTTCCTCTGTCAACTTCAGGTACTGGGATACAGACGGTAAGCCCCAAAGAGGCTTCAGATTGACATTTATCTGACATTAATTTAATCTTCTTAGCTTGAATTTCCAAACATTCTTTAGAGTTTGCTTTTTCCCACTGAACATTCTGTTCATTAAAACACAATTTGCAGATCTTCTGTACAACTTTGTCTTCCAAAACATAGTTTTCTAATCATGATATGTCGATAGGCTCATTACATTTCGAACAAACTACGTTTTCACTGCATTCTTGTGAACGAACTATACATACTTTACATTATTTAACCTTGTTTTTTCAATCAGCACCTCATTATCAGGTTGAGACGAAGTACTCATTGTAGTCAAAGCACCTTGTAATTGATCTTCGTCATCCAGTGAACCAAATGTTTCCTTCGGAATAGGAGTTGTTGACAGTCCGACTCTAGCTGTTCAAAAAAATATAGCCTCGTAAAGGGACCTTTTAAAACCAGAGTGAAACGATCTGTTTATCATGAACTGAAGAAATTTTAGTCCGTTACTCCAGGAAATGCACTGGTTGTCTTGCATCCATGACGTCAATATGTTCTCAAAGTCTTGATTAGTTCCCTCTATTCAACACAATTTTGCATTAGAAGAGCCCAAAGCATAAATAACTTGGGAAGCCATTTCTATCATACACTTAGCTCTAACTTTTGAACTGAGTTTTCTCCTTTGTAAAAGCAAATGAAATTTAGTCCTGGATAAGAAATCCTGTTCTTGGATGGGTTTGATACGATTAACTAATAATATAACTAACTCACTCGATTCCTCATACTCTAATCCTGTTTTTTCTGATTTCCCGAAAACTGGTATTTGAAACCAATTTTCGCGACAGACAGGGCCTGAATTTTGTTGACATGTCATCTTTTTATTGGTACTTATGCACAAAAAAACCCAAAAAAAATGACTCTTCTAGATTTTTGATTGGTAGGTTTTCCTCTAGTTTTGACAGGATGAAAGCGAATGATCAAATAATGTGGAGTCTTCGAATTGTTAATCGATTGATTGATTTTTATGGCGCAAGGGTAAGGTATGGCCAATCTGCGCCAAACTATCAGTATTTAAATAAAGTATATTAGAATATGTCCTTAAATTTGATAAAATTCTTGTTAATCAAAACGTTTAAATTCGCTCTGGATCCCCAGTGGCAGTTCATATCTGAACCATCTCAAGTACGGTTTCTCACACTGATACGTAGTGCCTAGGACAAAGCAAATTCCCTAATCGAAAGTAATAATTTTTTTTAGTATTAATGTCACTTTTAGGTAAAAAAATGCAGGACCCCATAATCACTTGTAAGACTTAAATATAGATTTTAGCAAGAGGGAGTTATCCTTTAAAAGATTGTAAGGTACTTCAGACACAAATATGGATTACCACTTGGAAAGTAAAATTAGCTTATCTGTAAAAAACATGTTTATTATTAGAAATCTATCAAAGCACGTTTAAAATATGAAAAGATTTTGTCAAAATATTACTTTCGCTTTCCAACACCTTGAAAATTTGGAGGAAAGCATGCAAATATTTCCTAATTTTGAATCAAATGTAAAAGCTATCGAAGGATATCAACAATCGAGTACTAAACTGTTAGAAATTCCTCTCCTACAATTTTGAGGAAAACACGAGGAGTTTTAAAAGCCAAAATTTTGTCAATAATTGGAGAAAACAAAAGTTTAAATAACTGTGTAAAGTTATACTATTTGAAAGCTTCATTCATAGGGGAAGCTAAGTAATTGGAAACATGTGAAGATGCATCCGATTCATTGTTCTCCGCTCTTGAAATAAGGTATGAAAATAAAGGAGCAGTTGTAGATGCTCACATTAGCAATTTGTGAAAAATTATCTCATGCATATCTTCTGTTGATTCATTTCTTAGACTCTAAAACGTAATTTAAGATCCTTAAAGGTTCTTAAATATATGTGGAATACCGGAAATCCCTCGTCGCTCAGTGAACGGAGATGTAGGGACATAGCGTGCTCGAAACACCCATCCTTGACTCAACCAGCAATAGCAGAGTTTCCCGCAAAAATCAATAGAAGGACGAAGACGACTGGAGAATGGTGAAGAAAGATGTTGCAGCAGACGACTACAAATTATGTGAACTCGAATGGTTTGGGCATAAGATAGCCCAAAACCCTGTTAATTCATCTCATTTGTAAATAGTCGATTTAGCTTATATTAAATTTCTCTTAATTTTAATTCATCTCATCATTTACCGAATTATGGTCATGTCCCACATCGGGGCTTGGTCCCATCCCACCTAAGTCTCTAGCCTGTCCGGAATTTTCATCAAAAATCCCCTTTGCCGGATGATGAAGCTTCAGGAAAAGTCGTTAATGAGAAAAGTGTTCAAGAAGAAATATTTTACAGAAGACGAAAATGATTCAAGTTTCCGTTATATTTCATCTTGTGTAAAAACAGAGTATTGTGCTAATTAGATTACAATTTTTGGATTACAAAGACGAGCGGTCTCCGAACTGTAAGTTTTGAAAATTTTCATATTTTCTCAGTATTTGCAAAAATCCAAGTTCAAGAAGAACGAATTCAAAGATATTTTTGTTTGTAATGATTGAACATTTAGTTTAATGACTTTGGATTTAACGATTGATAATTGCAAGCATTTTGAGGTTTTTCAAGGAAGCCTGAACTGCACATAAATTTTATGAGAATTTAGGAGTGGACATTAAATTCCTCGAACTATTTGACAACTTTCCTTCCTCTTGCCTAATTTTGAACTTTCGGTTTCAAAATATCAACATGGAATGAGATTATTCATATTTCGAAATCGATAAAAAATGGAACTACTAAAGCTGTTAAACTTTGAACGAACTTTTTTGGCTATTCAGTAGGCCGATCAAACCGAAATCGCTCGAGACGGTTGACACCTTTAAAATTAGATCAATCCCTTGAAGTGACAAAGAAAAGAGCTTTCGAATCTTTTTCAGCCTGGCGCGATTTTATTCTCATATATAATCTCTTGCAGATTGATTACTGTGGAAACGCACAGAATTGTGATATCATTTTTTCTGTTCTTGTTGGCTTTGCATTAATGAAACTGACCGATGGTTCCGATTTCGCAAGTGACGACCTTGAAAGCGTGACTCATACGCACGTGTCAGGTTGAAACTGATTCTTCTGGGAGAAAAGATCGTTTATAATTCACGTCCTGTAAACATTAAATCGTCTGCTTCCGTGAAAAAATACCCAATGATAGGATTTCGCAAACTTTTTCTGATCGTAATGCGAGTATTACGAAATAAACTTTTTGAATGAAGGATATTTTGGGCCTCGTTCACATGGACATTTTCCAACGCGCGTTTGATAAGAATTTTCGAGCGTTATCATGTGAACACCTCTTGGGTGTTTTTTAAGGTCAGTTCTGTTATGCATTAAATTGTGTTTTTTATTCTCCTAATCCAAGTTTCTATCTTTCGAATGATGAAAGATAGGATCAAAATTTCAACGGATTTCAAATCAGCGTAAAATTTTACGACAGATCGATACAAAAAACATGATTTTCTTTGAAAATATTATTTTTTTCTCAATGTCGCAACTAATCTTTTTGACTATATTCCTTTTAATACTGTGCGTAAGCGGAAGTATTGCCTTGTTTTTTAAAGGGAACGTCACTTTAATAAGATATTTTGTTGCCCCATGTCAACTGTTTTAATTTTACAGCCATTAAAATAGGATAAAAATCTTTTTTCCCAACCTAAAATTGATTTCCCTGTGTTCCCAAGAACCTGGATTTGGTTAACTTAGAAATGTATAAAAATGACCAATAAAATGCCTAAAACAATCTAAAAAATATTTAAAATGACGTAAAATTTTGATATTCTTTCGATTTGTAAAACATCCGTTCCTTAATTGCCTGTGAATAAAGTGTATTTGGACTCAATCTTTATATATAAATAAATGCAATATAATTCTTGCTGACCAGAAGTGACAATCTAAACAGGTAAATCTTTCGTAACGTATAGTATAAGATGCGTTCCAGTGCAATGCCAATGCCATCAACCTTGGTTGTAAATTTTCGCGCGATAGCTTTTCGTACGTTTTTCAACATTTTTCGAATGACGGGATATTATGGACCTAGAAACCGGTAAGAGCCAGCGGATCACTGAGAAACAGTGCTTTATGTAGTTCAAATTGTGGCATTATTATAAATGTTCATTAACTCAAATCCTAAAGTATTCGGTTTTTACTGTCAAGATTAGAGGAAAAACCCTATAACCTTCACTCTCGAGTGTCGATGATTCACCCACCAATAAAAAATAGCAAGAAGGATATGTTTTGTGTTAAGGGGTGATCACAGATTTTTTGGGCTCAAGAAGCTAGCAGATGAGTCATTTGTAATGTGTTTTATCGTAAAAGCGAAACTGCGTATGAAAATTTGGAATATTTCTGTAAAACTTATATTAGTATTAGTATTATATTACATTTTATATTAGTATTTATCTCCATTACTTTTCGAAATGCAAAGATAGAAAATTCTTTATTACCTACGTCTACATAATGTTAGTATATTATGTCTCAAGGTTAGAATTTCCTGTTGTAGTGATTATAAAAAGTTTTAGTCTCTCATATGCAAAATAAGAGAAAAGTCTTCAAGTCTTTTGTTTGATATCCGGATTACATCGTTAACCACTTCAGACCTCTATTGGGCTGCTCGTTGACTGACGGGCGAAGGATAAGGATAAAGTTTTCCTAATTATAATTCAAACCATTGTGCATAAACCGAAATACAAATGGCGAGTATTTTCATCGGAAAACAGCCAACAAATTAATGCCTTTGCAGTCATATTAACTCACTAGTTGTGTTAGGTTCTTGATTCGACCAACAATCAAGGCATTGTTTATAGAAACAGTGATAATTTACATGGTCACCATCGATGCTGCAAAACCGAAATTTCACTCTTATGAAACACTTTAAAGTACAAGAATACTAGATACGGTCAGTACGATTCAAAATTCAGTACACATCCACTATAACATAACTCTGAATATCATCGGCCTTTAGTAACCGCCTAAGAGAAGAAGAAATTTCATCAGTAAAATATCTTACCTGTTCCTATTGCAGATTGTAATTGCTGGTTGTTCTATTTCTGCAGGATTGGCGATCTGTATGTCCAGTACTGTCGGGTACGTCCAATATATTTGAAGGAACTCTGTCACCTGGTAAAACAAACCGCAAAGACAAATGACAAAGACGACGATCTTTAAATACTGTTTTCTCCAATCTTTGGCGGTGGCGATTTCCGGAAAGCTTGTGATGAGCGACTGCTCGAAAGCATCTCTAACGTAGATTTTGAAATTCTTAGGCTTCTTGCATTTCGATCTATACATACTGGTAACCAGAAATATTTCTATTACAAAAAAAATATAATAATTCAACTATAATGTTTCATAAATTAATCAAGTACGTTTAATTTATTAATGAAGCATTCACATTAAAGGAGGTGATTCATAATAAGTAATTTTATAAAAGGGATAGTGACTTCATTGACAGATCTGTGAATCTTACACAGTGGGATTATAACACGCACAATGTTAATACATTTGGAATCATATATTGCAGTCACACTATACAAATAATACATATGCATATGGGGTTAAAATTAGTGATTTCAGCCACTTTAAATCCTGCAATGTTTTATAAATTCTCTCTTGCAAAACATTTCTATTTTAGTTCAATGTTACATATACCAGTCATGTTTTTAGAATTTTAAATTAAGTTTCGAAAATTCGATGTGGCTCTCTTCTCTTCTCTAAGCTAATTGGGGAAGAAAAACGGCACGTGTTTTGAAGTACTTTAAAATTTTTAGATGTATCTTTGAGATTCAAACTTACCTGTCCTTATATGATGTCACACATTTAGAAATTGCTCGATGTTCTCTAACGTGCATATAAATAACTTGTCCTCGAGGTTGCTAAGACACAAATTGATACAAAGTAGCGAAATGACTGACCAATTGGGAATACCATTTTTTTAACTAGAAAAAATTTGGAATATTCTTACTTGTTTTCACGTAGTTTCGGTAATTTCAGTGACTTGAAAAAACAAAACTGGAAAATGCACAACGGTGGCTGTAATTCAAATTATTACCCATGAAGCTGTATTTAGTGGCAGACTTATGTACCGAATGGGTATAGTAAAGATATGAATATTTTATGTCATCAGCCATTGAAAACAAAATTGGTAGACAATGAGAAGCCGATTTAATGACCCCTTATAGTAAAACAATATCAAAATAAACTGAACACGAAGTTCCATAACTTCGTAAAATTGTTGGAAATTTGCATTTGCTCTTATGTAAATAATAGACTTATACTTTGGTTTGGCAGAGCTGATATATATTAAGCACGCGAATTCTATGATATTAATGAGTGAATTTTAATTATGAACGTGCAAACTGCAACCATGATATGGTATGTGATTAAAGATTAATTTGGAGTTTGAGACGGAGTGTAAATCAGAATTCATCCGCGTTCTTCGTAATTTTGTACTATCCATAGTTTGTTAATTTTTCTACCTTGTGTTTGTCTCCATATGTGCAACCGAAAAAAGCTATTCTACAACTATTTAATGCAATCTTATTGATACTCTGATCGATCGAAAAGTGATCGGAGTTAGTATTCATCTACAGATGAATCAGGATCGGGACACCGCAATCTTCCGAAAGTGTGCATATATGTATTGCATTTATGATGTGCGTGTGATGTGCATTGTTATGTTAATTCGCTTCGTTTACGGTCTCTTTCAAAATTACGTGTTGTAGTTTTTTAGTAGCTTAAATAAAAACTTTGCTACTTAAAAATATAGTCCATGGAATAGGGTAAAAGAACAAGATTTATTTCACCATTATGATGAACGTGACTACCTTCATAAATAATTAAATTAATTCTTTTTCTACCATTATAAGATAATTGAAAACAATACAAGACTACTAACAGAAATAAATTTGGAGCCTTGGAAACAGGGTCGTGTTCATGCACCGCTGACAAGATATCCCTCTCCCATTAACTGTAGCAAAGTTGTTTCTAGTTAATAATTTAATACACGTTTGTATTCTTCATCTGGAGTTACATAGCAACCCTCCACCCCACACGAAACATTGCGCCTTACATTACAAGTTGTGTGACGCTACGAGTAAGCAGATTTCAAGCGACTATGTGTGGTTAAAAATTAGGAGTTGATTGGTAGGAGTAAATTTTGGAAACTAGGCAAAGTAAAATATTTATAACGGATCGAAAACAAGTAAATATGAACTCAAAGAAAATTTTCACCCCTGTTCGAAAAAATGAAGTAAATCTTAACCCGCTGCAGAAAGTACTACATCCAATTTTATTTCTATTTCGTGTGCTTGGAATAGAATTTCTATCAGTTCATGAATCGAAGAGGAAAGGTAGAGTATTTCTCTTTCTTCACAAATGCTCATCTTCTGTCATAATGATTTTAAAAGTAGTGGAAATCATTTCCTTTGTCATACTAAAGAAGTATAAAGTAGAAGCAAAAGCAATAGTCACGATAATTGTTATTGATTCTCTTAACATTTTGCTTTATATTTTTCTCTGCCGATCTTGTAAAAAATATGATCAAGTGCAGAATTCTGTATTTAGAGTTACACGACGGTCACAAAAGCGAAACCATTTCCAGAAGATTCGACGCAACGCCTGTGTGTATATCTTTGTTTTACAAATTTTGAGTGTTGGTTACTTGATAGTTAAAAACTGCACAACGGAATTCTGGAAAGAGAAACAGCAATCGACATTCCAACAAATTTCGAGAAACTGCACTGGTTGCAAATTAGCCGTCTTCACTTATCCCATTGTACAAACAACTATTTCATTTATGTTTAAACTTACTTCCTCTTGTTTCATAATTTTCTACAGTTCTGTCTGTGAATGCCTAACTGCATTGCTGGATGACCTCAGCGAAGAAATTCGAGATTCAGACGTTGAGCAAGCATATAAGCATCTCATACAATTCCACGATGAAATCAGTCTTGGATTTCAAGCGCTAGATGACGGCTTTTCCTTACACGTTTTCATAAGCGTTTTGAGTGTCAATACGAATCTCTTTTACATAGGCTACCTCATTGCTCTTGGTATTCGTTTTAACTTTTACGGCGTTCTTATGGGCATTCTAAAAGTAATTTTCAGCTTAATTTTGCTACTGAAGCTGATTGTAGCGGCAATCTGTGCATCTGAGACAGCGGACAAAGTGCAAAAGACTGTAATGTCCTTCCCTGGAATGGTGCCTTCTAGATACCTGGAGATTAAAGCACTTATCAGAAGGAATTTCAGACAAAAGAACACTCTCACTGGAAGATGTTCGATATCAAGAGAACACTCATTCTTAACATTTTAGGTACCCTTCTGACTTACGGGATTCTCCTGGGAACACTTGGAACTCTTAAAAATATTTAGATTTGATCACTTTAAATTGAGAATTTCATTACGCACTTCACAGAAGACAAGAAATGTATATTACTTTATAAATAGCGTGTAAAATTTTATGCTTTACTTTAATAATAAATAGGTGTTGATGTTATTTATTGTGTTGAATTTTGCTTGATTAATAATTTTCTTGTTTTTTATGCTGTGTTGTGAAATGTGAGCTTACTCAAATACATCGAAGTTTTAAAGAAATCTGAACATTAAAAAATTAAGCTCAAATTTTGATCACCACAATGTTGGCCAGGACACAATAGCTAAAATAAACTAAATTAGCAATTGTCTCTCAACAGGTTAGCAGCCTTAATTATTTCATTGGTTAACCAATTTCAATCATACTATTGCAAAAAAATCCTGATTTGTTCAGTTAACTATATGGTAGTGAGTTTTGTGTTTTTAATATTTAAAAGGATAAATTAATGTAATTTTATAAACGATATGAAGTTGACAAAGCAGGGGCCAGTTTAAAAAATTACGTTAAGCAGATGACATGTATCTATCATGTGAATCAGCTGTACTGTAATACAAGCGTTGACTTTGGCAAGCGTGCATTACTAAAGGTGGTCAGAATTTCGAACACCTACTATGAAACTGTAAGATTAACTGTAAATGTAAATACCGTCATAATGAAACCAGATGTAATAAAAACGTTCATGCACTTGCTCTTACAATTCTATATGTTAGCGCCTCCTCCAATTCATACGGATGGCACTTGCGGTCATATGTCAATGGGGTTCAATTTTGTATCTTTACCTTCTTTTAAAGTTTGAGCTGGAAATCCCATGAATAACGTAGTTAGTGAATTAATAATTGCAAACGATGTACAAACTTAGACACAGAGTAAGACTAATCTATTTTGCCTTTAAGTGATGTGTCTATATATTCAAGGTCAAATAAACGAATAAAGAAGCACTATTAAATTAATTACGAATAGAAAACTGCTTAGTTTGTTGCTTTTGAGATTATTTGTTACTGAATGAAACCTATTTAAACCAAGAAATGCTCTTGGTATCGAAAAGATACCAGAGAACGTTTTAGACAACTTGAACTGAAGAAGCTTTCTAAATTAAGTTAACAAGAAAATATCTGCCGAGGTGATTACCAAGTAAAATGATTAAAAGTCACACAAAATGTCGCATTCGGTCAGCATTAGCTTTCACACATTTGAACGCTGTCTTCAGTTGTGGAGTATTGGTGGATAATACTCGCTGATTTCCGTTGGATCTTATTTCCTGCAGTGCAATCAGAATTCTGCCATGACCTACTATGCTACTACATGGTTTATATAGGAGAGACAGCAATCAGTGAGCAATTGCCCTTCGCCCCCCCCCCCAAGGGAATTGGAATTCCTACTTCCCCCAAGCACAATTAAGAGCATTAAAGTCAGAGAGTATGATGAACGGCAGCGATAGTTTATCTACCACATTCGCAAGGCTCTGTTGCTCTGTTGTTATTTACCACCAAATACTACCGTATTTGGTGGTAAATAACGTAGTCCAGGTGGTAATTATCCGTCGTACTTAAATTATCAAAATGACTATTGGGCTTTGAAAGTCATGAAAGAATAAAAAATATTACTTTCTGTTAAGAAAACCAATGGAATGAAAAAATGCAAAAATATTTTCCCATTCAAATCTTTCAAGTTCAAAATTGTGCTTCTAAAAATCTACGACGATGATGGATAAAATCAGGGCAGGAAATCAAAATGTGATGAATAGTAAAGGGTACATCACACGCCCCAGACATAGGAGCCTGTTACCTTAACAAAAGATGACAATGGGTGAAGCGCGTGTACCCAATCCGAAGGCTGGTCAGTTTGGCACCTGCTCTTCGCATAGGGATCACTGTCAACTGATGAATGACTGATTTAAAGTAAGGCAATTTGTTGGCGATTTGCAGATTCCATGACTCCTGACACAAAGCGTGAATCAAATGTTTTATATACATCTTAATATCTGAGAAAATATCTTCCTGCAATGGAGCAGATGAACTTTTCGAAGCATCGTCGACAATATCATTACCTTTCATTCCCACATAGCTCGAAACTCAAGAAAATAGAACATCAAAACTTTTGTCATTTAATGCACGTAAAGCGTCGAAAATATCTGACACGATAGGATAGGATTTAAAGTAATAAAATTTGCTCTTGAGCTGGTACAAGATCTCTAATCTGCAGATCACAACAAAGAGCACACCACGACTTAGGTCTCTCTTGTAGTTGAATCAGATAGTTACGATACTAAAGATACCAAAATTGAGATACCTTTTTGTAATGAATTTCCACCGTTCCTTCAGGGTAGAGGTGATGTTACTTTGTGATTCTGGAATGTTTAACAATTGAGATCTATCAATAAAAGTCCCAGAGTTAGAGTTGTTAAGTCTTAATGATCTGAGGACAGAGAACTAGAGGTCTACTGTTTAGTATGGACTCGATTTGGTACAAAAGTTATTAACTCCTCAAATATCAAAACAGCAAATTTCAGGCTTCAATTAATAACATTTTTGTAGACTTCAGAACAAAATTTTAAATACCCCAAACATATAATAAAATACCTAAATAAGTTTAGAGAAAGGGGACGAATGAAAGGACCATTAATTGAATGTGAAGCAAAGTGTTGAACTTCATCAGATTTTTCAAGACTGAAGAGTTGTTTAAGTTCACTGAAGAATCCCATCAAGTTTCTTCAGTTATCTGACAACACATTGGACGCAAAACCACCGTCGACTTAAAAAATCTTTTGAGACATTGCTAAAGAACTTGAGTGGGAATATTGGAAACAGAGTGTAAATGAACGGCCTTCGTGCACATACCAACAATTACACAAGTGCACGATTGATGTCTTACTCTCCTTCGAGATAAATTGGGCTAAGTAACAATAGGTCCATAAATGTCAATATCAATTTAATTTTACGTTCAGCTGGTAAATCTGCCATTATTTGATGACATGTTGCAGACCTAAAACAATTGTCGTTTCAGCATATTACGTTAAAATAGTTATTTCGAACTTACGGACATTAACCTATCACATTATATGGATGCATTTTGCACAAAACAAAAGTATAGTTTTGTGAGTTGCGTACGTTTCGTCCCTCAACAGGAATACTCCTGGATATGCGAATATCAAATGAGATTTGTGTACCAGAGCAATATTAACTCTCTGAGCTTCACGATATTTCATAGCAGTGTAGTATTACTTTTAAACCACAACTGAGTTAATGATTACGTAACCACATCCATTAGGTGACAGAATCCTTGTATCCTTCAGACAGAAATATTCTATTTGTCCTTTCTTTAGAACATAATTCCTTTTAAAGATTCAATTGCTCTTTCTTGAAGGTGAATCCCTTCAAAAGATTCTATCGATCCTTTCCTTAGAATACAATTATTTGCTAAGATTCGGTGGCTCTCCTTCGAATAGGACCGTTTGGAAATATTTTATTACTCCTTTACTTAGAATAGAATCCTTTTTAAAGATTATAATCGTCAAGAACGTAGAAACTAGTTATAAGTCATGTGGGAATACTGAACCCTTCAAAGGGTTAATATACCTATAGTATAGTTAGATTTAAATATTTTAAGGAGGTTGGAAATCATACTTCACATATCGCTTTGAAAGAATTAATGTTAAAATTTTCAAGAGTTGTTCGAATATATAGCAGCAATTGGGAATTTGCAAAGCATTCAGTTTTTGAATACAGAGTATAATGGTAAAGGATTTAAAATTTTTGTTAAAAAGAATGTAATTTAAGTAATCCAGTTCACAACTGCAACTTAACTTTTCTCGTGTACGGGTGCAATCCTGTGTTATCCCCTGTCGAAATCACAAATGTCGTAAAATTTAACGTTTTAAAACAGGAAAATTAAAACAAATTTGTGAAAGCCAATTGCAACTGCTTTCCGCGCTTATAAAAGGACTATCATTTTTCAATGTTAAAAGAGGCTTTAACTTGGAAATAAATGTCTCACAGAATATGTAAACATTGAACACATTTCTAAATTGGCCGAGTAGCCTGTATCGTTGCAGCTGAAATTTAATGACGGTCGATTTGTAGATTTTGAGGGGGATATTTAAAATTTATTTTTATTATTTACCTCAATTTGAATATTTGAAAATGCACAAAATATATAAGTAAATTAATTCGCTTATGTCTATAACACAAAAAGACTCGACGCAATAGGCAATTTATCTGTAGTAATTAGTTTGTGATCGTACCGGAAAAGGGGGTTTTCAAACAAAATTTTATAACAGATAAGAACAGAGAAAATTAATGCTCTAACTTTTTCTGGCTAGAAAATTCCTTGAACAAGCTTTACCCCATATGGGTAAGAGTGTGAAAGCGTATACTTCTAACGATGCGCCACGGTGTTAATGTTTTAAAAAAGTTTCTCAATACGCATCGAAAATGTTTTGATGACAACTTTTAAGGAAGAAAAAATTTCTATCATTGAGGAGCAAAACAGTTGAATACATTTCTAAAACTATTTATTTAAATAGTAATGTTACATGTGGTACCATCTGACGGGAGAGCCAAGAAGTGTGTCTTCATTTCTTCTTATACATCGTGCTGCCATCTATTATCGATTACAATAACATAAATATTATAAACCCTCTCAGGCTGGTCAGTTGGGTATTATGACGCAAGGGCCATATTGGCCAATCTGCTCCCAACGACGGAAAGTTAATGGACTTACAAACACAAGAAAAGGGCCACTGACACAGATTAGAGAAATACACCCTTTGACGAATTGAACTGCGCCGCCTACAACTCGCGGGTTGCTAAAGCAGTGGGAAAACCCGCCTCTCAGTTTTAGGAATATTTGTTATGTATGCATGCAATTTACTTTATTTTATAGATTTATTGCGATTTAAAAATATTCCTGAAAATGCTACGATACAGAATTTTTTTATTATGTTATTCTAAATTGTTTTAAAATGAATGCAAGACGATATTTAATTTAAGAAAATTTTATTTTGTACGTTAACTAATCTCTCTAATCAAAGTTCGGAAACCATAATTTAATGAACCTTCAGTCTAGTCAGTCTAACAATCTTATCTAGATTAGAAAAATCGACAAATAGATAGTATAGAAAATGACGTAGCTGAATATTTGTTGACAAGCGAATATTTTTATTTTAGCTGTAAAAAAATCTTGTTTTGATACTAGAAAGCGTAAGAAAATCTTGCACATTTCTGAGAGTAAAATATGTTTAAGGGTGTATATATCATCTTAGCAATAAGGAACGTGATGGTGGGGGCATGCATTCTGCAGTACGTTTGTGTCTTCAGTATTTTACTAGTAATTTTTAACTCATTATAATGCCCTACAGGGAGCTGGTAGGAGGCGGGAGTTGAAAGGGAATAAAAGGGAACTAGATTTCATTGTTGGAGGGAAATGATATTCGAATTGTTTTATGTACACACTCCGTACACACACACAAGCACATTCAAATAATCATAGCTATTAAGAAAAAATATAATTTGTAGCAATGCGACATTTTAGGATGGGAAGAATTCTCAAGTTTAACATCAACAAAAATTTTATTGTACTTAAAGACATTACTAGACACATAAAGATAAGATTTCTTGAATACAAATTTGTCACATCCTCAAAAATATCATCCGACTCACGCGGAGGCTGAGTATGCCGAATGTTCTAGAAGTTTCTAGCGTGCGTTACTTGGATTGACCTCGTGATATGAACAACCAATAGGTTTTCCACACGAAAATACTAGTATCACCACCTATTATGGGGCAGTCTTAACACTGTGGGAAAACTAGAGGTGTTCTAATTTACATTTCCTGTTCAGATAAATGCAACTACCATGTTTCAAGGAATGATTTTGAAAAATTAAATCATTCGGCCATTTGGAAAATTAAATGTCAAAAATTCCAGATTTCTGTATGCATGGACCGAACCCATTCTCCAACTTGGGTTTAGGAGAGATTTTCCCTTTTTAGGAGAAAAATCAATTTTTTTATTTTCATGTGATTTTATTTTTTAGCGTTTTTGGAACATGAATGCCAATTTCAAGTTCGAATTCGCAAAATTGGCCCATTCATAGGCCATTATCGGACACGGTGGTTTGTAATATGAAAGTCAGCAAGTCGTCCCTTTAAGTGACATCAAAATGTCCCCAAAGCAGTTCATTAATTTTTAGTGACAAGATTATATGAAAACATGATTATCACAAACACCCATTGCATTCCATAAAATGCATCATTTATCATTGGACAGTGTCTCCAATGCGAAGGACTAATAACAAACTGACCTCCTTAGTATTGGACACGCACGATTCACTTATCCTCATGTTTGTTAGGAGAAAGTGCACCCAGTTTTAACTCATGATCAACTCCTTTTTATAATCATATTTTGATTGCCTGTTCTGTCTTCAATCAACGTTTTAAACGTTTTTAAAGTACAATTTTAAACTTGAAAAATTTGTTTGGGTTAAATTTACATTAAAATGTTTTCGTATTTTTTCTGTGTTTGTTGTTTTTCTAGACTTCATCTAATTTTGTTTACAAATTCAAGATGGCTCATTGTCTAATTTTTAAAATTTTTAATAATTCAATATTTCGAATTTCACACTTTCAAATTTTATGCATCCATATTAAATTCTTTTGCTTCTGTCTGAATTCTTCATTTCTTATTTTTAGCCTTTAGCGACCCAGTAAAAAAATATAAAATACATAGAAACCTAGCCAACAATAAAAAATAGATTTAGAAACACGTCACTTAAAATTAGATGAAATGGTGCATCTTAAATGGCATAAAAGGTGCAGAATAAAAGAAGTTGATTATTAAAATTTAATAATTAATTATAATGGAAATTTATGTATTATAAATGCGGTAAAAACCTGAATATTTACAAATTTAAAAATGTAAAATGCGATGAATGGTGATAGTGACCAAACAAATCGGATAAGATAGGACATAGAGCGTTAAAAATCGACCGTAAAAACTTTTCACCCTTCAAGTGGTTTCAACGAGATCAGGATGTGGTCAGTTGTTTCTAATAACAAGATATCTCGTCGGGAAAACTACTCGAAGGGTTAAAATTGGGAATAAGTTAAAATATAACGTATAGTAAAAAATGATAGTATGTATAGTAAAATGAGAATGATAATCATTTCCAAATACGGTGCGTGCATTTTCGCACAGAACTATAAGTGAGGTTTTTACTTCTACGAAATCGGAAAATGAAGTTAAAATAATATCCAATTAAATTTATTGGTGGATATAATTCTTGTGCCAGTACTCACGCTTAATCTTTCAAACTTTAGAAAAATTATTGGTCCTTTCCTTATTATAGAATCCTTTGGTATGATTCTAATAATCTTTTTTTGGAATAGAATCCTTTGGAACGATTCTTTTGGCCCATTCTGTAAAAAAGAATCCGTTGTAAGGATTCTACTGATCCTTTCTTTAGAAGAGAATCCTTCGGAAATATTCTATTGCTCTTTTTTAGATGTAGGTATTTAATTAACGTCGCACTGGATCTATGTATTAGAATAGAATCCTTTGGGAGATATTCAATTGCCCTTTTTTAGAATAGAATCATTTTGAAAGATTCTATTGGTCAAGAAGGTCAAAATCCTTTAGAAAGATCCTGATGTTCAACCTTTAGAACAATTCTGCTGATCTCTTCCTTCAAATAGAATCCCTTGGAAAGAGTCCTTGGTCCTTTCTTTAGAATAAAATCATTTGGAAAGATTCTTCTGGTTCTTTCCTTAGGATAAAATCCTTTGGAATTTTTCAATTCATCCTTTCCTTAGAACAGAATCCTTTTGAAAGATTATATTGGTCAAGAAGGTCAAAATTGATTAGAAGTTATGCAGGAAAGACCGCAAACTGCAAGGGGATCATGCGTGTTAACCCCTCAGAGGGTTAAAACAGTTATACTTTAGAAAGACAACATAACATTAAGTATTGAAATTCACTTTTCCGTTTATTTCATTTTTATATAGTACCAAATATGTTTGGTTGTTCTTTTTGTCTCTTACAGTTACTACATTCTATTATTTTGTGTTTATTTAAATTTTTTACGAATAACAACAGATTTAGGAGGGTACGATTTCAATTTCATGCAAAGTTTGATCAATAGAGTCAAAAACATTATTCGCCATGGTCAGAAAGAATTCGTGAAAACATACTCATTATTATGTACTATTATATGTAGCTAATTATGTATGTAGATAGTATTTACTGTGGCTATTGTTTATTTTTTTTATGTAGACGTACAAATAATTGGAACCGTGACTTACAAATCCCGTTCTGAAACAGATTTAACGGCAATACCAATCAATTCGTCTTTTTGATTTTAGTTTGTCCTGATCTCTATTCGAAACTATTTACGTATTAGAAAATTGGGAAAACTTTCAAGTAATGTTAGAATAATAAATTATTCATCGACTAATTTTGAAACGCATTTACTAAATTGTTAGAAAGGTTGAAAGAATCGTAATTGGCGGAAAGGAAAAACTGTTTCAGCGTTCCAGGAAGCGAACAAATCAGATTAACATCAGAAGACATGGCGAAGGGGCACACAGGAGTAACGGTTAGTTTCAGTTAAAACTCCATTCAAAAAATATTGCGGCTCGTGTTACTATTCCTTCACCTATTAGGAGTGGAAATTCCATCAATTCTTGAAACCCGCAGCTTGCAAAGTAATACATTGATCCTCATCATTGCGAAATATCCAAAGTACATCAGCATTGTTTTGTACTTTTTAAAGATTGTACATTCATTTCGGAAATTGTGGCTTGCTTGCGACACCAAATTAGAGATTATAACTTCAATTCACATAATCATCATTCTTGCTACATATGCCTCTCTTTTACGCTCTGGAGAACAGTTTGACTTCATAAATAAACGACTTGGAAAACTGTCTGAAAACTCCAATGTTGAGAAATTGACAAATATTCGACTTACTATGGTGGTATATTTCTTGGTCAATGTCTGCTACACTGTAAGTTATTTTTATTCCTTTCATATTTTTCATGCTACCTATGGTAAAGAAAGCATTTGGTTTGATTCTATTTTCAGCTTCAAGATTGCTAATTCTGCATTAAAGAGTATTTCAAGATTCATCGATGCTGTTGACTTTGCGTTTGGAATACTCTTGTTTCCTTCACTTCTTTTTTACTTTATACTATAGTTTTGCTTGTGAAATTCTGTGTGTTGTTTCAAAAGACCTGGGCATAAATTTACGCGAGGAACACATCGAAGAGTCGTACATTCAAATAATCCAAACTCATTACAATGCTATTTTTGCAATGAAATCCTTGTGTGTGAAGGATGCTTTCTCTTTGCCCGTATTCTTGATGGTTGTGAGCGGCATGTTCCTCCTGTTCTGGGCAGGTTACAATATAGCGTTTCTTAACATTTCAAGCTGCAGATTCACAATCCACTTGATCTTTTCGGTCTCGATATATCTGGGCTTCCACATTCTGCTGATTTCATCTGTATCCAACGCAACTGAGTGTGTCCAAGAAACCCGAAATGAAATTAAAGCATCTCCAGGAATGGACCGCTGCAGCGAAATCGATGTTCTGCTGAGTATGGCCTGCAAACACGACATCAGGCTGACGTTTTGGAAGATGTTCGACATCAAAAGATCCCTGGTGCTTAGTATGTTCGGAACTCTTCTGACCTACGGGATCCACATTGGAACTCTTGGAAACACACAGAGTGCTTAACCCTCTAAGGGGCTCACACACACAATTCCACCTTGCAGCCTGCAGTCATCCCTGCCCGGCTTCTAACCACTTTTGACCTTCTTGACCAATAGCATCTTTCCAAACGATTCTATTCTACGGAAAGAAACAATAAAAACTTTCCAAAGGATTATATTCCAAGAACAGAAGAGCAATGGAATATTTCAAAGGGATTCTATTCAAAGGAAAGAAGACAGAATATTTCAAAAGGATTCTAATCGAAGGAAAAGATCGGTAGAATCCTTCCAAAAGATTCTATTCTTTGGATTGGGCCAATCGAATCGTTCTGAAGAATTCTATTCTTTGGATTGGGCCAATCGAATTGTTCTGAAGAATTCTATTCGAAGGAAGGGAACAATAGAATCGTTCCAAAAGTTGAAATAATCCCTGTATTGCATAGACAAATGTGGTTATTTAGCCATTAACTGTGTTGTAGGTCAAAAGTTGCACCAACTGCTCACCAATCGCAAGTCGCTCAGAGGGTTAAATAAGTAAGAGTGAATCCAGGCTTATGTGGTACAAGGTTTTGGATGGTTATTCTAATGTAAGAGACAGTTACGATACATATATGTATCAAAAGTCTATTTATCTTCATTAAAAGTGCATTTAAATTATGAATTTGTGGATGTGAAAGACGATCTCTATGCATATTTCACTAACGTACGTGGCACAGATATAGACATTATTCGTGTAGTGACGAATGGCAACAAACAAATCTAAAAAAAATCTAAAATCAAACTCTACGGAATTTTGCAACTTATGTATAAGTATGCTTTATTCGAGTTACGGAATTGCAAAATACTGTCAAAACTCTGCGAAAGAACATGTCACAGTAATGAAGTTCTCCAGCAGTCTGGTTGTAATGAGGAATCTGGGAAATAGAAAACGGAAAAGAATCGAGAAGAAAATGTGAACAAATGCGAAAATAAGTAGACAAGAAAACGATTAGCCTTTAACAAATCATTGCTATTCAATAGAAGTGGATTGTTAGAAGGTAATTATCGTTATGACGGAGGTGTACACTTTTGACATGCCATTTATATGAAATAAGAATAAGTAAGATTAGTAAAAAGTACAAGAAGTACTTCTTTATATTTTCGGTTCCTTTAATTTCATTTAGATGTATGAAATGCGCATATCGATGCATATATTCAATGTAAAAGGATTTAAATAAGGTATGAAATATAAGTAACTGACGCTGGCATCAATATATAAAAACAATTTAGAAATTGTAGCGCAGTTGAAATGTTCGGGTCTGTTAGTTCAATTGTATTTATGATGTTTTTAATCTTTAAATTGAAAATGAATGTAATACAGAAGAGGTACAGAACAAAAATTGTTAAATCAGACTTCTGTATAGCCTTTAATAGCAACTATACATACCATCATATTCACAGGGCTTCAAATGGAATTGGAAATTTGTTATCCTAGCGACAGAAAAAGGCTAAAATTTACAGTATTCAGAGCACAATGTAAGAATAATTCTACATGCAAAAACATGTGCAACAAAACTTTTATTGTGTTCCTGTGCGAAATAGGCTATTTTTATACTTTTTGTGAACTAGCATTTTGGATATATTTGATATATATATATATATATATATATATATATTTCAAACCTACTTTTAAAAATATTTTTATCACATATAGAATTATTTTTTGCCTACATTGCTTCTAAACGTATGCCTTACGATTCCTATAAAAAATCAGTGCAAATAATTTATTACATATTTTTGATTTTTTAAAGAAATCACTTCATGTAGTTAATACACAATTTCGGGAGTCGTTGTATATCAACAGACAAACAATCTTATATGCAATAAGTCAAAATGGCTGTATTAGAACTTTTGTATTTTTGAAAACCTTTCATTTAAGAAACAACCAACTGAAATTGAAGAAGCAAGTTCTCTCTGTCTCTCCCACACACTGGTTACATTTTATAATTTACAAATGGTTTTCATAAATGAAGATGTTTTTAAGTTACAAAATTTAGATTTAAAAAATTGAATGTAAAATGTGTAGAATATTCATTTTTAATTATACCAAAAGAGCAAACGTGGTCCAAATCAAAGAGCAAATAAAAAGAGTTAGTGCGGGAACATTAATTTTCGAAAATCTAAAAGTTTGTTTGTATTTCCAAGCACAAGAATTAAAGCAATGCGACAACCTTTTCGGTTGCTATGGTAACGAAAAAAATCTGCCTGATCATATTTAGCATACCAGTAATATCCAATAATACAATTAAAAGATAATTAATATTTTATGGTTTATATTTTTCCAAACATTTTTAAATGTAGTTTTCTTAAAAATCCAAGGTAAAAAATACGTGGCTTGACCTGAAGTCTTTCTATAAAAAGTCCTAGCTATTGTATAGTATCATTTGGGTATCTATAGTATCATTTGGGAAGATTATTTTATGGGATTTAAAACAAGCTTTAGTTCAGCTTTCTAACATAAGTTTAACTCGATATTTTACGAAATTCATTCCCTAATGGGACCCAAATTTGCCATTTTTTCAAGTTTTAAATTAATATCTTAAAATGTGTTTTGTGCTCTAACGTGAAATTTTTATAGGCTAATATTAACTCACATCGTTTAAATGTTTCAGAATTTAAAAAATTTCCAAATTTTATTATTTTTAATTTGAAATTTTTAAATTTTTGGAAGACAATATTTCAAGAAGTTACATAAAGGTTATGCCCATCTTTATGATATTTTCAATTGACAAGAAAAATAGCATTACAGATGCAAGATATTAAAAAAGCAGAGTTGCAAAAGTTTAAAGATACACATAAATTCAAATTTTCAATTTGTGATATTTTTTAACAAATTAAACAATTGTTTCAAAAACTTGTATTTTTGGTGAGCTACCAAAATAGTACCTTCTCACCAAGTTTTGTTAAATGGATACATCAAGATTGAGTGCAGTGTTGAATTCGCATGGAATGACCCTATTATTTTATCTTTTTATCCGTATTTACGTTTCGAGGATCGTTAAAGGAGTGAGATGTATTTTTTGGATATTTTTCCGTTTCTATGTATGATCCATTTTCCATTTCGATTAGGGAAGCGTTTCAAAAATGTTCATTTCCTAACATCCTACACTGCTGGCCACCGTAAATGCAACACCCTGAAGGAAGCATGCAAATAATATGAAATTTACAACATGCATTAGCGGAGGTGAGATATGCAAATGATTAGAATTTCAGCGCAGACGCACATCACGCGCGCCTGTGGCGCCACTTCAAAGCGCTATTTAAGGCTTGGAGATTTCGACGATTTCAAGTACGGCAATTGTGTTTTTCTTGTGGTTTTTTCAAAAAAACGATCAATTATGCCTCGTAGAAAACAGCGATCATCTTTTGATCAAGTATCCGAGTTCGACAGAGGAAGGATAGTGGCCTACCGAGATTGTGGATTATCTTTCAGGGAAATCGGTAGTCGTGTTGGACGAAACCAAACAACTGTAATGCGGATATGTGATCGTTGGATGCAGGAGGGTACGACGGACCGACGTGTTCGATCGCATCCACCTCAGTGCACCACTTCACGTGATGACAAGCATATTGTGCGTATGGCAGTGACGGATCGCTCAGCCACATCACGAACCATAGCACAGCACATTCAGTCTGTACCGCATCATCCAGTGTCTGCGCGTACCATTCGACGCCGTTTACAGCAGAGTGGTCTGTCCGCAAGACGTCCATTGCTTCGTCTACCCTTGACGCAGAACCACAGACGTTTCCGCCGCCAATGGTGCGATGAAAGAAGGATGTGGACGGCAGAATGGAATGAAATTGTCTTTACTGACGTGTCACGCTTCTGTCTGCAACACCACGATGGTCGGATTCGAGTCTGGAGACACCGTGGTGAGAGGATACTGAACAGCTGCGTTATGCACCGACACACTGGTCCTGCACCGGGTATTATGGTATGGGGCGGTATTGGATATCACTCTCGCACTCCTCTAGTACGCATTGCCGGTACTTTAAACAGCCAGCGCTACATCTCCGAGGTGTTGGAGCCAGTTGTCCTTCCTTACCTTCAGGGCTTGCCCACAGCCATATTTCAACAGGATAATGCGCGACCACACGTGGCACGCATTGTCCAAGGGTTCTTCGTCAATCGCCAGATTGAATTGCTTCCCTGGCCAGCTCGCTCTCCGGATCTTTCGCCGATAGAAAACATGTGGTCCATGGTTGCTCAACGATTGACCCAGAATACATCCCCAGCTGCCACACCAGATCAACTTTGGCAACGTGTGGCAGCTGCTTGGTCTGCTGTACCCCAAGAACACATCCAAAGTCTCTTTGAATCAATGCCGAGGCGTGTGGCAGCGGTGATCTCCAACAATGGCGGCTACTCTGGCTACTGATTTTGGCAGGAACCACACTTCACAGAAGTCTATAAATTTAATCATTTGATACTTGGTCAACATGTTATCTGCAAAATAAATTTTGTTGTGATATCTCTTGTCTTTCTTGGTGTTGCAATTTGGGTGGCCAGAAGTGTATAATAAATTTCTATGAAAAAAATTTCTTTGAAAGAAAGTCTTAGTTTTCTACTGAAGCAATTTTTTGATAGGAAATCTGAATTATCTGTGATAACAATTTCATAGAAAAGACAAGTGTGACCAAGATTTATCACGTGTTAAGGCACTGCAATATTTTAAAGTTTTTTGTCATCTCAACTGTTTCATGATATAAATAATTTTACTGCTACTCAAATTGGGGGAATCATTCTTGTGTTGATGTCAAAGACTTGCTGGAAAGACTACTGATTGGATCTTCGCGTGATACTTGAAGCACACTGAAAATATTATCTTTCCATCCCATAATCAAAAATATCAATCCAATCCATATAACACACTTTATTTTTTTAGCCATCTAAATATTTTATATATCTAAAAGATATATTATATATCTAAAAGAGTTTGTTTCTAAACATTAGGTTGTCTGAACCGTACTCGTAAAACCATTGCGTTGTCTTTGACAAAGAAATGAAAAATATGAGCTGAGAAAATGAATTTCATAAATATAGAAATGTTAATAGTTAGCAGGATAAGTATTTTTATTAGATTCTTGGGAAAACAGTCTCACAAAACATAGAGCTTTACTATGCTGCGGGTACATGCAGAAAATATATCAGTTTAGTTAACTTGTCATTTTAAATACAATGACAGATGGTTCAACAAAATTGAAACTAGCAAAAATTATGTCAGTCCGGTTTGCTATAAATTTTCAACTTTTCACTTGAGCAGATTCTACGTCACACAAAACTGTACTTCGAAAGAAGTTACATTTCAAATCAACCTAGGGTGACAAAAAGACTGTTCCAACCGAAAACTTGGTAAACCTTGGACAGATATTGATACATTTCTGATTAGAAATACATTTCTGATAAGAAAAAAGGAAATATGCAAACATTGTTCAAAAAATATACATACGTTGAACCTTTCAGTCCAACATCGGAGAGCATGACAACGAAGGGCAACGCCAGTGCAGATGGTGCAGTTGAAAATCCTATTCAAAAGGCACTTCGTCCCATTTCACTGTTGCTACATGTAACTGGATTGGAAGTTTCAGTGAATCGAGATGTGCCGGCAATGCAAAGTAGATTCTCTTACATAATAACAAAAATTCCAAAGTACATCACTATAGCTTTATACATATTGGCGAATCTTCTTGAATATTTGAAGGCGATGCTTCACTACGACATTAAAATAGAGGTGATTATTTTAGTCACACATATTATTGTCTTTGCGACATTCATTTCTTTGCTTCGCTCTCGACAGAAGCGTTATTTGTTAAATAAACAGTTAGCAACACTTTGCAAGAATACTAAAATTCATGAATTTAATATGAAAATTCGTCTTGTATGGATTTACGTCTTTTTCATACTCGCATTTACTATCGGGGTAAGCTACAACTTTTATTTTTTTGTGGAAGTTGATAATACAAAATACATTTTCTATAATTCCACTGTAATTTTTAATACTTTTAATGTGCCGATTGGAAGCATTATTAAATTTTTTGGTGTCACCAATACTTTGTGTTTAACACACATGTGTTTCCTCTACTTCTCTTTCATTTTGTATTACAGTTTTATATGCGAAATTTTCAGTTGTACCTCAAAATTCCTAATCGTGAAATTACGTGAAGGAAATGTAGACCGGAATTACAAACACCTGATGTCAGTCTATTTTGACGCTACTTTGGCAATGAATACCTTGGACGACGCTTTGTCCAAGCCAGCATTCTTCACGGTTTTGTTCTGCATGTACCTTATGTTCTGGTCGGTCTACAGATTCGCATTTTTTGACGATTCAAACTACAGAAGCATAATTCAATATATCCTGACAACTATCTTCAGTCTGGCCCTTTTGATTCCTTTGATACTGTCTGCATCAAACGCAACCGAGCGAATGGAAGAAGCTCGAAGGGAATTGAAATCCTTACCAGGAGTGTCGCCATCTCGTTACATGGAAATCAAGATTCTCCTGAAGAAGGTCTGCAAGCACGACATAAGACTGACGTTGTGGAAGATGTTCGAAATCAAGAGATCGCTAGTGATTAACATTTTCGGAACGCTTCTGACGTACGGGATTCTCATTGGAACTCTTGGAAACACGAGCAGCGGGATAAAGGAAATATGATTCCTTCTTGCTCGTCTTGTCTTGAATCATGGTGAATCTGAACTGGATTCCTATTCCTTCATATCGTGCTCGTGTTCGCGACGAATATAGCAATTGTGCACGAGATAGAATATGCACGAATATAGCAATGTTTGTATATAGCAATTGTGTGAATAAAATATAAAGACTTGGCTAGATTTTTTTTGTTTTTGAGGAAAAACACAATTTTGAAACTAAAAATTTAAGCATTTTGTCTGCGAAAACTATGCTGAATTTTAAGTGAAAAAATTTACAATTTCATGATAAAACTTTAAAAGAATTAGACTAAAAAAGCTAATTTTATAATCATCGATTTATTGAACACAAGAAACATACCCCTAACTATTTTATTTTGTGTAAAATTCATTTATTCTTAATTTAATCTCTACAGCATTATTTATTTATTCAGCTGCATCTTCAACATTACATGTCATTGGGATGCTAATTGCAACTAGAAAGAAATTTATCGCTGAAGTAAACAGTTTTAAAATATCAAGACTAAACATTAAAAACATACTGCACACTTTAAATAAAGAAAACCTACAGCATTTTAATGAATATTAATAAATTCGCAATTTTTTTATTGATATCAGTTTTTCCTCTATGTTCTCTTAAAGTTTTTCTAATCCCAATGGAAGTTTTTGATCCAATCCAATTTGATAGCAACAGCATTTAAATCTTTATTAAATAATATATTATCTGGATCTGAAGATTCTGAAAATTTACAAAATTATAAACAACCAACCTAAATTATTTCTAACTCGTAATGATTACCAAACAGCGAGACCTTTCTTAATGGTATAATGCTACAAAAGTGCAGTTGAAGAAATAAGAAATATTAAGAAAATTAAATCTGGAGACTTATTAGTTGAAACAAACTCGTTTTCACAATCTGAAAACTGCTTTACATTAAAAGATGTCGGTAGTTTTAAAGTTCAATGTTCTATTTCACCTCAAATAGCACATTGAATTCCGTTTGAGGTATGATCTCTAAAACGATCTCTCTTATAATTTTTACGAATGAGTATCCTATAGGTAGGTAGGTCGTCACTTAACGTCAAACTGGAGCAACTCAATGAACTAATGGCAACGGTCCGGGATCCATCCCGAATGGAAAGAACCAAGGACAATGCCTCGTCATTCTGTACTGCCTTTAGATGACGAGGTTAACACCTGGGTGGTACACCACTCTCTAAACTTCCACACCACCCCAACGTGATGACATTTGAGACCACGATAGATTTACCCTGCACCAGACACCGTGTACACAACGGTCTTTGACTGGAATGAGTTTCGAACTCCCACGCCTTCGGTCGCTAATCCGTTAGTCTTCCTAATGGGCTACCACGGCCTGTGTATCCTATAGGAATCTGACTGGGCCTTAACTGTTCGGCGGACAGGGAAATCTTTTCAGAGGGCCTGATCTGACCGATTGGCCGATTAAATCTTTTCGAAAAGTTGTTTTTGGCCGGCGGGTACCGTAAATCTATCCGGAATTCAAATAGGATTATAGGACTGCCGGACTGATAAAAATACTCGGATAGCTTATGTGGTCTGTGGGCTCGTGATCAATCTATTCGCTACAAGTTATCTGTCTAACCTACACAGTTTCTTTAACGGGCTGCTTAAACCTGATCCCCAGGAGAACAATAGATATTTCTAAAATAGCTAACAAATAGCTAAAAAGCAACGCTGTCAATTTCATTCTATCAAGAATTGACATTTTAACTTTTTAAACACCTGTAATGCCCTTCAAAAATAAAGACTGCCTACAGTATGTCTGATGTACACCCTGACATGCCTAGTCCTATTCAGTGTTCTAAATGTCATAGGTAACGCAAAAACTACATGTCTTGCTTCTTTTCCACTTGTGCACGCAGTTCAAAAGCAATCCTCGACAGCAGCAATTGTTCAGAGCCCGAATGTCGTTTTAATTGGGGACATCATGACGCGTTCTCCAAAAAATTTCCTTGTTGGATAACAGAAGAAATTAAAGTTGCAAAAATTACCAAAACATCTATCTTTTTTGGACGTCCATAAATTAGTTGAATTTAGTGCGCCGCGTCCAAACGCGTCGTTCGCATGTCTTCAAAGCCACAAAAACAATCAGCACAAACAAACCATACTCAGTTCCCAGTAATAACAGCACAGAATCATAAATAGCGAATAAAATATTTGATATACCTAATCCACTCATCAGGTTCTCATCCTTCCCCATAACACAACAGAACCAAAAAAATATAAAATAACTAACGAATAACAAAATACTAGATCAATAGGTCTGAGCGTCTACAAAATGGAAAGATTAAAGCGGATTCGGTTTTGGAAACTTCGTTTCAATGTCGTCCCATACACCCGTTCAAACAGACGCTTCAATGCTATTCAGCAAGCTCATGAAGACAAGAAAGGTTTCCTTTTAATCATACTCTAGACAACAGCTTTTGTGCCATAAGTCTACCAGGTTACCCAATATTCTATACATATAAAGCAGAATTGGCCTCTGTCTGTTCTCCATACAAATCTACACCGTTTGACCAATCCACACCAAATTTGGTATATTCATTCTTTGGAGCCCTGCGGGTAACGTAGGCTACATATTAACCCCCCGTTCTATTTGTCTTGGGTATGCAGAGGGGTGAAACTTCCCTTCATCCTGAACAGAGCACTTGCTAGGGGGCGCTCTCTCCCGGTCTGGCTGTGCAGATGACGTCAGCTAACATCTAGAGGAGTCGCCTCTTGGATGTTTTTGACCTTGTTTTTTTTTAGAATCGCAGATGGGTTCGGTTGCGCTGAAAATCGCTCATTATCATCATTTAGGTATCCCGTCTGTGAATTCTTAAACTGTAGCTTGATTATTGGAAGTAATTTTTTTATGATAATTTACGCTTATTTATATAGAAAGTGATCTTTTTATAGTCGATATGGTACAGGCAGCTAAAGACAATTCGAAATCCTCATAGGAATAACATTGCGTATTTCTACGATCAATGTCAGACCAATTCCCACTAAATTTCGTACATTCATCCTATAGAATTCTACGGCACATAGGCTATATATTAACCCCGTTCGATTTGTCCTGGGTCTGCAGGGGGTCTAAAAACAATTCGAAATCTCCATAGGAATAATATTGAGTAATATTATATGAATTATAAACAATTCAACCCGAGCAACGTCGGGTAATTCATCTAGTAGTCTATAAACATAATAAAATATGAAACTCTTTCAGTTGTATTATTCACCACGACGTCAGGGAAGATCAGGGAAATTTGGGTTCCTGTAATGTCTGAAAGATCACACAGAGGAAAGTTGGAGAGTTTGACAAACCAATTTGGTTTTAAGAATTTTGTAGGTAGTGTCCAGTGAAAAGATGAAAGAAAGCAACTCTTATAGCTTTAGGTAAATCTAGTAGCAAATGAGACCTTAAGTTGGAGAGTTCCAGTATTTCTCTTTAGTTATATTTAATGTTTACAAAGGTCTTTATAAAGTCGGGAATGTCTAACTGCCGATATAGTCCAACTCCGGTCATTTGTCATTTGATTCACGTGATTTTGAACTGGTTTATTTGTTATGATTTATGTTTTATGGTGTTTATTCGTGCACGTGCAAGATTCTCCTAATATTCCAATAATCTGCTGAATGTGTTTTAATTATTATTTTACTACGTTATTCGTTCGTATATGTTTTCAGCTGAGTTACTCGTTTTATACATTCATGTGTGATCCATCTAGAACATTCCATCTAGACTATTCCATGGGCCGTGGTAGCTTGGTTGGAAGAGTAACGGGTTAGCAACCGGAGTATTTCGAGTTCGAATCTAACCAAAGACCGTCGTGTACACGGGGCCTGGTGCACGTTAAATTTGTCATGGCCTCCAATGTCTTCACGTTGGCGTGATATGGAAGTGTGGAGAGTTGGGGTTCCAGCTCAGG
The DNA here is from genome assembly GCA_933210815.1 of Meta bourneti. NCBI lineage: Eukaryota > Metazoa > Arthropoda > Arachnida > Araneae > Tetragnathidae > Meta > Meta bourneti. The sequence continues at coordinate 22,268,092 of OW119931.1, forward strand.
TGTGACCCCTCGTCATCTGACCGTGGTTCAAAATTACGTGGTGTTGTCCTCGGATCTTTGTCATTAAGCAGGATGTAAACCTGAATATTTTTCGTATGTTACATGTTTATTGCAGGGGTGACTGATGTCAATTTCCACAAACAATTTAAATACAACAATGTAGTAATGACTTTAGTTCAATATAGTGTATGAATCAATCTTTTTAGAAGGTAATTCACTTTACATACTGGAAAAACGTGAAATATTTTTTTTTAAATATGATGTTTTATGTATATGGTATTTTTGGCCGTTTTAACACTTTTTTCTCCCTTTTTCCAAAAAATAAATTAAAAACACAATATTTTCTGCTATAAAATGATAATTCTAGTACAAGTTCATTCCTTCACTTTGAGCTTATCACAGGGGCCGGATCAATCCAGGTGGTCTTCCCTTCATCAGTCAGTTCCTTATGACATACGGATGGGTACCGGCTTTTGTCAATCTCCATATCAGAGCTTGCCATCATCACTCACAATGAGGGATTGAAGACAAAACACGTCCTGATATTTTTAGCAATTTTTGTGAGATCAGAAGAAATTTTTATCAGAAGAAATTTTTAAATGAAAATAAAAAATATGTGGAACGTAACGCGCATATTTTCAATGTTTGCCTGGTACTTACTACTGCTCTCTGGATAGAAACCAATTTCGCCGTCGCGTTCCAATTCGTATATGTGACTTGAACAAATTATTATAAATCTAACGATATATACATATTATATACATATATATATAGAGAGAGAGACCATCACCACAAATCAAAAAAGAGAAACCAAATAAAAACAAGAACAAAATGCAAGTAATAACAAGAATAAAAAAGTGGAGCCAAAATAACAACAATAGTATTGACAATAATATTGACCCTTTAGATGAACAGCGCAGAAAGCCGCAGAGAACAAACAAAGTGAAATAATAAGTAAAGCTATCTTAAGAATAGATTTCCCCGAGAAACAAAATGAAATAAAAAATGTAAATGTTTAGTGAGCCTGCTTACTTTTTCAAGGGGAGCTAAGCCAGGTTTTCCACTTAAAAATGAGATGCTTTGAGTTTTTTCTGTACTTATGTGAGGCCAGGCCGAAGAAATCAACACAAGTTACTCCCCGAAAACTCAAAGTATTACCAGAGAGAAAAAAATCATAAAAATAAAACCTGTTACCAAGGTTAGGAATCAAAATAACAGCCAAAGTATTACCTTACCGAATGTTGCCGCGCAAGCCAGGAGAGCAGAACATTGCCAGATCCGTCCTATGTAGAATAACGGATTTAAAAAAGAGCAAGAGGGTGGCTTGGAGATAACGTGAAAAATTTGTGCAAGTGAAAGGGAGGAAAGAAAGGTAAATTTTAACAAGAAAATAAAATTGTGACAAGAAGAAAAGATTGTGGCAGTGATGAAATTGAAGGAAAAAGAGGGCAAAAGTGAAAAAATAAATAAATATAAAGTTGTGTTTTGGCGCCATATGGTTGTGAAGAAGGGAAGGAAAGTAAAGATAAAAACCAATTTTAAAGAAAAAACTTTTTAAGAAAATTGTTGGGGAAGTTGTTATTAAAGAGGGTGGTTTTAAGAGTTTTGAGCTGATTATCAATAGTAGTTTGGTCCCTGCAAATATGATGAATTCTATAGATTTGGTTTTAAATTAGGTTTATGTAGATGCTGAAAGATATATTAGAGTCCCAGGGCCATTTGGAGGGACCAAACTACTATTGATAATCAGCTCAAAACTCTTAAAACTTATTAACTCTTAACTATCCTTAACACAGTTAACAATTGAAATAAAAATGCATAAGCTTTGCAGGAACACTGAGAAAAACCGCACAGAGATGCCACCAACGGTAAAGTTGGGAAAACAACTTCTTCATTCCACAATATTGTTCAGAAAAGGCTCAAATATAACGCTTACTGCTTATCAGCGAAATATGAACAAGAATGCTGTGTTAAGTTCTCTTCAGCCTACTGTTAAAATCGATAATAATGAGAAGACACCAGAAACTACATTTTTATTGCCAGACCTATGAAGGGCATCGACATTATAGACCAAATGGTACGCCTGTACACTACAAAACCATGATCTCGTCGCTGGCCTATGCAAGTATTTTTTTAATACTTTAGACATGCCTGCGGTAAATGCTTGGGTTTTGAATAAAGAAGTGACGAGAAAGCAGAAATTTAGCAGGAGAAATTTCATCCTGCAGCTTTGTGAAGAGCTTCATACTCCATATGTGACATCTAAAACTAATGCAACAAATACTAAGATTTTCTTGCAGGTAGTTATAAAAGACATCTCCAATAATAGATTGAAATTCAGAGTGCGGAGATTTTGTTTGGGAAACCACATAAACAATAGCTGAGCGTATTGCAGAAAGGAAGTAAGCGGGAAATGCTCATTGAGAGAGGAAAATGAGCTGATTGCTTCAACGAACGAACAAAATAAAACGATATAAAAGAAAGTCAGCGTGATAAATTTTCAATGTGAATACTAGAGAGTATATATTCTATTACTTACTATCTATCATTTGAAACCTAAAATAAGTTGAAAAACCTAACTCTCAATAAGAGCCAGGGGCCAGATTGGCCGCCTCCGTCTTTCTAGGTATAAGACAACTTCTCGTATTTCTAGTGTTAAAGAAAGTATTAACCACTTAAAGCAAGAGTTTTTTTCGGAAAAACTGGTAAAAAATGATCGAGTTTTTTTTGACAGAAAATGAATATATATATATATATATATATAGGTATAGTGTAAGTTATTTTTTGCAATTTCAGTTGCGGGGGGTGGGGTAAAAGTTATAAAAAAATTATTATACAAAGTGTAAGCGATTTGATTACATGTTTATTTTGAATTTCAAAATATTAATAATAATAAAATATTAACTTCAGATTCACTTCCATCACTCAAGAGATTATCACTTTCCTCGCTGAAACTTTCTGATAAATTGGCATATTCAAAATCGTCAGAGTCGCTCATTATCAGATAACTTTTTCTAAACAAGTTACAAAAACACTTAGTAAAAATTAATTTATGGTTAACTGTTTACTTTTATGATATTTAACGTAATACAAATGGATATATTACCTTTTCCACACCAAACAACTGCTTTACAACAAAGAATTCCTAACAAACTTATAGCTAATCATCAAAATGCACCACTTGGTTTATACAAGAAAAATGGTGCATAGTGGTGCCATCTACGGTAAATAAGTTTAATATCCATCTATAAATAAGTGGTAAATCATCTATGTTAAATAAGTTTATGCCATCTTTGGTATAAGTTTAATCTAGCCTATCTATTTTTACTAGAACGGATCTCAGACGGGCATTAGAAATAAAATAAGGCAAGATACCAGAGCGCCCGTGTGAGACACGGGCATGTGCAAATTTGCCGGTAACTTTCGCCCGTGTCGAACCGTTACCACCGAGATAACAAGGCCTGACCGCTGCCATCATGGCGTCTCCCTAGTAGTCATACGTGCGATACGAACGACCACCGCCGTATTGGAATATTCAAAGCCTAATACAGTGAAATCTGTCTACAACGATACATAATATATTCTATATACGTCGAGACCACAGGAAAATATTGTTATACGTTATTGCAAATTATTATAGCAGTTTGTAAATATGGTTTTTCCCTAGTCAAAACTACGATAATCTCAGAATGAAACTTCCACACCCTCGCGTCTTTCTTCCTTATTTACTAACGATAACAAAGAGTGTGCGTAAATAGTAAAAGCAATAACTTATTAAAAAACCGGCCAAAATTATATCGTAAATTCAGTTAAAAAATAGCGAAAAACTCGCTTATGACTTTTATTAACTAAAATACACGCGTCAATCAAGCTTAATACCGTCCAATATCATAGTTTCTCAAATGCGACCATAAATCAAAAAGAAAAGAAAACCCTTTCTCATGGTCTAAAGAAATCTAATTAATGTTTTCTTCATCATTAAATCTGTAAAAATGGGAAATCAAAGCAATTGAACTGTAAAAGCAATTGAAGCGATTATCATAGTTGGCTGAAGAATTTTTCCTTGATATTTCATTTATAAAATTCAAACAATTTTCAATAACTTCCAAATTTTACTAACGTGACAGGGTGTTTTGATTTGATTGTTATCTACAGAAATTTCTTGGCCATATAAATGTTTCCATTTTCAGATTTAAATGTATTACAACAGTGTAATTTGTTGCAGGTCCTGGATTAAAACAAATTTTGAAAAAGTAACTTTTGACTCCTCAATTAGTTTAAACCAATTTTGTTTATGGGGTAATGAATCCAAAATTTCTAGTAGCCTATTAAAATTTTGAAAAGAAATAGATTCATGATGAGCAATGAACTCAGATTTGCTTTCGTTGATAGCTCTCAATAAATTGGATTCCTCAGTTTCACGAATTTTATCTTCCCTGCTTTTACGAACGGTGGGACAAGTTTTCGAGAGATATTTAGGGCAATTCGGAAATATACTTGGTATAGCACCAACTTTTAAACGGAGACGTTTCATGGAAAAGGTAGAACACTCAGCAGTTTTTTTGTTGAATTTCGATACATTCCGGACGATATCATCGTTTTGAAAATGAAGTTCGCAGACTTTGCTGCGTTTTGATGGTGTAAAGTCGGCTCGTGGAATCGCCCTGAGCCATCTTTTTCTAATATTTTTATCCTCTGGAAAGGAGAAAACCGCCACTTTTGGTGCATCACCATATCCATAATTTCCAGAGCAAGTAGGTACACAGCATCTAAAGGGCATTTTGGATAGCCTCGTGGTTAAGCCTAAATAAATCGGTCTGGACACACGTTAAACGTGTTATTTGACGAAAGCCTTTAACACCTTGACACTGTAATGTTCCACAAATGTTCTATAACAATATTTAACTGCAGCTGCACTTGCTTTCCGGTAAAATAGTATAAAAACCCTGATTTCTTAAGCTACATTAAAGGTAATCCATAAGTAGCCGGCCATGCGGCGATGTTTGTTATGACTACTAGTAAGCGAGTCACGTGATCGAAACGTCACAGCGGTCTGGCCTTGTTATCTCGGTGGTAACGGTCGAACACGGGTAAATGCGTTAAGTGGTTAGCAGACCCGAGTAGTGCATATGCGCTTAACTTTCTTAGTTGCTTATTGATGGAAAAGTGTTGGTCGAAATATACATATACCGCCAAGAAATTACCCATGTCTAGTGATATTTTGCAAAAATAAAATAATAATTCATTAAAATTTAACTCCTCAAATGATATATCTGCAATTTGTAAAATACTGGAGCACTTAATACCACCTTTCTTTTCCATCAAGACTGGTAGTACAAACAGAAACGAAATTCCGATCATTCAAAAAATGCAGAATTCTGAAAAACGAAAGATATGAGAAAGCGTATCGAATTTCGACTTCCTGGGTACATTCTGAAATAGAGCAATTCGAAAAAAGATGTTTGAAAAATAATGAAAAATACAATAATGATTTATTTACTAAAAGAACACAAATTTATAAAACTTAGAAATGCTCAAATGTGACCACAACATTTCTGTCTTAACTCAAATTCTAAATCAAACTACTCTTAACCCAAATTCTAAGCAAACACGGAATTCTAAATCAAATTTATAAAATAAAACATTAATTCTGGCGATGCCAGATACAGAATAGCAAAATTACGCTTTTATGAGCAATGAGTTTTTCGTTTGGACTTTTCGTATTCCATTAAAGTATGTGCCTAATTATGTAAAATTAAATACTTTAAATATTCTTTTTTGATCAATCAAATATTCATCAATTGGGAAGAAATAAAAAATCAGTTCAAACAAATATTGGAATTTAATTTGCTTCGAAAAAAAATTGTTTTTCCGGCAATACAGGTAAAAAAAAATTATAGGAAAAGCTCTTTTCCATCAACAAAATGAGTTGCGTATCAAAATAGTTTGATACTCAATGTTATTCCTAGGGGATTTCGAATTGTTTTTAGTCCCCTCTGCACATCTAAGGCCAATAGAACGGGGATTAATATGTAGCCAACGTTACCCGCAGGGCTCTAAAGTATAAAAGTACCAATGTTGGTGTGGATTGGTCAAACGGTGTGGATTTGTATAGAGAATAAACAGACAGACGCCAACTCTGCTTTATATAGATTTCGTTTACTTTTACAGGTTTTAATCTATACAAATAAAGCAGAGTTGGCGTCTGTCTGTATATTCACCAAATTTGGTACACTTATACTTTGGAACCCTGCGAGTAACGCAAGCTGCATATTAACCGCCGTCCTCTTTAACCTAGGTGTGCAGAGGAGGCTTAATAAATTCAAAATTGCCATAGAAAAAACATTGAGGATAAAACGATTGCTGTACGCAACTCAGTTTGTTTTACCAGTATTGATCGAAAATCAAATTTTCTAATAAAATTGTTTTAGCAGTATTGCTCGAAAAACATTTTTTTCTGAAACGTTATATTTAAACAATTTAAAATTCTAATTATGTTTGAACTGATTTTTTATTTCTTTCCACAATATTAATTTAGGAATATTTGAATGATGAAAAATGGGCAGTTTTACACAACTTCAATTTTGTAATGGAACACAAAAAGCCAAAACAGAAAAACCATTGATCCTAAAAGAATAATTTTGCAATTCGGTATCTGGCAACGCCAGAATTAATGTTTTACTTTATAAATTAGATTGAGAACTCCGTGTTTGTGTGTTTGAGTTAAGACAGAAATGTTGCGGTCTTATTTGAGCATTTCTAAGTTTTGTAAATGTGTGTTCTTTTTTAAATAATTCATTATTGTCAATCAATATTTTTCAAGCGTCTTTTTCGAATTTCTCTATTCAGTATATTCTCATAACATCGAAATTCGACATGATTGCTCAGATCTTTCGTTTTTCAGAATTCGACATTTTTCAATGACCAGAATTTCGTTTCTGTATGTATGCGTTCCATTACTTTCCATATTACAGATATATTATTTAGGTGTTAAATTGTAATGAATTATTTTTATTTTCTACCAAATACCACTAGACATGGGTAATTTCTTTGCTGTATATGTATATTTCGACGAACTTTCCTTAAGTCTTTGGTTAAATACGTTATAGTTTATAGAATTCTGTTTCATCAAAATAAATGGAAACCTTTATAAGTAAAGTGTATACTTATTTTAAAATTACTGGTAAAGTTAAAATAAAGTTATTCTAAAACAAGATATGTTACGTTAAATCAAAACGGGCAGCCATACGTTGTAGTTCAAACATATTTATAAATTTTGACATATTTTCATTACAAGACGATTAAAATCAATTTAATTTACATTTGTTTTTCATGTTTCATGGGTATTATTGAAAGCTGTACTCCATAGTGAAGTAACTACATCTATCATTCTAAATAGGTACGTGGTTTCCAAATAGAAACTGAGTCTATCAATTGAAAAAGTACCTTACGGATTAAAACTAAATTTTTCTGTTGGAGGAAAGCGAATTTTAAATAAGACTTTGCTGATCTTGGAATAATATCATAGTAAGGTAGTATGTACATTAGGACTGTTGAAAAATAGAAATATTTGTCTTAAGTGGCAGAAGGTTGAGGTTGCTTACTTTAAGTTGAAACTGTTCGTATACAATTTAGGTGCCTGTAAAATATTCATTGAAAGCAACGATTTTGTAAAAACGTAATCGATTGAGTTTGCTTTGTCTACACTGATGACATAGAAACAAGCAATTCTATTCCACGTGCGGCTGAATAGAATTTTCAAGAAGAAAATGTGTGCTTCAAAATAAATTAGCCACGAATGCCGTAACAGTTTAATTTGCCATCCTCTCACAACGATAATGTAATTCGAAAACATCGAATCCATGGTGCAAGGGTAACACAAATAATAAATATTGATTGGAAAACTGAGTGCAAGACTATACCCTGAAAGTTCCTCATTTTTACTGAAAATTAACTTAATTGGAATCCTTAATCACTCCAAGACCCAAAATCGACTTCTGAAGAAGTCTTCTCAGAAAACGCTTTTGCAGTTTGTCTTACAGCAAGAGTGTGATGAAATGGATTATATGGATGGATATATTACGTATACATATTTGCGTCCAAAGTAAATTGTAGAAGTTTTGAAGAAGTTAAAACGATGCTAAAAAATATTTTCTGTACACTTAAATGATGCTTGCATTTTTCTGTGAAATAGAATCAACATTTAACCAATTCAACCCGAGAATCGCCGGGTAATTCTGCTAGTTTTTTAATAAATGCATGTAAGAGCACACCTTAGTCATATTACCAAGATTAGAATCTGAACGTCCACTTCAATTCCATCGTATTTCCTTGTGCGTAAGCGATTCGCCATTTTTTACACTAAATCTATTTTTGCTCATATTTTCTTTTCTACGCTGTGATTTCTATCTTTTAGTTTTCTTATTTCTTCGTATAATCAGACTACTGAAGATATACATTAGAGTGGCGAGCTCTGCCATATAGTTTTGGCAATATTATGCAGCTCCATATCTCAAAATCAAGCATGTCTGAAATAAGCGGCGAATTGGCGAATGAATACCGTAACAATAGGTTTAATAATGTTTTTATCCGTTGTTATTAGATGATAAACAAATAGCGTCGATTTCGAGGCCACGAAAGTTAGTGAAATACAAATAAAGATTTAGCTCTAGCGGATACTTGTACCAAATTAATTGTATTTACAGCTTAGCTTGAGTTTTTAATTGATTGAGAAGTTATATAAACATTAAGCTACGCGTATAGATATGAAAGGCCAATGAGTTACAATTAATGACAAGATTCTAAATAGGATTACCACACAAACAGAATCAGTTTTTCACTTCTGGTTTTAAAACTATTTTCTACGCTTCTAAAAGACAATTTAACAAGAATTACTGATGATAACCTGCAATACACATAATTCCTAGGAGAGTTTAATATGGAAGGATAATTTATATATAAAAAATACAAAAATGAGCCATATTATCGTCATTTTTTTTTACTCTGTAGTTAGTTCTTCCATCTGTCATTTTTGTAAAATTACGTTGCTTTAAGTTTTTATATCTTATTAAATAGACCAAAAGTATTGAGTAACTGACAAGAAAGGAAACGCATATCAAGCGTTTGCGTGACTCTAAAATGAAGTGAAAGATAATTACTATTATGGTTGTGTGTGATGGAAACAGGACGAAAAAGGTACAAGAGAACATCGTTTTACCCTTCCTATTTTTCATATAAAATATAGTACGCGAGTGTTAGGAAATTATATAAATTGTGAGTCACCGAAAATGAAAGATGAAAACAATTTATAAGCATTTGTTTCAAAGCGTTAGAAGCAATTTAATTTTCCATTACGAGAGAAATATATAGTGTGCTTGTCAGAAATTTGGCTTATGGAGAGTATGGAGTTTTGAATTATGGATTAAGTAAAGTATAAAGAAGAAAATTTAAGTACACTCTATCAACTGAACTAAAATGGCCAATCATTCTATCCTGACTGTTCCACAAACTGAAAGAGACCATGTACAAAATGGCACACAAAAATGCAAACCGTTGCCATATGTTATAAAACTTGTAGTAATATTGTGGCATTATGAATCTGTATCCAGCAAGATATAATAGACCTATCAAACCAAAACACATGATTATTGGCATGCTTTTTGTCATGCAAAGCCATGAACATAAGCCAAATGAGGTCTTATAAATATGGATGGAATCTATAGTAACCTCTTTGCAAACAAATCTAAAAGAAAATTCCACACCAATAGGTTTTGAATCACATCGACAGAAATGCCCTCTCAGAAAAGTTCGACGTCTCCTTCTAGTTTACCTTGAATAGTTTTCAATAGTCCTGTGAATTGAAGTAACTTTTCACTTGAATACAAAATAAATTAGCTTTCATTTCACAATGAGAAAATATGTGAACAGTGTTCCGGCGATTTTTCCTTCCGCTCTTTCATTGCAAGAAGTCTTTCGGCCCATCTTGACTGTGCTTCATATCTTGGGTGTTGACACTCTACATCAACATTGTACATGCAGAGTGCGTGGATTGATTCGGAAAAGCACTCAATGTGTCGCAATTGGTTTGATTGCGATTGGATGTCTAATACAAATAAATGGTGTATAGTGTATGTGTTCTGGGAAAAAAGTCAGAAATGTCTTTATTTCTAATCGCCATATCTCGAGGTTTACTTTATTTTTCAATTCGTCGTTCGTGTAATAATGTTCAAGAGTTTCTTGACAAAATAGCACGGATAACAACAGTTAGCTTACAAAAGTCACTTCATCTTAAAAAGATTCGTAACACGACTTATTTGTACTGTGCTGTATTTTCGGTTTTGGACTTAACCCAATTAATTCTTCTCCTCACTCTGAAAACTGGAAGTTCGTTGCATTTGTTAATCTTAGATGAGGTATTTGAAAAGAAAACTCTCTCGTGGACTTCCTTTTTCACAGCAATCCACACCACTGAGTTTCTTTTCTGGATCTTCGCGAATTCTCTCTTGCATCAATTCAGTTTATACTACAGCGTCGTGTGCGATTCCTTGACGATTTTTTGTGAAACTCTATATTCCGATCTGCAACGTCCGGATGTGGAGCAGACGCACATGCATCTGATTGAGGTTTATGATACCATCTACGACGCCATGAATCTGGTAGACAATTCGTTTTCATTTCCTGTTTTCGTTAGCGTATTCAGTAGCATAAGCGATATGTTCTGGTCTGGATATGAATTGGCTTTTTTTAATTTGGACATACATAGCGGTTTTCTACATATCATTAATGTATATATATCCGGGTGTCTAATTACCCTTCTCAAACTAATATTATCGGCATCCACAACCTTGGAGTCGGCAGACAGAGTTGAGAGGAAAGTGATGTCCTTACCAGCAATGATACCTTCGAAGTATAAGCAACTCAAAATCCATCTGAAAAAGAAATGCTACTGCAGAAACCAGCTCACTTTATGGAAGATTTATACCATAGACAGATCGCTAATTCTTAGCATACTAGCGAATCTTTTGACGTACGGTATCCTCATAGGAACTCTCGGAAATAATAAAAATAACACTAATTTTAATTTTTTTTCGAAAAATTAAGTTAGATTTAACCCTTGTTTTGTTAAATACCTCTTGGGTGAATTTCTTTATGTGCTGACCGTTCTGAAAACCACTTCATTTATAAAAGAGTTCAAGCAATCGTCTCTTCATGTTTCACGATCTGGTTTCAGTAGCTACCCGGTGTGGCTAGGCCTGCTTCAGATAAAAAGTCTTTGCATTACTCATCTTCACATGCGCTTGTAAATGTATAAAAATTCACCAAACTGGCTGTGAGATTTAGATATTTTTGACGCGAATATGTCTTTAAAAGCGAAACCGTACTGGAGAGCATGCATGAAAAGTCGAGAGTGACAAAAAGCCTTACAAATGACTGTCAAGATTTCAGAAGGAGAAGAAACATTGAAAAGACAAAAATATCGTCGTGTTAAAGGAGTTAAAAGCATAAGCCTTTCAATGAAATTATCATTCACTATTAATGTCAAACTGCACTTTAATCGTTCAGGTAAATTAATTATCAAATTTTCACAATAAAATATCGTTCGAACTTCCTATGTCTGTTTCATTTATTCCACAATCCAACACCAGACCCGAGTATTCAAGTCAAACCAGGGGTTGTCAAAATTCTTTGACGGTGGACCCCTCGAAGAGTTTCTTGACATTTCATCGACCTCTTCTATTTTATTATTATGTAATTATAATAGGGCAAGCAAAAAAGAAGCTTATGTGAGTTTCTAGATTGTTTATTATATGGTTACAGCCGTTTATTGTATAGTATATATTACTATATTGGCTTATAACGTCAAATGGATACGTTTTTCTTTTTGATGTTTATTAAAATATAAATTCATATTGATAGTGATCTTAGTTTTGTCTTGATTTGGCATTTGATACATTCAAAACCCCATTACCCAATTTCTGTCAATCTTTTGAAAACATGTGTTCTATATAAGTGTCTACTCTTACATGTTACAAATCGCATTATTACATTTATTTGTGTCTTTCTTCTTCAACCCTTTAGGGTCATGCACCGTGCAACCTGCTTTTCTACATTATGCAATCTGCGTTTTTACGCGATGCAACCTGCTTTGTCACACCACGCAACCTGCATCTTTATATGCATGGCTTCTAACTAGTTTTAGACTTCTTGACCAATAGAATCCATTCTAGGATTCTTTAAATCAATAGATGTGACTATTTAGTTATTAATTGTGTTTTGGGGTAAAAACAGTAATACACTACTAGAAAATCTCATAACGCTCAGGAATTAACTGAATTATATACAATGTATCTAATTAAATTGCAATGAAAGAAAGAAATATAAGTAATGCTGGCAAAACAATACCCGTAATCTTATCAAGAAAAAAAACACCACATTGAATTCAGCATTTAATGTAAAACGTAATTACTTTCGTAAATAATTCAGTAAACTATTTTTCTACCATGGTAATTGAAAACAATAAGAGAAGACTTAACAAGGCACTAGATTCTCATTCCTGGTCCTCATTAAATGTAAATAACTTGTTTAAAATTAATGGTTACGTATAGGTTAGCGTTTTCCAACTGGAATTGCATAGCAACAAAGCATTGAAATAAACATTGGAAGTTAAGAAGGTTTGAGAAGGGTGATTCATTGGCAAAACTATATGAGGATGCTTTAGAAGTGATGAACTTTCAAAGGTGTGTGAGACGAATAGTTGAAATCGGAATATACTAAGGGATTATATTTTATAACTAATTGAATATAGGCACAAATATGAATCCAGAAAAAACGTTTATCCCTATTCTGGAATGTCGTGTAACTACTAACTCGTTCCAAAAGGCACTGCATCCTATTTCGATTTTGCTTCGTGCGATTGGAATTAATATTTCACCGGATTCTGAATTGAGCAAAAAAAGTAGCTCGAGAAGTTACTGCCGTATCTCATAGTTAGTGTGAAAGTTCTAGTAATAGTTTCCACTGTGATATCTGTACTAAGGACTAAACAATACGCTAAAATGGCACTCGCAAAAATTGCTGTTGGTTGTCTTTCTATTTTGCTCTACATATCTCTTTACCGATCTGAAAAATTTAGACATTTATGGAAATACTTATTCTCATTCACCGGACATTCACGGCAACGACAGCGTTTCCACGTGATTCGGCGTAACGCATATGTATACATCTTTATTTTTCAAGCTCTTGGCATTGGTTTATTGGTTATTGAACAAATAAGCCAAGGTAATTTGACCGCAAACGGGTCATTGGAATTACAACTGGAACATCTCTGGATGTTGAGATCCATAAACTTTGCTGGTAAGGCAATACATGTTAGTGATGTCATTCTGTTTAACGTTCTAACGTCATGTTTCGTTACCTTCTACAGTTCTGTCTGCGATTGTCTAACGGTATTGCTGGATGATCTCACATCAGAAATAAGAAGATCAGAGATTCGACAAGCATATACTCATCTCATACAGGTACACGATGAAATCAGTCTTGGATTTCGTGCTCTAGATCATGGTTTTTCTTTAGCAGCTTTACTCCAAGTCTGTATCGATATCCTGTGCCTGTTCTGGACAGCGTATTTTTTCGCTTTTGGGAACAGCTTCAACTACTACAGCATTCTTCTTTGTTCTCTTGCAACAACATTCAAAATAATAATGCTGCTGAAGCTGATCATGTCGGCCACCTGCGCGACTGAGACGGCAGAGAGGGTGCGGAAGACGGTGATGTCACTGCCTGGAATGGTCCCTTCCAGATACATGGAGATTGAGGCTCTTCTGAGAAGGAATTACGAACACAAGAACACCCTCACTTTGTGGAAGATGTTCGAGATCAAGCGATCACTCATCTCGAGCATCCTGGGAAGCCTTCTGACTTACGAAATACTCCTTGGAACTCTTGGAAATATTCAGGGTCTTGGAGCATGATCGGGTATTATCTCAATTCCATCATACGAATAGTACTTATCAGTTATAAGCGTAGAAATGCACAGTTAAATGATTAAATGTATCGCTCACATTAATGTAAACATTGCTCGGAATAAAATTCAATTGCATGAAAAGTGTAAATGGTACTGTATCAATTGAAAGCTTTGATTTCTATTTATTCTTAATTTAAGTACTTATACCTATTTTTCCTAATTTTCGACATTGAAAATAAATTGAAAAAATTTGAAGGGTTGTGTAGAGGACACAAACCGTTGTTTTAATGTGAATATTTGGCCTGATGTTGAATTGTGGAATGAATGAAGCGGATATAGGAGGTTTTAGTGATTGTTTACTGTGAATATATGTATTCAACAATTAATATATATAATACCGGCAAAGTATGCAAAACAGGCATTGAATAGAATGCCTGGCGATTTGGGGTAATGTATGAAACGATTAAGGTTTCTTACATTTCTTAGGCATTCTATGCAATGCCAAATGACAGACCGGCAAAGTATAAAATACTCCCGCTAATGACGTTTTAATGTCACGTGGCAAGGCACGTGACTTCCGACGCTCGCCTCAGACGGAGAATCTCCTTTTGCGTTTCAGGCTTTGTTCGGAAGTGACAAAATACGCTGCTTTGGATTTGTTCAGCAAAGATCTCGCCCATACTGTGCTGTAAGAAAATGTAAGAACAAGGTGTAATGTCCGAGAAAGAATCATGGCATGTTGACATGCAACGACGATTCTACGATGAACTGTCTAAAGTGCGAGCCAATGCTGCAAAAAACAGTGTTTTCCTAACCGAAATTTCTTATTTTATTTTCCCTTGGTATTCCTTAATAAGAAAGTCCTATACTTTTATAATATTAAAATAATTCGGATATTTCATACTTTGTCCCAAAACGCCAGGCATTCTATATATTGCCTAGACATTCTATACAACGCCTGCTTTTTACACATAGCCGGTAACATATACAAGTGCAATTTGATATTACCTGTTGTAAGAGATGGTTGTTAGCCAATACTAATTGTAGAATAGTTCGGTAGCTTTCGAACGATGGCTGACGGAAACGGACGAGCCTATCATAGGTTGTTCCTTCAATGGTACCCTGGTAGGCGTGTCCTGAATAACCAAATGTATATGCCAAACTGTGTGTGGTGTGAAATCGGAACATTCCACTTAAACAGGCATGGTACAGGTCAGCGGGGATCCACATGCACTCGTTGCTTGCTGTCAGGCGTGCTGGTGATCGCCACATTGAGCACTAACGCGGAGAACTAAGTATATAACTGTCAAACTGGATCATTAGCTCTAGATCAAATGTTAACATACTTGGTGTCTTTCGTTTCTGCATCTTAGTGTACCCTCCACACATCCAGGTGAAGCTCGCGGAGATGCATACCTATGGGAATAGAGTTTAATTTTGGTGTTCAATGTTTTTAACTCTCTGAAGGGTTCACACGCTTAATTCCATAACCTGCACTCTTCCTTGCATGACCACAAACCAATTTTGGCATTCTTGACCAGTGGTATTATTCAAAGGTAAAATGCTAGTCTGACCAGTCCTCCCCAGCACACATTCTTGAGTGCCTTGAGTTGTCCCAAGACGACCTGTTTTCTGAACCTCTTTTGGTGTATGACTGTGCGGGTGAATGGACTTGTGGATTTGGTCTAGGTGGAGCAAGACGTGGAGATTAGCAACAACAACAAAGGATTCTATTCTGAGGAAAGGAATAATGGAATCCTTTCGAAGGATTCCATTTTGAGGAAATGAGAATAGATTATTTCAAAGGATTCTAGAATCTATTCAAAATATTCTAAGTATACGAGTAATGCGATCTTTCTAAAGGATTCTAGAATCTATTCAAAGTATTCTAAATATACGAGCAATGCGATCTTTCTAAAGGATTCTAGAATCTATTCAAAATATTCTAAGTATACGAGCAATGCGATCTTTCTAAAGGATTCTAGAATCTATTCAAAGTATTCTAAATATACGAGCAATGCGATCTTTCCAAAGGATTCTAATCTAAGGAAATAACCAATAGATAATTTCCAAAGGATTCTAATCTAAGGAAATAACCAATAGAATATTTCCAAAGGATTCTATCCTAAGGAATAGAATCCTTTGGAATTCTATTCTTTAGTAGAATAGAATATTTCCAAGGGAAAGGATTATAATCTAAGGAAATGACGAATTACAAAGGGTTCTATACTAAGAAAGAGAGAAGAACAATAGAATGTTTCACAGGATTATATTCTAAGGATAGGACCAGTACCCTACTTCCAAATGATTCTATTATAAGAAAAGGACCAATAGAATCGTACAATTCTAAGGAATGGATCAATAGAATTTTTCTAAATGTTGAAAAACATTCATGAATTCTTTCAACTAATACAGAGTGTCCTAAAAGTTCCCGTACTCCAACTTTAAAAAAATCATTTGCCGTGTTTATTTTTAATTATTGAATTTTATCGTCTCCTTATGGATTCTTTAATTTTTATCGTTTGGTTTTCTTCTCGCTCAAATTGTGCGATAATAAAGTTCCATGTCATTTTGTTCATTGTAAAATGAGTTTTTCACGCATTCAGAGAATTGCGCTGCTTGAGGCTTATTTTGAATGTACATCATATGAAAGATGTAAAGAATTTTGGCGACATAAATATCCAGATGATGCAATACCGAGTAAAGATACGCTATATCAACTCGTTCGGTGATTTCGTGAGATAGGTTCGGTGGAAGATAAACACAGAAGTGGAAGTCGTTACACCAGACTTTGTGCAAGAAACTCAACGAAGGATATTGCAATCTCCTCATCAATCCGTGAGGCGTTTGTCGCAACAAATGGTCACATCACGTGGATCGATACATAAGGCTTTAAGAGCTTTGCAGTTTCATGCTTATCGTGTAAAAATGTTACAGGAGCTAAAGCCACTGGACAATGAGAAGCTTCTTTATTATTGCCGATGGTTCCGGAGATTCATTCGCAACATCAACATTTTGGACAAAACATTTTTCTCCGATGAGGCATGATTTCATTTAAGCGGTTATGTGAACACGCAAAACTCCCGCATTTGGGCGACGACAAATCCCCATTCATTAACCACTTAACGCATTTACTCGTGTTTGACACGGGCGAAAGTTACCGGCAAATTTGCACATGCCCGTGTCTCACACGGGCGCTCTTGTATCTCGCGTTATTTTATTTCTAATGCCGGTCTGAGATCCGTTCTAGTAAAAATAGATAAGCTAGATTAAACTTATATCATAGATGGCATAAACTTATTTATCATAGATGATTTACCACTTATTTATAGATGGATATTAAACTTATTTACCGTAGATGGCACCACTATGCACCATTTTTCTTGTGTAAACCAAGTGGTGCATTTTGATGATTAGCTATAAGTTTGTTAGGAATTCTTTGTTATAAAGCAGTTGTTTGGTGTGGAAAAGGTAATATATCCATTTTTATTACGTTAAATATCATAAAAGTAAACAGTTAACCATAAATTAATTTTTACTAAGTATTTTTATAACTTGTTTAGAAAAAGTTGTCTTATAATGCCTTTTCAAATGGGTAAACCCCGACACTGACCAAAAGCTGGCGATTACGGATTCTATTCGATTTATTTTCTTTGTAAAACCTAGAGAAGAGTAGAATCAAGTACTTTTTAGGTTGGTTGGTAACTGAATTTACGTCGTACTGGTGCAACACAGTGGGCTATTCGAGTGCTTTTTAGAATCGAATGGTTAGTATCCGAAAACATTCAAATTTCGAAAAATATTCGAATATATTTTCAAAAAACGACTAATTGATAGTAAAAATTTAACCACCGTATTAATCATTTTTATAAAAATTAATTGGATGAATTCTTTGGTATTCTAATGCTTAGGATGAATACTTTGGAATTCAAGTACTTTGGTTTTCGAGTACTTTGTTATTTGAGTAGTTTGGTATTCGAATACTTTGGAATACGAGTCTTTGGTATCCGTGTACTTTGGTATTCGAATACTTTGGATGAATGCTATTGTATTCGAATACGAGAAAGAATCGAGTACAACGGATACTTTAAAGTTTCGCAAGTACACTACTGGCCATTAAAATTGCTACACCAGGAAGGCGGCAAGCCATACACGTGAAATTTGCATGACAGATAGAACATGCTGTGATATGCAAATGATTAGATTTTTAACGCATTCATGCAAAGCAGGCGGAGGTAGCTACACCTACAATGCTATAAAAGAAGAGATTTGACAGCAGGTTTCTCATACTGGAATTGCATTTGAACGTTGTTCTCGGGTAAGAAGGAGAAATGCGTACCAACACGTGTCTGACTTTGATCGAGGAAGGATTGTAGCCTACCGGGATTGCGGTTTATCGTACCGCAGTATTGCTGCTCGCGTTGGTCGAGATCCCATGACTGTCAGCAGAATATGGAATCAATGGGTTCAGGACAGTCATACGGAACGTCGTGCAGCATCTCAGTGGCCCCCCATCACTAACAGCCGAGAAGGCAGACATGTTATCCGCATGGCCACAAGAGATCGTACAGTCACGTCACGAGCCCTGAGTCGAGAAATGGAGTCGTTTGCAAGACAAGTGTCTGCTCGAACAGTTCGACGACGTTTGCAGCAGTATGGACTGTCAGCATGGTGACCATGGCTTCGGCTACCCTTGACGCTGCATCACAGACAGGAGCGCCTCCAATGGTGTGATCAACGACGAACCTGGACGCAAGAATGGCGTCACGTCGTATTTTCAGAGACAAATCCAGGTTTTGTATACAGCATCATGATGGCCGCATCCGTGTTTGGCGGCATCGTGAAGAACGCTCATTGCCAGCTTGCATTCGACATCGCCATAATGGCCCATCACCTGGAGTGATGGTATGGAGTGCTATTGGATACACGTCTCGATCACCTCTAGTTCGAATTGCCGGCACTTTGAACAGCAGTCGTTACATTTCTGATGTATTAAGGCCCGTGGATCTGTCCTATCTTCGAGGCCTCCATATCGCTAGGATTTAGCAGGATAATGCACGACCGCATGTTGCCCGTACTGTCCTGACGTTCCTTGATACAGAACATGTTCGACTGTTGCCCTGGCCAGCACGTTCTCCTGATCTCACGCCAATTGAAAACGTGTGGTCAATGGTTGCCGAGCGACTGGCACGTCACCACTCGCCATTCACTACAGTCGATGAACTGTGGCATAGTGTTGAATCTGCATGGACTGCAGTACCCGTATATGCCATACAATCTCTGTTTGACTCCAACCATGCCCAGGCGGATAAGTGCTGTTATTGCTGCCAGAGGTGGCTGCTCTGGGTACTGATTTCTCAGGATGTATACCTCCAAATGTCCTGTAAATTTAATCATTTGTTCTTCCCACTATAATGTATGTGTCCAATAAATATCATTCTGTTATTTGTTTTCCTTCCTGGTTGAGCAATTTTAATGGCCAGTAGTGTACCCTTTTGTAATCGAATACTCTCATATCTACTATAAACTATGTTCGGCGAAAGCAACAGGTTGCGGTAGCACGGTTGGAAGAGCAACGGACTGGCAACCGGAGGGAGGGATGCGAATTCGAATCCAACCAAAGACCGTCGTGTACAAAGGGGACTGGTGCACATTAAATCTGTCGTGGCCTCAAAATTCCTCACGTTGGAGTGGTGTGGAAGTTTGGAGAGTGTGGTGCCAGCTCAGGTGTGACCTCGTCATCTGACCGTGATTCAAAATTATGCGGCGTTGTCCTTGGATATTTCCCTTCGGGTTTGATCCCGGACCTCGCCAATAGCCCGTTGTGTTTCTCCATTGCGACGTTAATTAAGTACCTACTTGCTCCCCTGAAATTCCGCGGTTACAAAGACACTGTCCATGAACTATTTTCAATCATCATAGAATCCAAGTGATGAAGGACCCACTGATAAAATATATTTATAACATGGAGTGCCTAGCATTTTCTCAGTGTATCAGTTATAGCCATTGAATAGGGTACACTAACTGGTGAATTGAATACCATAAGCTATCAAGAACAAAACTTTTATTAAGGGTGACTATTTCCACATTTAATTTTTGTAAAACCTTCAAATAAATTCAGCTATCGCACTGCTGTACAAGGAGTAAATACATATATTTTCATTCATTATTTTCGGTCAATTGAACCGAACTCATTATAGCACTACAAGGGCGGATTTGTGAACCATTTTGTGTTACACCAGGGAGGAACACGTTAGACTTCACATACAAACCACACATTCATTGACACAACCCATTTATTGAGATGCCACACATTTACTCCAGACGTACAAGCATCCATATTTTACCCCTTATTCGAACCAGGAATCTTTCGATCTAGAGGCTAGCATCTTGCTCGCTACACCGATTGAGCGGTGCCTTTTCATCCATAATGCATTTTCATTCATTTATTTCTGTGCATTTAAAATGGAAATACATTTCGGTACTTTTCCAAGATGTAAATCAACACAATAAATTGGATTGTTTTGTGGTGCTCATGCAATATATGAAATTCTAATTTATTTAGGGATTTTTTTCGAAAAAGAAAACTAAGCCTCCCTTGACCACATAAATCAATTTCAATGCGCTGTTCTTTCTTGTGCACAACAAATTGAATCCGGTGTGTGGCATGCTCTACAGCTGAGCGTAATGAGTCGTCAGCTCAGAAAGTCACAGCAGAGAAAGGTCAGGATATTGAAATTGGTCTATGTGGTCAAAAGGAAAATGATTCTGGTGAATAAAAGATTGTTTCCTGTGAGTTAAATCTCTATATTAATTTGGATGTCTATTGCCAATTTTTTAATTGCAACTCTCCGTATGTTCAGCTGAAATTAGTGTCGCGGTTGCTGCTTACCCAGTTGAAACTTAATCCCATTTATAGGCGTTTAAATGTTCCACTGTTTTAGATTCCAAAAGTACCAAAAATCCCACTATTGGACACTTTTGGTACTATATTTTTTGCGAAATACATCTCATGTTTTCAAAAGTCTCAATATCAAATTTGGTTCCATTCCGTTTATTCAATTTAGTTATAGATGCCCCTCCAAAGAGTGGAAGTTTTTTCATGGCCACCTGTATATCTAATTACCAATACTGAAATAAAACAAGCTTTCACTGAAAATGTTATCTTGTATTACTTTCGACTTGCATTCGTCCCCATCGGTACAATAATACCTTATTTTTCAATGTGCATATTGTTTTTGGTGATGGTGGATTATGGAATGACTAGTTTTGCACGATCGTAAAACTGAAACCTTTGGAACGCTTTTGGCATAACTCTTCGATTGGTTTAAGTTTAAGAAAGAGCTCAGGCGATTGCAAAATGCGATTGCTCTGTGAGTGGAATCGAAAATCAGCACGAATTAGGGTCCGCACACCCCAATAGAGGGCGTGCAAGTAAAACCTTCAGCGACGTAGTACCGGTAGTTTTAATCGACCTTTTGATGAAATAGAAAGAGTATGTGCGCGCAGGTTTGTGTTTTATCTTCCGGTCGCTCGGTATGCAGATCTGTCCGGTGGTTGTGGGGAAAAGCATAAATCCTTGTGTGGAATCAATTATTGATTGGTTAAAGTGATTATATATCCACAATAATCAAACACAGTAGTCTACTCTTCGATAGCCAATCGGCTAAATTGATTCGTAAGCCCACGTAATTTACCCTCCAGAGATCTTTCGACAGCGACTCCGCAACATGTTCCTTCTATTTCATTAGAAGGTTGATGAGAAGTATCATCGACCTTAAAATGAAATAGACAGAGCATGTGCCCGCAGCTTCATGTTATTTCTTTCAGTTCCTCGGTTTTAAGATCTGTCACGTGGTTGTGTGTAAAAGCATGAATCCTAAATTGTTGATTGGTTAAAGTGATTATATATCCACAATAATCAAACACAGTAGTCTACTCTTCGATAGCCAATCGGCTAAATTGATTCGTAAGCCCACGTAATTTACCCTCCAGAGATCTTTCGACAGCGACTCCGCAACATGTTCCTTCTATTTCATTAGAAGGTTGATGAGAAGTATCATCGACCTTAAAATGAAATAGACAGAGCATGTGCCCGCAGCTTCATGTTATTTCTTTCAGTTCCTCGGTTTTAAGATCTGTCACGTGGTTGTGTGTAAAAGCATGAATCCTAAATTGTTGATTGGTTAAAGTGATTATATATCCACAATAATCAAACACAGTAGTCTACTCTTCGATAGCCAATCGGCTAAATTGATTCGTAAGCCCACGTAATTTACCCTCCAGAGATCTTTCGACAGCGACTCCGCAACATGTTCCTTCTATTTCATTAGAAGGTTGATGAGAAGTATCATCGACCTTAAAATGAAATAGACAGAGCATGTGCCCGCAGCTTCATGTTATTTCTTTCAGTTCCTCGGTTTTAAGATCTGTCACGTGGTTGTGTGTAAAAGCATGAATCCTAAATTGTTGATTGGTTAAAGTGATTATATATCCACAATAATCAAACACAGTAGTCTACTCTTCGATAGCCAATCGGCTAAATTGATTCGTAAGCCCACGTAATTTACCCTCCAGAGATCTTTCGACAGCGACTCCGCAACATGTTCCTTCTATTTCATTAGAAGGTTGATGAGAAGTATCATCGACCTTAAAATGAAATAGACAGAGCATGTGCCCGCAGCTTCATGTTATTTCTTTCAGTTCCTCGGTTTTAAGATCTGTCACGTGGTTGTGTGTAAAAGCATGAATCCTAAATTGTTGATTGGTTAAAGTGATTATATATCCACAATAATCAAACACAGTAGTCTACTCTTCGATAGCCAATCGGCTAAATTGATTCGTAAGCCCACGTAATTTACCCTCCAGAGATCTTTCGACAGCGACTCCGCAACATGTTCCTTCTATTTCATTAGAAGGTTGATGAGAAGTATCATCGACCTTAAAATGAAATAGACAGAGCATGTGCCCGCAGCTTCATGTTATTTCTTTCAGTTCCTCGGTTTTAAGATCTGTCACGTGGTTGTGTGTAAAAGCATGAATCCTAAATTGTTGATTGGTTAAAGTGATTATATATCCACAATAATCAAACACAGTAGTCTACTCTTCGATAGCCAATCGGCTAAATTGATTCGTAAGCCCACGTAATTTACCCTCCAGAGATCTTTCGACAGCGACTCCGCAACATGTTCCTTCTATTTCATTAGAAGGTTGATGAGAAGTATCATCGACCTTAAAATGAAATAGACAGAGCATGTGCCCGCAGCTTCATGTTATTTCTTTCAGTTCCTCGGTTTTAAGATCTGTCACGTGGTTGTGTGTAAAAGCATGAATCCTAAATTGTTGATTGGTTAAAGTGATTATATATCCACAATAATCAAACACAGTAGTCTACTCTTCGATAGCCAATCGGCTAAATTGATTCGTAAGCCCACGTAATTTACCCTCCAGAGATCTTTCGACAGCGACTCCGCAACATGTTCCTTCTATTTCATTAGAAGGTTGATGAGAAGTATCATCGACCTTAAAATGAAATAGACAGAGCATGTGCCCGCAGCTTCATGTTATTTCTTTCAGTTCCTCGGTTTTAAGATCTGTCACGTGGTTGTGTGTAAAAGCATGAATCCTAAATTGTTGATTGGTTAAAGTGATTATATATCCACAATAATCAAACACAGTAGTCTACTCTTCGATAGCCAATCGGCTAAATTGATTCGTAAGCCCACGTAATTTACCCTCCAGAGATCTTTCGACAGCGACTCCGCAACATGTTCCTTCTATTTCATTAGAAGGTTGATGAGAAGTATCATCGACCTTAAAATGAAATAGACAGAGCATGTGCCCGCAGCTTCATGTTATTTCTTTCAGTTCCTCGGTTTTAAGATCTGTCACGTGGTTGTGTGTAAAAGCATGAATCCTAAATTGTTGATTGGTTAAAGTGATTATATATCCACAATAATCAAACACAGTAGTCTACTCTTCGATAGCCAATCGGCTAAATTGATTCGTAAGCCCACGTAATTTACCCTCCAGAGATCTTTCGACAGCGACTCCGCAACATGTTCCTTCTATTTCATTAGAAGGTTGATGAGAAGTATCATCGACCTTAAAATGAAATAGACAGAGCATGTGCCCGCAGCTTCATGTTATTTCTTTCAGTTCCTCGGTTTTAAGATCTGTCACGTGGTTGTGTGTAAAAGCATGAATCCTAAATTGTTGATTGGTTAAAGTGATTATATATCCACAATAATCAAACACAGTAGTCTACTCTTCGATAGCCAATCGGCTAAATTGATTCGTAAGCCCACGTAATTTACCCTCCAGAGATCTTTCGACAGCGACTCCGCAACATGTTCCTTCTATTTCATTAGAAGGTTGATGAGAAGTATCATCGACCTTAAAATGAAATAGACAGAGCATGTGCCCGCAGCTTCATGTTATTTCTTTCAGTTCCTCGGTTTTAAGATCTCTCACGTGGTTGTGTGTAAAAGCATGAATCCTAAATTGTTGATTGGTTAAAGTGATTATATATCCACAATAATCAAACACAGTAGTCTACTCTTCGATAGCCAATCGGCTAAATTGATTCGTAAGCCCACGTAATTTACCCTCCAGAGATCTTTCGACAGCGACTCCGCAACATGTTCCTTCTATTTCATTAGAAGGTTGATGAGAAGTATCATCGACCTTAAAATGAAATAGACAGAGCATGTGCCCGCAGCTTCATGTTATTTCTTTCAGTTCCTCGGTTTTAAGATCTGTCACGTGGTTGTGTGTAAAAGCATGAATCCTAAATTGTTGATTGGTTAAAGTGATTATATATCCACAATAATCAAACACAGTAGTCTACTCTTCGATAGCCAATCGGCTAAATTGATTCGTAAGCCCACGTAATTTACCCTCCAGAGATCTTTCGACAGCGACTCCGCAACATGTTCCTTCTATTTCATTAGAAGGTTGATGAGAAGTATCATCGACCTTAAAATGAAATAGACAGAGCATGTGCCCGCAGCTTCATGTTATTTCTTTCAGTTCCTCGGTTTTAAGATCTGTCACGTGGTTGTGTGTAAAAGCATGAATCCTAAATTGTTGATTGGTTAAAGTGATTATATATCCACAATAATCAAACACAGTAGTCTACTCTTCGATAGCCAATCGGCTAAATTGATTCGTAAGCCCACGTAATTTACCCTCCAGAGATCTTTCGACAGCGACTCCGCAACATGTTCCTTCTATTTCATTAGAAGGTTGATGAGAAGTATCATCGACCTTAAAATGAAATAGACAGAGCATGTGCCCGCAGCTTCATGTTATTTCTTTCAGTTCCTCGGTTTTAAGATCTGTCACGTGGTTGTGTGTAAAAGCATGAATCCTAAATTGTTGATTGGTTAAAGTGATTATATATCCACAATAATCAAACACAGTAGTCTACTCTTCGATAGCCAATCGGCTAAATTGATTCGTAAGCCCACGTAATTTACCCTCCAGAGATCTTTCGACAGCGACTCCGCAACATGTTCCTTCTATTTCATTAGAAGGTTGATGAGAAGTATCATCGACCTTAAAATGAAATAGACAGAGCATGTGCCCGCAGCTTCATGTTATTTCTTTCAGTTCCTCGGTTTTAAGATCTGTCACGTGGTTGTGTGTAAAAGCATGAATCCTAAATTGTTGATTGGTTAAAATGATTACCCAGTGATCAAAAACACTAGTCTGCTCTTCCATAGCCAATCGGCTAAGTCGATTTGTGATTTATCTTTCAGAGATCTTACAACAGCGACTCCGACCACATGTTCCGTCTATTTCATTGGAAGGTCGATAAGTAGTATTCAGCGACGCATTATGCGCAACTATTTCCAAAATGTGCGATAATAGCATGAAGCTGCACGCACATGCTCCATCTATTTGATTAGGTGGATGAAAAGAGAGTGCGTTGATCACTAGCCCTTGGCCATTTTTATTTACTGTCTACTAGACTACTTGGTAGTGATGTATGCCATCGACCTTCTAATGGAGTAGACCGAGCATGTAGACACAGCTTCATGTTATTTCGCCATTTTTTCATAGCAGCAGCTATGGTGACTTCACACGTACCTACTAGTTCGGCTATGATCTAGCTTAGGTAGCAGTGCCCAATTCAATTCCCAGAAGTGTAAGTCAAGTTTACTTGACCTACACTTCTGCGCTCTCTCAATAGCGACTCCACCTACGTGTTCCGTCTAGATAATTTAAAGGTTACACTCGCAAGTGCTTAAATTCCAATGACAATACAGGTAAAAGCGATTGTTACACATGACAAACGAGATTCTCTTCCCGCATTACTTCAGTTTGTTTTCATTCACACCGAACTCTGGCCCATTCAATTCATACACAAAATTGTTTCTTCAAAAAATGAGGTGGTATTTTACTGTGTTCTGATTTTTATTTACTATGTTTACAATTTACTTATACGCATTTTCAAAATATACAGTATCCAGATAGTACTTTTTGTCTTGCTCTAGAAAATTCAGCCACAAGAGTACATACTCTCGTTGTGGCAAGAGCAATGTAATCTACAAATTATCATCAAGTTGTAATCCATTAAACTCATCATTCATCAGTGTCCAGTTGATCCAGTGCGAAAGATCAATGTCAAATTGATTCGTTATTCGTATAGGGAACACTTTTTTTAACCC
Organism: Meta bourneti; assembly: GCA_933210815.1. Classification (NCBI taxonomy): domain Eukaryota; kingdom Metazoa; phylum Arthropoda; class Arachnida; order Araneae; family Tetragnathidae; genus Meta; species Meta bourneti. The sequence goes on from OW119931.1 coordinate 22,294,729, forward strand.
ATAGCCACTTCCAGAGTGCTTCTTTACATGTTCTTATTCATTTTACTGTCCTCCATATTTTAATAAACAGTACAGACTTTCGTTAGACTCAAGAACGCGATACCATCGCCAATTTGCAATAGTATTCCTTCGCCAACGAGCGATAATTTTGGAATATGGTCCAAACAGCCGTACAACGGCGAAAATTTTAGTCGCTAATTTGGCGATGGGACGATACCGTTTTTTCTAAAACAGGAGGGTTGCGAGTTCGAGACTCGATCCAACCAAAGACCGCCATGTACGTGGGGCAGGTTAAATCTGTCGTGGCCTCAAATGTCCTCACTTTGGGGTGGTGTGCAGAAACTTGGAGAATGGGGTGTCAGCTCAGATTGTGACCTCGTCATCTGACCGCAGCTCAAAATTACTGAGGTATTGTCCTCGAACCACTGAACTAGAACAATTAAAAGGCGTCTTGACAGAAAGTGAAACACATTTCATAGTTAAAAAGTTTATAGTTATTTGAAATTGAACGGGAGTAACATTAAAGTTTTGTTATTTATTTATTTATTTATTTCAATTAACGTCACACTGGAGCAACACAACGGGCTATTGGTGACGGTCCGGGATCAATCCCAAAGGGAAAGATCCGAGGACAACACCACGTAATTTTGAACCACGGTCAGATGACGAGGCAACACCTGAGCTGGCACCCCACTCTCCAAACTTCCACACCACGCCAACGTGAGGACATTTGAGGCCACGACAGATTTAACGTGCACCAGCCCCCTTTGTACACGACGGTGTTTGGCTGGATTCGAACTCGCAACCCTTCGGTTGCTAGTCCGTTACTCTTCCAACCGGGCCACCGCGGCCCCATTAAAGTTTTGATTTAATTAACTTTTCCCTAAAATAAAACATTTTTCCACATTCGTTTATTTTGATTTATTGAAAAAATCATTATTTATTATTTTTGAGCTTTTACTTCTATGTGACCAGTAAAAATGAAAGGAAATTTATTCCTTCACATTCATAAAATTTATTTACGTTTATCTTCTAATATGTAAACAAAACTGAATAAACTGTCTTCCATGTGTGCTATAAATCGTAGTATCAAATAGTGTTTCTTCAATTCAATGTTTTATACATTTTCCTTCACATTTCCTTCGATAATGGGAGGGGTAGCTCAGTTGATAGGGACACGGATTAGCAACCTGTGAGCTCCGAGTTCGAGACTCGATTCAATCAAATAGCTCTGTGTACATAGGAGCCCATTACATCTGTCGTGGCCTCAAATGTCCTCACGTTGGCATAGTGTGGAAGTTCGGAGAGTGGGGTACCAGCTCAGGTGTTCACTTTGTCTTTTGATCATGTTTCAAAATTACGAGTTTCACAGCGTCACCAATAGACCGTTGTATTGCTGCCAGTCCTACGTAAATTCAACTACAGACCTACAATTATATAAAGATTAAAACACGTCTCCTGTTGACAAAAAACTGCAATCGAACGATAAATCACCGAATACAGCTGCGTTAGTTGGTAGAAAGGCAGTTGGGATCAACATCGCACTGGAGCAATACAATGGGTTGTTCGAGACTGTTCGGGATCAATCCCGAAGAGAAAGATCGAGGACAACACAACGTAGTTTTGACCACGGTCAGATGACAAGGTCACACCTGAGCTGGCACCCCAGTCTCCAAACACATACAGCTGTGAGCTCTAGCAAACTTAAATTTAGGATTCTTCACTCTTCATCGTAATGACTTGATTATATATCTGATCCGTTTATGATTTATCTTATTTATTTTGCTTAAACGTAGTCTTGTAAATTTCTCTCTGCGTTTGATGTAACCACTAATTTTGAAATATCTGAAAAGAGGGGTGACTGCATATTTGAAAGCTAATGATCAACTTTGATAAGAATTTGCGCTACAGCTTTGATAGAAAGACTTTTTTGTGGCAATGCTTTTGGCGGGGTAATTGTAGCGAGTTGTGGCAAAGGTAAACCCGCTTTATTAGGATTACGGTGACTTCGCGAAGATAAAATTGCCATTTTCGGCCCTTTTTCGTTTCTTGAATATTTTTTTCAAATGGTCTTTTCATTTTCCTTCTATTGTCCTTTCATTTCATTTGCCCCTTCAAAATTTTTTTCAATTCCTTCCCGTTTCCAGTACATTTGAAGTATCAGTATATCTCAGTACAGTATATTTCAGTTTGTATTTTAAACACAATGCACAGTGCGGTCGCATCAGCTTGCTTTTATTTGAATCTCATTAATTTTCGTAAATAACTATTTTTTTTATTTATCCATATCTTCTAAGTTTAGTGTTTTAGATAATTTTCGGGGTGTTCCTTCACGAAATACGAAGTTTAACTTTTCTTCTGATAGGGCAATTTTAGGAAACGAGGGATTTGCTAATCGTTTATTTTATGTGAGGGAAAAATGGATTGTTTCTACAAACTTTTAGAAGTTAGATATTTAGAATGGGAGAAGTTTAAAATTGTCGGAAAACTTTAAAAAGGATAATCAGTTGTGTGGATATTTTTGTTTCTAAAATTCTTAACTTTTTAATTACTTTCCGCTAAGCCTAAAACTGTTTTCTAAGAAATTATTCCTTGGCGACATAAATAGCACGCCAAAAGCCTTTCCCCAAATGAGTCTTTATTTCAAACCTGTATCAAATTCGCTTAGCAGTGAGATCACTCCTTGTCTGATGGAATGTGTGTACCGTGCTTTCTGTTTCAGGTATTTATAAAAATCCATCGTGTGATTGTTGCTTTTGGAAGAAGCAAAGTTTCGACGAACAGGCGATCACTTTTCGGTTAAATTTCTTTACTGAAACACACCATACATACAAAAACAAATGTAAGAGACTCTTGAACCTACCTGCCTATTGTGCTTTCAATTAGACTCACCAACAATACCATGACTAATGGCAGTCGCATTCTTTTCCAGCAGGTTGCTTTGGCCATCCAACGAGTTGGTCTCAAACGGATGATAGGCTATGGATACTGTCCTGAGTTTAAGTGAGGAGTCCATTGATAAAATCAGAGGAGACACGAACGGCGTCTGGACTGAAATGATGCAGAACGGGAAACTGTGCGATGCTGTTTTGCAGACCGAAGACGGAGGATGCTTCTCAGTGCATAAGTATGGCCATTTTATTTTGATCGTCTCTTACTGCAGTGACAGAACGTGTTTCCTGAACGTATTCCTAACGTGGACCCAGTTGGCTTGTTTTTGAAATACGATTTCAGCACTTTCCAATAAAAATTCCATCCACATGTTGGCGGAAGTTTGGAGAGTGGGGTACCAGCTCAGGTGCTAACCTCGTCATCTGATAGTGGTTCAAAAGAACGAGGTGTCCTCGAATCTTTCTATTCGGTATTGATCCCGGACTGCCGCCCGTTGTGTTGCTCCAATGCAACATTAATTTACTACCTATCTGTCCCAAAATACCATGAAACCATTTTTTACTTCAACGGGTGCCATCGAGATTCAGTGGGTTTGCCCACTGCGCTAGCAATTTGAGAATTCTAGGGGGAGCCGGTTCGATTCCTCCCTGGGTGTAGTTTCCTCCCTCCAATGTCCGTAAAACCTTCCTTGTGCATGTATATAAATCTTCCTAGTAAAACCTGCCTTGTGTATCTATGTAAATCTTCCTTGTGTATGTATGTAAACCTTCCCTATGTATGTATGTAAAACTTCCTTTTAAAACCGCCCTTGTATATGTAAACTCATGTTCAAAAGTTAAGCATAATTCGTAAAATGCCAAAAAATTGTAGTAAATATGGATACAATGGTTCAAAATCACGTGTGGAGAATAGTGGGACGATGATAAAACATTGTTCAAATGCAAAACAGTTCAGTCGACATGCGCAAAGCACCGGTGTTTGTCGGAAAGAGTATAAAACGGCCTCGAGCTGCATGGCCAGTTTATACAGAAATTCCGCAATTGCTTTGGTACGGAGTGTTGTTAACAATCAATAAGGATGAAAGATGTCACAAAGATGCCAACTGGACTGGGACGAATTATTGGAATCCGGTCGCTCTCAAACCGAAGCGTCTCGAATTCTGAATGTGCCTCAGTGTGTGATCTCCAGACTATGGCAGAGGTTTCAAACCACTGGAGATGTTACCCAACGACAACTACCAGGTCGGCCAAGGGAAACAACCGCTCGGCAAAATCGATATTTGGCGATATCTGCGCGACGTTAGAGGAAACGTTCTGGCAGACAAATGGGTTCAGCCCTGATAGCTGCCACTGGAGTCATAGTTTCGAGACAAACTGTTTACAGGAGACTCAGACACGTCGGTATCTATACCAGACGACCAGCAGTTTGCATCTCCTGACGTCTGCACAGAAACGCGCGCATTTACAATGGAGTTTGGAACATCGGCAGTGCAGTTGACAACAGTGGGGCAATGTCATGTTCAGTGACGAGTCCAGATTTAGTCTGCAAACTGATTCTCGTCGTACCACGATCTGGACAGATCACGCTCATGCGTTTTCACCCGGGAAACATCACGGAAAGACATCGTTTTCCTTCAAGGGAGTCATGGTCTGGGCAGGCATCATGCTGGACAGCCGCACAGACGTCCACATCTTTGACACGGGGTCTATTACCGGTCAAAGATACAGAGACGAAGTCCTTGAGCCTACCATTCGCCTGTTTCGAGGTTCTGTCGGTCCTGGTTTCATATTAATGGATGATAACGCGCTTCCTCACCGCTCAGCCCTGGTCGACGCCTTCCTTCAAAGTGAAGATATCCACCGTATGCAGTGGCCTGCCAACTCTCCTGATCTGAATCCTATAGAGCATTGTGGGATATGCTCGGAAGACATATTGCAGCCCTCCGTCACCCGCCAATCTCCGTTCTGGAATTCAAAACTGCTCTTCGTGAGGCTTGGAACTTTTAGCACACAACTCATCCATACCCTCATAGAAAGTATGGGAAATCGTTGTGCAGCATGCGTGGCTACCAGAGGTTCCTACACACCGTATTAAATTTCAGTTTTACATTGTTTTAATCATTCTGTTTCACTAAAGTTGACACTCGTATTGTAAACCTTTTTTTCAACCATTTTTTTTGGATAATAAAAGTCGTTAGTATCCTTGTTTTGCATTGTTTTCTTCTTCTATAACCCTAATATACCCGCATACCACGTTTCCCTTCCATTCCGATGTAGATTTTGTGAAATATTCACATAAACAGCAATTATGTTTAACTTTTGGCCATGAGTGTATGTAAATCTTCCTTGTAAAACCTCCCTTGTGTATGTATGCAAACCTTCCTTGTGTATGTAAATCTTCCTTGTAAAACTGTCCTTATGTATGTATGTAAACCTTCCTTGTGTATGTATGCAAACCTTCCTTGCGTATGTTTTCTGTCTTGTGTTTGGCTCAGTATGGCCAAATATGGCCCTTTCGCCATAAAACAACCAACCTGACCTTAACGTCCAGTGCTTTGCAGGTCCATCCTAGCCGTGTGCAGCCCTTACTTCCGTGCTCTCTTCACCTCCAAGATAACGCAGAAGTCCCGGTCCAAGTTCACCATACCCGGGGTGAGCGCGCCAGTCATGCAGGAAATCATCCGCTTCGCCTACAGCGGCAAAACGGAGGTAAACCAGGGCAACATCATCAGCCTCTTGCCGGCCGCCGACCAGTTCAATGTCCTGGACATCATTAAGGACTGCACGGGCTTCCTCATGGATAGGATGACCTGCGAAAACTGCATCGGGTTCCGAGAGTTCGCCAGGTGCTTCTTCAGCTTCGAGCTGGAGAAGGCGGCACACAGGTACTTGGTTTATGCAAAACATATCGAGTCCAAGAACTAGGTAATTCAAATTATTTGACGAGGTGTCTCGTCAATCAAAATGTGAGCAATTTTGCTAATGACTATATCTCGTCATCAAGACATTGTTAATTTTTTTATGATGGTGAGATCAAGATGTAGTTAGCTTTCTTCTAATGACCAGATACCTCGTCAAGACAACCTCAAGGAGGTTCAAACTGTGATAGTTCCAAAATTATCAGTTTTATAAGTTTGGAGTTTGAGCGTATTATGTTTTTCATTTAAGGTGAACGAACCCTAATTTGTCACTCGTGTGTGGGCCAGGAAAAACGTCTTTTTCGAACGCAACACTTCCTGGTGGTTGTCTGGACGAATCTCGTCATTAGCAAAACTGTCCAGATCCTGATGGATAATATATAAAACTCGTTCATTAGAAAAAATCTGACCAGATCCTGGTCTCAAAACATCAGCAATATCTTGATGAACGAGATATCTCGTTCAAACCACTTGGAGAGTTAACAGGGCATTAAATCTCTTTCGAGTTCGAGGCCATGTCCATAAATATAAGCCAATATTTCATCAAAATAAAGGTTACCATTGAAAAGTGTAGGAAAAAGATCAAATCTCTTTGAAGTTAGTATAATGAAAAGTTAGAGAACGGACATTTTGTAAGGCTGGTGAAACTCACAAAACGTAACGATTCTGTCGTTTCTAGGGTACTCCTCTAACTGGTCCGTCTCTCAATCCTCCAAGTGGTTAAGAGGTGATATCTCGTCCATCAAGATCTGATCAATTTTGCTAATGACGAGGAATACCGTCATCAAGATATTGCCGATTCTTTTCATGGCGAGATCAAACCTGGTTAGTTTTCTTATAATGACACGTTATCTTCATCAAAATCTTCAGTTTCGCTAATTTCTCCTCTCTTAGAGACAATCACCAGGAGGGTCGAAATACTGGTCTATGATATACGTGTACCCTTGCGTACAATTATTTTTTATACGAAACACCCTAGGTTCACGAAATAAAGTAAATAATTCTGAACCGTCGAATGAAAATATTTTTATGAGGGACATGATGTACCATCTCTCCTCAATCGTTCTACACAGTAAAGTCTGAAGTCCACATCTCCGTCCGTCAATCAGCGCCACTCAAAATGAAGGAGCTCTTATGAAATGCAGAGAATGACCCAGAAATGAATATGCACTTCATCTTCCTTTGAAGAATAGCCCGATGTTAATTAAATACCTATCTACCTTCCTTTGAAGACTTGTACAGTTTCTTTTCTAATGTTAAATTTTAATAAAACAAATAGCAAGAGAAGTTGGTAGGTTGAGTCGAGGACAAAAACCCGTAGTTTTGACGTGAATACTCCTGCCGGATGTAGGATTGTGGAATGAATAAAGTAGAAATAGGAAGTTTGAACGATTTTTCATTGTGAATATTCAGCAATTAATTTACAGTTTGAACAATTAATGTGCAGCTTGGTACTAATTGTTGTTGAGAGATGTATGTTGTCATTGAGTGCTATTCTCTACTTGAACTTCCCATCTATCCATATTTGACCCCTCACCATGATGCTCCCTCTATATCAATACGAGAAAGATATCACATGAGTTATTCACGGACTCTGATTTTATGATCAGTATGGAACTCAAATTAGATTTGTTTCCGGCACCTTTTATTTAATTTGGTAATTTCACTGGTACGTATTTGACAAACGAAGGAAAGAATTGAGATATCTAACTTTAACAACACATGTACTAATTGACCTCCTGATGAGACAGGCGGAGTATTTGCGCGTAGCTTCATGTTATTTCTTTCGGTTGCTCGGTTTGAAGAACTGTTACGCGTTTGTGGGAGAAGCATGAATGTGGGACAAATTATTGATTTGTTGTTTTGGCATTTATCATCGTCTTTATTCAAATGTGTTTTTCTTTTTTTTAGAAATAGGTCTGTTTTCTCTGAACTAAAAATTTTGATATCCTGCACCCGCTTTCAGAGGATGATTCTAAATATTTAATATGTAACATCTTTGTATGTAGACCTTTCATCTACCTAGATTCTAGATCTGGCTCCTGTGAAGCCAGGAGTCTCCTCCCGACCATAGTGCACGTTAAATCTGTCGTGGCCTCAAATGTCCTCACGTTGGCGTGGTGTGGAAGTTTGGAGAGTGGGGTGCCAACTCAGGTTTGACCTCGTCACCTGACCGTGGTTCAAAATTACGTGGTGCTGTCCTCGGATCTCTCTCTTCGGGGGTCGATCCCGGACCGTCGCCAATAGCCGCTGCGTTGCTCCAGTGCGCCGTTAATTGAATACCGTCCTACCACTCTCTTTTTTTTTGCAGCTACCTGTTGAGCCACTTTGTGGAGGTGAGCGAGACGAGCGAGGAGTACCTGGAGATGTCCCTAGTCGAGGCTGTGGCCCTCCTGGACTCGGACCGCATCAACGTCCGCAACGAGGAGGTGGTGTGGGAGGCCGGACTGAGGTGGGTGGACTACGAGCCGGACGACCGGAAGAAGCACATGGACGCCGTCATGCGCTGTGTCCGACTGGGACTGCTCGACACTCAGTACTTCATGGAGAAGGTCAAAGTGCACAAGTGAGGCTCCTCTTGTGTAATGGGATTAGCACTGCACAATAGAGCTCTGGGTATACGAGGACTGTCAAACTGCAAAAACACGCTACTAAAAATGTATTGTTACTAATCCTCTTGGTCAAGATATAACCTATACATTCCAGGGGAGACCCAGTTCCTATCCTTATGAGGATTTACCAGTTTAGTAGTCTCCCTTGGAGACTACTAAACTGGTAAATCCTCATAAGGATAGGAACTGGGTCTTATTAGTTTAGTTTATTAGTTTACTGGGTTTATTAGTTTTTTATTCGCAGTCATTGTTTGGTTTTCTTGACGGTCAGCTGATGGTCATACGGTAACTAAATTTATGTCGTTGCTATAAAATCCTGGCCACGGGATTGCAGGATATCTATGATTTTACAAATGCTTTCTCTGCATTTCCTGTGCTTTAGTGCTAGGTTTAGCCATCCTGAGGTGGGTCTTGGTGATGGGCAACGCAGGTGGAGTGAGCTTGTGAGGGGACATTCCAAGGCATAATGCATTGGAGTACCCTCTATCCCACAGGAGCATTGGTTGGTCTGAGATAAAACCGAATCTGTGGAGATAGCTAGGGAATGGGCCATGACCCGTTGCAAACTGCAAAAGACGTCTATCTTTGATGCGGGTATCCATGGAGACATTTGGGAAGAGATCGTATGTTGAGCGCGGCCTGTGTCGTCTGTGTTCCATTCCAGCTGCCACAGTTGAAGAATGTGGTCTCTAGTGAGGCTCTTGAAGTGTGAGACTGTAAGGGCTATTTGTTTGTCCTCTGCAGCATCTTTGTTTACTGCCGCTTCCCTGGCAAGACTGTCTGCTTTTTCATTGCCCTCGTGTCCAAAGTGAGCCTTAATCCATCGTAGTTTTAATGCTGGCTTCTTGTGGAGGAGGTTCTGGATTTGTTTGATGAGGGGATTTCTGAACGTTGGCTTACGGAGAGCTTTTGAAACTGCTTGACTCTCTGAGAAGATTGTTGCTTTTTCAGGAGCCAATCTAACTGCTTCTCTGATTGCAACAGACTCCGCTTGGACCGGTTGTTAATTTGTAGCCTAGTTGACTAGGTTTTTGTTAATGTTCCTTCTGCGCGTAGAGGCAACAAGCTGATCCCACGCCCGAGTCCGTCTTGGAACCATCTGTGTAGATGGAAATGGGAATGGGATATATAGAGTGTCAATGGAAATTTTTGATTCTTTGGTCCCTATTCCTATATCAAGTCCAAAAGACTACGTTATACAAGTCGCACAACGACCAATTCCTGTTCCTCCAGGAGCGGTTCCGCCCGGTTGGAAGAGTAACGGATTAGCAAACGGAGGGTTGCGAGCTCGAATCCAACCAAAGACCGTCGTGTACAAAGGAGGCTGGTGCGCGTTAAATCTGTCGTGGTCTCCCTCACGTTGGCGTGGTGTGGAAGTTTGGAGAGTGGGGTCAGATGTTGCCTCTTCATCTGTTGTTGTTTCTTATCCCCATGGTACAGGATAAGCCTAAACCAGGTCCATGAAACCATGTCGCTCTAATAGACAATAGCGACCGGTCCATGAAAGAGGGGAAATTGCGTCGTCATTTTGATTGGGGCAGTGCAAGGGCTGAAGATCGACTTATCCTAGAAGCCCGGCTATACCCCAGGGATTTGGGTCTGCATTAGTCGCCTTTCACGACACACAGAAGGGTGGTAGTGGTATTCTACCCGTCCCTACACGGGTGTTATTTAAGGATAAAAATTAAAAATTTCAATCAGCGTAGGTATTAGTATTTAGTAGATGAAGCGTGGCTAGTAGATTGGAATAGCATTGTTGCTGAGAGAAAAACAAATGAAAACTAGGATAAAAGATGAACAGGAAAGTGTCCTGAAAGGATAAGTAATTTATAGTTAGCCTCGTCATCTGACTGTAGTTAAAAACTACGTGGTGTTGTGTGTGTGTGTGTGTCCTCGATCTTTCCCTTTGGGATTGATCCCGGACCGTCACGAATAGCCCGTTGAGTTGCTCCAGTGTGACGTTAATTAACGTACCTACCGGGAGTTGTTACACAGATGCAATCTAAAGTATAGGATAAAAGTTTTTTTTATGTTGTGGTAAAGTGGCTCTCACTGTCAATGTCCGGGATGTGAAACGAATCCCCTTGACCAAAGTATGACATAGACCAATTTCAGAAAAGTATGTTTTCCAGGTCGACCACCTGTTCATCCAGGGCCCTCAGGGGCACATCTCCTTTATACGCGTATGGGTTTCGCGGACACGCTAGGTACTCTAGTGATGTTTTTTCCGATGTGGTTTACTGTCTTTAACCCCTCCTGCTGGTATATCTTCGCGTCTAAAACCACCCTATAGTGGCCAGCATCTGATGCAAAAATCTGTTCCAAACTGTCTCCAATTTTTGGCAAGGAATTTGTTTTCCCAACTAGGATCTTCATTCCCCTTGAAGTAATAGGGCAGTTATGCCTCGATGAGATTTCTCGTCCTTAGCAAAATTTACCAGATCTTGGACGAGATATCTTGTCGAAACACTTGGAGGGTTAATAAACACGAGAGTCACGCTTACGGGATACCCAAGCAATATTTTTCTGCTTTCATCCCATTATTCTATTCTCCACTCCATTTTTCCCCTTTCTCGATATTTTATACTAAGTTGTCTTTGTTATGTTTGGCCCGAATTTGGCCCTTGCGCCATAAAACCCCCAAACAACTAACCAACCTGTTCATCCATGAGCTCTTCCACAGAGACACCAAGACCTTCTAAAATATGGCAGGAATATGCTGGGATTGCGCAGCATTGGATAGTTCTTAATTCCTCTCTAACTTCACTCTCTGTGCCTCCTTCTAAGTCTTGTCAGTGGCATTATTGTGCAGTCCTGAACCTTTAAAATGCAATGATGGGCCAGAGCGCATTGCGGGATGCTAAGAATCTGGGAAGGAACGAACCATGGTTTGTGTGTTTTTTTCTTTGTAAAAGAAGTAAATTTTCGAGGCACCGTGAGATCACTACCTGCTCGTCTGATCCCCTCTCAATTCTCTCGTGCCTGCACATCAGCTATTTCTTTCACGTACTTGCTATCTTGCAGTTCTATACTTTAATGTACCCTCTAACTAATCCAGTCGTTTCTGGCGGACGTACACCCCAGCAAAATGATGTGTTTCCTACCTCTCTTTATCCTCCGAGTATCACTAGATTTCCAAGTGCTGTAGTATTGCTTTTCCCACGCAATACACAAAATTTCAGGTAGCTAAATTAACGTCACAATGCAGTAACGCAATAAGCTATTGGTGACTGTCCGGGATCGATCCCGAAGGGAAAGACCCGAGGAAAACGCCTCGTCATTTCGAACCAGAGTAAGATGACGAGGTCAACACCTGAGCTGGCACCCCACTCTCCAAATTTCCGCACCTCGCTAAAGTGCGGACATTTGAGGGTCACGACGAATTTAAAATGCATCAGCCCCTACTTTCAGGACGGTCTTTGGTTTCAGCGACTTTCGAACTCTCAACCTTTCGGTTGTTAATCCTCTACTCTTCCAAACGGGCTCTCCTTCGGGTTTGATCCGGATCGTCGCCAATAGCCCGTTGTATTGCTCCGGTGCGACGTTCATTAAAATACCTACCGACCTACCAAACGGGGTCTCATGGCCCCACACACCTAAATAACCATACATTTTCCCACTTAGGTGGGAAAATGTATGTAAGCAAGTATGAGAATATTTTTACTAGCCATAATTTTTACAGTTTAACAGTCGTTATTCACTTATAGTTTCGCAGTAGTAGGTTCTCAAAGTGGCGACCACCAACAGTAAGGTGGGTGACACTCGAGGCGACTTGAACAGCGTGACCTGGTGGGTGAATACATTTCTACTGTCCTGTTTCTGTTTCCCTCCTGTCACATGGAGTAGCGCTGCTCACCAAATCGCGCGCGACGGTTGACCATTCGTGACTGAGCCACGATTTACAAGGCGAGCCATCTCGCCAATCTATTGCTTTCTTAGGTGGGTGACCTGGACCGTGCGACCCGTGTTCGCTCTTTCTTCCTGACTGGGAAAAAACCCCGCGCGAAACCGAAACCGGCGAAATGCGAACTTACCACTCAGGTCGTTCCAAATCGTGACGAAAAGAAGCACGCCCTGGGTCCGCGCTTCACAAGTCGGCCTGTGTGTCACAATTTCAACACATACCCGTCGCGTGTAAGGATTGCAGGCGTCGATCGTCACTGACCAGTAGCAGGCCTGCTTCCGCTGTACGTTCCCTTTAGCGAGAGTGTGTATCCTTAGACTACTTCCAGGTACGTGGAAAACAACGAGTCCTGCAAGCCCATCGTCATCGAGACGCTCCGGTTCCTGTGGGACCTGGAGAGCATCGGCGAGAAGACGGAAGCTGTGGAGACTCCCCTTCTGGCCACCCCTCGCATTCCGCACGCCATCCTCTTTACCATCGGGGGCTGGAGCGGGGGTCATGCGGCAGCACTCATTGAGACGTACGACACCAAAGCCGATAGATGGATAAAGGTATTTCCTACTACATACTGCGGTATCAGATTTGTTGGGTCGCCCTCCGCATTCGTCAAGTTTTACCTTTTTGCTTCACTCGGGATTTTTATCACATTTATAATAATCTTGTATTTATATGTGATATATTTGGTTCTTAAATACTCAACTAAGGTGGGGGATAATACCTCATCTTAATCTCAATTTTTCTCGAGTCAGCCTCGAGTTATATTTTCAGCCTTCATAAGTTGTTCCATGAATGACCTATTTGTTTCTATGTATATCATCTTTCAACATACACCCATTACGTCACGTAAATCACATCGGTAGCATTTGTTCTATAAACACGTTTTTTATCTACTTTGAGTGGTTGGTTAAGTTATATTTTAACTTTTTATCTATTTTCATTGGTTTGACTTATGTCATGTGCTTGGAACAGCTTATCGGTTTTTGGGCCTTGCGCCATAAAACCCAAACCACCTAGTGTGGCTGGTATGCTAAAAAGCTGATCAATCCTGGCAGCTAATCAAATCTAATCAATGTAATGTTTTTCTCCCCGATGGCATAGAATCAGTGGTGTTGACTCGGGGAAATTGTGTGGGGGAGAGAAACAAGGACGACCTCAAGTTATTTATATACGAGGTGAAAACAGGGCTACCACAGGCGACAAAAAGACGAACTTTGCTACTTTTTTTCAACCTTGTTGACTAGGTATATCTTTTTAAGCAAAATCGTCTCAAAAGCTTCTAATTTCCGAATTTTGGAAACTTTTTGTACTTTTTTCGCGTTGAAAAATAACCCTCTAAGTGGTTTCAACGAGATATCTCGTCCATCAAGATCTGACTTATTTTGCCAATGACAAGAAATCTCTCTATCAAGATATTGCCGATTTTTTTTATGACGACAAGATTACGATCTGGTTAGTTTTCTTCTGTTGATGAGATATCTCATCCATCAAGATCTGGTTAGTTTTCTTCTATGGAGGAGATATCTTGTCCATCAATATCATATTAGTTTTCTATGAAGGAGATATCTCGTCCATCAAAATCTGGTTAGTTTTCTTCTATGGAGGAGATATCTCATCCATCAAGATCTGATCAGTTTTGGTACTGACGAGGTAGCTCTTGGAGACAACCACCAGGAGGGTTAAACAAAGGTCAGCAACAATTTAGTCCTATTTTTTTATTTATTCAAATAGCGGACGGAAAAAAACATTTTCCGGATTTTTCTTTAGAAAGAATTTTCCCAAGGAACTCGTAGGAAGGAATTTCGTAGTTTAGACACCAAGTCGTGGCAGCCATGAAAGAAAAACATTAGAATCTGGTTGCTAGATTGTCAGAGAAACCTTTTCAGAAAATGTTTAGTTTTTTAATTTTAAAATTTCAATTTCTTGTCGAGATCTTCAATCCCTGTTTTATACTTAATTATCACATTTTGTGATTTGGCCGATTCATTTTATATCTGAGTAAAAAATTGCTACTAAAATAGGGTTTACGTGAAGATTTTTTGCTACTATTGATTAAAATTTATGCAACTAATACTACTATTTCACGGGTGCTTTGACTGTGGCAGCTCTGTGGTCCGAATCGACCACAGAGCAATTATACTATGCGATTCCTTGTCGAAAATGAACCCGAAAAAGTGTTATCTGTTTTTCGATTGGACGAGACCTTCTGAAGATATTCGCGTTGAAAATGTTATAACGACCTTTCCGGGAATTTCAGCGCTAAAGAAACCACACAAAAGTACTGGTACCTGAGAATAAATCGAAACGAAAATGAAGCACCAGATGGATACACCGAACCGAATGGAGTTATAAGTGTTTTCATGCACCCATTCGGCCACATTAATTGTGCTGACACGGCTTTGCACGAACCATCCAACCTATAGAAACGTTTTGGCAATGGTAAAAGCACATGAAGAATTACCAAACGTTTTAAAGTTCTTCGAGCACTTACCGTCAGTTTTTGTAGTCTGCCCGACCGTTTTTTGACTGCTGTCACATTTTCATGCTTCCATTTTGTAATTACATCTTGCATAGTTGACTTATTATGCTTTAATCGTACACACAGATACGTTACTCCAATCGCATCCTTTGAAGATTCCTCTACAGAAGTCCATCAAATTAGCACATTCACTGATTTTTCGTATCAACTCTGTATGGTTTCTTATAGTCCGTTAATGCTGGTCATGTGATGGGAAATTATATTTTCCCTTTGTCAAACACGTGTCTGGACACTTTTATAGTTTTAAGTAAGGAATTTGTTAGATTCTGCAATTTACGTAAAATAGTTTCTGCCATTAGCTGTATCCTATTGAGACGTCAAGACGTGGATTTTATTCATTCCTTGTTTCAAGAGTCCTAGGATTTGTAATTCAACAACTAACTACATTCTATTGAACATCTTATCTGTGACCATGTGCTCCAATGTGAAGCTTAATAGAACAGCCTACATTCTAAACAAATATGTACATGAATGATTGCCGAGGTTACTTAAAAATAAATTGAGATATTTCTGTGGGTTCTTGATGAAAATGATGCTTTAGGTCTAGCAAATTAGGACCATCAGTTTTTGTGCCAAGCTGCTGAGTGTAAAAGTACGATATATCCTTTCTTTTTACAGGTGCCAGAGACAGACCCTGAAGGCCCCAGGGCCTATCACAAGTTAGGTGTGATAGGCTTCGACATCTACTTGATCGGAGGCTTCGATGGCAACCACTACTTCAACAGTTGCAGATGCTTTAATGCCCACACCAAGAAGTGGAAAGATGTCGCCCCTATGCACGCCAAAAGGTATCTTCAACACTTAATGTCCTTTTAGGGTCTTGTTTATTAACAAAAACCCAAAAGCACGGAATTCTTAAGGGAGTCGAGAAAGCAAAACTTTTAAACCTAAAAAAATTTCAATTGTTAGCATTTCCACATTTTGATAAACTACAGAAATAAATGTTCCATAATGAAAAAATAAAGACAAAATGTTCAAGATAATCAAAATAATTTCTAATTGTTTGAATGAGTGCGTAAAACCTGAAAGTTTAAGATAACGTGACTTCTTGAATAGTGGATAAAGCATTATAAGTTTGGAATTTTTTTAAACTTGAAAATTGTGCTAGGTTAATTTTTTTAAAACTGGCTTATTAAATGCCTGAAGCCTTTTACATTTATTAACATATTTATATCATAACCGGATTGAAATTTGGTGTGTAATATGTTGGTATATTTTATAAAACTTCCAGTCGATTGAAATTCTATTTCCAGGGAAGATACATTAGATTGGCCGGAAATTATGGTAGGTTATCTTTGTGTGGAAATGTTAAATATTAGTCTAAACATATACACTGAAGTGCCAGAAAGACTTGCACAAATATAGTATAATACTTGGTAGGCCACCAACGAAAGCGTAGCACTGTAGAACTACAACAAGACATAGACTCCAAGAGCTTGTGTAGGAATTCTGTAGGCATTGATCACCGTACTTCCTGCACAGCGGTCCAAAATTATGTAGTTAATTAACGTCGCACTGAAGCAACATGACAGACTATTGGCGAGGGTCCGGGACCCTTCCCGGAGGGAAAGATTCGATGACAACACCACGTCATTTACCACGGTCCGATGATGAGGTCAATACCTGATCGGGATCCCCACTTTCCAAACTTCCACACCAGGCTGACGTGACGACATTTGAGGCCACGACAGATTTAACATGCACCAGCCCCCGTGTACACTTTGGTTGGACCTAATCTCGAACTCGTAACCCTCCTAACGGTTGCTAATCCGTTACTCTTCTAACTGGGTTACGCGGCCCCTATGTTGAAAGAAAATTTTCAGGAAATCTATTTTTAATGGTCTTTCAACCTTTGAGTTTAGAAGTTATAGAAAATGAAAATTTCGTTTACCATGTAAGCATTTTTCATTAACATGAATTATAAGAAACAAGGCTGGGGTATGGATGTTGGGGAAACTGGAATCAATCCAGACAGTGATGAAACATTTAGAGTCAACAAGCGCTTCCTTATCGATGTATGGGGTAACCTAATAACAACATAGCAGCAATCGCAAAGTAACGAAGAACAGTAAAATCGCGCACCGAAGCTTAGTTTCACAACAGGAGTAAGAAACGCTATATCAGTTAAAGGGACTCAAAATCACCAAAATTGATCAACAGTTCCATTTCTATCTTAACTTTTAAAAATCAATTGTTATCAAACTAAATAGCAAAAAGAAATTTTCGGTTACAATAAGTTTGGCGGAATTATATGGACAACTTAAACATGTTATTTCAGTATAGTAGGTCTATTTACAAATACGTTCCAATTTTTCCCTGGGCATCTGATTGTTGGGCCCAGCTTGGCCAGATCTGGCACTTTCGCCCATACAAATATAAACCAACCTTACGCATCCGTTTTTTTCTTGATTTCCACGAAATTTTTGTGAGAGAAATCTTTGTAATCGAGATTGTATATATTTTTACGGTAATGAAAAGTTCATTGCGATTCACCAAGTTTTACATTTTGGCTTGAAATATTACTTAACCTAGACGTTTTAGCAAAATTTTAGGTATTTTAGTATTAGTTTAGACTTTTTGGGGGCAAAATGTTAGGTATTTTAGTATTAGTTTAGACTTTGGGGGGGGGGAAATTTTAGGTATATTAGTATTAGTTTAGACTTTTGGGGGGCAAAATGTTAGGTATTTTAGTATTAGTTTAGACTTTTGGGGGCAAAATGTTAGGTATTTTAGTATTAGTTTAGACTTTTGGGGGCAAAATTTTAGGTATTTTAGTATTAGTTTAGACTTTTGGGGGCAAAATGTTAGGTATTTTAGTATTAGTTTAGACTTTTGGGGGGCAAAATGTTAGGTATTTTAGTATTAGTTTAGACTTTTGAGGGGCAAAATTTTAGGTATGTTAGTATTAGTTTAGACTTTTTTGGGGCAAAATGTTAGGTATTTTAGTATTAGTTTATAATTGAGATGAAGCTTCTTTAGCTCGGATGGAAGGGTAGCGGATTAGTTACCGGATGGATGCGAGTTTGAAATTCAATCCCACCAAACACTGTAGGGTAAGTGGAGGTTGGTACACGTTAAATCTCTCGTAGCCTCAAATGTCCTTTATAGTGTGGAAGTTTGGAGATTTGGGTGCAAGCTCAAGTGTTCACCTCGTCATCTGACCGTGGTTCATAATGACGAGGTGTTGTCCTCGGATTGATCCCGGAACGTCGTCAATAGATCATTGTGCTGCTCCAGTGCGACGTTAACTAACTACCTTCCCCTATATTTTGAATGACGAAACATCATTATACCTAAGAAAATATTATTTTGATATATATAAGAATGATTTGATACAGTATGTCTTCAGGTGTTACGTAAGCGTTGCAGCTTTGGATGATAACATCTACGCCATGGGAGGCTACGACGGTCATCATCGGCAAAACACCGTGGAAAGATACGACCCCCGAACTAATCAGGTACTTGGCCCTTCTGATCTTCGAAGAAATATCACTATACATTCGCGCTCGTTCAATGTTTTAAGTATGCATAGTTACATAATATATATGTGTTACCGACAAAGTATGAAAAGCAGGCATTGTATAGAATGCCTGGCGTTTTGGGGCAAAGTATGAAATATCCGAATTATTTTAATATCATATATACTTTCCTTAGGCATTGTGTGTAATACCTAGGCATTATATAGAAAGACAAATGGTATTTAGGCAAAATATTAAGATAGCCATGAAAAGGCTTTTATTGAAGAGACGTATATCAAAAAGAAAGAAATACAAAATCATCGTTGATGTCAACATGCCATGATTCCTTCTCGGACACTACACCTTGATAACATGCTTCCATTTTCATACAGCACAGTACGGGCTAGAGTCTTTGCTGAACAAATTCAAAGTAGCGTATTTCGTCACTTCCGAAAAAAAGACTGAAATGCAAATGGGGAATTCTAAGTCTGAGGCGAACGTGACATTAGAAACGTCATTAGCGGGAGTATTTTATACTTTGCAGGTTTGTCTTTTGGCATTGCATAGAATGCCTAGGAAATGTGTGAAATATTAATCGTTTCATAACTTTGTCCCAAAACGCCAGGCATTCTATATATTGACTAGGCATTCTATACAATGCCTGCTTTGCATACTTTGGCGGTAACGTATATATCCTTTACCTCTATTCGATCTATTGTGCTGACTTTGCAACCAGGTTTCATATTAAATTCCTTGGCTAAAATAAAATAATTACGAATAAGCAATTAATTTGCATCCATTCACATAACTTTGTTGCACCAAATTATTTCAATGCGTGCATGTCCCCTTTCAACTGAGGCATCTAACCATGGTTTAAAATATTGAAGTTATATAGTGGGTGAAACTGCGGCACAGGCAAGTATGGAATTAGTTGTTAAACCCTATGGAATTAATGCTTGGAACCCTACGCACATTACGTCATGACATGCATGTTTTAAATCTTCAATGTCAAAATATAAGTTTTCGAAGAACGCAAAACGAATGCAAAATGTAAATAAGCACTGAGAAGCTGAAAGGTAATTGGCTAACGGTGGTGACATTTGGAAGTGGAAAGTGCGACATAAGACGTGTATTGGGATGGTGATACATGGGGCGAATTGTGAAACGAGACACAAGTCGCGCTTTTACTTTTCGTCACGATTTGGCTCGCAACCTGAATGGCGCGTTCCAAGCTGTTCAAGTTTCCCTGTCATGAATAAAAGGCGAACCCAGGTCGGGCTGCTCAAGTCACCCCATGTATCATCCACCTAAGACAACAAGAGATAGGCGAGATGGAGTGCCTTGTAAATCGCGACTGGGTCACGGATGGTCGAATGCAGCAGGAACATTAGAAATGTATTCACCCACCAGGTCGTGCTACTCAAATCACCTCGTGTGTCACTCATCCAAGTATAGACGCATGCGCAGTTGCGATTCGATGTATTTGGACAAAACTGTCCCTGGAATCTAATGAGGTCGATTTATCGATCCTTATCGTTCTATAAACCCTTGTCGTTGCTCGTTTATTCGAAGGATCCCGATACGGGATGTCTCATGCGTAAATGATACATTAGGAGGGAAGGTAGATAGTTAATTAACGTTGCATTGGAGAAACACAACGGGCAATTGGCTACGGTCTCGGATGATTCCAGAAGGGAAAAGTCCGAGGACAACACCAAGTAATTTTGAGCCACTGTCAGATGACGAGGTCAACACCTGAGCTGGCACCCGACCCTCCAAACTTCCGCACCACGCCAACTTGAGAATATTTGAGGTCATGGCATATTTAACTTGCATCTTCACTCACACATTTCTCTCCACTCATGAGATATCCGGAATAATGAAGAAAGCATGCATTTTTGAAAATTTTAGTTTTCCTTACAAGATAACTCTTATATCCTTTTGTTCAGCCCCAAACAAATATTAAAATCAATCACCAAATTTCATGTGGTATATGGTATATTTCTAGCAAAAATATAACATAAAGTATATTTTATAGCCATATTTATACGTATAGTATATATTTTTATAGCATATTTATACATATAGTATATTTTTACAGCATATTTATACGTATAGTATATTTTTAGTGATCGATTTTCTTGTGCAAAAAGCTTTCGTAAAATCACAATCAGAAAAATCCATTTAAAGGTTTGAAAACGAATTATAAAACTGTTAAGATCTATTCAAATTGCTTATATTTCCGCTCCTATTCACCGCACAGACAAAATAAAAACAGTTTTGTTAAGAAAGAGGTCTAAACATTAAGCGTATTGAATAAAATGAAATATTCAATTTCGGTAAAAAATCAACTTTCAACGAAGTCCCATACCTCAAGAAGGCAACATGAATGAAAGCCATGAGTGACAACAATTCAAGTGGAGTTACTAGGATTCGACACACTCCATTTTCTAACTAGATGGTTTTTCATTTTGCAATGGGTCACGGTAGCCCAGTTGGAAGAGTAACGGATTAGCAACCGGAGGGTCAATAGTTCGAAACTAGGTCCAACCAAAGACAGTCGTGTATGGGGAATAGTGAACTTTAAATCTGTCGTGACCTCAAATGTCCTCACATTGTATGTGTGGAAGTTAGAGAGTGGGGTGCCAGCTTAGGTGTTGTCCTCGTCATCTAAAGCGTGGTTCAAAACTACGAGGTTTTGTCCTCAGATCTTTCACTTCGGGATGGATCTTGAAATGTCGCCAATAGCCCGTTGCGTTGCTCCATTATTAAACTACCTACCGCGGCTGGTGCACGTTATATCTGTCGTGATCTTCATGTTGATGTGGTTTGGAAGTTTAGAGAGTGGGGTGTCAGCTCAAGTCATCTGACCGTGGTTCAAAAGGACGAGGTGTTGTCCTCGGATCTTTCCCTTCGAGACTGATACGGAACCGTCACCAATAACCCGTTGCGTTGCTCAAATGTGACGTTAATTAACTACCTACCTAACGAGGTGGTTCTTCATTTTGCAGTGGACACACGTGACGCCGATGAACGTGCAGCGCAGCGACGCCAGCGCCACCACCCTGAATGGCCTGATCTACATCGTGGGCGGGTTCAACGGCAGCGAGTGCCTGTCGTCATGCGAGATCTACACCCCCGGCACCGACCAGTGGACTCTGATTCCGCCCATGAAGCAGAGGCGCTCGGGCGTTTCCGTCATCTCCCACAGGGGGCGCATCTACGCCCTGGGAGGCTTCAATGGCATCTCGCGCCTCACCAGTGGGGAGTGCTTCGACCCGGAAAAGGACGAGTGGGCGTCCGTCCCCGATATGTTCAACCCCAGGAGCAATTTCGCCATAGAGGCGAGTCCTCGTCTCCTGTGTTGTCTGTCGTCAGTAGCTGATACCGCGTCTACACCATAGAGAAAATATAAAAGTAGCATTGGTAACCTCTTTATGTGCCCAAAGTCATGTAATCAGAACCAGTAGTAACATGACTCTTGAAGTGCTTTCGCCTGCAGGGTGGAAACGAACATTCATCATATGATTGGTTGACGGGGGAAGATGCCCATCCATTGATTCATCATCTGATTGGTCCGCGCGAAGTAGTAGACTGGCGAAATCACCTTTTTTCGTTGCCACTGTATAGAAAGGCGCATTCACACATCTACCCTATCATAAATGTTATATCGCCAAACGGGGCGATAAGATGCCAAATACGCCAACCGAGTCAATTTTTCACGGGTCAATCACGTGACTACTAGTCGACATGTCGGCCACGCTTTTTGAAGCTCCTCTAAATAGCAATGTTCAGTCTACTTATATTTCACTTCTATGGTCTAGACCTGGTGCCGAAACACGTTGACACTAGGAGGCGTCGATGGTTGTGCAGCATAAGTCAAAAGCAAAGTAGATAAATCAAAACAAATAATGCATCATTGGTGATTATTTGTTTTTACTTTATTCAATCTATATGATGCAGACATATAGACGGACACCCATCACTCTTCCAACACCGACACATGTCCTCACACATCAAGCTCCTCATGAGATTTGCTAGTTTGAATAAGTATTTCTGGGAAAGCAGTTAGCCCACTTCATTTTATCGAATCTATTGTACCATGTTGGTCAAGAAAGCGTGGATTTCCATTGCTTGTAATAGTTTTTTTTATTTATTAGTACTCTTTTTTCCCGTTACTGGAAGATCCTTACTCGATCTAGAGACCATTACTACTGAGTTCATTTACTGGAGACCGATACGAATACACGCCCGAATTGCCCTTGAACTTTTCGTTATTATTTTGTTTGCTTATTTGTATTATTTGTACATCTATTTTCATACCTCTATTCTCTGCCTAAGGACGTTTGTTCACTGGCGTTTGCATTGGAAATAAAAGCAGCATCTAATAACTTACAAATTCAAAAAAATAGTAAAAGCTCTCTATCAATGTCGGGTAAACCCTCCAGCATGTCCGGGAAAGCGGCTAACCCACTCTACGTCATGTATCGAATCTACTGTACCAACCTGGTGAGGAAGGCATGGATTTATATAGTTCAATTGAATTCAAAACCCACCTCTTCCCGACTCGCCTTTAAGGCTTAGAGTCCTTTGGTGGGAAGGGGGGGAAGGACGACCGCCTCAGGACAGGAAAGAGGACAGCGAGCCAGCCAATCCCGGCGGCGAAAAGCACACCCGACTCCAACACGTGCGGCCCCAAGCAACAAGAGCACCACCATTTATTAAATTCATTTAAAAATTTACAGAACACATAAACAATGGCCAACAGGCCCAACAGAAAAAAAAACAAAAATGACGACCGACACACTGTTGGTTTACAGGGACGACAAATTCACATAGGCGCAATATAAGATAACTTAAATATAGTAGAACCAAAAAAAAGAATAAACTGGCGGTTTATAAAAGACACCGCTAAGAAAGTATAAACAGGTTGATAAAAGTGGCTTATAAAAGACGCCAACAAGAAAATTTTTTTAAAGTTTATAGTATAAAATAAAAAAGGAAAGAAAGAAAAATTATAAAAGTAAAATTACAATAAATACAACTTAAATCAACAGAGACAAGGAATGACGGGAGATCCAAAGAACTTCAAATTTAAATAATTCAGAACAGTAAAAACATTTAAAAGTGACAATGAGCATGATATGAATATGAATTAAATAAGGTGAAATGCAATGAAAATATATAAACAATGAATAATTACAGGTGAATAAATAAAATTAACGGATGAAATAAACATATGATATGAAAAATACAAAATGACATGTACGATTTTAAAAATTAAAACACAATTGGAGAAGTGCGAAGTGGCAACACCAGATTGTCACATGCCAAAAAAGAAGGTTTATTAATCAGTGGGAGAGGGTTCATTAGCCACCTCTTCGATCGCCAACACACACGCCCTAATTTTGGCCCTAGATAATTTATTTTTTATAATATTTGCAAACCAGATGGGCTTACAAATACAGCATAGGTCACTGAACAACTATGGATTTCCATAGTTGTTCATATCGTATACTGTGTATTTAAATACGTAATATGGCATCGTCCATCACAAATTCATGACATCGGTACTCCTTTGCTGAGGTGCGGTTGTCACTGACCAATCCCCTCTGACTGCATTCCCTGTTTTATTAATTAATGTTCTTTTCACCCGTGGAAATTAGATACCATTTGTATTCAGAGGTAATATCCGTATTGCACTTGAAATAGTTGTTATTATTTTATAAGCCTATTTGTACTTTTATTTTCGTATCTTTGTTCTCTGTCTAAGGATGAACAATAATCTCCATTGTATCATTATGGCCTTCATTACTTTCCCAACATTCCGACGAGCTCCTAACTCGCCTTCACACGCACGTTTTTAACTCGTGTCACACGATTTAATCACGGGAATCCTTTATTATGCCCCTATGTGTAACGCGTGTGTAGTCCCTTTTATCTGGGCTGCGGTAGCCCGGTTCGAAGAATAACGGATTAGCAACCGGAGGGTTTCGAGCTCAAATCCAACCAAAGGGTTCCTGTGCACGTTAAATCTCTCGTGTGTCCTCACGTTGGCGTGGTGTGGAAGTTTGGAGAGTGGGATGCCAGCTCAGGTGTGACCTCGTCATCTGACCGTTGCTCAAAATTACGTGGTGTTGTCCACGATCTTCCCCTTCGAAAGTTGATCCCGGAACATCGCCCCTTGTGTTGCTCAAGTGCGACGTTAATTAAATACCTACCATCCCTTTTACCTTTCATCATATTTTAATAAATTGTCCTGTTTTTAATCACATCGTCGAAACTTATTTAGCAGTCCAATTTTGAACTTGCGAGATTTGGTGGGATAAAATCCCCATCCAAATCTATTTAAATTTTTATACACGATTGGTTTTTTTAAACTTTACATAAATGTTTTTATCTATGGTACCTTTTAAACCACACCACATTTCACCTGTTGTAAATGTTGCCGTCGATGTAAAACTCATTATTTTTATCTTTTTAAAATAGTATCTTAATCTTAGTTGTCTTTTACATGTATAGTGTACCTACATCACTTCAAATCTAACTTTTATTATTGATATGAGTACAGCTCTAAATATTTTAACTTTTTTTATTGGTTTGCATTCTGTCTCGTGTTTGGCGCATTCTATCTTCTTTTAGATTTTATGCCATAAAACCCAAACAAACCATCTCTTCCTAAGAACGTTTGTCCATTAGCGTCTGCATTGGAAATAAAAATAGGAACTAATATATCGTATGCAGATGCTGGAAAATAGTAAAAATCCCTCCTTTAATAGTTCTAACAGGGATTATACTGTTATCTAGAGTTGTTAGGTATAATTATACACATGTAACGATTGTTAATTCTTAAAGACCATTTGGACGAACCTGGACAATGGACTCTCTCATTGGAATTAGTCATTTAGTTGGTAAGGATCAGAGATCTTATATTCGAATTTGAAAAATTAACGTAAATATAGCGAGTTAGGGCGAAAAGGTATGTCAAAAAATCAAATTATTCAGGAGATAGTTTTTAATGAATGTATTTTTACCACATCCATTATAAAACAATTTAATCATTTAAACCAGCATTAATATCTACCTTAATTCCTATCTGACTTATACCTATCTGATTTATACTAATTTGATCAAACGAAAAATATTTTTTCTTTTAATTATACTCGTTTAATTATCTCAATTTGAACAATTTTTTATTTAATACTGCTTTGCCCAATCACGCTGGATATACAGGCGCATGCAAACTTTCCTGAAGGTTTTTGGAGTAGATGGCATGCATTTATGCGGTGCTGATTTTAAAGCGAAGAAACCTAGAAATTCCAGACTGACATCGGTGCATACGAGAATCGAGCTCACAACCAAGCGCTTCACTACATAACTCCCAAAAACGATTGCTATAACCAATTATATGGTCAGCAGCAAGCCGAAACTATGAATACCCATTTTGACCAGCTTTCCACATAAGTAACCAAACTGGATACGTTTAGTTACAATAGTCAATTTTTTCCTAAGACACAAGCCATACCATTAACTGAGTAGTACTCGCTGTGAGGGGATGCTGCACACCCCTTGGACCTAAACTGGATTCGTCCCGAAATTCTATTCATGAGATAAACCTTAACTTATCAGTAGCTGAGTATAGGAATGTCATCTTTTACAACAAAATATTTCGAATCCCCTGGTTTTCTTTATTTGTGAGAAAGATACAATTTCTTGACCAAAGAGATGGACACCCCACGCAACAGTTGGTTTTCCGCAGTCATATGCTGTAACATCTATAGCAAGGGCTCGGGGTGAGAGGTCAATACTTGTACTCCAGACCGCAGGTCGTAAATCTCGAACCCCCTATCAGGGCGATCACAGATGATCTTTAACCCTCCAAGTGGGTTCGGCGAGATATATCGTTCATCAAGATCTGACCAATTTTGGCTAATGCCAAGATATCTCGTCATCAAGATATATCGGAATTTTGATGATTACAAGATCAAGATCTGATTCGCATTCTTCAGATGACGAGATATCTCGTCCAACAAGATCCAGTCAGTTTTGCTAATGACGAAATACTTCGACGGGACGAGCACCAGGAGGGTTGAGGGATGCATGACGGCCCCCTGGGATTCAACTGTCCCTCAGGAAAACTGAAGTGAAGAGAAAAGAAGTTTCCCGGAACTCGAACTGAGCAGTCGTATTTTTTTCGTGCTCGGTCGCCGGCCGTTTTGAATGAATTCCAATTGTCCCTTTTTACAGCACCCACTATCCAGGGACGCAAGTCCCTAATTTTTGTGTTCATATTGCACATTATGCAATTAAAATAAATATATATTTTACTTGTATTGCTGTCGTCGTTTTACGGCGCACCACGCGGCCCACTATGTCACAATGCATCCCGCATTCTTCGTTTAGTGATGAGGGAACTTTTTACTTTCCAAATAGAAATTTATGTGGAAAAACCTAATGGAGACTTTTAAATTAGAAATTCTGCAATTTATATTGCATATGCTCCCCGTTGTATGGTTAAGGCTGTAATATAACACGGGATTGCTGGCATAAGAGCTATCCATCAGCGAAAGTTAATTTAAACTATTTCCGAAGTTATAACCGATGGTATTTCTTTTCAAATTAACAGTGGTTTTTAGAAAAGACACTGACGTGTTTTATATGTAACAAGAGTTCACACCTATTGGAGTGACATACCATCCCACGTGAGTGCAAAAATAACAAAGCACAGCGCGAGTTTTGTCGGGTTAACCCTCCAAGTGGTTTCAACGAGATATCTCGTCTATCAAGATCTGATTAATTTTGATAATGACGAGATATCGTCATCAAGGTTTTGCCGATTTTTTTTATGATAACGATATCTAGATCTGATTCGTTTTCTTCTAATAATGAGATATCTCGTCCATCAAGATCTGGTCAGGTTTGCTAATGACGAGGTACCTCGTCGTGACAACCACCAAGAGGGTTAAGCACGTTTTCTTCGAAACTATGATGTTACACATTTCGTGGAATGGAATGGAATTAGGGGTTTTATGGCTCAAGGTCCACAAACAGACAAGCTGCTCCAAGGGCAAGATGAAAAAGTAAAATCAATGTAAATATAAAAACATTAAGGAAACGTGGGTATAATCAAGCGCTATTATTATAAAGTGATAAAAAGTTTTAATTTTAAAAAGTAGTCAGGCCATGAGTAAATATTTTCGAATAAATTTGATCAGTAACATTGAAAAAACAAAGCACGCAAAAAAGTGAATTCTATGAATTGATGGTCTAAAAATGCCGATCAACAAAATAATGCTTATGAATTAAAAAAGTATGAAAACAGTGGATGATTTTAAACAATTGACAGCATGAAATGAATATAAATTTATGATTTAAAACATGCTGACCAGCAACATGATGTAAAATCTAAAATGTATGATAGTGATGAATAGTAAAATTTCAGGGATTAAAATACTAAATGCGATTCAAGAGACCAACGGCACGTGAAAATGGAATAAAGGTTTGAATAGGGATTTTCCCCAAGAAAATCTTGCATTTAAAACTACTTTAAAAAATTGCGAACAGTGATGGTTAAAATCAGGACAATCTATTAAAATATGACGAACACTAAAATGAGTTGAACATAAATGACATAAATGACCAACAAAAAAAGACGATGGGGGAAACGAGTATGTCCAATGCGAAGCGAGTCAGTTTGACATTGGTCCTTCGCATTGGAGCAACTGGCCTCATCTGAATGGTTGCACTCTCGTGATTTGGCATGGTGTCGCCAAAACACCCATAAACATCGATCTCTTGTTCAACTGTCTCTGCGACGCAGTTCTAATATATTTATCCCGTGTGTGCAGGTGATGGACGACATGATCTTCGTGATGGGTGGGTTCAACGGTGTTACGACGATCTTCCACGTGGAGTGCTACGACGACCGCACGGACGAGTGGTACGAGGCGACGGACATGAACGCGTACCGGTCGGCCCTGGCCGCTTGCGTCATCCCGGGGCTGCCCAACGTCGACGACTACATCCACCAGAACAGGAAGGGCCTCATGGAGGAGAAGCGGCAGAAACTTTTGCAGCAGAGAGCCATAGAGGAGGACAGGAGACGCTTCAACTCCCTCCCCGACGGCGAGGACCTCGACTTCAACGACGACCCCGTGCTATGAGAGGTCAGTTGCTGTCTGCCTTCCAGTAGATCAGCCCCAGACACAAATTCTAGATACTGGAGGTCACTATAAAACAGGTCTCGTACATTTTGAGTGAGGATGAGTAGGGTGTGGTTTTGGCGGTGGGTGGTTTGGAGACAATGGGTGATAACCTCTTATCTCACACCTTCCTGGACGGTAAATTGTCGCTAAATACGCCAATGTTACATATTAGAATGCTTCAAGAATCCCCTGTAATGGGCTAAGTCTCGTTTCTAAGGCAACAGACGAGTGCAGACTTTGTGTCTGGGGCAGTTGTGGTAGATAAAGTGTACTATTGTCAGTCTGCAAGGAAAACTTCTAGACACAAAACCTAGGTACAGGAGGTCACCATAAAAACAGGACACGTTCATTCTGAGTGGAGATGTGTGTCTTGGCGATATCCTCTTATCTCACAAACTCCTGGAGATCCAATTGACACTAAGGGCGCCATTGAGACTCAAATGCCTCAAGCATCCTTCAATGGAGTATAGGATAAGTCTCGTTCTTCAGCGACAGAACTGATTCTGTATAGATCAGTTCTCGGGTTAAGTTGACAGTAATCCACTTTCACGAAGAGCCGTTCAATTTCAAAACGAAACAGCTACTTATCATTATCGGAGAGGACAGGAGACGATTCAATTCCCTTCCTAAGGGCAAGGAAATCGACCTCAAC
Organism: Meta bourneti; assembly: GCA_933210815.1. Lineage (NCBI taxonomy): Eukaryota > Metazoa > Arthropoda > Arachnida > Araneae > Tetragnathidae > Meta > Meta bourneti. The sequence goes on from OW119931.1 coordinate 22,323,905, forward strand.
GAGAACCTCCATACTGTGAGACGTCAGTTACTCTGTTTTCTAGAACTGCTCGAGACATAAAGTCTAGATACTGGAGGTCACTAGAAACAGGTCACGTACAATTTTTGGATGAATAGAGTTAAGCTTAGGCGGTGGGTAATTTGGCGACGGTACGGTGGGTGATATCCTCTTACCTCAAACTCCTGGACGGTCAATTGTTGATAAATGCGCCAATGTTACCAAGAAGAAGAAGATAGAAGGAGTTTCAGAGATATAAAACAAAACAGACGTAAAGCGAGTTTACTTCCTCTACCCAAATTCTCGCATGATTTTTATCGGGGTTACCTTAAAATGTAGCTTATCGCCGTTTGGTTGAGGTTTGGTATGTTATGGTAATTGGCATTAAAAAATCAACTATCATATGAATTCGAAATTCATTTTTGTATTACTACTGGAAGAATGCTGAAATCGTATTCGAAAAGCAAGCCAAGCAACTTTCCCTGAATCTTTAAATATTTTATTATCCTATACCCGCTTGCAGCAGATGATTGAAAACATATATGTATGTGGCATCTTTCAATGAATGTACGTAAATGCTATCTAGATTCTGGTGCTGGCACCTGTGGAGCCAGGAGTCCTCTCCCGGCCCTCTCCTTGTCCGACCCTTGTAGGATGGTGGTCTGAGTCATAAAAAAAGTCAATGGACGGCGCGTCTGGAAGACGTACGAGAAACACGTTTCGTCTCGGAAACTGCCGCCACTTACATTTGGTTTGATGGAAAAGCCTCTCATACAATAGAATGTCTTAAATGTTAAGAAACACATGTTATGGCCATTATAAAATGTTATCAATGACCACATGTTAAATTTTAGAATTTGCTACAAATTTACTTTTATTGTGATTTACAGTCTTATTGGTTGGTAGTTGTATTAACGTCAAACTGGCGAGGGTCCACGGGTTATTGGCGTCGTTCCAAGACCAATCCCTAAGGGAGAGATCCGAGGAGAATACCTCGTCATTTTGAACCACGGTCAGATGACGAGATCAGCACCTAAGCTGGCACTCTCCAAACTTCCACACCACGTCAAAGTGAGGACATTGAGGCCACGGCCGATTTAACGTGCACCATCTCCCACGAACACTACGGTCTTTGATTGGATCGAATTTGTTTCAAACTCGCAATCTTCCGGTTGCTAATACACCGCTCATCCAATTGGGCTACCGCGGACCCATTGTCTTATTATTTTATCTGGCACTTGGCACAGTTTGTCCTATTTCAGGCGCCATAAAATCCAAATAACCAACCCTACTGAATTGAAAATGCATTAAATTGATGAAAAATATAAACGATGAAAGTCAGTTGTTTAATGTATGATCAACGAAGTGCATCACTGTTTAATTCTCTTCACGTAGATATGAAAACAGCCGGTCGGTGCTAATCACTGCAGGGTTAAAACAGTCATCAAGGCGTGAAACACAGTTGCAGAAGAAAGGAAAGAAAGATCTGATTAGAGGAATCAAGAGGATCGGAATTCACTTGCCAGTCGCAAACAGATCAGCGATGAAGTTAGATAAGATAGGTACGACAACAGTGAGCAAAGACTATTCATCTTGAGAAACGAACGCGGCAATTCGATTTGTAATAAAAGGTTTTAGCCACACTGGTTTGGATATTTTTCTCTTTCTAACCCAGAAATACGCGTGTAGGTTTTCCTTCTTAGGTAATGGGCAGTTTTAAATATAAATGGACAATGGGCGAAAATAGATTTAATACTTTAGGACTTAAGCTGAATAAGAGAGAGGACACATACGTACATATTATATCGTCGGCTTACAAGCGAAAAACACCAAGTCAAAATTTTCAAGATATGAGATATTTAGCTTTTTAAAACCAGAATGTTGTGATGTTTAAACTAGTAAACTCAAAGTAATTTTTTGTGTGAATGTCATATTTCTTCGTTCATAGAAACACACACACAATGAGTTTAGTTTTAGTGTGTAGAATTTCTCCTCATCGTTTTCTCAGTTGTTTGACTTAGCGTGTTTCACTTGTAAGAAGATACACTACTGGCCACCCAAATTGCAACACCAAGAAAGACAAGAGATATCACAACAAAATTTATTTTGTAGATAACATGTTGACCAAGTATCAAATGATTAAATTTATAGACTTCTGTGAAGTGTGGTTCCTGCCAAAATCAGTAGCCAGAGTAGCCGCCATTGTTGGAGATCACCGCTGCCACACGCCTCGGCATTGATTCAAAGAGACTTTGGATGTGTTCTTGGGGTACAGCAGACCAAGCAGCTTCCACACATTGCCAAAGTTGATCTGGTGTGGCAGCTGGGGATGTATTCTGGGTCAATCGTTGAGCAACCATGGACCACATGTTTTCTATCGGTGAAAGATCCGGTGAGCGAGCTGGCCAGGGAAGCAATTCAATCTGGCGATTGACGAAGAACCCTTGGACAATACGTGCCACGTGTGGTCGCGCATTATTCTGTTGAAATATGGCTGTGGGCAAGCCCTGAAGGTAAGGAAGGACAACTGGCTCCAACACCTCGGAGATGTAGCGCTGGCTGTTTAAAGTACCGGCAATGCGTACTAGAGGAGTGCGAGAGTGATATCCAATACCGCCCCATACCATAATACCCGGTGCAGGACCAGTGTGGCGGTGCATAACGCAGCTGTTCAGCATCCTCTCTCCACGGTGTCTCCAGACTCGAATCCGACCATCGTGGTGTTGCAGACAGAAGCGTGACTCGTCAGTAAAGACAATTTCATTCCATTCTGCCGTCCACATCCTTCTTTCATCGCACCATTGGCGGCGGAAACGTCTGTGGTTCTGCGTCAAGGGTAGACGAAGCAATGGACGTCTTGCGTACAGACCACTCTGCTGTAAACGGCGTCGAATGGTACGCGCAGACACTGGATGATGCGGTACAGACTGAATGTGCTGTGCTATGGTTCGTGATGTGGCTGAGCGATCCGTCACTGCCATACGCACAATATGCCTGTCATCACGTGAAGTGGTGCACTGAGGTGGATGCGATCGAACACGTCGGTCCGTCGTACCCTCCTGCATCCAACGATCACATATCCGCATTACAGTTGTTTGGTTTCGTCCAACACGACTACCGATTTCCCTGAAAGATAATCCACAATCTCGGTAGGCCACTATCCTTCCTCTGTCGAACTCGGATACTTGATCAAAAGATGATCGCTGTTTTCTACGAGGCATAATTGATCGTTTTTTTGAAAAAACCACAAGAAAAACACAATTGCCGTACTTGAAATCGTCGAAATCTCCAAGCCTTAAATAGCGCTTTGAAGTGGCGCCACAGGCGCGCGTGATGTGCGTCTGCGCTGAAATTCTAATCATTTGCATATCTCACCTCCGCTAATGCATGTTGTAAATTTCATATTATTTGCATGCTTCCTTCAGGGTGTTGCATTTACGGTGGCCAGCAGTGTATATGGTTTCGTCAAAATGCATAATTTTTTTTCTATTTTAAGATGTTTATAAATGAAATGTTTTTCTGAGATTGCAGACATAAATAGCGTCAGAATCTTGAGTTTGGACAGAAAAAAATATTTTAAAAAGCGTTTGGTCACAGTACGTTACCTTTCAAAATGTCGTTATCCATTCAACATCTCGTATGCAATTAGAGGTTCCATGCGATTTTACTTAATTGGAAACAACTTTGTGCTGGCATGGTCATCACAAACTGACGATTAAATGCTCATGGTTTGCTAAGAAAGTTTAAATGATTAATAAAAAAGATTCATGAGGTTTTAATTATTATTGAACATCTGCAGAAATTAACGTTATGCATTTGTGAGTCTTAAACGCCTTGCTGATCTAGGATTATTGTCAACGCGGTTCATCGTTCTTCTTTGACATCAATAATATAGCGTATTCTCTATTTTAAATTAGTCAAAAATTAATGCTAATTAAGAAAAACAGAAATTAAATCATTGAAATTGAGACTGGTTTGGTATTTCATCTGTTCGTGACGATTGGGTACATAATATGTCGGATCTGTAATTTGGAATTATTATTACGGCTAAAATGTCATGGATATTGAAAGAATGTAGAATAATTATTTGATGTATTTATTTTAAGAATTATAAAATTTCAGGTATACATTCTTCTGAATTGCAAAATCATTACTTTGAAACTGTAGAGACATTGCTTGAAAATGTTTTTATAACCCTATACATAATAAAAGTGATTAATCGCCCTTTTTAGTTTCTTGTATTGATTTATGTCCCTTGGTATATCACCAGAAACTGTCGATTATTTTTGTAAAAACTTAAATAAGAGTAACAATTTTGCTGCAGATTTTTCAAACTTTCTCGGAAGTTGATGCATTTTTAACGACTTCAGTTCAATAAATAAACTGCTTCACTGAAGTGTTTTGTTTTATCTAATATTTAATTACATTTGTTTATGTCGTTTTTCTTGCATACTTTGGATCATATATTTTTTGTACTCCAATAAGATATTTTTCTGGCAGAAAAACAAACTCTCCAAATGGTTTTGACGAGATTTCTCATCCATCAAGATCTGACGAATTTTCATAATGACGAAGTAACTCGTCATCAAGATATATATTGCCGGGTTTTTTTTGTGATGACCAGATCAAGATCTGGTCAGTTTTCTTCTTCTGACGAGATATATCATCCATAAAGGTCTGGTCACTTTTGACAATGATGAGATACCTCGTCGAAACAACCACCAAGAGGGTCAAATATATTAAATAATAGTCATGAGATACAAGGTATACCTACCGTATCACAAAGTAGACGTTTAATATGTAGTTCTAGAGTTCAGAAACTTTACTGGAGTCTACTCGTACATTCAGCGATGCTATTTTCTGCAACATACCAGAGAGTTACAAAGTGAGCAAATTGTTTTACTTTTTGACCCAGAGTGGAGGTGGCATAGATACAGTTTCGCAAATTAGCCCTAAAAATTGTTTCTTTAAAAATCGTTGCCCTCATTTCCTCCCACACTATCGATTCGAATCCAGGAATCGCTGCCTCGTTGGGGCTTCTGCACCGGAAATTGGACGACATGATCTACCCTAGTTCCCAAGGGTATAAAAGATGGAGTCCCACTACCGTACATTACCAGAACGATCCAACTTCCCAATAGACACGAGTGTCCAGGAAAGTAAGTGCCCTTACGTTTCTTTCTCTCTTGATCTCGATTCATAAAACGCCACTAAGTTTCCTATTCGATCAATTATTTCTATCAGCAAACCACGCATGGCATCTAGGCTAAAGTTTCTCAATTGCTAATGTCTATTGATGAACTAACTGTCTTTACTCACATTTCATACCCTTTTTTAACTCTCCTGGTGGTTGTCTTGAAGTATCTCGTCATTAGCAAAACCATTAGCAGATATTGATAAACGAAGTATATCGCTAACCAGATCTTGATCACGTTATCATAAAAGAATCGGCAAGATCTTGATGACGATATATCTCGTCATCAGCAAAATTGGTGAGATCTTGATGGACAAAATGTCTCATTGAAACCACTTGGAGTGTTAAATTCATTTGAGAGAGCGGAATATCTCACCAAAAAGGGAACTCCAAAGCCAAAAGCCATTAAGCCAAAAGCCATTAAGTCAAAAGCCATTAAGCCAAAAGCCATTAAGCCAAAAGACATTAAACCCTTTGTCCTTTCACACTTCGAAACCTGGGGAAAAAGAGTTGTTCAAACACCGCCTAAAAGGAAGAGTTTTCAATACAGCTAAGGACAAATCTTAGGAATGCCTTCTTTCCTCCAGTGATGTCCCAGATTCTCTAAGGAAGGCTTCAGTTGCTAAATTTCGTCTCCTGACTGGGCATACCTGTCTGCATGCAATTATTTTATTGTTTTTTGTTGAATCCTGACTGTATTTTATGTAATAGTAGACAACCTATACCTGCTCAACAATTAGACACGTGCATCGCACTTGAGAATTTTAGTAAGAGAGTATAGAAGTATTGGGAAACCAGATGGAGAATCACGTTAAAGTCAAGTGTCTAGCATTTGTTTCGGGGCCGTTGGTTGAGTGGGTATGCCTACTGCACTAACAACCTTCAAGTTGTAGGCGGCGCAGGTTCGATTCCTGTCAGGTGCATTCCTCCTTGGGAGTATTTCTCTCTTCTGTGTCAGTAAAAATCTCAATGTGTGTGTTCATTACTTGATATTGTGTGCCTTGTCTGGCTCAGCAAGGCCAAATATGGCCCTTGCGTGCCTTGAAACCCCCAAACCAAACAACCTGGCATTTCTTTCATTCATAATGAATACAAACATCGATATGCACATATGTCTAAATTATATAAAATTAGTCAAATATATAAAATGGTACTTTTACAGCTTTCGAATGTACATTTAGAGGTGTACATTCTTATTTGCAGTAAAGTATATAGCAAAATGTTCCCATCTCAGTCATGTTGCCAACAATTAGCTTCTAAACATCCATTTCTCATTCACTTCTTGAAGGTGATGAGATATTTTTGGCGTCTAAGTCTGTTTTCTGGTTAGCTCAGATTTTCTTTTCTGTGCTAATTTCTACCTTCCAGATTTCTCATTGCTTTCTGTTATCAACCGTTGAAGAATTTCAGTTGAGTGGCGAGCTCTTCCCGTGTAGTTTTAGCAATATTATGAAACTCCATAGCGCAAATCAAGCATACTTAAACTCTGCGACAAAATTCGAGAATGAATCTAGTAACGGTCGATTTTATATTATTTTCATCCGTTGTTGCCATTCGATACTATACAAATAACTTCGATTTATGTGCCGCATACGGTAGTGAAGATAGATAGGCTAATACTATGATTGGAAAGTTAATTTGATTACCAATGCGTCTGATTTCTTGATTTTCTTTATAATTATCTCCGAATGTCAAGCAATATTATGCATCATTAACCAATTATTATACATATTTGTCCAATTATTATGCATATTTATCCAATTGAGTAATATTTTGCAGCTCTGTAGCTCAAATCAAGCATATTTAAACTCCAGTTGTAATCAGTTCTTTCTTTGTAGAGTTAAAATAAAATATTTAAATACATTCACTAGAAACGTTTCACGTGAAAAATAAATATTAAAACCATTGAATCATGACATACTAATGAAGTGAAAATTAGAGAGATCGCTCACCCATGCTAACGAGCTGCTTTTTCCAAGTCGGGCGTACTTTAGTTGAATCTGCAAATGGACATCTTCACTGATGAATGGAATTACTAGGCACTTTTTATAATTCATATCGTTTAATTCATTCGAGTCACTAAACATAAAATTACGATTCGCCGATTATAGATTTTTATAACCTACGTATTCTTTTATGAATGAAAAGTTTTCATCATATCTGATAAGATAGAAAGGTTGCATAAGCAATGCCAACTTTTATTTCCCCGTAAAATGTTAATATGGTGCATTTTGTTATCGAATTTTTTTCATCTCTTCGTTGAATAAAATTTTTTTTTCACTCCAGTCTCAGTTTTCGCACTCTGGGAAATCTGTTTCCGAAATTTATATCTCAATGTCTCAGTTGCCGTCTGCTAGTAATCTAGTAAATTTGTCGATTTGAGTGTTTCCTTTTGGCAAAGCCTTCGATATTTTCCGGAATTGTTTAACTCGGATTTGTTCTGAGATTCTCTGGTCTCTTCTTACTGACGAATCTTTCTTAGACTTCACTTTATTCCCAAAATTTGAGTGTTGGAGAAATTTTTGTTCAGGTTAAAAAGGTTTTAATTTGACGCTAAGGATCATAAAGCAGCTATCAACTACTGTGTAACCATCTACTGTGATCTGGCTGCTTAACGACTTCACCTTTGAAGCAAGTATAAAAGCCAGAAATTTGTTTAAAATGACAAGAATCTTGACCATTCGCTGTCCTCATCCTGTTAGAATGTTATTTTTCATTGAATCAGCCTTCAATTATGTTTGAAAAGCATTGCAAAAACTAGAAAAATAATCAAGCAATTTTTTGCCAGTCATAATTATATTCCTAAGTAGATTTCATGATGTTCTTTGAAATACATTGAAGCAAATCATGTGATTGGTGAAAAATTACCATAAATATATGGACGGAGGTAAGTTTAAATAGCTTTTTATTTTAATAGTTATTTTATAATTATAAATTATTATGATTTTTTCCGTCGCAACATTTATCTATACTATGAACAAAAGACATCAAGATAATTAAAATGCTAATTTTGTAGTTGAAATTATTATAAATTAGGGAGAGGGAGATTTATTTCCAGGTGATGTGAATGATTTTTGTATTCAGTTACTATACTGAATATTTATAAATACGAATAATGCACTTTTATGCTTAGTTAAAAACAGTCTTCGAAGATAACATGTTTAAAATATCAATCGCACGTGAATTAAGTGCTGTGAATAGAATAAGATTACTTTCAGTTTTAAAATATCTAAAGCAGTGATAAGAAGTGTTTTTCATCAAGTAGAAGTTTAAGTGAATAACTTAAATCATCAAGTATAAACAGAAAAATCAAAGGCACAGCTATATATATATATCAGGCTATTGATCCATATTTCCAATCTCGAAAACAAATTAATCTTTAATATTTTATTTTTGCACAATTTTAGTTTCTATCGAAGCGTTTTAGACAGAAATAAAGTCATTATCTCATTCTCTTATTTAAACTATGGATTAATATTATATTGTTTCTTATAAATTTTCTGAAGTGTCGATAAATATTTAAACATACGATTCTGTTGAACAGCAGATTAATACTTCTGTTTTAAGACGGAACCTAACATTATTTGATACAATCAGGAAAAACAAGAGTAAAATTTACACATTAGATCATTACTAAATCACGCTGAGACCGACAAAGTTTTATTTTCAATAATATTACTTATTCTATATTATTATAAAATATTTTTTATGAAAATAAAATAACCAATTATTACTCGTTAATGCTTTATTTTAAATATAAAAAAGCAATGTTATTTAGGTATAAGAACTCATCAAAAGATTTCATATTTGTGGTATGAAGTCTTCTGCATGGCATAACGAATTCAAGACTCCTAGTTAACATAACGAAATTTCTTAACCCTCCTGGTGGTTTTGATAACAAAGCATCGCTTCATTAGAAGCAAAACTGACCAAATCTTGACCAAAAATCTGAATCAATCAAAACTGACCAAATCACGTCGTCATCATAAAAATGGTCAATACCTTGATGACGAGGTATTTCGTCATTAACAAAATTGGTCAAATTTCAATAGACGAGATATCTCGTCGAAATAACTTGGAGGATTAAATAGCACAAAGTCAAGCCTTGAAGTTCGAGAACTTTTCATAAAAGAATTAATCTGTGCTTCGATAGCCAATAGGCCCAAGATGATTCGTAAGCCCTAGTGACTTACCCCTATAAGACCTCCGCCCACATGTGCTTTCTATTTCATTGGAAGGTCAATGCTGATTGTACTCTATGTAATCTTGATGACTAATGACAAACGACAAGCAAACATTTGGACTCGAGTTAATCGATACACTTAATGGTTTTAATTATATTCAGAGATATTGGGAAGTAAAAAGTTCAATGACTTTATTGTCGAACGCCTGGCATTCGTAAATAATAGATGATAACAAAGGAATTATTTTGAGTTTGGGTTTATTTGTTCTTTCTGAGTTCAGCAGTTTGAGCTATATTTGTTATAATGTTCATAAATGTTAAAATGTAAATAATACTCTGAAGTATCCGAATTTATTTCGTACCAATTTGCTAAGTTGGACGCGAAAGCTTAAGTTGTTGCAATAGAATACTCAAATTATTCAATGTCAAAAATATTAATATATATATATATATATATATATCTATTGCAAACTGATGGATTAAACTGGCTGTTACACAATTTTATATGATCAGTATCAGATCAAATTTACATGCATATAACGAGTCAAAAAATATTGGACACAACATTGGATTAATTTTTAAACATGTATACTTTTAAAGTAAAATTTCTTCGCTACATTCGTTTTTGGACTAAATTAAATCTACCAAAAAAATTTGATTCAGTTAACAACAAAGATGCATGAAATTCTATACATAAAAAAGTATTGTCTGTACAGGCAAAAAAAATTTGCCACTTCAATTAAATGAGTTTTTGAAACAATTAATGATAAATTGATATCTTTTGGACCTAACTTATTTTATGACTCAATATATTTGCCATTAATTTTAAATTAGTTTCACAAAATAGTCCTAATTTACTATTCTACAAGGTAGAAAGGTATTTTAATTAGCGTAGTACTGGGAGCAACACAACGGGATATTGGCGACGGTCCGGGATCAAACCCAAAGGGAATGATCCATAGACAACACCAAGTAATTTTGAACCACGGCCAGGTCACGAGGTAACACCTAAGCTGGCATCCCATTCTATACGGAGCTATTATCAAAGTTAGTTTTCAAAGGACATTTCTAATTTCTATATTCTATGTTGCAAATACCCCCAAATATTCTGAACAGAATTGAAAGAGGTAACGATACAAGGTGTTGTCCTAGGATCTTTCTCTTAGGGATTAATCCAGGACTATCACCAATAGTCCGTTGTGCTGCTCCAATGCGACGTAAATTCGACTACTTACCTAGCTATATGCTCGACAATGAAAGTCGAATTTTCTTACAATTTTAGCATTAAAAGACATTTTAAACATCTTTTGTCTTCAAAAAGCAATTTAACATGTCTGGTTTGGAGGACATAAATTCTCCTTACGATACACCTGACTTCATGCTTACGGACACTTCTGACTTCTAGTCCTTGTTTTGAGTTTAGTTAAATTCACTTTCTGACACTTTAAAATTGCATTATGAACAGTATACTTTTTTGCATTTAGAATTTCACTGATACGTTTTCTCACATCGAAAGAAATCACATTTTTTTCGGTTTCATACTCCCAAATTCATATTGAATACTTGCAATCTTCAATTTATGGTTTAAAGTTTCTTTTAAAAAATACTTTTATAGGTAGTGTTTCTTGAAATTTACCTATTTATTTCACTTTTCCAAAAAGCCTCTATACATTTTTGACCATTCCTTGCGCTGAACACAAAAAGTTTACCATATTTTATTTATTTAATATTTTAATTTTTTAATCCATTTAGTGCAGCCCTAAGATATTGACCTCGCAGTGGCATATCTTTGTTAGGTTTGTTCGGGCTACACGAACCTATTTCAACCTAGTGATATATTCTTTTTCTATGGGTTTTGCTGCCTCTGGTAAACACGGGAGTCGCGACCCCATTCCTAGAGATAGTTCTCTCTCATTTCTTTTTACAATTGGTTCAGATTTCAACTCACTGCTGCTGCGTATACACAAGGAACTTCAAGCATCCCAAGGCCACATAACCCTTGTATTGGCATGTTCTACCTTTATCTCATACAACAAATATGCAATTTTAATAAACAAGTACTATATAGAACCATATCGAATTACAACACAGGGGTTGAAGCACAACAATTGACCCTATCAAGTGATTAACGCTAACAATCGCCAAACAAGTCTAGCCGCTTATACATCCGGCACCCTTATTTTCCAGTTGGCCATCGGCCAGGCTTTGGATTCGGTGATATGTGTGTTGTGTGGGGTGGAGGTAAATATTAATAAATAAAAACACCCCCAATAATACGTCGCTCGTTCATGCAGTTAGTAAATACGGCCGGCTGGTTCAAATGTCATCGGATGGGAAACGTAAACTCCTTAATCGGACATGTTGGGCAATGTTTGGGAACAGATAAAAGGCCAATAACACGTCTGGCTCTAGTAAAAGTGCAATCAGCACGGCCTGGGGAAAGTATTAGGTTTGAGTTTCGATTTTCTACTCTCCAGTTCAAGTGAGTTATGTAAGTTTGTTTTTTAGTAGTTTAATACCTAAAATTGACCAAAATATCAAAAACAATTTTATTGTCTTATATTAATTGTACAGCTTTATAGAATTTGTTGCGAAATTTCAAAGCAGTAGGAATATTATTATTTAGCGAAATATTAAATTTTCCATCGGAATGCAGGACTAACTTTTAAACTACAAAGTCCTTTTCCGCAACGGCCGTCGTGGCTCAGTGGATATGCCCACTGCGCTAGCAGCCTTCCTGTTGTGGGAGGCGCAGGTTCTATTCCTGTCACGTGCATTCCTCCGTGGGTGTATTTCTTTCTTCTGTGTCAGTAAAACTTCCATTGTGTGTGCATGACTTGGTGGTGTGTGTCGTGCCTGGCCAAATATGGCTCTAAAACCAACCAACCTTTTTCTCAGTTTTCTGTTTTTCGTGACTACAATGCATTTAAAATTCCAATGCCTATATTATAAATTTTAATATTAATATATTGAGATTTAAAACTCTCTGTGGTTGCTTTCTATGATGCATTTCATAATTTTGTGCATGGAATAAAGATTTGGAAAAACAATTAATTCTTAAAAAATTGCTAAAATAAACTATTACTCCTTCATAAAAATATTTATAAAAAACAATTCAAAATATTACATGCATACCCATGCTCAAAATTATGGGAAACACTTCGAGAAAAATAACGAAAACCAATATGTGAAGATATTTGAAATTTTCCGAAGTTGGAAATTTAAAATATTTTGAGTATTTGAGTTTTTTAATTACTAATTGCTTTATGCGTGGAACAAAGCTTTCAAAGGCATCTAATACAATTTCGTGACTTGAGCATTGAAATTGTATATTAAAGCTAGCAAAATGGTTCTTGCAGCTAACCATGATGATGAAATCTATCTTATTGATTCTGAGCGCAGTAGTGTTGGCAGCAGACGCCAGCGTGCCAGATGAATTGCGAAGATTCTTTTTCCCCGGTGGCATCGGAAATTCAGACACCACCTTCGACGAAACACCAAAACAGGTGAGCTACCTCTATATAAATTAAATTAATTACTGATCAGAATCGAAAACGCCGTTATAAATGTTTCTTATGTACTGTACGTTTTAAAAATTTACTACAGAAAACGGAAGTTCAAAAATAAAACTATTGTACACATTTTAAGATAAATTTTATAATGTCTAACTTAATTGCACGAAACAAAATCATGTACACCGTACAGTATGAATACACACACATTTAAAATGAACAGAACATTAACGTAAAACGTAGGCTTAATTCTTACAAAAATTATTTAAACTTATTTTACTGTTCATTGATAAATGATTACACTAATGGGAAAAGGTAGGCCTAAGATAAAAGAGTCAAAACTGAGTTTTTAGTTTTTGAAAAAGTCTTTGATAGATGACTGTAGCAGAATCCCCTTTCTTTTCAAATTATTCCTCATTTTATTACAGGTAATTATTTTTTTAACTAGGCCGGATAGTCGAGAGTCTATCGTAATTGAACCGCTTTCCGATACCAGTTAAGGACTCTGATAAATACTCGACTGGACCACTAATTGTATCAGAATTTCTCTGTTAGATTTAAATCTAACTTCTACCTAACTTCTTTCCTGTTACTGCGCGTCCTTAATATTTTAATTTTACCTTGCTTTCCGCAAGAACATCAGCGGCGCTGCGGATCGTCCACCAGCCCATTCGACCACCAGTTAAGCACCCTCGGTCGTGACCCACTTGAGGGGTCCGCCTACCTTAAAATAGCGAATTTCGACGAAAATTTTCAAAAAAATTTTATTGAATAATATTTTTGCCTATATTTTAACGTTTCCAAAACTGTTTTATTTTTAATTCTACGACATTTAGAACCGAAGATATCGTTATTTTAATGCAAAGTGACAGCTGTCAAACAAAATCGGAAGTATCAATTCGAAACCGGAAGTTGAAGGAAAATTCGAGTTTTATACTTCTTTTTGCATTTTAGAATAATTTTTAAGTTAAAAAATAATTCTATAAAAGTTTTGATAAGTTGGGAGAACATTTTTGACATTTTGAAAAAGACATTTTCTTTAGTAGTAAAAACTTTAAATGCATTTTCCCGCAAATGATATTTTTACAAAATAGTTACTACAGTTTTTTCAATAACTTCCACCATTTTTAATATTTTTACTTGAAACTTTGTACATGCATTTTAAATACTATTTACTACGAAATAAACTAAAATCTTTCAATAATATAGTATATTCTTTGATTTATAGCTGTTTTTGTGAATAATTTGCTTCAATTTTTGAAAAATTTTCATGAATATGTGTATAACATAGCGTATCTTCTTTTATTTTCAAAATATTTCATAGATTTTAGTTCATTTTGAAGATTATGGTTATATTTATATTGTATACAAAGGAAATTGATTTTAAGATATTTTTTTTTCTAGAGCATTAACCGTTTCCATAAAATTTTCATGAAATTTACCTTAAATAACCAATTTTTTCAAATGGCAACACAAAATAAATTAATTTTGGTACTATTTCTTTGTTTCACATCTGTTAACTATATAAAAACATAAAAAGCAAAAAGCTATAACAATTTTTTAAAAAAAGTTATCGAAGGTAGGCGGATCCCTTGAGTGCTGGTTTGCGCCTAACAAATTTGGCTCCGCTGATTAATTAAGTTATCTAGTCCCTTCCACCTTTATTTTTATTTTAAAAATAATTTCATTTAAGACATTTCTTTTCGGCTTTTTTCCCTTTTCGATAAGATGAGCTGATTCGCCGCGGTTGCTCCGTAAGTAATATATCCAGTCCAGTCTCCCATGATCAGAATCGACCAAAAATAATGATCAGTGATTTCCTGCCAAAAACCAACATGAAGAGTGTCGTTTTACGATTGAACCTGGCATTCCGGGTATATTCTCATCGGAAGTTTTATGACGTCTCGAGAAATTTCAGCGATAAGAGACCTTTTCGCTTATCTGGGTTGTCGGTACCGGAGAGTCAAACAAATCACAAGATGGATATGCTAATCCCGATGCGTTGTTTTACTTTCAGTCTTACGTATTCATCATCGAAATGGCACATCCAATTGAAAAACGGACAATTTTTAGGTTTGGTTTTTGATAACGAATCGCGTAGAATATGATCATCCTGCATACCCGTACACGTACACCCTGTATACTTTCAAGTCTTGGAGAAATAATTTGAAATGAATAATTTTTCGATGAATTAATTATTTCAACTTAAAGTACTGAATTTATATTAGTTCAGGTTCTTAGAGCTATCAAGGATATCTAATTCTATTAGATACAATCCTTAGTTACATTTTTTTAAAGTTCTAAATTTTTTAAATTAAAAAGTTATTTAAATTTTTTTAAAAATCATCATAGCACCAATAACCCTATATCGATTAAATATTTACATGATGGTTGGTTCTTGGATTGACGTCACATTAGATCTTCGTCACACAGGGCTACTGCCGACAAAAAATTTTTCTGAAATGTGTAATTAATGAAATAATTCAACCTTTTTATGTGTTATATTAAAAAGTGAATACTTATTTTAAGTGTTTGGTATGTTTCTAGTTAACCTTTTTTTTTAATAAAAACTTTCCGACATGAAACATTTTTGTGTCTAAATGATTAGATCAGCGATTCTTAAGTTTTTCCTTTACCGGATCACAAGCGATCTTTATACTTTCACACCTACCCATCCTTTCTTTTCCAAATTACTTGATATCGTCGTGCTTTTCGCGCAGCTTCGCCATATGTGGCCCTTGCGCCATAAAACCCCAAACCAACCAAACATCCTATCGTAACACGTTACCTTCGGGATCGTCACAAATATCCAATTGTACCGCTCCCAGTTCGACGTAAATTCAATTTCCTATTCCAAACCAAGTCCTATACTTTTTAAGCTCTTTATCAAACTATGGGGCCACGGTTGACCAGTTGGAAGAGCAGCGGATCGCGAGACCGAAACTAGGTCCAACCGAAGTCAATCGTGTACATGGGAGCTGGTGCACATTAAATCTATCGTCTCGTCAAATCTTCTCAAGTTGGTACGGTGTCGAAGTTTGCAGAGTGGGGTGTCAGCTCAGGAGTTGCTATCGTCATCTGACCGTGGTTCAAAATTATTAGGCGTTGTATTTCGGTCTTTCCCTTCGGTATTGATTCCAGTATGACGTTAATTAAATAACTGCCTACCCGGACAGTCACCAATAGCCCGATGCGTTGCTTCAGTGCGACGTTAATTCACTACCTATCTAGATAAGCAGAATCGCCATGGGTCAGTGGGTTTACCCGCAGAGCTAGCGACCTGGGAGTTGTAAGAGGATTTGTAAGAGGATGTTCGCTTCCTATTGTACTTTTCTGTCTGCTGTGTCAGCGAAGCTTCACTTTTGTGCATGGAGCCGAGACATGTACTTGGTAGGCAGGCATTTTAACTAACGTCGCACTGGAGCAACACAACGGGCTTATTGACGACGGTCCGGGATCAACCTCCGAAGGTTTGATCCGAGGACAACGCCACGTAATTTCGAACCGCGGTCAGATGGCGAGGCCAACATCTGAGCTGGTGCCCTACTCTCCAAACTTCCACACCACGCCAACGTGAGGACATTTGAGGCCACGACAAACATAACGTGCACCTGCCCCCCTTTGTACACGACGGTCTTTGGTTGGATTCGAACTCGCCACCCTCCGGTCGCTTGTCCGTTGCTCTTCCAACCAGGCTGCCGCGGCATGTACGTGAGGGCTGGTGCGCGCTAAATCTGTCGGGGCCTCAAATTTCCTAACGTTGGTTTGGTGTGGATATTTAGAGTGGGTACCTTTCAGTGTTGCTGCTAATATCCACGTCTTGTTCCAGCTAGTCCGATTCCATTCCCCGCACAAAGTCATACAGCAAAAGAGGGTCAAAAAACAAGTCTCGGACAACCCCAAGCGCTCGATAATATATGCTTGAGAGGCCTGGTCAGACTGGTCATTTAAGGCAAACAGCATGAATCTTGCGACCAGTCATGTTTCAGTGTAAACAAACGAACCAGGCGGAAAGCGAAGATTTCACATCTGCTATCGAAATGCTCTTTCATGGTACTTATAATGGTAATAGTAATTAATTAGTGTCGTACCAGAGCGGGCTATTGACGACGGTCCGGGATCAATCCCGAAGCGAATGTCCGATCGTGGTACTTATAAAGTCTACCCCTAAAAATTGTTTATTACCGTTTTGACCACGTTTGGTATTTAATCTACGTTGACCAATCAACTATTATATATCAATTCATTTCGTTGTCCAATCGGTGTCACCGTGTCCCAGTGCTAGATACCTACGAGTTGCAGGTGGCTCACGTTTCATGTCAGGTTCGTTTCCTGCCTCTGTTTATCCTGAATTGGTAAAAACTTTTATTGTGTCTATTTACTTGATGATAGGCGCCGCGTGGTCAAATATCGCCCTTGTGTCATAAAACCTAACGAACCAACTATGATATATAAATTCGGTATATATTCATTGGAATATGTATTGGCGACGTGCTGAAATCGCGTTGGAAAAACAAGCCAAGTGACTTCACATCCACAATACGTACAGGAAGTACGTTCCCCCGCATAAACTGCCATCTATGTTCAGCTTGACAAAAAATAGCCTCATATTTAATAACGTTTCAGCTGCACTTATCCGGATGATTACTGATCAATTAAAGACTGAAAACAATATCATATAATACTCTGGGTTATTTAGTTCAGTCAACGATTAAATCTATGAGGTCGCTTCGAATGGCAGTTAGGTAGGTAGTTAAGTAACGTCACTCTGGAGCAACACAACGGGTTATTGATGACGATCAGGCATCCATCCCGAAGGGAAAGATCCGAGGTTAACCACGGTCAGATGACGAGGCCAACACCTGAGCTGGCGTCCCACTCTCCAAACTTCCACACTACGCCAACGTGAGGACATTTGAGGTCACGATAGATTCAATGTTCACCAGCCCCACATAAAAGTGACGATTTCTGGTTGGACCGAGGTTCGAAATCTCTTCGGTTGCCAATTCGCAACTCTTCCAACTGGGCTACCGCGGCCCCGGTTCGAATGACTTTGGGCATTTGTTTGAACTGTTTCTTGATATCAAACTTTTTCATGCCTTGCAGGAAAACCCCCAGGAAGATACAGAAGCCGGGGAGCGTATGTCTAAATTGCAGTCGTCCATCGATGAGGCCAGGCGCAGTTACAACCTCGGAGACATTGCCAAGTACATGCCTCAGCCTGTTCGAAAGGTCGAGTGTCACTACGAGTACCAAGTGGTGAGTCTTATCTAAGTTCATTAATTTGTCTTTCATATTTTATATGCAGTCCCCCATTATGGAGAGGCCATGTGTATGTCTATATCATTCCTTTTACTTGTCCCCCAGCTTGCTAATCTGAATCTGATGGGAGTCATTTTCTTCTAGCAGTTATAATCTTTTTCTATGGTCTTGCTGCAACAATTTGAAACCTACGAATTGGACGTGGAACAAGTTCGGTGTAGTTTGATAGAGACATTTTGTGGTATCGCTTTTGGCGCGTTTTTTGGCGTGCTTCTTATGTCGCCAAGGAAGAATATCTTGGAAAAAAACAGCGTTTTAGGTTTAGCGTAAAGTAATTAAAATATTAACGAAAAGATTTTTAAAAACAGAAAAAAATCCAAGGAGTAAACGATTAGCAACTCCCTCATTCATTCCCCTCAAAAATTAAACTTCAAATCTCGCTAAAGAACACCCTGAAACTTATCTAGTACAACACTAAATCCAGAAGGCATGGTGAAATAAAAATGGTAATGATTTGCAAAAACTAATAAGAGATTAAAATAAACTCAAGGAACGATGCAACCTGATGCGACTGCACTGTACCATGTTTGAAATATAAACTGAAAGTTTTGTTCTTCAATTTTACAGGGAACGGAAAGAATTGAAAAAACAATTCAAAAGGACCAATAAATTTGAAGGGCGTTATAACGGAAAAATAGGAAAACAAATTTTAAGGGATCAATGAAATCAAAGGATAATAAAATGGAAATGAAAAGAACATTTCAAAATACTGAAGAACCGAAAAAGGGCCGGAAATTCTACTTTTAACTTTGCGAGGTTGCCATAATCCTAATAAAGTGGGATTGCCTTTGCTTAACACAACTCGCTACAAAAGTCACTACAAAAGCATTGCCACAAAATATTTTTATAAAGCTGTACCGAAGGTTCATTCCTATAACTTATCCTGGGTGTAGTTCTTCCTTCTGTGCCAGTAAATTTCCTTGTATGTTCATTACTTGACATTGTGTTTCTTATGTTTGGTGCAGCTTGGTTAAATATGGCCCTTGTGCTATAGAACCCAAACCAAGGTGTTTGGACCCCTAGGACTTTTGCACCTAACCCTAATTGTTTGGACTCCTTGGACTTTTGCACCTAACCCTAATTGTTTGGACCCCTAGGACTTTTGCACCTAACCCTAATTGTTTGGACCCCTTGGACTTTTGCACTCGTCTTCCTATATCAGACAATCGACTTAACGAGTGAGGATGGGTCACCAGGTGCTCGTATTAGTTACAGATTTGTAATATTTATCTCATGTCTTAGGGGACCGGAACCCATGATAAAAATTTCATGGGGGCCCTAAGAGGAGCACTTGAAACCCTTGTTTTATGTGTTTTGAAACAACTTATTCACAGTGATTCTTTGATAATATTTTAATATGTCCCCTCCTGTATAATAATAAAAAATAGGGGTTCTTTTTTGCGATAACATTTCGAATGACCGGAAATAACGTCATAAAACTTTCGAATCTCTAGTATGTCCAATCGAAAAACGGACACACTTTTTCAGTTTGGCTTATGACAAGGAATCTCGTGCTATGATTATCGTGCGATCAATTCTGACCATCATTTATGAATGTGTATAAAAAGATCTAGAGGATGATGCTCTACATAAAATTATTTGAGGAGGCAAGGGATTCATTCCCAAGAACTTGGCACCCCTGATAACCAGATAAGCATCAAAAGTGCCCCATGACCTGCGTTTTTGAGGTACTTATCGGTTTGATGGGCACTTTTGGGTACTTTATTAAAAATACAAAAAAAGTATAAGGGAGAGTTTCTGAAGAAAAGAACTTAATATGAAAAGAACTATGGATTTAACCCTCTTGATGGTTTATCTTCGCATCGAAAACTGCCCGAACACGGCCAGACTCTGGTGCAAAAACCTGTCCCACTGTCACCAGTTTTAGGTAAAGAATAGTTTGTTTTCCTTGGATCTTCATTCCCCATGGAGAATAATACAGTTTTATCTGGACGAGACATCTCGTCATTAATAAAACTGATCAGATCTTGATGAACGATATATCTCGTCATTATCAAAATTGACGCGACTTTGTCCGAGATATCTCGTCGAAACCACGTGGAGGGTTAATGGCTGCTTGAATGTCGGTGTAGAATGCAGAAAGCACGAAGGAGATTTTAGGACTTTTCTAATCGTCAAGGATTCGACCTGGATCATGCTGCACTGATCCTGTAGCATGAAATATGACATTATAATATTAGTTTTACAGTTGTTACTCATTCAGTGCTTCTTATTCCTCTCCTGTCATTTCTTTCCAGACCCAGCGACAACCCGGCCGTTGCATCAAGCTTGGCGGCCAAACGCCCGCGTGCCAGACGAAGGATTTCGTCTCCATCAATTACAGCGAATGCAGCTAGAGGGCGCTCCCAACGCTATCCCTAACCATTTCAGTATACGCATGGATCGAAAAGACTGTTGTGATATTTTTGTCTCGGGTACTCGGTTTGTCATGGATTCATTTTTGGTTTTCATCGCTTTGTCCTCCACTGAGAAACCTCATCCACGGTGCAGAATGTATTTTTGTAGACCCCTAAGAATAAACTAGTTTGTGACATACATCGCCATATGTGTTCCGTTTCTGTTTCTTTCAAACACGTGGTCAACAACATACCTTATGTAATAGAGGTGTACAAGATGTGTGAAGAGTTAGAGCTTAATTTTTATTAACTCATTGCAAAATAATTTACACAGTATTAAATGTTTCAATGTTTAAGGTTGGTTGGTTGCATTGAGTTTTTATGGCTTAAGGACCATATTTGGCCAAGCTCTGCCAAACATATGATGATCTCCGATATGTTTCCCGAGACATCTAGTGGAACAATTAGCAAAATAATTGCAGCGGACAGTGCAAAAACAAGTTTCAGAGCATCCGTCCAGACACCTCAGTCTGACCTACTCTGCCGGTGCAACACTCCGATGCACTTTTAATAGTCTTCGAATCGGACACACGTTTTACTTGTAGGTATATTTTATTAGGAGAAAGATATTTTCCTGTTTAATCATGAAGTTTAAATATTTATTTTTATTTTCACATACAATGTATTTTGAGTGTTGTACTCTTTAAATCTAACATTTATTGTTGGTTAAAAAATTACTCTTTAAGTATTTTTAAATTTATTTGTTTACACTCAATCTTGTGTTTGGCGCAGGTTGTCCGCCTTTATTTGGGCCATGAAACACAAATCAGTCAACCGCCGAACACAAGCCAGACAACGTGAAGTAATAAACATACACAATGAAGGGTTTTGCTGAGACAGAAGAGAAAAATATACCCAGTGAGGAATTTTACCTGATAGAAATCGTTCCAAAGGGAAGGACCGAGGACGGTCAGATGACGTCGATGAATAAGGAATATCTCTCGTTTAGTACTTCATGTTCAATAGAGCTTTAAACAATATATCATCGAAGCCTCAATCCCAATAAGTCTCTAACATATCAAAAAGTCTCACAGTAGAAATGTCATAGAGGGGATTATGTGTTGTGAAGGGTCAAAGGTGAATTTATCTCGTTTTTAGGAGAGTATTAGGCAGGGAAATTAGTCTGGCATTTGGACTGTCACATCAATAAGTCTCACAGTAGAAATGTCATAGAGATGATTATGTGTTGTGAAGCGTCAAAGGTGAATTTATCTCGTTTTTAGGAGAGTATTAGGCAGCGAAATTAGTCTGGCATTTGGGCTGTCACATCAATAAGTCTCACAGTAGAAATGTCATAGAGGTGATTATGTGTTGTGAGGGGGTCAAAGGTGAATTTATTTCAAATTTTAAGGGGAGCGTTAGACAGGGACATTAGTCTCCGGCATTTGGGCTGAAGTGTCGTTGATCTCGGCTGTGATTCTTCAAAAATGATTCTACCGGTCTCAGGAGGCGTTAGTTTTACTTTTTGGTCCATCGATCAGGACCTGGATCATAGGTCATACGCTCAAGTCCTCCAAAAGATCTCCATTCATCCGAGAGCCCTCTGGAGCGCCCCCTTTAGGTTTGTAAGGGCTACACGGACCCGAGGCTCTCTAATGATCTTGACATTTCCCATGGTGTTTAAAGTCTTTCGTGAGCAAGTAAACACGGAAGTGGGGATACCCAAGTGATCTTTATCTGCTTTCATCCCATTATTTTATTCCCGTTCCCACTTTTTCCCTTTCACTGCATTTTTTACTTGTCGTTGGTCTATATTTTGTTTGGCACAGCTTGGCCAGACTTCCCCCCTTAACCAACCATTCGTCCGATTAATTGCAATTCTCTCATTTTTCCAGCTCCACTTCTAATAAAACCCAACTTCATAATAAATGCTCTGACCAATGCTAGCAAGTCCACTCACCCCAAATTCAATTATGGTTTTTTGAACTCTCCTAATTTCTTGTATAGCCAGTTGTGTTGCTCCAGTGCTTTAATTAATTACAAACCAACCTAATTTCTTGTAGACACAGTGATATGTTATCCTATTTCCTATTATATCACGTGATGTTATAGTGGTTTGTAAATGGAATGTATCCACCATACTTTATGGGAGAACTGATGGGATGATTTGTGTCCTGAAGATGAAGAACGAATGTTAGTAGAGGTGGGAAAAACTTCTATTTTCCGATAACATTGCGAACCTTTATCACTAATGTGCTGTAAATTACTAACTGCTAATCTTAACTGTTCAGGAAAACGTTTTAATCCACTAAGTGTAATTGAAGTTTGGTTTGTTTTAATGGCTGACAAGAGTTTAAATTAACAGTTAAGAGATTTTTTAAATTTGTAGCAATTTCAGCATATTATTTTTATTAATTTTATTTTAAATTTATTTAATTCACTTTCTGTTATAACTTGGGACATTTTAAAGATACATTTTCAACACCTCTAGAGAATATTCACCGATAAATGTTCAGCCTTCTCATTGAATGGATATTTCATAATAATAATGAGGTCGCTGTGACTCAGCAGATTGGCCCACTGGGATATCAATCTCCAAGCCATTAAAACTTTCCTTGTGTGTGTCCATTTACTTAAAGTTGTCTGCCTTGCGTTTAGTACGCTTTGTCAAACATATCCCTCGCTCCATAAAAAACGAAAATCCAACCAATCATAAGATTAATTCCATGTTTTTGCGTCATTCTTAATATAAAAAGCATTGCCCTTTTCAAATTCATATATACTTCCGATATTCTAGTGTTTGTCGAGTTAGCTATTCAGAAATTCTAAGAAACGTTTTGGGGTACAAAGTTAAGGAAATATGTATAATGGTAGGTATTTAACTAACCGCACTGGAGCAACACAAAAGGCTATTGGCGACGATCCGGGATCAAACCCGAAGTGAGAGATCTGAGGACAACACCTCGTAATTTTGAACCACGGTCAGATGACGAGGTCACAACTGAGCTGGCACCCCACTCTTCAAACTTCCACATCACGCCAACATGAGGACATTTGAAGCCACTGCAGATTTAACGAGCACCATCTCCCTTTGTACACGATGGTCTTTGGTTGGATTCGAAACGCAACACCTTGGTTGCTAATCCGTTACTCTTTCAACCGGGCTACCGTTGCTCCAATACGTATAATAGGATACCTAAACAAGAAATGTTGAATAACGCATATCTAGCTGAGCCGTTCTTAAAATAAAAAGTCAAAAATCGGTAAATTTACTAGTCAGTTGATCAGTAATATGGAAAGGTATTTCAGCAATTTAATACCTATGAATGGGACCAATCATTATCATTATTTATAAATTGTGTGTATTTGGAGTGAAAGAAACATGGAACCATTGAGCTCATATGGGATATTTATTAAACCATGTCGACTAAAAACAATACTGATGAATAACAAAAATATACAATATAACACAGATAAATATTTTTGTGATATTGGAAAGGAAATCACCTCAGCCTTCTGGTAGATTCCTCTTGTTGAATGAGTTTATTTATAAAAGTTCTTACATCATACGACACAAAACCTACACCAAATAAAAATCTTCGCAGTAATACGGCACAAGTCACGTTCATAAAATTCAGTCATGAGTAACTTGCGTTCTTTAATGATAGTAAATTCTTGGGAATTTGTGAAACATTCAGTTAGTGTTACACGGACGTCTTGAAATACAACGTGGCCATAAAAAAACGTTCACTCTTTGAAGGCATCTGCAGCTAAATCGAAAAGGAACCGAATTTGGTATTCAGACTGGGAAAGATGGGGAGATATATTCTGCAAAAATAATTTCGTACCAGAAATCATCGGTAGGAGAAATTTGACTTTGTTGGAGTCAAAAATAGTCGAACATTAGCATAAACGCATATAAAATGGATTACGCAAAGTTTATACTGCGTAAGTTCAGGCAGTTATTCGAATAATTGTCTGAAGTTTCGTTTCCCATTCCCTTTTAGGTAGGAATTACTGGCACTGCTGTCAAAACTTTGCATTAATCCATTTTATACGCGTCCCCCAGGATTGACTAAACCATTAGAGGCGTTCACACCTATATATCCGTTCTGTAACCTGCAGCCTTTCCTTCATGACTGTGCACCAGTTTTGACCTTCTTGACCAATAGAACCTTTCCTGGGATCCTTTCGACCAATAGTTGTGGTTAGGTCATGTGTTCTGGTGAAAAGCAATATTACATTACTCAGAAATCTCATAACGCTAGGAAGGTTAAGCAGATTTAGCTCTAATTGAGACTTCAGATATCTTAACAATCGAGGAAAATAATTGATTTTCATAAGACACTACAAAGTTAACCCTTTAACAACGCATTTATTAAAAGTATTCAAAAACCCAGAATTGGTAGGGAAGAAATTAAACCATTGTATCGAATCTACAATGAAATTAGGACAGTATAAATAAGATTGTGTGTATATGGCACTTCAATCACGGAAACTTCATAACACTGAGCATATTGTGAATGCGCTAGTAGGTTTAGTAAAGGAAAGACTAAAATATAATAAAATCTTTGAATTCTTAACGTATGAGTATGACCACAATATCTACATAACCAAGTTTAATCTTGGAATTAATAAACTCACACCATTTGAGCATCAGTAGAGCTGAATGTACTGAATGGGTTTTGATATCCGTTCTGGTGATAAAATTAAAAATCACTTCACTGATATCAGATCAAATTCAATAGACGACTCATGTATCGGTGAAATGGGGCAGCTCTAGGATTTGTACATATGCAACAATTTTGCACTTAATTTGCTTGATTAACATTTCTACGGTTTTATAGCAATCGATCACATGAAAAAATTATATTTATTCGACATTGTGTGCTTCTCTTCAATTGATTTGACTCTCAAAATGAAGTCATTGTATATAATTGCAGTGTTCACAAATCGTGATTATTTTCCACATTAAAACGCACTAAACATGAACCAAACTGACCATTCAATGTAAGTTTTAAAGGAGGCCTAAAATACTTTCGGAAACATTCCATTATGCGAAGCTAATTTACTTTAATTAAAATTATATATGCTATATACGAATGAAATAATTTTAAGATTAATGTAACATCGATGAAACTTTCTAGTTTTTGAAAACAAGGGGTACTGGTCCAGATATCTATCGTTTCAACTACACACCGCGTCTAAAGCATGAAGGAAAATGTTATTTGAACTGTCAAAAATGTTAATTAATTCAAC
The DNA here is from genome assembly GCA_933210815.1 of Meta bourneti. Taxonomy (NCBI): domain Eukaryota; kingdom Metazoa; phylum Arthropoda; class Arachnida; order Araneae; family Tetragnathidae; genus Meta; species Meta bourneti. The sequence continues at coordinate 22,349,729 of OW119931.1, forward strand.
AATAGTTGAAATTGCGTTCTCCTGATCAATTTAATCAGGAAATACGAAGTGTTTGAAGTATATTTTTGAGATATACGAATTTAAAGGCATAGTAAGGATACCTTACAAAATCTAAAGAGTATATATTTGACAATTTATATGAAATACATAAAAACACAATTTGATCCACTACTGACCATTAATTCCTATCATAGACAAAACTAACTTGTTAAGTACTATCTACATAATTACGACATCAATACAATTCTGGAAGTTTGTGATATTTTTAGGTTTCTGAAGGCCGTCTGTTTTTGAACCTTCCAAATAAGTTAATCCAATCTATCGTCTAGCAACAAAATTTTCAAAGCCATTAAGTATTCAAAGTTAATCAGTAAGAATGAACCAAGCTGTACAAGGTGGTCAGAATCGACCGCACAATAATCATATCACGGAATTCCCTTGTCAAACACCAACTTGAAAAAGTATTCTATTTTTATTGGACATGAGATTCCGAAGACATTTACGTCGAAAGTTTTATCCAGTCTCGTTCGAAATTACAACCCTAAAAATATCCAACTCCTTTCCGCACCTCTTGGGTCACCAGAACCTGAGAGTCAATCGAGATGAAAATAAGACTCCAGATAAATATGCAAATCCGAAAATATGTGTTAAACAAGTAGTTGTAGATAAGCGTTCTGCGGAATGTCGCGTCCTATTGAATAACGAACACTTTTCCGATTAGTTCTGAAGAAGTAATCGGTATTGTGATGTAGATTTTGACCACTTCGTATACGCAGTTTCTAAACCCACATGGTATTTAATGGCACAATTGTACTGGAAATCATATTTTTAAAAACTGTTCCAATTAGCAACTATTGATTGTTATTGTGAAACATGTTTCAACCCTCCTGGTGATTTTCCCGATGAGGTATCTCGGTCATTAGTAAAATTGAGCAGATATTGATGGATGATAAATCACAACCTTAGAAAAAACTGACCAGATCTTGATCTCGTCATCACCAAAAAATTGGCGAGATCCTGATGACCAGATGTCTCGTCATTTGCAAAGTTCGTCGGATCTGGATGGATGAGATATCTCGTCGTTAATAAACTTTATCAGATCTCAATGGACGAGATATCTCGTCGAAACCACTAGGGGGGTTGAGATGGATATTTTATACCGTCACAGTTCAATAAGCCGAGTATGCGGCACTTTAAACCAATGGAATATAATGAGGGCTTCAACAATCAATGCTTTTCGATAACAAGGCCTTTTATGAAGAGTAAGTTGAATTGCAAGGGGACTGAATCAACAGTTGCTCTTCTCGATTGTCTCCGTCCAGTTGTTGGAGGACGTGGAAAGAGTGGTGATCTTCTCGGAGTTGTTGATGGGCTTCTCAGGCATGGGGGTGGTATTGGTCCTCATGTCAGTGTTGCTCAGGGTCTTTCCCTTGCAGCGTCGTCTTAACACGTCACCCAGGGAGAGGAATGGGGCCTCCAGGCACAAGTGCAGAAGGTACGAGAGGATGAAGGTACCGGCTACGTGATTCAGCACCACGTAGAACTGGAACAGAAAAATGCACGATTAGTTACTCCTAGACATCGGAAAAACTGTTAGTTTTCAATTACAGCGCTCGCGGGAATTACAAGTTTGCGATAATAGTTATTAGCTGCTAATATCAACAGCTGTTATTAGTTAGAAGCTAAATGCAGCATTTATTAGTAAGTTAGAAAAATTGCCATTTACGGTTGATTTTATTAACTATTTGAATTAGCCATTGAGTTATTTTAGAAATATTAGTAATTTATTTTTTTCAAATATTTATCAGGTTTTTTTAATAAAAAATACTCTTCAATTTAAATTGTTTTACTGATATTCCAATCCTTCTCAGGATTGATTCAGGACAGTTACGGGGCCGAGGTAGCCCAGTTGGAAGAGCAACCGATTAGAGAGTTACGTGTTTGGAAATCGGTCTAGCGAAAGACCGTCGTGTACAATGGGGGCTGGTGAACGTTAATTCTGTTGTGACCTCAAATGTCCTCAAGTTGGCGTGGTGTGGAAGTTTGGAGAGTGGGGTGCTAGCTCAGGTGTGACCTCGTCATCTGACAGCGATTCAAAATGACATTACCAACCTGGCTACCACAGCCCTACAATCATAGGCCTTTAATGAATATAATTATTCTTCAATATTAATATCAAACTGCACTTCAATCATTCAAATTAAATTGTATAATATTCACTATAAGCAATCGTTCAAACGTCCAGGGTCTTTATTCATTCCACAATCCAACATCAGGCCCGAATATTCACCTCAAAACTACAGGCTGTTTTATTGACACAACCAAATTTTTTATGAACCCTTACCACCTTTGTAGAAATGGGCGTCTCCAAGGTCATCTGTCTTCTCACAAGATCCGCATTGCACTGAACTCTATCCAATCTAGTGCACATACCACCCAGAGTAACCGAGAAAACCACTGAGCTAGTACTTACAAGTTCGAGGTTGTTGACAAACATCTGGCTCTTCTTGAATCCCTGCACCATGTTGATGATGGGCACGTGCATGGTGTAAGCTATGAACATCAATCTGGCGAAGAAGGCGAACGGTCTCCATGACAACACGTCCCGCAACGAACCTGTAGAAACATCAGCTCTATTGTCAGAACGCACAATAACTTGACAGTGGGTACAGTCATGACATAAAAAAAGTGTAAAAGGGGAGAAAGACTAAACATGGATACGTTAAAGAGTTTTTAAATCTCAATTTTGAAGTCATCAGCAAAACTGACCAGATCTTGATCATCATAAAACAATTGGCAATATCTTGTATGTATTTCGTCATAAGCAACTTTTAATAAAACTCATTGCAATTTTATTGAATGTCAATCTTACGACAGACAAATCTGGTAAAAAATTATTAACCCTTTGGGGTTCACATGTGTTCCGTGCAATGTAGTAGGTTCAAATAAGTGGACTGTATAGTTAAAAGGCGTATTTATTTTTAAAATTCTATGAACATTAACAGAGGTAGTGGCTCTAAAATAATGATTCCATTGCAGAGCGCATTTGAGATGTTTCCGTTCGAAATTTGCTCTAAAGCAAATTTCGGTAGTCGAAGCATTTTTAACACAAACAATTTTCTAATGGTAATAGAGGGAAGAAAGTTTGTTAATTGTGCGAATTCTTTATGTTCTTATCTTTAAATGTCGCTACAACTGTGTCTAAAGAACAAAAACAAACATAATTAGACTGCAAATAATTTTTAATTCTTCACAAGCCAACATATCAATGTACGTGTGCAAACAATAATTATCCTGTAAGTGAACACAAACACCAGGCTTTACTAAGAAAATATCTGGGACATTTAAAATTTCAGCACTAATCACCAAAATAGCAACACCAAAGAGAGAAAAGAATAGCACTGATTAAATTCGATTCTTTACTCGTTGTAACGTCGTGAGATAAATTTAAGTGGCGAATGGATTGAGGCAATTAAAAACATCTTTAAGACATACAGCACATTTAATTAGATGCTTAACATTATTTACAAATTTAACAATTTAAGGCAATTTCGAGCCTATATGAGTAAAAAACAAAATGGTTTCAGTCCCGCGATTTCATCGGAGCAGACCAGCGCGGCGTCCGTTCACGTCCAAATATTCAATGGTTCTCTCTTGATGAGGGGCCAGGGCAAGAACTCAACGTCATCTCTCCTGTCCCTTGTTAACGTCGCTCGACAATTCAAAAACGGGGTGCACAAGACATTCCTTTACCCCCATCCGGTCATAAACTTGCCAGCCCTTTCCCTCATCGAAGGTGAATTCACGTAAGGGGAATTTTCGAAGAGGTACCATGGCGCTACAGCGTGCTCAATTTTTCATTTCAGTAATTCTTCATTTGTAATATCTCAAAGATTGCCATTTAGCTTCGTAACAGTTGTAACTGGTTGGTAATAGATTACTCTCTCCTGATGTAATCTTTTTAATCAGTCCTAACACGAAACTCATTTTGTCCTTTCAGCCAACTTCGTCAAGGCCATCGAGATTATGCGAGATCTTTGTACTCAACAGAATGTTGCCCATACAAGTGCTCTTTTTCATAAGGAAAGTATTTTTCACATATAAAACAATGAGAAATCGATTCCTTGGATTGCCCCACTCGTGACAACCATTTAAAAAGATATCTTTAGAATTTTTTCTTCTGACAACTTTTCGTGTTAAAAATTCTTCGACTAACTGTACGTCTGTACCTTAGCACATTATGTATGGACGGTTGGAAGCATTAGTTTAGAGTCACGGCCTCTGTACATACAATTTGTAATTTTTATTCGTCTTGATTTCATTCTTTCGCCTCTAGTGGCAACATTTAAAAGATATCCTTAAAATCTATGTAGTTTGTGACTCTAAAATAATGCTTCAATGCGTTCGTAGAAAATTTGCGCTAAGGCACAAAGTACAGCTAGTCGAAGAAGTCTAAACACAAGAATTTCTAAGGACAACAAGAACACAAATTCTAAAGCTATCTTTCCAAATGTTAAATGCTGCAAAACAAAAATAAAAAACGGCAAACGATTCTTCTTCTTGAGGCATGATATGAATACGCGCGCAGACCATAATCATTTTGGCACGCATGCCTAAACATCATGAATATTTCCGTTCTGTTCTATACTTTTCCCTCTATGACTTCTAATACTCTTTGACAATCCTGACCACTACAATATTTCCGAGAACTCTTTCAACCAATATAATAAGAAGTTATTCACCCTTGTGCTTTGATGAGGAAAAGCAATGATTCACTACTCCTGGCTTACAGAGCATTGTGCAACCAATTTGTTCTCACAAAAGGACTATTGAACAAAAATAGTGAAGGGATCCTTACCAGAGCAGCCTGTCATGCAGGAGACCGAGAGCCAGGACAGGAAGGCCGCCTGCGCCACTTTGCTCATTGAAGTGTAGAGGGCACCTGTGAGAGGACTGGGAATTTTTCCAGAACGCCACTCGTGCACTGTGCAGAAAGAAGCCAAGAAACCCGCACTGGTTGTCAGCCACAGCAGCCAGCACAATTTCTGCAAAGATACCAATCCACACAATGTTACATTCTGCACTGTTCAATGGACATGCATGTTACAGTCATCGACCTTCTAATAAAATAGAGAATGAGGATGGAGTCGCTTTCGTAAGACCTCAGAAGGGTAAATCACGTGGGCTTACGAATCTATTGGCTATTGAAGCGCAGACTGATGGTTTTGGTCACGATGAATAATCACTTTAAGCAATCAATTATTTAGGATTCATGCTTTTTCTCACAACCATGTGACAGAGCTTCAAACCAAGCCGGAAGAAATAACATAAAGCTGCGGGCACATGCACCGTCAATTTCATTAGATGGTCGATAGTCACTGTGACAGAAATCAAAGTCAAGAGGTGTAATGTTTGAGTCACAAGCTGAATGCTGAGGCAGATAAACATTCAGGGTGAGCATATTGGAATATGTGGGGTATGTGGAACTGCTCTGAGGTCTTTCTTCTAAGGGGCTCGTGGAAAAATGAATAGTTAACCCTCTTAGTGGCATATCGCGTCGATAATTGTTTTCAGCCTCTTGTGCAAAAACCTGTACCAAACTCACAGTTCTGAACAAGGGACAACTTGTTTTTCTACTTGGATCTTCATTTCCCCTTGGAGTAATATGGCAGTTCTGTCTGGACGAGATATCTCATCCTTCGCAAATTTGACCAGATCTTAAAAAAGATATCTCGTCGAACTTGGAGAGTTATAAGTTCATCTAATTGGGGTTTAAACATCCAAGTGTTTCGACGAGGTATCTCATTCGATATCTGGTCAGTTTTGTTTCGGACGAGATACCTCGTAGAGACAAAACTATCCTGTTATTCCAAAACTATCCAATGACTATCCAATTCCAACTAGATCCTCGCTCTATTATTGAATTGTCTCTTGCCCAAAACTAGTTGGAACAGATTATTGTCTGAGGCTGATTACTACAGGGCAGTTTTTGACGCGATGATAAACCGCCAGGAGGGTTAAGGATTTAAAGAAAGGTTATTGGAATGGGACACAGTGAGAAATTTTTCGGCAGAAGAGGTGGGGTTGGTTGAGTGCTTGGCGCTTTATGGAGCAAGGACCATATTTGGTCAAGCTGCGCCAGACACAAGACAAATTCAAGTAAAAAATGTCATGAAAGGGGAAGAAAGAGAATGGGGAACACAGAGTAGTGGGATGAAAGCAGAAAAGATCGTTTGGGTATCCCGTTGCGCGACCCCCGTGTTTACTAAAGACAGCAAACCTCATGGGAGAAGAAAATTTCTCTAGGGTACCTCGGGTCCGTGAAGCCCGTACAGACCTAAAGGAGATGTGTCCCCGAGGACCAGAAAAAGTGGGGTTTCTATAAAAGTCACACGTGCATCTTAAGTGTTATGGTGGAATGCACAGGGCAGATAGGGGTAGGGAAAGAAGAGATATACAACTCGAGTGAGTGTGGCTGTTCAAAGCCATGGATGAACGAGGTGGGAAAGATAAAAGATTAGTGGTGTAAACATGTATTGGTTCATGTCACCAGATGAATATAGCAGTGGGATAAAGTTCTCGATGAAAAGAGGAGAAAAAGGGTACTCATTTTGAATTTATCAATGGAGAATATTACATATATTAGAGGAGGTAAAACATAGTATCATTTCAGACATGTGCAGGCTAAGGGTGATAAGTGACACTTACCTTTGATATCTTGAGCTTCGGGTAATGCGTCATGAGGTAGGCGACCAGTACACCGCAGCAGAACAAGGGTACATGAGAGTACACCCTGTAGTAAGAATGCTCAGCAAAGAAGTTTCTGTCCCTGGAATAAAAGGCAATGTTGAATTTTAATTAAAGGAGTGCTGAATTGTCTTCAATTGATCCAGGTATTAACAATGGCGCAATTAGTTCAATATACAGGGAGGTATAAATGTTTCAATAAAGCACTCTGTTCGTAATTGGAGATCTTTTTATACACATTCATAAACGATGGTCAGAATTGATCGCACGATAATCATAGCACGAGATTTCTTGTCATAAGCCAACCTGAAAAAGCGTGTCCGTTTTTCGATTGGACATACCAGAGATTCGAAAGTTTTGTGACGTCACTTCCGGTCATTCTAAATGTCATCGCAAAAAAGAACCCCTATTTTTTTGGCGTCCTGGGGTTACGAGAGAGTAAATCGAGACACTGATACGGAACTAAATTACCAGATGGATTTGTAAATCCGAATGTCCGTTAGCCCTCCAAGTGATTTCGATGAGTTATCTCGTCCATCAAGATCTGATCAATTTTGCTACTGACGATATATCTTGTCCATCGAGATCTGATCGACTTTGCTGATGACTAGATATTTTTTCCATCAATATCTGATCAGTGACGAGATATCTCGTTGAGATAAAATTGCCCTATTAATCCAAGTAGGTAAAACAAATGGTCCTTTCACCAGAACTGGTTATAGTTCGAAATAAGTTTTTGTATGAGACTGATCACTATATGGCAGTTCTCGACGCGAAGATAAACCACCAGGTGGGTTAAACTATCAGTTCTAAGAGCCCCTTTTTTATTCTGTTTGTTCTCTTTTTCTTTTTTTTACTATTAAGTGTATAGTGACTCACTCCTGATTGAGGAGCGGCGCTGCAAGCAGCTCATGTGTATGACGTCACACGATACTATATAATGCTGAGCGGAAACTTACTCTGTTATGTTTGAATAAATTCTGTGTTGGTTTATTTCCAAGCATTTACTTTCATCAACACTCACAACACTGGATAATATGACCGAGGCTATAGTGAGTGAGTAGGCTTGGGGTACTTGCGTGCCTCATAACCCGGAATCTTACATAGTCGGGCCCGGAGATTATAGTAGTATTGATGGGCTACTCCTCGGGTCAAGTTAGCTACAGGTGTCTCCTCGTGGCGGTTGCTGGCAACTGGTTGGGGTCGCTTGACCAAGGATCCCACCAGGCTAAATCCTGTCAGCATGCGAAATTCACTTCGGCTGCCCTGGGGATGGCCAGGTGTAGACGTAGTGACCATTACACACACACACATTAAGTGTTTCGTGTCAGTATCTTGTTCGTATGCAACGGCCATTGAAAGTATAAAAAACACATGGCTGAAATTCAATTGATAACAATGAATATTAAAGGTCGCTTTGGATATTCTGACAGAACTCCTTAAAACCTGATTAGGCTACACTCGTTACATAATCTTCTGGGACGCAAGAACCTTCACAAATAATATGAATTCCAAATGATTTAAATGTCCACATGTTGGCACGGTGTGGAAATTTGGAGAGTGGGGGTACCAGCTTAGCTGTGACCCCGTCATCTGACCGTGGCACGAAATGACGAGGTGTCGTCCTCGGATCTTTCCCTTCGGGATTCGCCAATAGCCCGTTGTCTTGCTCCAGAGCGACGTTAATTAAAATACCTGCCTTCCTACCAAATGATTTATCGCACTTATTGAAGTACTGAATACTAGAATGTATCTTACCTTGAGTGAATAAATGCCAGCATTTCGTTGGGAGGTAGGTCGTAATAGACGTTGGTTAAAGCCACTGAGGCCAGGCTAGCGACCGCAAGGAAAGAGGTCAGCATCAGCCCAATTTTAGGACGTCTGTGAAAGAGAAAAGTAGAATGTAAACACGTCATTGAAAAGTTTAAGCAAGCATGAATTGGAACACTATCTATACCCTCCAAATGGCTTCGGTGGGACGTCAACAAAGGACAACTAACTATATAGCTCATGCAATGCAATAATGGCACTACTTAAAAAATTTTATGTTTAGAGTAAGTACATGTTTCATGGTAGGAAACTATGCTTTTTGCTGCAACAAACTAGTAAATTTGTTACTTCAACATTAGACAGCTGGATGACAAAAGTGCTTTACATCATATTATTCATAGTGAGTAACATTATGAGACAGTAATGGAAACTTTCCCGTTTTATCTCACAGTGTGACTTTTTTAGTTGTGCAAATGTTGCAGTCCATGATCAAGTTGAACAACGATAGTTAACCCTCTCCATGTGGCTTAGAAGAGATTCGTGTCCATCAAGATCGAACCAATTTTGCTAATGAGGAGATATTCGTCACCAAGATATTGCAGAATTTGTGATGACTAAAGCAAGATCTGGTCAGTTTACTTCTAATGACGAGATATCTCGTCCATCAAGATCTGGCCTGTGTTAGTAATGATGAGATATCTCGTTGAGGCAGAACTGCCCATAACTCCAAGGGAATGAAAATTCAAGTAGGAGAAACAAATTGTCCATTTCCCTGAACTTCTGACAATTTCGAACAGATTTTTCCATCAGGGATTGGCCACTGTAGGGCAAAGTTTTGACGTGAAAGTAAGCCACAAGGAAGGTGAGATTTCTACAAGACGTTCTAAAACGAACCCCTATTACAGCCGGTATTCTAACATTGTCTCATACTGAATTTCTCATTTCTGGATTGTCTAATTAGTAATAACGAAAAACCCTCGTAATTAGAAAAACATTTAGAATATTGATCTTGATATTGTTTGAAAGCTGATGTGTTGGAAAATATTTTGAAGCAATAAAAAACATCAATAGTGTGGTCCTTACCAACACCTACACCTTAAAGTTAATATTCATAATAAATAGTAAAGGTATTTACATTTTGAGAGGTATGAGAATGAAGACAGCCAGTATGTGCAGCTGAGCGTCCACTGCGAACACCCACGTGTGATCCAGGCACTAAAAGAAACGGAGACCAGGTGAGAGAGAGTTCTCTCGTAATTTGCTTTAGGTTCAGTTTCTGATCGTAGATTCAAGAACTCACCACTGTATCTGAATTCATGTAGTTGTTGATGTAGAGCAAGTTATACCACCAATTGTTCTTGCAGTTGTTGTATATGGGATCCATGTGGGAGTTCCAGGAAGGGCCGGAACCCCAGGTTGGAGTCACGATCATCAGGGCCAGGATAAGAGCATAACCAGGAGTAAATCTGCAACAAATTGTTGGGTTAATAACTTATAATAGACGTGATCCATCTGGGACGTCTAAGAAGGGCCGGAATCACAGGCCAGGGTCATGATCATCAGGGCCGGAATCACAGGCCAGGGTCATGATCATCAGGGCCAGGAGAAAGCCATAACCCTGAGTGAATCTGCATTAAACCGTTAGGTTAAGAACTTACTGAATTATTTCATTTTCTGACACACAATCTCGTGTATTTAAAACTTCATCAAGGCAAGAAAGGCATTTTTTGTAGTCGGTCTGATTCAAGTAGGCCTTAGTTACAATGGGCCTATTCTGGCTTTAGCAGAGAAAGTGGCAATTCTTCTAGGGATTTGTTTTTGAAATAATGGAGGTCATTAGGCTCTATCAATACTGAGAAATGGTAGAAAAAATCATGACTCTAAACAGAAATAACAGAAAAAAATGTCAGACTCAATTTTCAAATGTTAAAGTTGTACAATTTCTAAAATGCATAAAATCGCAAATGAAATATGAAGGGTTGGGGATAAATTATTAATAGTCGTTCTGACGGATTGATAGATTTTTAAATACTTTCTACTGATAAATTTTTCTGAAAAATTATTTCATTGCGAGTATTATAGAGAGCACACGAATATTTCTCATTGAGTAGGGGCTGAAAAATTTATTTTATTATGTAACAAATAAAAAAAATTTAACTTGGAGTTGGTTCTGCATTTCACAGAGGACATATTGTATCTGGATCTCAAAAGAGGACAAGACAGTCGATGTTCACAAAAACCCAGATCTTTAAAAGAAATATTCCTCAGAACTTAAATATATTAATGTTTCTCTATTCTGGCTCCATTTCCTTGCAGGAATACATTACGTTAAATCTCGTGAAGACATGCCTCTCTCCTTACTCTACGTATCTGGTTGTCCTTAGTTGTAGCGAGCGTGCTCTTGTTAATCGTATCAGAAACTCAAAATAAAATGTTAAAACCAATAATCCACTTACCACTGCTTTACTACCACTTACCCATTCAATCGTTAAATAAAGAATGGCTGATCAGCTTACCTCAAGTACCGCTTCAGCAGAAATTTCCACACGCTCAAACTCTGTTCCGGAGATTGTAGCCATTGGTAAGTTGTAATCAATCCACTGTTGAATAAATACGTAGAAAAGGATGTTAGCTTGAAAAGCAGTTAAGGGGACAGTGGATTTGCAAAACAAACTTTTGAAATTAGTATCCGATAGGTATAAAATTTTCAGACTATTTGTTTTCTACTGAAAAGCCTATACAGGGTGTTTCGAAAGTATCTGGCCAATTTATAAAGGATGGTGGAGGGCCCCAAAATAAACATTTATAGGGAGGGTAGAAATTTATTTGGAACGGACAAACATTCATGCCTTACCCCGAATTTGAATCAGGAATCTTTGTATCCAGAATCAGTATTATGACCACTGTATAACTTTACAGCAGGTCGTCTGTTTCCGTTATCAGCGCTATATATCAAATGTGATATTTGCGAGCTCTAAATTCGTGTAGCGATGCATGCCGTTGAAAATCCATTCCGACAACGATCCATTTGTTGATGTCCGATCATCCGTTTGATCGATTAAAGTGCAGATAGATGTTTATACTATAGAAGGATAATTTTATTGAATTTTAGGCCTTCGATTGTAACTTCGAATGAATCACTTACGCAGTCCAAAGTTACACTGGCCAAAAACTCGCCCATCACCGTAGAATTTAGACATATTTCGGACTCCATCCCCACGCTGAGCGCACCTGCGCATTCGTTCCGAAAGACATATCAGGTATGGACATCCTTTGTCTACACGCTATACTTATCTCCTGGGTATTTCTTAACTGTTGTAAAGCTTTTTTTGTTTCGCTCGACTTTTTATGCATGCTCCCCTGTGCCGATTTAAAAGACTTATTAACCACAAAACATGATCTTTTCAGCTTGGTCTAGGTTTCACCTTGACCAAGGGGATTAGTAACAACAAACAACATATAGCTTGTTTCTTTGGATTTTTCACACAATTAAATTTTAAGGCTATCCCTGTAATAAACATTTTGCTATAATAAGATGACTTTCCGCTTCGAATGTTGATTCAATCGAAAGAGATCATTAAAGTCGTCAATGATCATTAATAATGTACAATGTTTCCAAATGAAACCTTGTAAACGTATTCTGAATTCCTTTGATAACATTGAGTGTTTTAAGACACAATTTGTTGGTAAAATATTTCCTCGGAATCGATTTTTTTGTGAGGAACACTTACCTTACGAAAAAGAGAACTTGTAAGGGCAACACTCTGTTGAGTACAATCTCATAGAACATCTCCTGCACAATCTCGATGGCCTTGACGAAGTTGGCTGAAAGGACAAAAATGAGTTTCGTGTTAGGACTCATGAAAAGATTACACCAGTGGAGAGTAAACTCTTTATTATTGCCTACCAGTTACAACTGTTACGAATCTAAATGGCAATCTTGAAGGAGTTTCAATTAAATTATTACTCAAATGAAAAAGTGAGCACGCGTGAAGAATCGACAGAGTGCTATTTACAGAGTGCTATTCTTTTCTCACTTTGGTGATGCGAACCAAAATTTTTGCGATTAATACTGAAATTTTAACTGCCCCAGATATTAGCTTAGAGAGGCCTGTTCACAGAGCATGAGTCCCTTTTGCTCATTTGCATTGATTGGGTATCTCCATCGAGCCTTTCTGCCCCCCTCAAAGTAATAGACAGAAACCACCTGTTTAGATGTGGGACAACTCTCCAGACTTTCTGAAGTGCCTAAGTATTGGGATGCCAGAGCACTTTTGGGGCAATGACTTCCGTCTTTTCTTCATTATTTCTCTATGAGTGTTATATTAATTTCTTCCTAACTTTTACTGTCATTGTTCGATGTTTGTCTTTGAGGTATATTAAACTTAAAATTTCTCTTGTATTATGATTATGCCCTAGCCATTGGAAATGAAAAATCTTTCTTAGAAAGATAGAATGACTGATTGACTGACAGGTTGACTGATTAGAAGTAGAAAAATGTTCTTGTAGGAAATTTCGTAGTAAATGGTATATAGAGTAAAGGTAAATTTTTGTTTATTCATCATTCCTTAAAAAGTAAATCACGTTCAAAATATGTTATTTGATTACCTCCTACACGTTAATTGCCTTTTTTTCTAAATGAAAGTATGTTTTACGACAGAGTGCATCGACGAATCATCTTGAAGAAACCAGAAAACGAATCTCATATATGCAGAAGTTGGATTGGCTGCTGCCAATCCAACTTCGGCATATATGAGATTCGAACTAGTAATCAAGTGCTTCAGTTTTTTAAGGGCGACACCTTAAGCCGATTGGCTACTACTGGCGGGGCCTTAATCACTCAATGTACACTTTAGTATCAACGCTTATGGCTCGAGGAAAGATCTCTTACAAATATGAAACTAACTTCTGTTTTTTTCTCATGACAATGGTTGCCTGGATGAGATACCTCGTCATTAGAAGAAAACTGACCAGGTATTGATTACTAGATCCTGATCTCGTTATCATAAAAAAATTGGCAATATCTTGATGACGAAGTATTTCGTCAAAACCACTTGGAGGAAACGAACGCATCGGCTGCTAAAATACACTTATCCACCATTTGGGGGATGCGATTTTGTCAGTTCTTTAGTTGTCCACCCATATCTTCCACATATCCTCATGTACAATCGAATCACGTAATAATGCATTCACGTTTTTGATAGCAGATCACGTGATTTATTACCCCCTGAAGGGTTGCCGTATTAAAACATTCCACAGCGATCCTTATATATAATTACAAGCTTTCCTTCCTAAAAGAATTATTTAAATCCACCATTTTCGCTTGGAAATTCACAGTTCATTGAATATCAAAGAAGGGAAAAATCATAATTTATAAAATTATTCGGTCGTCCTTGAGTCCATGATTAATAACATTCTTTTTCGTTTGGTGGTAGTAATAATCGCAGCAATTTCGAAGCAGTCGCACTTGAGGAGAAAAGTGACGTAAAACGTCACAAGCCTTTGGAACAATGCAAAATTGAATGTCTTCAGGAAATGCGTCTCAAAGTATACAATACTATAGTCATTCCTCTGATTTCATCAAAAATATTAACATAAATATCAGGTTACAATACTTTTCCTCTGTGTTAAATATTTGAACGCGTATAATTTTTTAGTTAACTACCGAATTATACGTAGTTATATCACATAATCTACATAAATTGCTTATTTTTTAACCTTGATTAACTATTTTTTGATTCTGGGATGAGTGTTTCACTGCCTTAGTACATAGTGAGCACAATAGTTATATTTATTCATCAATATTATATGATTATGTTGGTAGAATTAGGCACTGGAGCAACACAATTGGCTATTAGCGATTAGAATGTGTAGTTTACAATAAACCTTTGATATTTCCTTCGACGAGATTTAATGCATTTTGTATTTTTATAAACTTAACGCTTGAAAACTGAGTTTTTGATTTTTCTCTTGTTATGTTTCGATCGCGAGATTTTTTCCTTTTATGTTGGTATCCTTCTATGCAATTTTCGTTTTTGAGCTTATATGATGTAGTCATGTTGTATAATTGTACTTTTTCTTCTGTTGCATGTTCTGTACTTGTGTTCCCTTTTCGCTGTCACGGAACTGGAGTAATCTGACAGGATTAATAAATAAATAAGGTAGGTAGTTAATTTATATATCGTACAGATGTAACACAACGGATTGTTGGAGCTGGTCTAGGATCATTCCCGATTGGAAAGGTCCAAGGACAACGCCTCGTAATTTTGAACCACGTTCAGATGACGAGTACAACACCTGAGCTGGCACTGCACTCTTCAAACTTCCATACACGCCACCGTGAGGACATTTGAGGCCACGAGAGTGCACCAGCTCCCTTGTACACAACGGTCTTTGACTGGACCGAGTTTCAAACTCGCAACCCTCCGGTTGCTAATCCATTGCTCTTCCAACTGGGCTACTGCGGCCTTATTCAACAAGGGAATAAAATATACTAATTTGAATATTCATTTTACATTTTTAAGACTATACGAATTTGATCAAGGCTTGATTTAATGTTAAATATATTAATATGAGATGAGACGGACCCATAGTAGGTGTAGAACTGGGTTAATCTAAAGCAGGGATCGCCAAACTTTTTTGACCGTCGACCCATTCAAGAATGTCTTGACTCTCTATTTTGCTATTACGTAATTATAATAGGATAAACAAGAAAGATGCTTATGAGTTTCTAGATTGTTTATTTTATAGTTAGTGTTTATTGTATGTATAATCTAGTATATATTATTATATTGGGTTTATAACGTCAAAGGGATACGTTTTTATTTTTGACGTCCTTCTTAACATTACATATTTGATAGGAGGAATAAATAATATATAAAATATTAAATTTAATTTGGATAACAATATATCAATAATACAATACTTATATATATGAAAAAACGACTTAACTTAGTATACAATTTACTAACGTTGTCAATGTGAAGGGTGTGCTTTGTTGGCTTGACAAGATTAGCAATGTTGGGTACCACAAATTAGTACGTTTCAGCCTTAAATCGCCAAGGACTTCTATATCCAGCTTATTTTTCTGTTTTGTTAAAATGGAATTAACATGGCTGAAACCAGCTCTACGAGCTTGGAAATGCAAGCAAAAAGGAGAGTACCACTTCAGAAAGTTTTGGATATTTTTCTACAACATTTATATTCGTCCAAAAGTAAATTAACGTCCTATTTTTAAAAGCGACTTAGCTTCAAGATCAACTGACAACTCAATAAGTTCATCTTATAAGTTACATTCGATGTTTTAAATACCTGATTCGATTTTTCTATCGACCCCTAACATTGTTATAGTGACCCCCTAGGGGTCGATTTCGACCACTGATCTAAAGTGGCAACTTTTAATACCGTTCGTTTTTTCAAAGAATTGGAAAACTTGTCTTCCGAAGCCCTCAGAGGCACATCTCCTTTAGGCGTGTATGGGCTCATGTACCCGAGGTACTCTAGCGATCATTTCTTTTCCAATGTCTTGAGTAAACTCGGGAGTAGTATTCTCTGGATAACTAAGCGATCTTTTTCTGCTTTCATCCCACTACTGCATTCCTCAATCCCTCTTTTTTCCCTTTCACTACATTTTTTACTTTCCGTTGTGTTTGGCGCAGTTTGGCCAAATATGCCCTTGGGCCATGAAACCTCAAAGCAATCAACCAACCTTTATCTGAGTTTTCCCATTCTGTTTGCCCTTCTTTGCAATTCGCTCATTGAAGGTTTTAATACGTGGCTCTTTGGCCATTTGAGGGGTGTTCCTGAGAGCGCCCAAACATTAAATATTCCCAAACTTTAAACACACTGGAGCAACCCAACCGTCTATTGGCGACTGTCCGGGATCAATCCCTGATTAATTAATCCCTGGTAAAATTCGAGGAAAGCACTAATTTTGAATCAAGATTGTCCTAAGTTTAGGGAAGAAATGATTATTCAATTGACGTGTAGATTAGCGCAAGGTTAATGGTTTTAAAGTGTACATACGAACAACAGGTGCAGTAGGGTATACTCACATGTGACGTCATAGTTGACGTACATGAATGTGTTGGAGATGGCCACCCAATAGAAAACGAAGAAAACAAGGCCATACACGAATCCCAATTGTTCTTGCGGACAGGTGTAGTCGGCCAGCTTTCTTGCATTCGAAGGGAATGAGAAGGCCTTGAACACATGGAAAATAGTAGCTGCAACAGATATATGTACAAACATTATAAAAATATACGATAATTCATTGTCATATCCAAGTATTGCACATTGCAATTTATATACTTCTTCACTGCATTACCATGCATGATTTTACAGCCATATATGTCCTCATCTTATGGAAATGAGACTAGTACTTCCTAGAAAAGGATTCGTATTCTCGAAGCATCTTTTTCAGGAAGTCAAATTTAAGATAGTATTCAAAGGAATTTTTATCAATATTCCAGATAATATTGAAAAGGAACTTTTATTATTTTTAAATATTCCCAAAGTTTAGGGGTAGGTAATCAACGTCGCACTGGAGAAACACATTGGGCTATTGGCGGCGGTCCGGAATCAATACCCGAATGAAAAGATTCGAGGACAACACCGCGTAATTTTGAACCAAAGTTTGTCCAAAGTTTAGGGGAGAAATAAGTATTCGATTGACAAGTAGATTAGTGCAGTTCGGTTTTGAATTTAATTAAATATAAGAGTTTGGATTTTAATACCGATGGAAAGACGAATTAATATCTTTCCCACGAAAAATTTTTTTCAGACGTATGTATTAAACTATATATTTTTTTATAATAGTTACATTTCTGATTTAAAATTACTATTTAACTTTAATTAATGCATCTCATCAGTCTAAGCAAAAAAAATAATCTCAAAAGTAAAATTTTGTACTAATTTTTATGGGGCATTAATACATGAAATCTTTAAAACTTTAAGCTGTGCATTTACTGTCAAGTTCAGTATTGAAACTTTAATCTGAAATAAATTAAAAAAGCTTCATTGCATTGATACTTTAATTGTTGAGAGGTAAGATTTTCATAGATATAATAAATATCTATCGGACTTATATAAATTAAATAAGAAGCTTGACGCGAAGTTTGAAAAATAGGATGTGCTCACAGAGTAGGACTTAATTTACATATGAGTGTGACTTAATTTACATGTGAGTATGCCTTAATTTACATGCGAGTATGAGTTAATTTGCATATGAGTAAGAATAGGGTATACTCACATGTGAGTGAGAATAGGGTATACTCACATGTGAGTAAGAATAGGGCATACTCAGATGTGATTATGACTCAACTCAAATGTGAGTAAGAATAGGATATAATAAAATAGGGCATACTCCCATGTGAGTATGGCTCAACTTACATACTCATATGGCATAACTCAATATTGTATTTTCAAATTGAAGTACAATTCAAGGTTGAAGTACATCTAATAATTTGACCAGGGATTGTAAGCTGTGCATAAAAAAGGATTGCAATAAATTTCAAAACAGCAGTCTTACACTTGAGACTTTTCTGTTCCATGTCTTCGGTGCAGAACCATGAATCAACGAACGTACCAAGAACAACGGCAACCAGAAGAGTTCCAAGAACACACCTACAAGAAAACACAAACTTTTTCACCATTCATGTAAATCAAACTTTGTAACATATGTAGGACAGATTGTTTATTCATCTAGGATATATCCAATTTGGAATTGGATGATCCTAACGCTCTTGAATATGTGTGCCAGTGCATATATAAAGCAATGGACTTTTGTGGATGCATCTACAGCTGTTTCCGACATCAAAAGTTATCACGATTTAAGAGATTTTCAACGCGGTTTAATAAATGGAGCTTGTGAGATCGGTCACAACATTTTGAAAGTAGGGAAGTTTGGATTTTCACGTACTACCATTTCTAAGGATGCAACCGTGACTACAATAATTGTAGTAAAACCTGTAACTTACTACAACAGTGTGGCCATACAGGCTCTGGATGAGCGTGACTAGCTTCGGCTGGCAAGAATCGTTTCACGCGATAGGCGTGAAAAACTGCCTCAAATAACATCGGAATTCAATGCTGGGTACTTTATAAACATCAATGTGATAACTGCAAAGTTCCCTTAAACATATGAGCTACTCGAATACCCTCAACGGCAACACAGCTATGAGCCGGGCCTGGACTCGGGAACACCACCACTAGACACTTGATGACTGGAAACGAGTAGCTTGGTCTGACGAGTCACTTTTCCAACTGTTTCAGGTAGACGGAAGGATCCATATTTGGAGAAATACCACGAAGGCATGAATCTGACATGTCAATAGGGGATGGTACAGGCAGCTGGTGATACCTCCGTAATAGTATGGGGTTTGTTTAGCTGGCATTAAATGGGACCCCTGGTATGTCTGGAAACGTTTCTGACAAGTTAACGCTATATGTGTATTCTTTCTTACAAGTTACACCAGTTCAAATCCTGCGTTCATTCTGATAGATTTGGCCTTTTCCAATAGAAAAATGGCGTCGCCACATAAAAAATTATGATTGGGGGAATACTCTAGTCAAGTCTTGCTATTCCTATTTAAGTCATCAGATCTCAACGTAATCGAAGACATCTGGATGCCAAGAAATTCACTATAGGACACTGAAATCCCACACCTCGTAATACAACCAAACTCTGCGGGGAGTATGGTGTCCAATACGTACAGAATACTTTTTCAAGCTCGTGAAGTTCATGTCTCGACAAATTTCTGAGCTCAACAGAAATACTACACCTCGGAATAAGCAGAATTGTGAACCGCTTTACAGGAGGTATGGTGTTCAATGCCTACAAAATACTTCCACAAACTCGTGCTCCAGTATGATGTTAATTGAAATACCTACCTCCACAAACTCGTGAAGTCCATGTCTCGTTGTATTTTTGCACTTCTAGGTTCCTGTGGGAGGCCAAGTATTAGACTGGTACATCAGTTTTTCTGACACTTCAGTGTGTGCATGTCGGATCCATGGTATCTCGCCACAGTTGTGTTATTTCTAGACTACTATTCCTTTCAATTTATGATACTTTATATATTTTGTAAACAGAGGGAGAGCTAAAAACTATTTGCATAGTTGCTATATTTCTAAATCAAAAATTAGTGTACCTAATATATATGTTGAGCGAAGAGAAACTGCAAAATCTATATAGGGGGTTAGTATTGACCACAGATTAATCACGCTGCGCGATTCCTCGTCACAAACTTTTCGCGTTTTTACGTTCAGTGGGTACACACTCAAAATTTTATGCATATGTAAATTCAATTTTATTAGTTATTCTGGAGACGATGATCTTGTTTTATCATCTGACAATGTTTGAATATTTTTATTCTTATCATACATTTTACATGTTTTAAATCTACCTTTAATCTTTATCTTAGATTACTAATTCTTTAATATTTTATACTTTTATTGGGTCTTATTCTGTCTTGTGGGGGGGGGGGGTATTTCAATTAACGTCACACTGGAGCAACACAACGGGCTATTGGTGACGGTCCGGGATCAACCCCAAAGGGAAAGATCCGAGGACAACACCACGTAATTTTGAACCACGGTCAGATGACGAGGCAACACCTGAGCTGGCACCCCACTCTCCAAACTTCCACACCACGCCAAATTCTGTCTTGTGTTTGGCGCAGCTTATTTTCTTTTGCACCTTGTGCTATAAAACCCCAACATCCAATCCAATCCTTGGCCACGACAGATTTCGTCGCAAACCAATTAAAAAAAGTGTCCGTTTTTTGATTGGACATGGCGTACCTACAATGATAGTTCAATCGCCAACATTCCGCTTTGCATATGTGTATGGTCTTATTTTTGTACGTGCGTCTCGATTGGCACTCACATACCGGGAACCCTAGACATGCCAGTGTGTTTGGTGTTCTAGAGTTGACATTTGAAAAGACGCCATAGGGCCGGTTGGTAGAGTCACGGATTACCAACTGGAGGGTAGCGAGTTCGAAACTCAATCCAACCAAAGACCGTCGCATGTTAAACCCGTCGTGGCCTCAAGTGCCCTTTCGGTGGCGTGGTGTGTTTCGAGAGTGGGATTCTAGCTTAGATGTTGACCTCGTCATCTGACCGTCATTCAAAATGGCGAGGCGTGCTCGAATCTTTCCCTTCGGGATTGATCCCGGACCGTCGCCAACAACCCATTATGTTTGTTGAGACGTTAATCCAACTAAATACCTAACTATCAATTGACGTCAAAAGAACTTTTGATGCGCATTTCTCCGGAATACCACGTTCAATCGAAAAACGAATACTTTTGGGGGTTGCTTTCCAACGAGGAATCGCGTGGTGTTATTGTAGGATCGATTCCGATTACCCTGTATGCTTATAGGTTTCTATCTCTACGCTCACAAACTATTACATACACTAACTTTGATTTAAAAACAGCTGTCGATACTTTAGAAATGATATGGCAACACCAGGAAATTATTGTCTCTTCACATAGTGCATCAAAAATTGCTATAAATGTAGAGGATGAAAATGGGCAATTCTGAGCTGTTGCAATCAGGACAAACCCAGACAAAAAGACACATTCTCTAATGAACCGATCACGTTCTTTGACATACGTCTTTGACAATCTTATCATCTAATCCATTTGATACTTTCCTTTACTACGTGATGTCGCATTATTTCTTCAATGTGGCATTAATCAGGCAATTCATATTCCCCACCATCAACGATCTCCTTTAAGTGCTCAATCACCATCATTTGTGTATGGATGCGACATGATCTCTAAAAGAAACCAAGGAGTACACAAGCTAAGGTCAAGGGCAACGTCAAACTTCACGACCTGCTTCCTTATTTCTTTCGCAGAAACACATTACATGCATTGCAGCAAATGATGCAATACCTAAATATCCCGATTTCCATAAACTTGCAATTATTTCTCTGTCACCTACGAATTTTTAGCGTAGAGATAAAAACCTGTAAGCATACACCTGAATATCAATTTTATAGTCTTTCATTTTGTAACGGTAATGATTCCCGTATCTTTCGTTCATGGAAATTGAAACTGGAAGTTGTAAGAAGTTGACCTTCGAGTTGTGGTAAATTACTTAGGTTTGCACGAGGGATTACGACAAAACTAGCATGTCTTCTTTTAGGCTCTGGTTGGTAGTTGAATTAACGTCGAACTGGAGCAACACGGCAAACCATTATCGACGGTCCGGGATCAACCCGGAAGGGAAAGGTTCGAGGACAACTCCCGTAGTTTTGAACCACGGTCAGATGACGAGGTCAACATCTAAGATCCACACTCCGAATTTCCATACCACATCAACGTTAGGACAGTTGGGCCACGACAGATTTAAACTGCTCCAGTCTCTCATGTACACGACGGTCTTTAGTTGGATCGAGTTTCGATTTGTAGGTTCTAGATTTATACATTGAGAACAGTTTAACCTCGGCCATTTCACAAGAGGTAGCCTTATTAACAGCTTTTGGTGTGCAAACTAGTGTTTCTGATCATGGTGAATAATCACTTTAACCAATCAATAGTTAAGGATTCAGGCTTTTTAACACAACCTCGTGACAGATCTTATCAATTGCCGGTCTGATGAACAGCGCACTCTAACACAGGTGGCGCTTGAACATACATCCCTATTGAAATACGGTTTAATTTAATGTTCCATTATATCCCTTTAAAATTTATACAGGAAGTTTTGAAATACTCTGCTTTGTAAAAGATAGATTAATGATCCTCAATTTCGTGTCTTATAACTTGTTACAGACGAATAACATAAAAAATAAGATAATGATAGAGATAAAAAAAGATAAGGATAATGGATACTTACAGCACAATGATCTGTGAGTGGGTGAAATGGAGGGGTTGAAGCACCTCACAGTGCTTCACTCCAAACTTCCAGTCTATACCCGCTTTCTCGGGAACTGCAACGACAGTACGATTAAGTCACATGTCATGTTGACATTGGGGTGTACGTAAGTGTGAAAGCATGAGTGTGATGCGTTTACTCACTTATCTGGACGAGTTTGTCGATGTCTTCAACGGTACACTTGGAAGGGGTGCAGATGCCCACTCTGATTTTCGTAACATGCAGGTTGTGCATTAGTCCTGTTAGGTAGGTAACCAGCTGTAATAAATATATGAGTGAGAATATGCAATCACCCTTCACCTGTGATGGTTACTCCTCAAATTCCTATGCAGCAACATTTCCACATTTTTGTACAAAAGACTCAACTTACCAATGGTGGTTTTCGTGTTGACATATTTAAGAAATAATAAATATGAAAAAATATATTTTGGTACATAACCGAATAGGTCTTATTTAAATGACAAGAGTGGACTTAACCTAAATCCCTAACCTACCCCCTGGTGGTTGTCTCGATGAGGCATCCCATCAAACTGACAAACGTGACCAGATCTTGATGGAAGAGATACATCATCGCTAGAGAAAATTGACCAGATCTTGATCTCGTTATCGAAAAATCGTGCTAATAAATTTTAATTCAACTCTTTCTCCTAATTTCAAAAACATATTTTGTTTGTGATAAACGGTGCTTAACGTTTTTCAAAGCTTTTTTAAGGCTTTGGATATAGTAATTGCTTTCCTCACTGTGTAATAAAGAGGCGTGAAGATTAACAAACAAAACAATTTTTACTTTCCTTGCATGTGAATTTTGTAGTCAGGCTCTCATAAACTTTGAATTATATTTAAGTTTCCAAAAAGAAGTTTAAACTTAAATCGGAACTCAAAATTGAATTGGAATTGCTTTAATCAGTTGTGAAGTTTAAATGGCTTTGATCTTTGATACATTTAGTTGATAGAGTTTTTGAGCAGACAGAAATAAAGTTTAGCATCGTAAATTCAAATTACTCACATTTCTGAAAAGGGAGTGTAATTTTTTCGGTTGTTTATAGCACTGTCGGAATTTGTGTTTCGAACTGATATTCAAAATTACACCTAGATGGCAGCACCAGAAAATGCTTAAACACCACTCTCGAGTGAATATGCAATTAATTGAAAGGAAGGCGGTGAGAACCTCTCCACACGCCTGTATCAATTACCCTATTTTTATCTTTTTTCCTCAACTATCATCCCCCTTTTTTCAGTGATTATTGGCACTCTAACTTTCTCTTTCACAATTTTTTACATTTATTAAATTGTTTATTAATTATGATATGAAGGTTCGCAGTCAACTGCTAGGTACTCCGTAATTGATACCGTCCGTTCCGTTTTTGTTTTTTATAGCAATGTGGACAATTTGTGGTTTGAATTGTTGTTCAATACTTCATCTGATGGCAGCAACAGAAAATGTTTAGACACCAATCTCAAATCTATATAAATAAACATGCAGTGTTTATACATTGATTATTTTCGACCCATTTCAAGTTTTCTATCCGTTTTGGGTCCTTCTAATGCAAAATCCGTCTCATGCGCGTTTAGTGCGTCTGTCTGTCTGTATGTGTGCCCATACTACGTCCAAACGTCCTACGTCCCATTAGATGTCTGATTTTGTGTCTGTGTGTTTGTACAAGTATCACATCACATTTATTCAACATATTATAATGCAATGTTTTAAATCTGAAAATCCATATTTTAGTTTAAAGAATACATTATTTTAAATTCTTAGTTTAGATATTTAGGCACGTTGCATGCTAAAAAATCTGAATATACTTGAATCAACCATAATTTGGTAGTTTGGGAGTAGCTGGAAGTTTTTTGAGCATTGTAATTGGATTATTTTACAAGTACTGCTGAAAAATCAATTATTTTTCCAAAACTATTTTTATGGAATTTAAATTCTAATACTTTTGTATTTTGAGCTTTATTTATTTTCTTTGCGATATATAAACTAATTCCGAATATTTGGGACAGACGATATATTGCAACGAAACGAAAACTCGTGTTCCTTTGCCACGTGCAGTGATATTCTCTATTTTTTCGCTCGGAATCAATTTCGTATTTTTAAATTTGTCTAATTTTTAATTGTCAGTTGTGGCAACTGTGAGAGATCAAGAGATAAAAATGAAACACAAATTCATATCATTCGAACAACTGTTTGCCTGCCTACTTTATTTTGCTTTATTTCGCTGTTTTGTGTGGTTTTCTGTTTCAAAAATTTGTTAGTTTAATAAATTGTACTTCCTTTTCATTTCATGCACGCAACATCTCTACAAAATATTTAATTCAAAACGGCATATAAGAGAATAAAGTAAATTTTAAGTGGAATTTTGCCATAATTGAAAGTTTAACGTTAAGAAATCCAAACTATGAGTTCTGAAACATTACAAATTCTTCGTCATAGCGACAGATCAAGGTGACTTATTTTGCAAATTGAAACTACATTTATGCAACTTATATAAGGAAAGTCTACTTAAAATAATGATTTTCTTTACTTTAACTAACGATGCATAAAACGATGATTTACCATTTAAAGAAATGGTAATAGGTTAACTTTGCTTTGTCTGTACTGAAGACAATCAATTTAGAAACAAGCTCTTTTATTATTGAGCGTGCCACAAATGTAATTTTCAAGGAAAACGCATTCGCTCACAAACTTAGTGATAAGCATCTTATCAAATTAATTTGTCATCTTTCCCTTAATTATGGCAAAATTCGCAAGCCAAGTGTGCCACAAGTCAAAAATATTGGTAGGTAAACTATGAGTGCTAGAATATTCGCCGTAGATTCGTCATTTTTACGAATTGAGTTGAGCAGTTTTACAGGGAAATAACTTAAGGGAATTCCTAATCATCCCTCAAAATCGTCTTTTGTAATAGTTACTTTAGTGTCTGTCACCTTTCGTCAGTTTGTTCTTTTAGCAGGGGTGCGATATATGTGAAATGTATTGCATGGATGGATATGCATGTATAGTATTTGTATGCAAAGTAGGTTGTAGAAATTATAAAAATGTTGAGGTGTTAAAAATGTTTTTACTTACATTTAAATGATTTATCATTTTCTACGAAAGTGATTATTGTGGTCACTTTCAAACTATAGTTAAAGAATTCAACCCAAGTGAGGTCGGATAATTTTGCTAGTTAGTTATTTTATTGGTTTCCAACTTTTCAGTCCACAAACTTCGAAAATTAAGGAATTTTCACGGACCCCTTGAGATTATAAATTTAATAAAATGGGGAAAGTTCTGGCCTGTATAATACCACAGTAATCCCTTTTTACACCATAATAAGTGAGTGATATATTTAGATGTATAATAAATAGATAATAAGACGTCAAAACTCAAAATAAATTAAGGATTATTGATGGCAATTTGAAGCTCTGCAACCCAATGAACCGACACCTCTGAAACAAAACAAACAGTAAATATTATTCAAATTCTTATTTGTTAATTGAAATGTATTAATCAAAAAGCTCTTCACTTGTCAAATTATAATATTAATGACTTCAAAATACGTACTGTAATCTTAATGTGAACAAGGAAGCTGTTTTTTTTTAACTTTTAGCTCAACAATGATTGGTTGTATTGCAGCTAAGGTGCGTTATCACCACTGGTAAATACTCCCTTAGTTGTAAGTGCATTTGTTAATTTTTGACATGAATATGTCTTTAAGATCGAAACAGTATTGGTAGGCATGCATGAAAAGTCGAGCGTTATAAAAAAGTGTTATAAATCTAAAATAAAGTCTTGCTTTTAGAACTGGAAGAAACATCCAGAATATAAATATAGCGTCGTGTAGACAAAGTATGTTGGTACTTGACATGACGCTTGGATGGACTATTCAGGTCCACCAAGCGTGGGTAGAGGGTCCGCAATATGTTGAAATTATACTGTACTGAACGAGCTTTTAGCCAGTGTTACTTTGGATTTCATAGAGTGAAGACTGGTCAAGTGAGAACTGAGCAATAGTGTGGTGTCATTCTAAGGTACGAAACTACGCTATAATTAAAAGCCATTAATCAATAAAATTATCCAATATTAATACAAACACCCAATACAATTATCCAAATATAATATCAAACAGCATTCTAATCGTTCAAACTGTAAATTAATTATTCACACAATAAACAATCGCCAAACTTCCTATTCCTGATTCATTCCACAATCCAACATCAGGCTATTCACGTCAAAACTACGGTTTGTATCCTCGACAGAACTTGGCAATTTTTATAACAAATAATAGATATTTTTAATAGAAATTGCTTTGAACATGACAACATTTTTAAAACATGAAAGAAATATGAGAAAGTAATGAAATCTCGCACTTTACTTGTAAGTTCTTATTTTGACTAGTGAAATATTTTATGCTTTCCGCAGACCCCTTGAAACCTTTTCACGAAACCTTGGAGGTCTGGGGACCACATTTTTGGGAACCACTAAGTTATGTTATTGAAAAGGAAGACATTCTCCCTGTCCTTATCGATTGCATCGGTGTTTCCATCGGCCAGCTTGTCTTGGATCAAGTGAAAGTTACCTTTCTTTTAGAGCGATATGGTCTTATGAACCTGGTTTAGACTTATCCTCAGCCTTGGGGATAAGAAACAACAACAGCAGGAAGGCATTCTGGACCTCGAAATGTTGAGAGGTTCCTACTGAAGAGGGGTCAGGAAACTATGACATGTTTTCATAACAAATGCACAGACTACTTTCTGTGATTAAAAATCTTTTCATTGTGCTTGTAACAAAATTGATAGGTTATGTCGAGGACACAAACCGTAGTTTTGGTTTCAGATACTGATGTTGGATTGTCGAATGAATGAAGCAGGCATAGGAAGTTTGAACGATTGTTTATTGTGAATATTCAACTATTAATTTACAGTTTGAACGATTGTTTATTGTGAATATTCAACTATTAATTTACAGTTTGAACGATTGTTTATTGTGAATATTCAACTATTAATTTACAGTTTGAACGATTGTTTATTGTGAATATTCAACTATTAATTTACAGTTTGAACGATTATTTATTGTGAATATTCAACTATTAATTTACAGTTTGAACGATTGTTTATTGTGAATATTCAATTATTAATTTACAGTTTGAACGATTGTTTATTGTGAATATTCAACTATTAATTTACAGTTTCAACGATTAAAGTTCAATTTGAAATTAGTTGTAGCGTAGTTCGGTAGCTTTCGAATGACACCAATTACGCAGTCCTCACGCCACGCAATCCAAAGTTACACTGGCCCAAATCTCACCCAGCACAGTAGAATTTCGACATATTGCGGACCCCTCCCGCGCTCAGTGCGCCTTGGCACTTGGTCGGAAGGTCAGGTCTGGACATCTTTTGGTCTACACGACGCTAAATTTATCTTCAGTGTGCTTCTTCCAGTTCTTAAATGATAAGACAAAACAGTTGTAACGCTTATTTGTAAAACTCGACTTTCCATGTATGCCCCCAAAACTGTTTTAATGACATTAATTTAATGTCAAAAAGGAGAGTAAAGGAAATTAATAAAATATTTACATTGAACATTAAGTATCGAGTGCTTGGAATAAATATTTGCATTAAACCTTGCCCATCACTTTGATACAGGGGACGGAGTCCGTCTGTGGGAGTGGATACTCAATTACTCATCTTTATACATAAAATGATGCCTCAAAGATGTGTTGAGTGTTTGAGAATTACTGCAGATGACTTTGGTAAGCGAGCATTATGTTTGAGGTGTCACACATCAAGGTATCAACAACAGCCACCAAGCAAATTCGTTCTTCGAAAAATGTAGTGTTAATATTATATATTTACTACAGTTTAGTGACACTATTTGAAGAAATTAATTCTTGGACAAATGGGATCTTAGTTGCTTTACGGACTAAAGTGCGAAATTTGAGGAATATGGTTTTCAGATGATGCATTTTAGTAAAGTGAACTCGACGTGGGGAAATGATACAAAAGGTACTTCCAGAGTTACCAAACCAACGTGTTAAAAAACGATAACAAAACAAAAGTGAACAGTAAAACGAGTCGAACTACAATGGCGACACTGCTCTGAGCGCCATGGTATTTCAGTTAACGTCACACTGGATGACGAGGTCACACCTGAGCTGGCACCCCACTCTCCAAACTGTCACACAACGCCAACGTAAGGACGTATTTCAAGCAACGGCGGAGTTAACATGCGCCAGCCCCCTTTGTGCACGGCGGTCTTTGGTTGGATTCGAGTTCGCAAGGTTACTAATCCGCTGCTCTTCCAACCGGGCTACCCCGGCCACTGAGTGCCATGAGACAGAAGAGTACTTGTAAAAAAGAAAGGAGAAAGAAAGTAAAAGAAGAAAGGTGGTTCTTTCTAAACTGTACGACCACCTCGAACACTCCACCTCTAGCAAGACGTCCACCCTGAAAAGGACCGATGTCACAAGAAAAACCGTGAGTTTAAATGTTGTTCTATAATAGTGTTGCCGGCGACTCACTTTTTTAACTAAGACATTCCTGGGGCGGCTTGTAAAGACAGGGAAGCACTAGCGTCATTCACTAGTGTGTTCGACAACGTAAAAATAAGTAAGGCAAGCCTTATCTATTTTTGCATTGAACAAGTGAGTTTGGCAGCATTGCTCTAGAATAACATTTTTAAACTCGCGTTTCTTCTTATGGCTCACTTCTATCCTGATGACAGTGGACGTTTTTGCTCCACCGAAATGACCATTGACGATCTCTTCTAAGTTTATAATTGATATTAGTCGGTGCATTGAAGGTTTTTCAATTTTTCCTATATTCATCTGAGGATGGTTTGGGGTTTTGGGGCGCAAGGGCCATATTTGGCCAAGCTACGCCAAACACAAGACAGACGATGTCAAGTAATTGCAAAAATTAAGGTAGAAGAGAAGAAAGTGGAGAAAGATCGAATGGGCATCCTGGGGTCGCGACGCCATGTTTGCCAGAGGCAATAAACCTCATGGAAAAATAATAGATCACTCGGGTACCTGGGATCGCGATGCCATGTTTACCAGAGGCAATAAACCTCATGGAAAAATAATAGATCACTCGGGTACCTGGGGTCGCGACGCCATGTTTGCCAGATCCAATAAACCTCATGGAAAAATAATAGATCACTCGGGTACCTGGGATCGCGATGCCATGTTTACCAGAGGCAATAAACCTCATGGAAAAATAATAGATTACTCGGATACTTGGGATCGCGATGCCATGTTTACCAGAGGCAATAAACCTCATGGAAAAATAATAGATCACTCGGGTACCTGGGATCGCGATGCCATGTTTACCAGAGGCAATAAACCTCATGGAAAAATAATAGATCACTCGGGTACCTGGGGTCGCGACGCCATGTTTGCCAGATCCAATAAACCTCATGGAAAAATAATAGATCACTCGGGTACCTGGGATCGCGATGCCATGTTTACCAGAGGCAATAAACCTCATGGAAAAATAATAGATCACTCGGGTACCTGGGGTCGCGACGCCATGTTTGCCAGATCCAATAAACCTCATGGAAAAATAATAGATCACTCGGGTACCTGGGATCGCGATGCCATGTTTACCAGAGGCAATAAACCTCATGGAAAAATAATAGATTACTCGGATACTTGGGATCGCGATGCCATGTTTACCAGAGGCAATAAACCTCATGGAAAAATAATAGATCACTCGGGTACCTGGGATCGCGATGCCATGTTTACCAGAGGCAATAAACCTCATGGAAAAATAATAGATCACTCGGGTACCTGGGGTCGCGACGCCATGTTTGCCAGATCCAATAAACCTCATGGAAAAATAATAGATCACTCGGGTACCTGGGATCGCGATGCCATGTTTACCAGAGGCAATAAACCTCATGGAAAAATAATAGATTACTCGGATACTTGGGATCGCGACGCCATGTTTGCCAGAGGCAATAAACCTCATGGAAAAATAATAGATCACTCGGGTACCTGGGATCGCGATGCCATGTTTACCAGAGGCAATAAATCCCATGGAAAAATAATAGATCACTCGGGTACCTGGGATCGCGACCCCATGTTTACCAGAGGCAATAAACCTCATGGAAAAATAATAGATTACTCGGATACTTGGGATCGCGATGCCATGTTTACCAGAGGCAATAAACCTCATGGAAAAATAATAGATTACTCGGATACTTGGGGTCGCGATGCCATGTTTACCAGAGGCAATAAACCTCATGGAAAAATAATAGATCACTCGGGTACCTGGGGTCGCGACGCCATGTTTGCCAGATCCAATAAACCTCATGGAAAAATAATAGATCACTCGGGTACCTGGGATCGCGATGCCATGTTTACCAGAGGCAATAAACCTCATGGAAAAATAATAGATTACTCGGATACTTGGGGTCGCGATGCCATGTTTACCAGAGGCAATAAACCTCATGGAAAAATAATAGATTACTCGGATACTTGGGATCGCGATGCCATGTTTACCAGAGGCAATAAACCTCATGGAAAAATAATAGATTACTCGGATACTTGGGGTCGCGATGCCATGTTTACCAGAGGCAATAAACCTCATGGAAAAATAATAGATCACTCGGGTACCTGGGATCGCGATGCCATGTTTACCAGAGGCAATAAACCTCATGGAAAAATAATAGATCACTCGGGTACCTGGGGTCGCGACGCCATGTTTGCCAGATCCAATAAACCTCATGGAAAAATAATAGATCACTCGGGTACCTGGGATCGCGATGCCATGTTTACCAGAGGCAATAAACCTCATGGAAAAATAATAGATTACTCGGATACTTGGGATCGCGACGCCATGTTTGCCAGAGGCAATAAACCTCATGGAAAAATAATAGATCACTCGGGTACCTGGGATCGCGATGCCATGTTTACCAGAGGCAATAAACCTCATGGAAAAATAATAGATTACTCGGATACTTGGGATCGCAACGCCATGTTTGCCAGAGGCAATAAACCTCATGGAAAAATAATAGATCACTCGGGTACCTGGGATCGC
Source organism: Meta bourneti (assembly GCA_933210815.1). Classification (NCBI taxonomy): domain Eukaryota; kingdom Metazoa; phylum Arthropoda; class Arachnida; order Araneae; family Tetragnathidae; genus Meta; species Meta bourneti. The sequence continues at coordinate 22,381,156 of OW119931.1, forward strand.
GATGCCATGTTTACCAGAGGCAATAAACCTCATGGAAAAATAATAGATTACTCGGATACTTGGGATCGCGACGCCATGTTTGCCAGAGGCAATAAACCTCATGGAAAAATAATAGATCACTCGGGTACCTGGGATCGCGATGCCATGTTTACCAGAGGCAATAAACCTCATGGAAAAATAATAGATCACTCGGGTACCTGGGGTCGCGACGCCATGTTTGCCAGATCCAATAAACCTCATGGAAAAATAATAGATCACTCGGGTACCTGGGATCGCGATGCCATGTTTACCAGAGGCAATAAACCTCATGGAAAAATAATAGATTACTCGGATACTTGGGATCGCGACGCCATGTTTGCCAGAGGCAATAAACCTCATGGAAAAATAATAGATCACTCGGGTACCTGGGATCGCGATGCCATGTTTACCAGAGGCAATAAACCCCATGGAAAAATAATAGATCACTCGGGTACCTGGGATCGCGACCCCATGTTTACCAGAGGCAATAAACCTCATGGAAAAATAATAGATTACTCGGATACTTGGGATCGCGATGCCATGTTTACCAGAGGCAATAAACCTCATGGAAAAATAATAGATTACTCGGATACTTGGGGTCGCGATGCCATGTTTACCAGAGGCAATAAACCCCATGGAAAAATAATAGATCACTCGGGTACCTGGGATCGCGACCCCATGTTTAACAGAGGCAATAAACCTCATGGAAAAATAATAGATCACTCGGGTACCTGGGATCGCGATGCCATGTTTACCAGAGGCAATAAACCTCATGGAAAAATAATAGATTACTCGGATACTTGGGATCGCGATGCCATGTTTACCAGAGGCAATAAACCCCATGGAAAAATAATAGATCACTCGGGTACCTGGGATCGCGACCCCATGTTTAACAGAGGCAATAAACCTCATGGAAAAATAATAGATCACTCGGGTACCTGGGATCGCGATGCCATGTTTACCAGAGGCAATAAACCTCATGGAAAAATAATAGATTACTCGGATACTTGGGATCGCGATGCCATGTTTACCAGAGGCAATAAACCTCATGGAAAAATAATAGATTACTCGGATACTTGGGGTCGCGATGCCATGTTTACCAGAGGCAATAAACCCCATGGAAAAATAATAGATCACTCGGGTACCTGGGATCGCGACCCCATGTTTAACAGAGGCAATAAACCTCATGGAAAAATAATAGATCACTCGGGTACCTGGGTTCGCGACGCCATGTTTACCATAGGCAATAAACCCCACTGAAAAATAATAGATCACTCGGGTACCTGGGATCGAGACACCTTGTTTACCAGAGGCAATAAACCCCATGGAAAAATAATAGATCACTCCGGTACCTGGGATCGCGACGCCATGTTTACCAGAGGCAATAAACCCCATGGGAAAATAATAGGTCACCCGGGTACCTCGAGTTCGTGAAGCCCATACACACCTAAAGAACATAATGCCCCCGAAGGGCCATCTGATGTGGATGGTCAAACTTTTTTCAACTTATTAGAATTTGCCCAATTGCAATTTGAATTTTTCGGCCCACCCTCCTGTAGATACCAGAAGCAACTGTCTCTACATAAATAAGAATAAGCAAAGCACTCACCGAATCCGGGGCTGATAGGTTACGCAGCTCTGGCACAGTCCCGTGCAGCGTGGTGAAGGGCTTCCAGCGTGGTATGGGGGGTTCCAGGTTGACGGTGCAGTACTGCCCCTGCAGCTTCAGCTTCGTCTCGTTGACCTGCAAGCCCACGCACTCGTCGTAGTTGCCCAGGGAGGTGAGGGTGCCAGCCAGGAATCCCTCCGGGAACCGCCCCGAGGCATCCACCACTGCAACACACAAATTGCAACATTAGACACTTTGCTTTTAAATTAAAGATAAAGTTATCAAGAATCACCGAATAGGTCTGTTAGAGTATTGTAGGGAACACCCACCACTGCAATCGATACAGTAATATACGTGGCAAGGCAATGGGTCTCTAACATAAAGTATATTTAGGAAGACTGGAATTTCACTGCCTGCCCATCTTCTACTATAACTTAATATAGGTGTATATAAAAACCTGTTTAACCCTCCTGGTGGTTGTCTTGAAGTATCTTATTAGGGAAAAACTAACTAGATCTTGATCTCGTCATCATTAAAGAATCGGCAATATCTTGATGACGAGATATTTCGTCATAAGCAAAATTGGTCAGATTTTGGTGGACGAGATATCTTGTCGAAACCACTTGGAGGGCTAATACTTTGAACGTCGATAGAAGATATGAGCGATTATGTTTAGAGTAAAGAATAGCGAATTGCCTTTGAACAAGGAAATGGGATGAAATTGATGTTGACGCACAGAATCTAATTGTGATCGCCATGAATTTTGTTGGAAATAAGAATTAATATCAGTAAAAGTAAGCCATATGCTGTTATACAATTTTGGATAATTTAATTTAATTTATAAGAATGAAATACAGTTACGTGAATATGCATTCTATGTTCATCATAAATTAAATGAAATAAGTTATAAAATATGAGGTACCGAAGCTTTGTCATCAATAGATGTAAGCAATTAACCCTCCTGGTGGTTGTGTTGACGAGATATCTCGTCATTAGCAAAATTGACCCGATCTTGATGAATGAGATAGCTCGTCCTAAGGAAAAAGCTGACCAGGACTTGATCTGGTCATCATAAAAAATCGGCAATATCCTGATGGCGAGACATCTAGTAAGCAAAATTGATCATAACCTTATGGACGAGATATCTTGTCGCAAGTACTCGAAGGCTTAAGAAAGTTTAGTACAGAAGCTATGAGGGGAACTACTAGTTTTGCATTAAAACGTGATGTGTGTCCAAGGATTTTATTTCTCAATTTCTTCGTTGATTTAAGTGTTAAGAAACTGTTTCCAATCCAGCTAAATACTACGAATTAGCACTTAAATTAATCGATTTCAATTGCATCATGTGAATAAAAACCCCAATTACTTCCAGGACCTCTTCTAGAAGACGACACTTTCGACATCTCGTTGTTGAGGTGAAGGGAAATTGTTTAAGGAATTAGCATAAAGTGCGCTCTAACACTTCTTACACACTAAATACGATTCGTTTTACCACTCAAGAGCTTAATGCGTTTGGCTTTGAGCTACTTTGTTTTTTATGAAACCACAATAGCCACTGACCGATATTAATTTTCTAGAAACTAATTCTGTATCATTAGCTTGCGCGGAGCTCGAAATCGAAAGGGATAAATATCGAGATAATCGTTTTATTCAAATGTAAATGGAACAACTGGTTCTCGTCTCCATATCCTTGGACGGATGATTCTTATGAAGCAAAACTCATTCGCATAAAGTCAAACTTCAGTTTAACCTTCCATTAATAGTCTTTTGACATTCTTGACCAACTTAATCTTTCCAAAGGATTCTATTTTAAGGAAATGAGCAATAAAATCTTTCCAAAGGATTCTCTTCTAAGGAAAGAAACAATAGGACATTCCAAGCTATTTCTACGTCAAGGAAAAGAACAATACAATACTTTCAATGTATCCTATTCCAAGGAAAGAGCAATATAATATTTCCAAGATGTTCTATTCCAAGGAGAAAAATAACAGACTATTTCCAAGGTATTCTATTCCAAGGAAAGAAACAATAGAATATTTCCAAAGGTTTAAAAAATCCATATTCTTTCAAGTAATAGATGTAGTTATTCAGGGTGTTGTTGAGAAAAAACAATACTACACTCCTCGGAAATCTAGTAGGGGGTTAACAAATGAGATCGTGATCCATCTGTGCAGTGCGAAATGTTTTCTTTACTAGTTGCGCTCACATTAATTATTCATTTAAAATACTTAGTACAAGTTTAGGACATACTCAAATAATAGTACAAAATTTTTATTTAGATTTATAAATAATACATTATTTTAGTTATTCTTTTTTTCCCGCGATGTAGTTGATACAAGTAAATGGACTGCATTATTAAATCTTACTTATTTACAACACACCTACATACACTAACAGAGACAGTGGCATCTAAAATACTGTATCCCTACAGAGTTCTTCCAAGCGTCAATATAAAAACATTGCCCTTTTCAGTAGAGGTCAACGTGGAGCTGGTCGAAAAAATTCTAGTTTATGGAAATGGAAGAGTTCTAAAGATATTTGTTAATGTTGCTACTTTTGGCGGTCTAAACTTTAAAACAAAATTAATTAAAATACAAACTAGTATCAATTCTCCGGTAGCCAAGATATCAATGTAAGCTTGCAAACGATAATTATTTGGCATGCACCGTAAATGATAATTATTTGTAATGAGCGTAAATGATAATTATTTGGCACGCATGAAACAAAAAGTATCTGTCATGTACATAAATGATATTTATTTGGCATGCACTAAATGACAACTCTTTGGCATTCACATAAATGATAATTATTTGGCATGTACGTAAATGATAATCATTTGGCATATACATAAATGATAATTATTTTTCATGAACTTAAATAATAAATATTTGGTAAGCGCTCACAAACGCTTTTCTTTGCATAACATCGAAAAATGTCACTGTAACCAGTCGATACCAGTGAGACTACTGGAGGGTTAACGAACGTCAGTTATGCGAAATCCATTTACCTTCTAAAGAAATAGATACAACATGTGGGCGGAATCGCTTCGTAAGATCTTAGAAGTGCAGTCACGTGGGCTTACCGATAGAGTTGGGTCGATTGGATATCAAAGCGCGGATAGTGTTTTTAATCACGCTGGATAATCACTTTAACCAATCATAGTATCCCACTTGTCAAACATTGATGGTAATGTCAGCATAAAGGATTTTCGACCGAAGAAAAGATTTTAGACCGAAATGAGATTTAATTTCAATAAGAAAACCAAGGCCTTTACTTAATTCTCTTCCTCATCGAGTGCTTCTGTTTGTATGGTAATGAGTCAAGAAAGAGTGGATGACATTTCAACCATTCTCGATTTCTCATCACAACTTTTCGTTCCTTTATCTGGATCCCTGTTTTTTACCATTTATTCAAATGGTCAAGAAACAGGGCGACATTTGTGACGTTAATTAATTACTCCAAACCCCTCTTTATTTGAGGCCAGGCGCTGCTAGGCTTGCTGGCATTTTACATGTTTACTAAATTTAGATTCATTTATATTTTTATCTACTTGTAATTAATTTCACCAGTCTTCATATGTATCACAGAGCGCACGTGATCGGAATCTCACATCTATTGCGGAAGACAACAGCACAAGTGGAATTCGATTTATTTAGAAAAGAAAACTAATAATACCCTTCATGATTAATTTTAATTATAACGAGGAACTTTGATGGTAATAAAAGTGGTGTTAATAGTATATTTATGTTGATTTTGAATAAAACTACTCATGTAGGTATATCTTGAAAATTAACCCCAATTTTACAGTCGCTTCGTTATACTTTTGAAACAGCAATATATTCCATTAAAGCTTTTGTCAATATTAACAAATGTATTAAAGATAACTCGTAATTCATTTTTAAGATAAGGCATTTATCGAAAATTTTGATATCTTGATAGCGGTATGCCCGCGTACAGCTCGGATTGGTTTCTATGCGGTACACCCGAAATATTTCGTGGAGCAAAATGTCCGAACATTTCGGGTCTGTCACTTGCCGTGTGGGAAATTTTGCGAGCTGTGTTCGGGAGTGCTATTTGAAGGATCAAAACGTAATTTAAAAGTGAAATTGCTTTGACGTGTGTGTATGTGAAAGACAGTGAAGCTACCTCTACCAAAAGTACTTCATGATGGAGATTGGTTACACTGTTATATATACCAGGGTGGCTATGAAATAACTTCCACTCTCTGAAGGCATCTGCAGCTAAATCGAATTAACAGAATGGAACCAAATTTAGTATTGAGACTTTTGAAGAAGGGGAAGATGTATTCTGCGAAAAACAAATTGGCGATTGGGGGACTTTTGGCGCTGTTGTCGAACATTCGCATAGATCATACTTATTCGGGCGTATCACTCCAACGGGTTCAATACTGCACCATTACCGGTTTGAATTAACGAAGAATGTTGGAAAATTTTGTAATTTCTCGATTGTAGCAACGATAATGTTTGGACTCGATCATTTTCATGATGGACCACTTCCACACATTCACCTTTCGGAATAGAGCCTACTACGCCAGCATTTCAGTAAGAGGGTTTATCAGTCAATCCTTTCCGAGGGCATGTCTTCAAAATTCTCAAAACCAAATTTGATTCCTTAAAGCTTAAGATGTCTCTAAAGAAAGAAAGTTATTTTATGGCCACTCTGTACGACTGTATTCTAAGTTAATTTTTGCAGTGATAGCCAAGTACACCACATGTCCAAATGGAGTCTAAAATGTAGTTATTGAACATTGATGGGTGAAGCACGGTAACCTTAAAAGATTTCACCCCGATTTCAGTTAACAGAAAACAGGTCCTGGAGACGTACATCAAGAGCAACATTTATTTACCTCTTATGACACTGAAACACGATGCTTGACTTTCACATGCAACCACATGTTATTGAAAATTATCCACTGATTACACACAGCTCATTAGTGTGTTTCGGATGTCGCTTTGAGTAATGGTATGTCCAGGTTTTAAGACCTTAAGGTCGTGTCTGACGTCACGATTTTTGTTTTGACGTCAAAAGCTTATAACTGCCACTATAAATATGTTCAACGAATTACAGAAGTGAGAAAGTAGAATTGCGAAACCCTGATAGCAAATTACAAGAACCTGAGCTGAACTTATTAAGAGAAGCATCGAGTTTAAACGACAGATAAAGGAAATTTATTATGCTCAAGAATGACGTCAAGAAATACCTTCACGCATTTTATAATACTTTCGAAGTTCAAGGTTGCTTAAGTATGGTATTGTGTCATTAAACTTAGTGATGCGCCACCCTAGGTTGTTGAAATATTAAGATGTTTATATTTGCAGGGTTAAGTTTGAAAACTCTTCCAGGAAATTATTATTCCCTCAATAATTATAAACGAATATAAATCAATGTGTTGTATACCACTGTAAAAGGAGCAACCTTTCTTTGCCATTGATATTGGAATTTTGAATGGGTTTAAATGCTTTGTTTTACGATTCACAATGTTCAAGATATTTGCTGCGTATAGTGACACTGAAAAACATAACTTTTAACACTAAAAAGACGGAAGGGGCCTTTTCGGCTCCTCGCGGTAAATGCTTGGGTTTTGTCTAAAAAAGTGAAGGAAAGCAGAAACTTTGCAGGAGAAATTTCATCCTGCAGCTTTATTAAATCTTCGTACTCCATATGTGGCATCTAAAATGAATGCAGCAGATTTTGATGCATTTAATTCTAAAAGAAGACATCACCAATAAAAGATTAAAGTGCAGAGTGCGGAGATTTTGAATCGAAACCACACAAAAAATAGCTGCCGAATTGCAAAAAGGCAATATAAAATACGAGAAAAGTAAAATGTGCTGATTTTGCTTCAACATTTGAATAAAATAAAATGATATAAACAGCAGGGTCTGTGTGATAAAATTTCAATTTGAATACTAATATATATTCCATTACTTATTATCTATTATTTGAAACCTAAAATAAGCTGTATAATATAATCTAACGCTCAATAAAAGCCAGGGCCAAATGGCCCTTCCGTCTTTCTATTGTTAATAATCATATATAAATTCAATAGTACAGCAAGTGCTCGTTATATCGTGCCTCGATGCATCACTTATTTTTGTTCTCATTCATGCATTTGCATTATCATTTTGCTCTCATATGCACTAATTTTTACTTGTCCACCGATAGTTGTTGGGTTTTATGGCGCAATGGCTATATTTGGTAAAGCAACATAAAAGTAAATGGACATACACACGAGGAAAGGTTTGCAGAACACATAAGATAGAAATACACGCAGAGGGTAAAGAGCTTGACATGAATTGTTGAAATTTGGAGAGTGGGGTGCCAATTCAGGTGTTGACCTCGTCATCTGACCGTGATTCTAAATGACGAGGTGCTACCCTTGTATCCATAGAGGAAATATAAAAGTAGAGTGATGAATGGTAACCTTTTTATGTTCCCAGTATTATGTATTATGTGATCAAAACGAGTAGTAACGTAACCCTTAGAACACTTTCGTCTGCCTGTAGGAAAAGTACATTCATCATCTCATTTTTCCACTGGACGAGTTACGAGTTTGAATCTCGGTCCAGCCAAAGACCGTCGTGTACATGGGGGCTGGTGCACGTTAATTCCGTCGTGGTCTCAAATGTTTTCACATTGGCGTGGTGTGGAAGTTTGGAGAGTGGGGTGCCTGCTCAGGTGTTGATCTCGTCATTTGACTTGGTTCAAAGTTACGATGCTTTGCTTTTGAATCTTTCCCTTAGGAATAGATCCCGAACTGTCGCTAACAGTCCGTTGTGTTGCTCCAGTGCGACGTTAGTTAACTACCTACCTCCATCGGACGAGAGAAGACTCATTATTCGTCGTTTGATTGGTCCTCGCGACATAGCACAGTTTGGCGATTTCACCACTTCTGGCCAAAATAGAAATGCACATTCACACATCTACCCCATCATAAGATGTTATATCACCAAGCGTGGTGATATGGCCAAAGAAGTCAACTTTTATCACAGCAGTCACGTGACTAGTAGTCGACATGTTGGTCACACTTTTTGAAGTTTCTCTCAATAACAATGTTCAGTTTACTTATATTTCACGTTTATGTTTGGATCTTTCCCTTCGGAGTTGATCCCGGACTGTCACCAATAGCCGTAGAATTGCTCCAGTGCGACATACATTCAACTATCTACCTAATGCCCCATAGCAATAAATTGAAAAACAATTACCTGATGCCCCAAGCGATAAATTGAAAAACAATTAGTGTTTATACTCTGATGTACTTAATTTATAGAAAATGATTCCAGAAACATCCGTCTCTTGTCATTTCAGATTGCAACAGTGGTTACAAGAAAGACTACGTGCAAGAACATTCCATCATCCCTTGTAGAACTATCCTAACACGTGCATGGGATTGTCTTTCCCCTTAATACCAAAACAGTTGTCAAAATGGACAAGGAAACCATGACTTCGCGTTACGAATGTTCTACATCGTCCTGAATACGTGGTCTAAACACTGAAAGACGTCGAAGGCCTCCTCAAATTTCAGCAAGTCAAACATGTATTTCATTTGATCCTAATGGCCTGTCGTGTTACATCCAAATATTTACTCGAGCGGCTACACAAAAAAAAGGTTACGCATGTCAAGAGTCTGTCCACTACATTATGTTGTAAAAGGCTGCTCTTGCATGGGCAGTGTGTATTTGCTGTAAGGACGTCCTTCACGAATATCAGAAACTTATCAATTACAGATAATGGTACAAAGGGAAGGATGCATTTCTGAAATGTTAATGCGCAATAAGAAAATTCAGAAGGCTGATCATGAATTGGCAATTAGGGCGGCTTTTGCAGCGAAAGTCAAGGATGTTTGCTGTCACAAAAAAATATATTTTCTTAGATTGATTTCACACAAATGTTTCTGTGTGACCCTATCCTTTGTATAAAAGACATAGCATTAAATTTGATTCCTTCAAGTAACATTTTAGGTAGGTAGGAAGGTAAGTAGTTACATTGAGAGGAAATTTCGTAAAGTAAGCAAATATAGGAAAACCTTCTCATAACAACAGAACAGATAATTAAAACGAATTCTTGTCCAAATTAGAGGATTGATTAATGGTTCAATTAACGTCGCATTGGAACTTCACAATGGGCTATTGGCGACGGTCCGGGATCAATCCCGAAGGGAAAGACACGAGAACACCTTGTTATTTTGAATCATGGTCAGATGATTAGGTCAATACCCGAGCTGACACTCCACTCTCCAAACTGCCACACCACGCCAATGTGACAAGTTGGATTGGATTGAGTTTTGATCTCACAACCCTAATCCGCTACTCTTCCAATCGGGCTACACGAATTCAGATATATCTACCATGCATCTACGCGTAGAGCTGCCAATGAAACCAAAAGAATTCAAAGATTTTACCAAAAAATGTTTCCCCAATAGGTGGATCTCAATGGTACATCTCCTGTATGTGTGTACAGGCTTCACGGATAAGAGGTACTCTAGTGATATTTTCTCTTCCCATGAGGTTTATTGTTTTAAGTAAACACGGAGGTCGCGCTCCCGGGTGATCGTTTTCCGCCATCCCCCTTTTTCCCCCTTTCACGATATTTTCTACTTGGTATTGTCTTATGTTCGGCGCAGCTGGACTCTTGCGCCATGAAACCTCAAAACAACCATCGAACTCCGAAAAGATATTGTTGAATCGGCCTCTTGCATTTCGATATTAACAAAAAAGAACAATTTGCAAACGAGCAAAACCAACACCCCTACCACCTACCCGCAACAGTCACGGGCATACTTCTTTCACCAGAAACGTTTATTTTAGCGAACCCAATCACCTTTTAAAGTTTGGCTTAGGAAATTCAAATCACCTTGTATATAACTTGTAGATATGAATTATCCATCTAAAAATTGTCAATTCCTGTGAGGTTTCATTCTATACCAGAGGTTCCCAACGGGGGCGGTACCTCCCCCCATTGGGCGCTGGAGTCTTCCATGGGGCGGAGGCAGTCCCAGAGGCAAATGGGGGGGGGCGTTAAAGCAGTCGAAAGGGGCGGCCGCGGATAAAATATTTTGAAAATACTGTTTTCATGAAAAAATATTCTACCTATCTCTAAAATTTTCATCTTACTGTAATCGCGTAAATAAGCATTAAAAATTAAATTATCATTAGGTATGAGTATACTTAATTCGGTTTTAGTATTGTCGGTGACAAGTCTTTTGCAAGTTGGTAAGCAACGACGCGATTCACGCAATCAAGGTCGCATGTTTCGACAAAAATACGGGAGCTTGTTATGACTTGTTTACAGAGCAAGTGCACTGGCATCGCAAACAAATGAATGAGTTGATGCGTGCACGACATCAAATCTATAAAAGACATGGATAGCTAGGAATGCCTCATTATTTTTGTGTACTTCGCCAGTAATCCTTATTTGTGAGTGATAAGTGATAGAAGTCATTAGCCATTATATTATATCTACAAATCTGTTGATTTATTGACACCGTGGCAAATTTTCTCTTTTAACATGTCTGAATCTACTAAGAAGAAATGCCGGCAGTATAGTATTGAGTATTTGAAATATGGATTTACGCACTCTCCTACGAATCAATCGTTACCTACGTGTTTAATTTGCCAAAAAGTTTTTTTAAATGAAGCCATGAAGCCTTCTAGGCTACAAGAGCATTTGAATAAAATGCATGCTGATAAAAAGTACAAAGAATTATCCCATTTTCAAGGACTGGAAAAGAAATATTTAAAACAGCCAACTATATTAAACCTTGCTGCGTTTCTTCTAAACAAGATGATGGACTACGAGCTTCATATAATATTTCATTGTCAATCGCAAAAGCGGGAAAACCACACACAATTGGCGAGGAATTAATCTTGCCGGCAGTCAAAGAAGTAATAAAAACTGTTCTTCATCATAAGACACCATCAGATATAAGACACCATCAGGAAAATACCTCTGAGTAATAATTCAGCACAAAGAAGGATAGATGGAATGGCTAAAGACGTTGAAATATCATTATGCGATTACTTGAAGACTTGCAAATTTTCCATTCAACTCGATGAATCAACTCTACCAAATAACGAAGCACTACTCTTATCATACGTATGATTCATAAAAGAAGAAAAAATTTGTCAAGAGTTATTATTTGCTAAAAAATTAGAAACCGATACAAAGGGAGAATCGATATTTAATACCATGAACAAGTTTTTTCAAGAGAAAGAAATTCCTTTTCGTAATATTTTATCAGCTGCTACTGATGGTGCTCCAGAATAACGGGGCGTCTTAAGGGTTTCATAGCGCATTTGAAAACAAGCAGTACCAAATGTACTCTCTGTACATTGTGTTATTCATCGTCAGCATTTGGTTGCAAAAAATCTGAATGAATGCCTGCATACGTCGCTTGATTACGTTATTAGAGCAGTCAATAAGATTAGAAGAAATGCATTGGATGACAGACTATTTGGCCAACTTTGTAGTGAAAATGATGAAGATTATTATCGCTTGCTGCTGCACACAGAAGTTCGTTGGCTCTCAAAAGGTACTTGTCTGAATCGTTTATACAATCTATTTGACTCTACTAGATTTCCTTGAAAACAAAGACGCAAAAACTGCGCACAAACCTGATTACATCCAAAAATGACATCGCTTACTTGACAGACCTGTTTAAAATATTTAATGAAGTAAATTTACAATTGCAAGGTGATGAGTTGAATTTAATTAAAACGAAAAACGTCACAGCTGCTTTTGTGGGGAAACTTCTGTTCAAACGAAATTTAGGTAGAGGTGAATACAACCACTTTCTCACGTTATCAGCAGTCTGCAAAACAGGAAGATTTACTTACTACCAACACTTGGTCGTTCTTCATGCTGATTTTAAGGAGCGATTCCAGGATATTTTAGGCATGAATACACCGAGTTGGGTTTTAGATCCTTTCGCAAATGCAGATACAACAGAATGATCAAATTTAGAACTCGTAGAACTCGCAACTAACGAAAAACAAATAGTAAAATTCAGAAATAGAAACCAAGAGTTCTGGCTTCAAAAATCAATACCAGCACTCTACCCTGGATTGTGGGAAATAATACAGAAATTTTTAATTGCATTTCCTTCATCGTATTTGGCTTGGCTTGGCTTCAGTGCAGTAGCAAATTTACTTTATAAGAAAAGTAACAGACTGCAGATCACTGAGCGTGGCGATTTGCGACTGACGTTGACAAAATTGGAACCCGACATTAAAAAACTGATAAAACTCCACCAGCCTCAATTACTATTTTTGTGTTGATTTTTAAATTTTTAATAAACAATTTCCTACTTTTGATGGTCTTTCTAATTTCTACTTTGTGATTCTTAATAGATAGATAGATAATATGCAACAGTATTTTAATATTTGGTATAACTATTATGGGAGAGGGGGCGTTGAAATTTTTTTTTCTTGTAAAGGGGCGGTGGTCCAGAAAAGGTTGGGAACCTCTGTTCTATACCATGGACTACAGAAGTCCACCAGTTCCATTTTACACCAGGTGAGAGTTATGTATGGCTTTTAGGGTCATTTGTAATGAAAGATTTTTCATTACTTAATGTAAGCATGGAATATTTTGAGAGTGAAAAGAGCTAGGTTTTCAACGATATAAAATCGTCATCAGTCGATCTGGTTTTCATCGAAGTTCTTCAACTCACCCGAGGGCCGTGGTAGCCCGGTTGGCAGAGTAGCGGAATGGCAATCGAAGGGTTGAGAGCTTGAAACTCGATCCAACCAAAGGTCTCGTGTAGATGGATAAACTGGTGCACGTTAAAACTGTCGCGGCCACAAATGTCCCCACGTTGGCGTGGCGTGGAAGTTTGGAGAGAGACTTTCCAGATCTGGTATTGACCTCGGATCTGGTTCAAAATGACGAGGGGTTGTCCTCGGATCTTTCCCTTCGGGATTGATCCTGGACCGTCCCCAATAGCCCTTTGTGTTGTTCCAGTGCAACATTAATTGAACTACCTAGCTTTTTTTAAAATGCAGGACACGCCTCCTGCTTATTTCTATCCTGGCATAGAATGACAACAATTGATTTTGAATCTCGCCTTCTGGAATTGGATGTCAGTAATGACCTGCCATCCGGCCATTGAAAACATCTCAATAAAAATGCAAATAAAGAATGCAAATAAGGAAGGAAATACCATTTTGGTGTTCGAGAACAGGAACAAAGGGGAATTAACCTTAATTTGAATGCATGGATGGCCTTCCCGTTGTTTTCAAGTCTCGCGTGATGACGTAATTCTGTTCCATCCAGAACCTCTTTGGAACCATCTCCCAATTCAAAAATATCACATAATGGCAAGATGGTCTTTTAAGCTGTGGAAAGTACCAGACATTGCGGTGCCAAAATGCGTCAAATTCTTTTCAGTTTTCCTTAGGTAAACTAATTAAAGAAAGTCGTGTAGATCAAATTAATAAAATATCTTCGTGTTGTGATTGAAATAAGCATCGCATATGCAAGATTTTAGAATTTACACCTCTGTTTAATAATATTTGTTGTGTTTGTATTTTAGAATTTTTTTACTTAAAAGTATTAAAATACTTTGAATTCTGAAACACTGTTGTGAAGGCTAGCTGATAACAAATGACAACAGCAATTTTATTTTGTGTTTTTGTTTATTTTTATTTGCCTTTTTATATTTATAATATTTAGCAAAATTCCTTCAACGTGTACTTCAACGTGTAAGTTCTAGGTACTTTGTTGTTAGTACTACTGCTATCCATTCAAATGCGAGGCATATGAAGTTACGCAATACATTTCGGCGATACCCGATCATCAACAACCTTATCGTTCTAAACAAGCAAAGGCATAGGCTCGGAAAGTGAGACGTCAGAACGAGAGTATATCTTGGACATGATACCGCTCTTCAATAACACCGTCTACATCGAGCAATTAGTTGTGCAAGAAAGTGTTATTGTTAACCTCACTTGGTACAAATAAAAAGATTACACCAAGTCTATCAGCCACTGAGACATGAGGACCTCAAGAACCAGTTCAGGATGGTTAAGCTGGCTTGAGGGAGACAGGAGATAATGTTCTTGGGCAACGTCTGAGCTGAGTTGCATTTAAAGCACAGAGAAAAATGCTTTAAACTCTTCTGGTGGTTGTCTCGTCGAGGTACAACTTCATTATCAAAACTTACAAGATCTTGATGGATAAGATATCATTGGAAGAGATCCCGTCATTGGAAGGAAACTGACCAGATCTTATTTAGTGTTCATCAAAAAATCTCTCAATATCTTGTTGATGAGATATATCTCCATTATCAAAATTGGTCAGTTCTTGATGGATGAAATATCGTGTCGAAACCATTTAGAGGGTTAACCCAATTCGATCTTTATTGGCTTCAAGAGTCTACAAAGAAGTCTGGAGAGAGCATTCTAGTCTAGACTGCTGTTATTCATTTGAGTGTATATTTTGTAAGCATTTTAGTGCCCTTAAGCCAGGTTTTAATCGTAAAAAACATGTTATTCATAATATCCATGTATTTTGAATGAATTGGAGAAATGGTTTTGAAAAACGTTTATCGATGATTTTTCGTAGTCCAATGCCGGATTTCCAAAGATTCTCTGATCTCATTCGCTCCTCTACCGTAGTGTAGTGAATTTTGATCTCATGTGGAATTCAGGAAATTCATAGTTAACAGTTATTCCAACAAGCACTATTCGTGTTTTACAGAAATAATTTTAAAACTGAAGTTCCTCTCTAAGTTAGACTAGAACTTTAGAAGACGTGATGGTAGCTGAGGTTATACAACTATAGAAAGGGGATTCATTGCTAAGGAGCATACAAATCAGTCGTAAAATAATTTTCTCTCGGTTGGAAAATATTACGGAAACTTATTGCACTTATCTACTTTAAAGAATTTTTCACACAAAATGGTTCGTTTTTTTTTTTACATTTTTTTTTTTTTTGGGTGAACTGCCAACATCTAAACGAAGGGGATATTTTTCTTTGGAAAGATTACAATGCTACTCGAGTGAATAGAAATGCGTTTCTTAAAAAACTGAGGGAATATAAAGTCCTTTAATTGGACATATTTTATATTAAATATTTGTTTTGTATATCTAGGTGTGAAAAATTTTTAAATGAATTTTATTGAAACGTTATTTTAACCTCTGTTGTCAAGGAAATATTTCCATCGTTGAAGTACTTTTCCGAGGCTATGCAGAGTGACAATAGTATGTTTAAAGTATGTTTCAGTGATGTCCGCAGAAATGAAAAATAACTTTCAAATATTCCAAAATTTTGTAGGCAGACTAGAAATCATCCTCTATTCAAAATCTTCGCATGGCTTTTGTTCTGCTTTGCAGTTATAAACTAATAAAATAAACCCCTTTTAGTTTGTGATGACAAACTACAAATATTTCATCAATTTTTGTTACTAACGTTCACTTTTAATGTGGCACAGGAACTGACCGAAAATGTATGTTGCATTTGTATTTTCATATCGAGGCCTATTTTTATTTAACAAAATAAAGACATTTAGTTCTGCAAAAAAGGCATATTTAAAGATATTTTTTGTCTTTTCAGAGACAAAAGATTATTTTTCTGTTTCATATGCTTCCTTTTTTAACGTTTAACAAATGATGTGATTTTTATGTCATTATGTTTGTTTTAGGACCCCCTTTCATTTTTTCGGATCATAAATACATTTCGATAGAGGAATTTTTAGACTATCAAAATCCTAGTTCTAGTAATAATCTACAAATTGAGTTGTAGACTGGAAGCAAAATCTGTCTGAAACAGCAAAAACTCTCTAACTTTGAGCTCTGGCGTCATGAAATAGCTTGCTTTGTCTGGAATTTCTAGTCAACGCAACGATTTTCAGCTCACTACGTTGTTTCTTTAGAGAACCAGATTAAAACATACAATTAGAACCGATATAAATATTAAAATTAAGGACGAAAAAGAACAATTTGTGATCAAATTCGCATAAAAAAATCGTCAAAAGCTGTCGCGTCATGCAATTGGAAAGGAAAAGAACTCAAGAACGTGATACGATAAAGCTCAAAGCTACGAAGCAAGGCAACTTCTGAGAAAACATAGGTGGGGCTCGGTAGTCATAAACACTAAAAACAAAAGCTAAGCCAGATAGCAAAACTAGTAATTTAAATTGTATAATTGAAATAACTATTCATTGCCGTCAACTGAAATTCTTGAAAAAATGTTGAGTACTCTATTTCCGAGAAATTTTCCCCATGTTTGACTTTGTTAATAGATAGCAAATAAGGATACAGAATTCTAAACTTCCTCCATTCCGATTTAATCGCCCTATTTTGTATTAAACCTATGATTAAAATCTATCTGCAAGAACACATAAGATCATATGACCAGATTTCGCATTTAAAATTTGATTTCAGGTATAAAAGTTGAGAAATCTGAAAATGTATTTTCTGTTAGGAGGAATATTTCCCTCCGTGGATCGCAAAAGAATTGTGTGGAAGTATAGAAGGAAAAAAGGCTATTAAAAATACTTATATACATGTACATTTGAAGTAGGATCAAGAAAGTAACCAATCAAATGTTTCTCGGATGTCTGAGAGAGCCGAGTTTAACCAATGAAAGATCTTCGTTTTTTCTAAAGTGAATAAGGAGATTACATTACATTCAAAAATTAAGGAATATTACATCAGAATGAATTTATTTATTAAAGATTGTATCTTAAAGCAGAAAGTTTTGTTAATTTCAGATCTGAATACAAAGTACACATTCGGATTTGGAAAGTACGTTTTGAAATTTATTACGAACAAGTTTTAATACTACATGTAAGCTTACTCTAGGCTCATACCAGCTTTTGTATATCATGGCAAGACATTCACTTTGTAACTAAATTTCACTGAAATGGAGTTCCTAGTTTAAACTTGTAGAGAGAAGCTAGGTAGGTAGTTGAATTTACATCGCACAGAAAAACACAACGGCTATTAGCGACGGATAAATATTCGGTTTGTAAACAACAGGGAAATTTTTAATCTGTTTCTTCATAATTAAGATATCAGAAGTCTCTTGTTTCAAGCAGCTATCCTAAATTGGATAGGTAGGTATTTCAATTAACTTCGCACTGGAGCAACACAAGGGGCTATTGGCGACGGGCCGAGATCAAACCCGAAAGGAAAGATCCGCGAGGACAACAACACGTAATTTTGAATCACGGTCAGATGATTAGGACCCACCTGAACTGGCACCCCACTCTCCAAACTTCCACACCACTCCAACGTGAGGACATTTTAGGCCACGACAGATTTAACGTGCATCAGCCCGCTTTGTACACGACGGTCTTTGGCTGGATTCGAACTCACAACCCTCCGGTTGCTAATCACTCTTCCAACCGGGCTACCATGGTCCCCTAAATTGGAGTACCCTAAGCTGGTCCGACAAGCTCTTAAGTAGGAAGAATGACTGAAAGCGTAAAGAACCAAAATTAAAGTGGATCTGTAAAATATTTGGGTTTCTTGAAAGCGTGAATGAAAAGGCATTTCCTATTTTTAAATATATTTAACTACATTCTGTGTTTCCTTAAAAGTTCCCAATGCAAGTTAATGGATCGTATGATACTTCAAGAACTTTTTGGTGAGATTGGCACGTCAGGCACTAATAACATTTCAAGCAATAATTGGCTTGGTAGTTTCGGCGTTACTCCGGGAACCGTGGGAGGTTCTGCCACATTGTTCCGCCACTGTGAAATATGAAAGAGTTTTGATGAAGCTGTCCAGCATTTAGGTATCGTCTGGAAGGAACCAGGAAACTTAAAGCAACCAAACCGACATCGGAGCATAAGAGATTCAAACTTGTAAACAAGCGTTTTCAGTCCATAGTGGAAATATAAGTGTAGAGTGAACAATGGTAATATTTTTATGTGCACAGGTCCATGTGACCAAAACTAATAGTAACGTGACCCTCAAACTATGCTTTCGTCTGCCGAGTGGAAACACTAGATTCATTATCTTCATTATTAAATTCATTATCTGATTGGTTCACGGAAGGAGAGAAGACGCCCATCCATTGATTCATCATCTGATTGGTCCGCGTGTCATAGTAGACTTTGACGATTTCATCAATTTCATCCCCACTTTATAGAAATGCGCATTCAAACGCTTACACATCATTAGATGTTACATCACCAAACGGAGACGATAGGATGCCAAATCAATTAACCAAGTGTATTTTTTACTGGGTAGTCACGTGACTACTAGTCAACCTGTTGGTCACACTTCTTGAAGCTCCTCTCAATAGCAATGCTGAGTCTATTTACATCTCACGTCTATGTATCAGTTCTTCAGAACGACGCCTATATCTTCTCGGACACTGTCCGGGCTTATTTAAAAAAGTTTTGCCATTTACTTTATTTGTAGGGTCACGTAAGTTTAAAGCATTATAACAAATCGGACTATCTAATTGATTTTCAAATAACTTTTGCTCTAAAAAGTTTCCCCAATTTTTTTTATTTGCGAGTATTATATGAGGGTACATGAATAGTTATATCTCACTGGGTAGGTTATAACAGTTATAATTTAGTTATGTAACAAATTATAACAAATTTAAGATCGGAAACAGTTCTATATTTTAGAGAGGACACACGAAAGAAAGAATAAGAAACAGAATTTTTCCAGAAACCCAAATTTTTAAATGAAATGTGTCTTAGAAATCTGCTTTGATGTTTTTAATATTATAACAGATATTTATAAAATGGATTTCAGACTCCCTAAAATAGGTCTTCCAAAAATTAAAAAGAAATAAGTACAGTCTCCCAATTTCTGACGGGTAGTGGTAAGGCAGTTGAAGGAGTCGCGGATTAGCAATCGGTGCGTTCCGATTTCGAAACTCGATTCAACCAGACTCTCGTGTACATGGGAGATGGTACACGTTAAATCGGCCGTGGCCCCAAATGTACTCATGTTAGTGTGGTATGGAAGTTTGGAAAGTAGGGTGCCAGTCTAGGTGTTCACCTCGTCACCTGACCAAGGCTCAAAATTACGAGATGTCGCCGTCGGATATTTCCCTTCCAGATTGTTACCGGACCATCTTCAACAGCCCGCTGTGTTGTTCCAGTACAACTTAAATCTAACCTACCTTCCTACCAAATTTCTGACATATTCGTTTAAAAAAAATCATGGTTTTACATGCCATTTTACTTATGCATATACGTATTAAACATGAATTCGGAATCATTTCTAATTCCTAGGTCAGAAATGTTGTTTTTCTTCTTGGAAAATTCCCCATTTGTGTTCATTAATGGGGTACTTCGCATTCCGCATATGGCTGGACTGTTAATAGGGAATAATATATATAGTCGGCTTAGAGCAGAAACTCATAAAATGACCTTTTTTCAAAGACACTAATTGCTTATTATCATGATGATAAGTACATTATCATATTGTAACTTGTTTAAAAGAAGAAAACGCTACCACAATGCTTATAATTTTTATTTCTTGATTTAAAAAGTGATAATTTTTAAACGGTAAAAAATTCTCTTACGGTATACGGTAAGGAAGCTGTATGGTAAAAAATTCTCTGTCAGTTACTTAGTTTCTGATCTTTAAGCCGACGATACATGTTAAAAGGGAATGTAAATGTAACTAAGAAAAAATGGTAAGGATAAATAGAGATAATTTTTCAAGAGCTTAAAAACTAACATCATAAAAAGATGAAAATGATGCTCAAGTTTTGAGAAAATCTTTTTAATTCTGTTTCCGCAATCAGCACTTTTTAATTTTTACTTCCTACCCGATCTTTATCATGCATTTAATTTTATAAATTTTAACTTGAAATTTTTTATGATTAAACTTAAGTTATCCTTTTAGGTGGTGACTCCCTACCCAATAACTAAAACTGTATTCTTTAACTTTTGCGATAACTCAAATATTTTCATACAATGTTTAAAATAGCTTGAGTTTTTGTTTTTATTAAACCCTTTTTTAAACAATCTTACCCTGCGCCTTTTTAGTTTGTACAGCATGACTTTTTACTTAAGTTTGGAGCAGTTTGTTTGGAGCAGTTTGCTTGAGTTTGGAGCAGTTTGTCTGATTGTGGACCTTGCACCAAAACATTGAAATAAAATCCATTCTAGGTTTATGTCCTGTAAAGGCTCGAAGGTACGAAAATGTCCTGTAAAGGCCCGAAGTTAGGCAGGCTTTTTTTATTAAATGATTTTCTTAAACTGGTGTATAAATAAGCTATTTCTCCATAAGGTAACATCGCACAGTGAGCATTTTAAAGCGTGGGTAGAAGGAACAGTTCATAAATATGTAGTCTCCACTTGAAACTGCGCAGTTTGTATTAAGACTTCTGAGAAGAATTCTTCGAGGAAAAAAGTCGTAAATAAATATTTAAGTGAACAGACCGGTTCTAATTTTTTCCCACTGGGTTTGTACGGAAGAAGCTGAAGACAGATTAATCACCTTCTCTTTTTATCTCGCGCCGCGAGCATTCGGGACTTGTCCTTGCACACGGTGTGGACATCTTAACACAGAAGTTCAGTTCAGGTGAGATTACATCGATTGCTTCATAAGCGGAAGAGACGGAATCGATGCACTCATCCAGCACGCTAGAATCGAATGCAGATTGACAATCGAGTTCAGGAGTCGCCGAACTAAGGCCCTTGGGACGAATACGGCCTTCCAAAGAGGTTAAGCCGGTCTGCAGACGCTTTAATAAAGAATAATGAGAAAATGTCTATTGGAAATATTAAATTGGAAAAATAAATAAGCGTGGTTGGTTGGAAATTTAAAAACGAAAATCATTCGAGATGGTAGAGGCCACACATTTCAATTCCAGCCCTCTGAACGTAGTTTTGTGTAGTTTTGCTTTTAACCCGCAACACACTTAATGACTAAATAACGATATCCTTTTTAAAGAATTCAAGGATTCTTCCAACCATTAGGATTATATTGGTCCTTTCCTTAGAGTAAAATCTTTATTTCAAACGATTCTATTAGCCTATTCTGTGAAATATAATCCTTTGGAAAGAATCTATTGATATCCCTTCCTTAGATTATAATCCTTTGGAAAGACTACTGCTCCTTTTCTTAGAAAAGAATCCTTTGGAAAGATTATATTTCCTTAAAGTATTTCAGGTGTTGATCTCATCTGATTGTGGTTCAGGGCCGCAGTGGCCCTGTTGGAAGAGTTACGGATTAGTTACCGGAGGGTTGCGAGTTCGAAACTCGGTTCAACTAAATACCGTCGTGTACGTGGGGGTTGGTGCAGTTAAATCTGTCGTGGCCTCAAATGTCTTCACGTTGGCGTAGTGTGGAAGTTTGGAAGAGTGGGGCGACAGCTAAGGTGTCACCTCTTCATCTGACCGTGATCTAAAATTACGAGGTGTTGTCATCTGATTTTTCACTTCGGGATTGATCCCGGACCGTCGCCAATAGTCCGTTGCGTTGCTTCAGTGCAATGTTAAATTAACTACCTCCGCCTTAAAGTAAAATCATTTGGAAATATTCTACTATTATTCATTTTCTTACAATAGTATGCTATGGATTCTATTGGTCAAGAAGATCGCAATTGGTTGGAAGTCATGAAGGGGAAACAGCAATTTGCAAGGTGGATTTATGCGAGTTAACTCCTCTAAGAGCTAGTGAAAAAAGTAAAACGAAAACAAAGAATTTCTGTCAGCTTTTTCTGTTTATCTATACTTCTAGAAAAACAAATCTCGACTGCTTGTAGCAGTAATGCAAAAATATTTTTTATATTCATGATCTTTTAAAAAAATGGTGCTTTTGACAATGTTAAGTTTTCCTTTTTGATTATGAAAACCGTGTTAACTGTTTTTGAGCAATAGCTGACGAAATTTTAATGAATATTTTTCAATTACCGATTTGAAATGCTTTTCATGAGAATATTTATTAGGCAATTTACACTTAAGTTCTCTCCACATTTTACCTCTTTTCAAGCATGAATAATAAAAAAGAAGGAATTATGGAAATGCTAAAAAGAAATTCTTTCAAATCTTATTTTAACTCTTTGTAACGTCTACAAGACTCAGTTACAAAGTCACACTGCTACGTTGTAATAGTCGGCATCCGAGTCATTATTAAAGAAATTTCAGCAAAACCATTATAAAATAAAATACCCTGTTTAAAAGGAACCTTGACTGTATAGCGGCAAATACTACGAATACCAACTAAAATTAAATTTTCTAATGGAAAACGCTAGGAAGATTGTAAAACTGCAGGAGACTTAATCTTACATTGTTCTTGAAGTATAATACATTCTGCAGAACACAACGTTCTAATGCTGTATTTTAAAATTAAATTTCAAATATAGATTATTTAATTAATTACGCATATTTTTACCCTCGGTAGAGGACCTACATGAAAAGTAAGTTCAATTTGTATCTTATGCATACAAAAGTTGTAAAATGATGCTTTCATGACGATTATTAAGATAAAGTATCTAGACATATGAATGTTTTGATAATTAAAGAATGCTTCCTTGATAAAAAAAGTTAAACCTATTGGATACTCTTAGCCTCTGTATGCAATTTTTATCTTGTTTGGAACAATTTATAGGTGTTTAGACGGATTTTTTTCTCTTGAGGGGAATATCATGTATTCAAATGTTCTAAAGAGAAATAACGCTTTACTTCATTGTCATAAGCAGCGATTTTTAACCCTTTTCATCTCATGGCACATTTAAAATAATTACGAAATTCTGCGACACACTAAAAATATATTTTTTGATGATTTGACAAAAATGTATAATTTATATCGATTTAAAAAAGATAATAGTAGTTACGTATCCTTTTTGCTTCAAAGTGGTGTTTAATACAATTATTTAAACAATTTATTAATATACTTTGTATTAAAAATAGTACTCAAAATTATTTGTGCGGGTATTAAAAATACTAATATTACTTCAAATTATTTGAGAACAGCTTGTCACAAGTTCAAAATTAAACTGTTGCACAGAGGGTCGAAACCCCGAAGACGTGATCAAAATTCCAAAAAGATTATTCATATAGCATTGAAAATTATGACTAATTTATTAAATATTAAACCAGTAACATATTTTATTGACACAAAATATATTTTTCATTATAAAAAAATTAATTATCATTGCCTCAAAATCACTTTGTACGGAACTGGAGTTGTCTAATGTTAGGTTTTTATCTGTACCAAAACTGACATCTGGCATTTGAGTTGATACTTTTGGCTCTTCTAACAGCTGCCGAGCTTCATAAGAAAGAGCATTTGTCTCTAGTTAACTACTAGCTTGAACTGATAAGAGGATCTGGAGATTCATCTTTGAATCTCCCGATTTGATTCTAGTGCATCAAATCATCATGACTTGCTTCCCTCGATATTTTTCTGGAACATTTCCAAAAAATACTTAACCCTCCTGGTGGTTGACTCAACGAGGTATCTCGTCATTAGCAAAACTCATCAGATATTTACAGACGAGCTATCTGGTCCATCAAGATCTCGTCGTCTCTTGCCATTAGAAGAAAACTGACCAGATCTTGATCTCGTTATCACAGAAAAAATCGTCAATACCTTGATGACGAGATATCTCGTCATCAAGGTATTGACGATTTTTTCTGTCATTAGTAAAATGGTTAGATCTTGATGGACGGTCCTTTAAAATAATCTCGTGTTCTTTTCGGGCATATAGTATTGCAGATTTTCTACAAAATGAACTTCGTCACGGTACGCTGACCAAAATATTGCAATTATGATCAAAAGCACCGCTTGTGATTGGTTTCCATGAATTATATACAAACTCAATCGTTTAAATT
This sequence comes from Meta bourneti, assembly GCA_933210815.1. Classification (NCBI taxonomy): domain Eukaryota; kingdom Metazoa; phylum Arthropoda; class Arachnida; order Araneae; family Tetragnathidae; genus Meta; species Meta bourneti. Next base: position 22,405,563 of record OW119931.1, read on the forward strand.
ATAAGTACACCGACTTGCTGCAGCGAAGATTCCATTTTCAGCATATCTAATATTCTCATTTATATGTAATAATGCTTGTGACTCTAGTACTAAAAAGAGAAATCTATACCAAAAACTCTTTCGAAGAAAAGTGAATCCAAGAAGATGAAAGAAAAGTTGATTTAGTATTCGCAGGCAAGGAGAAATAGGCGGAGAAAAATCTAAATTAAGGAGCCTATCATGTACAACATTGAGTTTACCATTTATGCTCAAGCCGGTTTTCCACTTTCCTTTTGGACATGACCTTTGAAGAAAGTACCACCAACGGTATGTTTGGTGCATTGACCAATGAACACGTGTGTACACGTGTTTTTCTCTTAAACGCCATCATTTTGTCCGAACAGAACGCTAGCTATTAATCGTAATAATAGTAATTCATAATTTTGCCTTGAACAGGGAATGAAGTAATTATTCATACAAACTGACGACAAGATTACTTCACTTATATGACAGCAAGAGATATGATTAGAAATACAAAACATGCAACAAACAAAACTGCAACTATACAGCTCTTTCTTTGAGTTCTAGTATTAAAATTGCAACAAAGAATAAAGGGGTGATAGAATTTTGTTAAGGTTTGAAGTAAAATACTTAGCATTTTTACTGTCGTAAATAACTACGTTGAAAAACTTGATCGTTTTGTCTATCTTTTGCCAACTTTCAGTCGATATTTCATGGTTATCTCCTTCCAAAACTTTTTATCTTTCCGGTCAAAAAACTGGTCCATATACCTTTGCGGAATTCCAAGGAAACGAAAGCTTTTCCATCAACCCTCCTAGTCTTGATCAGGTATCTCGTTGTTTGAAAAACTTGACGAACTAAATATCTCGTGATTTGAAGAAAAGTGACCAGATCTTGATCTCGGTACCATCACAATTCGGCAATATCTTGATGACGAGATATCTCTCCAAGCAAGATTGTTCAGATCTTGATGGACGAGATATCTCGTCGAAATCACTTGGAGGGTAAAGAAAATTCTGTAAGGATCGGAATAAATTGAAATCAGAATATGTGATATCTGATGAAATCGGTGAATAAGTCAAAACTGTGGTATTTCGTTACAGTGATGAAAGATAACATTTTTCTGTCCACTTATTCTGCCAGCTTTTAGTAGAGTTCTCCTTTCTATTGGTCTAATTTGGAGTAGTATGTCTGAATTCATCATTTGGTTTGGGGAAGGAGCTGGCAAATTCTCCCTTCTAATCACACCATACACACAACATCACCTTTGGATGAAGACCGTATTATCATAATTAATCAAATTCGTCGTAATTAATGGTAGTTCATTGTGGATTCCCTTAGGACCGCAAGGAACTTTTACAGATCACCAATTGGCGATTTTTGTAGGATCCCTCGGAGGGTTGCCGAGGAAACGAAGGGGCACTGTTTCTAAAAGGAGTGAATAATGCAGTGGCCCGGTTGGAAAAGTAACGGATTAACAACCGGCGGGTAGCGAGTTCGAATCCAACCAAAGGGGACTGGCGCACGTTATATCGGTCGTGTCTTCAATTGTCCTTACGTTGGTGTGGCGTGGAAGTTTAGTGAGTGGGGTGCCAGCTCAGGTATGACCTCGTCACCTGACCATGGTTCAAAACTACGTGGTGTTGTCCGTGTATCTTTCCCTTTGGGTTTGATCCCGGACCGTTACCAATAGCCCGTCATGTTTCTCCAGTGCGACGTTAATTAAATACCTACCAAGGGAATGAAGATCCCTTGGAAAACAATTTGTAGGAAAAACAATTTGTCCCTTGCTCAGAACTGGTGACAGTTTGGAATAGGATTTTGCACCAGAGGCTGGCCACTATAAGGCAGTTTTCGACGCGAAGTTAACCTATCCTGTTAATAAATCTTAAAGTTAAACTTTCTGTTAACTGCTTTCTTAATAACTTGATTGTCAAAAAACAAAATAGTCACGGCGAGCTCATCCGAGAACATTTGGAGGAAGGAAAGAGGAGGTTTGAAAAGTTATACTTTTATTTTTCTTCCCCTACGAGATTGCCTCCGTTTCACATCATTGTAAAGTATCCACTTTTCATCGCCCGTCATAATTTGTTTTTTTAAAGAAAGGGAAACAAATTTTTGACCAAAGGAATAAAAATTTCCTTAGAAACGAGTTTTCCGCTTATTTAAGTAATCGACACCTAGTAACACCCACATCGTGATTATGTGTTCACTTATCACTAAGTTATCGACCTTAAACTCGTTTTGGCCTAAATTAATCATCAAAGACAAGAAAAATGTGATATGTTTTCTTATTAAATATGTAGAATGCATGATTAGTTTGCATTTATTTCTTGATTCATGACGCACAGATTTTTTATTTAAACGCTGATTATGCATAAGTAATTTTTATGTGTCCTTAAAACAGTTAATTTTTTCATTTGGGCTGATCAATTTTTTTGAAATGTGTTTGGCTCAAGTACTTGCTGCAGATATTGCTCAAGCAGTCTCGTGAGTTCAGGGTCGCCAAGTACTAGGGAGCAGACTCCAATGAAACCCTTCCAAGGTTGTCCTTGAGCCATCCAACCTCTTATGGCATTGCACGATATGTCCCTGTTAATGAGCCAAGCGTCTAATTCGAACATGAGTAATTGTCATGTGTCCTTAACCCTCCTGGTGGTTGTCTAGACGAGTATCTGGTCATTATCAAAACTGACCAGATGTTGATGGACGAAATATCTCGTCATTAGAAGAAAACTGACCAGATCTTGATCTCATCGTCATAAAAATATCGGTAATATCTTGGTAGACGAGATATCTCTTCATTAACAAATTTGCCAGATCTTGGTAGACGAGATACCTTGTCAAAACCGCTTGGAGAGTTAATTTTCTCATTTGCGCAGATCAATTTATATCTATTTTCAGCAATGTATTAGGCTCAAGTACTTGCTATGTATATTTCTCAAGCAGTTTTGTGAGTTCTTGGGCACAAAGTTATAGGGATCGACTCCCATGCCACAATCCTAACGTTTTGTGTTTTCAAACGTTGTCCTTGAGTTATGGAACAGCAACCATACTCTTCTGGCATTGCTTTTATCCCACAACACACTGAATTACTAAATAACCATATCTATTGGTTGAAAAAACTATGGATTCTTTCAACCTTTAAAAATATTGTATTGGTCCTTTCCTCAGAATAAATTTCTTTTGGAAGATTCTGTTGATCCTTCCATAAGAATAGAATCATTTGGCAAGATTCTATTAATCCTTTCCGTAGAACAGAATTCCTTGGGAAAATTTTATTAATCTTTTCTTTAGAATAAAATTCTTTAGAAATATACTGGTCTTTTCCTTAGAATAAAATTCTTTGTAACAATTTTACCCATCATTTGTTTAGAATAGATTCCTTTGGAAAGATCCCAATGGTCACGAAGGTAAAAATTTGTTAGAAATAATACAGAGAAGCATGCAGTTTGCAAGATGGAATTAAGCATGTGAGGGGCTAATATCAAACTAAACCAATTTACGAACTTTTAATTACTTCTATCAATTCATACTTGAACTTTCTAAGTCAATTGGGGCATAATGTTAGTGGAAAATACTATAAAGTCGACAATATCTCTTTTCAACAAAACTCCGATAAGTAACACGGATCCATGAGTAACACGGATCCTTTTCTCCAATGAACATTTCTAGGAGTTGCATTTTACTGTCATATTGTGCTGAGTATGTTAGTTTTATTTAGACCCCATTCTAATACAAAATAACTCTAATGCGACAAACGAAACCTACAATTACGGTCAGGCCCATCAAGAAATCAGGAAATTCGCGAGAGGCTGATGCTTCTTGGATTAAAAAATGTTTTTCAACAATGGGTTGCACACTTTTTCAATTTAAATGACAGCGAACTGCAATAAAAATGTACTGCAATAATAAATAAATAAGAATTGACGTATTCAAAACGTTATATAGAAAATGATTTTTTCGTATAGTATTAAGTTATCTTGTTTGCAATATTAATTGCACTTTAAGTAGAACTATTAATATTCAATTAAATAATTAATATGGATGACTCAATTGAAGGGTTTAAGATTATAAGCTGATTAGTTTACTATCACGATCCTCTACTATGTATTTAGCTAGTATACAGGGTGGCCATAAAATAACATATATTATGTTATTCGAATTATTCGAATAACTGCCTGAACTTTCCCATTCCCCTTTGGCTCAAATGTCCTCATGTTGGCGTGGTGTGGAAGTTTGGAGAGTGGGGTACCACACACAGATCAGGTTTTGACCTCGTATTCTGACCGTGGTTCAAAATTACGAGGACCGTCGCTAATAGCCCGTTGGGTTGCTCCAGTATGACGTTAATTCAACTACCTACCATACATTTGTCTATTGGATTAGTTTTGCCCAACGCGAGACGTAAACAAAAACATTTTCCCTCACAGACTTCTTTAGAACTCGTTTGTAATGAAAGCAGAGCTCAGACAACAGTCTTCTTTAGAGTTCACATTGCCACCAATTACTACTTTTGAAGTAATTATCCAACCGACGGTTTAAGTCTTTTTAAATTGTGTTAAGTTGCTATCAAGGCGAGGGCTATGAAATGCAAGTATCTTCATTGTTTCCCGACAAAAAGCAACTCATCCCCAAAGCTCATATTTGCGTGACCTTCTAATCAGAAACGCCACCTGCCCTAAAGACGAGACCAAACAACGCTGACATGCTCTTTTATGTAAGATCATAAAACGATTCATCATTTCTTTTATGGTTCGATGTGAATTTAGACAGAAAGGGAAAACGGTTTTCTGAGGCTCCTTTAACTTTATGTAATTTTCTCCTTGATTTTGAAGCAATTACCAGATTTAATATCACTCCTTTGTGCCTGGATAGGGGCAGGTGAGAGGCTCTATCGCTTTGTTGTGCTTTGAGGAGGATCACTGGAATGAATCACCATCTTTTTTCAGTTCCAGAGTACGATCCTAGTGACCTCCATTACTTAAAAAATCCTCTTTTATTATGCTAAAGCCAGAATAGGCCACATTGTAACTCAGGCCAACTTGAATCGTTTTCACCTGACTCCAACAAGAGCCTTATTTGCTTAGATGAGGAAGAAACTTGGGAGCTTAACTAGTTCTAGTGCACCGGAGTGAACATTTTTAAAAATTATCTTAAAGAAAATTCGTGATTCATCTTCTATTCTTACTGTTTTTTCTAATGTTCACCAAGACATCATGAAATCGGTACTAATACGCCAGACTCATGCATCTAGACGTAATATTATTCTTTCTTCCCTATTAAGCAATTTTAAATTATCCTTTTCTTGATAAGAGTACAAGGTTATATGAAACGATGTTAATAATACGCTTTTCGCCCTTAAATTTCATATTCAAGTAGATAACTCGTTTATCTCATCTTTAAAATCGTTTAACTCCATAATAAGTTCTCTGAAACGATTGGCAGATTTAAAATGCTTCAAGTTTCTGCTCTGATGTTTCAGTACCGAGACATTTTATAGCATATCGAAATACTTTAGCTGAATATCACTTCGTATTTCAAGAAAGTAAACTTTCTAAGTTGACGGGCTTGTAAAAAGTTCTATTTCCTTATAATTTGATCTATGATTCGAGACAATACTACTATCGTCACAAACTCTGCGAAACTCTGATGAAGAAAATTAGTTTTAAATCATTAAATAAGCTGTATGCAGCCAGCTATGATTTATTTGTCGTTTTACGGTTATTTTTTGTTTCAAGAAGGGTAATTAAGTCAGGTAGTTTGATAGAGAGAGAGAGAGAGAGAGAGAGAGAGAGAGAGTTGAATTAATGTCACACTGGAAGCAATACAATATGCTATTGGCGATGTCCCGCGACAAATCCCGATGGTAGAGATTTGAGGACAACACCTCGTCAATTTGAGCCACGGTCAGAGGACCTGAGATGGTACCCCACCCTCCAGAAAACCTCCACGCCAACCCGATGACACGACAGATATAACATGCACAAGCTCCCAGGAACAAGATGGTCTTTGGTTCAATCGAGTCTGGTCTTCTAATCAAACCGGAACATACGGTTTAAAGTGGATTCCGAACCATTACGATCGGGATTCGAGCCCCAGAGTCTGTTGAATTGAAGGCTAGAAGCCTACTGTAAAATCACAGAACATAGAATAAAATCGAAAACTTTTAGTGGTTGCATTTTTTCAAAATAATCTGATGAACTGCAATATGCTTCATAAAAGTTTACTGTTGCGACATGAAACTGAATTGGAAGTATACTACGATACATAAAATTCAAATGTGTGTTGCAGCAGGATGAAGCATAATCTTAAGAGGCGCAATACGATATTAAATCCTGATTACATGTTCTGAATAATCTGATGAAATACACCATTATACAAAATACCCAAAGATTGTTTTAGTGAGGTAAAACGTGTTGCACATTATTTTAGTTAGACTTGTTACACGTTGTTTTTTAATAAGGTACTTTTCACCCATTATTTTATTAAGATACAACTGTCAAAATTTTATGACATGGATATTAAACTGACATGGATATTTTCTAAATGACAATACGGAAAGTTCTAGAGGAGTTACATAGGGAACACTGAATTCTGATTTGCAGTTGGGCATGTTTGGGGTTTATTTAGAAATTCAAATGTGTAAATTTCCATATATAGATTGCGCTGATGGTTAAATCAAAGTGTGTTACGAGACTTTTCTGGAAAGGTCACGAGAAAATCGTTGTTTTTCAAATTTTCTTTTCAAGCTAATCGTTAACCTTTAATGATTCTCGACAAGAAAACGAATGAGGAAGATCTAGGTTTTATAGGTACTAAACATTAACTTAAATTGCTATTCTGTCGTAAGTCGGAGATGGCGTCATAACGCAGACAATCCGTAAACAAAGGTTTAACACAGGATGAGTTTTATTGCTGTAATTAAGGACAGTACTAGGGCTTAGTGTTACGAAGTCAGACTAGTCATTCTTTCCTACTGGTCTTTTATGTTTTAATAGCTGTAAAGTCTATTGAGAAAAGAAAACAACAGCTTTAGAAATCACTTATGCAAGCCCTTATTAATATCTCTTCGCATTGCAACATATCTTTGATATGAAGTTTCTAAAAAATTCAATTGGTTGACAAAATGCAAAATAGATAATATATTTTTTCTCTGGCAGAGAAAAATCCGAGACTGACTTTTAAGAAGGAAAATGTAGAGACATTTTGTAATGTCGCAACACACAATGCGCAGTTCACAATCACGGATCTCCTCTCCAATGCTCATTTTCTGTGGCGTAACCAGGAATTTATTTTGAAGGAGGGAGGCAAGATTAGAGAAACATTTATGCCAAAGGGAAGATGTGCGCCTTATTAGAATTATAAAAAATTTTACTTAACCTATGAGAGGGATTTTCTGAGTAAATGAAAAAACCAGACGGTCTGAAAAGTAATGCTCTTGTCTGATACATATCGGGATTATATTAACCATCCCGGTGTGTTTCAGGTGATACCAAGATTTGACCAATTTTGCTAATGACGAGATATTTCTTCATCAAGATATTTCCGATGTTCCGACGATGACGAGATAGTTTCAATGTTTGATGATAACGAGATCAAGGGTCAGTTTTCTTCTAATGAAGAAATATCTCATCTACCAAGATCTGGTCATTTTTGTTCATGACGAGATTCATCGTCGGGACAACCACCAGGAGAGTTTAAAATGCAGTTTATCGCCGTTTTGGCAGCATTTGGCGTTTAATCTAATTGGTGTTGACCAATCATCTATCATACATCAATTCGGAATTCGTTCTTTGAAATTTTTGTTGGCGAAGTCCCGGAATCGTGTTCGAAGCACAAGCCAACTGATGTCACGTTCAGAATACATACAAGAAACACGTATCGCCATAGAAATAGTGCCACCACTTACATTCAACTTGACAAAAAAATGCCTCTTGTTGATTTCTTTCTTCGCCAGATTAATTTTATACATCGACCTTCTATTGAAATACATAGAGCATGTGAGTGGAGTAATATCTCAGAAGTCACGTGGAATTGGGAATTGGCTATGTTAGGATTCGTGCTTTCACCCAATACCATGTGACCTTCAGAGTGATCGGGAGAAATAACACGAAACTACACATACTAGATTTCCGTTATTTCATTAGAGAAGGTCGATGATTTTAAAACATCAGCATAAAGGTGATGCTTCTCAATTGATCCTATTTCAGAAATCATTTTACATGGTTGTGTTCGCCAAAAAATATTTATGATAATAAATAACTTTGACCATTTAAGGACTTCACGAGCATAATTCGACCTTGTAACCTGTAGTCTTCCCTGCATGACTTCAAACGAATTTTGACCTTCTTTGACCAGTAAAATCTTTCCAAATTATTCTATTCTAAGGAAAGGAGAAATAGAATCTTACAAAGGAATATATTGAAAGAAAGAACCAATGGAATCCTTTTAAAAGTGGAGAGACTAAATGGATTCCTTCAACCGATAGATGTGGTTATTTAGTCATGAAATGTGTTATGAGGTAGAAGCAATACTACACTATTTGTAATCTCGCAATGCTCAGAAGAATAAGTATGAAAATCTCGTTTCTCGAAATTTATTTTTATTATGTGGGTATACGATTCTGAGATGGTTGTCAGTGTGAAAAATAAAATTAATAATGTTCATGCTTCCATATATTTTCGAGAAAATGACTATTTTAATTTAACTATTAATTAATATATCTACGAGATTTATTAATTGTTATTTCATATTAATATCACAAAAATATTCCAATCATACATAATATTTTATTTGTAAAATAATATAACAAGAAATCGATACTGTCAGACGGCAAGGGCTTCTAGACCCCTCTGATCTCATCACTTCATTCTAAATTAAACTACCCGATACCTGAACATAAAATGACTACTACTAAATCCTTCTCTAATGTTAATCGTTTATTGAATAATGGAGAGGTTTTATTAATATTCATTTACTGATTATTCATTATTCAGTGTCCAATTTATTACATATTTATTACGACTTTTGTGCTCGATCTTTATCCGCTTATGAAATATCGATATCTATAGCTTGAGCATTGAAAACTTCCCCGCAACTTGAGCTATGAATGAATTGAACATTAACTGAAATATTTTCAATTCGTAGTTTTAATTTATAGAGGGGAAATACATTTTTCTAAATTCAAATGTTAGCTATCTCATACATAAAAAAATGGCCGATTGACTTTTTTTTAATTTTTGTAAAGTATTTTATATTCATTTTGTTGCTGAGAATTTAATGAGTTTTATATATTGTCAGTTCTCATTTGCTGCCAATAATCATTATTTGGAGTTTGAAAAACTATTTTTCATCTATATTACTTTCCATAATTATTGTCTACTTGAACGTTTGATTAAAGGAAATATTGTAAGCGTTCTCGTATTTTATAATTCATTTGTTACTCTAGCAAATCTTTGTGTCCTGCAACACACGTTACCTTTCTCAATCCTTATGTTACAGGGTCTAATTTTCCTATTGTAGTAAAAAGGGAATCGTAGAACGACAAACTAATCCTTGTCTTACATGAACTCAAAATAAAATGTCTACAAAAAATGGCATTATTTGTATGTACGCAGTTCAATTTAACTGCTGCCTTGTTAATAATTCATGTGAGGCCATGGAACATAAATCAAATAAGGAAGACAATTTTCTAATCCTTCGTCTAGTATGTTAGGTTTTCTAGCACTAATTCGAAACCTTTGTACGTCGATCCCGGTGTCAAAACTGAGACTAGTTTTTACTTATTAATTGGAAATCTTAGGATGATTAAAAGTGCCCTTGAGACAGTCTTAAAAGAAGAAAAAAGAAAAATCTTGCAATCGGACAATGCTCTGCTACTTTTACATTTAACATATAAAAGAAGCGGAATTTTCCCCCTAGCCTGGCGTCTTTGCTGTCTGGGCATCATTTCTAAAGCTGTCAGTCCCGTGGACAGCTGCGTTTTGTGTGCAAGTTGCTTCTCAGATTCTCGGAAAAGAGTGCATGATCAACCTCGCAAACACCCTAGTGTCATGGAGATGAAATTCAGTACTTGTTTCGCATTTCTTGTCTTAAGAGTAACTTTTTGTTTTTGGAGTCATTGACTGTCACTTCTGAAATTCGAAAAGGCTGTCAGATCAACACTCAAAGATATAAGATTATGGTAATTTCTAATAGATCTGATTGGGACATTAATTCTGAGAAAAATGCTCTCACTATATTTTCCGTGTCAGGCAAAAGAAGCCAAGTAAAAAAATGGGTGCTTCTCAGAATCTTAAATTGAATGTTTCACTCTTTCTCACAAATATTAAGGAAGAAAAAGAAGCATGCCATGATACAAGTAATTGTAATTTAGATTAGCAGATTCATTTAGCTTAGATTTTAAGCATATTATATTATTTTTTTAGTTAATGATGCACTTGACTCCTTTGGACCCATCAAAAGTAAGTCAGACTCAACCCTTTTTGCCCTGACAAGGAAGATATTTTCTTGAAGAAACTCACACTTCCTTTACTTTCCTGGAGCATTCCTTTTTTATAAGAAATTTTTTAGAGAAACCAGATAAATAATATAAGAAATTGAGGAAATGAAAGTGAGACCACCTACTTTACCAAGGGGAGTAAAGTGGGAGTCACTTTTAAAAAAGAAGTTTTGAGTTTTTCTGTACTTGTGTGAGGCTTAGCCAAAAAAATAAACTCAAGTTATCCTTGAAAACTCTAAATCAAAACTTTCGGAAGTATGCGAAAATGGAAATCTGTATGAAACAGTGACATTACTTGAAATAATTGGAAATGGATGATAAAAGTGAGAGAAAAGCCAAAAATTAGTTCATCCCCGTAAGAAGACCACTTTTTGTAAGCCGTAAGCAATTTTTTGCCTAGGTTGAGTACAAATATACTCACAGGTTACTGATGCACTTCAAAAGCTACAGAATAATTAAGGTTTCGCTAATTTAGTGCAGTATTTATTCGTTTTACAACATGCTATATTATTCTTTGCCAAACTCTATCTATCAAGCGCAGATGCACTACTAAGGAAAACTGAAGCATTTCAGGTTGAGTACAAATATTCCCACAGGTTACTGATGCACTTCAAAAGCTACAGAATAATTAAGGTTTCGCTAATTTAGTGCAGTATTTATTCGTTTTACAACATGCTATATTATTCTTTGCCAAACTCTATCTATCAAGCGCAGATGCACTACTAAGGAAAACTGAAGCATTTCAGGTTGAGTACAAATATTCCCACAGGTTACTGATGCACTTCAAAAGCTACAGAATAATTAAGGTTTCGCTAATTTAGTGCAGTATTTATTCGTTTTACAACATGCTATATTATTCTTTGCCAAACTCTATCTATCAAGCGCAGATGCACTACTAAGGAAAACTGAAGCATTTCAGGGTCAAGAGTTTTTATTGGAGAGGTACTGAAATCGTATTCGAAATGCAAACTAAGTGACAGTGCGTTCGGAAAACATACAGAAAACACTTTCCGCCGCAGGAACACTACCGCTTCCTACATTTATCTTGATAGGAAATGCCCCTCATAGAAGCACGTAGAGAAAAAAATTAAAATTCAACAGAATCTTGCCCAGGAGACATTTAAACCAGATGGAGTTCCAGTACTAATTATTTTCTATTTGTTTTTCGGTAGAACCGATAAGGGGTGGTTCAACGACCCGCGAGTTGAAGTCTTTATAGCCTCGAAGAATCTTCAAGGCCACTGGGTTTTGTACCAGCCCTTGTTAAAGGGGACGTTACAAGAACATTCCCAAACATCGTTGCTGATGGATGTTCCATCAGCTTTCGAACACCTGTTAATCCCATCCAAACAAATAAATAGGTTCTGCGTTTTTGACAAAAGTGTTATAATATAAATAAATAGAAAATAAAAACTGCTGAGCTTCTATTCAGGCATTTCACTTTTTCCATGCCTTAAGTGGAAGGTAATTTCTTCCAGTAAAGGAACTCATTTTGTGTCTTTTTATTGTGGCTCCTTGTTGACTTGGCGGGCCTCAAAGAAAGAATGTATCTTGCCACATCCGGGTCTCAGGTTGTCCATCCTCTCAAAATAGACTTCTGCAAGTCATCTCACTATCAATTTTTGTAGTTTTATCTTATATTATAGTGCGATATATGTGAAGTGGATTATATGGCTGGATATAAGTGGATTATATGATGAAACAAGCTTAAGTATTTCCTTCTAAGTAAATTGTAGAGCTATAAAAATGTCAAAATGGAGTTTAGAAATTTATTTTTCGCAATCTTATTTTTTTCTATATTTTCATCTTTTGTGACACTTGCATTTTTCTATGACAGAGAAAAGTGATTTTTCGGATCACTTTCAATCAGCTTTTGACCAATTCAACCTTTTGTAACGCCTGGTAATTCTGCTAGCAGTTTATATACGTCTTATCCCTTAAGTCGGCTAACGATAGGTCGAAATACAACCTATCGTTAGGTGTATGTATACATCGTATCCGTTATGGTCTAAATGCAACCTATCGTCAGAAGTCTAAATACATCTTACCGTAACACAGTCTAAATCGTTTACGGAAGCATCAATGAGGAAGAACCGCATCAACGTTCTTGACTCACTTTCACCTGTTGTCGATCTTGACCTGATCTTGTGCTTTTTTCCAATCCAATTACGCCGCTCTCTGAATGAGAGATTCCCTCTGACGACACGGCTGCGAGACTGAGGTCGCCGTTCCCTTTCTTGACAACAGTCGGTGCTATATGACAACCTTCAACTTCCTACTCCAGAAGGTCTCGATTCCGCGGACGACAATCCAGTTCGTGATGGAACTGTAATGGTTTGGGGCTTTTGACGCAGCCTGCATTTCTCTGATACCGACCCCTCGATCATCTTTGCGTTTTTAAGTAATTTTTCGTAATCGGATCACGATATAGATCTAATTTATGAAAATCGAGGTGCAGCAGCATCTCGATATCTCTCAGCAACATCTCGATTTCTAGGAGACAAGAATCGCGATATACCGAGAGAAAAGTTAAAGTGAGGGCTTAGAAAACATTTACATTTTTAAGTATAAAAAGTAAATTGTACATTATATAACGCGTTTTGATGTGAAAATGTCTTTAAAATCGGGGAGTGCAGGGAAAAATGCATGAAAAATCGAACGTTACAAACACTCTTTACAACTGTTGTCCATTACAACTTGTCTTCCAGAACTGGAGGAAACATTCAGAAGATAAATACAGGGTCTGTAAGGTAAGGACAAGATGGCGTCACTCCGTCAGTGCGGAGCTGTTATTTAGTCCGGACTGACCCCTTCCCTAAAACTCAAACAAGGCGGGTAGATAGAATAAGGGTAAAATAAGTGTAAAGGGTGCAGCGGCGTTTTTTCGGTTTTGCTCTGAAACACTACGTTGCCTGTTATTATTAAACCGTGTATATAGTTTGTAAGTAACTAATTTGATCAAACTAAAAGGTTTAAACATAATCAAAACGGTTCTTACTTTTAATTGATATGAAAGAACATAACTGGGTCGTTTCGGTACCTGATATGACTTTTGGACCGAGTGCGCAGGCGCAATTAGTGCGGGAAGGGGGTCTGCAATATGTCGAAATTCTACGGTGCTGGGCGAGCTTTGGGCCAATGGATTACATGAAGTGAGAACTGCGTGAGTGATGTCATTCGAAATCAACCGAACTGCGCTACAATCATAGGCCTTTAACCAATAAAATTATCCTTCAATATTAATATCAAACTGTGTTAATTACGTTCAAACTGTAAATTAATTGTTGAATACATGCACAATAAACAATCGTTCAAACTGTAAATTAATTGTTGAATACATGCACAATAAACAATCGTTCAAACTGTAAATTAATTGTTGAATACATGCACAATAAACAATCGTTCAAACTGTAAATTAATTGTTGAATACATGCACAATAAACAATCGTTCAAACTTCCTATGTCTACTTCATTCAATCCACAAAACAACATCAGAATTGGAAGGACAGTACATTGAAATATTTTGTATACACTATAGATCAATTACGATTTTTCTACCTTCTTTTCCGGGACTGAAGAACCTCAACTTCCCTAATTTGATGATTTCTGTAGAAGCCCCTACGATATTTCACACTGGCAAAAGGGCTTAGGAGAAAAGCCTAAAATAATTGATTGAAACAGGTGACCTTCAAACCCCCTATTCTAAAGAAACAGATTGAGAATTATTCTACTGCTGCCCTAAACATCCAATTCATAGGGGATAGTTAACCCTTAGGCAGTATAACAGTCCTACCGTGAGATTTTCCTTCCTACAGCGGCTCGGTGCAGATGCGGTTGCGAAGATTTTATCCCCCTTTTAAGTGACCGCTGACATCGATCACCATTTGCGAGCTTTCAGAGACTGGTCCTAAAGAGGGACGGTCCTTTTGTTCCAAGCCCTGCCCTGTCGATCATTCTGTGAACGCTGGGAAATACAGAAAGTCGCGCCGGTGATATCTCTAGCATGCCAAACAGTATGAAAGGACGCTAGGTGGTCAGTCGCAAAAGTCATTCACGACTCTCTCACAAGTTCTGTAGGGGGAAGGAAGTCAAGAGAAATCTGAAGTTCTTAGACGCGGGTAATGAAATTTGGGCGTGGTACCGTAAAAGTTAAACATGAGCGATATAGCCGAATTTGTGATATATCAGGGCGCGACACAGTAGTTTTTATTGTTTTGTATTCGATTAATTGAATTAAACAAATATGAGCGATATAGCTGTTTTGTGATATGTCGAGGAGCGATACAACAGTTTTTATTGTATTTTGTATTCGATTCTTTCATTAACAGAATTGACATGGAATGTATCTGTTTTAAAATTCAATGAAGGGAAGAAAGTTGTCTTTAGTTTTAACAGAAAAGGAAAGGTGACATTTTACTTTTGGATCTTCAAGTTGAAATCTGGGATGTTTAATACTCGTAATACCTAAATTTAAATAACATTTGGGTCATTTTTTTCACATTTTTGGGCAAGTAATAGGTCATTAAAAACATCTATACATTCCTGCCCTTGTTTATCATAGGGGACCACGGTAGCCCTGTTGGAATAATAGCGCATTGGCAATCAGAGGTCTACGAGTTCGAAACTCGATCCAACCAAAGACCGTCGAGTATGAGGGGTCTAGTGTACGTTATATCTGTCGTGACCTCAAATGTCATCACGTTGGTTTGGCGTGGAAGTTTAAAGAGTGGGATTCCACAGCTCAGGTTCTGACCTCGTCATCTGACCGTGGTTCAAAATTACGAGGACCGTCGCTAATAGCCCGTTGGGTTGCTCCAGCGTGACGTTAATTCAACTTCCTACCTACCTCCATTAGTGTTGCTAAAGCTCTGATTTAAATCTACATTCTCCTATCGCTAGAGATTCAATGGACGATCGAGGTACGCAAACATCCCCGAATGAATTCGTTGCCGTTCAGAGGTCAATAAAAAATGGCAGATGAGGTGTCGTGTCGTTCATGTAATCGCTTGCTGTTTGCATGCAACGAGGAAAACGATGACTTCTCGAGTTACATGTGTTCAGAACAATGGAGAGTGTTTCAATATCGGAAGCTCTCGCAAGGTCAATGGGAAGGAGAAAAAATATTTTTTGTTTCAGATTAAAAAGTCATTTTCGGTGGTCATTACATCAGAGGTAATTACAGTGGATGAAAACTCTTCCTTTTGGAGCGGGAAAGAATGTTGCCAATAAGTTTTTTTTCTTTCGTTTGTTGTTCCATTTCCCTTTCGCAAGAACCGCCGGCTTTAAGATTTTAGACAGCAACAGAAAGTTCTGTGACATTTTATGCAAATTAATACATCATAACTGACAGTGAAAAGTGCGAGATCTTCCTTTTCATAACTCACTGCGTACTTTTTCATTTTAATTGTTCTGAAGTGGCACCTCGTTTGTCAAAGAATACAGGGCCTACAAAATTAATGAGTTTTACCCTCTGATGGGTTCACACGCATAATTTCAATTTGCAACCTGTAATCTTCCCTGTATGACTTCTAAACAATTTTGAGCTCCTCGACCAATTTAATCTTTCCAAAGAATTCTATTCTAAAGAAATAAGTTATAAAATCTTTCCAAAGTATTATATTCCAAAATGAGCTATAGAATTTTTCCAAAAGATTCTACTATAACGAAAGGAGCAATATAATCTTTCTTAAGTGTTATATTCCAAGGAAAGGAGCAATAAAATATTTCTAAAGGATTCTATTCCAAGGGAAGGAGCAATAGAATATTTTCAAATTTTCAAAGGATTTTATTCCAAAGAACGGAGCAATAGAATATTTCCAAAGGATTCTATTCCAAAGAAATGAGGTATATAATCATTCAAAGGATTATATTCCAAGGAAAGGAGCAATAGGATCATTCCAAGAGATTCTTTTCCAAGGGAAGGAGCTACAGGATCATTCCAAGGCTATTTAGTCATTAAGTGTGTTGTGGGATCAAAGCAAAACTACAGATCTCAGAAATCTCACGAAGCGTAGAGGGTAAACAGGATATAATAGTTTAGAAATACAAGCTAAAGTCAATCAAAGTAATGATTGGCACTAATGATGGGATGGAGGACAATCATCAGTAACTGGTGGACGCAATAATGTCTTCTTTAACAAAATTTGACAAAACAGGAAGGTCAAGAAAGTCAGATTCTGTTTGATGGTTAACAGGATATAATAGTTTAGAAATGCAAGCTAAAATCAATCACGGGAGAGGGAATGATTGGCACGAATGATGAGATGGGAGGACAATCATCAGTAAACTAATAAAAGCAATAAAGCCTTCGATTTTAACAAAATTTGACGAAATAGGAAGGTCAAGAAAATCAGATTCTGTTTATTGTACACTTGGATGATTTTCTTTCAAGATTTAATTTTAATAACAGGATTAAGTTAGTCAATTTTTCTTCAGTAAAAACACTATTTGAATTTAATTGTGAAATCTGGTTATTCTAAGTGAACATCAGTCATCAAGTGACTTGAATGAATGATATTTAAAGCGATGATGGTAGTAGGTTGTTTATTCCGAAGTATAAAAAAGGTAGTTGGAATCTAAAATGAAATGCATATTGAATGAGGGTCTAAGAACTAGGTAGCTTTAACAACATGATTTGGGACCTATTATAAACAGATTGTAATTCATTGGTGCAGAATGTATTGAATCAAGAAATTCAAAATAAATTAAATATAATTCAACCATATGACACAGATAGATTTAAAGGGGAAATATCAAGTTATATTGACGAGGCTCTGGATCGGACATACATTTTTCAAGCATAAAAATTTATTATGCGATGAACTAATCCTCTGTATCACCCTCCACTTGTAAGCGTATTATATCAGTGCGACACATTCTTATAGAATGTCCAAAGTTTATTCATCATAGACTAAAGCTTTTTGATGTTAATCATCCCACCTTCAAAGACATGTTGAATCCCTGTTCCATAAACTTATTTTTATTCATTGCAAACATTGTGTTTTTAAACTTTATAATTCTATGATAGAATAATGGACTGAATATTATGAGAGCACCGTGTACCAACGTTTTGAGAAAAATAAAACTCCAGGGAGACGTAAATTTAATTACCTAACCTAACCGTTAAGGGGGATTTATTTAGATTTTGAACATTAACTTAGTTTCACCTCCGAATTGCAATAAAATTATTTTATTTTGTCTCTCTACAAAATAGGATTTTACTTATATTATAATACTGTTTGGAGCAGCTAGACCAACTTTGACACTTGGGTCATAAAAAACAAACAACGTCTTCTTATGATGTACTTTTACTTTTTTAAATTGCCTTGTGCTTGGCGCAACATAACCGGTCCGGCTATTGAGCCATAAACCTAAACCCAAACCAAACCTATCGGTAAATAGAGTTCAAGAAAGTCACTTACATTTGTAGGCCCACAGCTTTCCCTGCCTGAGACCGTTCGTAATCTGAAGAAGGGTCGACAGACATGGAGTGGAGATATCCTTCTTATAGACCTCTTTCATGACTGTGGGCATAGCTTTGCGGATCGCCTTGTTGACGGCGGACTTGAGGTCCTTGTCCATCTGTATCCAGGATTCACGGACGCTGAGACCATCCTGTGTTGGGATCGGCTCTCCCTCCTCTGCGGACCACACACCAACCGCCAACACGGTACAGGACAACAAAAGGCTCGAGAATTTCATGCTTCACCTCGGTTTGAACTTTATCTCGGATGTACCACGAAAGTGATTCTTGTTTAATTCATGAAACCGATTTCGTGCTGGTTCAGAATTTAGTCTCGTTCTGCCTGTTTTATATATATATAGAAAGTGGCTAATTCTTGGAGAATGTCTATCCTATTGGATCTTAATGAGTTTGTAGCGAAACAGGAATCGCGGATTTTGCTTGAAGTCAAACTGAAGCCTGAAGATTTGGTTTAATTTGACACAAATCTAACTTCGAAAGCGTTTGCTAGATGGTATTTAAAAGACTGAAGCTTTCAAAAGATACGAATTGGATTTCTACAGATTTTAAAAAATATATAAAGAGTTATATTACTCTCGAAAATCCTTATCTTTGTTAAGGTAGACAGGTCTCAAAATCAGTCTGTTTTTCACAAAAAAAAATTTCAAAGGCCTGGAGCGTCCAAAGACAGTTCACTACTCTAAGTTAGTTCGTTGCTATAAGTGTCCGCAACTCAAAGTACTTCATATCCGACGACAAAGTCCGAGGCGAGAGAGCTCCCGAATTCATCGAAGACACACCCGACGTCCAACACCTCGAAAAGAAGTCACCTATTCTCTCACGGTTCTTGTCCGATTCTGGCCGTTTCGGACGCAGTCCCGAGAGGTCAAGAAGCGAGAAAGGGAAAGATGCGATCTCTCAAAAACAAATCTGGAGGAGGAAGAACGGTCCGAGATGCTGCGAAGAGGCAGGAGCCGAAAGGGTTAATACCTGTCCGAACGCCGAGACCTGTTCGGCTCGTACGAGGAATCTTTTTTCTGGTGATCGAAGTAACCTTCAAGGACACCTTGAAAAACAGGGAGACGTAACAGGCTCGGAGGGAAGGCGAAAAGGCCTCAGCCTTGCTTGGTCACGACAGGGCTATTCACTTTCTCTTTTTTCGATCACGACCCGCTCAAAAGGCCCTCCCGGAAGAGCTTGCAATTCGCCACTGGCGATTTCGCTGGAGTCCGAAGACTTATTGTTGACATTTTGACGCCGCTGGCGGACTTCGACATACTCTAGAGTGGACTAAAAAAATGCCATCACGTTTTTTCTCGCACAGGTCCGAAGACCTGTGGAAAAAACTGGGTGGGTGTGGAATGCTGCTTTGTTGGACATTTTGAACTGAAGCACTTGTGACCTACGTTTTCGAAACGATGCCAACAGAGGCAAACCTTAAGCACTTTGCAACTACTTACGCACTTAGTTACTTCACTTAGTGCCTTACGCAAGTGCAGCCTTAGTGCAGCTTAGAGCGGCGAATTTAACCCTTCGAAGTTCACTATGCTACAAAAATATAGGTGAAGATGTGTAACATCTATAGGGCGGTTTTGGCCATGCTGTAAAATAGCGGATTGACAATCGAAGGGTTAAAAGTTTGAAACTCGATCCAGCCAGACTTGTCGTGGCTCCTAATGTCCTCATGTTGGCGTGGTGCGAAAGTTTGGAGAGTGGGCTACCAGCTCAGGTGTTGTCCTCGTTATCTTACGGGGAGGTCACAATGACGAGGTGCCCTCGGATCTTTCTCTTCTGGCTAGATCCTGGAGAGTCGCCAATATCCCGTTGCCCTGATCCAGTGCAACATTAATTAGCTACCTACGAGGAATATACGCAGGGGGAATGGAACCTATGCATAAATAAACCCAGATTACGTTACAGAAATTGAGCTTGGGCCTCCTTCAACTCACAGGTAGCTAGAGCAGTGGGCAATCCCACTGATACACAACATCCCCGTCTAACATAAGATCTTTGCTTTTTCCCAAAACCACGTGACAGGTCTTCAAATCAAGCGATCGGTAGAAATAATCTGAAGCTGTGAGCGCATGCTCCGTTTACTCAATAAGAGGTCTGTGATTGTATTCTGTTTGAAAAAAGTATTTTTGTTTCAATATGATTATAATTTTTATTTTTGACCACTTAACTAATAGTTATTCTTTTAACAGATGTACTGTAAAAACAAATTGTCATTAAAGAGTCGATACAGTGCTGAGTTACTCATTATAGCCATTTTATAATAATTACTCCATATTGGTTATTAATTCATTCTTCAGAGAGTATGAAATACCCTGCCATGTTTTTTACATTTTATTTATTTTTTTAATTCGTGCATAGTGCTTGAACAGCAAAACATAGGAAGGTACTAGGTAGGTAGTTGAATGAACGTCGCACTAGAGCAACACAGAGTGCAATTCAACATCAAAAGAAAACAGAATTATTTTCTCGCTTGAACCAGTCATTTTTGTATTCTTTGTGAAAAAGGACGGCTTTGTTGCTGTGGATTTTGTCGCTGATGGTGATGATTGAGATGAGACAAAACATAACCTAACCTCCTACAGTTCAACCTCAAGGATATGAAGCTTACACACATCTATAAATATTCATGTTCGAAAGAATATTCACTTATTTCTAGTGTCGACGAAATACAGGACTCGTTTTCTGCGCACACCTGTGGCGTCCAGCAGAACGCGGCAACATTTTCCTTGAAACTATCGACCCATTAAAACCCTTTTAGTACCTGGGAGTGTCGTTCCTTGCATCGTAAGAAGAGTTTCTATTTCACAAGCCTTGATACTCTTGATTTTCTTGTGATTTCAGAAACTAATTAACTGAGTTGCTGTTTTTATTTTGAACGACACATTTCAAAAATCAATATTTCACAATTGTATAGAGTGGACAGAATCGGCCTCACAATAATCATAGCACGCGATTTCGTGTCAAAAATCGGGATAGCCCCGTTGGAAGAGTAGCGGATTAGCAACCGGACTGTTGCGAGTTCCGAAACTCGGTCCAACCAATGACCGTAGTGTACACGGAGGCTGGTGCACGTTAAGTCTCCCATGGCCTTAAATGTACTCACGTTGGCATGGTGTGGAAGTTTGGAGAGTAGGAAGACACAGCTCAAGTGTTTACCTCGTCATCTCTCCGTGGTTCAAAATTACGTGATGCTGTATCGGATCTTTCCCTTGGAGATTGATCCCTGACCGTCGCCAATAGCCTTTTGTGTTGCTCCAGTGTGACGTTAATTAACTACCTACAGACCTACCTCTCCCAACTGCACTTAAGTGCAGCCATTATAATCTGGATAGAAATCGATCCAACCTAAGACCATCGTGTACGTGAGGGCTAGTACATGTTAAATCGGCTGTGGCCAGAAATGTATTCATGTTGGCGTGTTGTCAAAGTTTGGAGAGTGGCGTGCCATCTCAGGTGTTCGCCTCGTCATCTGATCAAGGTTCAAAATTACGTGGCATTATCCTCGGAGCTTTCCTTTCGGGATTGATCCCGGACCGTCATCAATAACCCGTTGTATTGCTCTAGTGCGACGTTAATAATTACCATTACCATTATATTAATTCAGATAACTGCCTTCTACCTACCTTATTGAAATGTAATTGTTTTCTGCCATAAGGAAACGCCTTAAAAGCATCAAAAATAATTTTATTCGTAAATCTGCTAAACTGTCTTGATAATTACTGATTGGTATTGGTATTTTCAATTAACGTCACCATGGTGAAATTTCATTCTAGTAATGGGCCAAGTTATGGTAGGTAGTTGAATTTAAATCGTACTGGAGCAATACACGGGCTAGTGGTAAAGATCCGGGAATAATCCTGAAGGGAAAGATCCGATAACAATCAAGGAAGAAATATAAAAGTACAGTGAGCAATGGTAACTGCATTATGTACGCAGGATCACACAACTAAAAGTAGTAGTAACCTTCAGACTAGATTCGTTTGCCGAGTGGAAACGAATATTTATCATCTGATTGGTTGACGGGATAGGAGATTAAGCCCATCCACTGCTTCATCATCTGATTGGTCCGCACGACACAGTAGTGGATTTTTGCGATGTCGCCACTTTTGTTGCCACTCTAGAAATACGTATTCCCACACCTAGACTGTCGTGCGATTTTATATCGCCAAACGAGGCTATAAGATGCCAAATCGGCCCACCAAGTCAATTTTTCAAAGAGCAGTCACGTGACTACTAGGCGACACTCTTCGAAGCTGCTCACAATAGCAATGCTCAGTCTACTTATAGTTCACTTCTATTAGGAAAACACTTCATAATTTTGAATCACGGTCAGATGGCGAGCTAAGTTATGAAAGGGATTATACGATCGGGATTATACGATACATGTAAAGCAGAGTTGGCATCTGTCTGTCTATTCTCTATACAATAGATTTGTATCTATACCGTTTGACCAATCCACACCAAATTTGATACACTTATTCTTTGGAACCCTGCGGGCAACGTAGGTTACATATTAACCCCATTCTCTTTATCTTGGGTGTGTAGAGGGGTGTAATGTCCCGTCATCCTAGACAAAACACATGCTAGGGGGCGCTCTCTCCCCGTCTGGCTGTGCAGATGACTTCACAGTTCACAACTTCAAGAGTCACCTCTCAAGATGGAGTTTTTTTTAGAATTTTACAGCATGTGCAATCGCAGATGGGTGTGGTTGCCTGGAAAATCGCTCAGTATCATATCGTTTATATGGTAACGGTGGCTACATATTAACAACCCGAGCAACACCGGGTAAATTCAGCAAGTCTGTATTTAGCTTAACAGATGGTACCTCTAGTAGTTTTTGTTGAAGAGTAATCGAAATGGTTTGTTTCTGTAAAAGCTGTACTCCAGAAAACAGTCTTACACTACTAAGTTCAATAGTCTACTATTTTTCAACGAGTGCAAAGAAAAACAAAAAGCACCAGTATCAATTTCGAAAGCACTTGCATGAAATTTTTTCTAATCGTTATTTCATAACAAGAATCACAGTAGTTAGAAGGACGATGGCACCAGAACCAGTTTTGAATGAATTTAACCTTTACTCTTTTTCGAAAAAAGCATGGTTACAGATATAAAGGGGGTTAATGCGTAAGTATCATTTTTGTTTCAGAAGCCAATTATTCAGAAGGATTAATTTCGTCCAAAACGTATGCAGGACTTCATTAGCTTTTCATACTTTTGGTTTGAATTCACTTGTGTCCATGAAGATCTTGTGTCCGTGAAGAAAACTAGCAGATATTTCGGTTTTTAGCTTTGGTTGAACAAAAACTTCTAACAGTTTCGCAATTTACTCTTACTCTGATTAGTTAATCTTTTAAATTCTCATTTAGTAATTTTACCAATTCCTTGACTCTTATTATTCACCCATTTTTTGCATTTCACAGCAAACATCATGTTGCAGGTCAACATGTATGTTGTAAAATGCGGAATTGCATGTAAAAAAATCATGACGCAGTTCATCAATTCGTAAAAAATACAAGACATAACGATACAATCTTTTTCTCGCTTTGATGAACATATTTCAGGTAGGTAGGTAATTGAATTTATGTCGTACTGGAGCAACATAACGGGCTATTGGCAACACTCCGGAGTCGACTCCGGAGGGAACCATCCGAGGACACCTCACCTCGAAATTTTGAACGGTCAATGACGAGTTCAAAACCTGACTGGCACTCCTCTCTCCAAAATTCAACACCACGTCAAAGTAACTACATTTGAGGCCTCGATAGATTTAACATTCATCAGCCCCCACATACACGACGGTCTTTGGTCGAATCGAGTTTGGAATTCGCAAACCTCCGGTTGCTAATCCGCGACTCAACCAACTGGCTTCCATGACACTCAACGTGTTTCAATCTGTGCAATTAGTTTGTATCACTCTCATGCTTTCCAAATAATAACTATGTTGTTGACCAATATGTTTTAAATCAACTCTCTCAGTACATGTTTTCACTCTGTAATTTGTTTATTTGTTTTCAGGTTGTTCACTATATATATTTTGAATTTCCTATTTGTCATCAGTTTAATTTTTTCTTATATTTTATTGTGCTATGAAATTCTTACGGTTGAATTTTACTGTATTCTTATCTATGCTTACATTAACTTTATTGTTTTATATTCAGATTGGCAGCTCTTTTCCATTATTGGACTTCGCGTCATTAAACCCTACTTAATCGATTGATCAGTGGTTTGATTATAGTGACGTGGAAGCGTCTAATAACCAATCAGCGTGGTACTTTTCTTTTCATGGGCTTGATTAGTTACAAAACATTGATCAACTTTGAGTTCAAAATATTTATTAGTGAAAAAGTGCTGTTATTGTGGAAAACAGAGCACATTAACCCTCTGGAGCGTCATGAGATTTTCGAGTAGTGTAGTATTACTTTTACCTCACACAACAGATAATGACTCAATAACAAGATCTATTGGTTGAAAGAATCGTAGAGATGATTCTATTGGTCAAGAAGTTCAAAACTATTCCGAAGCAATTCAGAGAAGACAGCATGTTTGGTGAACGGATAAATGCGTGTGAACCCTTTAGAGGTTTGTGCTACATAAACAAAATATATTGAAACTTTAGGGTTTGTCTTTTCATAATTTGTTGCTACTCGAATTGCAACTTTATTACAGGATGTATAAAGAGTTTGTTGGTTTGGGGGTTTTATATCGCAAGAATTCCAAGTAGTTTAGTAGTTTTTATCTCATAACACACATAGTGATTAATTAACCACATTGTTTGGTTGAAAGAATCATAAGAAAGATTCTATTGGTCAAGATCATAACTAGATGGAAGTCATGCAAGAAAGAATTAGCTAAGCGAATTCTTTCACATATTTTCTCAAAATTCTTCTCAACCCATTTCTTCAACACATATCACCGAATTTCTGAATTGAATGTTATGGACACTTGACAACTCTGTCTGGTAACGGACTTTTGAAATGGTGGTAATTATTTAACAGAACGCAATACTTCTATAAAACGGCATTCTAAATATTCGTTATTCGAATTGTTCCCTTTTTAACTGGACGATTCTATTGGAGCATTTAGCAAGACGTGCGAAAGACTGCAAGTTTGTGTACCGAAAAGTACTTCATAGTGGAGATAGGTAACACTGTTACATATGCTACTGTGTTGTAACTATATTTTGATGCGATTGATTTCACCAAATTGATTAATTGGCAAGACTGATTTAGTGTAGCTCAACAATATTTTAACAAACGTTTCAAATGGACTCGAGTCTTGTGTCAATTTCTCAGCAACACAAACTTTTCAGTTTCTTCTCTACCCTTGTCATAAAGGCGGTCCAAAGATGCATAAAATTGATATCAGAGGCATAATTATCTGTTATTAAATCAGAAAGACGTGGATGGCTTCATCCGTCACGACAAATTGTGCCAAATTCGTTATTGTAAAAACAGTATTTACTAGCTTAATTTTAAATCATATTTTATATTCAGATCCAGTTGTAAAAAATAAAGTAGTTTATACATTTTGCAATCTTTGTAAATATATATTTCATTTTTTATAATAGCAAAACTGGAAAATTTCAGAATGCTTTAATTTTTCATCTGTGTCGATGAAAAATAAATACTGTATCTGAACCAAAAATATTTTTATTACATTCACTGAACTGTTTATACGTCCATTTTTAACCCTTCAGGCGGCCACCCCGAGATATTTCGTAAACCAAAATGCCAGTTTAAGTGTCAACCCCGAGATATCTCGTAAACCAAAATGTAAGCTTAAGTGTCAACCCCGAGAATCTTTGAACGGTCACTTTTCCTTCCCCTCTACCACCCGTGTCCTCTAACGAGAGGGCGTGACTGGACACCTTTTGTGCGAGGGGTCCTGATGGGAACGGACAATCCCTAAAATGCTTCCCTCAAGTCATTGCCTTTGGCGTGTTCGTTGAGTATCACGACGGCATTCCTGTCTTTGTTAAGCTACACTTTGAAAGCGTCTATTTTTGGGTTCTTCGGGAAAAAGAAGTTGAATTGGAAATTTGGAACCGACACGCACTTTTCGAAAATGTATTCTCACTGCTATTTTGCTTTTACTTTTTGAGATGAAAACATTTTTAAATGCTTCATTTGAAGTACGATTAAAATTTACCAAACAAAAGCGAAAGGACATGAATTCAGGGAAAAAGATTGAAATTAAAAAAATTAAAGGTATGATTTTTGCTGCAGCCAAAATCACAAGACATACATTTTAAATTACGCACAATTGTTTATTTTAATATTTCTCTACGTATTGGAAACTTAATGAAGTGCGATAATTGACGGAGTTCTAATAGGTTTGGTGAAGCCGGCTACCTGCGGGCCATCGATGCGATAAAGAATTAAAAAATTCCAAAACCTCTAGTTTGGTTCTTTCTCACAAACATTAATTAACAATGGATAATTAACCCTTTGAAAATCATGTTAAATAAAATATGTTTTGCAAAAAAAAGAAACTATGGGTAAAGACCTTTCGCCTCGTATGAATGTAATTTGCGCAAAACATAATTTAGTTTTTTAAGGGGTGGTGCGCTCTTGTATGTCACTTCTAGAACACCTCCTAGATATCACTATCAAACGAGAGAATATAGTCTTAATATGCCTAGGACATACCTATATCGAACTTTTACCATTTGAAGGTAATGAGACGTCCTACCGCCCTAAAATTCTTAACATTTGCCAGTCTTGGCAAATGTACTTCGTACTTGTTCGTATTTCCTTTCGTACTTGTCTTTAAAATTCTTTAACACCGCCATGCTACTAGCAGGTGCGACTAATTTTTTTTTTAATCTGAATTTCCCAAATCATCGTATTTGCATAGCTTTTCTTATTTTACCTGCAGTATTCTATTTAATTATAAACATTTCAGATAAGAAATAAAATATATTTAACGCACATAATGCAACAAGGGGATAGACATCTGTATACAAAGCTGAGTTGGCGTCTTTCTGTCCTCTATACAAATCTACACCGTTTGACCTATCCACATCAAATTTGGTACACTTATTCTTCAGAACCCTACGGGTAAAGTATGTTACATATTAACCCCCGTTCTATTTTTCTTGGATGTGGAGAAGAGGTAAAACAATTCGAAATCACCATAGGAATAGCGTTAAGTATTTTTACGATCACTGTCTGAACAATTCACACCAAATATATGGTACATTCATTCTATAGAATCCTGCTGGCAACGTAGGCTATATATTAACCCCGTTCAATTGGTCCTAGATCTGCAGAGGGGCCAAAACAAATTTGAAATCCACTTAGAAATAACATTGAATATTTTACGATCACTGTCATACCAATTCACACCAAATTTGGTACATTCATTCCTTAGAATCCTGTGGAAAATATAGACTACATATTTAACACGTTCTTTTGCTTTAGGTCTGGAGAAAGGCTAAAAACAATTCAAAATCCCCATTGGAATAACATTGAATATTTTGAAGACGAATTCACACCAGATTTAGTACATTCAATTTTTGGATGTCTGCGGGAAACATAGGTTATACAGGATATTAATCCCGTTCTATTTGTCCTGGGTCGGGAGAAGGGGCTAAAAACAATTCGAAATCCAAATGGGTAGGTAGTTAATTAATGTCCCCCTGGATGTTAATTAATGTCCCCCCAACACAACGGGCTATTGGGGGATGTTCCGGGATCAATCCTGAAGTGAAAGATCCCAGAACAACGCCTCATAATTTTGAACCACGGTCAAGAACAATACTTGAGCCGGCACCCCACTCCAAACTTCCACACTTCGCCAACGTGAGGACACTTGAGGCCACGACAGATTTAACGTGCACCAGCCTTCGTGTATCCGACGGTCTTTGGCTGGACCGAGTTTCGAACTCGCAACCCTCTGTTTTCTAATCCGTTGCTCTTCGAACTGGGCTACCGCTGCCCTCGAAATCCCCATAGAAATTACCATTGATTATCCTTACTATGACAGTTTGATCAACTCATATCGAATTTGCTACACTCATTCTTTAAAACTCTGCGAGAAACATAGTCTAGATATTAACTCCATTTGATTTGTCCTGGGTCTGTAGATAGATCTCAAAACAATTCGAAATCCCCATAGGACTACTATTGAATATTACGATGAGTTACAAACAATTCGATCGACGCCGGGTAATTCAGATAGTGTTTTATAAGAGGGTCCGGTTTCAACAAATTTACTCGTAAATACCTTTAAAATTCTTTTAAAGTGCATGCATTAAAAAACAATTATTAATTATGTCATGGTTATAAGGAAACGGAGGAGGAAATTGGCTATCAATCACTGAACTAATGAAATCTTGTAACGCGTTGTAAATTTTTTCAGGCCAAAATTAAAATAATTTGCGCTGATTTTCATCTCATTCTGTTCACAAAATATTTATATTTGTTGGGCTATAAACACCTTCCATACGAGACTTCTGTACACCAAAGTTAAACGAAATCCCTTGTCTCTTATTCATATTAAAATTTTAATCTTTAGGGCTTATTACTTTAAAAAAAATCACGTCACTCGATTTTCGAAACGAAAACTTACACTGCTAGGAGAACTTGCGAAGAAACAGTATTTAGTATTATCAGATTTGAGACCCCGATAGATGATTCATTTCCCCTTTGATTTTCATTTTCAGTGGAGAAATTTTCTTTACTGTTACTTGGTCAGTGATGTTATCTATACAGATATTATTAAGGCTTTCTGATTCTGAACATTTTGGCACCATTCACGAATATTCTCAGAATATTATCACTATAAAATATTTCATCATAAAAAATCCTTAGATATCAAAAATGACAAATCCCAGGATAACCTCTTACGACCCGATATAACTAATGCTAGGGCAAGGTAATTGGCTGAGACCGGCGGTTGAGAAACACTTCATTTTCAGTGGATAGGTATTTAATTAACGTCGCACTGGAGCAAGACAACGGCTATTAGCGACGGTCCAGGATCAAACCCGAAGGGAAAGATCCAAGGACAACACCACGTAATTTTGAAACACGGTCAGATGACGAGACACAGATCCTCGAAAATGCTGGTTGAAATTTAGGTTTTTTTTATGTAAAACTGTTGAGGGCTACGTCAAACCATTATCACTCAAATAATTTGTATGGATTTATAAAATTATTTTCAACCATTTATATGAAACAAATCGCAAATGTTTCGGGATTTACTTAATTCCTCCATTTTTGTATTCTGTATCTTGCGCCTATATACCCGGATAATTAACGGTTCGTTAATTATCCGGATGCCATTTTAGTCTATTGGGGTTCTCAGGGATTGTCTGAAATAACTAGACCATTAAAATTTAATAAAAATAATCGTTCAAAATTGTGATCAAGAAGATTCCAAACGTCCCATACTTCATTTCTTTAAAAAGTTATTGGTGCAAAATAACTCAGTTTACCATATGTGTACGGTTTTGATTCTATTCATTTCTTCACGGATATGTGAACACCCAAAATCTGAAAACCTTTGGGGTAATATCCGTTGTGGTTACTCTTTAGGATATTTTACATTAACAAAGCAAGTATTGAATATTTTTTGTTTAGCTTTGCTTTAAGTCTCTCATGTCTAACTCAACTGCGATAAATAATTTCATCGCTTCATTTATACAAAAATTATGCTGTAAATCTGTGTAATGGAGGCAAACTTTTGTGGGGAAGAAAATCAATGCTAGAATTTAACTTATTTACAATTAGTAGAAAATTACTCATTAAAAGAAAAATATATAAATTTATAATTTCAAAGTTTCCCATTGTTACAGTAAATATTTGTTTTTTCAAACACGTATAAGAAAATTTGTATGGATCAGTCGAATGTATTATTTCACTATTTGAAAGTCGTTGTACAAGCATTTGAGAAGCACCCTCGAGAAGGTATACTTAGGGTATTCTGGGAAGTAGCCCGTGGCTTTGCTATCTATCACTGTCATCGCTCTCTTTGATGGTCCGGTCTAAATAGACCACTGCTGAGACCAATTGACTGAAGAAGGGGAAAGCACTCCCTTTGTCCAAACCCTGACACTTTTAAAGGGAACTCGCTTTTTTGGGGTGCCGTTTTCGGGAACACAACTTTGAGATGCCTCGCCGCCAGGAGGGTTAAGGTTTTTAAAACAGCTTGTATATTTTTCGACATGTAAAATTTTTATGGAAGGACATACTATTTCAACTAAAATACTACAATATAACGTCCTGCAGAAGGTTCAAGACGTTGAATAAAAAAAATTCATGTAGGCTAAAATTTTGAAGGTTGGTGGAAACTCTCCTCTTTTTAGAAATTCCAATTCGAAAAATGTTTTTCGCCTATCTGAACGGACCAGCTTAATGTCCATTACTTGACGTTGTATGGCTTGTACTTGGTTAAATATGACTCTTGTGCCACAAAACCCATCTCAACCAACCTGCATTTCAAAGTACCACTGTATCGATGACCCCTCTTTGAAAGGGCCCTTGTACCAAGGCCTCCACCTAGGGACAGCTGTTTTGCAAAAGCATTGTTTATTAATGCTAATTTCTTTTGAATTTGCCTTAATTTCTTTTTCTGAGGTCCATATGAGAAAATTGGTTGGTTGGGTTGGGTTTTAGGGCACAAGGGCCAAATTTGGTTATACTGCACCGAAATCAAGACAGACAACGCCAAGTAATGGACACACAAGGAAATTTTGCTGACACAGAAAGTAAAAATACACCCAGGAAGAAATCGAACATTTATGGTCTACAACTCGCATATGAGAAAATTTAAATATCTGTTCGCGCCACTTTTCAATTCCAGATCAATTGTTCTCCGAAATCAATCTTCTGTGACAAACTGCAGTCCAGCTTCAAGTGATTGTCATGTGCAATCAATTGCTAGTTAAGATAATGATAGCAATGCACTTTCCTGCACGTGGTATCATTATCTCTCATCGGCTCCACGTGTTCTGCTCCTTTATTCAAAAGTGATTCATTTGTATAATTGAGTGATCAATGAATTCTCTGTAATGGAGGTAGGAACGAAGATATTTCGAATGCGATAAAAATCGTTCAGTTTCTTAATCGTATCGTAGTCCTATAATCCTATGTCGATTCGAAACAATGAGCATTGTGTTTGATGATGTTCCATGCGATGAACTGATAATACGAATGTTTCCATCTTTTGCTTGCGTCAGACCACTGATATGCTGCACTTATTTCCTTACATCAAACGTGTTTTGAGAAAATATTTTTGCGATTGCCACGATTAAATTTTTTTGTAATCTAGTAGTCGGATTTAAGAGGATGACCAAAGATTTCTGTGCATTTCATGGCTAAATTCTGCAATGACGTATCTGTAATTTGCATCCTGGTTCTTGACAGTATCGTATTTCTAAATCGACTGAGTAGGCTTCGTCCTAGAGCTGCAAAGTTAATCTAAAATATCAACATCCTGGAAAAGAATCTTGCGCCATAAAACCCAAATCAACCAATCAACCATCTGGCAAAGAATCCAGTATTCTTGTGACATTAATAGTTGGAGCTGAAAATATGGAAGAAATGTGGAGAATAGTTTCTATGCCTTCTTTTGTTTGCCGAAAAAGAGTGTTATAAATTATAAGGACTATGACAAATAGTTTTTTAAGATATCCTAAAGTGAAACGTAATACTATTATTTGAAAGTAAAAGCTTTCAAAGATCATTTGACTTTGTTTGACATTGTGTCATGTAAATGTGCTCTTCTTTTCTACATGTTCTAATAGGATTCAAAAGGTACCACTTAAACAACTAGAACCTAGAACTGACCATAAAAGATTAAGAAAAATGGCAAAAAGTTCAATAGACTTTGCAGAAATGAATACATTTTCAGAAAGGGAAAAATGTTAGTTGGTTGGGAAAGGGAAGAATGGAAGAATAAGGTGTTTGTAGCTACAAAATGTATCCCTGACTGCCGTAGTAGTAAAAAAGTACGTGCTGCTGCCAAAAGCTACCAATATTATCAATTAGATAACTAAACCGACATCAGAATAATACAGCCAAAATATTGTAATACAAATGAGTTAATAGTAAATAAAGTAGCAACTGATAAAAATAATATCACTGAAAATGAAGTTATAACTGATATAAATAAGTTAAGCCTCAAAACACTTACGCATTTGTATGTGATCAATATTGTATTCCAGATAGGACTTTCCAACGAATTGATTTTGATGCACTCATTTTAACACTTAGATGGAGCCTCTGGAAGTCCAAAAGTATATGCGGGAGCAATCTGGAAAGTATGAACAAATGCGAAGAACTTAATTTAGAATCTGGTACAATTTCTTTCAATTTATCCGAGGTCGACCAACAGGTTATAAATTTAGATTAGCACCATCACAGGCTCCCGTACCTGGTGTCGTGAAACACTGTGCCAGTTTAAATAAGTGTAGCTGGAATGAATAGAGCATACCACTGAGGTGGCATGTCTATCCAGAATGTTAGAGCATATTTTTTTTCTCTTCATTATTACATCTATACAGTAATTACAACTATACATCATTCTATATTACTCTGTTTATACAACATGCAAAAAAAGATAATTTCTTGAAATTATCCAGTCCTGATGAGTCTCTAGGAATCTCACCATGTCAATAACTTTGACCTCCGAGCCCTTGTTGCAAGCACAGTTCCTGAGCCAAGTGGGGATCGTCATAATGGTACATGGTGTCCTCATAAGCCATTATGATGTAAGGGGGCAGATTGTGATGTAGTTCAGAGGTGTGCCGATTTCACTACAGGAGCAATTTTACGAATTGATTTTTAAACCTCTTTAGGTAAGATGGAAATGGGCCGTCCTGTGGTAAATAGTGTCCCTGGTCCAACTTGTTGATTTCGGTGACACTATTGAACAACGCATCATGAACTAAACTGCCTCTCTTTCATCCAATTCATTCTGCCATGCACCAAGTAGCCAGCGAGTGATTTCCCTCCTGCAATGACTTCTGTGCTATTTCACCCCGTCATCTATGCATTCCGTTGTGGCCCCTTTTGGCAAATTATCTGCTTCTTCGTTACCATCATGATCTGCATGAACTTTAATCCAACTTAGACAAATGTCCTTGATGTTAATCAATAGGCACTGCACTGTTCTCCAGTGGACTCGGCATTTTAGAATTTTTAGGTGCCAAGAGAACTAACTCGACTATTTGACCAGATCTTGTCATTTTTGTCTGTTCTGACTTATGCAGCTTTAAGGCTTCTAGAATCCTATAGAGCTCCGTCTGGTGTTATTGTCCTGCATCTTCGTGAACACTGCTGCATTATATTTCCTTTTCGTATAGATCAAAAAGCACTTGCCACACTATTTTACATTTTGGAGCACAACGGCAAAGTTCCTTATGCCGGAATGAAGTACCCCCACTGCTGGTAGGCCTCTTTAGATCAATTGGGAGAGTAACGTATTAGCAACCGGAGAGTTGCGAGTTCGAAACTCGATCAAACCAAAGACCATCATATGCGGGAGCTGATTCACGTTAAATGTGTCATGGCCTCAAATGTCTTCACGTTGTCGTGGTGTGGAAGTTTGGAGAGTGGGTGCCAAGTTGAAATCGTCATCTGACTGCGGCTCAAAATTTCGAGTTGTTGTCTTCGGATTTTTCCCTTCGGAATGGATCCCGGGCCGTTGCCAATGGGCCGTTGCCAATAGCCCGTTGTTTTGCGCCAGTGTGACATTAATTAACTCCCTACCTACCTACTGACTACCTGGTTTATCCTGTCAATTGAAAGGGTTTTAACTGGATGTATAGACCAACCTATAACCTACTATACCTTTCCTCGTATTCATCATTGTGGGTGATGGCTGACAACAGCAAATCACATCCTACGATAATCAGTCATTGAAATTAATTATTTCAGAATTTATTTT
Organism: Meta bourneti; assembly: GCA_933210815.1. Lineage (NCBI taxonomy): Eukaryota > Metazoa > Arthropoda > Arachnida > Araneae > Tetragnathidae > Meta > Meta bourneti. Next base: position 22,439,438 of record OW119931.1, read on the forward strand.
AGGAGTTTATGCATCAATGTGGTACGTGATAAAATGTTATCCTTCCTGAAAAGATGGAGAATGGAATGTTTTTTAAAAACGCACATGCATCCTCGTTATTTAAGTGATAACTAAAAGTGGTTACTCACTCTCCATTCAACAAATTGTATACTTCCTTTATCCCGAGAATATACTCCTTACAATGATCAATGATCAGAAGCCATCTTATTCGTTAACTGGGACTAAGGAGAGTTCTGATTGCTAGAGAGAGGACGACTAAAGTAAAAAATAATTTTTTGAAATTACAGAAATAAACTTTGATGCGATTGATTTCACAAACTGATTAATTGACAAGACTGATTTAGTATAGCTCATCAATATTTTAACAAACGTTTCAAATAGACTCACGGGGCAGTCGTGGCTCAGTGGGTATGTCCACTGCGCTAGCAACCTTCGAGTTGTAGGCGGTGCAGGTCCGATTCCTGTCAGGTGTATTCCTCCCTGGGTGTATTTCTCTCTTGAGTCAGTAAAACTTTCTGTTGACTTTGATCGATTGGGGCCGAAGGACATCAGAGTTTATGAGACATTGTTAAAAATTAATTTTATTGAAACCAACTCGTATTTACAAATATAACATGCATTCAAAATCAAGACATTTCGCCTATCGCACTATTTCTTCTGCAATTTTTTATATACACTCAAAATTAACATAATAGCTTTCTACTTTCATATACACCATACGGCACTATAATTTTAAGTCCTTAGAAGAGGTTGAGACCGATTCCAACACTTTCATTGTGTGTATGTCTATTACTTGATATTGTATGTCTTGTGTCAGGAGTAGCATGGCCAAATATGGTCTTTGCTCCATAACCCCCCTAAAAAAACAACCAAATGGACTCGCGCGAGTCTTGTATCAATTTCTCAGCTACACAACCTTTTTAGCTTCTTCTCCACCCTTGTTATACAAGTGATTGAAAGATGCATAAAATTGGTGATAGGCATAAATATCTTATTAGACTAAAAGCACGTAATGGATTCATCCGTGCTGATAAAATAACGGCGAATTGTGCTATCTGAATTGTAAATCATATTTTATATCCCGTACTCTGTATTATATAGTTATGAAAAATATTGTAGTTTATTTATTTTTTCCCAACATTTGTAAATATATATTTAACTCTTTATGATATTGCAAAAACTGCAAAACTTCAGAATTTTCCATTTGTGTCAGTGGAAAGTAAATACTGTACCGGAACCCAAAATATTTTTATTACATTCACTGAGTTGTTTATATCGTCGGCTTAGACCATAAACTCATTAACTGACATTTTCCCGGAGACACTAAATGTGGATGATGAGAATTACATTAGCATATTATATAAGATCAAAGATATCTAACAGTTTCAAAATGCTTATAATTTTAATTTTTTTAACATAAAAATCAATAGTTTAACAGTTTCAAAATGCTTATAATTTTAATTTTTTTAACCTAAAAATCAATAGTTGTTTCTTAAATAGCTGTACAGTAAAAAAATTGTTTTGTCAGTTGATGAGTTTCTGCTGTAAGCCGACGATTTGTCGATTTTTAAGGTTTTTAAAACAATTTGTATATTTTTCGAATCGTACAATTTTCATGGAAGGACATACATTTTAGTTAAAATGCTAAAATACACCATCCGGTAGACGTTTAATAATAAAAAAGAATTTAAATATATATGGGCAAAAATTTTAAGGTTAGAGGCAACTTTTCCCTTTATTACAAATTCAAATTCGAAAAAACGTTTTCGCCTATCTGAACGGCCCACCGAAATGTCCATTACTTGACGTTGTCTGTCTTGTATTTGGACAAATACGGTCATTGCACCACAAAACCCAACTAAACCAATCAGCATTTCCAAGTCCATTAACCATTGTACCGACGACCCCAATGTATGGATTTCTGCTCTTTTACTAAGAGAGATTTATTATGAAATGATGTAACCAAGCCACGTTTGTTAAATTAACTTTCCTTCTCTAAGGAAATAAAGAAAGGAACGTATTTTCAAGGTCTTCTGTTCTGATTGGTTACAGAGGCGAGAGGCAATTGGTGAAATGTCATCGAACCCTACAACCACGGGACTGGTTTGTTTTCTGTGTTATGGGGGTCTTGTGAATGACATCATCGTTAGAATGCGAAATGTAAGCAGGGAAGAATCTGACATGATTTCTTATAAGTGAGAAAACGTAAAAATTCAATGTTTATCATAAGACCCCGTATTTTTGTGCCTAAAAATGTATAAAAATGACGTAAAATGTGTGTATATGGTTTTATTAAAAATGACACTGTTCGGAAGATTTCGAGTTCAAAATTTCTATTCTCTTTATTTTTCATGAATATAAATAGTTTCAAAATTGTTATAGTTAGCATCACAAAGTGCAGTAATTAACATTTAATTAGAGTATCTTTTTTTTATTTTCTTAGTTGTTCCGAGTTTACAACTGTTTTTTTCTCACTGGTGTCAGCTATTCATTTTGATTCGCTGTTTCAAAATACACAATTTTTGAAAATTGGCATTTCTTTGCACACGCTATAGCTCATTGTGAAATCAGGTTCAATTTGGAATGTAACTAATGAATTTTACATTAGTTTATTAGCATTATATACACTATTATCTGTTATATATCATTGTCTCATGCTACTAGAATTAACAATGCATTTTGAAATTAACTGTAGATTAATGAAACTGTAGCAAAGTGTTTTAACCCTCCAAGTGGGGTTTTGACGAGATATCTCGTCCATCAAATTTTGCAGATGACGAGATATCTTGTCATCAAAATATTTTCGATTTTTTTTATGATGACGAGTTCAAGATCTGATCAGTTTTCTTTTAATACCGAGATATCTCGTTCATCAGGATCTCGTCAATTTTCTTCTAATGACGAGATACCTTATCGAGACAATTACCAGGAGGGTTAACAAATATTCATTTTTTGTATTAGATTCAATTTTTAATGCAATATTCAAGCCTACTTCAACACTACCACATCGGTAAACTTGGGCTTTAATTTTTGAGTTCAGCTTAATACTATAAGCAGAGCTTTAGGTTGGTTGTGTTGTTTTTCATGCCGTAAGGGCCGTATTTGGCTAAGCTGCGCCAAACCCAATACAGACAACGTCAAATAAATGGACACACTCAAACAAGGAAAGTTTTACTGACACAGAAGAGAGAATACGCCCAGGGAGGAACTGAACCTGTCCCGCCAACAACTCGCAGGTTGCTAGCATAGTGAGCAAACCCACTGAGTCATGAGGCTTTAGAATTTGTATCACCCAAATTTGAGACAATGTCGTATACTATGATTTAAGGAATTGAAACTTTCAAAATCGGTCGAAAATTCAATGTTTTTAATTTTTAGTTTAAAAATTAATTGATATCAAATTCTATAAAAGCAAAAAGATTTTTCAATTGCGATCTTTTTACGATGTATAAGTATGATGTCTACAACAAAAACGGGTTTTCTTCAATTGATATTTTTTGACTCTTCTAATTTATTTCGCTCTTTAAATCTTTATTATCCTTAGAATTTTTTGAATAATCTTTGTAATCTGTTGAACCTATATACATAAATGCAAACTAGATATTCATTGTGCTACCTACCTTTTAAATTTTGGTTTAAAGTGTTGCTAATTTTTTTTCTTTTTTGCAAAATTTTAAGCGCTTCGGTACAAAATATTTTTTAGTTTTACAAGTTATTTATTTAATTCTTGTTTCTCTACAAAATTATCCAATTACAGATGTCACAAAAAATACAAAAAAGAAGCATAAACACAGTTGGAAAATAGATGTAACAAAATACTTCATTGGAATAGATTAAATATTGTGTTGAAATCATTTAAAAAATATATGAACCTCCGATGAAGTTAATTTAATTTATATGTATAGAAAGTATTATATATATACTATGAATGACATTTCACGGCAAATTGATGCGCGTGGAACCATTTCAATTTTTACCAATTTATCAAAACTTTTGACCACATAGTATGTAATAACATCCGCACAACTTAATTTTGGACCAAATTGTATACATAAACTTTTCAGGGAAAAACAAACAGTCTGAAAATTTAATAACAATCGGATCATAACCTCAAAAGTTTGTTTTGGATGTTCAATGTTCTCTTAACCAAAAATTGCAGCAATTAAAAACACAAAGTTAAGCAAACTTTCCATAAATAAACATCTTAAATTGAAAAATGCGATAGAATTTAACATTTATCACCAAATCTGAAATACACAGCGGTGGTTTCGAATGATTGTGCATGAAGCAACATAATCTGTCACATTTTTACAGTATATTAGTAGGTACTTATACTAACATTGCATTGGCTCAACACAACGGGCTATTGGCGATAGTCAGGGATCAACCTTGAAGGGAAAGATCAGAGGACAACACCTCGTTATTTTGAACCACGGTCAGATGTGAAGGTCAGCACATGAGCTGTCCCCCACTCTCCAAACTTCCACACTACGCCGTGAGGACATTTGAGGCCGAAACGACGGTCTTTTATGGAATCGAGTTTCGAACTCGCAACCTTTGGTTGCTAATCCGCCATTCTACCAACCGGGCTATCACGGGGCCCCCTTATTACAGGAAATAAACTTAAGTATGTTGTGTAGTAAAAGCAACACTACGCTAGTCACAAATCTCACGACGCTCAGTATTGAAAAACTAAAAAATCTTAATTTTTGCTATGTGCAAAATGGTCATGATACATAAAGTTTCTTTTCATTTTTTTTTCAAAACAAAACTATTAGAATAGGGCCCTTCTCGGTTTTTCATAGATTGCGGAACTGTACTTAAAGTATACAAAAAATCTCAGTGGGCTATAACATAAATCACGTTCCAAATTGTGTGATTCGGATGACAACTCGTCAAGGCTGTATTTTAGACAAGAATGAATGTGGTTGTCGCATTCTCCAAGTCACGCCAATTTAAAGAGTTAAATCTCAATTGGAGTCTGGTACCAGAACCAACATTATTGAATAGTGCAACAGATGTATCACTCTTCACTCATAGATGGCAGCACAAGCAACTTAACATTAACTTGATTAATTTTAAAATGTTAAAGTGTTTGTGTGAGTGTTGAGAATCTGTCGCTTGTTCATCAGGTACAGGTAGATAATTTCTACACCATCACAATAGGGATACCTATATGTACATTCAATCCAAGTCCCTTGAGCTTAATCATCGTAAGAAAAGCAACACAAATTCTTTCTTTTCGATTAGATTCCGAATTCATATGGGATGATCAATTGGTCAACGCTTATTAGATTAAACACGAAACGTCACCAAAACGGCGATAAACTAAATTTTACGGCCACATTTGTATCGTTCCAGAGCACCCATTTCGATAACAGAAAGTAAAATCCTGCCTTGTTTTGCTTACACTGAAAATCTCTCTCATATCTGCAAATTCTGGTTCATTCTTACTAATTAACCTAATCAGGTCTTGATCTCATCATCATAAAAAATCGGCAATATCCTTACAACGAGATAACTCGTCATTAGCAAAATTGGGCCGATCATTATTGACGAGATATCTCGTTGAAACCACTTGGAGGGCTAAGGATGAAGTTTCAACGGTATGCGCGATTTAAATTTTTATGTGCATCCAATTAACAAATTTGGCTATATACAAATTTACATTTCGATTAACAATCAATATTTTTAAGTCTTCAAGGTAGCCAGCTTCAAAGAAGAGAAATCGTCCAATTTTGGCTTTTAAGAAAATAAAATACTTCCATTTAACCTTCTGAGGGTTCACACTCACAACTCCATCTTCCAACCCCCCTACAGTATTCCCTACATAACTTCTAACCAATTTTCACCTTCTTGACTAATAGAATCTTTCCAAAGGATTCTATTGTAAGGAAATGAGCAATAGAGAGAATCTTTCCAAAAGATTCTATTCCAAGGAAAGGATCAATAAATCTTTACGAAGTTTTCTATTCATCAGAATGGGCCAGTAGAATCATTCCAAAGGATTATATTCTACAGAATGGGACAATAAACTCTCACCAAAGGATTCTATTATAGTTACTTGATTAAAATGACTGGATTAAACTTTATGATTTTTAGTTTGCTTTTCGTTTCTTCCCACGAATTATCTTTAACAATAATAGTTCTTTTATATTAATCAATCAAGAAGTTTGTGTCTCACCACGGACAATCAAAATCTTTTTTTTATTGATTTGAACGTTTGTCACTGCATGTATTTTCAGATCCTAGAAATAAATTTATACCAAATGTTCAGGAATATGTTTTGAGTAATTGAGGTTTTCTTTATATATAGGAACGGTTTTATTGAATTTGATCTATTGTTCAACCGGTATACGCGACCAACATTTCCTACAGACCCAAGTTCGGTGTAAATTATTTATTTCGCATTTTACTTGTTTTAGAAGCTTATTTGGGCAACTTTACTGTCTAATACTTAACCTTAGGTGTGTACGGGCATCACAATCCCGAGTTACCTTAGTGATCTGTCCTTTCTTCTGTTTTACCCTATTTATCAAAGGCTGATGAAAGAGGAAGAAGATATATATGACATAGTATATACATCGATATTTCTTACAAAGATTAAATCTCTACAGTGTTGCCCAGAGTAGAGGACGATGTAGAAATGCACTTTAAGTTGAACTCGCGTTGCATATAGTCTAAACGATTTGTTTTGAGCAATATCAACATTGAAATTACCAGTAAGAATAATGAATACATTGGTATCTGAAGTCATATTGGATACATTGGTACCTGGAATCATATTGGGTACAATTTTACAGGCAGAATCTTTCAAAGTTATATTCCAAGTCAATATCCATCGACCAGGTGCACTCAAAGTACTCAAGCTCGGTTTTCTTATGCTCTCTATACAACCTGCATTGTACTGCATAGTCGATTTGGACTTTTCTGATTTCTTTTGAATTTTTATTTCCAATGATATACGTTCGCACGTAACATCAATGCCTTGTAGGGCTTAGGATAGGAGACGAAGAAGCCATTTCACCTGATCCTCACATGGCAAAACGGCCTAGATATTAATTTGGGCTGAAAAACACTTTTTTAACCCTCCAAGTGGTTTCGACGAGATAACTCGTCCATCAAGATCTGGTCAGTCTTGCTAATGACGAGATACCTCGTCGAGACATCCACCAGGAGGGCTAATTCGCTTAGTCTTAGTGTGGAAAACTTGGTTAGTGTACAAAAATATCTAGACAGGCTCAACTGGCCTTGAAAGTACCTAAAATTATTGGAAAACAGCGTTGTAAGAAATTTATTTAAAAATTTATTTTATTAATAAGTGCGGAACAGGTGATGAATGGGACCCTTATATTGTTCAACAAAACATAAATATCGTTCCGGTCCCACTAGCATCAAACAAAATGGAAAATTACAGAAAACATTTTTAATCGATATTTTATAAGTAATTATTTGTAATAATGTGAAACACATGAAGAAAGATTTTTAATTTTGTTTTTTGATTCTTCATTTTGTATTGTTACAAAACACTCGAAACTTTTCCTTTGCCCCATGGCTACCCGAAGGTACTAGATTACCTCGTTCAGTAAGCGAAATAAATTAAAATTTGATAAAAAGGCGTTTTATTAGTCTCGAAGACACGATATATCTGACTCAGAGAGCTTAAGATTTGCTGTCTGTTTTTAGTTACTCAAGATGGATCTATCATAAAAGGAAGTTGCATAATTTTAAAAACATTTTCCCAAATTTCCATGAAACGATGTTTTGAATTTAATCAGTTCGCATTTGTCCATGACGCGATTCTACTACCATATCTTCATTAGCAACCATCAGTGTCATAATAAAATTTCAATATTTTTAGAGACAATCATTTTGGGACAGAGTTTAAGTAATAATTGTAGGGAATAACTTAACTATAATACCCCACACACATCTGTTAACCCTCCAAGTGGTTTCGATGAGATATCTCATCCATCAAGATTTAGTCAATTTTGTCAATGAAGAGATATCTCGTAGTCAAGATATTGCCAACTTTTTGATGATTACGAGATAAAGATCTGGTCAGTTTTCTTCTAATGACGTGATATCTTGTTGATACACCACCAGGAGGGTTAATTTCTCAGGGAAAAATGTGGAATTATCTTTAAGGATAGTTAAAAAACTGATTTGCAGAATAACAATTTGACCACTGAACTCCTTTAAAAATTGCTGCTTGTCTGAAAATCATGCACTTACGTTTTCCTCTTGTGTTTTCACAAATTTGTTCCTTTCAGAGCATTGAGCTTTTCAATTGCATCTGTGGTTACATGGGAATGTTGATAGTCCTGTGCCTGGAACTTAAGAATTTGAAAAGGAATGAGCAGTGCAGAAGACACAGATGCATCGTCACTTATTGAGTCATCAATCGACAAGAAAGTATTTACATTAGAAATCAGAAACGGTGTCTATGCTAATACACTTGATCAGATAATACATATTTGCAATTCAGAACGTGTCTCATTTATTGATGCGAAACAGAGGAAGGATGAAGGGAATATTAACCAAATCCAGTTAAAACCGGTAGTTGAATTATTTACGTAGTTGAGCAACACAACGCTCTATACCAATTAAAACTGGATTGCTCCAAATGCAGGGTGACTAGAATTAAACATCGCCTATTCTACAGCAAAAACTACTCATCGAAATGTCGTAAATTTTTCGATACTTTCTTAATGAGGACATGTGAAGGAAATTCACGGCAAAAGAAAACTATCTTTAAAACTCATCACTAGGGGTGGGTTTCTGGATGATATCAGATATTCAAATTTTGTTTAGAATGTTATACTTCTTATCAACATCGACCTTCGAATGAAATAGATGGAGCATGTGGGCAGAGTTGCTTTCGTAAGTTGGTTTGTTTAGGGTTTTACGGTGCAAGGGTCATATTTTCCCAACTGCGCCAAACACAAGATTGGCAATCAAGTAATGGGCCAATGAGCTTTACTGGCACAAAATGAAATTCACACAATAAAAGCTTTACTGGCACAAAAAGAGAAATAGACAGAGCGACTGTGGTTGTCAGTCAAATTCTCGAGGCCACGCATAATTAAAGGTTAAACCTCATTTGGGACCTGGTACCAGAACGAGCTATATTGAATAGTGATATTACCTATGCACACACTCAATCCAAGCGTGTTGATTTTAATCATTGCAAGAATAGGAACACAGACCTTTCTATGCTGCAATTCGGCAGCAACTAACAAGGCAATGAATCGATTTATATACTGAAGCTCTGCTCTCAATTTGATTGCTTAGTTGCATTATATTATTTCTGACGATATTTCCACCATCTCGGTGTGATGCTATTATGTTGGCCGTCACGAGCTCTTTTTGTGAGTAAACAGCTATGTCGAATCAATCGAAGATTTTTTTTCGTCAGGGCAAAGGCAAAACTTTCATCAATTTTACGTGGCAACCGAAATTAAGGCCTAACCTACACAAAGGAAACTTGATTTTAGCCTTCCATTGTTTTCATTTGAAAACAAGTTTATGTAAGGAATTCTCCATAAAACGCCCCTTCTCAGTATTTACCAATATGATTTCAACGGCTGATAATATTGTAAATAGAAATTTAAATTGTACTCATTCGTAAACAAGTCTGCCTGTAGGATTTAGCTTAACAATTTGAATTTTTTTACATTTTTGAAATTTGTTTCCATGTTATTGAAATTACCGTGGTGTCTAGTTTTATAAAAATTTCAATCAGAATAATAGACCGATTGCCAAGTTTGTATAATGATGGGTATCGTAGCAACCTGTTTGACTATCTATACGTATGCTAAAGAGAATCGGAGAAATTATTTAGAAATCGCAGGAGGACAGGTAAGTTTATATATATATATTTCTAAGATTATTCAAAAACTTTACAATTCCTACACAGTGCACAGTTAGCCTACTTAAGTGAACTAGCCTTGAATTTTAAAACTTCATTTTAAGTCCTAACTACAATGAATGGTATAAGTAACAATGAGCTAACCCCCAGAAATACTTTGCTAAAAGAAAATTATAAAACGTTGCATGATTTAAAGTGGTTAATACGTACACATGCAGCTGTATTTGTTGCATATTTAATCTGCATTATAGCATTCCAAATGCTATAAGATATTAAATTAAATTAAATTTCAAATGTAATAATATTATGCTCGTTAAATTCAAAATTAGGATGTTTATTTCCCATGTTAGGTTCCAACGAGATTATTTATCCCTTTTATGAAGGTTTCATTCCATATATGATTACTTATTGTAAATCCACTATCTTAAACTGAGTAGATCATTAATCAAGTTCCATTATGCATGTTAATTTCCCAAGTTAGATTCCCCAACAAGATTCTCTATCCCTTTTATGAAGGTTTCATTCCATATATGATTATCTATCGTGAATCCACTACTTTAAACTAAGTAGCTTATTAATCAAGATGTTTGATTAATTTATGAAACACTTTAATTGTATATTACTACAATGTTTTCGATTATAAGTAATTCTGTCCACTAGTATGGCTAAATCGAAAGGCAAGAAGCCCAAGAACTTCAACAACTACGCGAGAGATGCTTTCGAGAAGTCACTCATCACAAGCTTTCCGGAGATCGCCACCTCCAAACAATGGTGGAAGAAGTACTTGAAGATCGCCGTCTTTATCATCAGCCTTTGCGGCCTGGTGTACCAGACCATACAGTTCCTACAATTATATTTATCATACCCGACAGTTGTTGATGTACAGATCACTAATCCTGCTGACATAGAACAGCCAGCCTTTACAATCTGCAACGAAAACAAGTAAGACATTTTCCGATTGAACTTATTAAATTGCACAAAAAAACATAATTTCCAATGACAGCACCTAATGTTCAGGGCAGGGGAGAATTTATTTTTCTACTTTGATCTTCCCCTTGGAACAGTAGGGCAGTTTTGTGGTGGAGGTATCACGTCCTAAACAAAACTGACCAGATCTAGATACAAGGAATATCTCGTTGAAACACATGAAAGGTAAATGGGTTGTCTTCATATTAAATTGCGCACAAACCTCACAATTTCCAATGCCAACTCAACTCCTAATGTTCTGGGGAGCCCTCTGGCTCAGTGTGTATGTCCACTGCGCTAGCAACCTTCGAGTTGTAGGCGGTGCATATTCGATTCCTGTTAGGTGCATTCCTCCCTGGGTGTATTTCTCTCTTCTGTATCAGTAAAGCCTTCATTGTGTGTATGTATATTACTTGATATTGTATGTCTTGTAGCATGACCAAATATGGCTCTTGCGCTGTAAAACCCCCAAAACCAATCAACAAACCTAATGTTCTGGGCAGGGGACAACTTGTTTTTCTATTACGATCTTCATTTCCCTTTGGAATAATGGGACAGTTTTATGGTGGAGATATCTCGTCCTTAGTAAAACTGACCAGATCTAGATAATCGAGATATCTCGTTGAAACACATGGAGGGTAAAGGGGTCGTCTTCATATTAAATTGCGCACAAAACTTATAATTTTAATGAAAACACCTAATGACAGCATCAAAGAAGTTATTCACATTTTCGAATTACAATTTTGTATAATATTGTTAATGAGAATTAAATTAAAAAAGGAAACTGATTAGATTATTTTTAGGATGTTCTGCAATGGAAACATAATTTCAAATTTCAACTTAATGGGAAGATTATCTTGAAGGAGATGGAAACTATTTTGATCTTTATGAGCCTCAAATTTTCTATACTTAGAATACGAAAACGGCTGCACCAAATGATTTGAAACTGGATATTCAAGTGAAAATTTCGATACGGATTCTAATTGTAGCATCTAACTTGGATGTTGTTAATAGAAGTTGTGAAATTTGTGCTTGGTATACATGAGGTAGGTAATTAATTAACATTGTACTGGACCAACAAAACGGGCTATTGGAGATGACCCGGGATCAATCCCTAAGGGAAATATTCAAGGATACAGCCTCGTAATTTCGAACCACGGTCAAATGATGAGGTCAACACCTGAACTGATACCGCACTTTCCAAACCTCCACATAACGTGAGAACATTTGAGGCCAAGACGGATTTAACATGCAACAGCACTCCTATACACGACGGTCTTTGGCTAGATTGGGATACATGAAAAATCCTGCTTAAGCGCGTTTTATGTAGATGAACTTGTTCAAGATGTTATTCTTCATTTAAATATACCCCTGAATTAGCGGTACTGTGAACGATGCGGGAATAATAAAGGTTAGTTATTTTTTTACAAGCTTCTGTACATTTCTCTCAATTCTGTTTGAAGTATCATCATATAGCATTAGATGAGCACTACTCGTGGTTCATTTCGCGCATTGTAGGCTAGATAAATCGTAGACTATTATGCGTTTAACCACCCAAGTTGTGTCGATGAGATATCTCGCCCATTATGATCTGAACAATTGTGTTAATTACGAGACATCTTGTCAACAAAACATTGCTGATATTTTCTATGATGACGAGATCAAGATCTGGTTAGTTTTCTTCTAATGACGAGATATCTCGTTCTTCAAGATCTGGTGAATTTCTGTTTGATGATGAGATACCACGTCGAGACAACCACCAGGAGGGTTAATCAATATTTTCGCCTGAGTATCATATATCATGATTTGCGCATAAGCATTCAATTTTAATCACAGTTCCCTCACCATTTGTTTGTTTCCTTTTCAATAGAAGAAGGAGATCAGTAGTGTGTGAAAAGAAGGAATGTAACTGCACCGAGATGGACGGAGAAGAAATGTGCAAAAAGTATCCACAGTACTGTCCTGATCAGAATTTTACCCTATCAGAAAGATACTTAAAGGTATAAAAAATTATTATCAGAGGTATAATTATTTTGTCCTATCAGAGAGATACTTAAAGGTATGCCTTTCTGTCATTTCCCTGCATAAATATCATAAAATAAGTCGTGGATGGTTTAAGAACTGAAAAACCTTTTCTGAAAAAGCAACTAGACCTTAAATAAAACTTATACGTACTGCCATCTTTTTTCAAAAATTAATATGGAGATTGAAGAACTGAGATTCAGGATTTTAGAGGAAATTCAGACCTATTCATTGTTCAACAAATTCACCAAAAGTGGCTGCTCTCTGAAATGGTTGAAATTGCGCTTTGCATTAGTTCAAACTAGTCTAGTGGAAGTAGTTCAAGGGTGATTTATCCAAGTAAGTGCTGTGATTCTACTTTTGGTACAGCTTTGATATAAAGACTATTTTTTGGCATGCTTTTGGTGCGTTTTTTGAGGTACTTTCAGTAGCGAGTTGTGGCAGGCAAAGGCAACCCCGCTTTATTAGGACTATGGTAATCTCGCGATTGTCTGTGTCTTTTTATTCAGTTTTGTGAACCATGATCTCTGATTTTACCATGCCTAAATGACTCTAGTTTGCAAGAATGTGATATTTTTATGTTCATATTATATAGCCTGGTTCCATTTGAATTAAAACTAGTGAATTACTTTACTTGGATAAACTTCTATAAGAATATTTCAGAAAAAGTAAAGATTTTTTTCATTAAAGCAAATACTTACCTAGTTGTAAGAATAATCGGGTGGATCTTTTCGTTAATTTTTTTAATTATTTTCCCGCTAAGCCTAAAGTGGCAATTTCGTTACCATAGTTTCCAACATTCCACACACTGTACGTACCAATCCTTCCCTTCCCTAGAGATTCTATTTTTGATTTCTTGCAAAAATTTAGATGTTCTTACTGGTGTTTATAAATGAAAGAATAGGGTTATTACTAAATGTAACCCACTGTTCCGAATGCATAAAAAGAAGCTTACAAATATTCTCTGGAACAACTCTCATGGCATCAAGTCAACGGTTGTTTTAATCAATTCAAAAATACCGCAGTCAATCCTTCCAAACAAATTTATTTTCCTTTTCACAAGAATCTTAAAAGCACCAGGCTATAGCAGCAACAGAAAACATTAGAATGGCAACTCGAATTCTGATACGTTAAATTCCAAAAAAAAAAGTTTAAATTAAAAATACCAACTATCATAACAAGAAGCGATAAAATGCAAACTGTCAAAAGATTAAGATTATACCGGCATAGCAACTTCTGAAAAGAAAACAATCTTACATGACAAAAATATTCCAAAGAAATATTGATCAACTTGCTACCGATAAAAAAGGAGCAACTGCAGTTGCTCAGCAACCGGATTTTTGTGTCTAACGCAACACTAAATATTAATCTTATTATTTTACTTTACCCATTGAATTGCTTTGTCAATGACCGAAATATCGGCCTGAAAAACAGTCTAATTTAAAGTTACAAGCATGAAACTGAATTTCCTTTAGCCCTCCAAGGGGTTTCATCTATATATATCGTCCATCAAGATTTTACTAATTTTGCCAATGACGCGATACCTCATCAATCAAGATTTTACCGAATTTTTGATAATGACTCTATTAAGATGAGGTCAGTTTTCTTCTAATGACGAAATGTCTCGTCCATCAGTACCTGGTCAGTTTTTTTCTAATGTCAAGATATCTCGTCCATCAGTACATGGTCAGTTTTTTTCTAATGTCAAGATATCTCGTCCATCTACCTGGTCAGTTTTCTTCTAATGACGAAATGTCTCGTCCATCAGTACCTGGTCAGTTTTCTTCTAATGACGAAATGTCTCGTCCATCAGTACCTGGTCAGTTTTCTTCTAATGATGAAATGTCTCGTCCATCAGTACCTGGTCAGTTTTCCTCTAATGATGAAATGTCTCGTCCATCAGTACCTGGTCAGTTTTCTTCTAATGACGAGATACTTCGTCGAGACAACCACCAGGAGAATTAAGGATGCAAATAGAAAAACCGACATTATCATCATTATCGGTTTATCCGTTTGAATCGTCCTGAGCATCCGCCAGTCGTCCCTATTCAAAATGAACGAGCCTTGTTTCTATAGTAACCTCCACCCCTTATATTTAGTAACAAGGACAGTTCTCCTGATAGTCATATAGCTCTTTTTTACCACTTTGGGGTAAACATTTAACACAAAGGGCCACAATTTTGTGATTACTTGCTTATTCTCCCATCAAACATCTTTTGCACGATAATCAGTCTTCAGATCTAAAAATACATCTTCCCAATCCCCCTTTTCAACTAAAAACTTGATCTTCTAAGGGAAATTCTCCCCTATGTCAGAACGATATTGTTTTGTACTGTTTAGAGTTCATTGCTTTCTACATACTTTAGGCCTCACACGTTTTGTAATTCCGTTGTTGTTTTACAGGTTCCAATTCTGCAAAATGTAATAATGGATCCTTGCAGTAAAGATTTGTGGCCAGAAGCCCGCAAGGAAAGTCATACAAATGACACGATACGTTCATGTGTTCAATTCCTTTCCGGAAAATACCATCTGGAATGCAAGTAAATTATGTATTATTTTACTTCTCAAAAAAATGTTACTTATTCCTCGTGGTCTAGCCGCCTGCTAGACCACGAGGAATACTTAATGCTTAAGACAGCAGCGCTTATCACAGCTTCTATACTGTTCACAAATTGAGCTATTTGTTTCATTCGCTCTACAAATCTCGTAAATATAAGCAGAAAAGGGTAGTATGCCAGTGACACCTGAGCTTCTTATTCGTGTACCTATGTGATACCTTTCGATTATCGTCCACTCATCCTCAATATGTGGCTGTACTACTTGGGATTCGTGATATGGCTCGTATTTTCGACAGCTTATTAATATACTATTTCTTGCACTTTGTTTTCGACCTGACAGGAGTGGTTGACAGGACGGTGGTATTACACACGTTAATCCACCAATTCTTTTTTTAAATAGTATGTTTACTGACCCTTTTTGAAGCTTTCAAATTATTAAGGGGATACAGTACTATAAAAACGACCAAAATATCGAAAATGTTTGTATTGTTTTATATTAATTGCACAGTGTTAAAAATACGTGTGTGCATTTCATAGCTGTAGCTACATTATTTTACAAGTTATCGAAGATTTTCATCGAAAGTCAGCAGGTGAAAACGACTAATTCTTAAATTATTAAGTCCCTTTTCTCAGCTTTTCGTTTTCCCTGAACAACATGCATTTGAAATGCTAAAGCATTTTTTGTAAAATAGAGATTTGAAAATTTATGTGGTATAGTTTTCTACTATGCGTTGGATAACTTTGTGTCCGGTAGGTAAGAAGATAGTTGAATTTACGTCACACTGGGGCGATTCAACGGGCAATTCTTTGGAATAATGATTTAAAAGACCAGCTAATTATTAAAAATTGATGAATCAATGACTTTTTACTCTTTTTCTCTCAGTACTTGTTATAAAAGTGTTTTTTAAAATAAACAACAGCAGTACATACAAACCCATGTACAAAATTATAAGAAATACTTCAAGGAAAATAAAGAAAAACAATACTTGAAATAACATTAGAAATTGTAAGATATTGAAATAGCCTTAAAAATTGGTTTTTTATTATTTTTGTTTTTAACGTACATTTCATGGGAGTAGAACTATTCGAACCTCTTTAATCCTTCCTCCAAATTTGCCTGTATAAAAATTCCGTGGCCATTTTTTTACAATTAAGTTATTAAGAAAGTAGGTAACAGAAACCCATTTTAAATAAAGGTTTATTTTCAGGGTAGTGAGATATTTACATAGGTTCCAAAGCATATAAACAAAGTAATTTAGACTTAAGAATTAATTAAAGCACCAACTATGGTGCAATACAGTGTCCTGCAACACAAGGCCTGCCTTGCTGGTCACTCTGCATTCTTCACTCTTCTTTGAAACAGTGCCCCTTCGGTTCTTCGGCAACCCTTCGAGGGATCCTACAAAAATCGGCAACTGGCAATATCTAAAAGTTCCTTGCGTTCCTAAAGGTAGGTAGATAGGTATTCTAATTAACGTCACACTGAAGTAACGCAACGGGCTTTTGGTGACGGTCCGGGATCAATCCCCAAGGGAAAGATCCACGTAATTTTGAACCACGGTCAGACGACGAGGCAACACCTGAGCTGGCACCCCACTCTCCAAACTTCCACACCATACCAAAGTGAGGATATTTGAGGCCACGACAGATTTAACGTGCACCAGCATCCTTTGTACACGACAGTCTTTGGTTGGATTTGAACTCGCAACCCTTCGGTTGCTAATCCGTTACACTTCCAACCGGTCTACCGCGGTCCTAAAGGGCCCCACAATGAACTAATTACGATGAATCCGATTAATTACGATGAATCCGATTAATTCATCCAAAGGTTATGTTGTGTATATGGCGTGATTAGAAGGGAGCACTTATGAGCTCCTTCCCCAAAACCAAACGATGAATTCCGACAAGTACAACTCCAAATTAGAACAATAAGAAGTAGCACTCGACAAGAAGTGCCCGGAGTTAGTCGACAGAAAAGATGCTATCCTTTGAACACAGCGTCCTGGCAACACGAGGCCTCCCTTACAATGCACTTCGCATTATCCCCTCTTCGAAAAATCGAAGGGGGCCTTCGATTCTTCGGCAACCCTTCGAGGGGTCCTACAAAAATCTCCCAACTGGCGATCCCTAAAAGTTTCTTGCGAATGCGTCGGACCGAACAATGAGTATTGGTATAAGATACATTAAACATTTTGTTGTAAATGTAGAATCAAAAATTATTGTTCCATTGAGTGCCCTCAGAGTAACATCCGATTTAGGTGTGTACGGGCTGCACGGCTGAGGTACTCTAGATATCTTTTCTTTCCCATGGGGTTTACTGTCTTTAGTAAACCCATGTGTCGCGCTCCAGGGATAAATCTTTTTATGCTCTTTCATCCCACTACTCCCACTGTTCCCCAATACCTTTTATATTCCCTCATTTTTTCTATCCGTTGTCTTATGTTTGGCGCAGCTTGGTCAAATATGGCCATTGTGCCATAAAACCCCAAAACAAACAACCAACCTATTGTATGTTCCCAATCCCTCTTCCTTCCCTTTCAAGTTATTTTTTAATTGAAGTTGCATGTCTTGTGTTCGGAGCAGCTTGGCCAAATATGGCCCTTGTGCCATAAAACCCCAAAACAAACAACCAACCTGGGATAGCTAAGTGATCTTTTCCTGCTTTCATCCTATTGTATGTTCCCAATCCCTCTTCCTTCCCTTTCAAGTTATTTTTTAATTGAAGTTGCATGTCTTGTGTTGGGAGCTTGGCCAAATATGGCCCTTGCGCCATAAAACCCCAAAACAAACAACCAACCTGGGATAGCTAAGTGATCTTTTCCTGCTTTCATCCTATTGTATGTTCCCAATCCCTCTTCCTTCCCTTTCAAGTTATTTTTAATTGAAGTTGCATGTCTTATGTTTGGCGCAGCTTGGTCAAATATGGCCCTTGTGCCATAAAACCCCAAAACAAACAACCAACCTGGGATAGCTAAGTGATCTTTTCCTGCTTTCATCCTATTGTATGTTCCCAATCCCTTTTCCTTCCCTTTCAAGTTATTTTTTAATTGAAGTTGCATGTCTTATGTATGGCGCAGCTTGGTTAAATATGGCCCTTGTGCCATAAAACCCCAAAACAAACAACCAACCTGGGATAGCTAAGTGATATTTTCCTGCTTTCATCCTATTGTATGTTCCCAATCCCTCTTCCTTCCCTTTCAAGTTATTTTTTAATTGAAGTTGCATGTCTTATGTTTGGCGCAGCTTGGTCAAATATGGCCCTTGTGCCATAAAACCCCAAAACAAACAAACAACCTGGGATAGCTAAGTGATCTTTTCCTGCTTTCATCCTATTGTATGTTCCCAATCCCTCTTCCTTCCCTTTCAAGTTATTTTTTAATTGAAGTTGCATGTCTTATGTTTGGCGCAGCTTGGTCAAATATGGCCCTTGTGCCATAAAACCCCAAAACAAACAACCAACCTGGGATAGCTAAGTGATCTTTTCCTGCTTTCATCCTATTGTATGTTCCCAATCCCTCTTCCTTCCCTTTCAAATTATTTTTTATTTGAAGTTGCATGTCTTTTGTTGGGAGCAGCTTGGCCAAATATGGCCCTTGCGCCATAAAACCCGAACACGACCAACCGCTTGCAATGAGTTTGTGATCGAATGTGAATGTTTGATGAACGAGGTTGAATTTTATCATTCAATGATTGCTTTTCTTAAGAGTTTCAATATCATTTCGTTTCTTTTAGTCTTACCTTCAGACATGTACCTGTAAGAGAAACGCAGAATCAACATAAACTGAATATGTGCTACATTGTGGATTCCCAGGTTGGTCAGTCGGACGCCAAGCCAACATTTCATGATAATATGTACGGTAGGTATGCAATTATACATTTGCCTTCAAATCTGAGTCATGTGAGCACAAAATGTTTCCATATCGACTCCCTCTTTGTAAGCATTTCAAATAGTCAGAAAGAAGTGAGATTTAATTTGTAAAATATACATTAGGTTGCTAAGGTCGTCGCACCGGAGCAATACAACTGGCTATCGGCAACGATCCGGGATCGATCCCGAAAGGAAACATCCGAGAGCAGCATTAACATTAACAAAAATGAAACATACAGCAATTTATCAGGCTAGCTATATAAAAATCAAATCAAATCTCAGGACGAGGCACAGCATTTATTTACAGACAAAAAACGAAAACGGTACACATCTCCAAACGGACAACAGAACGATTGTCCTCTCGCTTCTTAACAGAAACAAAGGCTAGCACTTTCAAACGGGGCACATGCGCAGAAGAGAGCACGAACATGAGTCCTTGGAATCAGCTGCTATGCAGTTCCTCGTTCCGTTCTTGGAGGAGAGAACAAAAACACAGGTGTTCTGCTATAAACATTTATTAAGGTGTATATGTTACCGTGAAAGACCTAAATTAGAGAATGTCAATATTCTCCGATGAATGTCGACACATACCAAATACGTCGGTGAAAGACCGAATATTTGGTTATATTCTTATACATTCGGACCATCGTCGGTGTATGTCGACAAGCACAGATAAGCTCTGGTGGGGGGTCGAAACGAGAAGGCGGAGAGGCCACAGCCAGAGAGGCCTCTCCGCCTTCAGTTTAAGTTGTTGCAATAAATAAGATTGTATGACGTTAATCACATAATTTATGCGTAAGTTTATTATTGGTATTTTCTTTTCTCATTTAGAAAGTACTGTTCGTTTTAGGTTCAACAGTTTGCATGTGCTGTTACTTAAGCTTTCTCCTATTTTAACATATATCATATGTTTTAATAATTGAGTATGATTTAAAAAGTTGCATTTTTGCCTTAACGTAACAAAAATATTTTTATTCAACGTTCACCATCAGTGCATGCTGAATGTCGACATTTGCCGGTGTAAGTGAGAAATGATGATATTTAGCAAATATTTCGGACATACACCAAGCGATTATGTTAATACTGACATTCACCGGAGTATATCGACATTTGCCAGATATCGGTCTTTCACAGTAACATATACGTACATACACTAGAAATCATGAAAATCGACCAGAAAATCGATTTTGTTTTGTTGTTTCAAAATATAATTCTACTCCTTAGCTTTCAATCGATTCCAAGATCTTGTAAATATTCTGAATATTTATCTAGTTGCAAGGGGTTTTCGTTTTTTGGAAACATGTTCTAACATGTTTCCAAAACCTTTAAGTCCATTTTCTGAAGAACTGTTTTTGCAGCATAATGTTTTATTGTAAAGGTGATAACTCAACACTTAATTTATGTATTACAATTATTTTAGTAATCATTGTAATATTTACACTGAAGTGCCAAAAGTCATGGTATAGCAATATGCAAATATACAGATGGCAGTAGCATCGCGTAAGAAATGTATAAATGAGCAGTGCAGTGTCAGGGCTTTCGTTTGTACTCAAGTGATTCATGTGAAAAGTTTTCTGACGTGATTATGGCCGCACGACAGGAATTAACAGAATTTTGAATTCGGAACGCTAGTTGCAGCTAGATGAATGAGGCATTCATTCCATTTCGGAAATTGTTAGAGAATTCAACATTCCTCGATCCACAGTGTCAAGAGTGTGGCGAGAAAATATAATTTCAGGCATTACCTCCCACCATGGACAACGCAGTGACTGACCGCGTCTATTTAATGACCCAGACACCAGCGACGTGTGCGTAGAGTAGTCAGTGTTACCAGACAAGCAACACTGCGTCAAATAACAGCAACAATCAACGTGGGACGTACGACAGACGTGTCCGTGAGGACAGTGTAGCGAAATTTGGCGTTGATGGGATATGGCAGCTGAAGACCGATTCGAGTGCCCTTACTAACAACACGCCATCGGCTGCAGCGCCTCTGCTGGGCTCGTGAACATATCGGTTGGACCCTAGATGACTGGAAAAACATTTCTTGGTCAGATGAGTCACGATTCCAGTTGTTAAGAGCTGATGGGAGGGTTCGAGTGTGGTGCAGACCTCACTAGGCCATGGACCCAAGTTGTCAACAAGGCACTGTGCAAGCTGGTGGTGGCTCTATAATGGTGTGGGCTGTTTTTACATGGCATGGACTGAGTCCTCTGGTCAAACTGAACCAATCATTGACTGGAAATAGTTATGTTCAGCTACTTGGAGACCATTTGCAGACATTCATGGACTTCATGTACCCAAACAACGATGGAATTTTCCAGGATGACAATGCGCCATGTCACCAGCCCAAAATCGTTCGCGATAGGTTTGAGGAACATTCTGGACAATTCCAGCGAATGATTTGGCCACCTAGATCACCAGACATGATTCTCATCGAACATATATGGGACATGATCGAAAGGTCAGTTCGTGCACAAAATCCTGCACTGGCAACACTTTCGCAGCGGACGGCTGTATGGCAGCATGGCTGAATATTTCTTCAGGAGACTTCCGACGACTTGTTGAGTCAATGCCATGTCGAGTTGCTACACACAGGAGGTCCCACACGATATTAGGAGGTATCCCATGACTTTTAACACTGCAGTGTATAATACAGTGGATGTTTTGACGCTCAGAGTTAAGAAATGAATTTTAAGTTGATTTTTAAATGCTAAAATTTCTGAAAAGAAATCTTGATTTTTGTACTCCCTTGGTGAAACAAATTGTAAAAAAGACTTATTTTCCAACAATTTGATTGAAGATCAAAACGTGAAGAAAAATGTTAAGAATAATTTCCAACAAGAATTATCCTTCTGAACAAATTAGAATTTTAGATGTCACTGTTCAAAAAACAACTTAATTTTTTTTAGCTAATTAAATCTAAATTAGATAGTTAATGGCTTAATCTGATTTTTTCACACCGGAATTATTTTTTAAGCATAAACTAATGACCTATTGTAAAAATACTGTATTTCTAAAGTCAAAATTAAAAACAAATCTTCTTGTGCATATGTATACCTTAAGAAAACTGAAGACGATACAAAATTACTAAGAACAACGATCAACTCACTCTTTCATTCCATCTCCCATTCTTCAAATTGGCGTGGAGGCGAAGTTTGGAGAGTGGAGTGCCAGCTCAGGAGTGACCTCATCATCTGACCGTGGTTGGTGTTGTCCTCGGGTCTTTCCCTTTGGTTTTGATCCCGGACCGTC
Organism: Meta bourneti; assembly: GCA_933210815.1. NCBI lineage: Eukaryota > Metazoa > Arthropoda > Arachnida > Araneae > Tetragnathidae > Meta > Meta bourneti. The sequence continues at coordinate 22,461,978 of OW119931.1, forward strand.
GTTAATAAGCGGTTGTGTTGCTCCAGTGGGACGATAATTAAAATACCTACCTACATGCCTACCCATTCTTCGAAATTTCAAATTCATTTTTTATCATATTCCATATCATGGTTACAGGTTGCATTTATAATAAGATACATTCGCAATATCATCGTGCATAATAGATATTATAGTATAATAATTCTGGGATCCCTTATGACGCAATAAAAATTAAATTTTCAGGTTTCTTGCACGCGCTCAAAATACAGGGTGCTATCAAAATAATGGAAACACACTGGATTTATAAGGAATCCTTTACTAATATGGCGTAGGACCGCCTTTGGCATGTAATACAGCTTGGATTCGCCTGGGAATCGAATCATACAAGTGCTGAATAGTGTTTAGAGGAATATTGTACCATTCTTCATGGAGATATTGTAAAAGTTCCGGGAGAGATGCCGGTGAAGGATATCGATTCCGGATTGAACGCTCTAAAATAGACCATAACGGTTCGATTATATTGAGGTCGGGGGACTGTGCTGGCCAAGGTAGATGTTTCAGTTCATCCTCGTGTTCATCAAACCATGATTGGACCAGTCCCGCTGCATGAATAGGAGCATTATCATCCTGGAAAATTCCATCTCCTGCAGGAAACGAAGTTTGCATAATAGGATGGACCTGGTCAGCTAAAACTTCTCTATACTTCTCCCCAGTGATCCTTCCTTTCAGGGTTACGATTGGGCCAGCAAAAAACCACGACATGGCTGCCCATACCATGACAGATCCACCTCCATGCTTGACAGTTGGAAGGAGACAATCACGATCATACGCTTGTGCAACTGTCCTCCAAACGTGCACCCGTCCTGTTGTGGGGAAAAGTGTGAAAGATGATTCGTCTGACCATATAACTTATCAATCGACCAGGTTTTGTGGTTGTGGCACCACTGTAGACGACATTTGGCATTAACATCTGTGACAAGTGGCTTGGAAATTGCTACTCTGCCGTAAATGTTCTGTTTATGAAGGTGCCTCCTAACTGTAATTATTGACACTGGAGAATCCAGATGCTGATTGAGCTCTGCGGTCACTTTGGCTGCAGTTGTTTTCTTTTTAGACATTACAATCCGCTTCAATACCCGTCGGTTTCTTTCACTCAGCTTCTCCTTCCGTCCACTATTTTGCTTTGCCGAGCTTGTCTTGCCGCGCTGTGTGTACGCTGTCATGACTTTAGACACCTAGACATCTAGAAACACCTAAAAGCTGAGATGTTTCGGTCACAGTTGCTCCAACTAGTCGGGCTCCTACAATTTGGCCTCTTTGAAAGTATGTGAGGTCTGACATTTTACGCTTTTGACAAAAATCCACGACGTATACAACTTCACTAAAGCTACTTCATACTACCATGATATGTAGTACTTTTTATATAAAAAAACTGGTAGCTAGGATTATATTTTAATGCTTACGAAGCGCATTCTTAAATGTCACTTTTATTCACAGGTGTTTCCATTATTTTGATAACCACCTGTAGATTTGACCAAAATAAATGTATTTTATATGAATTCGGGCTATGATTTTAATCCATAAAATCATAGTATGTAATCCAAAATAAGATTTCACCTTTGAAAATTCAGTTGATAGAAAATTTAATATGAAGATGAAGTCTAATGCAATTAAAATTCACATTTATCTATAGTAGACATTATTCCAAGTCACTTTTGGTTTGACACATTTATTTTACATTCGCATTTATCTATAGAAGACATTTTTCCAAGAATGACCCTTTTGGTTTGATTGTACCACTGTAGGGATGCGATTAACAAGAGGATGTTGGGATACTTTTTTGATCGGCAGTACATATAAGTTTTGCTTCTGCGTCTTGCAGCAGATAACTGGAACAGATATTTTATTTATTTGACTGAAATGGTTAATTTGCTCCGAATTTCCTCAGCCGATTACAGGGTGCCACAGAAAAATAGTACAGAAACATGAGTATTTGAATCCCCTTTCATGAGCTAGGCGTTGTTTAAGACATCATTTCTGAAGTTTAGAAAAGAAGTTAATTTTCAAAGATGAAGCTAATTGCAAATGGTTTGAACAATACCACTTATGCCATTTTTAATACGGAAAATTTTCTGAACAGAACGGATGTCAGCTATTGTGACCGAAATCAGGGACAGAAAACAGACAGTGATGTTGCCGATACTATATAGGTAGGTAATTTAACTAACGTCGCACTGGAGCAACACAGTGGGCTATTAGCGATGCTCCTGGGTCAATCCCGAAAGGAAAGATCCGAGGATAGCACCACATAATTTTGAAACATGGTCAACGAGGTCAACACCTGAGCTGGCACTCCGCTATCCAATCTTCCACGTCATGCCAACGTGAAGGCATTTGAGACCACGACGGATTTAACTTGCAGTAACCGTGAACACGGCTGTCTTTGATTGGATCGAGTTTCCAACTCGCAACTCTTCAGTTGCTAATCCGCTATTCTACCAGCCGGGCTACAGCGACCCGATACAATATAGGTAGCAATTTAATTAACATCGCACTGGAGCAACACAACAGGCTATTGATACAATATAGGATGGACAGTAAAAATTCGCCTTTTGAAATTTACAATTGTTATTTCTTACAGACTTTATTCACAATATTGCATTTATGCATTTCAGTTGTTAATTTCGATCTCTTAACGAGTCCAGAGGAATACAAGCTCTGGAGCAACACAACAGGCTATTGATGCAATATAGGATCGACAGTAAAAATTCGCCTTTTGAAATTTACAATTGTTATTTCTTACAGATTTTATTCATAATATTGCATTTATGCATTTCAGTTGTTAATTTCGATCTCTTAACGAGTCCAGGGGAATACAACAAGCTCTGGAGCAACACAACAGGCTATTGATACAATATAGGATCGACAGAAAAAATTCGCCTTTTGAAATTTACAATTGTTATTTCTTACATTTTTATTCACAATATTGCATTTATGCATTTCAGTTGTTAATTTCGATCTCTTAACGAGTCCAGAGGAATACTTGGATCCTGCACTTCATCCGTCCATCCTAATAGCCGTGCACGACCGAAAAGCTTTGATCAACCCGTACGTGGATGGGACTATGCTCAGAGGCGGAAAGCGCTACAATGCTTACATCTCGATGGTGAGTTGCTTTCTCATTGGTAGGTCTCATTAACTTCCAATGGGATATCCTATTATAAGTAAAGAGCCTCCGTCCTATGATCGTCAGTACAGTGGCGTAGCAAAAGCGAAGAGCTCATGAGGGTTCAAGCTTACGTATTACTTATACTCTTATTCATTATACTTGCTTACTCATACTCTTAGTTAATCATTGCTCTCTACAAATTACTTCACCGTAAATACATAGACAGTTTTTGTAACGTTCTTTGAATACAGCAACAATTAATATATGTAGAATACGTAGAGCTCTTTGCTTCAGAAAGAGGGATGAAAACGACATTATTGACAGTAAAGATATTTATTTAAGAAGGAAAGGGGGAATTATTTACTGGTGAAAACATCGTTTTTCAAACATTACAAGTTATCGTTACATCGGATAATCACCAGGCATGGCCGACGCCACCTTCTTCTCGGGTCACTTTTCTGCCCCTCCGAAATCACTGGGAAAATCTTACGTAGCCGGTCTGGCTAGACTTCGCGACGCTTCGTCTTTTCCTGTATCACACACAGCATGTGGCAGGTGTTCAGCTTCATCTTTAAATCATGTCCCACATAGATTAACAGTTTATTAGTTCAATTATTCACTGGGTAGATAGATAGTTAAATGGCGTCACACTGGAGTAACACAGCGGTCTATTGCCGGCGTCCGGGATCAATCCGGAAGGGAAAGATCCGTCATTTTGAACCACGGTCAGATGTCGAGGTCAACACCTGATCTGGATATCCACTCAAACTTCTATACCACTCCAAATTATTCACAGGCCGCGGTCGCCCGATTGGGAGAGTAACGGACTAGCAAATGGAGGGTTGCGAGTTCGAATCCAACCAAAGAGCGTCGTGTACAAAGGGGCTAGCGCACGCTAAATCTGTCGTGCCTCTAATGTCCCCACTAATCGTGGCCTCTAATGTCCTCACGTTGGCGTGGTGTGGAAGTTTGGAGAGTGGGATGCTCAGCTGTTGACCTCGTCATCTGACCGTGATTCAAAAGTATGTGGTGCTGTCCTCGGATCTTTCCCTTCGGGTTCTATTGCGGACGTCGCAAGTAGCCGGTTGTGTTGCTCCCCTAACATAAAAATTGAATTGTGACGTTAATTAAAATACATACCTACCTACCAAGCTATTCACTGGGAAATACGAAAGTATGAAGATTATGAATTCCTTTTCTTGACTGACTTAGCAATATCACATGCTCGCATTTCTACATATCGCATCAAATGTGGCAGGATAAATAGTGAATTTGGAGGGGGAAATATATGAATATTTTCTTGATGTCACCTATTGCCAATCTGTGCATTTAGAAAAAATTTCAAAAATGCTACGCATGCGAAACTTTAAGTATAAAAACATCCAAAAGATGATGATTTTACTTTCGGTTACCCAATACGGAACAGGGCCGCGGTGGCCCGGTTGGAAGAGTAACGGACTTGCAACCGAAGGGTTGCGAGTTCGAATCCAGCCAAACACCGTCGTGTACAAAGGGGGCTGGTGCACGTTAAATCTGTCGTGGCCTCAAATGTCCTCACGTTGGCGTGGTGTGGAAGTTTGGAGAGTGGGGTGCCAGCTCAGGTGTTGCCTCGTCATCTGACCGTGGTTCAAAATTACGTGGTGTTGTCCTCGGATCTTTCCCTTTGGGATTGATCCCGGACCGTCACCAATAGCCCGTTGTGTTGCTCCAGTGTGACGTTAATTGAAATACCCCCCCCCCCAATACGGAACAGGTACAGGAAGCACGTTCTACCACAAAACACTAGCACCATCTATATATTTAGATATAAACATATCGCCATTCATGTTGTTCTGACGTTCACTTGACATAAAAATTGAATTTCTATCTTCTCCCCAATCCCGGAATGAATTTCTGTCTACTCTACTGAATCAGCCCAATTCTTGCGGTTGTTGTCTCGATTGGCCTCAAAACTGCACCAAACCAGGATTGTCTGTATTTAAAAATGGTAACAAGATCACAATTTGATGTTTTGTTTTTCAGATGGAAACGATATCCCTCCCTCCTCCATATCAGACGAACTGTGTGGATTACAGGGAACAGTGGAAGAAACGGAACGGCACAGGACCGCTCACTCAGAAAGTAAGGTTTTACACTGCACTTGATATATTCTGATAAAAGGAGCTTGTACAATGCACTGCAATACCTGACTAAAGCCATTGCTTGGCAGTGTACCTGCAGTATTCTTTCATCAATGCCGAATCTAAATATTTCCTTGTCATTAGGCAAGATCTTCCACAGCTTATATTGATCACCGCTGTATCTCAAACCAACTGAAGTATGACGTAGACTGGGTGTGTGTGTGTCAACACTACACTTACCGATAATTATAGTTTCTACGATCTTTTTTGGTTGTTGCCAAATTAACAGTCCAAGAGGTTTCGACGAGATATCTCGTCCATCAAAATCTGACGAATTTTGCTAATGACGAGATATCTCGTCATCAAGACATTGTTGATTTTTTTATGATAACGATATCAAGATTCTCCATGTAACCTAAGACAGTGATTCTGAAAAATGGTAACTTTTACGACGCACTCATTTACTTGACAATAGGGAATGCTTGGTATAATACTTGCAATACTCCATAGGGTCAGCATACAGGAAGTATAAAAGTAGAGTGAGCAATAGTTACCTTTTTATATGCCCAGGATCATGTGAACAAAACTAGTTGTAACATGAGCTTTAGACTGTTTTCGTCTGCTGAGCGGAACCTAACATTCATCATCTGATTAGTCCACGGGAGGGAAGGAGACGCCCATTCATTGATTCATGATCTGATTAGTCCGCGCGAAGTGGTGTTATACTTTGAGGATTTCACCATTTTTGTCGCCACTCTGTAGGACCCCTCGAAGGGGTACCGAATAACCAACGTGGGGTTTTTTAGGAGTGCGACCAGAAGCCTAGTGAGGACGCTGTGCTTGGACAATAGTTTTTGCGTTAATAAATTCTTAAGTTTAAATTACCCAGTCCTTTCAAAACTTTTCTGTAAATTATATAACCAACCTGTAAATAAACCTTAATTTAAAATTCATTAATCAGTATATGTTTAATTGGCCTCTTAATTAATGAGTCTTTCTAAAAACTACAAAATGGCCAAGGCGTGCCTCTCCGAGCACTTTTGAAGGAGATACCATGAGGTACGGGAAAAGCCCGACTATAGCATCCTGAAATACCACCTTAGACAAAAATGGTCTTTAATAGATTTTACATTAATTTCAAGCTTGCTTTAAAGGGCTATCCTCTACAATTATAAGTAGCAGAACTAAATATGCTTTTATGTATAATGTTCTCCTACAGATGTGCATTGAGTACTGTAAGATGACGACACTGCTGGCTAAAGGGAGATGCATGGATACGGAGATCACTTATCCGAACGAAGAACCAGTGTGCAGCATATGTAAGTACGAGATGTTTAATTATCAGTACATTCCTCGCAATCTTAACAACTCACCCATTATAGAGCAGAAGTTGGCCTTTAGCATTTTATGAGTTAATTAGTGTTGCTATTTAGGATTAGATGAAAGTATTAGCTTCGGAAAGTTTGTCTTTTCGAAGCTCTTTCCTGTATTTTACACGATAGTTTCACATGTAATTGACGTATCGCCATCTACACGATGGGAAGAATCACAACCACACAACAACCATACCACGCTTTTCCGAGTCAAACACTAGCCAGACAAGTGTCCGCATTTTGGTAGGACGTGACATTCCGACATACGCATACCTACACCGCATGCTACATATACCTTACATCGGTGATAGTTGAACACACATATTCGGATGTTCATTTCCATCTTTTAATTGATAGCACTGCGATACAGCAAATCCCCAGATATGACTTTCGTCAACCAATAATTAATAAACGGTCAAGATCCATTTTAACTCGTAAATATTTGTAAACAAACCTAATGCTGATACTAACTTAAATACTTCTCAACTTAGAATCTCCCTGATCGTGCATAAATTATAATTCTCCCTGACTCACCTTGGCAAAATTAGATCGGCAACGACCCCTGACTTGACTCCTCCCATCCAACCAATGATGACGCAAGCATTCCACAACTGATGCTCCTATTGGCTCCCGACAATCAAATCCCCTCGACTACATAAAGGCTCTGGAAACCAAATGCTGTCTAGGCTCGCAGAAAAGACCTAGAGCTATTCTGTATCAACAGTTTAATACCTTCCCGCAAAGGCCTAAACGCCGATGTGGAGTGTTCCGTTTGGACCCTGAAGACTGTGACTTCGATTCCGTTTATTCTCTCCCCAACTGATTTCCCTAATGGACCGCTGGGACCACTAATTGTATCACTTTTAAAGTTAAATTTTAAAATTTAAATCGTAATTTCTTTTAATTGCCTTTCCTTTATTTATCTCATGCTAACGCTCTTCTGTGCGAGCGTGCAGAAGTATAAGGGATTTGTCCCAGAGCCCTTTTGACCAAAAACCTAAGCACCGTAGGTCACGGTCAGTAGATGGGAGGGTGACCTGTCATCTCTTTTTTTGCGGCTGGGTGGAGCCTAGGTTGTCATTACCATTTAAGTTTCTTCTGCCCCTAGATCGACGTTTTCTTAAATTCACTCATCTTTATATTACTAGCATTTATTTAATTATTATTTTCTTTTTATGATGTGGATATGAGTTGCTATGCAGCGGGTGTTCCGTAAGTGATATATCCTGTCCTGTCCAGTTCCTTCAAGTTCATTGGAGATAGAAGGCCTTCGGGACAGGTTCTTCCACCAAAGTCCACTCTCATCCATATCCATCTGGTGCTTGATTTTTGTATGTGTATCTCGGCAACCCAAGGACACCAAATGGATAGTGTGAGGTTGTCCGGCCAGACACTGAGGAATGTTGGCCTGAAGGAACCTCTTGATCCCCGAGGAACGTCGGTGGGGGTGTGCTTGGACGATCTTCCGGGTTCTATAAGGAAGCGGAAAGAGAAGGGTGGGGTGAGATGAGGACTCGAGAGACATACACGAAGAATCGCTGCGATTATCATGTCCATGTGATTGAGAACATTAACGTGTAATTTGAACTGTAAATACATTGTACCAAGAATTTGATACCCGGAAATGTCAATAAATAGTTAAAAAGCTCATCGAAGAGGTGTCATTCTTAGTTGTAGCATAGATGAAAGAAAAGAACCGTGTGACATACAGTTTCTTTAGTGTTTTTAACAGTAATCGGTCCATCGGTAAAGCTTCTTTCCGGTTGCATTACCACCTCGTTCCTCGGATTTAACACTATTCAACTTTGGCTCTGGGGTTACTTGAAGTTCAAGGTCTATTTTGGTCCAGGTTTCGAACTTGGCTACCTTAACCCTCCTGATAATAGTCTCGATGGGGTTTCTCGTCATTAGCAAAGCTGACCAGATCTTGTTGGACGAGATACCTCGTCATTAGAAGACAACACGATCCGATCATAAGAAAAGCGACCAAATCTTGATCTCGTCATCATCAGAAAATCGACAATATCTTGATGACGAACTAACTCGTCATTAACAAAATTAGTCTGATCTTGATAGACGAGATATCTCGTCTAAACCAATTGGGGGGTTGAAGGACACGTATCACGGGCTGTAAAGAACATTCCTTCAGATATGCTACCTTCGGCTGTAGAGATGTATAGCTCAGGATACAATTTCTGTTACACAAGAACAGAGACTGTATTGAACCAGGATAACTTCCGCACGACAGAAGTGAATGTGCTGAATAAGAGATGATGTTTCAATTAAGTTTCGTCTTTGCTATTTTTCAATTAAGTTTCGTCTTTGCTATTCATTCATCTGTCCATTGTAACATTTTACGTTACACAGAGCCCTATTTCTCCCTATAGGCGATCTTTAAAACTACTATTTTTATTCTGCGTAATTCCTTCTCATGTACGGATCTCTTCCTTTGGAATTGATCCCGGACTAGACTGCTGTGTTGCTCCAGTACGACAGTAATTCCACTACCAACCAACCAAAATTTTGTAACCTTCCGGTAAATTGATCAAGATACAGTTGTCATTTTAATTACGGTCGCCTTATATAATCATGAGTGGACAAAAATATAAATATTCTGAATTGTGAATAAAGAAATTGTTTGTTGTATAACATGGATTAATATTAATTAATATTTATCAGCTCAGGTACATATCAATAAAAATCTTGTTATTCGATAAAAATGGCCCTTAAACAGTTTCAGATTTTGTTTGCTTTTCGATCCTTGAACTTACTTGGAGTGGAAGAGCAACGGATTAGCGACCGGAAGGTTGCGAGTTAGAAACTCGGTTCAGCCATGGGTCACCGAGTACACGGGCGCTGGTGCAAGTTAATACCGCCGTGGCCTCAAATGTCCTTATGTTGGCATGGGGTGGAAGTGGATGAAGTGATGGCATGGGATGAAGTGATTTATCAGCTCAGGTGTTGTTCTCGTCATCTGACCGTGGTTCAAAATACAGAGGCTTTATCCTTGGATATTTCCCTTCGGGATTGATCCCGGACTGTCGCAAATAGCCCGTTCTGTTGCTCCAGTGCGACGTAAATTATCTACGTACCTAGACTTACTGTTTCGCTTACTTACTGTTAACTGTTTCGCTTACTAACTGTTTCGCTTATTATCATCTCTTCTCTGTACTAATTCTGTTATAATTGATCAATTCAACTAATATTTCTATACGATGTTTGAATGTTCAGTTTTTATGATTTTCAGATTCTAAGAAAGTGACAGATGCTGTCATAAAAAACTGCACGATGTTTTGCGGTAATCCTTGCATGTAAGTACCGAACGTTATTTGATGCCCCATATTTCTCTCTCAAAATAAACAATTGCTCTTCAAAAATGAACCCATCCAACTTTGAACATTTTCCGGTGTTTTTTAACATGATTAACGTTTTATAAGATCGACCTCGATTGAAATTTAATAATAGTTCAAATCCCTCCAAAGACCGTCGTGTACAAAGGGAGCTGGTGCACGTTAAACCTGTCATGGCCTCAAATTGACTTGGTGTGGAAGTTTGGAGAGTGCGATGCCCGCTCTGATGTTAACCTCTTCATTTGACCGTGGTTCGAATTGACGAGGTGTTGTCCTCGGGTCTTTTCCTTCGGGATTGATCCTGGACCGTCGCCAATAGCCCGTTGTGTTGCTCGAGTGTGACGTTAATTTAACTACCTCCTACCTACCGAAGCAGCCTCATTGCGGTGGGGCGAGTAGTTGACCCTAAAGATGGAGGCGGTGCCTCGGAACAGACGCACACGGGTCACGATTATGTCACTGTAGTGCCGTACACCGGTTACTGTACCGCTGCCTGGTATCTGTAATCTCTGAAAGGCCGTCCACCATAATGTCTCCCCAGACAAGGACACCTCCGCCACCATGTCGATACATTTCATTCAGGTTTGCGGCGTGGTAGCGTAGTCCAATCTCTCGCCAGATGAACTATCATCCAGAATCACTGCTGAGGTTTAAGCGACCCTCAACAATAAATAGGACATTCCTCCATTGCGATATTCTTCTGGTCTTATCAGTTTCCAGTTCTTGTGCTCTTTTCACCACCATATACGGTTCTATAGAGGAACATGTGTGACACAGCGTAGGGCGGACTGGCAAACAGTCTCCACCGTCGATGGGGCTGTCTGGGTTGGTTGATTGGTTGGTTTGAGAGTTTTATGGTGCAAAGGCCATATTTGGCCAAGGGGTGTCTGGGAGACACTGTGAGCAGTAGAATTTGGTACCTGGTAGAGCTCTGTAATGGCTGCAGCTACCAACTAGATATCTCTCTTAGCCTACACGATGATAGAGTGGACATCAGTGGTCGTTGGTTTTCGGATCCGACATCACCAGTCCATTAGCTCGTGGAATGCAGCAAGGTAAAAATCGTTTCGTGAGTGGTTGAGAAATTTCCTATTGTATCGAATGAGAATTGTCTTGAACCTGATGTCGTGTCAATCTCTACCTTGCCAATCTTGAAATGCCAAAGCATAGGCAGGGCCGTGGTAGCCGGGTTGGAAAATTAACGGATAGCAACCGGAGGGTTGCGAGTTCGAATCGAACCAAAGACCGTCGTGTACGAAGGGGGCTGGTGCACGTTAAATACGCCGCGGCCTCAAATGTCCTCACGTTGGTGTGGTGTGGAAGTTTGGAGAGTGCGGTGCCAGCTCAGGTGTGACCTCGTCATCTGATCTTGGTTCAAAATTACGTGGTATCCTCGAATCTTTTCCTTCGGGTTTGATCCTGGACCGTGGCCTATAGCCCGTTGTGTTGCTCCAGTGCGACGTTAATTAAAATACCTACCTACCAAAGCAGAGGCATTCTTTTAAATTTCATTTGGCATCTGCAGAGCATCAATAAAGTGAATCATACAAAGGAATGCGGACGGCAAATGCAATTTTAAAAAATGGTTCTGTGCTTTGGCGATTCAAGGTTGGCGATAATTCATGCCCATAACAATTATAATTCTATACAATAGGAAATTTATCAACCACTCACGAAGCCAGACGATTTTCACCTGGTTGCGTTCCACGAGCTAGTACCTAGCCTTTCGCACAGCTGTACCTGTAGTTCGGGACCATATACGTGAAATATAAGTAGACTGAGCATTGCAATTCATAGGAGCTTCGAAAGGTGTGACCAACATGTTAACTAGTAGTTACGTGACTACTCTGTAAAAAATTCACTTGATTGACCAATTCGGCATTCTATCGCCTTGTTTCGAGATCTTCGGGTAGGTGTCCGAATTCACATTGTAATAGAGTGGAACAAAAAGTGGCGAAATCTCCAGTCTAATACCTTGTCGCGTGGACCAACCAGATGATGAATCGATAGATGGGCGTCGTCTCTCATCCCGTGGATCAATCAGATGATAAATGTTCGTTTCTAAGGGTCACGTTACTACTAGTTTTGGCCCCATGATCCGGGATATATAAAAAGTTACCTTTGCTCACTCTACTTTTATACTTCCTCTCCATTCAGGACGCCATTCATGCCCAGGGAGACGACGCTAAAGATGGCATTGAACTCGGCGGTCACGCTTCGCCTTTTCTTCCAATAATTCTACAGCGTTTAAAATCATCTAAATGTTTCCTAGTGGCTATTTAGTTGTCTGCAATATGGAACGAAACTCACTAAACGTCTGCCACGATCGTACTCAGCGTTCGAAAATTCGGAGAGAACTGTTTTGATCGTTTATTCTCTATTGCGTCACCTCTGACGTCACGACTGGAAAATTTGAGTAGTCACCAGTTTTAGACCTAATATATTCGGCTATGCAAATAGCCAAGGGCTGTTTTCCTTTATTTCGAGGTTCTAAACTTCAAAAGCAGTGGTTTTCATTAAGTTTCCTTGCTAGTTGTATTAGGATCAAATTTAATTTTTCGTTGTTTTGGCGAGGTTTGCCTCTAATTTATAATACGAGTTACGTCATAAAATATGAAACAGGCCCCAAGCACTATCGTCCTCTATATTTAGCTTAAGGGAAAAACCCTCTCGAATAATTTAAGTTATTATCTACTGTCTACATTACCCTTAATACATCGTCTACATTACCATTCTTTCAGAGACCAAACTTACGAAGTGAAGTACGAAGAAATAAATGATCATCAGGTAAATCTTTCTTATCTTCCGATTTCTGGAAGCATAAAAGGCTTTCCCTATTGTGTTATGTCAAAAAATGATTTCTGAATAGAAGAGAATATTTCCATACACATAGAGAGTGCTCTTAAGAATGAAAAAAGATTCCATCAATGTATTCCTTTTAGTACTTAGAAAAACTAGTTACCATCAAGCTTGGAAGACGTTACTTTATTTTTGAAATGATGATTGAGACGAGATTTTGTACTGTTTATTTTCAGACGAAAAATTGTTTTGGCGATGTAGCCCCTGCTTTTACTTCGTTGCTTGCATATATTTAATTGCATTTGGTATAAGTTGATATAATTTGTATTCCAATTTGCCGTTTCAAAAACAAAAAGCAGTTTCCATAAATTCACAGCTGAACATTAAATATTGTATCAAATAGTGGCTTCAAAAAACCCTAAAAAGTACAAACCACGGAATCTCGAATATTATTTAATTAGAAACTATATCTTCAAAGAATGCAGTTTTAATCATCCTGGTGGTTTATGTTTGCGTTGAAAACTGCCCTGTAGTGTCCAGCCTCTGTTGCAAAAACCTGTTTCAAATTGTCACCAGTTCTGGGTAAGGGACAATTTGTTTCTCTTACTTGGATCAACATTTCCCTTGGAGTAATAGGGAAATGTTGTGCAATGTTGTAATCTCGAAGAGATGTCTCGTCCTTAGCAAAATCGACCAAATCTTAGACGAGATATCTCGTTGGAACGCTTGGAGGGTTAAGATTGTTTGATTTGTCGAGATTATATAATTTCCGAGGAACTAAGCCGAGAGTTACAACATGAAATAAAATTAAATCGCTTACTTTAATGGAGTGGGAAAGGAGGAACTATCTGGTGTCTTTTACCCAACTGAAATACTTTGAAAATAAGCAACCCTGGCTATTTATTCATGGGGTAATTTTACATTGATGCAGATTCTTTTTCGACTTAGGTTCCTCAAGACTACGTACTGTGCGGTCTCCCAGTAAAAGTTGAAATGATGCAGTTTTGAATAATAGACTGGATCTCCATGACTAATGAAGAAAAATTCTGAATTTTGCACATCGAAACCATTGCCCTATCGTTTGAATCCAAAATGCACACGTTTCTGTTAATATTTTTAAAATTATGACCTCAATAATTAATTGTAAAACAGTGCTTTAAAAAGTAGAAAGATATACATTACCTTAAGTAACAACAGTTTAGTATATAACATAATTAAGTTGAGGTCATAAAAACGAACTAAGAAGCTCTCATTTATCATTAGGAGTTCTGAATTTCAACTACTCACTACTCAAATCAAAAGTGAGTGCTAACCTACTCAAAATTGAGCTATCCATACAAGTGTTTCAAAGAGATATCTCGTCCAAAAACTGGGTAAAATTCTGTCCAAATTCTATATATAATCGATCTAAGTTCGATTATATAAAGAATCTATATTTTGCTAAGGATCGATAATTCTATATTTTGCTAAGGACGATCTAAAATATCGTCCTTAGCAAAATTAGCATCCAAATTCTGCTAAGGACGATATAACTTGTCGTGACAAAACTGCCCTATTACTCCAAGGGTCCAAATTGTCTCTAGTCCAGTTTGGTGACAGTTTGTAACAGGCTATTGCACCACAGTCTGTTCACTGCAGGACAGTTTTCAACACGAAGATAAACCATGAGAGTAAATACAAAATTTAATATGAAGACGGACTTATACAAATGAGATGCACATTTATTGATAATGAACCATTTCTATGATACTTTTAGTTTGAATGAGCGACCTCACGTACAGGAGTAATAAGAGTAATTTGGATATTTTTTTACCGGTTTAACGAGCATAATAAATACTTATAATGATGAAATACTGATGTGCGCTAATGCTCTTCGTTTATTCCCTCGTTTAGTGTGGATATGAAGACTATGCAGACTGGTGCAAGTAAGTTACGTTTACATTTGATAACTTCAGTTACACTTTTTATAATTTTGACTGTAAAAATGTTAAGTCCGTCACAATTCCCAAGAGGCTGGTTTAGGGCCTGTATTTCTTCTGAAAAATTCTGAACAGAGTAATATTTAAAAATTTCTTCAATTGAAAACGCAGTAAACTAAAATAACAAAATGATAAGAATATATAGGTGAACAAAAATATAAATATTATAAATAAGGAATATAGAATAGATTTGGTCTGTTTTCACGATATTAATCAGAGTACATAGATTAAATAATTAAACTTGCTGAATTTAAACTTTATGAATTTTAGTTGGATTTCCGTTCCTTAAAATTACTTTAACTCTCCTGGTGGTTGTCTCTATGAAGCATCTCGTCATTAGCAGAACTAACCAGATCCTGATGGACGAGATATCTCGTCATCATAAAAAAAATTGCCAATATCTTGGTAACGAAACACCGTGTCAATAGCAAAATTGGTCAGATCTTGAAGGACCAGATATCTTGTCGAAACCACTTAGAAGGTTAACTAGTGAAAAATCCTTACTATAAGAAAATTAAAATTATAACATTTGTATAAAAGTAATTGTTCCTATTTTGACTAAACTATAATACATCGTACTGTTTAACCTTCATGGTGGTTGTCCTGATGTGGTATCTCGTCATTAGCAAAATTAGCAGATCTAGATGGACGAGATATCTCGTTGAAATCACTTGGAGGGTTAAAACGTATATATGTATCCCCGAAGGATAATTACATTTCCAGGGGAAGATCTCTCGAACCAGTCAGTCACTGTGGAAGTGGAATTTTATAAGTTCATTCAGTACTTTTAAACAGAAGTGATTGTTAATGAAATAGCTCCCCATTTGCGATTTAACTTTCCAGTTCAAATGAGTATTAGTTTTATCTTTCAATCTCTTTGCTGTATCACCTTTTTCGTGTGCACTCACAGATAAATGAAAATTAAAAATTCTACTAAAATTGATAAACGTTTTTTTTCTGTTTCCTAATCAAATATGATTGTTTTGTTAAATCTAAAAACAATCGTATGTACTCTAAAATGATTAACTATTAACGATGAAAGTTCTCTTAGCGCTATCTATCAAGAAGTTTGAGTTTCATCCTGGACAAACGAGATGGAGCAACTTTTTCACTATTCGAAAGTTTATAGCTATAGGTGTTTTTCAGATCCTTGAAATCCATTTGCACTAAATAGTCTGGAATATATTTCGAATAATTCATTTTTTGTGTGTTTAGGAACAGTTTTATTGCACTTGATGTATTGTTCAACCGTTATACGGTGACCAGCGTTTCCTACCAACCCAAGTTCGATGTAAGTCTTTTATTACGTATTTTACTTGTTTCAGAAACTTGTTTGGCAATGATACAGTTCTTTATTCTGGTAATTATATATGTACAAAAAATATGATTTGAAATTCTTAAAATTGATCTTTATAAAAGACCTTTCCACAAGTACTGAATAACCAAAATAACATCTGTCTTTACGCTCATGACGTCAGCTTCTAGGGAGTGAAGTTGACTCCTTTAGGCCCACTCAATATTGTTTGGTCGCAACCAGACTCACCTAAAAGTGAGGAATTTTTAAAATATACTGATGGATGGTGAAAATAAGTGGCACTTACATTACAACCATTCGGGTAATATAGATAGTAAAATATCAAAACAAACTAAATGTTCTGTAAACACTGAAGAAACTGAACTTGGAGAATGGCCCTCCAAGGCCATTCTCCAAGGTCCTTGGTCCCTCCAGAGCCACATTATATCACTTAATGTTGGAGTTACAAGTAATGTTAAGACCTTGCGGGACGTGGGAGAGGAAGGGGCCAGGGTCATTTGACCGGGACCTCACATGTAAGGGGTCCAATTTTGTTGTATTGTCAATTTGTATATAGCGGTAGCGCATTTGGTAGAGTCGGGGATTATCCAAGCGGAGTTCAAAACTCAGTCCAACCAAAGACCGTCGTGTATATGTGCGCTCGGACGTTAAATCTGTCGGGTCCTCAAATGTCCTCACGTTGGTGTGATGCAGAAGTTTGGAGAGTGGGGTCCAGTTCAGGTGTTGACCTCAACATCTGACCGTGATTCAAAATGACGGGGTGTTATAATCGGATCTTTCCTATCGGGTTTGATCTCGGCCCGTCTCGTCAATAGCCCCTTATGTTGCCTCACTGCAACCTTAATTTAACTATCTACCTACCTACCAATTTATACGCCTAAAGGTTCAATGTATTGCTTTTTTAACAACATCGAGTGATGTATGCAATGAAATACCAAATTCAACTTTCATTACTGTTGTTTTATGAAGACTTCCATTTAACCAAATATATTTCTGAAAGTTTAATCAGCCCTCTGATGGGTTCACATGCATGTATCCGTTCTTCTACTTGCGGTCTTCATGAGTTCTAATCAATTTTGACCTTATTGACCAGTAGAATCCTTCCTATGAGTCTTTAAACCAATAGGTGGATTATTTAGTCATTATGCGTGTTGTGGATAAAAAGCAAAAATAAACTACTCGGAAATATCGTGACGTTCAAAGGGTAAAACAAATGAAAAAGAAATGCTTCACGGATTCCCGAGGAGTTGTAAGAGAATCCTTCCTATTTTTTCTGACTTACACCATTTTATCTATTGTCCTGGTGACATTTGGGCCTGTACGCATTTGTTCCAGCTATAAATTGAGCACTCGTGATATGCACTTTTATTTCGTGATTCCTCCATCTTATTTTGTACTGTAGTCCAGATAGTATGCGTGGGGCCCTTATTTCCATTTTTGGAATTTCTTCCGCATTTCAGATTCTTAGTGAAAACGCGCATTGATTTGACTGGAACATGTCACATGAGAACGCCGTTCATTAACTAAAGAAACAGTATGGTATTTCCTGGTCTCACGAAAATTGGAAGAAAATGAAAAATGCTTCGAAAGGTTTCGTTAACGTAATGATATATATATATATATATATATATATATATATATACATATACATATACATATACATATATACATATATATAAATAGATATACATATACATATATACATATATATATATATATATATATATATATATATATATATATATATATATATATATATATATATATATATATATATATATATATATATATATATATATATATATATATATATATATATATAGTTACTTTTTGTGAATAAATGTTCTTGTACGTATTATATTTAATACAATTAAACGTAGGAAATATTTATAGTTGTATTGATAACTAAATTAAATAAAACATAAAAATATAAAACTAAAATTTTTCTTTTTCCCTTAATAAGATGACACCAGTTTTCGAACTCAGCCTTGTCCCAAATAATAGATCCACCTTCAGCTGAAAAGTGTGGGAAATATACACAAGTATTTTAGTACCCTATAAAGTTACCCACCTTATGGATTGTCTTAAATACGTGTGTTGACGTAGTATATACAAGTTTCTTGTAGTGGCCTATTCAAATTCCTTCTCTTGCAGTAACAATACATTGTTTACTCCCTCTTTGTAGACTAATCCTACAACTATTCGGAAATTATTTTTCAACAACTTCATAAGGGTCCATTATATCACAGGGGCTCCGTAAATCAAAAACCACACCCAAGAGCATAGCATTATATGTGAAAATCTTGTCCTGTCAAAAATTTTACGCAAATAGTCAAAATGTCAGTATGAGGAATTACGGAAAGGACGTATCAAGTATGGAGTACATGACTGAAACTCAGCGAATACTCACATCATAATTAATAAAAAATTATATAATTAATTGATTATAACTATAAGAGAGAGAAGTTAAAGAAAAGTGACTAAGTACTAATGTAATTGATATAATTAGGAGTTCAATTCCCGTTCCAATGAAGTAAGGCAGACTGACAATCAGGTACGAAAAAAGAGAGGAAAACGCAAGTGCTGTGGATGTCAATTTGAAAGGCAAACTTTGCTTGCCCAATGCTACTAAAAGTTTCCTATGCCATCACACTGCCATGTCTTTTCTGTCTCTGAGAACGTTACTTCATTCTTTAGTAGATCATTCCGATAATATTTGCAACCGTTTGGTCTGCCAAAATCAGCATTTTCTCGTCATTTCACACAACTATTTTCAAACTCCCCATTTCTACGTCCTCTATGGGCCATTTTAAACTTGTTTAAACCTCTTGGTTAAAAGAGAACGCGTGACTTTAATTTCGGGTAACATAATAAACTGTAGGACTCAAGAGTTCAGCGAACAGTTTATTTGAGTACTTCCAAATTCACCATCCCAACATCTTACGCCCCCTATTCGCAACTCAAATATTTAAAATAAAGTGGATCATGCATCGTAAAACCAGTCGTGTTCAACGAGGCTTTATTGCTTCAAATCAGTCCATGTGTATTCTTACTGTGCAATTCCCTGGCATTTGAATCAAAATAATGAACTTATCTCATGATGCAAGATACATCATGAGAAAAGTTCATTTGTCCTCAAATATTTCTCCACAATTGCGCGTTACGATACCAAAAATTGTTACAAAGCACTCGAAATTTTTCTCCTGCCCCATAGCTAATAAGTACTCCATTACCTCGTTCAGTACGCAAAACTAATTTTAATTCTATTAGTCTCGCAGATAGATGCAAGGCTATCTTATCTACAAGACTACCAGATCTTGGTGGGTGAGATACCTTGTCATTAGAAGAAATTTGATCAGATCTTGATCTCGAAATCATCAAAAAAATCGACAATATTTTGATGACGAGACGTCTCGTCATTAGGAAAATTGATCAGATCTTGATAAACGAGATATCTCGTCGAAACCATTTGGAGGGTTAATGATTGTATAATATGTAGTTTAGTTATACCCCATACCAATTACTAATTCATCAGTGAAAAGTTTCATTTGTGAAATTGTCGTTAATTATCACAAAATGACAGAAATTATTTTTAGCGTTATATTTTGACCATTACCTGCAATAAAAATTGGTGCTTGTCTGAAAAAATCATGCTATTTATGTTTTTCTCTTAGATTTTCTCATGTTTATTCCTTTCAGAGTATTGAGCTTTTCAGTTACATCGGTGGTTACATTGGAATGTGGATCGGCCTGTCTCTGGTGTCACTCTTCGATCTCATCGAAATCCTGTGCCACCTCGCCTATTATCCGATGGAACTCAAGAATGCGAAGAAGAATGTGTTTCACAGGAGACACAGACGAATTGCCACTTACTGATTCCGCCATTTGACAAGAATGTATTTAGATTGCAAATAAGAGATGGCAGCCTTTACGAAAACACTCAATGAGGAATAAAAATATTTGCACTCCAGGTTGTGTCTTTATGTATCGATTTGAAACAGGAAGGATGAGGGAAATTTTACAAGTCAAGTTAAAACCGGAAACAGTCGAGTACAATGAACAATGGCGTAACTCGAGTCAAAAGATATCCCATGATTAAGTGATGCATGACTTTTAAATTATATTACTAAACTCAAGAGTTTGGTTACAAATCCATTCCCACATTACAAAATACTTGAAATTGAGTGGAAATCTGCCCAAATTGTCGAATTTTTAGATTCATGTAGTTTCGATCATCATGGCATGAATTCAAAACATATGATATAAAAGCTTTTTTACATTATATTTAATTACATTGGAGGTAACGTTTCAGTTTTGTAGCCGATTTGTTTGGTAGGTTTATTTCGTACTTAGTAATAAATTAGTATCGTGATATATATTTCGGATATTTGTGACTTTGATCGTATTAAAAGAAATAAGCATTATCTTTTTGTGTACCATGTGCAAGTGTTCCGAATTATAACGGGTACAGCTTTGATATAAAGACTTTTGTGGCAATGCTTTTGGCATGCTTTTTGTAGCGAGTTGTGACAGGCAAAGGCAACCCCACTTTATTAAAATTATGGCAACTACGCGATTATTTGAATCTCTTTATTAATTTTTGTAAATCATTATCTTTTTTATTTTACTATGCTTAAATAACTCTTGCTAGAATTAATGTGATATTTTATAACATACATGTTATATAGCCTCTCTCTCTCTCTCTCTCTCTCTGGTTCCATTAGACTTAAAAGTAATAAATTTAACTTGGACAAACTTCTATAACAATATTTGAGAAAAAGTAAAGATTTTTGCTTTAAAGTAAATACTTACCTAGTAGTACGAGCAATCAGTTATGTGGATTTTTTTCTGTTTCTAAAATTATTTTCGTTAATTCTTTAATTATTTTTCGCTAAGCCTAAAACGATGTATTTTCTAAGAAATTTTTCCTTGGTGACAAAAAAAGCAAGCCATTAAACGTGCCAAAAACGTTGCCACTAAAAAGGCCTTATATCACAGCTGTACCCAATAACGGTTTGTTTTGTCTCGCTCTGTGCACAATTTTTGCTTTACAAAGGGGATCGAGTATTAGCGCTTAAAAACCAATCAGAAATTTGATTGGAAACATTTCGGTTTTTTACTGTCCTCTCATTTATTAAGCAACGACTTCTTGATAATGTAACGCATTTGCATTCACTATGTAAACGAAACAGTTCGCTAGAGAATGAAAAGGAGCTCAAGATTTCTTGTAAATTTTTTAGTGAATATGGTATTTTATTTTACCTCAAGGACAGTAACTGTTAACCGATAAAAACTCCTTGAGACAAGAAATAATTGATTAGTGTGGAAATGACTGTTAAATTCTAAGATCCTGTCTTCCATAAAGGTCAGCTCCTCAGGGGCTCATCTTTAGGTGTGTACGGGCTTCACGAATCCAAGGTACCATGGTGATCTATTCTTTTCCCATGGGGTGTACTGCCTCTGGTAAACAGGGGGTGGTCGCGACCCCTGGATCCAAAAGCTATCTTTCTCTTTCTCCTCTCCATCTTTCTTTTCACAATAACTTGACATCGTCTATATTATGTTTGGCGCAGCTTGGCCAAATATGGCTTCTATAAAACCGAAATCAACCAACCATTCCTAAAGGTTAGAGACCAAATATGCTGCTTCTATAACATCTTCATTTTACACAATACCACTAAAGCCATTTTTGACTACATCAGAAATTAAAATTCACATTTTCAGACTGATTGTTCGTTCGAAAGGAATGAATGAATCAGACCCTTCTGATTCATTCATTCGTCCTTAAAGCATTTTTATATTAGCATTTTCATCAATTCAAAGAACATCAGAACCCACTTGCAACACATATCAGCAAGTATGAAAAGTACAGAAAACGATCAATCATACAACATTCATTTTAGGTTTTAACAAAATTTATATAAAGTAAAAACAACAAGAGCGTAATTTTAACCATTGCTGTTATAGTCAATGCATTTTCATTGCAGTATGCTCCACAACACCAAATAAATAAAAAATTTAAAAGCTACGCAGTATATATATAGATGGCAGCACTAATAATATATTTCCTTGAACCTTTTAAAATAATCGTAAATTTCCTTCAATTCCGTTAAAAATTAATTTGATCTGGGGAAAAGACCCTTTGCTAATTTTTGTCCTGGAAAAAGAAGGGAACGTGAAGCAAAATCTAGTTTCTTTTCTTCAAAATCATCTGTCCCAGATAATCGGAAATTTTTGAAGAAAAAAAACTGTTTGGGCCTGCGAAGTGGATTCGTCCTGTGTGTAAACGTATGGATTTCTTTTGAGACTCTCCTCCTCCCAACTCACCGATAAGTTTAGAGTTTTTCGTGGGAGGAGGGAGATAGATTCCCACTGCGCACGAAAGAGGACAAGGGAAACCACCCCCCCGGAGAGATTTATTTGCAAATAATCAAAATAATACAGTGGCAAACAAGGCCGACAAACACAATGAACACAGAAACAAACTAAACAGTTAAAAAACACATCAAAAAACACAAACAGACACAAAAACCAACAACAAAAAAAAACCGGAGTCGAACAAGAGTAAATATAAAAGTGTTCGACTCCGGTAAAAAAGCACCGAGCAGTAAGAAAAAGAGGCTTATAGAAGGCGCCTTTAAAGTTTAGGGCTTATAGAAGACACCCATGCATTAGAAAAGATAAAAAGTAAGTATAAAATTTAGTAAAAGGCGCAAATATTAATTGGCTCATATGAGGCGCCTGCTAATGCATGGGGCTTATAAAAAGGCGCCCTATAGCTCGGTGCAAAAATAGGTTTAAAATTTTTTAAAAATTTTAAAAGTAAAAGACAGACAACTTAAAAATGATTAGATGACCCACGCAGTGGTGTCATCCAAAAATATGACGATGAATATGAAAATTTTAATGATAAATAGATGAAATAAATATGGGTGGGTAATGATACATGACTATAAATACTGAATGGTCAATTGAATAAAAGTTTAAAATTTTAAAATTAGGCCGGACCTAGCCCTAGGCCTACTACATTAAAAATCAGTTGTGGGGCGTGACGATCCGATCCGCCACCTCCCCAGCAGCCACAACACACCTGTATAAAGAGATGTTGTTTTATTCGACCCCGCATAACCAGTCCTTTTTGTATTGCGGGGCCGTCAAATGGTGAGAGGCCGTGTGTGGGCAGCTGAAGAGGTCGGCATCGCCAACCTCCCCACAACTGCATAAATTCGTGTGCTTAATTTTAAATCTGTGGAGGTATGCAACGAACGGACCATGACCGGTCAAAAACCAAACAAGGCGGCGATCGGTAATTAAAGTATTAAATGAAACCTTGGGGCTGAAGTCCTTAAAACGCAGGCCCGTTGTTAAGTTGTTAAAGTGGGCCTGCCACCTCTCCAATGTAAATTTTTTAATAGTTCGCTTGATATAGGAGAGGGGCATTGGAACCTCCAGCCCCTCGCCATCGATCACCGCCTGTTTGGCATAGAAATCAGCCGTCTCGTTGCCTGTAGCCCCCACGTGAGCCCGAACCCAGCTCAGGCCAACTGTTGTACAAGAAGAAATTTCGTTTTTAATTTTAAGTAGATAGGAAGACTTGCTGCTAATAGAAGATAAGGCCTGAATGGAGCTAAGGCTATCGCTGAAATATGGATTGTGGAAGTACATATGCTTAACTTCGTGTCTATAAGATCATGAATAAAATGTACAGCGGTATCATACGCCTTGTTTGGTGGCAACGCTCTTGGCGCACTTTTTAAGTCGCCAAGGAAAGAATTAGAAGAATCGTTTTTTCAAACGGAAAATAATAAGCTTTAGCGGAAAGTAATTAACGGGAAAATATACAAATCGGCATGTTCAAATAGAAAAAGGTAACGATTTTTAAAAGAAAATAGCAAGAAACAATGCATGATGCGATTGACTGAACCGAAACTAAAATCAAACTCAACGTTTGAATTCTTTCATACATTAAATGGAAAATAATTGGGGGGAATTTAAAAGAACCAATGAAATCAAAGGACAATTTAATGGAAATGAAAAGAACATTCTAGAACATTTCCGCTTGCCGAGGTTGCCATAAAAACGGGAATAAACCTAGTAAAATGGGTTGTCATAACTCGCTGCTAAAAGTGCGCCAATAGAGTTGTCACTAAACGAGGCGTATAATACAGATGTACAAATTAAAATAGTGTGTGGTAATGTATATTTTGTTGGTGGAAAAGAAAATCTTTGTAAGTCGGAATCATCGTTAGTTTAACTATCAGCAATATTTATGTTATTGCAGTTGCTACTGTGCCTGAAGTCGATGTTGCTGAGTTTGAAGTCAATGGGCTAATGAGCCAGAGCAAACAGTGGTCCGTGTAATCAAATATGTCCCTTACTTCTCAACTATACGAGAAGTAAGATACTGGTCATAAAAGCAGAAGTCAAAGTCCCAGTCATAACAGGAATGGTCTAGGCCAGGAGTGTCAAACTCAATTAAAACACGGTCCATTTAATGCAACTGGTAAGATTCACGCGGGCCACATCACATTTACAAATTTTCTTAAAATTATATTTTGAAGTGACGATTCAGGAATATGAATAGGATAATTAAAACACTATGTAATGAAGTGAATTTAGGGTAATAATTTATAATATTATAATTGCTTTTATTTAAACGTTTATTTAATTTAATGTACTTATAAAACTAAAATTAATTTTTTTTTTACCGGAAACTTGCCAGCGCTTTCCTCCCATTAGTTTTCCAATATCTGGATTCAAAGACTGAGAACAGACAATCTTCATTATGGCAGATAGATGTTTATCAGTTAATCTTGATCTGTAGTCCGTTTTATTTAATTTCATGGACGAAAATAGTTGCTCACACAAGTACGTACTCCCAAAATAGCATAAAATTTGTGCAGCAAACTTTTTAATTTCCGGGTATTTTTCACCTCAATAAAAATATATTTTGGGAATTCCTATTTCTCGATATGTCTTAAAACCGAATCATTCTGGAAATCAATTAATTAAAATTGTGTGTACGGTATTGCCTCGATCTCCACTAAGTGCTATTTTCTTCGTAACATATTGTCCTGTTTTCATTTTATTTCAGAGCATCGTGGGCCACAAAAAATTACCTCGGGGGCCGCCAGTTTGACACCCCTGGTCTAGGAAGTCGAGTGGTTCCATTGGGGACTGAGAGTAATGTTGACTGTATTATGAGTTTACAAGTAGAGATGAAGAAAATTCTAATAAAACCTTTTATTAAATCTTTCAGTAGACAAAGTGTTAATAGTACATGGGAGGTTTTGTGTTGAGTTTAGGATGTTTGAAACGGCTCTGAGTTCCTTATTTTGAGGGGCTCTTGAAACAATGACTTGTTAAAAATTAGTCGGCTAGGAAGTTGAGGATTTAGAGTAAGATTATTGGGCCTATTGAGAAGGTAGGTATTTTATTAATGTCGCTCTGGAGCAACACAACGGGCGATTGGCGATGGTCCGGGATCAATCCCAAAGGGAAAGATTGAGGACAACACCACGTAATTTTGAATCGCGGTCAGATGAGGAGGAAATACGACGTGAGCTGGCACTCAACACTCCAAACTTCCACACCACGCCAACGTGAGGACATTTGAGGCTACGACAGATTTAACGTGCATCAGCCACCGTTGTACACGACGGTCTTTGGTTGGATTCGAACTCCCAACCCTCCGGTTTCTAGTCCGTTATTCTTCCAACCGGGCTACAGCGGTCCCTATTGAGAAGGTTTATTAGGTGAGAAAAGGTGGAGATTCGTAGTCAAAAAGGAAGTAGAAACCCATTTGATTATTATAATTTTTATTAATTATTATTCTTCAATAAGAATGGTCTACTTTTCACTCGTTTAAAAATGCTGTTTGCAAACAAATCGAATTCAAAATGAAACTAGCCGAAAGATCCCGTCTTAAAAACCGCAATTCGTTTTCGCCACTTTTTATGATTTGAACTAATTTTCTTTTAATTTGACAGTTCGACAAAAAAAAGAAAAGATAACGGAGGTTTATGTAGCTCTGCTGCCGGTGTCATGCTGGTAGCTCACCTCCCACATGTGTACAGTTTCACAACAGGTTTCGCAATTCATTCGTTAAAATGCTTAAATTTTAACTGTGTCATTAAACGTTTTATATTAACACCAACAATTAAAAAGTCGAATAGTTTAAGAGCAACAAATCGCAAGAGTGACAATATTTCACTAAAAATATTCACTACAAATCACTAGTGACAATCCACTAAAGAGTGAGCCATTATTTCAAAAATAAAGAATTTATTATAATACCCAGAATAGTACACTTTACATTAACGACTGAACAGAAAGTTGTCATATTATTAATGTAGTGAACATGGATCATTTGCACAAAAAGTAATTACAGAATTTTCAAAAGTTTAAAATCGCTCAACTGAACATTTCCTGCTTTGTAACTGGTCATGTTACTCCAAGCCCTTCAAATCAATAATCGAAGACACCAATTCTGGTGAAACTAGCGATACTGAGATGTCGAATTGACATTCGAAGATTATGATACTGTGGTACGTCGAATTGACATCAGGAGATCATGATACTGCGGTACATCGAATTGACATCAGATTATGATACTACGGTACGTCGAATTAATATCAGAAGATTATGATACTGCGGTACGTAGAATTGATATCAGAAGATTATGGTACTGTTATACGTCAAATTGAAACTTGAAGATTGATATGAAATCCCTAGGAATAAAACACGCTCTGTAGTACAAATATTTATTTGTTATTAAATGCTTTGGTAAAGGGCTACAATTCTGATTTCTGATCTAAATGCATCTTGTCGAGTAATGGACTCAATAAGTGACGATGCGGTTGTGTCTTCTGCGCATCGCGTTCTTTTTCGAATTCTTGAGTTCCACGGGGTAGTAGGCGAGGTGGCAGAGAATTTCTACGAAATCGAACAGTGACACCAGAGACAGGCCAATCCATATTCCTATGTAACCACCGATGTGACTGAAGAGCTCGATAATCTGAAAGGCACAAACATGGGTTAAGAGAAAAACCTAAATGCATATTTTTCAGGCAAGTACCTATTTTTAATGCAGGTCAGTGGTCAAATTATTATGCTAAGAATCCTTATATATTGTTGTTTTCTAGCCATTAACGACAAATTTTACAAATGAAATAACAATTTTGTGCTGGGTCATTACATTACTATACAATTACCCGTCAAGAAATGATAGATCCACTGAAAATATTGGATTTTTAGAATGACACTGATGTTTTTGATAACGATAAGAATCGCAATGCAAATACTAAGGTACGAAATGGTTTAATCGAAAAACATCGTTAAATGCAAATTTTGGTAGGTAGGTAGGTATCTTAATTAACGTCATAATGGAGTAACATAACGAGCTTTTGGTGAGCCCGAAGGGAAAGATCCGAGGACAACACCACGTAATTTTGAACCACGATCAAATAACGAGGCCACACCTGGCAAATTTTGGAAAATATTTTTTAATTTTTCATTTATGATAGCTTTACCTGAAATATCTAAAAAACGGGAATAGCAATGCGTAAATTTTATAATGTGTCAAGTAGTACATCGTATCTGTTAGACTAATCAAACCTGCTTTTATCAATTTTTAAGGGCCGCGGTATTCTGGTTGGAAGAATAGCGGATTTGCAACCAGAGGGTTGTGAGTTCAAATCTCGATCCAACCAAAGACCGTTGTGAACGTGGGGCTGGTGCACGTTAAATCTGTCATGGTCTCAAATGTCCTTACGTTGGCGTGGGTTTGGAGAGTAGGGTACCAGCTCTAGTGTTGACCTCGTCATCTGACCGTGTTTGAAAATGACGAGGTGCTGTCCTCGGATTTTTACCTTCGGGATTGATCCTGGACCATCGCCAATAGTCCCAGGGTGACGTTTATTCAATAACCTATTACCAATTTATCAAATTTCAATTTATTTTAACAATGAACAAATTAATCGAGTAATATTAGTCATGGGACAGAGAAAAAGTTAGAATGTATTTTAACAACCCTAAAATAGATCATTCGTGTAAAAGCAGGCAGTTATTGGGATATATGTGGAAAAGAATGCAATTGGAAATTTTTTTAATGTCAAAGAATTGTATGTTTAAAAGAATACAGATGGACTCTATTTAAGGTTAAATCATCATCGAAAACGACCCGTTTTACAATGTACATATAATCCACTTTTCTTGAAGAAATATTTGAGTTGCAATAATGGAATCAGTTATTAGCCCGGCCACACAGTGGAGAAGCATGCAACAAAACATACGACATACGCATGCGTCCTCCATTTCTGCACTGAAAACATGTAGGTACACATGCATATTACAGTCAATTTAGTGTCATAGCACTGATGTTGGACCAATGTTGGGCTTAAAGCACCTAAATCCCCTGTTTACCAAGCTCTTGAATCATGCAGTATCTTATATTTCTAGAAATAACATCACATCCTCTTTCACCCAAGAGGCATAGGTTTATTAGTCATTTCGGGGTTCTATGGCACAAGGGCTGTATTTAGCCAAGCTGCGTTAAACACAATACAGACAACTTCATGTAAAAAATCACTCTTTCACCCAAGAGGCATAAATTTATTAGTTATTTTGAGGTTCTATGGCGCAAGGGTCATATTTAGCCAAGCTGCGTTAAACACAAGACAGACAACTTCATGTAAAAAATCACACACTTTCACCCAAGAGGCATAAGTTTATTAGTCATTTCGGGGTTCTATGGCACAAGGGCCATATTTAGCCAAGCTGCGTTAAACACAAGACAGACAACTTCATGTAAAAAATCACACTCTTTCACCCAAGAGGCATAAGTTTATTAGTCATTTCGGGGTTCTATGGCACAAGGGCCATATTTAGCCAAGCTGCGTTAAACGCAAGACAGACAACTTCAAGGAAAACGTCGTGAAGGGGCGAAACAGGGACTGAGAAAAACAGTGGGATGAAAGCAGAGAAATGTCACTTCGGTATCCAGGGAGAGCGACCCCGTTGTTTACAACACAGTAAACTCCATGAGAAAAGAAAAGATCACTCGGGTCGGTGCATCCCTTATACATATGGGGGCAGTGGTAGCCCGGTTGGAAGAGGAACGGATTAGCAAACGAAGGGTTCCGAGTTCGAATCTTACCTTCAGCAATAGCCCTGTGTGTTGCTCCAGTGCGACGTTAATTAAAATACCTACCTACCTACCTTATGCACATGTGTGGCGAGATGTGTTCCCGAGGGCAGAGGCATAAGTAAAAGAAATTAAAGTTGGCCACACTCGAACGGGCAGTTGGAGAAGAGGTTTATGAAATGATAAGAAAATGTTGATTTGGGGATGAACCAAATCGCTGAAAACATTGTTGGATGATCTGATGAAGAATGAGGTTACTTTCTGAGAGAGAAACATGGTAGTGGTGGTGGCATAGGAAGCTTTTAACGGTATTGGTAAAAAATGTTTTCCCCTTTAAAATTGCAAGTGGGATTGCCAAGAGGAACTCCAACCAATGTTGCCTAGAGGTATTAAGCCTTTTAACTACAATAACTGTTAGCTATAAGCAGTCTATCATTGCTACATAAGAAGATATTTGAATAGGACAACGCAAGATACTCCTACATACTACATATTTAAAACATTCATTAAGCAGAGAAACTACATAGGGTGCTAAAATACTAGTATATATGTTACACACTCTGCAATTAAAGCTGGATCTATTATTTTGGGACACGACTGAGTTCAGAAAACATGTTATCTTTAGGGGGGAAAGAAACACGTTGGATATGTAGCTTCCCCCCCCCCACGAATAATGACTAGAATATCTCCCACAAATTTCGCCCCGCCCAACATAGATTATAATTTATTTTAGGTGACAGAATAAACTGTCTTTCTTTTATGAAATATTAATTTCGAAGATACTATCTTTCCATCATTTGATTCGTAAAATATGTTCCAACGTCTGTATGTACGGGAAACGGAATGAAAAATTACATTAATCCCATTATAGATGTAATGGACTTGCTGAAAGTTCGTAAAATTGTGATTTCGTATCAAAAGAATTGTTTACAAGAGCCCCGATTGTATCTTTTAAATATTCTGAATTAGTTTGTGTATCACCTGTTTAGAATACATAGAAATGAACTTACAAATAATTGATGGAGTCCAAAGGAGTCGACCCCATGCCCTAGAAACTGG
This sequence comes from Meta bourneti, assembly GCA_933210815.1. NCBI lineage: Eukaryota > Metazoa > Arthropoda > Arachnida > Araneae > Tetragnathidae > Meta > Meta bourneti. The sequence goes on from OW119931.1 coordinate 22,492,265, forward strand.
AAACCTGATTGTAAGCGTAGATGTTGTTTTGCATATCAAATATTTGAGAAGCAGAAGGCCATTTACAACGCTTGATTTTAACAGTTTCAAATTATATTTTTAAGCACAGATTTAATTATGAGGATAATTAAGTATTATGAGAACTGATTATTCCCCGAATGAGCTTATATAACAATTAAAATACGAAATAAATGTCTTACATCGAACTTGGGTTTGTAGGAGATGCTGGTCAGCGTATACCGGTTGAACAATACATCCAATGCAATAAAACTGTTCCTAAATACAAAAAAAAGCAATTACTCAAAATATAACTCTAAAAATGAAGAAGAAATTGATTTCAAGGATCAGAAAAACACCTTTGGCGACAATCGTTCAAATCGAAAATCTCTAATTTGATTGTTTGGGTAGACACAAACGTTTTGGTGTACAAATCTAAAAGAACTTTCAGCGTTAATGAAAATTCCATTTCGTGTGAAGAAACCATTTTTAGATTTTATAAAAATTTTATTTTAATAAGGAACAAAGAAAAACTAAAAAATAAATTTTCGTAGGATTGTAAAGTTTCATTTATCTGGAAGTGAACACATGCCAGAATTGATATAGGAAAGAGTCTGAAAATTAAAACTAATTCTTGTTCGAGTTGGAGGTTAAGTATTACGTGGGAATTTATTTGTTACAACTTCGCTGTTATATTTAAAAGTGCTTAATGAAACCTTATAGGATTCCACTTTCAGTGACGGACTGACTCTGGGGATCATTTCCCGGGAAATAGAGTTTGCATACATAGGGCTTAGAAGTAGTATGCATTTATAAGTTAGTTGAATTAAGAAATAATTTCTAAGCAAGTGATATAATTTTACTTTTCTGGTAAAAAAAGATTTTCTCTATTTAAAGTACTTTTAAGGAACGAAAAACCAACTGAAAATCAGAAACCGTTTAATCCAGCCATTTTAATTGAATCAATAAGTATTTTAATCCATGCACTTTAACAGATTAGTATCATGCCATTAATATTAAATAATAATACGCAACAAATAATACGTCATCTGACCGTGATTCAAAATTACGAGGTGTCGGATCTTTCCCTTTGGGACTGATCCTGGAGCTGTGGTGCTTCAGTGCAACTTTCATTAACAACCTACCTACCTACCTGCACAAATCACATTCTATATTCATTACTTTTAATATTTTCGTTTTGTTATCTTATGTATTTGATTCTGATTATTTCCATATTCCGTTTTATTGTGTTTACAATTGAAAAAATATTTATATTATTTTTTAAACCATTTTCTTGAGTTATACCGGCCTATTTTGGAGCAAAAGCCACACGGGAATTTCAAATGTTTTCGAAGTGCCTATTCGTCTCTGTATTTTGATTTTACAGATGAAATTATCCAAAAGTATAAATAAACTTATCACACATGAGTAAATGTAACTTACTTGCACCACTCTTCAAAGTCTTCATATCCACACTAAATAATGAAAAAACGATACAGTAGTATACACAACTATTTTTAAAATTCCTAGTTATAAATTCTCTTTTATTGTATACATACATCCGGTCAAAAAAGTATTCGAACAACTTTGATTAAAAATGTTCCTGGAATTTTCCCTGTCGAATGCCATCTTTTAATTTACTCTACTGCTGAAAATGCCTCAATAAAGAGGGGTCGTTTGTTTTTTCTCAGGAATTTAAATCTTAAACTGTTTCTATTGTTTTTATTTTATCTCGCGTTTGGCGCAGTTTGTCCTGTTGTGGACCGTACGACATTAAATTTCAAACAACCGATCTAGTTGAACAGTCACCAAAGTTTTTCTAACTACGAAAAGGGAGACATTGATCGGATCTTCATTCTTCGTGAAACTCGCTGTGCGTTTGGTAATGTTCTTTTTTATTCAGAAATCATTTTGACTTTATACAATAAGGAGAACTTTTAATGACTGCAGAAAAAATTGCAATAAAAGAAAAATTTACCTGATGATCGTTCATTTCTTCGTATTGCACTTCGTAAATTTGATCACTGAAAGTATGGAGATATAGACAATATTAAGAGGGTAATATGGACAGGGTAGACAATAATTTTGGTTACAAGAGAAGGTTTTCAGTAAAGTTAAATATAGAGGGTGCTAGTGTTTTGGTAACCTTCGTTACTTGTGACTTAGCTTGGTATATTATGCGATTCCAGTCTCAGCATGTCGCTCGTATTAAAAATTATTGCCAAACATCGCCAAAACGGCAATAAATCAAATTAGTTCTTAATAGGAGATATTTTGTCTTCCGGTAGTTTTCTTATGCCATATACTGAAAAACTTCGTCATATTATTGAAAAAATCTCAGACTTTCTCATATTATTGAAAAAGTCTGAAGACAAAATGTAAAATGCGTGTGCCTCTTGTGATAAATGAGTACTTCATGTTTTTCGTGTGTCCGTTATAATTCTAAATAGCAGATAGAATTGCTGTTGAAATGCTAAGAAAATATTTTTGTGACTATTGAAAGAGGGGGTGTGCAGTGTTCCACCTTCGTTCGACCCTCGGAACACCTCCGACCTATGGTCCATCCTTAAGGTGGATTGAAATTAGATTTCCAAACTACTTTAGGGATAAACATGCAAGAAAATATATTTGTTTTGTCGGAAACATACATTCATGTCTGTAAGTTAAGGAATTCGTGGTCTGGTATGGTTGACCTTCGTCCTATAGTACGAAACGTAGGCAAAGAGGATGAACATAACGTAAAGACAAAATAAAGTAAAAACAGGGGTTTAAGTATACTTGACCCACGCAAAAAGAAAATAGGTACACGAGGGTCTAGCGTGACACGGCTTATGTCATGAATACCACCCTCATGGTCGTGGAAGGATTTAATATAGTGTACGGTACCTTGAGGGGGTTATGTATGCTTTACTGCGGTTTAACATTCTGTTGATAAGTGTGTCCAGCAGTTCTTCGTGTACCATTCAGAAAAACTTCACATTATGAACCACTCAATGGGCCCTAGTGGAGGAATGTAAATTGGGAAATGCCGGCCAAGGGAGTCAGGCAGTCATGGTGTTCCAGTCCAGTGAACATAATGGTCAGTAAGTCCAGGCGCTCTATATGATAGGATTACACGTGTTCCTGAACCAAGACAGCCCTATGAAAACTTGCATTATCATCAGTTGACCCTCTGAGCATCATGAGATTTACGAGTACTGTAGCTTCCTCCCTGGGTGTATTTCTCTCTTCTGTGTCAGTAAAACTTTCATTGCGTGTGTTCTATTACTTGGTATTGTATGTCTTGTGTCTGGCGCAGCATGGACAAATAAGGTCCTTGAGCCATAAAAACCCCCAAACCAACCGAGTACTGTATATACCTCACAACACACTTAGTGACTAAATAACCACATATATTGGGTGAAAGAATCCATGCATTCTTCAAGCCTTAGAAAGAATCTAGTGGCCCTACCCTCTTGAAAAGTTCCATTTATTCTTTCCTTGGAACTGAATCCTTTAGAAATGTTATATTTCTCTTTTGCTTGGAAGTGAATCATTTGGAAAGATGCTCTGGTAATTTCCTTAGACTCTTATCTATTATTATTTGGCAAGATTCTGTTGCTCCTTTCTTTAAAAAAAGAATTTATTGGAAGTGTTATATTGCTCCTTTTTTTAGAATAGAACTCTTTGGAATCATTCTATTTCTCCTTTCCTTAGAGTAGAATCCTTTACAAATATTCTGTAGCTCCTTTCCTTAGGAGATAACCTTTGGAAAGATTATATTAGTCAAGGAGATCGAACTGCTCAGAAGTCATTCAAAGAAGCCTGCAAGAAGTATGCGTGTGAGCCCCTGAGAGAGTTAAGTGAAACCCAATAACAAATGTCTCATTTTCTGATGCAGAATGACATCCCAAAACATTTCGGCTGTTACAATACAGCAGTCGAACACAAGCAGAGGTGTACGTGACCCTGTGTTTATTCCACTCCAAACAAGGAATCTCCATTAAATCCTCCTTCGAAAATTTAGGCAGGGTTATAACGCGTCCCTTGGACTTGCCAGATGTACAAACGACGAGAATCACTCCGGCTGAAACTTGACCAATCAGTAAACAATACACAGCCTCAATGTTGCGGGATCCGAGAACGGTATTCAATACACCATGCTCTACATATCTTCGTGTGCTGTACGGTCAAAGGAATGCACATAGTGAATAGCCTTGTATGCCGGACAATTTCAGGTAGCCGTCGATAAACGGTTTGTCTGCATATGGTGATACCTGATACTTTCTACAGGTCTTTAACCAGTGTATATTTGTCGCGCTGGTTGGGCGGCGTCATTTTTGATCACATGCCTGTCCCGTCATGCAGTTATGACACGTAGGTGACCTTGACCACATTGCCTTCGAACATCTTCGCCAGCTTGAAACAATCTCCGAAACCTACGTATGACGCTTGGCAGAATATTGTGTTCCTTGTATTTGAGTACGGCCTCTATTCTACCAATGATGCGGCCACACATATTGTCATCAATATGCTTCTTTGTTCGTCATTTGGTGTGAAAGAGTAATAATAACGTTTTCAGATGCAAAAGCACAGAGGAGCTCTTCAAACCATAACTACTCGAACTGTTTTAAGCCGGCATTACAGAAATTTCCTTATCAAGACCTTTGAGGAAATTTCTATTATTCCTTTCAGGGATGACAGGTAGTATTATTATCCACTTTATATCCGAATACAACAATGGTAAATATGAGTACTGGAAAATCGCTTAATTTTGTGTGTGTAGACATAAGTTTAAATTTATAAAAACAACTAATTTAATTTAATGTTTTGAGCAAATTTAAAATAAAAATAAAGTTTTTTTTCCGTTCGAGCTTTTATTGCATTTTTAATCTAAATTTATTCCAAACTATAAGAGATGCGAAAAATAAGTTGTAAAAAATGTGTGTGCTACAGTTACCTAATCTCTAGAAAACTATTTTCATTGCTCGCATTGCTCATGGTTTTCGAGCAATCTTCCTAATGACTATAAGAAATTTTCAATCATTAAAATTAATACAAGGCTCGAAAGTTAAGCGATAACTTTACAAATAAATCGTGTTGTTTAGAGCTTTTGAAACCTCTACATGGATATATATTCAGATTTCGGTTTAGTGTTTCATTTTTTGAATTATAGTGGCTTAAGTGAGCAGAATATCTCATTTTAGTTGTAGTTTTAAAGTAGCCATCAAGCTATTAGAAAAAATAAAGGTATGTTGATACATTATTCAATACACAATCGGCAATAGATGGTTTAACCCTCCAAGTGATTTCGACGAAATACCCCGTTTATCAAAATCTGACCAATATTGCTAATGACTAGATATATCGTCTTCAAGATATTGCCGATTTTTTTATGACGACAAGATCGAGATCTGATCCGTTTCCTTCAAATGACGAGATATCTCTTCCATCAAGATCTGCTAGTGGCTTTATTATTGACGAGACACCTCGTCAAGACAACCACCAAGAAAGCTAAATACTACTCGTGGTCTAACTTTAATATTTCACTCGTCCTAAGATTGCATGCTTTCCACTGTGTGCTAGTTTAGTTATTAGGGACTTACTCTAACTGATGTATACAAAATAAGTGAGATTGTGAAAATACCGAATAGAGGATTTAAACTTTATTCAAAGTCAATTTTGTAAAACGTCTTTCTTGTAAAAATCACCAGCGATTTCTTCCTGCTGACAAACTATTCATGCTGTTTAACTCCCTTAACTCCACAAACTCCACCACACTTGGAGTGGTTTTCAATTCGGTCTCTGTTTATGTATCGCACTTAATCTCTTAACATAACTTAATTCTACCTAAATGGTTCAGCACGTTTTTAAAATTGCCATTCTGAAATTCCATGTTTCCCTTCAATGACTATAGCGCTCCATACCCTAAACTCCACTCAATTTCTAAATTATTTCATTTCCCCGTTAACTGTCCAACTTTTAAATTCCACCTTTTCACACAAGACTCCCTTCATTTCATTTAATCTGCGCGATCGCTATGTTTTTCTTCATCTCCGAGGTTTTTCTGTTCAATCTGTTGTCGGTTCCTCTGAATCGCAACCGCGCCTTCATGTACTCTCAACTCAAGACACCCCTTCACCATCTCGACTTCCAAGGCCCTATTTATACCTGAGTAAACTGGAACTCATAATAAGCTGCGTTTTCTGAGGATTCTTCAACCTGGAGCCGTAGGGCCTTCGGCCCATGTGCTTTCCTCACACACACCTCACGTGCACCTGCGTTTTCTTAACTTTGGGTGGATTCCTTTCTGCAAGAGCAACTGTTTATTTTTTAAAAAAATTATATTATTTTAACTTCAAGTACTTACATACAAGGATTACCGCAGAACTTCGTGCAGTTTTTAATGATAGCATCAGTCACTTTCCTGTCATCTGAAAAAGCATGACAAACTAAGCATAAACATCACATGGAGTTAGTAGATAAATTATTACAAAATTAATGCAGAAAAGAGTAAAATGATACATTTTAAAAGTAGTCTTGAGGAGAATCAAGCTAATAATCTAAAATAGTTCAACCGAGTCGAATTATAAACTATTATAAATTATTTATTCTAATAACAAATTATTTTAATCGACATACTTTAACCCTCACAGTGGTTTCGACGAGATACTTTGTCCATCAAGATCTGGTCAAGTTTGTCAATGACGAGATATCTCGTTTATCAAGATATGGCCAGTTTTATCAATGACGAGATATCTCGTTTATCAAGATATGGCCAGTTTTATCAATGACGAGATATCTCGTTTATCAAGATATGGCCAGTTTTATCAATGACGAGATATCTCGTTTATCAAGATATGGCCAGTTTTATCAATGACGAGATATCTCGTTTATCAAGATATGGCCAGTTTTATCAATGACGAGATATCTTGTTTATCAAGATATGGCCAGTTTTATCAATGACGAGAACCATCGTTGAGACAAAACTGCCCTATTACTCCAAGAGAAATGGAGATCCAAGGTTTTATATCAGAGGCTGGACACTAAAAGGTAGTTTTCGACTCAAAGATAAAACACCAAGAGAGTTAACTGATAAAAATCACTAACTTAGTATCAATTTGTTAAAGAAGCATGCATTGTCGACTTCCAGCAAGAATCGTGAGAACAAAAATCAATCGATTATCATAGTCATTGTGTTCGAGTATACCGCTGATATTATAAATAACCTCCCCTCAAATGAAAGACTCCATACTGTGACATAGTTTATATCCATTGTGTTATTCTACAGGAGCTGCTAGTACCATGAAGGCTCCCCTTTGGCTCGTTGATGATCGCTTTTTAAACTTCTGTTGTCCTTTCTATCACTGCTTTCTGTCCTTTTCCAGGCCGAACTGCTAACGATCCTGTTTCCTCTAACTTCCGAATCATCGTTTAATACAACTTTATTTTACCCCTCGTTTGGTGGCAACGCTCTTGGCGCACTTTTTATGTCGCCAATGTAATAATTCTTAGAAAAAAATCGTTTTTTTTTATGGAAAAATAATAAGCTTCAGCGGACAGTAATGAACGGGAAAAAATACAAAACTTTGAAAAACGTGTTTTTTAACGGAAAATAAATAGCAGAAAATAGTTGAAAAACTTATCTGCAACACTAAATACAGAAGGCATGTTCAAATAGAAAAAGGTAACGATTTTCAAAAGAAAATAGCGAGGAACAATACAACCTGATGGACTGCACTGGACTTAAATCAAACTGAACGTTTGATTCTTCCATACATTAAACGGTAAAGAATTGGGGGGGGGGGATTTTTAAAGAACGAATGAAATCAAAAAACAATTTAACGGAAATGAAAAGAATATTCTAGAATGTTCGAAATGAAAATTTAAACTTTCCGCTTCCGAGGTTGCCATAACAACGGGAATAATCCTGAGTTGCTTTCACCTGTCATAACTCGCTACTAAAAGTGTTCCAAGAACACTGCCACCAAACGAGGCGTAAAATAAAGCTGTACCCATCGTTTCAATGCGCTAACTGACAGCGGACCTTAAACCTCTTGGTGGTTGCTTCGATGAGGTTTCTCATCATTAGCAAAACTAGCAAAATCTTGATGGAAGAGATATCTCTTGATTAGAAGAAAACTGAACAAATCCCTCTTGATTTCGTCATCATCAAAAAAAATCGGCGATATATATTGATAATGAGTGATTTCGTCGATTACAAAATTATTCGGATTTCGATGGACGAGATATCTCGTCGAAATCCCTTGTAGGGTTAATGTAGGTTCTGATGGGTTCTATACTCACCAAGAACGGCTGCTGCGTTGGACTGGTGAATGTAAAATTATTTCACAAAGTAACGCACGCTGAGGAAACGTGAGACGCATGTTGAGTAGAGCTGGTAATCCGGAATTTCTTTCTGAATTCTTCCCATTCCTTTATAGCCCAAATAACTAATGCTGTTGTAGCCGAGAGAGAATTCGAACTAAAAGCTTTTAACTGCGTTATATACAAATTATGTTGACAACAACAGCGTCACATTTCCCACATCGGTGACTTTCGGAATTCAAAAATACCTCATCATCTGACCGTGGTTCAAAATTACGTGGTGTTGCCCTCGATCTTTCCCTTCGGCTTTGATCCGGGGTCGTAGCAAATAGCCCATTGTGTTTCTCAAGTGCGACGTTAATTAAAATACCTACCTATACCTACCACCCCTATAGAGCCATAATGACTCAAATTAAAATTGGCAGGGCATTGGTAAAAGAACCTTTCCCCCAATGAATTTTCGTTTTACCAACAGCAGTGGGACTTCAAAGGTTCCTTTATTCAAGCAGTTTTTCTTAACTGAAAAGGTTTGAAATGTTTGGGTGTCTCAAAATAGGTAGGCCGATATTTAATTAACGTCGCACTGGTGCAACATAGTGGGCTATTGGTGACGGTCCGGGATCAATCCCGAAAGGAAAGATCCTAGGACAAGACCATGTCATTTTTGAACACGGTCAGATGACGAGGTCACACCTGAGCTGGCACCTCACTCTCCAAACTTCCACACCACGCCAACGTGAGGACATTTGAGGCCAAGACAGTGTAGCGTCTTCACACTATGTGGTGGGAAATCGTATAAATGAGTACTAATGGTTGTACTGCTTTCTGGATTATTTAATAACAAAGAAATATCTCCAGTTACATGAAATATGTACAGTACAGAAAACAAATTTGCCCGCAACGGGACTTAAAGGCGGTAACCTTTCTGGGACCTCTGAGAGACACTCCCAACACCGTTGAAGTTCTAGCGTCGTCTGCCTTCATCCTCCCCGGACTCGGGTCGGCAAAAGGCGGTGGGGGACGTCCTCTCGTCCCCCATTGGTCAAAGTTCTCCTCCTGGTGGATTTTTCTTTTTTTTTCTCATGAGTTCCAGAATGTTCGGGCGCCGCTGAGACGAACTGTCCCCGAATTCCTTCAAAACCCTGGGAGCGTCGGCAGAGATGAAGGGGCTTCGGTTCCCATTCACCTTTTGTACCCCGGCACCGAACCATGGCTGCTGGGATGATCGGCGCCTCCATAGTCTGAAAAGGGGAGAGGAACACCTCCGGGAAAAGGAGTGTAAGATGGTTCGTCACAACTCCTCCCCCCATAAAGACGAAGTTTCCAAGGTAACCTGGAAACTTCGGCTAAACCTGAAAGTAAGCCCATCTTAAGATAGTCCCCTGAGAGGCATTCACCCGAATCCCCGGAATCCTCAACTCATACTAAACATTGAGTTTTAACCAAAATAACATGCTTCGGAAATACAAATTTGGGTTCCGAAACTAAATCTCAGTTGTGCGATCTAGTGACAAATTTTTACATACCAACTAACAAATATTTACATTACATAATATTAACGAAAATAACACCTAAAAATACAAGTAAAAATAAAATTGATGATGTCTTGGTTTTGGACACCTTCCTAAATTTTCTGATTTCCAGCTCTACTGAGACCATCCGCGTTGCCATTTTTGCTCCCCGGCTTATGTCTTACCTCAAATCGGTACTGTTGTAGAAACAGGGCCCATCGAGTTAAACGACCATTCGTCCCAATCATTTTATTCAGGTAGGTCAGGGGGTCGTGGTCCGTCTCTATAACAAAAAGTTGACCGTCCAGATAGTAGTGGAGTTTCCTTACGCCATATACGATGGCTGCGAGCTCGCGTTCGACCACTGCGTAGTTTCGCTCTGCTCTCGAAAACTTCTTACTGAGATAAATTATGGGGTGCTCATCCTCCTCGATCTTTTGGGACAAAACAACACCCACACCGGAATCGCTGGCATCCGTTTGCATCGCGAACTCTCTCGAATAATCCGGAGCATACAAGACGGGCTTGGTTACTAAAGCATTCTTCAGTGCCTCGAAAGCCGCCTGACACTCCTCATTCCAATCTACCTTCTCTTTCCGGGTTTTCCCTTTCAACGCATTTGTTAAGGGGACCGCGATGACGCTGTAATTTTGGACGTACTTGGCATAATAACCACTCAACCCTAAAAACGACCTAATTTGCGTCTTCGTTGTTGGGCTGGGGAATTCATGAATGGCCCTAATTTTTGCTTCACTAGGGGAGCGTTTGCCACTTCCCACTTCGTGACCCAAAAACCTAACATGGTCTTGCGCAAATTTGCACTTAGAAGGCTTTACAGTAAGCCGTGCCTCTAACAACCTATCCAATACCGAACTCACATCCTTAACGTGCTCTTCGAATGTTTTTGAATAAATTGCAATGTCATCAATATAAGGAGATGCAATTCTCTCCAAACCTCCCAAAACCTGAGCCATTAGCTTGCAAAAATAAAAGGGAGCGTTCACCAGCCCAAACATCATCTTTTTGGGAATAAACGCTCCAAATGGCGTCACAAAAGCGGCGTACCTCTGCGCACTTTTTTTCAAAGGAATTTGAAAGTAACCTTTCGTTAAATCCATCACCGTTATATAAGGTGCGGCACTAACCCGCTCTACCACCTCTTCTATATTGGGGAGAGGAAACGACTGGATTCTGGTAATGGCATTCAATCGCCGGTAGTCCACACAAGGACGTGGTGGTTTTCTCTGACTTTCTACCAGAATCATGGGCGATGCGTAATCGGACTGCCCCACTTCTATCACCCCCAAATCCAAGAGTCTTGTAATCTCCTCCCTCAAAATTTCTGTTTGTCTAGGAGACATGCGGTAGGGCCTAACTCTAACGGGCTCACTACTGGTAAGCTCGATATCCATCTCTAACAGGGGCGTAGAACCCGGGTCCGAGGAGAACACCTTGCTATGATTTCGCAACATGCACCCAAAACTCCCTATCTGTTCCACCGTTAACCTTTCCACCAAAGCGCTCTCTCTTATCATCTCCTGGAGATCAAATTGGGTAGGATCGGGTAAGGGGTAAGGTATTTCTGCCTCCTGCTCCACCTCTTCACTCTCCTCGTCCATTATCAAATTAACACATTCGGGTCGCTTGAAATAGGGCTTAATGAGGTTCACATGGTATATTGTGGATTTATCCCTTTTCTCTGGGAGGTCCACCAGATAATTTGTATCGGAGATTTTACTGGTCACAGTCCCTGGCCCTATCCAGTTCACTGTCATCTTGTTTAACTTCGACGTGGACAATACCAGCACCTGATCTCCAACCCTAAAAACCCGCGATACGGCATTCCTGTCATACCACAATTTTCGTTTGCTCTGCTTGTCGGTCATTTGTTCGGCCGCAAGCTCCATCCATTTTTTTAGCCTATTGGTTATTCCCAAAATATACTCGACTACATTTGGATCCGAGTTATCCGGCTCTAACCAATTTTCAAAAATCAAAGTCTGGGGGGTACGAAGATTCCGTCCGTGCACTAATTCCGCCGGGCAAAACCCCGTACTTTCGTGAGTAACAGTTCGAAGAGCAAACAAAGCCGCTGGCAAATTATGCTCCCAGTCCTCTCCCGCCTCCAAACACAACATTTTGAGAACCCTCTTAAACGAGGAATGAAATCTCTCAACAGGGTTGCTTTGGGGATGGCACACTGAACTGTGAGTCACATGAATCCCGAATCTTTTAAAAAACTCTGATGATAAAACACTGGTGAAGGACCTTCCCAAGTCGCTTTGGACTTCTTTAGGAAATCCCATGCGTGAAAAAACCATAATTAGAGCGTTAATTACATTCGCCGACGTAATATCCGGAACGGGAATAGCTTCGGGATATTTAGAGGCTAAACAAATCGCTGTGATTATGTATTTATTTTGTTTTGTGCTCTCTGGAAGGGGACCCACCGCGTCAATATTTATTTTGGAGAAAATCTCCGAAATAACGGGAACCAGCTTCATAGGGGCCTTTCTCTTATCGTTGTTTTTGCCGACTTTCTGGCATTCGTGACAATTTTTTACCCAGGACTCTAACTCGGGGTAACACCGGGGCCAGTAAAATTGCCTTAAAACCCTATCCTTCGTTTTGGTCGCCCCCAAATGACCAGCTACATCCTCGTGGCACAATGCCATAATTTTCTCCCGATACTTTAAGGGAATGCATAACTGTACTCTTTTTTCTCCCCGCTTCGACTCCACCACACGCGTTAATTTTCCCTTCAATACCTGGAATTCCTCCCCTTTCTCGGAAAGTTCCCAACACGATTTCAAAGAATCACAGTTCCTCTGTGCCGATTCGAACTCCCGGGACGATACTCCAGCCAAACTATTATTCTCCTGCATGGACAACTCCGGGGGAAAGGGTAGTTCTTCCTCCTCAGGGCTCTGTGACGAATTATGAATGGAAGCTCTCGTATCATTTGCGCCTTCGACTACTTGAGCTCGCTGCTCTTCCCTCGCCCTACTTCGCGTAATGGCATTAATAGGGGTTGGGTTTTTCCTATTATCTTCTAAAAGTTGGGCAGTTTTGTTCCCTAATAAGTAGTAACCCTGATCCAAAGCATCCGATTTCACGGCGACCTTCGTTACAACTTTCCCGAAATCCCCTTCTAGCTCAACTCTCGCTAACGGCAGACACTTGCATTCGGGGTCTAAAGGTTGGCGTAACCAAATTACTTCACCCGTAAAATCCTCTGGATCAATCCAACTCCTCACGCATACATCAATGCCGCTTCCACTGTCACGCAAACAACTTCGTTCTATTCCATTTACAGATATAGTGCTGATGAAAGGTCTAAAACTCTCGCTTAACCCACTCATATTCAACCCTTCTAATCTTTTTTTTTCTAACTGGGGACAGAGGGGCCTAATGTGACCTGGCTCATTGCACAAAAAACAGACTACTGGCTTTTTCCTATCAAAACCCTTATTTTCCGTGATTAAAGCATCTCCTTTTCCTCGCTCTTTCTCCCTGGGCTTTCCTTCCCCGTTTTTAAACTCGCGCCTGTCCTTCACGGAGGCATAGTCATTCCTTTCTTTACCAAAGGGACGTTTTTCCCATGTTCTGACTTCCTTCATTTTATAATTACGCCGGACGCTCTCGTAATGGTCAAGTTTAACCGCCAAATCCGACGCCTTTTTGAAATCTTCCCATTGATCTAGATAATGGTCTCGGGCTGCGGGCGACGCTCTCCTTTTAAGTTGCTCTACCAGCATTAACTCCTTAAGTGAATCAAAATCAGTCACCTCAACCGACTCCAGCCAATTGTCTAAATACCCTTTTAATTCAAACACAAGATCTGACCATGACGCCCCAACCTTTCTTCCATGTTCTTCGAATTTAATTCTCAGGTCTCCGGAGCTGAGTCTAAATCTCTTTAATAACACCTTTTTAACATGATAATAATCATCATTCCATTCCCTTGGTATTTTAACTATAATTTCAGAAACATCCGCAGGCAATAAAGGAATTAATTGGGACACCCACTTGTTTTCTGGCACACTTTCTTTGTTCGCTTGCCGCTCAAAAATCATGAAAAATAGAGCGATGTCCAACACCTTGGGATCAAATTTAGGCACTAAGTCCTTTAAATTTACGCGCCTAACAATTTCCTCAGCTGGCGTAGTAGTTGACGCCAAACTTGCGTTCCCAAATGAAGCCTTAATTTTTAATTTCTCCAACTCATGCGCGCGCTCTGCTAAACTATCAAGACGTTCTTGTTCTGCTACTTTATCAAGACGTTCTTGTTCTAATTCATCCAAAATCCTATCCACAAAAGCTATTCCGGTCTCCTCATCATAATCCGGTGCACTCAATATGGACCGAATGATATTTTTAACAACATCTGAGCTAGATACGCTAACTTCAAATTCTGCCGCTAATAATAATAAGACCTGCTTTTTCTGCTTTTTTAAATAAGCCATATTTTACCCTAAATGAATTAATATTACCTAAAGGGTACTCTCAACGATACACACTAAACTTCTACAATTTCTTACTAGATCAAAAATAAATTCTCTACTCCGAAGAAAAGTTGTCAACTAGATTTCAAAACTGAGTTCTTATCATCTACTAATCACACAATGCACAATAATAAACCTTATTTTCTTAGATGTACAAATTCCCACACTAGGTATCACTCTGAAGTAAATTTAACTTTAACAAAATACACTGAAAACACCATTGCTAATGCCATTAAATTAAATTAAACACTAAAGTTTTACCCTACTTTCACTGAATATAAACTCTCTCGCTAACAATTTGGAAAACTACATAGAATTATGCCTCTCAAAAGAAAAATCTCCAAATAGGCCTACCTTTTCCCACATCAGAACATCAGGCTCCCTTGTCATCAATCTCGCAGGGTCGGGTCCAAGATTCCACTCCGTCGCTCGGCTCACCGCTGGAGTTGACTGCGCTCCTTCAAACGTCTGGACGCGGCACACGCTGTAGTTGACTCTGATTTCAGAGGTCTGGAACAGCTCCTTTGAAGAGTTTAGTGCCCGGCTCACGCTGAAGTTGACTCGCTGATTTCAGAGGTCTGGAACAGCTCCTTTGAAGAGTTTAGCGCCCGGCTCACGCTGAAGTTGACTCGTTGATTTCAAAGGTCTGGAACAGCTCCTTTGAAGAGTTTAGCGCCCGGCTCACGCTGAAGTTGACTCGCTGATTTCAGAGATCTGGATCGGCTCCTTTGAAGAGTTAAACGCCCGGCTCACGCTGAAGTCGACTGCTCTCCTTCAAACGTCTGGGACGCGGCTTACGCTGTAGTTGACTATAGAGTTCAGTACAGTAACGACGAACGGGTCCGCAGATTTGATTTAACGAAAATCCGCATCCGATAAGCTGCCACCAATAGAAATATAATGAATAGCTGTAGCGTCTTCACACTATGTGGTGGGAAATCGTATAAATGAGTACTAATGGTTGTACTGCTTTCTGGATTATTTAATAACAAAGAAATATCTCCAGTTACATGAAATATGTACAGTACAGAAAACAAATTTGCCCGCAACGGGACTTAAAGGCGGTACCCTTTCTGGGACCTCTGAGAGACACTCCCAACACCGTTGAAGTTCTAGCGTCGTCTGCCTTCATCCTCCCCGGACTCGGGTCGGCAAAAGGCGGTGGGGGACGTCCTCTCGTCCCCCATTGGTCAAAGTTCTCCTCCTGGTGGATTTTTCTTTTTTTTTCTCATGAGTTCCAGAATGTTTGGGCGCCGCCGAGACGAACTGTCCCCGAATTCCTTCAAAACCCTGGGAGCGTCGGCAGAGATGAAGGGGCTTCGGTTCCCATTCACCTTTTGTGCCCCGGCACCGAACCATGGCTGCTGGGCTGATCGGCGCCTCCATAGTCTGAAAAGGGGAGAGGAACACCTCCGGGAAAAGGAGTGTAAGATGCTTCGTCACAACAGGTTTAACGTTCGCCAGCCCAACATGTACACGACGTTCTTTGGTTGGATTCGAACTCGCAACAATCCGAGTGCTAATCCGTTTCTCTTCCTACCGGGCAACCGCGGCCAGTCTCAGCAGAGAATTTTTTTAAGTATCTAGTTTATTTTTATTAAGTATTTAGTTTCAGATCCAAAGGTTCTAGCATCGATATTGCATTTAACTTGCAAATTTTCATAAATTTAATTCGAAAAAATTCTGAGAAGTCAAAATCCTTATGCAATCCCCTAGTATACTTTACATACCTGTATCATCATGCCGTCGTGATACCAATGGAGACATTTGTAAAATGGCAGTGAACAATAAATAGTTCGTTAAATTTTCAGTTTTCATTAAAATTCAAATCTGTGAGTTATCTATATAAAATGCAATCTCTAAATCTATATGTACGCTTAAATCTTACGTACATATATTTCACAAACAGTGCCAATTTAATAAACGAAAAAAGAGTTTACAGGGTGGTCAGAAACGTGACCGCACAATAATCGCTAAACGATTCCTCGTTTAAAACCAACCCCAAAACTCTTGACTATTTTTCGCTTGAACTTGGCATTTATGAGATATGCACGTTGAGGGTTGTATGACGTCCCTTCCGGTCATTCGATTTTCAGCGATAAAAACACCAAAGAATCGGTTCTCTAAGTGTCTTGGGTAGCTGAAATTAAATCGAGGCACGTTCGGGAATAAAGCATCGGATGGATACGCAAATCCGAAAATATATGCAAAACTATGAGTTGCAGGTATGCGTGTTTCAGAATATCGCATCCAATCCAAAAGCGGACACTTATTTGGGTTGGATATCGACAAGGAATAGCGTTGAATCGTTACTGCGAAGTTTCTGACCGTCTTGTAGTACGGTGATACGTCAATTGCATGTGAAAGCTCTTTCTTGAGTGTCTCTCCCGTGTATTACACTATCGTGTAATACCGGGAGAGACACTCAAGTAAGAGCTTCGAAAAGACAAATTTTCCAAAGCACATACTATCATCTAATCTTAAATAATAGCAATAATAATTGTCGCAGGGAATGCAAAACGTCAAGTTCTGTTCTATAATGGATGAGTTTCGTAAATTTAGAATTATACAAGTAAATAAATATCTCGTACTTACAAAAGACAAACTTTCCGAAGAGCTAATACTTTCATCTAATCCTAAATAGCAACAATAATTAACTCATAGAATGCAAAAGGCCAACTTCTGCTCTATAATGGGTGAGTTGTTAAGATTGCGAGGAATGTGCTGATAATTAAACATCTCGTACTTACATATGCCGCACACTGGTTCTTCGTTCGGATAGGTGATCTCAATATCCATGCATTTCCTTTTAAACATCAGAGTCGTCATCATACAGTACTCAATACACATCTGTAAGGAAACAAGACCGAATAGTTCGTTCTGCGTCAAAACCAGCTTAAAATTGCAGCGGACAGCACTTTAAACCTACCTATCAAATGGTGTAAAAACGTTTAACGGACATTTTTTTCTGTGATGGTTTTTGAGGACTAAGCAATCAGATTTCATTCCGTTAATTAAGTACATTTTGCTTTTAAGTCCTTCTGTGTTACTTACTTTCTGTTGTTAATACTTTCTGTTAAATCTTCTTTTAGCTCTTCTGTGCAATCCAAATGCGGACGAAAAACTCTCGCACTAGTTCCTCTCTGGTAAACTACAGCGAAATCGAAATGGCGTCTTCATCTTTTGTTCTGTAGAAATTACGTGTGTGCTTAGTTAAAGCATTCTGTAATGAGATGCATCTGTAACTCTGCACTATAGTTTTGTGAGCCGATTTCTTGGTCAAATTTTAATGTTCCAACTATTTAGGAAGAGAATAATCATGCAACAATATAGAGTAAACAAACTAAAAGCCAAGTCCTTTACCTATTTTCTTTAAGTGATTGTTTTACTTTATATGAGTAGTGATATTGGGGTATTTGTAACAAATATTTTAATCTCGTTTGAAAATTTTAGAAATGACAAAATGTGCTTTCAACGTGATTTTAAATATTTTAACGTGCTGTAAGTTTATATTTTTAAGATATGTTTTTTCTAAACACGGGGTATCTGGTAAATACTATATTCATGACATTTGGGATACAACAAAAATGACATGAATATATATTTTTTTGCACAAAAGTATATCCTGATATTTGAAGTAACATAAAAAATTGCCTAGTTTTGGTAGCACTTATGTTTACATTCAGCCTTCAAAAGAATTCATTTTCAAACAAAACTTACCGGCTATTATCAGAAACCATAGACGAAATTTAATTTTTTTGGCATCATTTTCGGAATGAATCTGCTTTAGAAATTGTTTCAAGAAAGTGATAAACAAGAAAGTGTTAATGTTGGATCATTTAAAAAGCGACTGGAGATAATTTTAATTTTTCGTATAATGGAATGAAATCAGGGAATATCTTCACCATTTATGCTGCAATTTCAACGAAAATCATTGCCTAAAAAAGAAATGTTGCTTTAAAAATACTTTATAGTAGCTATACTCATATAATAACAGTAGAGTGAGCAATGGTAACCTTTTATGATATGAGAAATGTGCCCACGATCACGTGACCAAAACTAGTAGCAACATGACCCTTTTAGACTACACTACTTTCGTCTGCTGCTTAGAAACTAACATTCATCATCTGATTGGTCTACGAGACGGGTGAAGACGCCCATTCGTTGATTCATCATCTGATTGGTCCACGTGACAGAGTAGACTTTGGCAATTTCCCAATTTCTCCATCTCTTTAGAAATGCACATTCACACACACCCTGCATACGAGGCGATAAGATGCTAAATCGGCTAATCAAGTCAACTTTTCACAGAGTGGTCGCATGACTACAAGTCGACACGTTGGTCGCACGTTTTGAAGCTTCTCTCAGTAGCAATTCTTCGTCTACTTATATTTCAAGTCTATGCTATTAAGATGCAAGTTGTTGAGCAAGCAATTTACCCTGGAAGTATTTCTCTCTATTGTGCCAGAAAAACTTTCTTTGCAAGTGTTTGTCCAATACTTGACGTTGTTTGTCATGTTCTCGGTGCAGCCTGGCCAAATATGGCTCAGGTGCCATAAAAACGAAACAACCAACCTATAAAAATAAGAAAAAATCAAGCAGGTCAGAAAGAGCTGCTACACGCAAACCATAGAAAAAAATATTATTTGGTGGTGTTTCTGAAATTATCAATAGGCCATTTATCTAGCAAATTCCGAACAGATAAAATCATGAAGGCTCGTTTCATTCCCAAAAGTCAAACAAAAAGTCAGACAAAAGAAAAATCTTTAAGAAATGCAACCTTCTTATGTTCTGGAATTGACAGTACAATATTGAATACCTGAATGAATATGCGTGTGTATGAGCAAGGACAAAACAAAAATCAACGATTGAGCAAGAGAGCATTTGCAGACCCCAAATATTTTTATTAACTACAGAGGTTGACAAAAACTTCACCAAGATATTTGAAACATTTTTAATTCCCCTTTTTTCCGCATTAAATAGGTACAAGTCTTTTAAGAATTTGTTAGTTTAAGGTTTGTAGATCATGATAAACTGTTAGAATAAACTGTCGAAATACATTTACTCCTGGTGCCCTATTTTTAACAAAACTGCACAAAGATCCAGTATACAGTCAAAAATTATGAAACTCATATAACTTATTTCTTTGAAGAGGAATCTAAGAGGACTGAAAATACTTTTAAACATACACAATTTTCACACCAAAACTGGAGTAGGAAAATAATCTGAGACAATTTCACTGCAGATATAAGAACATATCAGACCATATAATTGCATTCATCAACTAAAAATTTACATTTTTGTTATAAATAAAGTAAAATGGATTTATTATAAAATTTTTCAATTCAAATTAATCAAAATTACTTCCTTTTCTTTAAAGAATATTTTATGTGGCCAATCTATTTTTAATACCTTAAGTTCGTTAACGCTCCCTGGTGGTTATCTCGACGGGTATCTCGTCATTAGCAAAAATTATCAGATCTTGATGGACGATACACATCATTAGAAAAAAAGAGCTAGATCTTGATCTCCTCATCAACAAAAATCGATAATGTCTTGATGACGAGATATCTCGTCATTAGCAAAATTGATCACATCTTGATGGACTAGATACCTTGACATAAAAAGGAACTGATCAGATCTTGATCTCGTCATCGTCAAAGAATTTACAATATCTTGATGACGAGATATCTTGTCATTAGAAGAATTGGTCAGATCTTGATGGGCGAGATATCTTGTCGAAACCTCTTGGAGGGCTACCTTTGGCAACAAGAAAAAAAGATCCCAGAAACTATAAATTCTCTGTAAATGTAGAGTTGATTCTCAGTCTACGTCATACTTCAGTTGGTGATACTGCGGTGATCAATATAAGCAGTGGAGGATCTCGCCTAATGACAAGGAAATATTTAGATTCAGCATTGATGAAAGGCAATAAGGGAATTTCGCAAATATTCTGCCAAGCATTATCTTTATTCAGTGCGTAGTAAAAGATCCCTCCATTGATCAGAATATATTAAGTGCAGGATGAAACCTTACTTTCTGAGTGAGTGGACCTGTGCCGTTCCGTTTCCTCCATTGTTCCCTGTAATCCACGCAGTTTGTCTGATATGGAAGAGGAAGGGATATCGTTTCCGTCTGAAAAGCAAAACAGGGTCATTCCATGCAAACTGAGCAAATTGACCGTGACTGACCTGTCACCGATTTTAATGAAAATCAGTTTTTATATAGATCATATGTAGTAATGAGCAATTGCAAAATATTAGGTTTCAGAAATCTATATTTTGTGAATTATTGACATTTAACAAGGTTAAGCAAATTTGGATTTTTTAGCGCTACAAGTGGCCTATTTGCGACCCTATATTTCAATAAGTTATTGACTCAAATTAAAATTTTGTATATCATTATATTCTTCAGAAAGAGGTCTCTTATGAGAAGTCAGAATATAATTGAGTAGCCATCACAGCTGAATCTGAGAGATCGACGAAAATAGAAATTTTGCCAATTTGCTACAAATTTCAAATTGCCCTGGTATCTCTAGAAATGAAAAGACAAGATTAAAAATTATTCTTAATGAAGAGCTTTTCCTAACAAATATTGTGGCGTAATTTAGTGATTGTATTTCTATTCCTTAGTACAAAAAAATAATTTAAAAATTAAAGTTATAGAAAAATGCGATTTTTCACTTTTTTAAAATATATATTTAACTGTGAAGAAAAGCTACGAAAATATCAAAACTTTTCAACGTTATAGACCAAAATGTCTATTATATATCGTGAAGTTTCCATTATAGCATTTTGCTTATTTTCGCCACAGGAATATTTTTAACTATATGTAAATCTGATTTTCTTCATCGTACCTGAAGCTTTTTAATGGTAATTTGATGTTCTGATTTTATAATTTATTTCTTAAGCTAAAAATAATTTCGTATTTCATTATTCATTTGGTGTTGCATTGTTTTCATTTCACTGTTGTCATTTGAAACGCGCAATATGCATAGAAAGTGAAAAGAATGCTATGATTGGCGATACTAAACATTGCCAGTAAATAGTTATGGAACATGGTAACCCGTCGTAGCCCTATCCAATAGTCGTTTGGCGACGAAACTTTCAGTCGCCAATTGATGAATGGGAAAGAACGTGTTGTTGCGTGTAGTAGATTTTGTTACTGTTGCTTTGGGACTCAAAACACCAATCCTGATTTTTTTTACAATTAATAGACATTAAACTATATTCCTCTAAAATAGTTTTCGTCAGAGCTTTACTTCATTTGATCTCGTATGCCTATTTTAAGTGTAAACCGTCGTTTTATAATTTTCCTTTGCTTTTTTGAAGATGAAGGAAAAAAGCCGACTTCCAAACTTCAGCAATAGTTTTATCATAACTACTACTGTAACTGGCATGAATTTCGACGATGCTTTAAATTCCTTTAGCCCATAGAAACCGTTTTAATTCTATCAAAATCGACTATTTTCCATTTTTCGCTACTAACTTGTAGCTTAAATATGTTGTTTAAATTTGTTATTTCCAAACATATTTTCATAGATTACAAAAAAATGTGAAATATTTTTGTATGCGTTAAGTAGTTTTTGAGAAGCAGATATTCAAACATGCAACATCAAGCGATTTCACAACTGCTCTTCAAAGTTGCAAGTCTGAAACTGAAAAATGCCTAGAACTTCCAAAATATTTCATTTTGCTCCAAAATATTTTGGATATCGTTATTTATGCATAAACTAAACCCCTGTCCCAAAATTTCATGAAAATCCGTAGTAAAAAGTACACACAGAGCATTTTCGGAACATTTTCTAAATACTTAGATTGACAATAAATGACATCAAGGAAACATTCAAATATTTTCTCCCGAAATTCACTTTTTACTGTGCCCCTTTTGAAAGGGTGATGCGATTTGTAGAAAAGCTAATATCTGACCGTGTTACGTCAGTCAAGAAAAGGTAGGTAGGTATTTTAATGAACGTCGCACTGGAGCAATACAATAAAAAGGCTATTGGCGTTGATCCGGGATCAATTCCCAAGAGAAAGATACGTGGATAACACCACGTAATTTTCAACCACGATCAATGACGAGAAGTCAAGGAAAGAAATTTGCAATCGTACTTTCGTATTTCCCAGTGAATAAATAAATTACTAAAATGTTGCTGTATTGAATGAATGTTTCTAAAGTATTCTACGTATTTATAGTAAATTGATTTGTAAAGAGAAGCGTGAAGATGTAACTCTATCAGGAAGGTTGCTCCATCTCTCTATTTATGCCACTGGGCTGACGAGCATAGGGAATGGAATTTGGGGTTTTATGGAGTTATGGCCCAAGCTTAAGAAACAGACAAGCTGCGCCAGGCATAAGATAAAAATAAATAATATCAATGACGTGCCCCTTTATCCATAATACTTCAGAATTCTATTGGAAATGAACGAGACTTTACGAAGAAACATCGACTTACCATGGAGACGTAAGCATTGTAGCGTTTTCCGCCTTTGAGCACAGTGCCTAACTCATAGGGGTTGATCAAAGCCTTTCGGTCGTGGATGGCTATTTGGATTGATGGCTGAATTGCGGGATTCATGTATTCATCTGGACGCGTTGAAATGCTAAAATCAATACCTGAAATATATAAATACACTATTCTGAATACAATCTATGTTGTGGATTAATATGTTAGAAGTGAATTGATGAGAGCATCGTTACAATTAAATATTGGTTTAATAAAATCTAGGGGAAAAGGGGGTTAATTACAGGGGTCAATTATGTACAAATATCAGATTAAACATCAAATCATAGTGGGATTAACATCCTGGTGGCACGTCCGTGCAAAGCCACGTCTTAACATCAAATCGCTCGGAGTCAGTCTGCGGGGTTCGCGCCTTCTGGCGGGAAGTGCTCCGATTGGTCTTTGGGAAATGTTTCCCGCGCTTTTTGGAACGTGGGCAGGTTGGCGCCTAGACATTCCGACACTCGTCCATCTTGACATGTCAGGTCCTCCTGACACGCTGGGCAGTGAAGAAACCTGAAACGAGAAGCAAAAACAAAAGAGGAAAAGTTCGAAAAAAAAATATCTGTCAATGTCAGCATTTGTAGATTGATTGTCAACATTGAGCATGGTGGGGATGCTTCGGCCTTCCATTGTGGGAAATTTTCATGGACTGATAAATGCACTGGTGCAGCAAAGAGAACATCGTGGTCTGCTCATCGTGTGTGCTTTTCATCGTAATAATATCGTAACCATTGGTCATGGTTAATAGCTAATTTAGCTATACATCGTTGCCATGGGACATCGTAGATGGCGTTTACAGTCGTGGACATCAGTCAATATTTACACAGGAAATGCTCATTGCTTGCAAACATGTTCACGTTGCAAGTTGTTGGCTTGTTGACAGATTCACAATAGATTTGCTGACAATTTTCAGAAAAAGTTTTTCATTTTCAAAAGTAGACACAAAAATAAAAAACAATACAAATAAAATGACAAAGATAATAAAGTTAAAGTTCAAAATCAGTTTCTTGACCACAGTTTCATGTTATCAGCTGACGTGGAAGTTACATTTGGTCCTTCGTGTTGACCAATTTTTTTAACATCATAACGATCATGAGGGTGTGTTGCTGTAACTTCGTAGGGTCCGAAAAATTTGAGTCGTAACTTAAGGAGTGTTCCAAACTGAGTACGTTTTATGGCGACACGGTCACCAACTTTGTAAATGTGGGCCTTTTTTCTGTGTTTATTGTACTGTCGTCGGCTTTCTTCTTGCATTTTGAAGATGTTTGTTTTAGCTTCGCTTCTGAGAATTTGTTTTTCTGTTATTGTGGAGCATATAAGTGTTCTTCGTCCAAAATTTGTTTCATGTGTAGGTCTTCTTTTTGTTTCATTTTTATTCCGATCAAAAGTTCAAAGGGTGTGAATTTTGTGCTTCTGGGAGCTGTACTGTTCATTATACGCTGGATATGTGGGGCAAATTTGAACCATTTTTCGGGTTCGTTAAGTGATAATTTTGTGAAAATCGGGATTAATGTACCGAACATTCGTTCTATTTGACCATTACCACGTGGCACTCCTGTTGTAATTTGTATATGTTCGATTGATTGTTCGTTGCAATAATTCTTAAAGTCGGTTGACTTAAAAGCACTACCTTTATCTGTTATGATTCTTGAGGGGTTGCCAAAAGTTGTTTGTTAAAGAGTTAGCTTTTGAAGTGCATCTTGAGCAGAAGTAGATTTAGTTGGATAAAGCCATAAAAACTTTGTAAATGCATCAATAACTGCAAAAATGTATTTGTAATTTTTATTTGTTGATGGTAAGGGACCTAGAAAATCACAGTGGTAACAGCTTAAGGGTTCGTCGCCTTTCGGAATGGGATTGAGCAGTCCTTCCGGTTTACCGGTTTTGCGTGAGGATAGAATGCAAGGGATGCAATTCGAAATTACTTCTTGCACTTGATGTGTAAGATTTGGGATGTAAAAGTCTTGTGAAACAATTGATTCAGTTTTGCGTGAGGCGAAATGTCCTTTTAAATGTACATTTTGAATTATTTCTTTTTGCATGCTTTGTGGCACAACTAAGAGTTCATCATCTTTGTTCATTTTGAACAAAATACCATTTTTTAAAAAAAATTCAGTTGAACGGGTTGTTGTTATCATTTTCTTAATTTCTGATATAAACTCATCATTATCTTGTGTTTCTTTAATTTTTTGGGTTAGTTCGTCAGGTGTGATCACAATAACGGGGTAGCGACTTAACGCATCTACATGTTGCATTTGTTGCCCTGATCTGTGTAATAGTTCGTAATCAAATCCTTGAAGGAATAAAGCCCATCGTGCAATTTTGGGGGTTAAATCTTTTTTGGTCATTGTTTTCTGAAACGCTTGACAATCTGTGAATATTTGGAATTTAGTGCCCGTTAAATAGTGTCGAAACTTCTTAAGGGATTCTATAATTGCTAATACTTCGAGTTCATAACTGGAGTATTTTTCCTGTTGAGGTGATGTTTTCATACTCATATATTGAATGGGGTGGAAGTGTTCATCAGAATCTTTTTGCAGTAGGATTGATCCAAAACCTAGTTTGCTTGCATCACAATGCAGTTGGAGAGGTGAGCCTTGTTGATATAGGTGTAATACAGGGGATCGGAGGATAAAGCTTGTTTCAACATTAAAAAAGCTTTTCGTTGTTCGGGGCCAAAATGAAATGGAGTAGAATTTCTTAACAAGTCACTTAAGGGTCTAGCAATTAGTGAATAATCTTTAATAAATTTTCGGAAATATCCCGATAAACCAAGAAAGCTTTGAACTTGTTTCTGAGTTTTCGGGGTAGGGAAATTTTGAACTGCACGTGTTTTGTTTACAGAGGGTCGAATGGTACCATCTTCTATTACATGACCTAGGAATTCAATTTTTCTTTGGAGAAAACTACACTTTTTGAAGTTAAATTCAAGACCAAACTTTGAGGCGGTATTGAAAACTTGTTTGAGTTTACGAAGACCATCCTCTTCATCAGAAGCAGGAATAACAATATCATCCAGGTATATTATGACAGTTCCTTGTTTTAACAGTTCACGAAATACAATTTGGATATATCGCTGGAAAATTAAAGGGCTTTTGTTTAATCCAAATGGGACCTTGTTGAACTCGTATTGATTGGAGTGAGTTACAAAACTAGTGTACTTGCGGCTATCTGGATGTATGTCAACATGATGGAAAGCATTCCGGAGATCTAATGTAGAAAAAATTTGAGCATTTTGTAAGCTGTCAAAGATGTCTTCTATCAACGGTAAGGGCTGTCTGTCTCGGATTATTTTGGAATTCAAAAGTCTGTAATCAATGCAAATACGCGTTGATCCATCAGGTTTTTTGCATAAAACCATAGGTGCACTAAAGTCGGATGTACTTTCAGAAATTATCTGGTCCTTCAACCATTGTTCGATTTGTTTGTCTACCTCTTGTTTTTCAGCGATAGACAACCTTCGTGGACGCTGTGCAATGGGTGTTTCATCCGTCAAAATGATTTTCATTTGTAAGTCGGTACTTTCGGTTTTGTTTGGTTTGTAATTTGAAACTAAGTGTTCAACCTTCTGTCGGATTGTTTTGTTTTTTATATGTTGAAGATCTAAGGAGTTGACATCTTCTACTACATTAACAACATTAAGAAGGAAATTTGGTTCATCGTTGATAAGAGAAATACCATTTTTACCCACTTTAAATTCAGCTTGTTGGATACAGTCAGTTCCTAAGATTGCCTTGTAGGGAATTGAATGAGTTGGAACAACGTGAATTTTGCAAGGAAAATTGCTGTTTTCAATTTTGATATCACCATGAAAAAAACCAAGAGGGTGAACTTTGGTGTTACCAATTCCAGAAAATGTGATTTGGGATTTTTCAAGTGGTGGGGATCCAATTTCTTTGTGTACATCAGTGTTTATTAAACTAGCTTGTGCTCCAGTGTCAATTAGACTATGAAATGTGACAGTTCCAAGGGTAACTTCAATTTCCATGGGACTTATGGGATAATGTTCTTCAATAGCAAGTGAATGAACTTGAGCTTTTGGTTCACTGGAATAGTTTATAAATTTTGGCGTATGAGCAGCTTTTTTGGGACATTCTGCAGAACGGTGACCAAATACATTACAGGAGAAACATTTGTAACCTTTACTTTTATGTGTACACTCATTAGAAATATGAAATTTACTACCACATATATAACAGTGATTAGTGGACTTTGCAACATTAGAAGATTGCTTGGATCTTTGATAATTTTGACTTTTATTAGAATCATACCTTGGGCGATAAGAGTGATCAATAAAATCTTTTTTATGGTTGCTTACATTAAACAACTTCTCATACACTTTTAATTTCTCTTTAAATTCACCAAAAGACTTACAACCATATAAAATAATTTTGTTATGTGAATTATCAGGTATACCATTTATAAAATATTCAAGGGTTGAAGCACAATCAATATTACCACGACTTGCAATTTCTCGAATAGCTATTAGATATGCAAATAAATTTTCACCAGGTTTTAATTTACGGGAACGCAAAAGATTATGTAAGTCAACACTTGAAATAGATGCTTTAAATTCATCTAATAAAGAATGTTTTAATGCTTCAAATGTATCAATACCTCTTAATGTTTGTGCATATAATTTTGCAGAGTGCAATAGACAATGCTTAGTAAAAACAATTTTTTGCATGTCATTAGATAAATTATGAAATAAAAACAGTTCTTCGAGTTCTTGGATAAACAATTCAATGGGATAATTATCTTCGGATGAAAAAGGTCGAATTGTTTCAACTAAATCCTTCAGAGAAAAATTAATGCTGAAACTCTGTTTATTTTCAGACGCAAAAGGATAAACAGTTTCTTCTTTTTTGCGAGACCGCAAATCGTTGGAAAAAGGATTCCGCATTGGTTCAAAATCAAAAGCGGTTTCGTATATGTGTTTTGTATCTTTCGATGAGCGCTGCGTTTGTTCGTGGCCTTGACCAACTGCAGACACATTTAAATTCGTGAATGCAGAACTTTCACGCTGGGAAAAAGAACTTTGATTTTCTTGTTCCGTTTCGCTTTCGCCGCCTGAATCATCATTCGAAGTTAGAAGCGAAAAATCTTTTAAAGAAGTAATTATCGCGTCGCAGCAAAGGGATTTGTCTTCTAAAATTTCAATGTGCAAAATATTGCAAATTGTAATCAGTTGTGGAAGTGAGAAATCTTCCAGAATTTTACTCTTGATAGAGTCAAAGTCTGTATCATCAGAAAAACCAGAAAAATTACGAAGATTTTGTCGACATTTTCTGTCAAGTTCTGTATTCGGAAATAGAATTTTATGCAGCATTTGCACGTTTTTCGTGCTCGACGTTTTTATGGATGAAGCAACATGTGGAATTGTTCCAAGAGTCGTCATTTTCAATGTAAATGCAACGAAATCTAAAAAATGTGAACAGAAAACACTCACATATAGTCCTGGTTAGAATCTCCGTCGTTTTTGGCTCGTCAAATCTCGTTCACTTGTAGGCACCATAGACAGAATGTATCCATTTGTAGGCATCGCAAAGTGGCATCGTCGTTATCCATTCGGATCGTCGTATCTTCTTAACACTTGGCGTTGCACAACTTAGCTTTACAGCTACTTAGCTTACGATTGAGAGGCAACGGGAGGCCTGAGCCCCCATGTTGTGGATTAATATGTTAGAAGTGAATTGGTGAGAGCATCGTTACAATTAAATATTGGTTTAATAAAATCTAGGGGAAAAGGGGGTTAATTACAGGGGTCAATTATGTACAAATATCAGATTAAACATCAAATCATAGTGGGATTAACATCCTGGTGGCACGTCCGTGCAAAGCCACGTCTTAACATCAAATCGCTCGGAGTCAGTCTGCGGGGTTCGCGCCTTCTGGCGGGAAGTGCTCCGATTGGTCTTTGGGAAATGTTTCCCGCGCTTTTTGGAACGTGGGCAGGTTGGCGCCTAGACATTCCGACATCTATGGGAAATAGGCATAAATAAAGCAATTTAGGATTTTAAATTACAAAAAGCGACATTGTGCTATCGATCATATTTTGTATCAACGATTTATTGCAAATTCACTTAGATACATCTATAAACACTCATATGTCACATAGTGAATCATGAAGTTAGAGTATAGAACAAAACGAAAAGACGCAAGAAAATGATCAACAAGGTCCAGATGCTTCAAAAGTTCCCTCGTCTTCCAATAGCGTACTTTGAATCCTTTCTATGTTAATTCCGAACATTCTAAAAGTTGATCTTGGTCCATATCAATCATCCCTCTGCATAGGATATACTATTTCGGGTTACCGTAGTTGCCAAAACGATGCAAGTGTTTGGCTTGGCAATTATGTCCTCTCCATAATGTAAATCCGCCACTACTGTCAGGGAAAGATATCGTAAATACCTCCTCCCCTCCACTTTTTATGTGTTGTGTTCTCAGACGCTCTGGATTTATACCTGTCTGCATTGTTGAAACCATTTTCAGTTGGCCCTGTATTTTATAACATATCTTTCAGAAACCTAAGCACCTATGTCATAAACGCCACAGTCATGGAAAGAACTTCAGAAACTAATGCTCATATTTTGACGTGAATATACAACTTTAAAATCGGTCCGGGATCTAAGACGCATGCATGGGGGTCATCGGCAGAAACACTTTAAACCATTTGTGTGAAAATTGTGTGCAGTGCAAAGTGACGATTTGTCGAAGATTTCATTATAAAGCCAAAATATCATATTTAAGTTAACTGCTGCATAGGAAACGTAAACAGGATGAAAGAGCAGTTCAAGACGAACAAAATGATACCAAGAAGTCTAATCCTGTGACAAGTGCGGAGAGATCTAGAGCTTATCGAAGACTTAAGAAGTTTTCACGAACCAAACCTTACGGTACAGTCGGGAATGTGCCTACCCGCTTTTTGTACCAATTTTCCGTGGCACCTTGTCCTTGGTTTAGCAGGCTTGGAGCAAATTAACAACTTTTCAGGTAAACAAATATCTGTGTAATTTGTGTGAATTATGTTTTAAAGATCAGCAATCCACATGCCACTGTGTAATACCAGAAATGAAGAAGCGCGCGAAGTCTAGACAGTCTGGTGACTGACGATTTTCCCAGGGATTCCAGGGAGACTCCAAAGAGTTACGCGAGAAGAGGATGGCTGACGGCCATGCCTAACGAATACCCGATGAAGTTGAATTGTAACGATGGCAAAACGATGTTTAACCAGTAATCATTCCCTCCTTTAATTTGTAAATAAATATCTTTCTTAATTATGTCGCTTTTATCCCTTTCTCTACATATTCTATATGCAAACTCATCCTAAAGTATTCTACATATGCTGCATATCGCACATTTTTTTCCATAGCAGAGGCAAAAATTATATGAAAACGAGATGGCTCTGACATCACCGAGACAAGTTCTTCACCCGAAGACATATTGACAACAATAAAGAACCATTGTGCAGGATCAAATGTCCTCATATTGGCGGGATGTGGAAGTTTGGAGAATGGGGTTCCAGCTCAAGTATTGACCTTTTCATCTGACCGTGGTTCAAAATTAAAGTTAATGTCTTCGGATCTTTCCATTCGGGGTTGCCAATAGATCGTCGTGCAGCCCCAATGCGAGGTTAATTGGACTACCTACCAAACCTCACAGCAAAATAATGCCGGTATCATATCACGCGTGGTGCGTTGCAGGAAGAAAATCAAAACTACGTAAGAGGTTTGCTCATTTGGGAGGAAGTCTTGTTTCGCGACTCGCAAAAACTCGTTGAGTTGATTTTTCTAAATGTCTTAACACAGAGAACCGAGGATTTTCATTTAAAACGTAATCTAGATTTGCACATAATCACCAACTCTTGAGAGACAGCATCGCCGGCGCTACAGCGAGTGCCATTCCCGGTAAGCTATGCATTGTATGTTCACGTATTGTCTCTGAAGTATGTCTTACAAATTAAATCTTTCAGTTCTCGATAACTATTTGAAAATTTAACAAATAGGGAATCGGTATGGAAATATTCTGTGCTTGTGTATGGAGAGATTTGAAAGAAAATAAATATTTTTTTCCATACCTACCGTACATATTATCATGAAATGTTGGCTTGGCGTCCGGCTGACCAACCTGGGAATCCACAATGTAGCACATATTCAGTTCATGTAGGTTCTGCGTTTCTCTCACAGGAACAGGTCTGTACCGAAGTCTTAAAAGAAAAGAAATGGTGCTGAATCTGCTTAAGAAAAGCAATTATTGAATGATATCATTCAACCTCTCGCTCATCAGACATTGATCACTAACTCAATCCAACTAGTTCTCGCACTGAAATACGGCTATAGGGTGCTTAAGCAAAAAGAAATGATACGCCGCTCACGGAAGGCAATTACTGGATGATATTATTAATTCAACACCAAGCTCATGCAACGCCATTCACACGCGATTGCACACTCATTCAAAGCAGTTAATTATATGAAAGTTTAAAAAAAGCGGGTACGGGCAGTCCCCACTGTACCGGAATACTTCTTGCGTCTTCGGTAAGCTCTAGATCTCTCCGCACTTGTCATAGGTTTAGACTTCTTGGTAACATTTTGCTCTTCTTAAACTGCTCTTCCAACCTGTTTGCGTTTCCTATGCCGCAATTGAAATTTAGTGTGATAGTTTGGCTTCATTGTGAAATCTTCGACAAATCGTCACTTTAAACTGCACACAATTTTCACACAAATGGTTTAATCTGTCAACTAGTCAAATGGTATTGTAGAACTCATCGTTATCTTCAATTTAAGCACGCACTTGCCACGACCCGTCGATTAGAACTGAAGTTAGAGTGGTTAAACAGGCCAGCGCATATCCGAAATGTGACTCATTTCCCCCACCACGAGGTACAAAGGTCAGAGGGGGAATGGCCAACCTGGTCAACGAGGCGACCTTCTTCAACACGATGGTAGGTCATTTATCCCCATAGGCTAATTCCCCCGGGAATTATGGGGCTTTGAGATATCAACACTTTTCGTGACACGCAAGTTTCTGCAGATGACCCGCCCATGCATGCGCCTTAAATCCCCGGACCGATTTTAAAGACGTATTCAATTAAAAAATAATAAGATCTAAAAAACAAAGCAATTGTTATTTCGGCGGATCAGCATGTCTACCCACCGTAAGGACCCAAACAAAATACACTACTGGCGATTAAAATTGCTACACCAGGAAGGAATGCAAATATCAGAATGATATTTATTGGACACATACATTATAGTGCGAAGAACAAATGATTAAATTTACAGGAAATTTGGAGGTATAGATCCTGAGAAATCAGTACCCAAAGCAGCCATCTCTGGCAGCAATAACAGCACTTATCCGCCTGGGCATGGAGTCAAACAGAGATTGTATGGCATGTACGGGTTCTGCAGTCCATGCAGCTTCAACACTAATCCACAGTTCATCGACTGTAGTGAATGGCGAGTGGTGACGTTCCATTCGCTCGGCAACCATTGACCACACGTTTTCAATTGGCGAGAGATCAGGAGAACATGCTGACCAGGGCAACAGTCGAACATGTTCTGTATCAAGGAAGGTCAGGACAGTACGGTCAACATGCGGTCGTGCATTGTCCTGCTGAAACCTAGCGTTACGGAGCACTCGAAGATAGGGCAGAGCCACGAACCTTAACACATCAGAAATGTAACGGCTGCTGTTCAAAGTGCCGGCAATTCGAACTAGAAGTGATCGAGACGTGTATCCAACGGCACCCCATACCATCACTCCAGGTGATGGGCCATTATGACGATGTCGAAAGCAAGCTGGCAATGAGCGTTCTCCACGATGCCGCCAAACACGGATGCGGCCATCATGATGCTATATACAGAACCTGGATTCGTCTGAAAAGACGACGTGACACCATTCCTGCGTCCAGGTTCGTCGTTGATCACACCATTGGAGGCGCTCCTGTCTGTGATGAAGCGTCAAGGGTAGCCGAAACCATGATCGCCGTGCTGACAGTCCATGCTGTTGCAAACGTCGTCGAACTGTTCGAGCAGACACTTCTTGTCTTACAAACGACTCCATTTCTCGACTCAGGGCTCGTGACGTGACTGTACGATCCCTTGTGGCCATTCGGATAACATGTCTGTCTTCTCGGTTGTTAGTGATGGGGGCCGCTGAGATCCTGCACGACGTTCCGTATGACTCTCCTGAACCCATTGATTACATATTCTGCAGACAGTCATGGGATCTCGACCAACGCGAGTAGCAATACTGCGGTACGATAAATCGCAATCCCGGTAGGCTGCAATCCTTCCTCGATCAAAGTCAGACACGTGCTGGTAGGCATTTCACCTTCTTACACGAGGCATTACAACAACTTTCTTACCCGAGAACAACGTTCAAATGCAATTCCAGTATGAGAAACCTGCTGTCAAATCTCTTCTTTTATAGCATTGTAGGTGTCGCTACCGCCGCCTGCTTTGCATGAATGTGTTGAAAATCTAATCATTTGCATATCACAGCATGTTATATCTTTCATGCAAATTTCACGTGTATGGCGTGCCCCCTTCCTGGTGTAGCAATTTTAATGGCCAGTAGTGTAATACAATTAAGAAACATTCGCAAATACGTCTTTTCACAAATGCTAAACCAATTTCAGTCAGTTTCACGATATATTAAGATAAACTTGTTGAAGTGACATCGTGCGTCTCTGGAATGTCAACATTAATCCTTTGAGTCTCGTGAGATTACCGAGTATAGTATTGTTCCTACCCCATAACACACTGTGAATGACCAAATAACCACATTTTTTGGTTGATAAAGAATTAATGGAATCTCCTTCAGAAAATTTCAATTGGTTCTTTACTTGGAATAGTCTTTTACAAAGATTCTATTGGTCAAAGAGGTCAAAATTGATTAGAAATCATGCAGGAAAGGCAGCAGGTTGCAAAGGAGTTATGTGTGTAAACCTGTCAGAGGGTTAATTTATTTAGATGAAGACATTTTATAAGACTCGAAGTTAAAAAGGATTATTAAAACTTATACATTAACAAAGGTTGGTTGGGGTTTTATAGTGCAAGGTCCAAGAACAAACTAGTTGCGCCTAACTATAACAGTGGTAGTAAAAGTAAAATGCCATACTTGACAGACAACACATATATACGCATGTCATAATAATAGAAATTATAAGCCTTCAGTCGTGACGGCAAGACTGGTGTAAGGCAATCGGAAAGAATGATCCATTGGTATAGAATATTATGTAGGTGGACTCCCCAAATGGAGAAGGAAAATTCCATAACAATTCTTCATTACTTCAGCAACAAACAAGTGATGACATAATGCGTGGAGATGTTGGTTGTTCGGTGTTTGGAACGGCTCTGTGGGCTTCTTAGCCCATGGGGCTCGTGAAAGAATGAATTGTTTACAATGATCTCGCTAGAGGGATTAGGATTAGAGAAATATTATTGTACCGGGATATCTAACAAGAAAGTTCATTGATAAAAGTCGGTGGTTTAACGAAGGAGTAATGCGATCTTACATAGGCGATTCGAAAGCAGGAGAGTCCGTGGGAGGTCACAGAAATGAGATGGCGTGAGTTCAAAGGTGAAAGGGGGTGGCAAGATATATTGACCACTTGGACAGGGAGAAAAGGGGAACGTTAAGGGATTTATCTGTAGTGAGAATAGGTTGTTTTAGGTATCGTTTCATATCCCCATTTAGAAGGGAAAGCTTACCGTTCCAGAAAGACTCACTAAATTATCAACAATACAAAATATGCAATACACAAAGATAGAAAATGATATTGCAAAACAAGATAAGGTACCCACTCACTTGATACACAAATATAATCCAATTAGTTACAAATTTCAAATAGATGGTTAATGAAAGTAAAAGACATCTAGTAAAAATCTTCATTTTTTCTCTCTTAGTGACAATTCTTAAATTTTTACTGTTCAGAAAAAATACAAACATTCTTCATATATTGTATCAAACTTTTCTGCGCATGGTGACTGAAGAAATACACAGTTTTGTAAGTTTTGGGGATGAATCATATACGACATCATAATCACATCACTAAACAATTTCTAAATTTATTGTTACAGTAGAAAAACTCTAATGTTCATTCGTTTTTCTTATACACACTTTTTAAGCATGGACCTTCTAATGAAATAGACGGATCATGTGGGCGGAGTCGCTGTAGTAAGATCAGAAGGGTGAATCACAAATTGACTTAGCCGATTGGCTATGGAAGCGCAGATTAGTGTTTTAGATCACGGTGGATAATCACTTTAGCCAATCAATTATTTAGGATGCATGCTTTTACCCACAACCACGTGATAGATCTTCAAACCTAGCAACTAGAAGGAATAACATGAAGCTGCGGGCACATGCTCCGTTTATATCATTGTAAGGTCGATGCTTTTAAGCTAGTGACGTCAATGTGACATTAGTTACAGCGCGGCTGCAGATCCAAATTGCATAGTAAAGCTGAATTCGGATAAGAAGCGCAAAGCGACACGCGCAGACCAACCAGCGCGAGCGGTGAAAACGCTCTGATTGGTCTGCGCTTGTCGCTAGTGCCAGCACCTCTGATTGGTCTGCGCGTGTCGCTTTGCGCCTTGTGTTTCTTATCAGACAACGGCTAAACACTTCATGAAGCATATAAGCGGACAATGCCTTATGTGCATTTATTCTTTTTAAGTGGTAATGTAAATATGCAATTTACTTGCAATGCTGATAGTTTCTTCCAGAAAAGAATTGAACACAGGTAAGTATCGTGTCATCTGTATGACTTTCCTCGTATGCTTCTGACCACATATCCTTTATGCAAGGAAACCATGATACATTTTGAAGATTCGCAACCTGCAAAACAATAACGGAATAACATAATATGATTAACTAAAGTATTCAGAGTAATCAACTCCAAAATGTGCAAAGCAATGTCGTTCTCAACTAGAGAAATCCAGAAAGGGATCAAATTTTTAGTTTAAGAGGGAGATAGCCCTAATGCATTTCTTGATCTGAAGATTGATTCAGGTGCAAGAAGTGTTTCATGAGAAATTAGTCACAGCACACCCTTTGTGTGCTATTCTTACACCTAAATGGTAGGAACTATTTATCGTACTATCTGGAGAACAAGGGAACTAACTGCACACGCCAATAAGTCTAAAGGGTTATGGTCACTACTCGTATAGGGAAAAGGCTCGTTCATTTTGAGTAAGGATGACTATTGGGTGCCTAATTTTATTTTATTTAGGGTGAATGTTGACTGCCGAAATAGGCAGTTTTCTTGTGTAAGTGTTGGCAATAATTGAAAATCTCCCATTTTAAATATATATCCAATATATCATTAGGCGCTCCAATGTGACAAACCAGAATGATTCTTCAAGCAACCTCTATGGAAAATGGCGATAAGGTCCGTTTCTACAGCAAGAGACAGGTCGTAATGCCGCATGTTGTTCTCGTGATACTCAGATATTGCAGCTGCAGTCAAAGTTTCAGGACTGATCAAAAGTAGGCCGATCACAGCCTTTATTTAGCCAAAATCAGCCCTTATTAGCCTAGTAAACTAAACTGGTTTCAACTAGAGCAAACGACGATTTCATTCACGGCCAAGAGCAGCCCAGAAGTCAATTTCTGACAAGTAACACATGTGAACACTGTTAATCGCGTGACACGAAGTAACCTATGCCACCCTGCTACTTATCACGATTTGGCTCAAATACTGTGGGCTTTCTTGCCTTTCAGGAAAGAAAAGCGAAGCCGAGTTGCGCTTCTCAAATCGTCACATGTGTCACTTGCCTAAGAGAACATTAAGTTGGTGGAAGAAACAGTAGTAGAGGATGGTCGACCGTGATTTGATGAGCAGCGGTACCCCGTGTGACAGGACAGTAGAAATGTATTCACTCATCGTCGCCTCGCGTGTCACCCACCTATATAGTCCTGGATCTTCGTCCTTGAAACTTCATATTCATTTTCGGAACGAGGGAAGATTTGTTTTATTTTAGTCTGGATGCTTTCTCAGAAAAAGTTCTTCAACCATCAACGACTTATATATATATATATATATATATATATATATATATATATATATATATATATATTTGATGATATTTATGCAGAAAAATTGCAGAAAGGCATACCTTTAAGTATCTCTCTGATAGGACAAAAAATTATCTCTCTGATAATAATTTTTTTATACCTTTAAGTATCTCTCTGACAGGGTAAAATTCTGATCAGGACAGTACTGTGGATACTTTTTGCACATTTCTTCTTCGTCCATCTCTGTGCAGTTACATTCCTTCTTTTCACACACTACGGATCTCCTTCTACTATTAAAAAGGAAACAAATAAATGGTGAGGGAACTATGATTGTAATTGAATCGATGACTCTTAGGCGCAAATATTGTTAAAACACATACCACTCAATATTGTATAACTTCTATGTATTAAGGAGAGAGAGCTTAGAATTTGATTAAGAACTGATTTTAAATTATGTCCAAACTTCATAATCTCCATTGATAACACCAGTCTTCGGACAGCTCAAGGATTCAAGTTGGTTTAAATCTTAGCTTTTTTAAAATAAAAATCCACTTAACATCCACGATGAGAAGCAAAACGAGCAGATTTATTATTTATTCATTGCATTTTAAAATACAATTATATAAAATTCTTCATTCCCTTCGTCTACATTATGTCAGCATAGTCCGGCTCTAGATTACATTTCAGTACTATAGGGATCATAAAATAAAATTTTTAGTGCCTCAAATGTGTGTGTGCAAAACAATAGTCCGCTGTGTTGCGCCAGTGCGGCCTTAGTTCAACCATCTACCTACCTCAAATGCAAAACATTCTATGATGAGCAGTCTTTTAATGACTCTTGATTGGTTTCCTGTTTAGTACCATTGCGCATAACCACTTAAACCATTGCGCATGAACCAAAATACAAAATGTGTACCGTCATTTGTAGAAAGCCAACAAACTAATGCCTTTAATAAGACTTATTTCAGGCTACAGATTCGTGCTCGACCAATATCCAAAGTAGTGTCTAATAAGATAACATTGATGGTGTCGAACATAAATTTCATTCTAATCGAGGAACACTGTCTTGTGAATTTTAAAAGAAAACGGATATGGAGTATTTTCAAAATTCAGTACACATCTGTTTTATATAATAGAGCTTTGACAATCATCGATCGTAAGAAATCGTTCACAGTAGAAAAATTTGTATCAGTAAAATGTCTTACGTGTTTTTATTGCAGATTGTAATAGCCGGCTGCTCCATATTTGCAGGATTGGTGATCTGTATGTCCACCACTGTAGGGTACGATAAGTAGATTTGAAGGAACTGTGTGGTCTGGTATACCATGCCGCAAAGACTAATGACAAAGACGGCAATTTTCAAGTATTTCTTCCAGCAGTTTTTGGTGGTGGCGATCTCCGGTAAGCTCGTGATGAGTGACTTCTTGAAAGCATGTCTCGCGTAGGTTTTGAAATTCGTAGGCTTCTTTCTTTTCAATCTATGCATATTGGTGCCCAAATTGACTTCTATTTGAAAAAATAACATTCGCATTCAATTAAAGTGTTTCATTACATTTTAATTAAACATCTCAGTTGATTAATAACCATCTCTGATTAAACTAGTGGATTCACATATGTGTATAAGTAATCTATTTAAATAAAAACGGAATGTTTGCTCGTACATTGAATATTTTTGACCCACTTCAAATTATTTATTCGTTTGGAGTTTGCTTGTTTTGTGTTGTAACGCCTTGGTTCACGGGTAGCTTAGACTAGTTACCATTCAAAAGTATCCGTTTCTAGAGTAAAGTAATTTATTTACAATTAGTCGGTAAAATGAATGAAGAGTTCATTTAAAAGTTCGATAGTTCGTTGGAAAGTCCAAAATTTATCGAGGTGCTTCTTATGGCTGCTAGCGAGCTTCTCACAAATTACTCGGAGGAGTCTAATTCACGGCTACGCGAGCCTTTTCTCAATAAAAATACTCAGATGAGTAGAGTCCCAAGGCAGGATATCTCAGTCTTTTACAGTTCGAATGAGCTCAATCTCCACTACTCGGACGAGCAGTTACACAGGTTTCTCGGAGGAGTCTCCTTCACGGCTACAGGCGAGCCTTTCTCAATAAAATACTCAGGCGAGTATAGAGTCCTAGGGCGGGATAAATCGGCCTTTTCCAGCTCGGATGAGCTTAAAATCTCTACTACCCGCGTGAGTAGTTTTCTCCCGAAAGATGGCAATCTTTCGCCGACAGTGAACGGGTGTTCACTTCTCGTTCGACTCTCGTCTCCTATCTCTCTCCTCTGCTAATCCTCCTCTTATCCACCTAATCTCTCTCCACTCTAATCCTCTCTCGCCAATCCTCCTCTTATCCACCTCTAATCCTCTCTCGCCAATCCTCTCCTGCCAATCCTCCTCTCTAAAGATCTCAAAAACTCTCTCTATATATATATATCGGGTGCTTCTCGACTCCTCCTTCTCGTTTCGGGTCGGCCTCTTAGTCGGTGCTGGTTGGCTGTTGATTACCTCACCTTGTTCAACCCTTCCCGAATGGCTCTCGCACGTTGGCCTCTCCCCTCGACTTTTACGTCAGACTTCGGCGGACTTGAAAGGGGACCATTAATCCTTGTCGGCAATGGTCATCGTAATTCATCTTCGTACCCTTTTTGTCTCGAAATGTCATAGAGAGCGACAGAAAGGCGCCTGCCTTTTGTTTCGAAGCCGCAAACAGTTTCGCCTCTGGAAACGGTGCTTTCCATATCTGCCGTTAAAAATAAGCTGCTCGGGTGGTCTTCTTTTCGGCACTTGATCGCCGGCAAGATTATCAGCTTCCCTATCTGCCTTTAATCGGCTGCTTTGGTGGTGGACTTTCCTTTTCGGCGTTTGAGTGCCGGCAAGATTGTCCCTTTTCCTTAGCCGCCGTTATAGTGTCTGTAGGTATGCGTGTGCACGTACTACGTCCAAACCGCTAAGTGTATTTTCATGAAATTTTGCATAATGTTAGGACTTCCATTCATTTGGTAACTGAACTTGGTTAGTTTTGCGTCTGTTTTTGTGTTTGTGTGCTTGTGCAAGTATCATAAAATTTATTCAAAATGTTTTAATACAATAGTCCATATTTGATTAATCATGTTAATTTTGTAAACACATTATTTGAATTTTCCTCTGCTTACATATTTAGACAATTTTCATATTAAAACACTGAGTAATTATACTTAAATCAACCATAAGTTGATAGTTTGGGAGAAGCTGGACTGTATTTTGAGCATTGCGATTACTTGGATTGTTTTACCAGTATTGCTGAAGAAGCAATTATTTTTCCAAAAATCATTCTTTTGCGGAATCTTCGTGATACTTTATTTTCAGCCTTTTTCTTTGAGAAATATGAACGACTTCCGAAAATTTGGGACTGACGATATTTTGTAACGAACGGAAACGAAATGGAAACTCATGTTCGTTGACAACGTGAATCGATATCTTCTGATTTTTTTTCACTAGGAATTAATTTCATATTTTTAAATTTTGTCCAATTTTTAGTCGTAAGTTGTGGCAACTGTGTAAGATCGCAAGATAAAACGAATCACGAATTAATATTTTCCGAACTTCTTTTTCCATTGACTTTACGGGCCGCGGTGGCCAGGTTGGAAAAGTAAAGGATTAGCAACCGGAGGGTTGCGAGTTCGAATCCAGCCAAACACCGTCGTGTACAAAGGGGGCTGGTGCACGTTAAATCTGTCAGGGCCTCAAATGCCCTCACGGTGGCGTGGTGTGGAAGTTTGGAGAGTGGGGTACCAGCTCAGGTGTTGCCTCGCCATTTGACCATGGTTTAAAATTACGTGGTGTTGTCCTCGGTTCTTTCCCTTTGGGACTGATCCCGGACAGTCACCAATAGCCCGTTGCGTTGCTCCAGTGTGACGTTAATTAAAATACTTACCTACCACTGACTTTAGTTTTAGTTCGCTCTGTTTTCTGTTGTAAAATTCTTAAATACTTATTGTTTATAAATTGTAATTCCTATTCATCACACGCAAGAACAACCACACCAAGTATTCGATTTAAAGCGGTATGTACGTTAGAATAAAGCAAATATTAAGTGAAATTTTGCCGTTATTGCAAGAATGTTAATGTTAAAAAAATTCGAACGAGGACTTTTGAAATAATAAATTTTTTTTGTCATAGTGGCAGAAGGTCAAGGTGGCTTATTTTACGAGTTGAAGTTATATTTAACCAACCTGGTGGTTGTCTTGACGAGGTATCTCGTCAGTAGGGAGAAAATGGGGATACAACGCCAGAGGGGAGCCAGGGAGCTGGGGAGCCAGGGATCGGGAAGTGACGTCATAACAGGAAGTGGAGTTGAGTTGTTTCTCCTGCTGTTGCAGGAAGTGACGTCATGACAGGAAGTTGAGTTGAGTTGTTTTACCGGAAGTGACGTCGTAACAGGAAGTGGAGTTGAGTTGTTTCTGCCTACCCGTCGAGTTGTTTACCACCTGCTACACGAAATGAGCAGAGCCGGAAGTGAAGTCATCAGGAGTTGAGCTGTTTACCACCTACTGTTATTTGTACACCTACTATTTGTTTATGTTTTCAACTTGTGCTTTTCATCATGTTGGATTGTTTTGTTGGAGTTGCCATGGTAATGAATCACTGGTGGTGCCATCTGGTGGTGAAATTCGAAACCCTATTATTTTTAATTAAAAAGGAATTTCTTGGATTCGAACTGGGGACCATAGGATCCAAAGTCAAATATAGAACATGCAAATTCTTTGTCTTGAGAGTGTAATTTTATGTGCCTATTTAAATTCTTCTTTAAAGTAAAAGACTTTCCACACGTAGTGCAAATCTGCAAAGTTAGAAAAAAGAAAATCTCTATAAATTTAAGGATGAAATCATATTTGATTAAAATTAATTTTACACCTACACTATGTTTCTATATTAAGAACTACCTTTGAACACTGAAGTGAATCTAGATTTCATATAAAAAAAATACAATTTCAAAACAACGTATTTTTAACAATACTGATTATACTAAAACGGATAAAATACACTATACGTTGAGCACGGAAGAAATAATTTCAATACAACTTGATTTAACAATACTAGTTATTCTAAAACGATAATATACTTTTATTACTTCACATTCACTATATTTGAAAACTTTAATTGCACGCCTACTGAAACTGAAAGACTCGAAAGAATGAAATTGAATGAATTATTTTATGAATTCATACAATTTCAATAAAATATTAATTAATTTACTTACATGCACACCACTAGGACCAGCACGTTGTTCATCATTCATGCTGGAAGTAGCTCGTTGTTCATTCATACCAGAA
Organism: Meta bourneti; assembly: GCA_933210815.1. Lineage (NCBI taxonomy): Eukaryota > Metazoa > Arthropoda > Arachnida > Araneae > Tetragnathidae > Meta > Meta bourneti. Next base: position 22,534,425 of record OW119931.1, read on the forward strand.
GTAGCTTGTTGTTTTGCATTAATTTCATGATTAATGATATGCCTTTTCAAGTTGTCCTCTCGCGAAAAAAGATCTCCACACACATCACATTGAAACTTTTTTTTCATGTGTAGTCATATGTTGAATCAATTTATCGTTGCGATAAAACATTTTTTCACATATAGAACATGCAAATTCTTTGTATTGAGAATGTAATTTTATGTGCCTATTTAAATTCTTCTTTAAAGTAAAAGACTTTCCACACGTAGTGCAAATCTGCAAAGTTAGAAAAAAGAAAATCTCTAAATTTAAGGATGAAATCATATTTGATTAAAATTAATTTTACACTTGCATTATGTTTCTATATTAAGAACTAACTTTAAACACTGAAGTGAATCTAGATTTCATATAAAAAAAATACAATTTCAAAACAACGTATTTTTAACAATACTGATTATACTAAAACGGATAAAATACACTATAGGCTAAGCATGGAAGAAATAATTTCAATACAACTTGATTTAACAATACTAGTTATTCTAAAACGATAATATACTTTTATTACTTCACATTCATTATATTTGAAAACTTTAATTGCACGCATAATAAAAGCGAAAGACCGTAGTTCTTCAATGAATTAATTTAATTCCCCTAAAATATTAAATAATGTACTTACATGCACACCGCTAGGACCAGCACATTGTTCATCATGCATACCAGAAGTAGTTCGTTGTTCATCGTCCACACTAGATGTAGAACACGTACAGCTTACTGGTGAGGGCTAGAAATGAAAGGAGATAAAAAAATTATATCAGACTTTAAACTATGAAATTATTTTATATTTAAAAAAATATTAACAATATATTTACCTCTGAAAACATTTTCCCATGGACGTTCTTACTCATATCGACTTCTCCAGTTGAAATCTAAAACAGGAATGGTTAAACCAAAGAAAAAGTGTCTTACATTATCGTTAATCTTAATGATAAACTAGTCTCGTGATATGCCAAAACAACAAAATTAAAGATAAACTGTAGATGACCAATGAAAAAATTCCTAGCATGTTCAAAAGCGAAGTGAAATGAAAACATGACGTGAATTTCTCCTAAGAGAACTTGCAATGGGAACAAGATCAGACATGTAAGAACGAGTCCTTTCTCGTATTCCCGAGTCTGACGTCACACAAGGCACCGCACTTCGTAGTCAAGAAGCCCTTAACCAGCTAAACATCCCGCGCTGGGACGTCAGACTCGGGAATACGAGAAAGGACTCGTTCTTACATGTCTGATCTTGTTCCCATTGCAAGTTCTCTTAGGAGAAATTCACGTCATGTTTTCATTTCACTTCGCTTTTGAACATGCTAGGAATTTTTTCATTGGTCATCTACAGTTTATCTTTAATTTTGTTGTTTTGGCATATCACGAGACTAGTTTATCATTAAGATTAACGATAATGTAAGACACTTTTTCTTTGGTTTAACCATTCCTGTTTTAGATTTCAACTGGAGAAGTCGATATGAGTAAGAACGTCCATGGGAAAATGTTTTCAGAGGTAAATATATTGTTAATATTTTTTTAAATATAAAATAATTTCATAGTTTAAAGTCTGATATAATTTTTTTATCTCCTTTCATTTCTAGCCCTCACCAGTAAGCTGTACGTGTTCTACATCTAGTGTGGACGATGAACAACGAACTACTTCTGGTATGCATGATGAACAATGTGCTGGTCCTAGCGGTGTGCATGTAAGTACATTATTTAATATTTTAGGGGAATTAAATTAATTCATTGAAGAACTACGGTCTTTCGCTTTTATTATGCGTGCAATTAAAGTTTTCAAATATAATGAATGTGAAGTAATAAAAGTATATTATCGTTTTAGAATAACTAGTATTGTTAAATCAAGTTGTATTGAAATTATTTCTTCCATGCTTAGCCTATAGTGTATTTTATCCGTTTTAGTATAATCAGTATTGTTAAAAATACGTTGTTTTGAAATTGTATTTTTTTTATATGAAATCTAGATTCACTTCAGTGTTTAAAGTTAGTTCTTAATATAGAAACATAATGCAAGTGTAAAATTAATTTTAATCAAATATGATTTCATCCTTAAATTTAGAGATTTTCTTTTTTCTAACTTTGCAGATTTGCACTACGTGTGGAAAGTCTTTTACTTTAAAGAAGAATTTAAATAGGCACATAAAATTACATTCTCAATACAAAGAATTTGCATGTTCTATATGTGAAAAAATGTTTTATCGCAACGATAAATTGATTCAACATATGACTACACATGAAAAAAAAGTTTCAATGTGATGTGTGTGGAGATCTTTTTTCGCGAGAGGACAACTTGAAAAGGCATATCATTAATCATGAAATTAATGCAAAACAACAAGCTACTTCTGGTATGAATGAACAACGAGCTACTTCCAGCATGAATGATGAACAACGTGCTGGTCCTAGTGGTGTGCATGTAAGTAAATTAATTAATATTTTATTGAAATTGTATGAATTCATAAAATAATTCATTCAATTTCATTCTTTCGAGTCTTTCAGTTTCAGTAGGCGTGCAATTAAAGTTTTCAAATATAGTGAATGTGAAGTAATAAAAGTATATTATCGTTTTAGAATAACTAGTATTGTTAAATCAAGTTGTATTGAAATTATTTCTTCCGTGCTCAACGTATAGTGTATTTTATTCGTTTTAGTATAATCAGTATTGTTAAAAATAAGTTGTCTTGAAATTGTGTTTTTATATGAAATCTAGATTCACTTCAGTGTTCAAAGGTAGTTCTTAATATAGAAACATAGTGTAGGTGTAAAATTAATTTTAATCAAATATGATTTCATCCTTAAATTTATAGAGATTTTCTTTTTTCTAACTTTGCAGATTTGCACTACGTGTGGAAAGTCTTTTACTTTAAAGAAGAATTTAAATAGGCACATAAAATTACACTCTCAAGACAAAGAATTTGCATGTTCTATATTTGACTTTGGATCCTATGGTCCCCAGTTCGAATCCAAGAAATTCCTTTTTAATTAAAAATAATAGGGTTTCGAATTTCACCACCAGATGGCACCACCAGTGATTCATTACCATGGCAACTCCAACAAAACAATCCAACATGATGAAAAGCACAAGTTGAAAACATAAACAAATAGTAGGTGTACAAATAACAGTAGGTGGTAAACAGCTCAACTCCTGATGACTTCACTTCCGGCTCTGCTCATTTCGTGTAGCAGGTGGTAAACAACTCGACGGGTAGGCAGAAACAACTCAACTCCACTTCCTGTTACGACGGCACTTCCGGTAAAACAACTCAACTCCACTTCCTGTCATGACGTCACTTCCTGCAACAGCAGGAGAAACAACTCAACTCCACTTCCTGTTATGACGTCACTTCCCGATCCCTGGCTCCCCAGCTCCCTGGCTCCCCTCTGGCGTTGTATCCCCATTTTCTCCCTACTCTCGTCATTAGCAAAACTGACCAGATCTTGAACGAGGTTATATCGTCAAAACACTGACCTGATCTATATATCTCATCATGATAAAACTGAAATACCTTCATCCTTCGGAGTTCAATTGGCATTTTTGATGGACGAGATATCCCGTCGAAACAACTTGTTTTTTTAAGCAACTTATGTTAAAAGTTTGTTGAAAACAATAATTTTCTTTCAAAAAACTGTCAAATCGATTTACCGCTTTTTGGAAAATTGCAATATGTTACCTTTGCTTTGTCTGTGCTGATGACATTAAATTTTAAAACAAACCCTTTTTTATTGCGCCACAAAATTGAATTTTCAAGAAAAAATGCATCCGCTTTTAAATGCAAGACATGTCTGAAATTCGTCATTTTAACAAGAAATTAACTTAAAGGTATTCATAGTCACTCCAAAATCAAAATCGATTTCCGTAGTAGTCACCTTAGTCTAGTATTTTGTAGTTTATCTTACAAAAGGGTCTTATGAATGTGATATAGATTATATGGATGGATGTATCATATATGGGTATTTGCGGCGGAGGAAATTGTAGGTCTATGAAACAGTTAAAACTATGTTAGTTATTTTCCGTCGACTTAAATGAAGTTTGTGCTTTTCTATGAGAAGTGATTTGCAAGATCTCTTTTATATCAACATTTAAGCAATTCACCCCGAGTAACGTCGGGTAATTGTACTAGTTATATATAGAAAGAAACCTTCATAAAAGAGATAAAGAATTATATAATACATAAACGGAATATAAAATGTAGTGTTATTACATTTAGAATCTAATTTAATTTAAACTCTCATAATTTAAACTCTGTAGTGCAGTTAAAAGATGCATCAGATGTGGGCGCACGTACATGCATGATTGAAATTTGAGTTAATTCACCACTTAAAAGATAATGAAACGTTTTCTAATTTCCTTCATATAAAGTATATCTATTTTACTTCACTGTTACTTATATCAGTCAATTTTTTAGAGAGAACTCGGAATTAAATTCTGAAATTTAAGTCAAATACACTAAAGAATAAGCTAACTACGAAAGATAATCTGTACATATTTTTAAGTATTAAAATTTCTAGATATATCTTTGAGCTTCAAACTTACCTGTTCCCATATGATGTGACACATTTGAAAATTGCTCGATGTCCTTTAGCATACTCAAATACCAAGAGTCTTTGAGGTTGCTACGTTACATAATTTCGTACAAATCAGTTTATGGGACTATTTGGATACGATTATCTGTTTGCTTTCAGCTTTGGTAACTTGAATGTTTCGCAAAAAACCTGCAGAAAGGCGAATGTTATTACCCTTTTAAGTTGCATTCACTGGAATATATTTGAATATGAATTTATATAATCGAAAGATCAATTTGTATAATCGAAATATGAATTTTTAATAGTATCTGTCATTGAAAATAATATTGGAAAAATCAGGAAGGGGAGTTTTAAATAATTCCTCATATTACGACAATGCAAAAATAAACTGAACTCGAATGTCTATTAAATACGCTTAGCCTCAATTGTGGTTACGAATTGGTGGAAGTGTGTATTTCCCTTGCACGAACAGATGATATTTCTAATTTGATTCGGAGCTGTTTATTCATGTATGAGCTCCTGAAGGTCAACAGAATCACGTGAAACAGAAACGGTGGAATCTTGTCGGTAAATGATGTTATGTAACGAAGCAATCAAGTCGGGAACGAAGCTGCAATTTAGAAATCGATTCATTGCCTTATTTCTGTTACTTCTTATCGTTAGCGCGCATTGTGGGCTTGTTAGCCGGGCAATTTGGATAAACATTTTCATGCTGTATACTATGGCGGGCCTGTGGCAAAATGTAGTGTTTTATCATCAGGGAAAAATCCATCCAAATTGTATGTCAAAAACATTTATTACAAACACAACGCAAAGAAATTCACGACTGGTTGCCGGATCAACAGTGAGGCACATCCTTACTCTCCCATATCCGTTCTTAATCTAATCTCTCCCTCGGGGAGGGGAAAATTCTTTCATCCAACACACATGACTAAATAACTACACCACATCTATTGTTTGAAGAAATCCATGGATTCATCAACCAATTCTTTGGTTCTCACCAATTTTGCTTCCTTCCTTGGAAAAGATCCTTTGGAAAGATACTATTACTTCTTCCCTTGGAATTGAATTCTTTGCAAAGCATCTATTGCAAATTTTCTTAGAATAGGTTAACGTTAATTCATTAACAGCAAAATTTCCAATGGCAATATAAAGTTTTGACGCCGGCGGGGGAAGTTCGTTTTTAAGTACCATAATTTATTCCGAGATAAATTTAAATAACATTGTTTTTCAAAATAACTGTTCGTAACTGACGAAAACATTAACAGTTATCAATAAATGTTACTGGGGAGTCAGTAAAGTAACTAAGATTGAATTAAATTTCAAAAAATTAATATTTATAAAGAAACATTTGATAAAAATAAGTTGAAACAACTACAAAGAAACTAGAAGTTACATTCAGTTTAAGTTAATTTGATCATTTAATAATTTCTAAAATTAACTATTTTTGTTGATTTCTAAGTCATTAACAAGAGTTAAATTGTTGCTGTTTGTGCCAATTGCTGATAACAAAAGAGTTAATAATAACTGTTATCGGAGATTAGGATTAACAGTTAACACGGTCATTGTAAAATACCAGTTTTGCCAATATAAAAAATTATTAGCTGGTTATGATAAAAATATTTTCCCTAAAGCTATCGACTGAAAATCTGATTCATGAATAAATGAATTTTATCATTAAAGTGCCTGAAATTTTTGAAAATATGCAACATAGTGATTAAATATTAAAAACTATTTATCGTAATTCTCTGTAGCAGTTTTTGTTTTCTAGAATTAAAAACTAATTTTTATCTAAAATCTGAAAGGTAATTTTACATTCGAAAAACATTTTTATTGAGAGCGCCTTTGTCGCTTGGATACCATTAGCCATATCGTTTGAGCAAAGCTCAGGTTAGAAACTTTTTAATTCTAATATCAGAATTAAAATTCTGTAATTATTGCAAAATTTCTTTAAACACAATAGGATAGAACAACAGTGAATGCCGCAATTTAAAAAATGACTGTGCATTTAAACTCCCTGAAGCTTATTGAGAAATTCGACAAATTATAATAATTTTTAAAAATATATTAAACAATAAAATTATGCTTACAAACAATTAATAATAAGTGTAATTTCTGTCCTTATCAGTAACATTTTGAACTTGGCTTGGATTTCTAAAGGTTATCACGATATCAGGATCTTTCCTAATGCTTTCCAATACTCTTGAAGCAGATCTGTATAGATCGTCAAAAGTTTCAATCTCCACAAAAATAAGGATTTTTCCACAGATCCCACGCATTTTCGATCGGGTTTCGATCCAACATTATCCACCATGATTTGTTAGATATTTTTAAAATAACGAATTATGTCATGAGAGAGATCAATTAAATTGGTTCATCTCTATACTATATAGTGATATAAATTAGATCTCTTAAGTTGAAATGAACAAAATGATAACACTATCTCATGAAAATTTAAATGTAGTAAAACAAATTATGCAGAGGAAAGAGCTGAAATTTTACAGGGTCATATCAAAAGCCTTTCGCAATAGAGTTCCTTCAAAACATATCATGATTCCTATTCATAACTTTTGAATATTAATTTAGTAATTAATATTGCATACTAAAAAATTTTAAGAAACTAAAACTTTAGGTTCGTTTTCTTTGGCTTTCTTAATAGTAACATGGTACACAATTTCAGCGCTATAAGAACATTATTTCGGATGATAGGAATAGAAGTCGGAAACTGACTCTCATTCCTTAAAATTATCTGGTTCAAAATTACGTGGTGTTGTCCTCGGATCTTTCCCTTTGGGATTGATCCCGGACCGTCACCAATAGCCCATTGTGTTGCTCCAGTGTGACGTTAATTGAAATACCCCCCCCCCTTAAAATTATCTGTTTGGGAAAAAAGTGACCACACATCATTATCGTGTCATCTGTATGACTTTCCTCGTGGGCTTCTGACCACATATTCTTCGTGCAAGGAAATCTTATAACCTCCTCTGGATTTGCAACCTGCAAAATAAAAACGGAATTGCAAAATATGATTAACTAAAGTATTCAGAAAGTAATCAACTCCGAACTGTTCAGAACAATATAGTAAGTAAAGGTGAACTCCATTTAAATTATCAAATTTTTAGTTGAAGAGGAGGATTGTGAAGACGAAGTGAAACTAAAGTATTCAGAAAGAGTAATCAACTCCAAACTGACTGAAGACGAGTGAAACTAAAGTATTCAGAAAGTAATCAACTCCAAAATGTTCAGAACAATATAGTAAGTAAAGGTGAACTCCATTTAAATTATCAAATTTTTAGTTGAAGAGGAGGATTGTCGAGACGCATTTCTTGAGCATATTAAGATTATAGGTTTCGTATTAAGATTGATTCCGGACAAGAGGTGCTTGATGAGAGTTTAATTAAATGGCCCTTTGTGTGCGATTCTTACTCCAAAGTGGTATTAACAAAGTCTTACTGTCTGGCGAAGAAGGGAATTGCACTCACTTCTAAGTCTAAGTTGTTGCGGTCACTAAGGATAAAGGTTCATTCATTTTGAGTACGGATGACTGGTGGGTGGCTAACTTTATTTTGTTTTTGAATGTTGAAGGGCCGAAATAAATAGTTTTCCTGTGTAAGTGTTGGCAATAATTGAAAATCATTATTAATATCTGTTCAATTTGTCATTAAGCACTCCAATGCGACAAAATGTAATGCTTTTTTTCAAGCAACCCCTATAGAAAATGGGATAAGTCCCGTTTCTTTGGCAACAGACAGGTGAGTAATGGCGGTTGTAATTCTCGTGATACAAAGATATTGGAGGTAAAGTCAAAAAGTTTCAGGACTGATCAAAAGTAGGCCAATCACACTCGATTGTTTTGAACTAGAGCAATCAACGATTTCAGACACTACCTGAAGCAGCCCTAGAAGTCAATTTTTGACAAGTACTGCATGTAATTCTTCTTAACCCTCCAAGTGGTTTCAACAAGATTTATCGTCCATCAAGACCAAATTTGCAAATTGTGAGATGTCATCAAGCTATACCGATTTTTTTATGATAATGAGGTCAAGATATGATCAGTTTTACTCAAATTGCGAGATATCTCGTAAATCAAGTCAGTTTTGCTAATGATTAGACACCGTATCATTAGCAAAACTGACTAGGTTCACTCATCCGGAGAACCACGAGGACGGTTAAGGGTGATGACACACGAGGTGGCTCAGGAGTCCTTCTACCTATCGTTGTTATTTGGTTCGTGACCTGGATAGCGAGGTCCGAGCGATTCAGTCGGTTTTCTTCCTGTCACGAAAGAAAAGCGAATCCGAGTTGCGCTTCCACGTGTGTCACCTGCCTAAGAAAATAATAGTCTGGTGAGGTGGCACGACTTCTGAATCGCGGCTGATTAGCGGATAGTTGACCGAGATTTGATGAGCAGTGCTACCCGTGTGACAGGAGCAGTAGAAATGTATTCACCCACCAGGTCGCCTAGTGCGTCACCCACCTAACAGTCCTGGATCTTCGTCCTTGAAGTTTGGTATCCATTTTCAGAAAGAGGGAATTAACGGTTTTGTTTTCAGCCGAGATGCTTTCTCAGAAAAGGTTTGTTCTCCAACCACTCATGATTTACTTGATGAAATCTCTGCACAAAAATGGCAGAAGCACAAACCTTTAAGTTTCTTCCTGGTACTAGGAAGCGATCAGGACAGTATTGTGGATACTCTGTACATTTTTTTCTTCCATCTCGGTGTAGTTACATTTCTTTTTTTTCACACACTACGGATCTCCTACTAAAAAAGGAAAGAATGCAAAACTTTTAATGACGAGAAAAGTTTTTTACTGACTCTTATTTGGTTTCCTCGTTAGAACTTAAACCATCGCACATAAACCAAAATACAAACTGTAAGTACTTTCACTTGTAAAAACCAATAAACTAAAGCCTCCTGATGGTTGTCTCCAAGTGGTATCACATCATTAGCAAAACTAGCCAGATCTTGATATCGTCATCATAAAAGAATCAGCACTATCTTGTCGAATATCGACTATATACGTCGAAACTACTTGGAAAGTTAATACGACTGTTATGACAGGCTTCCGAGTCGCGCGCGACCAACACCCAAGGCATTGTCTTACAAGATTATCATCGATGGTACAAAACAGAAATTTCATTCTAATCGAGTAACACTGTTTTATGAAGTAAAAAGGAAAACGCTATATGGAATATTTTCAAAATTCTGTGTATATCAGTCATATCATAGCTTTGAAAATCATCGACCTTTAACAATCGTTCGCATAAGAAAAATGTCTCATCAGTAAAATGTCTTACGTGTTTTTATCGCAGATTGTAATAGCTGGCTGCTTTATTTCTACATGATTGGTTATCTGTATGTCCACCACTGTAGGGTACGTTAGATAGATTTGAAGGAACTCCGTGGTCTGGTACACCAGGCACCAAAGACTAATGATAAAGACGGAGATCTTCAAATACTTTTCCTCCAGTCTTTGGCGGTGGCCATCTCCGGTAAGCTCGTGATGAGTGACTTCTCGAAAGCATCTCTCGCATAGGTTTTGCAGCTCTTAGGCTTCTTGCCTTTCGATCTAACCATACTGGTGGCCAGAATTACTTCTATTTGAAACAATAACATTCGTTTTCAATTAAAGCGTTTCATTAAAGTTTAATTAAATATTTCAGTTGATTAATGAGTTGCTCTGATTAAATTAGTGGATTCACAATACGAGTAATATCTATATATCTATAAAGCAGAGTTGGTGTCTGTCTATCTGTTCTCTATACAAATCTGCACCGTTTGACCAATCAACACCAAATTCTTTAGAACTCTGCTGGTATCATAGCCTTCATATTGAACCTCGTTAAATTTCTTCAGGGTGTGCAGAGCGGTCTAAAGACAATTCAAAATCCCCATAGAAATAACATTGTGGATAAATACGATTGCGTTTGAAACTGAGATTGTTTTACCAGTATTGTTGGAAAAGCAATTTTTTTTCAAACTCTAAACCAGGTAACTTTAAAATAAGATTTTTGTCCACATGTTGCAATTCAAAGATGTTTTTAAATTTTTGCATAGATTTTCATCATAAGACGATTAAAATCAATTAAAATTACATTTGTTTTCAAGTTTCTCTTAGGTATTCCTGAAAGCTGTACTTAAAAGTCGAGTAACTACATCTATACAATTATCATTCTAAATAGGTACGTGACTTCAATTTTGAAACCTTTTCAACAAGAAAAATCTCTGAATTAAAAGAAAGTGCCATAAGGATAGTACTTAAAACTGCAGGTCAGCTGGAGTAAAGCGAGTTTTAAATAAGTATTTACTGATCTTGGAATAATATCACAGTTAGGAAGTACTTGAATTAGGACTTGAAAAATTGAGTTTTTTGTCTTAGTGACAGAAAAGGCTGATGTTGCTTACTTTACAAGTTGAAGCCATCCATTCTTATGCAACCTTGAAATATTCGTAAAAAAGAGTGATTTCCTTTTTTAAAAACACTATGAAATTGACCTTCTGCTTTTCTAATTGTAATAGATAGCCTTTGCTTTGTCTGTCGGATAACATTTAATTTTAAACAAGTTCCGTTGTTCCACGTGCCCTTGAATGGAATTTTCAAGAAAATAATACATTTGCTTCAAAATATATCAATCACGATTAGCATATCTGCTTAATTTTCCATCCTCCACATGTCCATGTACATGTATGATTCAAATTTGAATTACTTAACCACTTAAATAATCAAATGTGTGTGTTTTATATTAAATTTCTTTATGTAAAGCATTTCTATTTTAGTTCACTGTTACTTATATCAATCATTTTTGTAGAATTCAGAATTAAATTTTAAAATTCAAGGCAAATACATTTAAGAAGGCTAACTATGAAAGATAAACGGTGCGCATTTTAAGTATTAAAATTTCTAGACATATCTTTGAGTTTCAAACTTATCTGTTCTCATATGGTGTGACACATTTGAAAATTTCTCGATGTCCGTTAGGGTACACTTCATACCGAACCTTTGAGGTTGTTACGTTACATAATTTCAAATCAGTTAATGGGATAAATCAGTTAATGGGACTATTTGGATAACTATTACTTTTTTGCTAGCAATTTTGGTAACTTGAATGATTCGCAGATCAAAACCCTACAATATTCGGAAAGGCGGCAGTTATTACCCTTTTAAGCTACATTTACTGGAATATTTGACTAAGAATCTGTGTAATAGAAATATGAATTTTTAATAGTATACCCCATTGAAAATAATATTTGTAGACATTAACAAAATGGGTGTATTTTAATAATTCCTCATATTACGACAATGGAAAAATAAACTGAACCCTAATATCCATTAAATACGTTTAGCTTCAATTACGGTTACAAATTGGTGGAAGTTTGTATTTGCTCTTGCACGAACAGGTGATATTTGTACTTAGATTCGAGGTTGTTTATTCATGTGAGCTCCTGAAGGTCAACAAAATCACCTGAAACAGAAACGGCGGAATCTTGTCCGTAAACGATGTAATGCAACGAAGTGTGCCGGATGAAATGGAATGATAAAAGTTACAAATGGTAGCGTAAAATGACTAGAAACTTATATTCACCACAACATCCTACAGCTATTATATACAAATTTACAGATATTTTGTTATTAGAAGGGTTCGGCTGAGGTTAGGAACGAGAACGTCCGCTCGCTTCTCGGTCTGGATCGAAATTCCCTGATTTTCCCAGAGTCCGACAACATCTAAGGAAAAATCCACTTGAAATGGAATTTTGAGTGTAGTCAAGACGCTTGGTATTTATGAGATCATGAATGTCAGTATAACGTCAGGTGAAGATGCTTTATGTGAGTGCTTGGAACTTTATAACCGATGTAATGTCAGTTGAAGTGCTGTAAGAGTATTTTCTCGGGTAAGTTATGGGCAGATGGTTGCGAAGTATTTTATGATCTCCAATTTAGACAATTATGGAATATGACGCTTTGATCAGAAAAGCCGCCTCATTGGAGAGGGTTAAATGGTAAGTGTTAGAGAAGCAATTAAATCGGTAATGGAGCTGCAGTTTAAAAATCGTTTCATTACCTTGTTTCTGTGTTACTGCTAAATTGCAATAAAGAAAGGATTTGTCTTGTAGTTAAATGTTGGAAACTTTTGTATGGAAACAATAAAAACTGCAAAGATTTACCGTGAGCGTGCATTTTGGGCTTGTTAGCTTTGCAATTTGGATTAACATTTTCATACTGTATATTATCGTGGTGCGACAAACTCGTATCTTTTCTGATACAATCGCTATTATGGGGGAAAACTCACACATGGCACACCTTATACTTAATAGACTGTTGGGCTCAATGTTTCAATGATCTTGTTTAGAGTTCTATTGAACACAAATTATTACACACGAGATTTATTAGAAATACACCTTTAATCCTCCTGGTGGTTGTGTTGACGAGGTATCACGTCCTTAAAAGAAAACTGACCAGATTTTGACGAACGATATATCCCTTCATTAGAAGAAAACTGACTAGATCTTGATCTCGCCATCATAAAAAATATCAGCAATACCTTGATGACGAGATATCTCGTCATTGGCAAAATTGACCAGATCTTGATGGACGAAATATCTCGTCGAAACTACTTGGAGGTTCAACTCATCACAACGCCTGTTGGTCTCTATGATTCAGATGTTATTTACCGGAAAATTTATTGCTGGACTTGTTTATTTAAAGTTGAAGACATACTACGTCCGTCTTTCGATCGCTCTTATTTTCCTGACTGCATGTAAGTGCACGCCTAGAACACCACTTAAGAATGATCCAGCCTTAACAATTTCAGAGGTTCGGCTGCTACGAAAAAGGAATGATTAAAAGGGTTAAGAGAAAAAGTTGAAAAGGACTGTGAGATCACCATCCCTAACTGTAACCGAGAGGCTGCAGTGGGGTGTGGGGAGAAAAGGTGCCCATGTCACCCATCAAATTGAGTTTTTTATTTACTTTTTATTATCTTCTTTTTGTTGTAACAATATAACATATAAATAATAAATATCAATAAATATGATAAATACACTGCTGGCCACCCAAATTGCAACACCAAGAAAGACAAGAGATATCACAACAAAATTTATTTTGTAGATAACATGTTGACCAAGTATCAAATGATTAAATTTATAGACTTCTGTGAAGTGTGGTTCCTGCCAAAATCAGTAGCCAGAGTAGCCGCCATTGTTGGAGATCACCGCTGCCACACGCCTCGGCATTGATTCAAAGAGACTTTGGATGTGTTCTTGGGGTACAGCAGACCAAGCAGCTTCCACACGTTGCCAAAGTTGATCTGGTGTGGCAGCTGGGGATGTATTCTGGGTCAATCGTTGAGCAACCATGGACCACATGTTTTCTATCGGCGGAAGATCCGGAGAGCGAGCTGGCCAGGGAAGCAATTCAATCTGGCGATTGACGAAGAACCCTTGGACAATACGTGCCACGTGTGGTCGTGCATTATCCTGTTGAAATATGGCTGTGGGCAAGCCCTGAAGGTAAGGAAGGACAACTGGCTCCAACACCTCGGAGATGTAGCGCTGGCTGTTTAAAGTACCGGCAATGCGTACTAGAGGAGTGCGAGAGTGATATCCAATACCGCCCCATACCATAATACCCGGTGCAGGACCAGTGTGGCGGTGCATAACGCAGCTGTTCAGCATCTTCTCTCCACGGTGTCTCCAGACTCGAATCCGACCATCGTGGTGTTGCAGACAGAAGCGTGACTCGTCAGTAAAGACAATTTCATTCCATTCTGCCGTCCACATCCTTCTTTCATCGCACCATTGGCGGCGGAAACGTCTGTGGTTCTGCGTCAAGGGTAGACGAAGCAATGGACGTCTTGCGGACAGACCACTCTGCTGTAAACGGCGTCGAATGGTACGCGCAGACACTGGATGATGCGGTACAGACTGAATGTGCTGTGCTATGGTTCGTGATGTGGCTGAGCGATCCGTCACTGCCATACGCACAATATGCCTGTCATCACGTGAAGTGGTGCACTGAGGTGGATGCGATCGAACACGTCGGTCCGTCGTACCCTCCTGCATCCAACGATCACATATCCGCATTACAGTTGTTTGGTTTCGTCCAACACGACTACCGATTTCCCTGAAAGATAATCCACAATCTCGGTAGGCCACTATCCTTCCTCTGTCGAACTCGGATACTTGATCAAAAGATGATCGCTGTTTTCTACGAGGCATAATTGATCGTTTTTTTTTAAAACCACAAGAAAAACACAATTGCCGTACTTGAAATCGTCGAAATCTCCAAGCCTTAAATAGCGCTTTGAAGTGGCGCCACAGGCGCGCGTGATGTGCGTCTGCGCTGAAATTCTAATCATTTGCATATCTCACCTCCGCTAATGCATGTTGTAAATTTCATATTATTTGCATGCTTCCTTCAGGGTGTTGCATTTACGGTGGCCAGCAGTGTAATTTTCATGGTTTCTTGGACCGCCCACCCATAAGTCATAATGAGTCTATGTGGCCCTTGGTCTTAAAAATTCTGTACATTCCTGCTCTAGAGGATGACTTAATTTTATTTTATTTTCGTGAATAGATAGTTTTTACTTGTACTTTTGTAAAAATCTTGATAAATATATTTCCAATTTCTTAAAAGTGCGTCACTGTGCCAAACTTGATTACTTTGAGCATCCCTTATTAAAAATACGTTGGGTTCGTGCAACAAACAGACAGGAGCAGATGTTGTGTATGGAACGGTTCTCGTGGAGACAGACAGCAGTGTTATGTGAAGATATTTATTGTTAAATTGGATTGTTTTGGAAATTCAAGTCGTACAAGAAAATAAAAATTTATACTTTATTTTCTTGAGACAACTTGATGATACACCATTTTGAAAATAATTTTAACTGTATGTTCTTCAGATTATCTATGTTGGATATGATTTAAAGAAGGAAAACATCTGCCACTTCTTATGTGTGATACTGGAAATGAAAAAGCGCCTCGAAGACTGGCCAGACCGGCTACGTAAGATTTTTCCAGTGATTCTGGAGACAGTTACGGAGAATGACGTGAGAAGAGGTGGCGTATGGCCATGCCTGGTGATTACACGATGTAAAGTTAACTTGAAATGTTTGAAAAAAGATGTTTTACCTGTAAATATTACCCCTTTCATTTGTAAATAAAAGTATTTAATTATTAATTATGTCGCTTTTATCCCTTTAGCTGAAGTAGAGTTCTACACGACCGCTCGATCCCTGCTTTTGCAAGCTTTACCCTTCCCTAGATAAACCCGCAGCAGAGAATAACAGAAGTGAAAGAAAATAGAAGTGATCACTACATTAATAAAGCACACTTCGAGTGATGAATTATCTTGAATGAATTAATGTGTGTTTGAAACAGAAAGAAACCTGATTGGATTACCAAGTTGTCTGCACTGTGACAAAACCCTATTGGATTACTTAGCTGCGAAACCGTCTAAACTGAGTGTGAAATTTCTTTTTTGAGAAAAATTGAGAAGTTATCCTTGATCAGGGCAAAAACTCTTGGTGATATCTCCAGGATGCGCAAAAGCATAAAATCGACATCCACCCAAAACTATCAAACCTTTTCATTTCTTGATATTTGAAACAGATAATGGAAGACTTAACAGATCAGATTTGAGAAATTTTTCTGGCATTCCATCCGATTGTGATCCAACGTTGAAAAAAGAAACAGTTCTTAAAAATTTCTCTTGCCCGATTTTATTTCAATTGCCAACATTCTACGCCTTGAAGTAACAACTGACATTAACGAATTAACTGATCTAATCTGGTTTGGGTTATCTAATTTAGACTTTGATCAGTGTGCGCAATCCAATTCTGACGATGACGAAAGTGAAGACGAAACAAATTCTCGTCCCAACACAACGGCTGAAATAGTTTCTCACGATCATTCATTGAAAAACATTACAATTCTATAACAACAGAACGTTAATCAAAACGTGATTCTGGCTTACCCCGACCCATGCTTAATCGAAACCAAGAACATCCTTTTTCTTCAAACGAAACTATGTGTGTGTGATTCACGCTCCACAAAAAAGTATTCCATTTCAAGAGTGTTTGCCTATGCCTACTCAAGGTGGAGTGTTTTTTCATTGAAGGATATTATTGAAACTATTCGCGTATTTAACGGAAGAGATACATATTCTGTTGATTTATTTTTGGATGAGATAGAAGAAATGTTTACTTTTTATAATATCCCCTCCGATCAACAAAAAATTTTGTTTACTAAGAAAGCATTAGCTGAAACTGCCAAACTGTATGCATCAACTTTGAAACAAATTTTTACTTTTGATAAATTGAAAGAACAATTACTTTTGGAATTTAGTTCCCAGGTATCATCGATTGATATTCATAAAATTTTAAATTCCCGAAAACTAAAAATTACCGAGTCACTTTCTGAATATTTAATTGCAATGCGACAAATTGCTATTCGTTCAAATATTGATAAAGCCTCCTTCATTGAATATGTAATTGCCGATATTCCTGAAAATATAATAACAAATTGCTTTTGTATAGTGCAAAAAATCTTCTGGAATTTAAAGACAAATTAAAGTTATATGAGAAAATTTCTGTTCATGGAAAACGACCAACCATCTTTCAAAACATTCAACCATGATATTTTGATACTCCGAAGCCTCGTTTTAACGAAAACCAAAAATTAATTCGTGAAAAATAGGACACTCGCACAAGAATGAAAATCTACGACCTACGACAAATAAAAATAGATGTTATAATTGTGGGAAAACGGAATGCAAATCTTTTGATTGTCCCGATAAGTTAAAAGGCAAGAAATGTTTTAAATGTAATTCTTTTAATGGACACATTGCTAAAGACAGTCCCAAAACTCGCGAAATAAAGAGTATTGTAGTTGCGGATTCCCGAAAACTTCAAAAGAATGTTATTCTCAACGATCAGAAGACATTGTCTTAATTGACACAGGTAGCGAGGTGACAATGATCAACAAAAAAATTATACGATACGCTCGAAAACACTACATTGATTACAGATAATATACCATTAATGGGTATAAGTGGTGATAAAATTACTCCTATTGGATATTTCAATCCCCAAATTCGTATTGATGATGCAATTATATCGACAAATGTTTACGTTCTTACAAATATATGCAATAATTTTGTGATTGGAATGGACGTTCTTAATCAAGTAAATTTTAATTTTACAAATGGTATCATATGAGTACATACAAAAATACCATGTGTAAGAACTGTTCAAATTTGCAGAAACGACAAAATACTTCGAGTAAACACCAATTCAGATTTCAACAACCTGACTTTCATGACCAATGCAGTTAATTTGGGCCACATAGAAGTCTCCCACATCAAAGATCAAGAACACAGACGCCATATTGTAAAATTAATTAGTAAGCGTAAGTAAAATTAATTAGTAATTACAAACAAAACAGAAAAGACAGATTTTTAAAATGAACACAATTTCAAGCAATGAAATTCCTAAATCAACTTCAGCAAATATTGCTCTCGAAAAGTTTCAACTTCAACAAACAACTTTCGGAAACCCTAGTCGTATGTCTGACAGAGGTAGTGCTTTTACTTCCAAAGAATTCGAAAATCATTGTAAAGATATCGAACATTTGCTAATAACAACCGGAGTACCTAGAGGGCAACGACTAAGTTGAACGTTATCACAACTCTTTTCCCAGTTTTGACGAAATTGTCCAGAAAGGAACTCACAAAATGATTCAAACACGTCGCAACAGTACAATGCATAATCAACAGTACCACATCCCGAAGCACTAAATTTACACCTTTTGAACTCTTAGTTGGCGTAAAAATGAAAACTAAAGATGACATCCAAATCAAACAAAGAAGATGAATACCTCCACGTTTAACGATAAAATCATTCTTCGCGATGAGCCAAACGTAACATCTTAAAGATTCAAGCAGAAAATACCCGACAGTACAACTAAACCAGCACATTCATATAACATTGGCGACAGTCAAACGAACTCAGTTTGGAACTGGCGTGAAACTCCGACCAAAATTTTATGGTCCCAAACTACCAGTATGAAACAAAGAAAATTGGTTAATGCGATGGACCTAACCAAACCTCAACCGCTACCGACCACATGAAAACCTGGTTCAATTAAAAACTGAATTTCTTTCACAAAACTGAACTGCACAATTTATTTATTTTTCAAACTTCTGCTGTGTTACCGATTTACACAATGCAGAACTCTACGATGTGCATGATTGAAAACGACGGCGAATGAAGCTTCTAAGACAGTCACACGACGAAAACACGCATTTACGATGTTTACCACTGCACGACGAAAAGATGCTTTTCAGCAGAACGCTGTTTGTAGACGCTTAAATCATCCCTACGTTGCACAAAATTGCTGCATGATGGAAAAAAATGTACAAGAGCATTCCAAACATGTTCAACTCAGACAAATTTCTTTCTTTTTCCGTTTCTATTTTTCAAGTATTCATGATGTTATATTCCCATTTCGTGTATGGACGGAGGACTGGCTATGTCAAGACGATCGAGTGTGGGATATTATTTAAAGAACAAGAACATCTACCACTTCCTGTGTGTGATACAGGAAATGAAGAAGTGCCGCGAAGTCTAGCCAGACCGGCTGCGTAAGATTTTTCCAGTGATTCTGGAGAGTTAACGGAGAATGACGCTAGAAGAGGGTGGCTAAGGCCATGCCTGGTGATTATACGATGTAAAGTAAACTTGAAATGCTTGAAAAACGATGTTTCACTTGTAAATATTTCCCCCTTTCATTTGTAAATAAACATCTTTAATTGTTAGTTATGTCACTTTTATCCCTTTTTCTGAAGTAGAGTTCTATTTATTCTACATGGAAGCTCAGCCTAAAATGTTCTACGCATTCTATATCTATTTCGTGGGAGTTGCGTTTCTTTTAAAAAAAATTATTTATCTTAAATACAAGATCTTGGAAATTAAATTATGAAAGAATAAGCGAATGAAATTCCATCCACGAATTGTACTAAAATACATAATCTTCCGACATTTAAAGCTTGGTTTTTTAAGGGGAAGATTTCAGGACAAAAATGTAGGAAATTCACTTTAAATTTTATATTTATTAACATTAGCTTAGAAAAGTTGCTGACATTGGGAAAATTTTTTTTGAAAATCCTTAAGCTTAGATTATTATTGTGTGCAGACGCTCGTGAAAAGGAACATACTTTCAGGTTTTTATATTTTACATTAATAAAATCTCAATAATCACATGAAGCTACCTTTTATATATTTTGAACATACTTATACTATTTGAATAAAACTACTGAACGGGAATATGAATAAGGAAACAGTGTTAGCTGTTGTCTTTCAGTTTCTCATTTTAATCTATATCTAAAAATTTGTTCACTATTAGATCAGATATTGGTAAGTATAAAATTAATTCATTAATGACTACATTTTGTACTTTACTTTTGAAATATAAGTTGTATACTCAATGTTGTTTGCTATGTTGACATGAGAACTTGATGCCTTAATAGTATAGTAGGGTTATCACCTCCAGTGTGTTTCAGGTCCAGAAGATTTGTTTGAAAAAAGTTTCATTTTTACTCATGTAGTTTATCAGCTACACATGATAGCAAAAATATTTGTGAGACAATAAATTAAAAATACTTTAGTAAATTAAGTTTTATAACCACTTCCTTTTTTATTCAAGAACCCAACCCATTTTTCTTGTTACCTTTCTTTCAGATCGTGTGCCTGTCTTCTGTCATGTTAGAATGTATGAATTATATTTATCCGTCATGTTTGAATAATAGTATGTCCATCATATGAATGAGAAATACTGTTAATAGCATAGTTTGTAAAGCTTTGAAACAGAAAGTTAACATGTAACAAGAACATGGCACTGGATTCAAGTGCAAAAATCAATCTTCAAAAAGGACTGGCTTCACGAACTTCTTTGTAGCAGTGAAATACTGCAACAGGTGTGGCATTGTCTGTGTGTACAATTTGACGATGTCTCTGCTCCACAAAGGATTGGCTTTACGAATTCCTTCGTAGCACTGGAATACTGCAACAGGTGTGGCATTGTCTGTGTCTACAATTTGAAGACGTCTGCTTCACAAAGGACTGGCTTCACGAATAATTCTTTTAAGGCGTCTTCACTTGATCTTCCACCATCGATGCCTCAGGCTGCAATGGGCTCGTATTGATTGTCAACATGTCGGAATTTCGGATGAATCTCGCTTTAATTTAAGCTACAATGATGACAGAATATGTGTTAGAATTGGTATTGTACTGTGCATGATATTCCAGCTTGCACTATAGAGTCATAGAGGCTGAATGCCAGTTATGATGGTGGGAGGAGCCATTGTGTACCATTCACGATGTCGGCTGCAAAGATTTCTAAATAATCTCGACAGCAGACGTTACATCAGGGAAGTTGTACAAATAGAAGTCATACCCTTCCTTCAAAATCCTCCGTCGCTGTATTCCATCAGGACAGTGTCCGACCACATGTTGCCAGGTTTGTTAAAGCTGTCTTAGCACGGAAGTTACCGTTTCTTCCTAACATTCGCGTTCGTCAGAAAGGTAGGTAGTTGAATTAACGTCGCACTGGAGCAACACATCGGGCTATTTACCGACGGTCTTTGATCAATCCCGATGGGAAAGAACCAAGGACAACGCATCGTCATTTTGAGTCACGGTCAGCTGACGAGATCACCTGAGCTGCCACCCTAATCTCCAAACTTCCACACCACACCAGTGTGAGGACATTTGAGGCCACGAGAGATTTAACGTGCGCCAGACCCCGTGTACACGACGGTCTTTGATTGGGTTCGAACTCGCAACACTCCGGTTGCTAATCCGTTACTCTTCTAACCGATCTACCGCTGCCCCTTAAAGTTTTTGGCCGCTACTTGATTATTTCAAGATATTAATCATCTCTAACGTAGTAATAAAATCCAGTTTTAACTGAACTTGTAAAATTCCTTTAATCTTTCCTGTTCAAAATCAATGAATGAGAAACGCTCTAGAGTGCAAAATATTTATTAATAATTCAGTGTATTCGTAAAGACATTCCATCTGATTTCAAATTTAAGTATGTTCTTTTAGAACGATGGAATCAATACGGAACAATGCGTCTTTGTCGTTTACTCAAAGTGTTCTTTTTCGAATTCTTGAGGTTTACCGGATAGTAGGCGAGGTGGCAGAGGGTTTCGATGAGATCGAACAGTGTCACCAGAGACAGGCCGATCCACATTCCTATGTAACCACCGATGTAACTGAAGAGCTCGATACTCTGGAAGGAACAAACATGAGAAAAATTAGAGGAAAAACGTAAATGCATACTTTCAGACCAACAAATTTCAATGCAAGGCAGTGGACAAATTATTATGCTAAAAATCCTTCTATTACCGTTTTGTGATCAGTTACGACAAATTTTACAGATAATAAA
The DNA here is from genome assembly GCA_933210815.1 of Meta bourneti. NCBI lineage: Eukaryota > Metazoa > Arthropoda > Arachnida > Araneae > Tetragnathidae > Meta > Meta bourneti. The sequence continues at coordinate 22,556,431 of OW119931.1, forward strand.
ACAACTATGTGAAACATAAAATTTTCGCAACTTTCCGCTTATATAAGGGGTCCGGGGCAACTCGGTTGGAAGAGTAGCGCATTGGTAACCGGAGGGTTGCAAGTTCGAAATTCAATTCAACCAAAGACCGTCTTGGGGTGGGGGATGGTGCACGTTAAATCTGGCGTGGCCTCAAATGTCCTCACGTTGGCATGGCGTCAAATGCTGGAGAGTGAATAGCCAGCTCAGGTTTTGATCTCGTCATCTGAACATGATTCAAAATTACGATTTGTTGTTTCCGGATCTTTCCTTTCAGGGTGAATCCCAGAACGCCAATAGCCCGTAGTGTTGCTCCAGCGCAACGTTAATTCAACTACCAACTAACCGTTCATATTAGACCCGCATCTTATAATTTCCAGGCTTACCTAAATTCAGTAATACGTCAAATACATCGCAACTACGAGACTAATGGAACGTGATTTTTATCAAATCTCAATTTGTTTTGCCTACTGGACGAGGTAATCTAGTAGTTATTAGTTACAGGGTAAGGAAACGTTGGAGAGCATTGTAGTAACGTGAAATTGCTCATTGGGCATCACAGCAGGCAATCATTAGTAGTGTACCGGTCGGTCTTGCGTTCCCACATCTGGGTTTCAGACGCCCCTCGATTACCAAACTAGTTCTCAACACCTAAATTATCTTGTGCCCTACATGAGAACAATGCATACGGGCCACCCTCAACTAACACTTGTGTTTGCAATTCTGTGGAAACCCGGGCCAGAAAGACCAAATCTGTTCTCGAGTCAGAATGTAATCCTACTTCTTTCTCTCTCTTGCCGTTAACATCCAGAATGGAATTGGTAACTGCCACAAGCCTTTTTTTTAACGATTCCGAGGTCCAAAGAAATGGTCTCGCAGCTGTGGAGGTTCTCATGACCCTCCGTTGCAGATGGCGTTGAGACCACTGGGATGAACATTCCAAGATTGAGACGGACTCCCACCAAATGAAGATGGCAAAGTAGACTGGAATTGCGAAAGGAGCAGACGCATCCTTCAGACTCTGAGATTTTGGCGAGCCTCCTGGCTCCTTCCCAGATTCGATAGTTAATAGCTGTGCCCTCATACTTTTAAATGACTCTTCATAACTTGTAAATACTCTTCAAATTTATTTTTTTTAAATGTTTTATTGTGCTGTAACCAGTGTCACGTCTAAATAGAGATCGAAAACGTTGCATTAGATATTTGAAGAAAGCAGCATTTTGTAATTTTTTAAATATCAAGGAACGACATCATCAAAAGAACACAGATGGATTGTCTGAAGAGTTGACACATCGTCGAAAACGACTCGTTTTACAATGTAAATGACGCTTTCTTCATTTTGATCGGTCTGGTCTGTTGCCTTTGGATTACAGACTGTATTATTTTAAATTTTTAATTCATTATTTGGTGTTCACAACCATGATTTGGGTGGACTACTCTTCTATTCCAATTGGTTGGATACGATTTCAGAAAAATTTGGTTTGTCTTTACATTTTGATACAGATATTATCTGTATGTTTGTAGTATTTCTCCCTTTTATTTTCATAGGGAGCAATCGTTATTAATAATTGGGACTCTTCACACGCGTATTATTACATGTAAAGTTATGGGGGACCAATTGCTTCATAACCTTTGCACGCTAATTATACAAATAGTTTTGAGAAAACTTTTACTCTCCTCATATCTCCACTCTAACCAGATATCAGTTTTTAAAATTAATTTTGTCGCTAATTTTTTTATGAATGAGTCTCCAACCAAAAAATATTGAGGGAGCCCAATCGACTCCACCCTCTAGAACAGTGGTTCTTAACCTGAGGTATGTGCACCCCTGGGGGTGCGAGAGAAGTTTCGATGGACGAAAGCGATTTAATACAAGACGATGTTATTGAAATATGAGCCAATGAACGTATTCAAATGGAATTTGAAAAACTGGATTTAGAACAATTCTGGTGTAAACACTTAGAACCATATACACAGCTGGCAAAAGCAGCATTCCAGACACTTTTACCATTTGCCACCACCTACCTGTATGGGATTTTCATCACTTTTGCACATAAAAAAAAGCCAGAAATCGCTTAAATGCAAGTGATGACTTACGCGTGGCTCTAAGAAAAGGAGCCTCGCTTCAAAAGTATTATTATGAATAAACAACAACGTGGCCATTAAAATTGAGATATTGTTTTGTATGTATATCTAAATGTATGTGTTTATTTTTCAATAAAATAAATTATATTGCAATAGAAGTAATCTCCTAAATAAAGAAATCGAAACACACAAGGAGGTGCGAGAACTTATTTTTAGATTCAAAGGGGGGGCCATCACTAAAAAGGTTAAGAACCACTGCTCTAGAAGATGATAGTATGAGTGTAAACGCAAATGCCATTTCGCATATTCAATACTTGAAATGCAGAAGGTTCTTTATAACACTTGATTTTAAAAATTTCATCTTGTACTTTTAACCCTCCAAGTTGTTTCGACGAGAATCTGGTCATAAAAATATTCCCGATTTTTTATGACAATATCAAGATCTGGCCAGTTTTCTTCTAATGACGATATATCTCGTCCATCAAGAACTTGTAAGTTAGTTTTGCTAATGACGAGGTACCTCGTCGAAACAACCACCAGGAGGGTTAAGCACGTAATTAATGCTTAGTATAATAAAGTCTAATGAATGTCTCGTTGCCCAATCCAGTATTCTAAAACAATAAATGTACGAAAAAAAGACTTACATCGAACTTGGGTTTGTAGGAAATGCTGGTTACCATATACCGGTTGAACAATACATCAAAAGCAACAAAACTGTTCCTAAACATTAAAAACCTCAATTACTCAAAATATATGCATGGACATTCAGAAGAAACTGGATTACCGCTACTAGGATTTGAAAAACCCTTGTAGCGGTAATATTTTGTATGGCAGAAAAAAATCGCTCGTTTGTCCCGGGTAAGATGTAAACTTCTGTCTAAACTAAGAGAAATTTCATCGTTAATATTTATTAATTTTCGACTGACGATACTTTTTTTACTTAAAAAAATGACAGAGTGAACCACCAGAAAAAGCAGAGTAAACCACCAGAAAAAGCAGAGTGAACCACGAGAAAAAGAGGTATTTATTTCCAGTTAAACAATACGGAATACACACAGGAAGCACTTTCTACCACAGGACACTGGCTCCATCTACATTTAACTTTACATAAAATGAATCATAGAACGTAATTGCAAATTAACATCACTCACGTGTAAAAGGGCTTTAGGAACATTTAAAATTCTACTTTCAGAGATCGCCCCGGAAAATGTAATTATCTTTCCGCGTTTTATATTCTTGTTTTAAGCAATGCTGTTGGTTAGTCGAATTATTACTCAAGAAAATGGTATAATTTTTGTTTTCTTGCAACAAAGATTTTTCACCAAAGAGATTAATGGCGATGGAGTATTTAGTCATACAAAGAAAATTAATACTGAAATTATTATAAAATTACAATACAAAAGATAATGATCCTAAACTTTAAAGTAATTTTAAGGACATAAAGCAAAAACAAAAATCAAACAGTTTAATTGAGCCATTTTTATCGAATTATTAATTATTTTAATCGATCTGCTTTGATTAACCAATTTATGCAAAAAAATATCAATCAAAAATATATAACACTACTTTTTATACTCATTATTTAGAAAATTTCTATTCTTTATAATTTATATATTTGATACTCATTTATTTATTCCAGTTTGCTATCCTTTTGATTGAAAAGTATTGAACTATTATTTACAGCTTTTCTGGAGTAATACTTTCTGCAGTCTTAGGGACCCAAACCTTACAGGAATTTCAAGATTTCCCGTAGTGCCTGTTTGCCAGTTCACTTTTTATTAAACAGACAAAATTATCTAAAAGAGTTACTAAACTTAACAAATGCAATAATATGTAACTTACTTGCACCACTCTTCAAAGTCTCCATATCCGCACTAAACAAAGGAATAAACGAAGAACATCAATGCACACACATTGCTATTTTATAATTAAAAGTAATTTATATATACGTACAGCCGGTTAGAAAAGTATCCAAACACCTCTTATTATTCCTGAACCTGGAGTTGCACAGTCAAACAAAAATGCCATTCAGATTATGTCTACTATCAATGATTGTACATCTCATTTGCATAAGAATCCGTTTTCATGATAAAAGTTATAATACAATTTTTTGAAGAACACCCATTATCGATCACAGATTTGAAAATTTATGATAATTTTTAGTATATATTATAATTATAATTAATTATTAAATTTACAATTGAAAATTCTTTTTGGTAGAAACATAACATGTGTAAATTACAACTGCAAGCTTTTTACAGTTCCAGAAATAACCATATAAAAAAGATTTACCTGAAAATCGCTTGTTTCTTCGTATTTCACTTCATAATTCTGGTCACTGAAAGAATGGTAATACAAACAATATTAAAAGAGAGAGAGAGAGAGAGTAGGGTAAGTAACCATTTTGGTTACACCAGGTGTTTTTTTCTGTAAAGCTAAATATAAAGGGCGCTAGTCTTTTGGTAACCTGTGACGTAATTTGGCATGCTACTGGAATTCAATTTAAGGTGTACGCATGCACTAGAAGATATTTTAATTCTGACTTCAAAAATCCAATTTTAACAAGTCATTGGTTTGTGCTTAAACTCATTTCAGTGTAAAAAAATAAGATTAAACTAATCATTAATTAATTATCTAATTTAGATATTATTAGCTAATTAGCATGTTTTTAATAGTGATATCTCAAATTACAATGTGTTCAGAAAGACAATTCCTGTTGGAAATTATTCCTAACATTATTCTTCATGTTTTGACCCCACGTCAAGTTGCTAGAAAGAATAGGGTTTTTTGACAATTTTTTTCACCATAGAAGTCTTAAAAAATCGAGATTTTTCAAGAATTTAAAAATTTAAAAAGCAACTAAAAATTCATTTCTTAACTAACAATTTTCGACTGAGAGCTAAAACGTTCACTATATTATATAGATTACAATGACGCGAAAATAATTATAATAAATCAATTCATTGTTGAGTTATCACTGTTTGAACAAGGCATCATGTTGCAAAATCAGTTCTTCAGGAATTGAGTTTAAAGTTTTGGAAACATGTTTGTATATGGTTACAATACCTAACGAAAACACTTGTAACTAGAAAACTATTTTAATATTTACCAGATCTTGCTATCGTTTGAAAGCTAAGAAATTGGAAAATATTTTGAATTAATGAAAAAATTATTGATACTCTGGTCAATTTTCGTGATTTCTTGTGTATACGTCTTGCTTAAGCATTTCCACTTGTATTAAAACTGAGATCCGAGCATCGCCAAAACGGCATTAAATCAAATTACTTTCTAACTAGATGAATATTTATTCCAACGTTTTCTTTATATTACACTGATATATATATATATATATATCAGTTTACGTAGTGATGTAAAATCTGAGATACATGTGAGCCCCTGCCCTAGATCAGAGCTTCTTTACATTTTACTGTGTATCTGTTATTATTCTAATTAGTCCCAAGTAATTTAAGGGCCGCGGTGGCCCGGTTGGAAGAGTAACGGACTTGCAACCGAAGGGTTGCGAGTTCGAATCCAGCCAAAACACCGTCGTGTACAAAAGGGGGCTGGTGCACGTTAAATCTGTCGTGGCCTCAAATGTCCTCACGTTGGCGTGGTGTGGAAGTTTGGAGAGTGGGGTGCCAGCTCAGGTGTTGCCTCGTCATCTGACCGTGGTTCAAAATTACGTGGTGTTGTCCTCGGATCTTTCCCTTTGGGATTGATCCCGGACCGTCACCAATAGCCCATTGTGTTGCTCCAGTGTGACGTTAATTGAAATTCCCCCCCCCCCAAGTAATTTAACCCTCCAAGAGGTTTCGACGGGATATCTCGTCCATCAAGATCTGACCAATTTTGCTAATAACGAGATATCGCATCCATCAGGATCTAATCAGTTTCCTATTGACGAGGTGCCTCGTCAAGACCAGGATCAGGAGCAATCTTCCAAGGTGGTCATTAGTTCTTTTGCTGCATTAGGCAAATGCCGACTAATTCCTGTCACTCGAATAGGTAAGGTAGATAAGATAGGTAGTTAATTAACGTCGCACTGGAGCAATAAATACAACGGGATATTGGCGATGGTCCGGGATCAATGGAAAGATCCAAGGACAAGGCCTCTTAATTTTGAACCACGGTAAGTTGACGAGAACAACACCTGGACTGGCACCCCACTCTGCAAACTTCCACACCACGCCAAGTGAGGACATTTGAGGCCACGACAGATTTAATGTGCACCAGCCAATGTGTACACAATGATCTTTGGCTGGACGTAGTTTCGAACTTGCAACCCCCGGTTTCTAATCCGTTGCTCTTCCAACTGGGCTACCGTGGCCCCGTCAATCGAACAGGACTAAATTTTGTTCTGCGCACATTGCACATCGCATAAAATGAGTGACTTCTCTACGTTCCCTCTTTCTTTAAGATAGCAATTGTCCGTTCTTGCTTGCAGGGTTTATGTTATCATGATTGAATAAATTGTCCTCTTCAAAGATCCTTGCCTGTCTAAGAGGCTTTCTTGAAGCACTGTCACAGTACGAGGTAGCCTGATATTCTTATCTTGTAGTACTGTGCAGTGCTGGAGACTTGCTGCTTCTACATCGCAATGAATCAAAATGAAATCTGAGAGCTTCTGAGACCTGAGGAAACAAGCCATAGGTTACGGCAGATTCATTCTGCCTTCTGTATACAGGGTGAATCTAAATTGTTTTTACAAAATAAGAGGGGTGATAGTACCTATCCAGAAGAGCAATAATTACCATGGAACATAGGGTCGCTTTCCACTCTGATGGGCAGAAAAGAGTAAAGTCGAAACGTGTCGAGCATGAACAAGTCATCGTCTCTGACGTCGCACACTTTTCCAGCACGGTCCGGCACTTCTTGAATGCCACATATCCCGCACGATGGATCGGACGTGGCTTGACCTCCTCGCTCACCGGACCTCAACCCACTGGACTTTTTCTTCTGGGGGCACATGAAATCTTTAGTGTACCAGACACCTGTGGACTCGGCTGAAGATCTCGTAGCGAGAATCGGTGTTGCCGCAGACAAAATTAACACAACACCATGAATCTTCGAGAACCAGTCATTCCTTCGCGGGTGTGAATTGTGCAACGACACGCGCCACTTTGAACACTTGCTGTGAGTTTTTCTCTGATCAATCAATAAGATTGTACAACTTTTGGTATCGTTCATTCGCTTTCCCAACACTGTTGTAAGTTCATGTTGAAATTATAATTTGACTCTTTTCTGCCTCTCAGAGTGGAATGCGACCCTTTGTTCCATGGTAGTTATTGCTCGTCTGGATGGGTACTATCACCCCTCTTATTTAGTAAAAACAATTTAGACTCACCCTGTATAAAACAAGTGAAAAACACCGAAAAAGTTATTAAACTTCATTCGAGGTCATTTCGTTTCATACGAAACCCACTGGAAAATTCCTTAACTTTGGATGGGTTTATATCTGCAATAATAATTATTTATTTTTAAAAAATGGCATCATGTCAGGTACTTACATGCAAGGATTACCGCAGAAATTTGTGCAGTTTCTAACGATTTCTTCTGTAATAAACAGCTCGTCTGAAAATCATGAAAAACTAAATATGCTAACATCACATGGCATTGGTAGTTAAATTGATCAATTATATAATTAGTACAAAGTGAAAATTTAATTAATTAATTTAATAATTACATTTAAAAGTAGTAGTTTTAAGGCGCACACTAAATATCTGTGGAGCAGTTAACCCTCCAAATGTTTTGACGAGATATCTCGTCCAAGATATATTCAATTTTGCTAAGGACGAGATATTCAGTCGAGACAAAACTGCCCTATTACATGAAAGGGGAATGAAATTCCAAGTTGTAAAAACAAAGTACTCTTTCCCCAGAACTGGTGACAGTTTTTGCACCAGGGGCTAGTCACAACAGGGCAGTTTTATATATATATATATGTTACCGTGAAATACCGAAATTGGAGAATGTCGACTTTCACCGGTGAATGTCAACACATACCAAATACGTCGGTGAAAGATCGAATATTTCATTACATTCTTGTACATTCGGACCCTCACCGGTGTATATCGACAATCACAGATATGCTCTGGTGGAGGTCGAAAAGAGAGGAGCCAAGGTTTTTTTTCCGATACCCTAATTTATACTGAATGGATACTGCAGTGAATCGTGATCTTTTTCTTGAAAAGTTATATGCATTAATTGCGGGTAAACGAGAAGACAATTGTTTTTATTTTTCTCAAGAAAAGTACTCTAAAATCCTTTCTGAAATGTTACGAACCTCACAAAAACAATTTTATCCTGCTCAAATTGGTGATACTGTACGAATACAAGTCCCTGATGTCGACCGTGGTCGTACAGATAGCCGAAATGTGTTAGCGGTTGTTGTTGGAATAGAAGACTCCGACTTCTATAAACTGGCAAATAAAAATGGTACCCTCAAGCAGCTTTACACACGTAATCAGTTCGTAATTTGTAAAGAAAAGTTACTTTCCATAGATGAGATTTCTTTTCAAGAAATGTCGCTGAGAGAAGCAGCTGCAGCTAATTCGAGAAGCAGGGGGCAAAGCTATACACGCTGTCATTGCAAAAGGAAGTGTTCCACAAATAAATGCAGTTGTAAAAGCAAGGGACTCTTGTGCAATTCAAAGTGTCATAATAGTTTAAGTTGTTGCAATAAATAAGATTTGAATCATATAATTAAGTAAGTTTTTTTTATTACTATTATTTTCTTTTCTCATTTAGAATGTACTGTATAATTAAGTAAGTTTTTAATTTCTATTATTTTCTTTTCTCATTTAGAATGTACTGTTTGTTTTAAGTTCTTGGTCACTCCTCTCAGAAAGAGAGGCGAAAAAGTTACGTCACCCTTGTGACGTTTTATCGCGACTGAAATACGGAGAAGAAAATATAAATCTCCGACATGTTCAACATTCACCATTAGTGCATGGTGAATGTCGACATTTGCCGGTGTAAGTCAGAAATAAGGGTATTTAGCAAATATTTCGGACATACACCAAGCGACTATGTGAATGTTGACATTCACCGGTGAAAGTCGACATTCTCCAGATTTCGGTCCTTCACTGTAACATATATATACCAGGGAGTGTTTAGTTATATATATATATATTATTATGGGGAACTATTCACTGCCAGATACGTCCTGTCAAGAACAGCAGATTAAGAAGAGCATGAGAATGGCTCGGAGATAGCAGGAATGAATTTGTACACGTGAAGAGGAGGGGGAAAAGTATTCTGTAACAAGAAATTACAAACGAGACAGGGATGAATTTGATGTAATTAAAGAGAGTAATAGTGAAAAATGTAATAATGAAAATGAAGTATGGCGCCATCTAGTGGTGAGACAAAAAAATAAGAATAAAAACTATCTTTAAATGAGGTTGAAAGAGGTAAGGAGAGATTATGGAAAAACTTTTTATGAAAACTGTTGGGGGAATCGTTACTTAAGAGGGTAGTTTAAGAGTTTTGAGCTGATTATCAATAGTAATTTGATCCCTGCAGATATGATGAATTCTATGGATTTGATTATAAATTAAGTTCCTGTAGATACTGAAAGAGATAGTAGAGTCCCATCTACTCTCTACTGAGTTTTCCTTTCAAACCTTGATAATGTTTTATTTTTTATGATTTTTTTCTCTTTGGTAGTACTTTGAGTTTTGGGGGGTAACTTGTGTTGATCTCTCTTCAGCTAAGCCTCACACAAGTATAGAAAAAACTCAAAGCATCTCTTAAAAGTGACTCCTGCTTTACTCCCCTTGACAAAGTAAGCAGGCTCACTCCCCATTTACATATTTTATCTTGTTACCTTGTTTCTCGGAAAAATCTACTTTTAAGGTAGCTTTACTTATTTACCTTGACCTCCCGATCTATCGAGGAGTATTAGTTTGAAAAATAAATAAGATCTCTAACCCTGAAAGGATTTTATTAGCCCTCATGTAGCAAAAACTGAAAGAAAGAAAATGCATAATGCAATTCCTGATATTGGTTTACAAATATGTGTCATCATGCAACCGCTACACCTATGTGGGCATCTGTCAAACGCCAATGAATAATAAATGTAAGTTAAATGAATAGTCTATGTTAAAATCGAAATGTGTAAATTATCAAAAGAATCTGTAAAATTGTGTACAAAGTTGTTTGAAGGTAGAATATCACGAAAGAGTATTACCCTCCTTGTGGTTGTCTCGACGAAGGATCTCGTCATTAACAAAACTAACCAGTTCTTGAAGGACTTGATATCTCGTCATTAGGAAAAACTTATCTGGTCTTGATCTCGTCATCATCAAAAATCGGTGATGTTTTCATCAATCATAATTTAATTGGCTTTCTTGATGACGAGATATCTCGTCATTAGCAAAATAGGTCAGATCTTGATGGATGAAGTACCTAGTCGACACCACACGGAGGGTTAAATAGAAAAATCACATAAATCTTGAATCAAGTAATTCAAAGATACATCTGATAAACCCAGAACAAAGGCACTGGGAATGTTTAAGTCATTACTGGTCAGAGCTGTCTGGTTAACCCCCTTTCACGTGCGGGAGTTTTGCCTTCTTCGCTTTACACTTTGTGTCATATATCAGTACCAATAACCATGGAACATCCACGAAACTGTTCTGCTTTGGTCATCTCAATATGAAAGAATTATTGAGAAGCTGAATGGCAAATAACGAAACAGATTTGCATGCGCCATTCGAAGTAAAAAAACATTAAAATTCCTAAGAAACACATCTAGAAACGGACAATTTGTTTGAAAACAGAATTATCGTTATTAGTGACACCTCTAACTTTTCCTGTATTGGGAGATGACTCTGCCGTCTTAATTTGCTGCTTTTCTGCTGGCACTTATACTAGGGGAGGGCAAAACTGACCAGATACTGATTGACGAGATGTCTCGTCATTAGAAGAAAACTGGCCAGATCTTGATCTCGTTATCATGAAAAATCGACAATATCTCTGTGATGAGATATCTCGTCGAAATCACTTGAAGGATTAACCACCTATTCCTTACGTGAGTTTTACCTCCTGCTACTTGCACTTAGTGTGATACATCTGAGTCATTAATCAAGGACCACCCACGAAGTTGTTCTGCTTTGGCCATCTCCCCGATATGAAAGAATTATTGAGAAGCTGATGGGCAAATCGCGAAACAGATTTGCCTGCGCCATCGGAAGTAATAAAACATTGAAATTCATAAGAAAAACATCTGGTAAAGGAAAAAAATTTTCGAAAAATAATTCTCGTTATAGCGACACTTCTTTTGCTCTATTAGGCGACGACTCTATCGTCTTAGTTTACTGCTTTTCTATTGACACTCATGCTAGGGGGCAATATGTCTTTGATAAAGATGGATTGAAAAAAACGGGACTATAACTGACGTTTAATGAAAAACAAAGAGAAGTATATCACAAACAGAGTCAATTCATTATCCTTCCTTGTGGTTTCATCTCTGCGTCGACAAGTGTCCTGTAGTAGCCATCCTCTGCTGCATAAAACAGTTACAAACTGTCACTAGTTTTGGACAAGGGGCAATCTGTTTTTCCTTCTTGGATCTTCATTTTCGTTTGGAGTAATAGAGTAGCTTTGTATCGATGAGATATCTCGTCCTTAGCAAAACTTATCAAATCTTGCATGAGATATCTCGTCGAAACACTTGGAGGGTTAAAGGAAAAGGAATACACACTGGTCAGAATCGACCTCACAATAACTAGAGCATGCGATTCTTTGTCCAAAAATCAACTTGAACAACTTTTGTTGGATTGGACTTGGCATTGAGGTGATATTGGAGTCAAATGTTTTATATCACTTCCAGTCATTCGAAATTTCAGTCCAAAAGCACCAAATAAACTATCTTTTTGGCGTATCTGGGTTGCCGGTACTTGAGAGTCTATCGAGTCCCGATAAAACAAAGCACCATGGATATGTAAATCCGAATGTTGTCGTTATACTATCAATTGCAAGTACGTATGTGCGCATTTCAGAACAGCCATGTCCAATCGAAAAACGGATAACAATATTTCGGGTTGGTTTGGGACAACGAATCCAGTAGTGGCGTTGTTGTGCGGTCCTTTCTCACCACCTTGTAGATGCCTGTAAGTCAGTTACATATAAAACTGTTGTACAAAACACACTGGAAAGACATACAAGAAAGCATCAAAAACAAAACCTTTCTGCAGCTCATGCTATCATCTAACCTTAAAAAATATTAGTTCTAATAATTGGCTCATGGAATTCAGTAGGGTGGTTTCTCGTGTTCTGTAGTGGAGTTTTAAGAATAAAGGGAGAGTGTGCAGAATAATAAACGCCTCGTACTTACCAAAACACACTGGTTCCTCGTTCGGATAGGTGATCTTTAAATCCATGCATTCTTTTTGAGCCAACAGAGTCATCATCTTACAGTACTCAATGCACATCTGTAAGATAACATTAGATAGAAACGCTTATTTCGTTCTGTAACGACAACCTCTTATAATTGTAGTACACAGTGCTTTAAAACAAGCCTTCAAATGGTGTTAATTCTAAACCTATTCAACAACCAATTCTAAATAAACCTATTCAACAACCTACGACTCTATAATTCCATGCATAAATTTACGAAAACGATAAATTTCCAACATAAATTAGAGCTTCCTTCAGCAGTAACTGATATGCTACAGGAACCCAAATTGATGTGAAATTATATATGCCTTCAAGAAATAACAAACGTCCCAAAGAATAATGATGCTAAATTTATATTTTTGTTACACAGGGTGACCATATTAAGATCCGCCAGTTTAAAGCACTGTAGCTCCAACTAGTTAACAGGTTTCCACCAAATTACAGATTTACTTTATTTCAGAGGTTCTCAAACTTTTGATCTATGGGCCTCATCATGTCAATCTGAAGATTTCACGCCCCCTCTTTCCTACTCTTTTTTATTCGAAGTTTTAAGAATAAAAATTTTAGTTTAATGCTAGTATTAAAGTCCTTATATTAGAACAAATTATTTTTATTACTTTTTTATGCATATAAAATTAAAATTAAAAATATATTATATACATTTCTAGAACATATTTACAATTTGTATTTAATATTTTAAGTTGTCATGGAATTTTCTCACGTAATACATCTATCTGTAATTAATGGGATGAATAAGCTTGTTTCTGACCACAAAGTTTATTAAAACGAGGAGTAATGCTTAAGAGCAACTCTTAATTCCTTGGGAACATCACAAGTCTTGCACGATATTTATTCTTTATAGCTGCTAGAGCTGAAAACCCAGTTTCACATAAATATGTTGTTGCAAACGGTATGAGCATTTTCATAGCTTTTTCACTTAATGTTGAGTATTCTTGCCGAACATTAATCCAAAACTTTACCAAAAAAATTCTCTTTAAAATTTATTTTTAAAGAAACATCAGTCTATAAATCTATAAGATGTTCCTGATCAGTAATGCTTAATGAACTTGGCAGGTTTGCATCAAATGGATTTGTAATCCAGCTCCATGCATCGAGATTTCAATAAAAATACTTTTCAGATGTTCTTGTAATATAACTAGATGGTCAATCAAATTATTTTTCACCTCTGAAGGAAGTATTTGAAGATCAATTTCTTTAAGCATTTCGATAATGGGGGAAACATTTCTAAATCATCATTTTTCAAACTATTTGTCCAAAGTCGCAACTTTTTTATAAACGCCTGAATTTTATCATTCCAATGAAATATATTGGCTTCATTTCTTTGAAGGGATTTATTCAAAATATTTACTTTTCCAAATATATCTGCAAGATATGTCAGTTTATAAAGGAAAACAGCATTGCAATAAAGCTCTACCATTGTGTGATTTTGATCGTGCAAAAAAAAACAACAGAAAACTTAATGTCTCAGTTCATACATTCTGTTCAACACCTTTCCTCTTGAAAGTCATCTGGCTTCAATATGAAAAAGTAAGGATACATTTCTAAGCCCATATCTTCACACAGAACCTTGAAAATTCTAGATTTTAACGGCCGAGATTTGATGAAATTTACAATTTTTATAACACTGTAATACTTCATTTAGAGGATAGCTTAGCTCTTTAGATGCCAGTGACTGTCGATGTATCATGCAGTGTGTCCACTTGGCTTCTGGAGCTACTGCTTTCACTCTCGATTTAAGTGCACTATATTCTCCTGACATTGCACGAGTTCCATCTGTGCATATGCCAATGCATCTTTCCCATGAAATATCTTTGTCTTAAAAACTTACCGATCATATCGAAAATGCACCCTCCATATGTAAGAAAAGGCTTACAAAAAGCAGCTCTTCTCGCAGTCCATCACCATCAATAAATCGAACATATGCAATTAGACGACAATCTCCATGGACATCTCTTGCCTCGTCGACTTGAAGTGCATAGTAATTGCCTCTCATTTTGTCTATTTATTGTTCATTTAAATCTTGTGAAATTTCTATTATTCGTCGGGATACTGTATCATTGGAAAGGGGGATATCTTTTAGTTGTGCCATGGAGTCACCAAATATTGAAGAAACTATATCAATAGCTGCTGTCAATATTAGAAATTCTCCAATTCTATGTGGCTTTTTGCAAATGGCTATTCTTCGAGAAACTAAATACGAAGCAAGAAGATATTTAGAAGGTAAGCTTGTAGTTATAGTGAAATTTTGCAGAGAAGATTTAAAATTATCAAGTTTTCTGATAAAAAATTCCCTTGGTTTATAACTGGTTATACTTGGTTAGACCAAACATAAATTCTTTATGCTTGGTTTCAAGATGCCTTTTTAATTTATTAGGCTTCTTGCTATCTGAAGCTAAAATTTGGAAACATATTACACATTGAGGATGTTCTCCCCCATCGATGATGATGTGTGTAAAACCAAAAGATAAATAATTTTCATCATACCTCCTCTTCTTTATACTTCGTTTAAGGGTAGATGCCGAAGCATCCTTCTTGGTGCTCTCAGAATTCATGAAATGCTCATTTTCGTCATCTACTTGGTTGATTAAAAATCGTTTCATTTTAGCCTCCGTTATTTTCCTTCGTGAGCCGCAAAAAAAAAACGATATTTTGCCAGTTTACCTGAATAAATTAGCGCCCCCCTTGATGGGCGCGCCGACAGTTTGAGAACCACTGCTCTATTCAATTGTTGAGAATCACGTTTCCGCGAATAAAAATGAGTTGTAAAATCTGCTGATAAGGGAAAATATGGCACTCAACAGAGGAGGCACGAAGAAAGCAAAATAATTAAATAAACAAGACGGCTGTGAAATGAAGTAAATAACGTGTATTCTGTCTTTTCAAAGTTTGAGGTAGGTAGGCATTTAATTAACGTCGCACTGGAGCAACACAACGGGCTATTGGCGACGGTCCGGGATCATCCCCGAAGGGAAGGATCGAGGACAACACCACGTAATTTTGAACCACGGTCAGATGACGAGGTCACACCTGAGCTGGCACCCGACTCTCCAAACTTCCACACCACGTCAACGTGAGGACATTTGAGGCCACGACAAATTGAACCTGCACCAGACCCCTTTGTACATGACGGTCTTGGGTTGGATTCGAGATAGCAACCCTCCGGTTACTAATCTGCTGCTCTTCCATCTGGGTTACCGCGACCCTCAAAAGGTGAGGAAACATTTAAATTGAAACACTTTTGGAGTTGGGAGGAACACGTTTTTCTATTTGTAACTCTACAGGTCAAATAACCAGTAGATCTCGACAAATTACAAGGAAGTACTTAGATTATGTATCTACGAAAGCCTAAAATGTAGCTTAATTGTAATAGCGATAAGGGAACCACAGGTACTTCGCCAAGCCTTATCTGAGGTCGGATAACTCAGTACTTTCTAGTTCCTTCCATTTATCAGAATATAGCAAGTGAGGTGAAACCTTACTTTCTGAGTGAGTGGTCCTGTGCCTTTCCGTTTCCTCCATTGTTCCCTGTAATCCACGCAGTTTGTCTGATATGGAGGAGGAAGGTATAACCTTTCCGTCTGAAAAAAAAACCATCGAAATAAATTTCTATTTCTTTCTGAATGTAGACAATCCTAGACTTATGTTGGTTTGAGGACAATCGCGGTGTGGAATTTTGCTTTAACGTTCATATTGTGTTATTGTTTTGTATTTTCCGAAAGTTTTTTCAGTTTCCGGGGGTAACTTCTGTTTATTTCTTAGGCTAAGTCTCACGCAACTGCAGGTGAAACTCAGCTCCCTTTTAAAGTGACTCCCGCTTTACTCCCCTTGGTAGAGTGAGAGGGGTCGCTTCGATTTCTTAATTCTCTATCATAAAACGCAGCATCTTGAAGGAAGGTTGGTAGTTAATTAACGTCGCACTGGAGTGACACAACAGGTTATTGGCTACGGTCCGGGATCAATCCCGAAGAGAAAGGTCTGAGGAAACACCTCGTAATTTCGAACTACGGTCAGATGACGAGTCCACTTTTGGAACGATGATGCGAATTATGGAACTGGTATCCTGTGGAATTGCCATGTCAGTGAAAACAAATTCATAATCTTCAAACTTTCGTATTTCCCAGTGAACAATTAATTCAATAAACAGTTGACCCTCCAAGTGGTTTCGACTAGGTATCTCGTCCATCAAGAACTGACCAATTTCGCTGAAGAAAAGTTGTCTCATCAAGATATTTCATATTTTTTTTTATGACGAAATCAAGATCTGGTCAGTGCTCTTTCAATGACTCGATATCTCGTTCATCAGGATCTGGTAAGATTTCTTTTAACTACGAGATACCCCATTGAGACAACTACAAGGAGGGTTAATGTAATACTTGTTATTGTATTTAAAGAATGTCAGAAAATATTCTCCTTATTTATAGTAAATTAATTTGTAAAGAACTAAAAAAGCAAATATCAAGGGTAGGTAGGTACATAATTAACGTCGCACTGGAGCAACAAAGCGGGCTGTTGGTGACGGTTCAGGATCAAACCCGTAGGGGACACCACGTAATTTTGAACCACGGTCAGATGACGAGGTCACACCTGAACTAGAAATCTTAAGGGAGAATCTCCTCTTTAACTACAGCCGTTACGCTGACGAGCTAGCACCTTATTCTATAGTAATACAGTGAAATTTCGATTAACAGTCACTCTTTTAACCGTCAGTTTCACTTAACCGTCAGTCCGTTATTAAAAGTTAATTAAGTATTAAAAGTTATTAGTACGTACATACCATCCATACATACTGTATACTCATACATACTATACTTCTACGTAAAGTACGGAACATGCCGCTCAGAAAGCACGAGCCTCGAAGAAACGAAACAAAATGACAGACTAGTTTAAAATTTGAATATGTATGTACGTCTAGAGCGCAAGTTCATGGAACAATATGTACTACACTCTACTTAATGTAAATTGTATATTGTTTGTTTCTGTAAAATAAAATATATGCACAGTATATTTCCAGTTCGTAAACGTGCATTTTTTATCATTCGTTCATATGCAATCGATAGAGGTGGGTTGTTGTTTAAGGTTTTTCTGTTATCCGCCTATTCGATTAACCATCACGGTCCCGGTCCCGACCCTGACGGTTAATTGAAGTTTCACTGTATATCATTCTATTGATCGTTAGTGAAACGCTCGCAGAAAAGACCTCGGGCTCTTCTACATAACAACTTCACACCTTTCCGCCTCGACCCAAATGTCGCTGTGGTGTATTTAGTATGGACCCCGAAGTTTACGACTTCAATTCCACTTAATTTCACCCCCTGCAAAATAAATTGCAATATCCTTTTGTGGACCGCGCTTTATTGTCACCTCTAGGCAGGGAATAAGACTCTAATGGACTCCCAATTGTATTACACGACTCTCAATAGTTATCCTACATTTATTAAATTAGCTAGTCATTAATTCCTATGTCTTTGATTCTTTTCCGTACAACGCGCAATTTAGCAGCGGCGAAGGAGATTGTCACCCATTCCGAATGGAACACGAAACGGTACTTACGTATTAACCGCATGCCATTGGCGAATATCAGCCAAGTTTTGTTTCGGGCGGAAAATGTTTAGTAATTGCCCTTAGGATGGCATCAAACATATTATAAACTGCGAGTAGGACTTCCAACAGACGGAAAAAAATGGTCGATCCATCTTTAATGTGTTTTTTTATTTCGTTCATTAATGTGGTAGCACTACGATCGGGGACCATAACAAGAAATGTTTCGCGACAAATGCCCCCAAATATCTATTGGGATGGAAATATTCTTCCAGCATTATTTCATAACAATCAAGCGTTACGTAAAAATTTACTTCGACGTAAAAACAGAAAATAGAACACGAGTATCTAATGCAACTGAACACTGAACTGTGGTTCTAAAAAAATGTTTTGCAAAACAATCAGAATCAATGAAATTGTATTTGTGGTTCACTTCGCAGTGAATATAACCAGATTGTTCCAGTTCTTCCGTCTTATACCCATTCCAACAGATTTGGAGATTAATCGCTGGCATGCGGTTAAAACGTAAGTACCCACGAAACCTTAAGCACCTCTGGCTGTGGACGGCACTTGGGAGAGTGACCACTTGAGCTACTGTCCCAAAGAGCAGAGGTGAAATTAACTTTTGTACCGCTTATAAATTTACGCTATCCAGACCCTTTTCTCATAAATTTTAATTTTACACTACAAAACATTATTTTTCGTTTATGCTCTTTTATGATGAGGAGATAGGCTGCTTAGCAGCGGATGCTTCGTAAGTGACATGTCCAGACCAGTCCAAGTTGGGGACTTAACATGAAAAAGCGACTCACCATTGAGACATAAGCATTGTAGCGTTTCCCGCCTTTGAGCACAGTGCCATATTCGTATGGGTTGATCATAGCCTTTCGGTCGTGGATGGCTACATGGATAGCTGGGAGGACTGTAGGATTCAAGTATTCATCTGGACGCGTTGAAATGACAAAAACAATACCTGAAATACACAAATGCAATATTCGAAATGCAATCTATGGGAAATAGCCAAACACGCATAAAGGAGGTAGGTAGTTAGGTAATCGAATTTACGTCGCACTGCAGCAACACAACGGACTACTTGCTAGCGAAGGTCCGGGATCAATACGGGAGAGAAAAATCCGACTCGCATAAAGGAATCTAAGATTATAAATTCCATAAGGCAACATTTTACTGTCGATCATATTTTGTATCGGCCAACATCAACTTCTGCTTTCTGTTCCTGATTTTCATCACATAAGCCTTCTGATATTCTTTCCTAATGAGAAAAAGGGGCAGCGTTGGAAGAGTAACGGATTAGCAATAGGAGGGTTGCGAGTTCGCAACTCGGTCCGGCAAAAGACCGTCGTGTACACGGTGGCTGGTGCACGTTAAATATATCGGGGCCTCAAATGTCCTCACGTCGGCGTGGTGTGGAAGTTTGGAGAGTGGGATGCCAGCACAGGTGTTGTTCTCGCCATCTGATCGTGATGCAAAATTAAGAGCCGTTGTCTCTGGCTCTTTCTTTTCAGGATTGATCCCGGACCTTCGCCATTTGCAAGTTGTGTTGCTCCAGTTCGACGTTAATTAACTACCTACCATAGAGAAAATATTATCTTATTCAAAACAACGAAAATGACATGATTGAAACCATTTTCAATTGACGTACATTTTTATAGGACATCTTTCTGAAATTGTAGTACCATGTCGGAAAGGCACCTAGCTTATGCGGGCAAAATACAGGGGCTTCAGATAATAATGCTCATGCTTTTGTACTAATTTTCCATGACACTCTGTCTTTAGTAACATAATTTGGTTTAGTATGGAACGCATTGACAACTCTTTCGAATACAGAAAATATCAGTTCCTGTTATGAGCTGCATTTTCGCAAATGTTTTCCAACTTTGCGGAAAAATCTCTTAGAACATCCACGAAAGTGAGATCATTTTGACAAAAGCGAGACAATTTCATACAAAACATTGCTCCTCTTAGACAATCTGTCAAAAACAGTGTCTTTTGTGCAGTAAAGCATTCATCCACATCGAAAAGTTTCTTAGAAACTATTAGTATCATCCACTAATATAACAATGAAATTATATGTAGATACCAGAGTGTCGACTGTTGCAACCAATACGGGCCTAAACACAAACTAAAACACACCAAAATCTCGTATAACAAAAGATGAACAAACCAAACCTCACACCAAAACAAGGCCGGTTTCACATCACGTGTGGGACTCCTAGTGAGGAAAAGCAAGGCCACCATCACTTCGTGGAGTTAATACCGGATGTGGTTAACCCTTCAAGTAATTTCGACGAGATATCTCGTCCGTCAAGATCTGACTAATTTTTCTAATGATGAGATATTTCGTCATGAATATATTGCCGTTTTTCACATGATGACGAGATCCAGATCTGTCCAGTTTTCATCTAGTATCTCGACCATCAAGATCTGCTCAGTTTTGCTGATGGCGCAATAATACGTCAAGACATTCAACCACCAAGCAGGTAGGTAGGTATGTTAGTTAACGGCACACTGGAGCAACACAACGGCCTAATGGCGACGGTCCGGTATCATCAACCACCAGAAGTTAACCCAAGTCTGAACGGTTAATGATGAAAAAGCCTCTTGGGTAAAACATAATGGTTGCTCTACGATCAGATTTTGCTACACGAAGGCTAATGAGACATGGACCTACGGCTTAATCCTCCAAGTGGTTTCGACGAGATATCTCGTTCATCAAGATCTGACAGATTTTGATCATGACGAGACCAAGATCTGGTCAGTTTTCTTCTAATGACAAGATATCTCGTCCATCAAGATATCTGGTCAGTTTAGCTAATGAGATGCTTTGTCGAGACAACCAACAGGATTGTTAAAGTTGTTGATTTGGAAGAAACGGTACTTTTTCTTGGATCGTAAGAATCCCCGAATTGACTTTTCAGGTCTTGTACCACATTAAAAGAGAACGGGAACTCAATTAATCCTCCAGGTGGTTGGTCTCTAAGAGGCGATATATCGTCCATTGGAAGAAAACTGACCAGATCTTGATCTCGTCATCACAAAAAAACGACAATATCTTGATGACGTAATATCTCATCATTAGAAAAACCGGTCAAAGTTTCGATGGGTGAGATATCTCCACTAAACCACTTGGAGGGTTAAAAACATCTACGCAGAGCAAATGATCACCAATACTTCAGAGGTAACATCACCTGTGGTACAGCGAGTGCCATTCACGATGTGGTACTTTAACGGAGGTCGACTAATAGTTGTGTAGGAACTAAATATGACGCTTTTAAACATACTAACGTATTTAAAATCTTACAAATATTTTGTTCCGTCAAATATACATAAATTCTAGATTTGTAATTAAAAACATTTGTATTCAGTTACGAAATCCGGTGTAGTTTTCCCATGACCGGTACTTAAAATTATGTGATTTATTCACCTATTGTGCTACAATAACTCCTCTAAAGTACATCTGAAATCTTTAGTGTCTTTTGACTACCTTAAGTGTTAACGTAGATGAAATCAGCCTTTCGCTGAGGTAGTTCTATTTCTGTATTCTAAGTGTCCTCAATGGAAATATTTTATGCTCGTATGCAGATAGATTTGAAGAAAAATAAAAGAGAGCATACATACGGTACATATTATCGTGAAACGTTGGCCTGGCGTCCGGTTGACCGACTTGAGTATCCACAGTGTAGCATATATTCAGTTCATTCGGCTTCTGTGTTTGTCTCACAGGAATACGTCTATAGGGCTGCCTTAAACAAGATAGGATATTAAAGTTGTTCCAGAAAAACAATTAAATAATATTATTCAACATCTCGCCTATTAAACGACATTCACATGCTATAACTCACTCAAAGTACTTAATTACATAAACATATAAAACGACTAATTTAGGTACAAAAAATACCCATTTCGGAGGATTAACACGTTGACTACTCAGTAAGAACCAAAATACATACACGTAAATAAAGCGGCTCAAATATTAGGTATTTTCTTTATACACATTAATGAGGCATCTCAAATATGTACTTTTACCCTCCTGGTCGTCGTTTCTACGGGATATCTTGTCATTAGCAAAAGTGATCAGATCTTTACAGATGAGATATCTCGTCATTAGAAAAAACTTATATGATCTTGATCTCGTGATCATAATATATGTGGGGGGTGCTGGCTGGTTTGTGGGCAATTCGTAATATGATGAAACGTTTTAAAGAATAATTAAGTTTAATGAAACTGATGAATATTTACAATGAATTTGGCCAAGACAATTAAAGTTAAACAATGTTCTGATAAGTGCACAGCACAGACATCATCGACATCACGAACTCCATCGGCGCTCACCGCACCGTCCAACGCTACGTCCTTCTCGTAGCTACGTCGTATTACTTCTGCGTCGCTTTTGGTTCTGGGTTCCTCCAATGCGCGGTATGGCTGCGCAGTGTTCGGAGATGAGATCAGCGCGGAGGTGCCCTCTATTAGCAGGCTGGGCACCACATATATAGGTAATATATATCTTAATGGTGAGGTATCTCGTCATTAGCAAAATGTGGTCAGATCTTCATGGCCATATCGTCGAAACCACTTGATGGGTTAAGAGGGATTCTTTTGTTTGGGGGAGGAATAAACGATTTTGTATTTTTTACGCAATTTTATTCTTTAGTCTCAAGTACATGTGTACCAAATTTCAAGTCGAAATTCTCAAAATTTTCAGTTATAAGCCATTAAGACTCGGTATACCGGTTTACAACGATTTGTCGTCAAGGGATCATAAAACTGTAAATTTTGATTTCGATTTTAATTAAGGACATCTGATATGTAAATATGAAAAACTCAGATTAGGGATCGAATGGAACTCATAAGCAATTCTGGCCTTCCCATAAAAATAACACAAGCGCGCGACGATGTATACATAAAATATATGTGCTTCGTGCTTTAAAAACTCACTTCATCCAATAGATAAAGTCATTTTAAAGGAGATTGAGTGAAAGAAACGCAAAATCAACAATTTAAATTTTGATTTAATTAAGGACTTTTAAGTAAATATGAAAAACTCAGATTAAGGATCGAATGGAACTCATAAGCAATTCTGGCCTTCCTATAAAAATAACTCAAACACGCGCTCAGTGGGATTACCATGGCTCATGGACTTCTAGAAGTGATGATAAAAGACATGAGTTTTAGAGAAAAAAGGACAGAAATAGCACGTAAATCAATCGAAAATTTCAAAATTTGCATATATATTTCAAACCAGTCTTGAGTCACATATGTGAATAACATTATTTCTGACCTTAAAAAAGCAATTTTTTCACGGTTCTTAATGTATACATTTTTATTTATTGAAGCAAAATTAATTTGGAAAATTACTAGAAGTTCCAAAAAGTCCTATTTCAGTACAACTTGTTTCAATTTACTATCTTCAAAATACGAATTGTTAATTTAAATTAGTAACAATCACATTAAATACAATAATTTGTGTAAAAAATATGTATGACATCAATCAAAAAATATTTTATTCGAATGAATACAATTCACTGCATCTGTACAAAATTTATAAAATATATATAATATAAAAACAACAGTACGCTTAATAACATAAGAAAGTATAAGTAAATCAATGTAATTATAAACGTGTGAAGAGAAATTACAACAAATACATGTTAAAAACTGGTAGATATTATTTATTTAAACTATCATAAGAGACAATAGAAACATGCGCATAAACTGCATTGAATTCTAAATGAATCGTTATGACAAATAAATACTTACAAATATCATTCACTGGAAAGTCTTTGCGATCACTAGTTGTACGTATATTCATTGATTCTTTTATAATGGGCTATGGGAACATAAAACAGACTTCAAACTATCAAAGTTTATGATATTGGATTCTCTTTTCTCGGACAAAGTTGCACGGGATGCTACTCGCTCAATTTCCTAATTTCTTATGACCAAAACCACAGTTGCAGAGCTCTTTAACAATGCAAATTCATTGTTAACCGCATTGTTTGAAAACTTCATTTTTGTGTAATAATGGTCATCTTTGTTACGAATTCCTTTGTCACTAACAATGTTGATAAGTGTACCATTGTTTCAAAATATAAGGATTACAGTTTTCATAAAAAAATCTTTAAATTTGCAAAACGTCTAAGTTTCAAACGATTTATAAATAAAATATAACTTTTTTTCACATTTATACACAAGGCGTTATATGATAAAAAATACTTAAACTGTGATAGTTATACTTCAGGACATAATATATCATTTTCACGATTATACATATAACTAGTGAGTATTTTCGAGGAACTTAAAACTTAACATTGCTTCGGAAATTTCTACATATGTACTACTATTAATTAATGACCGTATCAATTGCTTTTAACTTAAATATGCATTGTACTAAAAACAGTATTTATGAACCATGTAGAACCATTTCCGTATGTTTCAGTTACATGAGTATTACATTTATAGTTCAGTATTACAGCATAAAAGTTAAGATGCGAAAGATTTATAAAACACATTACTTCGGAAATTTCTACCCATATATAATACTACATTAATAAATGACAATATCAAAGGTTTAACTTAAAAACATATTTGAACCACAAAAGAGTGTTTATGAACTCTTATCTTCTGTGTAAAACTTTCCGTGTGTTTCAGTTACACGAGTAGATTAATTGAAAATTACGTTATAAAAGAAACTAGAAAATAGGAAACTGGAAAATAAAAATTCCCTTTTGGGTCGATGAGTATTTTACAGTATATGTGATCTGTGCTTTAGATTTCTATTTGATATTAAATAGGGTATAAAAGTTTATTTTGGAACTTTGCTACATTTTCAGTACATATTTTTTGGTGTTCATTGGAATTAATTAGAAAACGTTAATACCGACGTTAATTAAAATACCTATCTACCTACCTATCCACGGGTGGGGCTCCAATCATATAACACAAGACAATCGAGAGCCAAGGGTACAAGCTTCTGTGTGGGCACATTTTATTCGGAAGTATAACATTTCACACACATCAAGCGGAATAGTGTACAGCAGGTCGACACTTGGGCAGTCTAATTGTTCGTCTCCGTGAAGTGTGGGGTGCAGTATTTATTTCGTATGAATATTCATTGTAGTGACCTCTGCATCTGTGGCGTGGAAGAATACCCGTACCACTATGTTACCACCTGCCCCATCACAACTCATCTACACAGCACTATGACACCTGGCTGTTCACCCCTTACTACAAAGGAAAATCATACAAATAGTGCAATTTGTGGCCTCCAGGGAGTTTAAACTGAAGCAAGCGGTTTAAATTTTGTTGACTTTGGTGTGCATAATTTTCCTTGGGCCTAACCTCTAAAGATAACAGCCCTCAAATTCAGTCTCTTGCCTCTTAAACCCTCGCAGAAAAATATATTTAGCAAAGCAGCACCTGCGTGTGCATTTCATTGCTTTAAATTTCTGGTCTGCATCACAAAAAAAATTATTCCACATCCTCAGCTTGTCATCTTTCACGTTATGTGAAATTTTTTTACCGTAAACCCTCCGTAGGGTCGGTGTCCCATGATGGAGTTGAGTTGAGTTGAGTTGAGTTCGAATAGGTAGGTTTATATCAATCGGGCATTCTCAACACATTGCATCGAGAATCGATTTTTTATTACACTTTCCATTCAAATGCGGGATTTCTCGTATGGTCGGTGATGTGCTGAGCAAAGGGATACAAAAATAATTAACGATCAGCGTCGCCTAGGCGACCTCAAGAGAAAACCCGCGAACCTAATTCTTTAAGCCTATGAGATTATTTTTGGGAAGGGACCGGCCAAAGACTAATGAATTCATTTGTTCTCAAAGAGGCGAGAGGAATCGATGTTGTTCGAAGACCCATGGTAGAGTTTCGAAAAGAGTTTTATGAATCTGGTCCTGTTTGTTATTAACAACATTTATACAAACCAATAAAAGAATTCAAATTCAATCGTCCGCAGCTCGTGCGCCGGAAGTATGAAAAGGCATATTTATAAAGACAGACAAATGTATGGGGTACATCCTAAAGGGATAGGGAAGGATAAAACCTTGGAGAAAAATTGAGGGCATGTACCAAAGCTTCCATGAAAATAACAAAAAGGAAGAACTTAAGCAGTCCTCCGCCAATCGAAATAAGAATTTGAACAAGGGAACGTGTCACAGCCAAAAAAAGCAAAGTCCTGGTCTAAGGGTTCTCTAGTTCTATACACAGCAGCGAAAGTCCCGTTTGAGCGATCAACAAGAAACCAGAGGAAAGGAGTGAAAGGAGAGGGAATCGCCTACGAATGGCAGGAAATCGGGTTTGTCTAAGGGCAGATGTGGAGAACCTTGCCTTTGAGGCGGCATTGGTGGATAATCCCACCTCCGAAGAGAAAGCGGTTGAGGTGGAAAAAAGAGGTTCCGTTTCCCAGAGGAAAGTATACAAATTAAGGGGACACGGTACCTTTTGAACAATTTTTTTTGTTTTCATATGTGTAGCAAAATTTTTTGTATAATTTTCAGAAATTTAATTTTTTTGAAAAAAAATTAATATTTTAAAATCCCTATTACTTTTTTAAAAATCATCTTTAAAAATTTTTTTTATACTTTTCTATTCATTGCAGTATTTTACACAATTCTGTGCATGGGTTTGCATGTATTCTGATTATTCATTTTTCTAGAATTTTTTTTCTAAAAAATACTGTGAAAAACTGTAAAAAAAACAAGATAATTTTAGTTCGTCAGTTTAAAAAAAACTTGTCATCCAAATTCTTATCCCATGCACAGAATTGTCAAATATACTATTGTGAACAACTACAAAAAGTTTCAAACCTCTAAATTAAATTTTAAAAAAGCCTTAGCAATTTGAGTATTTCATAGTCATCAAAAACAGAAAGCTGAGAAAAAGCCATTTAAAGTTTTAATTTTTGGTTTCGGTTATTTACATCTAAGAGAAAAAAACTTAAATAACTCCTAAAATAATGTTGCTAGAGCTATGAAATTTTGCATACATATTCAGAAGGGTTGTATATTTAAAATAAAGCAATAATTTTTTTTAATATTGTGTTCATTTTAAGGGTACCGTGTCCCCTTAATAAATAAATAACTTAGAAACAACGTAAGAGAACAAGTATAGTAAATGAGGAGATGCAGTTACCCGAATTAACGTCGCTCTGGATGCAGAGGAAAAAGCACTATAGTAGTGTAAAATTGATTTATCATGATTAAATAAATAACAGATAAACATGCCATCACAACAGGTAGGTAGGTAGTTAACTTCACACTGAAGCAACATTTCGGCGGTTCGGGATCAATCCCTAAGGTTAAGGTCCAAGGACCGCCTCGTCATTTCACGGTCAAATGACGAGTTCAACATCTGAGCTGGCACCCCACTCTCCAAACTTCCCCACCACGCCAACGTGAGGACATTTGAGGCCCCGACAGATTTGATGTGCACCAGCCCCCTTGGTACACTGGGGTCTTTGGTTGGATTCGAACTCGCAACCCTCTTGTTGCTAAGGTGACGGCCCGGAAAAACCTCGAAGGGAAAGTGGGTTGGTTTTGGGCTTTCATGGGCAATTATAGGGCACATTTGGCCATGCTGAGCCAGACACGAGACATACAATATCAAATAATAGACACACAAGAGAGAAATACACTCAGGGAGGAATCGAACTTGCGCCACCTACAACTCAAAGGTTTCTCGCGCAGTGGGCATGCCTAATGAGCCACGACGGCCCTCTTCGAAGGGAAAGATACGAGGACACCTCGTAAATTTGAACCACGATCAGGTAGGTAAGTAGGTATTTTAATTAACATCTCACTGGAGCAACACAACGCAATTGGCGACGGTCCGGGATCAACCCACGATGGGAGAGATCCGAGGACAACACCACTTGATTTTGAACCACGATCAGGCGAAGATTTAGAATTCCGTGTTTGTGTATTTCAGTTAAGACAGAAATGTTGCGGTCATATTTGATCATTTCTAAGTTTTGTAAATTTGTGTTCTTTTTGTAAATAATACATTATTGTCTATCAATATTTTTCAAGCGTCTTTTCGAATTTCTCTATTTCAGAATATTCTCATGACGTCGTAATTCGACACGCTTGCTCAGATCTTTCATTTTACAGAATTCGACATTTTTAATGACCAGAATTTCGTTTCTGTTTGCATCTATGTATTCCATTACTTTCCATATTTCAGATACATTATTTGGGATTAAATTGTAATTAATTATTTTATTTTCTGCCAAATACCACTAGACATGGGTAATTTCTTGGTGGTATATGTATATTTCGACGAACTTTCCTTAAGTCTGGTTAAATACGTTATGTTTTGTAGAATTCTGTTTCATCAAAATAAATGGAAACGTTTATAAGTAAGGTGTATAACTACTTATTTTAAAATGACTGGTAATGTTAAAATGAAGTTATTCTAAAATAACATTTATTACGTTAAATCAAAACGGGTAGCCATACGTTCAAAGATATTTCTAAATTTTTACATATTTTCATTACAAGAATTTAATTCACATTTGTTTTTCATGTTTCATGGGTATTATTGAAAGCTGTACTCCATAGTCAAGTAACTACATCTATCATTATAATAGGTACGTGGTTTCCATATAGAAACTGAGTCTATCAATTGAAAAAGTACCTTAAGGATTCGATTTAAAACTAAATTTTTATGTTGGAGGAAAGCGAATTTTAAATAAGACTTTGTGCTTAATTTGGAATAAATTCATAGTAAGTATGTAAATTAGGACTGTTGAAAAATAGAATTTTTTTGTCTTAAGCGTCAGAAGGTCTAGGTTGCTTACTTGAAGTTGAAACTGTTCGTATATAACTTGGGTACCTGTGAAACATTCATTAAAAGCAGTGATTTTGTAAAAAGTGTAATCGATTGAGTTTGCTTTGTCTACACTAATGACATTTGTTTTAAACAAGCTCCATTATTCCACGTGCGGCTGAATAGAATTTTCAAGAAAAAAATGTGTGCTTCAAAATAAATTAACCGCGAATGCCGTAACAGTTTAATTTGCCATCCTTTCACAATGATAATTTAATTTGAAAACATTGAATCCATGGTGCAAGGGTACCACAGATAATAAATATTGATTGGAAAACTGAATGCAAGACTATACCCTGAAAGTTCCTCATTTTTACAGAAAATGAACTTAATTGGCATTCGTAATCACTCCAAAACTCAAAATCGACTTCTGAAGAAGTCATCTCAGAAAGCTTTTGTGGTTTGTCTGACAGCAAGAGTGTGATGAATATGAAATGAATTATATGAGAGATTGTATATGTTATGTATACATATTTGCGTCCGAAGTAAATTGTAGAAGCTATGAAAAAGTTAAAACGATGTTAAAAAATATTTCCTGTACACTTAAATGATGTTTGCATTTTTCAATGAAATAGAATCAACATTTAACGAATTCAACCCGAGCATCGCCGGGTAATTCTGCTAGTGATTTATAAAAAAAACTAAGTACCTGACAATGTTCTTAATATACCTTCAAAGTTTGGAATTATTTGATTGTAAAATTTTGGCAAAGCAAAATCCCTCAACTTGGTAAATTTAGCGAAAAAAATTAAAAGATAATCCCCATTCAATTCAGGCAACACATAATAAGCAGTCTCATATAACTGTCTTATCACAAGTAATAAACCATTTTACTGTGGATTCATGAGATTTACCCTCCTAGTTGTTGTTAATGACGAGATATCTCGTGTCCAAAATTGACCAAATTTTGAGCGACGAGATATCTCGTCCTTAGAAAAAGCTGACCTCATATCTCGTCATTAGCAAAATTGGTCAGATCTTGATGAACGAGATAGCTCATCGAAATCACTTGGAGGGTTTATGAGATAAACCTGTGTAGAAATGGCATTGTTACATCCAGCCTGCAGAGCAACATTTTATCAAGAATTAAACAGACATTGCAACACGTGTTTTTTTATAAAGATAATAAAAATTTGAGAAATAAGATTAGTCCACAATTTACTTGCATGGAACCATTCCCATTCCGGCAATTGGTTGATCACATATCATTATCATATCAACTGTATGACTCTCCTCACGGGCTTGTGGCCACGAATTTTTATTGCAAGTAAGAATTACGGAAGTATTATGTACATCTGGGACCTGTAAAACAACAAAGGAATTACTAAACGCGTCTCACAAGCAATTATGTAAGCAATGAACTCTAAACGGAACAGAGTAATGTGGTTCTCAACAGGGGAAAGGCTTCCCTTAGGCGATCAAATGTTGAGTTGAAAAGGAAGACTGTCAAAATGCATTTCTCTTAAGCCGAAAACAGATTCTGCTGCAAGATATGTTTGATAAGAGATTAATCACATGATTTTACCTCCTGTGTGCTTTCCTTACCCCAAAAGTGGCAGAAACGGGTAGTCAAACTGGCTACCAAGTGAACTGCCCTCTCCAATTTCTATGGTGGCGGCCAGCGGCAACCATAGAAACAAGGCTCATTCGTTATGAGTAGGGATGACTGTTGCATGCCTTAATTTAATTTTGTTTTGGGACCGAAAGAGATAGTTTTCTAATATGTATTTTCTCTGTCAAGCTAAATATTTTTCCCAAGCTCGACCACTGACCTAAGGCCTTCGGTGTTACAAGGGTTTATTCGTGAAAGAGCAACCAATGGATGCCCTTCACAAATAGTCGCCATACGCATACACTTTGCAGTCTTTGTCCCTTGAAGTCAGTTTGCCACTTGTAGGGTGAGCCACCGCTACTCTTAACAAGGACAGTCACTAACATCCATCAGCTTACAAACCGGAATTTGAGTCCACGACCTACTGGGTGGCAGACAAGCACTATGATCACTATGCTCCACTGCGTTCTTGACTATTAAATATGTTTAATTACAATGGATAGGGAAGATAACTATTTATAGGGGATCATCGTTAAATAAAATGCTCGTGAGGGGCCGTATGTCACCTTCTTCAGGGTTCTCCAACGTCTCTCTCTGAGATCCGACTCGTTCGATGTTCTGTCACGTCATCCAGGTGCTTGATCACTTTTTGGATCACAAGAAATTGCAGGTATTCTGATACTTTATACCCAGATACCCATATTCATTTTTAGGAAGAGAAAAGTATAACTGTTTTGTTTAGTCTAGTAATTTTTATTAAAAAAAAACGTTTATAGTTCTTCAACCACGCATGATTTGTTTGATGGAATGCATGCAGGAAAATGGCAGGACAAACCTTTAAGTATCTTATTGAGGACGTATCATACGAATCACCAGGACAGTATTGTGGATATTTTGTGCACATTTCTTCGCCCATCTCGGTGCAGCCACATCCTTCGCTTTCACACACTACGGATCTCCTTCTACTATAAAAAGAAAACAAATAACTGGTGAGGGAACAGTGATTAAACTTGAAAGATTCTCATGGCCCATAAATATCACGATGCAGTTGATACTAAGGCGCGAATATTGATTAAACGCATAATATTCTACAATTCTGATAGTCCACAATCAACGAAAGAACCCATAAGTAGTGATGCTTAGTGCTTATCTAATGTTATATGACAGGACAAACTACGGTAGTAGGTATTTTAATTAACGCCGCACCGGAGCAACACAACCTGACAATCGGCGACGGTCCGGGATCAATCCCCCAAGGGAAAGATTCGATGATAACACGTAATTTTGAACTACGGTCAGATGACGAGGCCACACCTGAGCTGATACCCCAAACTTCCATATCACGCCAACGTGAGGACATTTGAGGCCACGACAGATTTAACGTGCATTAGCCCTGTGTACACGACGGTCTTTGGTTGGATTTGAACTCGCAACCCTCCGGTTGCTAGTCCCTTACTCTTCCAATTGGGCTATCGCGGCCGGACAACCTACGGAGAAAAAAAAGTGAAAAACTCTTTATTCTCGCATCGATCATAGTAGAGCAAATTCTATGATTTCGTTCATAGTATCATTCCACATGGTATCTCGTCGAGGCAAAACTGTCCTTTAACGCCAAGAGGAATGAAGATCCAAGCAGAAAAAGCAAATTGTCCCTTGCCCAGAATTGGCGACAGATTGGAACAGGTTTTTGCCCCAGAGGCTGGCCACTATAAGGTAGTTTTCGATGCAAAGATAAACCATCGGGAGGGCTAAAATTCGCGTAGGGGGAGCCTTCATATAAATTTATACCCAAGCTTCATAATTTTGTATGCTGGAAAAAAGTAAAAGTGAAATACTTAAATCTGCGGAAGAACAATTCAAAAGAAGGGGCTCAAAATGTGGATTTAGAGTAAACTTTTTGTGTCTAGGTAACGTATCCCCAATTAGAGAGAAGAGGTACAGAGTGAAAATAGTTAAATCCAATTTTTCTGTACGCTTAAATAGCAACTAATACACCCCACCCTATTCTCAAGACACAATGAGCTTTAATATTTGTGGTACTAGTGGGAAAAAGATAATGATTGTCAGAGCACAGAACATACTGCTGATTCTATTACAGAAATGGGCAAACACTCAGAAAAACACCATGTAACGGCGGCTAGGGAAACCGACAATCTTGCCGGCGGATCAAGAGCCGAAAAAGGAACGACCACCACGGCAGCCGAAAGACAGATAGGGAATTTGATAATCTTGCCGGCGATCAAGTGCCGAAAGGAAAAGACCACACCGAAGCATCTTTTTAACGGATAGGAAAAAGCACCGTTTCCAGAGGCGAAATTGTTTGCGGCTTCGAAACAAAAGGCAGGCGCCTTTCTGTCGCTCTCTATGACATTTCGAGACAAAAAGGTACGGAGTTGAATTACGACGACCATTGCGACAAGGGTTAATGCTCCCCTTTCAAGTCCGCCGAAGTCTGACGTAAAAGTCAAGGGGAGAGGCCAACGTGGGAGAGCCATTCCGGAAGGTCCGAAGAAGGTGAGATATTAAACAGCCAACCAGCACCGACTAAGAGGCCGACCCGAAACGAAAAGGAGGAGTCGAGAAGCATCCGATATATATAGAGTTTTTGAGATCTTTAGAGAGGATTGGAGAACAAGAGAGAGGAGGATTAGAGGTGGATAAGAGGAGGATTGGCAGAGGAGAGAGAGAGGGACGAAAGTCGAACGAGAAGTGAACACCCGTTCACTCTCAGCAAAAGATTGCCATCTTTCGGGAGAAACCTACTCACCCGAGTAGTGGATATTTTAAGCTCACCGAGCTGACAAGGCCGATTTATCCCGCCCTGGGATTCTATACTCGCCTGAGTATTTTACTGAGAAAGGCTCGCCCGTAGCCGTGAAGGAGAATCCTCCGAGAAACCAGTGCAACTGCTCGCCCGAGTAGTGGAGATTGATCTCATCCGAGCTGGTAAAGACTGAGATATCCTGCCTTGGGACTCTGTACTCATCTGAGTATTTTATTGAGAAAAGGCTCGCCCATAGCCGTGAATTATACTCCTCCAAGTAATTTGCGAGAAGCTCGCCAGCAGCCATAAGAAGCGCCTCGATAAAACTTTGGACTTTCCAACGAATTATCTTTAAATGAACTCTTCATTCATTTTACCGACTAATTGTACAAAAATTGTAAATAAAATCCATTAGTCTAGAAACGGATACTTTTGAATGGTAACTAGTCTAAGCTACCCGTGAACCAAGACGTTGCAACCATAAATGTTTCTTAATTAAGTGCCCCTCGGCTTAGAAGCTGTTCTACCATGCAAAACTCGAGGCAACATAATTTGATTCAACATTTTTTTATTGATTTCTGTATGAAATGGGATGTAGTATTTGTTCATTACTATCCATATATAAAATGCAACGTTATTCCTTTCTTCTCTACCTAAGTCTGCATAATGTCAGTGCAGTCCGACTCAGATGGAATTTGAGTCACGAGGTATCGAATGAGTCAACTCGTTATATTAAGGGGAGGTTAAATGTCACAACGCTTTCCCAGAATTGGCACGGGTTGAGTGCGTTTGCCCACTGCGCTAGTAGCCTGCTAGTAGTTGGCTGCTCAGGTTCGATTCCTTCCTGGGGGTGTGTTACTCTCTTCTGTGTCAGTCAAATTTTCATTTTGTGTGTACGTCCATTTTACTTGGGGTGTGTCGTGGCTCAGTGGGTATATCCACTGCGCTAACAAGCTTCGAGTTGTAGGCAGCGCAGTCCTGTCAGGTGCATTCCTCCCTGGGTGGGTTTCTCTCTTATATTGTCAGTAAAAAAAACTTTCATTGCGCTTGTAAGTCTATTACTTGATATTGTATGTCTTGTGTCTGGCGCAGCATGGCCAAATATGGCCCTTGCGACATAAAACCCCAAGATAACCAACCATTTTACTTGACGTTGCTTGGCGCAGCTTGGCCAAATATGGCCCTTGCGACATAAAACCCCAAGATAACCAACCATTTTACTTGACGTTGCTTGGCGCAGCATGGCCAAATATGGCCCTTGCGACATAAAACCCCAAGATAACCAACCATTTTACTTGACGTTGCTTGGCGCAGCATGGCCAAATATGGCCCTTGCGACATAAAACCCCAAGATAACCAACCATTTTACTTGACGTTGCTTGGCGCAGCTTGGCCAAATATGGCCCTTGCGCCATATAAAAAAATCCAACTCAGAATTGATGTCTTCTATGTGATCTGTAGTTCCGAGTTCATCGTACGCTGCAGGAAGTGATTGCATTGATTGGTGGAACATATAATCACATATGCCATATATGATTTTGCATATATTTGCATATATGGCCTTGCCCCTGATCTTTTATGGACTTCCTCAAGGTCATCTGTCTTCTCCCACGCGCTGTACCTTGTGCAAAGCAAAAAGTTAGGTCATTTTCACATACACCGGCATTTCCGGTGCCAGCAACTATTCATTCCACTGGTGTTTTACACACATGAAAAGCTTCCTTACCTTGCACTTTTTGTATTCTAATACTTCCAAGAAATCACGGGTGCAGAAGGTTGTTGGTTGAATTAACGTCCCCCTAGGGCATCACAACGAGCTATTGGCGGCGGTCCGGAATAAACCCCAAAGGGAAAGATCGAGGACAACACAGTCATTTTGAACCACGATCTGATGACGATGTCAACACTTGAACTGGCACCCAACTCTCGTCCACATCACTCCAACGCGAGGACATGAGAGACCACGAAAGATTTAACGAGCACCAGCCCCCACGTACACGATGGTCTTTATTTGAATCGAGCTCCACTACTCTTCCAACCAGGTTGCCCTCCCCTCCGGTATCAATTAAATCCAGGGCTGCAAGTGACTAAAAGGCGACTTTTTGCTACTCAACCTTGGCTACTAGATGTAGCGTTTGCTTAGCAAAATAACCTCAGAAAGCTCCTAGATACAAATTTTCACATCTTTTCGAAAATTTTTGACTTTTATTTGAAGATTCACCAACCGGATGGAAAAAAGGAAAAAATATTTTACGGATTTTTCTTAGGGGAAAATTTTCGAAGAAATTTTTTCGAACTTTTTTATTAAGACGGAAATTTCGAAGTTTTGTCACCATGCCAAAAATAAAAGTAAAGCACTGGAAATCTGTTCAAAAATCTCATGAAAAATCTTATAAAATATTTAGTTTTTAATTTTAACATTTGAATTTCATGGTGAGATCTTCAACGTCTGTTCCATACTTAATCAGCACATTTTGTGCTTTAGACGATTCATTTTGTATCTGGCAACTAAAATCTATATAGTATGCAGAGTTGGCGTCTGGCTGTCCTTTTTTCAAATCCCTACACCGTTTTATAATACACACTAAATTTGGTACACTTATTCTTTAGAACCCTGCGAGTAACATAGGCTATATATAACCCCCCTTCTATTTGTCCTAGGTATGTAGAGGGGGCTAAAAACAATGCTAATTTCCCATAAGAATACCATTGAATATTATTACGATTGCGCTAGTGACTCATATTGTTCTATCAGTATTGCTGGAAAATATCAGGAATTGCTGGAAGTTCAGTTTAATTGAGGATATCGTGCCAGGCGTGCACTAGGGTGAACCGACAAAAAAGTTTTGGACGTGAATACGTTTTTAAAATCGGCCCGACGTGAATACGTCTTTAAAATAAGTCCGGGGGTCTAAGGCACATGCATGGGGGTCATCGGCAGAAACATGCTCGTCAGGAAGAGTGTTGATATCTCAAAGCCCCATACATCCAGGGGGAATCAGCCTATGGGGCTAAATGACCTACCATCGTGTAGAGGAACGTGGGCCGTGTCGACCACGTCGGCCACTAATCTCCTCCCCCCTCTGACCTTTGCACCGCGCGGTGGGGGAAATTGTTACATTTCGGGCATACGCTAGCCTGTTTAACCGATGTAACTTCAGTTCTAATCGACAGGTCGTGGCGAGTGCGTGCTTAAATTGAAGATAACGATGAGTTCTACAATACCATTTGACTAGTTGACAGATTAAACCATTGTGTAAAAATTGTATGCAGTGGAAAGTGACGATGTGTCGAAGATTTCATTATGAAGCCAAAATATCACATTAAAGCAGGTTGAAAGAGCAGTTCAAGACGAACAAAATGATACCAAGAAGTCTAAACCTATGACAAGTGTGAAGAGGTCTAGAGAAGACGCAAGAAGGAGCAGGCCGACAGGCGTGCGTACGGGGCCACGTCGTTGGACCATCTAACGAGCTGCCACCGGCTGAGCCTATGAACGCTGATAATGACGACTTGCCTGTTGTTAAACCCCAGTTACGAGTAAAGACAATCCTAAACACTCCCCACACTATAACTCCACTGTTATGTATCCACCAAAACTGGCTAAATAAATAAATGTCAAACAAATACATTTTCATTTCACCAGCGACCCACTTACCAGGTATTCCTCCCAAAAGGATTCACGAACCAAACCTTACGTTCAGTGTGGGGACTGTGTCTACCCTCTTTTTTTCCAGTGTTAAGATTTAACGCTGTCCCATAATAGATGGGTACACGGTTCTTTACGAGTGGGAAAACCTATCGGTTGTTCATATCACGTTTTCACTCCAAGTGATGCACGCTAGAAACTTATAGAACATTTGGCATTCAGCCTGTGTGTGAGTCGGATGATATATTTCAGCGATGTGACAAATTTGTATTCAAGAAATCTTATCTTAAATCCCATCCTCCTTTATGTGTCTAATGTCTTTGTGTCCAATAAAATTTTTGTTGATGTTAAATTTGAGAATTCTTCCCATCCTAAAATGTCGCATGGCTACATCAGGAAATATCTTACTTGTTTTTATTGCAGATTGTAATAGCTGGTTGCTCTATGTCTGAAGGATTGGAGATCTGTATGTCCACTATTGTCGGGTACGATAAATAGATTCGTAGGAACTGTGTGGTCTGGTACACCAGGCCGATAAGAC
Source organism: Meta bourneti (assembly GCA_933210815.1). Classification (NCBI taxonomy): domain Eukaryota; kingdom Metazoa; phylum Arthropoda; class Arachnida; order Araneae; family Tetragnathidae; genus Meta; species Meta bourneti. The sequence goes on from OW119931.1 coordinate 22,593,854, forward strand.
AAATGGCAAAGACGGCGATCTTCAAGTACTTTTTCCTCCAGTCTTTCTCGGTGGCGATCTCCGGAAAGCTCGTGATCAGCGACTTCTCGAAAGCAGCTCTCGCGTAGGTCTTGAAGTTCATGGACTCCTTGCTTTTTAATTTATCCATGCTGGTTAGCAGAAGTATTTCTATGCCGAAAAAATGAATAATTACTATACAATTAAATTATTTCATAAATTAATCAAGCATCTCACGATGATTAATAAACTACGCAGATTAAATTAACGGATTCATAAGTACTTAATTACATATGTAATGGAATCTTTATGAAAGGAAAGTGTGTCCTTCACAATGGGAGTCTAACATGCATAATGGGCCGCGGTAGCCCGGTTAGAAGAGTAACGGATTAGCAACCGGAGGGTTGCGAGTTCGAATCCAACCAAAGACCGTCGTGTACAAGGGAGGCTGGTGCACGTTAAATCTGTCGAGGCTTCAAATGTCCTCACGTTGGCGTGGTATGGAAGTTTGGAGAGTGGGATGCCAGCTCAGGTGACCTCATCATTAGGTGTGACCGTGGTTCAAAATTGCATGGTGTTGTCTTTGGATCTTTTCCTTTCCCGGTTTGATCCCGGACCGTCGCCAATAGCCCGTTGTGTTGGATGTTAAATAAATACCTACCTACCAAACATACATAATGTTATTACATTTAGAAATGAATTGAAATTAGAATCTTATTATATTTAGCATACTATTATGCAGTTAAAATATGCAGCTGATAAATAAGTACATATACATGTATTAACTATAAGTCATGCATTTTTTAGAATTTTCCTTCTAAATTGTTACTTTCACCAGTCATTATAGTTAGGATTTCAAATGAAGTCTTGAATGTCAAGACTAGTAAACTTTAGTAGACTAACTATGGAAGATAGACCCTACGTGTATTTAACCCACCTGGTGGATGTCTCTATGAGGTATCTCGTCATTAGAAGAAAAGTGACCAGATCTTAATATCGTCATCATCCTAAAATCGGCACTACCTTAATGACGAGATATCTTGGCTCTCTATCCGTGAATGCAACACCCTGAAGGAAGCATGCAAATAATATGAAATTTACAACATGCATTAGCGGAGGTGAGATATGCAAATGATTAGAATTTCAGCGCAGACGCACATCACGCGCGCCTGTGGCGCCACTTCAAAGCGCTATTTAAGGCTTGGAGATTTCGACGATTTCAAGTACGGCAATTGTGTTTTTCTTGTGGTTTTTTCAAAAAAAAACGATCAATTATGCCTCGTAGAAAACAGCGATCATCTTTTGATCAAGTATCCGAGTTCGACAGAGGAAGGATAGTGGCCTACCGAGATTGTGGATTATCTTTCAGGGAAATCGGTAGTCGTGTTGGACGAAACCAAACAACTGTAATGCGGATATGTGATCGTTGGATGCAGGAGGGTACGACGGACCGACGTGTTAGATCGCATCCAACTCAGTGCACCACTTCACGTGATGACAGGCATATTGTGCGTATGGCAGTGACGGATCGCTCAGCCACATCACGAACCATAGCACAGCACATTCAGTCTGTACCGCATCATCCAGTGTCTGCGCGTACCATTCGACGCCGTTTACAGCAGAGTGGTCTGTCTGCAAGACGTCCATTGCTTCGTCTACCCTTGACGCAGAACCACAGACGTTTCCGCCGCCAATGGTGCGATGAAAGAAGGATGTGGACGGCAGAATGGAATGAAATTGTCTTTACTGACGAGTCACGCTTCTGTCTGCAAAACCACGATGGTCGGATTCGAGTCTGGAGACACCGTGGAGAGAAGATGCTGAACAGCTGCGTTATGCACCGCCACACTGGTCCTGCACCGGGTATTATGGTATGGGGCGGTATTGGATATCACTCTCGCACTCCTCTAGTACGCATTGCCGGTACTTTAAACAGCCAGCGCTACATCTCCGAGTGTTGGAGCCAGTTGTCCTTCCTTACCTTCAGGGCTTTCCCACAGCCATATTTCAACAGGATAATGCGCGACCACACGTGGCACGCATTGTCCAAGGGTTCTTCGTCAATCGCCAGATTGAATTGCTTCCCTGGCCAGCCGGATCTTTCGCCGATAGAAAACATGTGGTCCATGGTTGCTCAACGATTGACCCAGAATACATCCCCAGCTGCCACACCAGATCAACTTTGGCAACGTGTGGAATCTGCTTGGTCTGCTGTACCCCAAGAACACATCCAAAGTCTCTTTGAATCAATGCCGAGGCGTGTGGCAGCGGTGATCTCCAACAATGGCGGCTACTCTGGCTACTGATTTTGGCAGGAACCACACTTCACAGAAGTCTATAAATTTAATCATTTGATACTTGGTCAACATGTTATCTACAAAATAAATTTTGTTGTGATATCTCTTGTCTTTCTTGGTGTTGCAATTTGGGTGGCCAGCAGTGTATTTTAAAATGTTTAGATTATCTTAGAAATTTAAACTTACCTTTCCTCCTATAACTTCTAAAGAATTGCTCGATTTCTGTTGCATATATATATGTTGGAGCAAGCTGGCAATTGGAACTTCACTTCGATTTTCACGTTACTATTTATTGCACTATCCTTTTCACGTGGACTTATTAGGACATTTTAAATTTTGCTTTAACCATGATATGGAATGCTGATTTGTGAAAGCGATAAATTATTTGTTTGGGGGTTTGGTGAGATCGTCGGTTGGTTTTTCCTGATGAACCTCGAGGCGCGCTGTGGTAAAATTTTCTGATCTCGGCTCCTAAACGATCACGCCGCTTACTGGATGTGGATTCAGACCTTCTATTTGCCCTTGGAAAATGCGCACGGCTTGTGCTTTTATAAAATAAAAACCATATTGTTGTTACGAAATGCATGCGCTTACTTTCTACTCACCCGCTAACAGTATAAATGCCCAGTGCTATAGGTTGCTACGATACACAGTATTACACAAACTTGGCAATCGAACTATTATTCTGATTAAAATGTTCATCAAACGAGAAACCACATACATCGATATTACTTATTTGTACGTAATTTCAGCAATAATATAAACGGCGAGTGTGTAATTCAAATATTAAGTCGCATTTACTAGCAGCCTTATCTACCGAACGGGTATAATCGAAATATGAATAATTAATATTACATGTCATTGCAAATTATATTGTCAGATACCGAGAGGAGAGTTTTAAATTGTGAATTCCTTAAATTAATTTGTTTCAGAAAGAAGATAATGGAAAAATAGGCTGAAAACGAGTTCTCTTTGTTGAGGTTCAGCCCCAATTTCAGATACTGCATAAGTAATGAAAATTTGCATTTTCGCTGCTACACAGAGAATATTTATTCTTTGATTGATTTGACAGAGCTGTTTACTCCCCATTAAAAGAGCCATGAGGGTAAACACAATCACGTCCAAATAAAAGGGGCAGAATCTTGTCAGTAAACTATATAATACAATGAAGCAATCTAGTCGGGAACGGAGACCTAGTTTACAAATCGATTTATTTCCTTGTTTCTTAGTTTGGAGAGTGGGGTGCCAGCTCAGGCGCTGCCTTGTCATCGTGGTTCAAAATTGCGTGGTATTGTCCTCGACCTGTCCCTTCGGGATTGATCCCGGACCGTCGTCAGTAGCCCGATGTGTTGCTCTAGTACGACGTTAATTAATTACCATTACCATCTTTGTTTCTGTGTTACTTCCAAATTGAAACTGGTGGAATCAGTCTAGGTATGAAAATAAGCCGCGTGGCTCTGGCAATGGATTATATTAAAATATTTCTTTTCTTTCAGTCGTGCTACGATTGCTGGCTACGAATTTAAATATTTAGACTCAAGCTATCAAGGAAGATAGCTAGGTAGTTAATTAACGTCGCACTAGAGCAACACAATGGGCTATTGGCTAGAGCAACACAATGGGCTATTGGCTAGAGCAACACAATGGGCTATTGGCTAGAGCAACACAATGGGTTATTGGGTCCGGGATCAATCCCGAAGAGAAAAGATCCATGGATAACGCCTCGTCATTCTGAACCATGGTCAGATGACGAGGTGAACACCTGAGCTGGCATCCCACTCTCCAAACTTCCGTACCATGCCAACGTGTGGACAATTGAGGTCACGACGGATTTAACGTGCACTGGCCCTCATGTATACGACGGTCTTTGGTTGCACCAAGTTTCGAAATCGCAACCCCCAATTGCTAATCCGTTACTCTTCCAATTGGACTACCATGGGCCCGCAGAGATCATGGAGGATTGAGGTATTAGAATAAACGTTAAGCCTTTTTCAATTTGAGAAAAGACGCTTCACTGGTTTACTAGAGTGGGATTACTATGTTTATTTAAATTTTGAAGAGATTTTTATAAGTTACTTCTTTCACCTGTCCCTCGCTATTTATTCAATCAGACTACATTTTTTATGGCTATGAGAATTAACACCCACGTATCCATAAAGAAAATATTTGTCTCTTTTGTCAATGACTAGGCTTAAGAGACTTGGATGTAGTTATGCGTAATGCCACTAGCTATGCAATTCCACATCTCGGTGCCTTATCCCCGTTGAGATTTGGGATCCGCGCTAGCCCAGTTGGAAGAGTAAAGGACTAGCAAACGGAGAGTTGCGAGTTCGAATCCAACCAAAGACCGTCGTGTACAAAGAGGGCTGGTGCACGTGAAATATGTCGTGGCCTCAAATGTCCTCACGTTGGCGTGGTGTGGAAGTTCGGAGGGTGGGATGCCACAGCTCAGGTGTTGCCTCATCATCTGACCGTGGTTTAAAATTACGTGGTGTCCTTTGGGATTGATCCCGGACCGTCGCCAATATTCCGTTGTGTTGCTCCAGTGCGACGTTAATTAAAATACCTACCTAGCCCGTTGAGAGTTACCCGGTCAAATAGGCGTGGCCTGGGGAATTTGAAAAGTAACAGTAGTCGACTTGTATGTAGTCTGGCTTTGGAAGAAATTGAATTTGAATGACATGATTTCGAACGCGAACTTCTTTCAAAGCCTTTTTTGATTCTGTACGATTCCTCCCTGAGTGAATTTCTGTCTTCTGTGTCAGTAAAAGTGTGCTTGTGTGTATGTCCATTACTTTGCGTTGTCTAACTTGGGTTTGGCGCAGCAAGGCCAAATAGGACCCTTGCACCATAAAATCCAATAGCACAACCCTTTTTGATTCCTTGGATAGTTCACAAGCGACATTTCCAAAATCTATAAAAATTGAATTAGGACAATGATAAAAATAGTTTCGTTTTGTAAAAATACTATGTGCAGATCTATTACCTTATAGCGTTTTTTTGTTTAAAATTTATATAACCGTAGAATCATATAATCATATAGTATATCTATAGGAAATAAGTTTGCACTAGGTGTAAAAAATGAAATGTTTTAAATGGCGTCCATTTTCTGCTACGCACGATTGTGCCATTTCCAAAGCGTTTCGCATAACGCTTCTTAGTGTTTCAGGTCCCATTGTTCTGATTTCAGCCCTAATATTGTTCTTCAGCTGTTAGAGTGACTGAGGCTTGTTAACATAACCTTGTTAACATAACCTTGTTAACATACCTTTGTCTTTGAGATAGCCCCACAGGAAGACATCATGAGTTGTCATAGATCTGGAGAAAGCGTTCCTAACCATGGAATGCACTTGCAACCAATTGCATTGACACCATTGCTTAGCATTTGTTGTGACAGTGACTCCCACAACTGAAGACCTTACGTACTCAAAGGCTTTCGCAGGACGATTTTTGCGTCACTGCATAATCTGTCCCAACCAGGCACCAGATTTTCCAACAAGTTGATCAAGTCCCGCTTCACCCATAGCAAAAGACATCAAAGCATGGACTCGCAGTTGCCAGAAATCCAAAATAACACGGCATACACACAGACCTTTGCAAAAATTTAAGTTGTCACTTGTGAAGTACAAGACTAATCTGTAATTAACATTTAAAATAGAATTCAACATATAATTTATTTGTCATTCTCGTGTTTATGTCGTTCTTATTTGCCTCTGCAGTAGATAAATATTTAGAGAAGAATTTAATGTACAGGAACTTTTAGTGCCATTCTAAGGTTTTTTCGTTGTTTTACTTTCGTAAAAAGCGTTTAATCAGAACGTAGTGTTTGTATCGGTTCCGGTTTAAATGTAAGATATTTCTTTATATAATTCTGTATGGCTCTGTGGGTTTGGAGGTTTCCGGATGAAGCTCGCGAGGTACTGGAAAAAGCATTAATCTCAATGCAGTACGAATTGACGAGCGTGATGAAAAACACTATTTTGTACTTCGATGACGCTTCGGTCCAAGTTGATTCCCAAGTCCAAATGGCGTACACTTCTGAGATATCGCAACAGAGCCCCCATGCTCCGTCTATTTCATTTAATCTCGATGTCTGCAGTCGGTGATGTAATGATCTCTTGAAAGTTGCAATGAAAGCAAGTCCTCCTTTTCGGAATGAAAATGGTGAAGTAACCTATATCAAAATATTTGATTTGTTTTAATAAATATCAGTTTTACAAGAAGATTCTATTCGAAAATGGTTAACTAGATTGGTGAAACTATTTGAATTTCTATGACGGTTGCTTAGAACGCTGTAAGGGGTCAGACACCTATAGAAAAGGCTGAACTAGGAGATGATTGTGACGGTATGTATTCTCTAGGACAACGAGATAGATCACATGATACCCTAGTATGGCAAAATACCTTTTGTTTGAAGCAATAAAAAATCAAACGCTGAGCTCTGGCGTCATAAAATTTTTACAGATTATTCTGTCTAGAATTTCTCATTAATGCAACTATTTTCAGTTGTTACGTCGTTCCCTTAGAATATCAAAAGCTTTCATGAATAGAGGAATAGGACAAGGAAAGAACATTCTAGAGAAGTAAGCTAAGCGGACAAAGCTTGAAAAGCTATTTGACGACGCAACGAAATTACTGAGGAAAGAAGACGCGACTTGGTTTTTCTAAAGCAGCAGAAATTCTATGGCGAAGCCGTGAAGGAAATCTATTTAATTATATTTGTTGAAAAATCTTATTCTTTGACCCAAAATGGGCATAAAAGGTTGTAATATAATTAAATAAAATGTCATAGACTCATTGAAATGCGACTCATAGAGCTTCTGACCTATACGATTAAGTTATTTTTGTGTGCTATTGCGCCGAAAAAGTCCGAGTACAATTTAAGGACTTGAAAAACAAAGGGTTTTTTAAATTTTTTTACAACTTTCAGAAATTTTTTCCCAGAGACATTACCTACGCAGTGCAAAAAGTGTTTTCAATTGCCAAAGTTAGCAACTCTTGAGCAATAAGAAAGAGTCTTTATGCCTTCTGGTAGTTTATGTTCGTGTCGAAATCTACCCTGTAGTGTCCAGCTACTGATACAAAAGCTGTTTGAAACTGCCACCAGTTCGGGGCAAGGGAAAATTTTATTTTCCTACTCATCTCGACGAGGTATCTCATCATTAGTAGAATTGGCCAGATCTTAATGAAGGCGATATCTCCCGTCATTAGCGAAATTGGTAGGATCTTGAACGAGATGCTTCGTCAAAACCACTTGGAGGTTTAGACATAGACCTTAAAATGAAATAGACGGAGCATACACCCGCATCTTCGTGTTACTTCTCCAGTTGCTCGGTTTGAAGATCTGTCACATGGTTGTGAGTAAAGGCATGAATCCTAAATTATTGATTGTTTAAAAGTTTTTATCCACCATGATCAAAAACACTAGTCTGCGCTTCCATAGCCAATCTGCTAAGTCGATTTGTGATTTACCCTTCAGAGATCTTACGAAAGCGACTCCGCCCACATGATCCGTCTATTTCATTTTAAGGTCGATGGGTTTAAATGCAATCGACTCAAATATCCTCCTATCGAAACCATTAAAGGAAGGCTTAGTTTGTTTTCTTTCTCGAAAAATCCTTAAATAAAATTAGAAATCCACATATTGCATAGATACCACAAAGCAAATTCATTTTATTATGTTCAATTTACAACTTGGTAAAGCAGCAAAAAGTATCTTCATTTTAAGTACATAGAAATGAAACTGTTGGTGCATTACGAATGAAAAGGCGCTGATCGATCTATGTAGTGGTCAAGATACAGGCTTCTGGATCGAAAGGTTTCTGGTTCGAATTCGGGGTGAATCCATGGATGTTTGTCCACCTGGAGTGAATGTGTGGTATCTCGATAAATGGGTTGTGCTTAAAATGTGTAGTTTGTGTATGAAATTTAAAGTGACCTTCCCACCGTGGTGCACCAGGGTAACACAAAGTGGTACATAATTCTGCCCTTATAATGCCATGATAATTAATGTTCAATTGGCTGACATTCGGAAAAAATGAATCTAAAAGAATGTATTTACAGCAGAGCAACAGTTGGATTTCTTTGCGGGTTTTCCAAGAAATAAATGTGGACACAGTCCCACAAAAGAACAGTTTAGTCCTTGCTAGCTTATAGGATCCAATTCACCAGTTAAAGCATCCTATCAATCGCTATAACTGATGTACGGAGAAATTAATAGACACTTCATTTGATAAATTTGATCTTCATCTTTCAGTGGGTCGTCCATCATTTGGATGCTATGAGGACTGAACACAGTTCATGGACAGTGTCTTTGGGCCCATGGAAGTTCAGAAAGATTTAACATTAGTTTCTTGGTATTATCTCCTCTAAATGTCCGAACAGTAGATTAACAATCTGAGGAGTTAATTTCAAATTCCACCGTGAAACCTGCTCCATTTTCCCTGCATCACTTCTAACCAATTGTAACCTTCTTGAGAAAAATAATTTTTCCAAAGGATTCTATTCTAAGGAAAGGGGGAAAATAGAATGATTCCAAAGAATTTCATTTACAGGAAAGGGGCAATAGAATCTTTCCAGAAGGTTCTATTCTATGGGAAGGAGCATTGAAATCCTTCAAAAGGATTCTGTTCTAAGAAAATGAGTAATAGATTCTTTCCAAAGGCTTATATTCTAAAGAAAGGAGAAATTTAATAATTCCAGTCTTCTCTTCTAAGGATACACCAGACAAAAGCTTAACAAAGGATTATAATTTAGCAAATGTGCAATATAATCTTTCCAAAAATTACATTCTAAGAAATGGAGAAGTGCAATAATTCGAAAGGATTCTAAGGAAATGACAAACAATATCTTTTCAAAGGATTCTATTCTAAGGGAAGGCGCACTAAAGTATTTCCAAAGAATTCTATTCAAAGAAAAGGAGAAATAGAATGTTTCGAAATGGTTCTCTTCTAAGAAAATATGATAAACAGAATCTCTACAAAATTCATTAAAAAGGAACCGAGTAATATAATTTTTCCAAGGGATTGTATTCCAAGGAAAAGGCCAATGGAATCTTTCTAAAGGTTGAACCATCAGGCGACAAACGTACTCATAACCACGGTTCACAAGCGTAAGGTAAAAGAACAGAACAAACGGATTAGAAAAACGACGTACAATTGATCATGGATATGGTCCACACCTGTCGCTGTCAAAGTGAATCCGAGATAATCAATGTATTTCACGACCGACGGCAAGTTTAAAAACTTGTTTTAAAAGCCAACATATATATTTACGATTAAGTTGTTCAAATGTGTCTAGACCCAAACTATTCATATATACGATAAATAATTTAACAGATCAAAACGACATGGTAATAAATCATGACATAAAACCTTATAGATTTGCTTTATGATTCAAAATTACGAGATGGTGTCCACGATCTTTCCCTGTGAGATTGATCCCGGACCATCACGAATGGCCAGTTGTGTTGTTCGACATAACTCCAGTGCTACCTATTTGCCATGTAGATTAATGAATTAATGGCACAAAAGGTTCAGTCAAGACTTGTTTATAAGGCCCAGATGAATTCAGCAGAAGAGGATTAAATTTCCTTCAATTAATCACTCGAAACATGTAACCAGGACAATCCATAGTTGAAAGTTCTTTAACCTTCTGTTCACACCCATAATTCCACCTTGCAACTTCAGTCTTCCCTCCATGATTTCTAACCTGTTATCTTACCTTCATGACTTCTAATAAGTACTTCTTTCCCAAGGATTCCACCCTAAGGAAGAAGTGGTAGAATTTTTCAGAGATTCCTTTCCAAGTAAAGGAGCAATGAAATATTTGAAATGGATTCCTTTTTATAGAATGGGTCAGTAGAATCGTTCCAAAGGATTCAGTTCTACAGAATGGATCAATGGAATCATTCCAAAAGATTATATTCTACAGAATGCGTCAATATAATCATTCTAAAGGATTATACTCAAAGGAAAGAACCAGCAGAATCATTTCAAAAGAATGATTATATTAGGAATGGACCAATAAAATATTTCCAAAGGTTGAGAGAATCCATTAATTCCTTAGAAGTGTGTGGTTATTTAGTCAAGTTAGGGGTAAGAACAATTCTACATTACTCGAAAATCTCGCGACTCTCAGAGGATTAAACAACAAATATTTTGTCTACGTGAAATACGTATACTAATATGTTCGGAGATACAGATTATAAAGCAAAACTATACCGATGAGACGAATTTGTTTTAATTTTTTAAATGTTGAAAATAGAAAGTCAACGAAAGTTAGCAGACTCCTCAAAACGAGAGCAGACATTGCAGAAAACGGTACAATTACATGCTAAATCCTCTTTGACAATATACATTTTAATTCTTTAATTTTTGTGCAGTTTAACTCAGAATTATTTCGTTATCAGGTGTTTGCTTTGATGTTTAATGGGATCTCTACAAAATTCAAAGAACCATGAATATATTTATTTTAACCACAATTTTGTTTTGAAACAACAAAAGTGGCCGATCCCAATCAGTGTCCTTGAACATATCCTAGAGTTCCCAGGAGAATCCCGTAAGTCAGAAGACTTCCCAGAACATTGACGATGAGTGACCTCTTGATATCGAACGTCTTCCACAAAGTGAGCTTGTTCTTTTGTTGGTAATTCCTTCGCAGAAGTGCCTCAACCTCCATGTATCTGGCAGGAACCATTCCAGGAAAGGACATCACCGACTTCCTCACCCTCTCTGCCGACTCGAGTGCGCAGGTGGCCGCTATCATCAGTTTCATCAGCGATACAAGGTTGAATATTACACCCAGAAAGAAGATAAAATTAGTATACTTGCTCAAGTGAGGACCGATGGAGAAGACATACCCTATATAGAACAGACTCGTGGTGTTCATCAACACAGTTAGTAAAGTTGGTAGACAAAAACCGTCATCTAGAACCTCAAACCCAAAACTGATCATATTGTGGACTTGTATTATATGCGTATAGGATTGTGATATGTCTGATTCATGTATTTGTGTAGTGAGGTCTTCCAGCAATCCAGTTAGATATTCACAGATAGAACTGTAAAAGATGACAAAACATGTAGTCATAAGATGAAATAGGAATGTAGACACGATTTCTTCACTTTTAAAAACTATTTCTATCAATCTCCCCACCCATTTCAATTTTCCAAGGGTATGATCTATATTTAACATCACATTTTCAAATCTGATGAAGTGGCCATAGCTTACAAAAATCAGTTTGACAATGCTGAGCGTTTGCAAAGCAAGGATGAACAGACAAGCATTACGTCGAATGATGTGGAACCGGTTTCGCTGCCGTGAATGTCCTGTTACTCTGGATACACATTTCCGAAAAGTTGCAAATTTCTCACGTGATCGGTAAAGAGAAATGTAGAGCAAACTGAAAAGAAAAGTATGAAGAATTTTTGAAATTAGAGATTTTTCATCCGTTGCACCAGTAGCAGCCATCATAACTAAAAAAATTGTTCTCAGCAGCACCAAAATAAATATCATGTACTTGGGACATTTTCCGAGGAAGTATCTTAGTTTGCTCGTTCTTTTCGACGCATGGTTTGATGAAATATTTATTCCGAATATACGGAACAGTATTAATACCGGGTGTAATGCTTTTTGTAGCGAATCAATATACACAGACATTTGAGCCGGAACTAAAATTTCCTTCATATCTGCCCGCACACACAGTCAATCTTAGAAATAACCTTTTTTGGTTTCAGATCTTTGTCCCCCAATCTGAAGAGTTATCTATTGTAAATGCATCCATAAGTTGGGGAATCAAACTGCAAGTCTTCATGACATTTTATGTATACTATAATATTCCGTTGCTACGCAACTACAAATGAGAAACACAAACCTGTATTCAATCATTAACTTTATACCAGCTAGTTATCCACGTAAGCGCTGTGATTCGATGTTGCTTTTAAACAATAAGAAACATCTGCGCATTTACCACTCCAAGAGTCTTGTCAACTTGTTTTCAATTCTCTTGATCGAACAAGTTTTATGAATTATATACGAAAGCAATAAATTCTAAATGAACTATATATCCTGGGTTGCATAATTTTTGCTTTTTCCATTACATAGTTTTTAGAAGAGATGGGAGTATTCGAATACAAAAGTACACCTGTACTCGATATTTTAAAGTATTCGTTCTTCTCGATTTTTTCTCGTATTCGAATACATCAGCATTCATCTAAAGCATTTGAATATCAACGTGCACGGGTGCTAAACTACTCGTATTTCAAAGTACTTAAGTACCAAATTACTCAAATACCAAAGTATTCATCTTTAGTATGCGAATACCAAAGTATTCATCCAATTTTTTTTACAAAAATGTCTTATACCGTGGCTGCTTCTAACTATCGATTAGTCGTTTTTTGAACATGTATTCGAATACTTTTCGAAATTTGAATGTTCTCGAATACTAAAAAGTATTCGAATAGCCCATTGTGTTGCATCAGTGTGGCGTTAATTGAATTACCAACCAATCCAAAAAATACTTGATTCTGCTCACCTGTAGTTTTTACAAAGAAAATAAATCGAATAGAATCGGTAATCGCCAGCACACCCCGTTGTCTCGTGGTCGTTGTTGGAGTTTACCCATTTGAAAAGGCAGAGTTCAATGTACCTTACCTAACCCTAAGCTCCAGGATAATTGTTATGTGGTGAGATTTGATTTCATGTGGACATTAATGTATTACTTCTTATTTAGAATAAATAAAAGAAAGAATTTACAAATATTTGTTGGTGTAGGAGAGTGGCTCTTATGGCAGCATCAAATCTTCATGTCTTCAAAAGTTTAATCGATTCAAAAATATTATAGTCAATTTTTCTAAATAAGTTTATGTACCCTTTTAGACTGCTCATAACAAAAAATTCCAAAGACTTATTCGGCTTTCTGCCGATAAATTATACAAAGAAAATATCTAGCGCAGTTGCATAGCAACGGGATAGAGTTTTGTTGTTCTGTGGCCTTGCGCTAGTAATTCTGCTTCTAGGACTTCGCTCCCACAGCGTTGTGAGAACTTTACAAAATATAGTCTGTCTCACGACAATATCTCCAATTTGGCATCAACCTATTCCGTTGAGTTTTGTCAAGTTTGTAAGACTCGCAAAACTTCTATTGAGTATGGCTTAATCATTTGTGAAACACAGGTGATCTGAATACATTCTTGGAGGTTTTAAGGTACTCTTGAAGTTGGTTGAGACAAAACAAGTGTCTCTGAAGTTACCCCCTTGTCTGCTAAAGTCATTAACTCGAGTCAACAAATCACCCCCTCTCGTTCTGCCAGAAAACAAATAAAGCAATTAACATTGAGAGTCCGTCTGGGTTTGACGTCTCTTTCACAACCAATAGATATCTTGAATTTTTACATTACTTCGCGTAATTTCCAATGTTCACTTATGAATTATTTTTTAATGATCTACATAAAAAATTAATTAAATATTTAATCTCCCCAAAAGATCTCGATTATTCCATCACAATGTCTTTGGGGCAAGCTGTTCTGCATTTACGTGTCAACGCCAACCGGTCAGCTTTTTAATTGACCAAATGTGATGGTCCAGCACAAGTTCAAGTTCTTGATTACAGATCTCTAATGGAGTGTTGCAACCACTCACCAGCAATAAGGAATCAATAAAGGAATAATCCTCTCATCCTAACCACACCACAGAATCATCATGGAATGTTTCAAAACTCCCTGTGCAAACCTTGACCCTCTGAGCTTCACAAGATTTCCGGGGATAGTTTTTACCACATAACACACATGGTAAAAAAAGCCTTTTAACGCGAGTTTGTGGTTCTTTATCATCTACATATACGTTGCCTGAGAGTGACACTTCTTCATGGGTACTTGATTATTAGGATTTATTTACATAACCTTGATATGTATATCTACAGCAATATCTTGCAATATAACAGCGAAAGGACCCTCGTGCGTCCTTTCTCCTCTGTCTCCGCTGGTCGAGTCCCCCTTTACCTTTCTACTTCTTCCTTATATCCCGGATGACCGTTCAAGGGAACCTCCACCACCGTCCCTCGGGGATCCAATGGTTCCTTCCGGCCAACGTTCCTCCGTGTGTTGACCGAAGTACCTCACACACATAATAAGTAAATAACTGGATCTATTGGTAAAAAATCCGTAGATTTTTTTCAACCTTTAGAAAGATTCTATTGATCCATTCCTTGGATTATCATCCTTTGGAAACACGCTAATTGGTCCTTTCCTTAGAATAGAACATTTGAAAAGATTCTATTACTCCTTTCCGTAGTATAGAACGCTTTCGAAAGACTCTATTATTCTTCTACTTATAAAAGAATCCTTTGGTGTTCTACTTATTAAAGAAACCTTATTCATTTCGTTTGAATAGTATCCTTTGGGAAGATGCTATTCTAAAGATAGGACCAATATAGCCTTCGTGGAAGGATCCTATTCTTTGAATAGAATCCCTTGAAAGTATTCTATTGGTCCTTTCCTTAGAATAAAATAATTTGTACAGATTCTATTGGTTTAGGAAGGGCAAAATTGGTTAGAAGTCATAGAGGAAGACTGCAGGTTACGAGGTGGTATTATGTGTGAGAGCCATTCAGAGGAATAAGGAGAGGCAGGGAGTACATAATCAAACCAAATTCCTGTAGGTATGCATTTTCGCAAGCTCCACCCGGAGGGCACACTAATCTGCGGAAACAAAGGCATCAAGTATGTGAACAACATTTGTGCTATCGCCAATGTTACATTCGACATTTATTCTATACTTAGTTCAGCAGTAGGTGCTCAATGTGACGATCATAATCACGCCTGAAAGCAAGGAAGGAGTGCTTGTCGATCCTTGATGACTACTATCATGCCTGTTTCAGTGGAATATTCCGATTTTACACAAAGTTTGGTGGTGCGAACGTTTGGCTATTCTGCACGCGTCTGCCAGGACGAAACAACCTTTGATACGCTCTTCCGGTTCCGTTAGCTGAAGTATATACTAGATGCATGTCATTCGAAAGCTACCGAACTACGTTGCAATTAATATTGGACAACAGCCATCTCACAACAAGTAATATCAAACTGCATTTTAATCGTTCAAACTGTAAATTAATTGTTCAATATTCGCAATAAACAATCGTTGAACCTTCCTATGTCTTTATTCATTCCACAATCCAACATCAGGTCTGAGTATTCACGTCAAAACTACGGGTTGTGTCCTCGACAAAGCTAATCATGCAATCAAATTTTATTTCGAGCAATGTTTACATTAATGTGAGCGATACATTTAATCATTCTAACTGTACATTTCTACGCTTATAACTGATAACTATCGCAATTCCATCATACTATTCGTATGATGGAATTGCGATAATACCCGATCATGCTCCAAGGTCCTGAATATTTTCAAGAGTTCCGAGAAGTATTCTGTAAGTCAGAAGGCTTCCCAGGATGCTGACGATGAGTGACTGCTTGATGTCGAACATCTTCCATAAAGTGAGCGTTTTCTTTTGTTTTTAATTCCTTTTCAGAAGCGCCTCAATCTCCATGTATCTGGAAGAGACCGTTCCAGGCAGTGACATCACCGTCTTCCGCACCCTCTCTGCCGTCTCAGTCGCGCAGGTGGCCGACATGATCAGCTTCAGCAGCATTATTAGTTTGAATGTTGTTGCATGAGAACAAAGAAGAATGCTGTAGTAGTTGAAGCGGCTCCCAAAAGCGAAGAAATACGCTGTCCAGAACAGGCACAGGATATCGATAAAAGTAAATGGAGTAAAGCTGCTAAAGAAAAACCATGATCTAGAGCACGAAATCCAAGACTGATTTCATCGTGGACCTGTATGAGATGCGTATATGCTTGTCGAATCTCTGATCTTCTTATTTCTGATGTGAGATCATCCAGCAATACCGTTAGACAATCGCAGATAGAACTGTAGAAGGTAACGAAACATGACGATAGAACGTTAAACAGAATGGCATCACTAACATGTATTGCCTTACCAGCAAAGTCTCAACACCCAGTGATATTCCTCCAGTTCCGATTGTAAATCCAATGACCCTTTTACGGTCAAATTGCCTTGGTTTATTTGTTCCATAACCAATAAACCAATGCTAAGAGCTTGAAAAATAAAGATGTATACATATGCGTTACGCCGAATCACGTGGAAACGCTGTCGTTGCCGTGAATGTCCGGTGAATGAGAATAAGTATTTCCATAAATGTCTAAATTTTTCAGATCAGTAAAGGGATATGTAGAGCAAAATAGAAAGACAACCAACAGTAATTTTTGCGAGTACCATTTTAGCGTATTGTTTAATCCTCAGTACAAGTATCACAGTGGAAACTATTTCTAGTACCTTCAAACTAACTACGAGATATGGCAGCGACTTCTCGAACAAGGAATGTATTCTACTTTTTTTGCTCGATTTAGAGTCCGATGAAATATTAATTCCAATCACACGAAACAGAATCGAAATAGGTTGCAGTGCCTTTTGCAACGAGATAGCAGATGCACAAGATTCTACAAGCGAATGAACATAAAGTAGATGAAGTGATGCAGTTTAAAAGACGATAAAAATTCTATACAGAATTGGTCTTAAAAATTTAAAAAGATTTGAGGGTTCAATAAAATGTGAATAGGGTTTTCCCTATCCAGTGATAGTTATATACATATTAAAATTCTGGAAGAGTGTAAAAAATGGAAAAGTGCAGAGTGGGGAGGATTACCCAGCAAGACAGACAAATTAGGTGAGGGAGTTTTAAAATGTGTAACGTAAAAATGCCACAGACCTGAACAGGAAGTTAAAAAGTGAGATATAGTCAGGTCTCAATAGTGACAAAAAGGAGAGCTTTCTCCAGCCAGTAAGTACCGATGGGTAATCCTCGTATGCTCAATGCGAAGTCTTATTAGAATTACATCAAGACGACGAGGATACAAAGAGGGCCAGGGTGATATGGTCAGTTGTATCCCATGAAGTTTATTACCACTCTGCAGTTCCCAGTCTCTGCCAATCGTTCTATATGATGTCGCGTATAGTTATTCGAATATGACTAAGAAGATGACTAGTTTTGTTTAAATTTTAATTTGTTTAATTTTTTTATACTTGTCGACAAATTTTTGTATACTTAGCACCTGTTTACGATTAATATTTTTTTATGGTTTCTTAAACATTTTTTTACTTTTACCTTAAGCTCATTTTGGTAGTGTTTTTTGAAATTATTTTAGCATTAATGAGACACTATACTTTTACAATACATTTATCGGTTATTCTATCTATTATCAGTTATAATTTTTCTTAGAAACTCGTACATTAAACTGTTTTAACCTTCCCTTATATAGTTCCTTCAACACTAGAATACCGACTGGCAATAAGCTCTTGGAAGCAAAGGGGTGCAAGTGCATGATTGCTTGAAATATGCCCATAATAACCTTCAGGTAAATAAGCATGGGATAAATCAAGATGAAAGACAGGAAGGAACAAGGTTTGAGTGCTCTAAAAATGTTATAGTTGCTCTCTTTAAGTGTTCGTGGAATTTTCAAGATCACTTCAACTTTGAAGCTCTTTTTCTCAAAATTCAGTTTTTTCACTTGCATCCTCTGCTTCTGACCCCCTCAAATACGAAAGTCAAACATTCCCAACTTAATATTTGCAGAGATATAAATAAGAGAAAGACTGGGACTCCTTATCAGGGTCTCAGTTGCTACAGGATCTACCGAGAAATATAGGAGTCGCTTTTTTCGTGTTCTTACTGGACACGACGACCTGCACAATCATCTCTACCAGGTTGACTTTTCAAATTCTCCAACTTGCCTTCTATGTGGCATTTCAGACATGACAGCCTACCTGAATAGTTGCCCTGATCTTACAGACGTCGCAGTGACTTATACTGCTGATATACATATTTAATTACTGTTTCTAGACTATATTGGGCCGCCTGGCAAAGACTTATGAGAAAAACGCTGAACTCTGGGGTAGGAGAAAATATTTTGCAAGTGTTCTTGATTTGGGGGGTATTCAATTATCAAAGCAGAAGGGTGTTTTCCTAGTTATTTACGAAAGTAAACACGTTCTTTCTTAGTTTTTTAGTTTAACGTGCATTTCCATTCTGATTTCATAAGGCTTTTGCTCAATACGGCATACTTATTACTGACACTTTGTGTACGACTTATTACTGGTTCATAAATTATCTTGAATTTTCAACTTGCAAGATAAAAGAAATGGTGAAAGTAGTCGATTTTTCTAACTAACTTTTATGATTAAGCCGATCACTTTCCATGGTCTTCATTTCCAAGAGTTCCGAGGAGAATGTCATGGGTCAGAAAATGTTCCAGGACATTGATGATGAGTTATCTCTTGCTCTCGAACATCTTCCACAAAGTAAGCTGTTCCTTGAAGCTTGACTAAGTCAAACTAATTACTCGTATTTCATGCAGAACATTTACGTCTAAGTTAATTGAAATAATATTATTGGATCAGTTTTTGACGACTTTGACACGCTATTCACATCAAGCGTCAAATTGTTTATTTACTTTTGTTGCCTGTTGCCACTCAATAAAGTTCAAATATTTTAGAATAAAAAATATCCTAATTTCTCAGCCATTTGGGTGAACCTTAATACATTTATTTATAAGTTCATATGAAGGTGTGCAATGCAAAGATTTTTATTTAAAGAAAGCTTGTTTTTTACAGTAGCCACAATGGATAGCTTTTGAAACTGTAGATCAGGGATGCGCAGACCGCGGGCCACATGCGGCCTTCCGTTGATTTGCTGGCGGCCCGCCTCACCATGTGTTATTTTATCTTTAACAACATTATTAAGAATATTATATTTGTTATTTTATCTTTAACAAGTTATAAGATAGGTAATTTAGGTTTAAACTTCGTTGCTGGTAATACATTAAAATTCGCAAGCCTCTTAGGGTCAACATATATCTGTGAATAAACTTTTTCAATCATGTGTTAACAAATCGAAAGAAACCGCTTGACTAATGAAAATTTAGAATCAATTTTGCGCTTGGCCACTACCAAAATCGAACCAAATATTAAAACAATTGTTAAATCAATGCAATGTCATGCATCAGATTAAATTCTCTATTTAAATTTTATTATCTTTCTTTGTAACAATATAAAAAATACAAATAATAAATATCAATATAAATAAAATAAATAATATATATGATAGATAACTTTTTTGGTGGCGCTCCTGTAAATCACTCAATTTAAGTAGCCTTTTGTCTTAACAAGTCTGTGCATCCCTGTTCTAGATCGTTAAACATGAAGATCGTATTTCTTCAACTCTTTTATTTGAAGTGGGTTTCAGTACAATTAGCACGTAAAGAAATTCAACAAGCAGTATTTAACAAAACACATGTTAAATCTAATTTTTTTATAATCGAAAATAATTACAAATTAGTTAGTGTTATTTTTATTATTTCCGAGAGTTCCTATGAGGATGCCGTACGTTAAAAGATTCGCTAGTATGCTAACAATTAGCGATCTGTCTATGGTATAAATCTTCCACAAAGTGAGCTGGTTTCTGCAATAGCATTTCTTTTTCAGATGGATTTCGAGTTGCTTGTACTTCGAAGGTACCATTGCAGGTAAAGAAATCACTTTCCTCTGAACTTTGTCTGCCGATTCCAAGGTAGTAGATGCTGACATTATTACCTTGAGAAGGATAATTAGACACGTGAATACATGAATGCCATGTACAAAACCAATATGTAAGTCGATATTGGCGAAAGTCAATTCGTATCCAGACCAGAACATATCGCAAACGCTACTGAATACGCTAACAAAAATAGGAAACGAAAACGCATTGTCTACAAGCTGCATGCCGTCGTAGATGGTATCATGAATCTCGATCAGATGCATGTGAGTCTGTTCCACTTTCGGACTTCGCAGCTCGGAGTAGAGAGTTTCCCAAAAGATCGTCAAGGAATCGCACACGAAGCTGTAATACAAACTGAATAGATGCAAGAGAAAATTCGAGTGTACCCAGAACAGAAACTGGATGGTGTAGATTGCTGTGAAAAAAGTAGTCCACGAGGGAGATTTCTTTTCTAATAACTCATCTAAGCTTAATAAATACGTCGCACTTCTAGATTCCTGAGTGATGGAAAGAATTAATAGAGTTAAGTCCAAAACCAAAAATGCAGCACAGTACAAATAGATCACGTTACGAATCTTTTTAATTCGAAGCGACTTTTGTAAGCTATCTGTAGTTATCCGTGATATTTTGTCAAGAAACTTTTGAATCTCCTGACATGAACGACCGATTGAAAAATAAAGTATACTTCGAGATATGGTGTTTATAGCTAAAGACACTGCTGACTTATTTTCCAGAAGACATACACTATCCACCATTTGTATCAGACAGCCAATCACAATTAAACCAATTGCGACACATTGAGTGCCTTTCCAAATCAATCCACGCACTTTGCTTGTATAATGATGTAGAGTGTCAACACCCAAGATATGAAGCATAATCAAGATGGGCCGAAAGACTTCTTGCAATGTAAGAGCCGAAGGAAAAAACACTCGTGCCCTGTCCACTGTTTTTCTCATTGTGAAAATTGAAAGATAATTAATTTTAGTGTAAAATTACTTGAATTCACTGGAGTACTAAATATTATCCACGGTAAACAAGAACAAGGAGACGTCGAACTATGTGATTCAAAACCTATTGGTGTGGAAATTTCTGTTAGATTAGTTTTCCAAGAGGTTACTATAGATTCCATCCATATTTATAAGACCTCATTTGGTTTATATTCATGGTTTTGCATGATAAAAAGCACGCCAATAAGCATATGTATTGTTTTAGTAGGTATATTATATCTTCCTGGATACAGATTCTTAATGTCACAATATTACCACAAGTTTTATAACATGGTAACGATTTGCATTTTGAGAAATCGTTTTGCTCTTTCAGTTAGTGGAATAATTTGAATAGAATAGTTTGCCATATTTTAGTTCAGTCAAAATAATGTGCTCTAACTAATCTACTTTATACTGAATTCATACCTCATACTCCAAACTTCATATTGCATAAGCCCAATTTCTGACAAGCAAACTATGTATATTTCTTGTAATGGAAAATTAAACTCATTCGAAAGCTATAGAACAATATGCTTATAAATTGTTTACATCTTCCATTTTCAGTGAATTACAAATTAGGTAGTTGCCTAACAATCACGTAATGCATTTATATGTAAAATAGAAAGGGTAAAACGATGTTCTCTTGTATCTACCCTTTTCCTCACAACCATAATAGTAATCATCTTTGAATTCACTTGAGAGTCACGCAAACGCTTGAAGTACGTTTCCTTCTTTGTAACAAACCAAAACAGCCAATTTTTGATGAATTGAATCTAAAAGTTCACTGCATATCACGATGAAACTTAAAACAGTGTTTATGTACACTCTATACTACGCAATAAAGAAAAATTAGGTTAAAGAAAAATATATTTTAAACTTAAGTAATATTATATATATATATATATATATATATATATATATTCTCTCTCTCTACTCTCTCTCTCTAGTTTATATAAACTAAATCTTTATTAATTAATTGTTTAAGAGTTATACAACACGCAGTGTTGCAAATTCTCATTCTGAGAAAAATTCGATTAAAGTTAAGCTGAAAGGGTTGAAACTGAAATAGAGTTCTCGGAAAAATATTAATTGAACGAACTTATGCTAATTTTAATGCGGTTTGTTTTACAAGAATCAGAACATTTCAGACTGCCTAATTTTATCTGAAAATAAAGAATAGATTTTTGGAAATTTTAAAAGTAATGTACCAATTTAATATAGAAGTTTAGGCGTCTAAGGTGAGGTTAAGGTAGCCCTGCTCAGCACTTTTGTATTTAAAGGACTACTCAAATGCATTTTGAATTTAATATTTAATTCAAAACATTTGTTAGTTAAAAAGTAAATTTCAGGTTATAAGAACAGAGATAAATTATAAAATAATAAGTAATTAACTCGGCTTTGAAGCTATCTATTAATCGCTTCTAATTAAGATAAACGCATTACAATTTATAGTTTACGACGATCGTATGAGCATGCGCTAATCAGCATGTTGAGAGAATCAAGTTGACGCACAGTGGAACAAAAAACCCAAACCGTGATCAAAATTGATTTTCATAAAATTTCAGATAACAGGATTGTTAGGCTACGGTTTTAAATCAGCCATTAGTGTCCCCTTTTAAAACCGCATCAGCATTTTGATGACATGCAATTGCTTACACTGGTCTACAATTTTTTTTATAACATGAACAAATTTAGCTGTTATAAGCTACTTTTCAGGTCTGACTTCAGATCTGACTTTAAAAATTACCCACCGTGTCTTGTTTTTTTTTTGTTATTGGCTATTTAATATTTTCTACTTACAAAACAAGCGCTTTTAGTCATGTAAAACAACACTAGATTTTTTCTATATTCGTCACCTGGCATTTTATGAGTGGAAACACTGATTTTTGCACTGGAAGAGAACATGTAACCACAAAACCTAACCGCTATTGTATTTTTCATTGAATTAAAACACGTGATGATGTTAGTAAGCAAATTTGTACAAAAATTAGAACAAAGACAGAGTCGTGGATGTTGCAACAATCCCGATAATTTCTGCTATATGTGCGAAAAGTATATTTTAAAATCTCAGAGTCGTTCATTGATAAAGACTGAAGATAGCCCAAAACGAGCTGAATAATCTCGTTCAAGATTACGTCTTTTCAAGCAAGCTGAACTTTTAGCTTCCGGACTTCAAGAGTGGACCCTTATAACTAAGAGTACACGTATTTACGTGCTACGAGATAGAAATTGCTTTTATCTTTTTTCAATGAAATGCAGGATGGTATGTTCTTGTGTTCAGATATAAAGGATCTGATGACAGATTTAGGAATATATCAGCATCATAAGGAATAATATCTATTCAATGGTACATCCATGGCTAGTTTGAAAGCTATCGTTTTGTGCAATGGAAACCAAAAGCCTTGCACTTCAGTATAACAAATGTAGTGAGAATGAAGAAGAATTATGAAAGCATGGGCGAGAATTCCCACTGCAGTAAAATATGACCATTTTAAGTGGATAATAGTTTTGCTCCACCACGTCATATCAAACCGGGATTGATGAAAAATTTTGTGAAGGCTGTGAACAAATTTGACTCAAGTTTCTTGCACTTAGAGGGACATTTCCTAAAATTAAGTGATGCAAAATTCAAAGAAGGAATCGTTGTTATTCCTCAGATAGGGAAATTACTGAGTGATTTTGCTTCTATCAGAGTTGAACGCGACAAAGATTATAAAAACCTCATAAAACCCCCAAAATTAGTTAAAAACCTAACTAGTGTTGTTACAGACCTTTCAAACTTGAACTCGTCGACTTTTGTTTTTCACTTCGTAAAGTTAGTTAAATTGTGCATGAATTTATAAATCCCGATTCTGTTTTTATGCAAATGATTTTGACAAAATCGTGTCATGATCTAAAAGGGTAAGGTATAATCTTCGAAAAATTGTCATTAATGGTTTGCTATCACAATTTTTAGTTCACTAACTAAGCGAATGATTAAAGACCTGCAGCTTTCTCGTCTATTTTGCCACCAGAAATTATTAATTTGAAATATCTTACTTCCCTCTACTCCAAGTCTAATTTTATATAAGTTTACTACATGTCCAAATAAAATATCCTGAAACCATTCTTTGCAAAAAAATATATAAATCCAACACATCGCTTTTCTGGTACATTAAACAATAAAGGACATTTTTTCTACATGCTGTAACCATTTCAAGTCGATCAATCCAATAGTTTTATAGACATGCCAACCACTCGCGAATAAACTGTTCTAAAAAAAGTTTCACGTTTCAGTGCAGTTAACTGATGCATATTCAGTGCTTTAGTATTTCGCTGCTAATCTGCTATACCAGTGCCATTACCATAAATTACTGTAGATACACAGAGGATGTAGACCAAGTAGGGTATGCGAGACATAACCAAATATGATGTTGTACACCAAAAGGAACATGTTGATGTTGATTAAAACCGTTACCAGGAAGGAGAAAGCGCCGTCAAAGACTCGGAACCCAACATTGATTGCTCTATAGACTGCAATCGAGCTTGCATGTGTGGTGAATATTTGAACCTCTGATTTCAGTGATAAAGACCTTCAAGGCCAAAGTCAGGAATTCGCACAGTACAATAGAACATTAGGAAACTGAATGTCATAAGGTTTCCCACTAGGACGAAAACAGAATCGAAAATGTGCAACACCACAGTAATATAACTATGATCGACGGTTTTCTTGAGTTTGATGCAAAATATTCATGAGAAACTTTACTCTATGGAAGTTGTAAAGAAACACGAAGACTAAAATGAAAATTTCTAAAATCGCGTAGCATATGCTCACCTTACGTCGAAAAACTTTGGACTTTTTTCGAAGAAGTAACTTGTCGGAGACATGAGAAACGTGTTTCAGCACCGTTGAGAATCTTTTTCGAGACCGGTAGAGCGAGTGATAGAGTATCACTAGAAGATATGACCCGCATATGTTCATCACCAGAACTTTTGTGTCTCTTTAAAGCACCCTCTTTATGACCATGAACATGATTGCCATCAGTAACACAATGTAAGAGGCGTACTTCGGTCAGTGTCTCATCCAGAAACAAACACTTCCATAACTATTCGATTTGCTAGAAGAAAGAGTATCTATCCCAAGCATTCGAAATCTAAAATCGGGTGTAGTATTCTTTGCAGGGAATTAACACTAACATAAGACACCCGAGTAAAAGAGAAAACTTGTCGCTCTTCATATTCATAAACATAGTTCTCTTTAAAATATTCTGAATTAACTAGTTCATCCTATGCACTAGTGAACAGATTTCGCTAGTTCTGTCCATAATTCCATGCCGTGTATTTCTAGTGACTCATTTGGTGCCCTTCTATAAATGATGCCATTGCTTTTTCAGTCTGCAGTCTTTTGAGTTCCATTGCCATGAAACGTACGATAGCAACAATAAAATTCAAACTAAACTAATCAAATTTGGAATTAGTGGAAATATTTCTTTTAAGTAAACCACCAAATAAGTAACTACTAAATTCAGAAACGAGTCAGTGATTTTTT
This sequence comes from Meta bourneti, assembly GCA_933210815.1. Classification (NCBI taxonomy): domain Eukaryota; kingdom Metazoa; phylum Arthropoda; class Arachnida; order Araneae; family Tetragnathidae; genus Meta; species Meta bourneti. The sequence goes on from OW119931.1 coordinate 22,619,268, forward strand.
CTTCCAATTAATGATACACAAGCTACGACATTACTATATTCCTAGACATGTTGTTTTGAAGAACTTACTTTTCTGTGTTTTAATGTTTATCATTATGTTAAACATGTTATGTTAAATAAATTAAATATGTTATGTTATTATGTTAAATATCACGGAAGGTAATTGAATGAATTATTTATGGGCCTAGAAGAGGACAAATGCAAAAGTTCGAAAAAATATGCATATAATTATTTTTACGAGAAAAACCTCACAAATGAGATTCTTGTTTTTCTAAAACACAATTTGACTATAGTCTTTGATTTAAAAAGATTATTTTGAAATTAAAATAACGCAAAACGGTAACGCACACTCTTCAGGAGTTAAGTGAGCAATATTTCTTGGTCATTAATCTTTTTGGTTTCATCGTACGCTGTTCGACAAATTGTGTTCATAATCAGTATGTTACAAATCCTCCTCAATATTTAATTAGCTTTCATGTTCAATGCGCTAATGGGGCTTTGAGAGAAACCTTCTCCGTCTCTCCACCAATTGATATCCAGACGATGTAAAACACTGTCTTTGAACTAATGAAAGGTGATCCTTATTATTCGATGAACCTTGGTAGTGCCTAATCTAACTAAGAGTGGTACCTCCAATGTGGCATGTTTCTTTGAACTCTACTAGCTATGTATAGTATCAACATACATTTTAACTAATTTATTCCTATATGGTATTGTAATCTGCATGTGTGTATTGTATAGTTTCCGGACTCTAATTAGGCGTAAAACTGTTTACAGCACAATAAAATGTTTATTTCGAATAGAGAATTTTCAAGATTATTTACATATTATAAGATTAATTGAAAAGTATGAGGGCACAGCTGTTAAACATCGAATCTGCCATGGAGCCAGGAGGCTCGCCACAATCTGAGAGTCTAAAGGATGCGACTGCTCCTTTCGTGGTTTCAATCTACTCTGTCGTGATCTTTTTGAGGGGGGAGTTCGTCTGTCTTGGAATGTTAATCCCGGTGTTTCCACGTCATCTGCAACGGAAAGTCATGAGAACCTCCACAGCTTCCCGACCCGAGGACAGATGTAATGTCTTTCTGGCCCGGGCTTCCACAGAACTTTAAACAAGTGTTTTCCTGGGGGTGGCCCGTCTGCATTCCTATCATGAAAGGCCCAAGATAATTTAGGTGTTGACAACTTGTTTTGCAGTCGAGGGAGATCTGAATTCCAGATGTGGGAATACCAGACCGACCGGTACAGTATCATATACTATCCACTTCAGGTATTTTAATCCAAAATTTGATTGTAGTAAGCTCGTTGATAAAGCAGATGTCTGTGGGGAATCCTTTTAGAAAGGCGTACCATACAGAAACACGATCATCTTTAGTGATTATTTGTTTCTTATACCTGTAATCTTCTCTATCGCTTTCAGTTTTACACAATTAATTAGGAACCAGAATCCGAGTTACAGACACCAATTGTGGAAAAGCTTTGTATAAGTTTTAACCTCCCCCCATATTTACCTTCGTCTCTGGCTCGTTAAAAGCTCCTCAAAGGAACTCAAATGCCAACTCGTCAAGGTTGGGTTTTTCATAGCAGAGATGGGAGTAATTGAGTACAAAAGTACCCATGTACTCAATACTTGAGAGAGTATTTGTTTTACTCGATTCTTTTTGGAAATATTCGAATACAAAAGTATTTATCCCAAAGTATTCATTCAAAGTATTCAAATACCAAAGTACGCGAATACCAAAGTACTCGAATACCAAAGTTTTCATCCTAAGTACTCAAATACCAAAATACCCATACAAAGTGTTTGAATACCAAAATACTCGAATATTAGAGTATTTGAATAATAAAGTGCTTGAATACCAAAACATTAATCCTAAGTAGTTGGATACCAAAGTATTCAGGGCCGCGATGGCCCGGTTGGAAGCAACCGGAGGGTTGTGAGTTCGAATCCAGCCAAAACACTGTCGTGTACAAAGGGGGCTGGTGCACGTTAAATCTGTCGTGGCCTCAAATTTCCTCACGTTGGCGTGGTGTGGAAGTTCGGAGAGTGGGGTGCCAGCTCAGGTGTTTCCTCGTCATCTGACCATGGTTCAAAATTACGTGGTGTTGACCTCGGACCTTTCCCTTTAGGATTGATCCCGGACCTTCACCAATAGCCCGTTGTGTGTGTTGCTCCAGTGTGGCGTTAATTAAAATACCTACCTACCAAAGTATTCATCCGAAATATTTGGAAACTAAAGTATTCATCCCCCTCTCCTTAGATCTTAGAATACCAAAATATTACCGAAGTAGCAGTGTTGCATTGTATGCGTATCAATGTTGATCGTGTGACAAAAATTATTTAGAATAAAAACACTTGTACGATCGACTGTTTTTCTCTAGCAGTGAGTTCTGAAAAACAATCTACGGTAACAACCTCAGAACAAAGTGTCATTTTTATATAATAGCTTTATATTCCAGTCAGCTTATTTTTATTGTCGATTTTTACTATTTAATCATTTTTTCCATGTGTACTTTTGTATTTGTTACTTAAAAATACAGGAAAACCAAGTATTTGATTCCAAAACGTACTCGATCCTGAAAAGTACCGTGTTTCAAAATTACGTGGTGTTGTCCTCGGTCTTTCCCTTTGAGATTGATCCCGGACCGTCACCAATAGCCCATTGTGTCGCTCCAGTGTGACGTTAATTAAAATACCCTATCCCTGAAAAGTACCATCAATATATAGTACGACTTCTACGAGAAAGCGGTCCTCCTTGGGTCCGTCGATTTTTGAAATGGTTAAGGCACGTTAGAAGTGATTGTTAGAAGATCTCAGCGTATGGTCTCTCTCCCATCACCAACTCGGTATCACTGCTATCGTTTTGAGCATCGAATGATAAACTTGGGACAAGATTACGTGCTGCTAGTTGTAGAAGCGTTTTGTTTAAGTTTTAACCTATCGCCTAGTTTAAAGAATAGACTCGTTCAAAAACACGTGACTCAAATGACAAATGGTCGGAGTCGGACTATATCGGCTGTCAAACATTCCCGACTTAATATTTACAAAGGTATAACAAAACAGAAAGACTGGGACTCCGAATAAAGATCTCATTTGGTTTGTCAAACTAAAACTTTGTCAACTCTCTTTGTGGCCTTTCAGACGTGACAGGAAACCAAGTTGTTTTGATCTTCCTGGCGTCGTAGTGAATAATAGAGCTTCTGATAGAGTTTCACATTTCATTCATGCTTATAGACAGCTAGCTGAATTACCCGGCGTTGCTTGGGTTGAATTGTTTATAATTCATCACAATATTATTCCTATGGAGATTTCGAATTGTTTTTAGTCCCTTGCAGACCCAGGACAAATCGAAAGGGGTTAATATATAGCCTATGTGTCCCGTAGAATTCTTCAGGATTCCTATGGAGATTTCGAATTGTTTTTAGCCCCTTGCAGACCCAGGACAAATCGAAAAGGGTTAATATATAGCCTATGTGTCCCTCAGAATTCTACAGGATGAATGTACCAAATTTAGTGTGAATTGTTCTGACATTGATCGTATAAATATGCAATGTTATTCCTATGAGGATTTCGAATAGTCTTTAGCCCCTGTACCATATCGACGATAAAAAGATCACTTTCTATAAAAATAATCTTATATTATCATAAAAATTTACATTCCAATAATCAAGCTACAGTTTAAGAATTTACAGACTGGATACATAAACGATATGATACTGAGCGATTTTAAGCGTAACCGGACCCATCTGCGATTGTACCATTCTAAGATTCTAAAAAAACTCCAAGATCATCTTGAGAGGCGACTTCTGTAGATGTTCTAACGTTATCTGCACAGCCAGACCGGAGAGAGTGCCCCCTAGCAAGCGCTCTATCCAGGATGACGGGACGTTTGTTCCGGGGCAAACGTTTGTCCAGGATGACGGGACGTTTGTTCCGGGGCAAACGTTTGTCCAGGATGACGGGACGTTTGTTCCGGGGCAAACGTTTGTCCAGGATGACGGGACGTTTGTTCCGGGGCAAACGTTTGTCCAGGATGACGGGATGATTGGTGCACAAAGAATAAGTGCACCAAATTTGATGTAGATTGATCAAACTATGTAGATTTGTAGAGAACAGACAGATGCCAACTCTTCTTTATATGTATAGTCATTGGGCTACCAGACATACTTAGGCTGAGGCCTGACGTAAGATTAAAAAAAAAACCTTTCCTGTCTTCATGAGAGTTCTGGGTCGCATGACGCTTCTGTTTGTACAAGGGTATGGGATGACATTCAAACGAAGGTTTAAAAACCGAATCCGCTTCACTCTTTACTGCTTGAACATGTCTTTCCAATTTACTGATGATGATTTAAGATTTTGTGATATATGTTACTTTATTTTTGGTTGGCTCTGTTCTTATAGAATGGGGGATGAGAAACTGATGAGTGGATTACGAATATCAAAAGTTAGTATTGTCTGCTTGAGTGTTGATTGTATTTGTGGTTATTAAGACAAATGCGAACGATGTGGCTTGGCGTACTAATTCTACTTTATGAACGTCAAGAAAAAGATAGATTTTTGGTAATTTTAACAATTTGAATATTTTTCTCTATTATCCAATAAGGAAAATTGTCGGAGTACGCGGTACTATCTGCGACAATTAATACGATTATTCGAACTCTGAACAATTAATGCTGTTGGACCTTCTTTTGAACACCGTGCACAGGAAAAAGAAGCACGACGGATAGCTTTTGCGTTTCCGAAGCTCTGACATTTGGAACACTGACTTGGATTGGGTCTATATTTTTGTGGGCATAACAAGTGTATAAAAAGTTAATATGACATTCCTTGAAGTATAAAATTGTTCGCGTTGGTTTTAAGTTATGAGAAATAGCTGTTCTCGTCGGGATCAGGTGTGATCCCGACCGTTAAAAAAACCGTGTGCGTAAGACAAATAGTTGCGAATAGATTGATCAATGGCCCGCAGATCAGATAAGCCATTCGAGTATTTTTATTCTTCCAGCAGACTAGATATGGCGTTCCCGATAGGTTTACCCAATCCCGCCGGCCGAGTACAACCCTTCGAAAAGATTTAATTGTCCTGCCGGTCAGATACGGCCCTCTGAAAAGGTATTCTCAAGCCAGCGTCCCCATATCGCCTATAAAAGGGCGGCTCCTCCGTCCAGTTACGACCCGGACCGATTCCTATTGGACACTTATTCGTATTAAAGGTAGAAGATATCACACCTCTAGCAGAATTTAGTGCAGAAAGTTTACCGAAATTTTTTTATGTTAAGAGTTTTTAGATTGTGAAAAACAGTTTGTTTCAAATAACAAGCTTTCAAATTTCATTTTCTTAACACTTTTCCCTTTTCCAACTGCACTTTTAATGTGTTTTTCTGTTAAGAAAGGTGAAATTCTCGCTGTTTGGTGATCATTATGATTTACAAAAAATTTAGACTGGATGTTTGTAGTTTGTAATTTTTCAATATACACTGCTGGCCACCGTAAATGCAACGCCCTGAAGGAAGCATGCAAATAATATGAAATTTACAACATGCATTAGCGGAGGTGAGATATGCAAATGATTAGAATTTCAGCGCAGACGCACATCACGCGCGCCTGTGGCGCCACTTCAAAGCGCTATTTAAGGCTTGGAGATTTCGACGATTTCAAGTACGGCAATTGTGTTTTTCTTGTGGTTTTTTCAAAAAAACGATCAATTATGCCTCGTAGAAAACAGCGATCATCTTTTGATCAAGTATCCGAGTTCGACAGAGGAAGGATAGTGGCCTACCGAGATTGTGGATTATCTTTCAGGGAAATCGGTAGTCGTGTTGGACGAAACCAAACAACTGTAATGCGGATATGTGATCGTTGGATGCAGGAGGGTACGACGGACCGACGTGTTCGATCGCATCCACCTCAGTGCACCACTTCACGTGATGACAGGCATATTGTGCGTATGGCAGTGACGGATCGCTCAGCCACATCACGAACCATAGCACAGCACATTCAGTCTGTACCGCATCATCCAGTGTCTGCGCGTACCATTCGACGCCGTTTACAGCAGAGTGGTCTGTCCGCAAGACGTCCATTGCTTTGTCTACCCTTGACGCAGAACCACAGACGTTTCCGCCGCCAATGGTGCGATGAAAGAAGGATGTAGACGGCAGAATGGAATGAAATTGTCTTTACTGACGAGTCACGCTTCTGTCTGCAAAACCACGATGGTCGGATTCGAGTCTGGAGACACCGTGGAGAGAGGATGCTGAACAGCTGCGTTATGCACCGCCACACTGGTCCTGCACCGGGTATTATGGTATGAGGCGGTATTGGATATCACTCTCGCACTCCTCTAGTACGCATTGCCGGTACTTTAAACAGCCAGCGCTACATCTCCGAGGTGTTGGAGCCAGTTGTCCTTCCTTACCTTCAGGGCTTTCCCACAGCCATATTTCAACAGGATAATGCGCGACCACACGTGGCACGCATTGTCCAAGGGTTCTTCGTCAATCGCCAGATTAAATTGCTTCCCTGGCCAGCCGGATCTTTCGCCGATAGAAAATATGTGGTCCATGATTGCTCAACGATTGACCCAGAATACATCCTCAGCTGCCACACCAGATCAACTTTGGCAACGTGTGGAAGCTGCTTGGTCTGCTGTACCCCAAGAACACATCCAAAGTCTCTTTGAATCAATGCCGAGGCGTGTGGCAGCGGTGATCTCCAACAATGGCGGCTACTCTGGCTACTGATTTTGGCAGGAACCACACTTCACAGAAGTCTATAAATTTAATCATTTGATACTTGGTCAACATGTTATCTATAAAATAAATTTTGTTGTGATATCTCTTGTCTTTCTTGGTGTTGCAATTTGGGTGGCCAGCAGTGTATTTACATTCAGAAGATAAATTTTTTAACAAAGAGAGAAATTCTGTTGCTAGGAAACTGGTTTGAGAGAACTAAAACTTCCATAGGGATTAGAACAAGTTAAGAGATCATAGACAAATAAACTGATACCAATTAAAAAACTGCAACGAATAAACTAATATTTATTAAGGTGATATATTTTTCTGTATTTGTCCGTGTGTAGTATGTTTTTAATGTTTTGTCCTGATATTTTAAAACACTGTTTACTTCAGTGATAAATTTGTTTCTTGTTATAATTAGCGTACCAATGATATGTAATGTTGAGGATGTAGCTGAATAAATAAATAATACTGCAAAAATGAATTATGTAGAAATGAATTTATACGAAATAAAATATTTGGTGTTATTTCTTTTGTGTTCAACAAACCGATTATTTAAAATAAATGGTCTTAAGTCTTATTATTTTAAAGTTTTATCCCACATGCTAATGTAATTTTTTCACTTAAAATACAATACAGTTTTGGCAGGCAAAATCTTTTAATATGTGGGTTCAAATTTGTGTTTTTCATCATAAACAGAATAAACCATCTATCTTAAACTTGAATTCTTAATCACATAAGTTACATATCACAAAGAATTAGTATTGTTCATATCAAGTTATTTCCATGCAAAAGCGTGATTTACCTCTTAAGAATTGGAGAGAGAGAGAGGGAGATCAAGTTGATCATATAAACATTCCAGTACCCTTGCCTGTATATTTTGTTGACTACAGGTTACTTAGCACACAAATATTAAAGCACAAGCGTGATATGTTGAAGGAACAGTCATTCAGTTCAGATTCACCATGCTTCAAGACCATAACAATATCAAGACGGAATCATGTTTACTATTTCCCGTTACTCGAGTTTCCAAGAGTTCCAAGTAGTATCCCGTACGTCAGAAGTGTTCCGAAAATGTTAATCGCAAGGGATCTTTTGATGTCGAACATCTTCCACAAGGTCAGCCTTATGTCGTGCTTGCAGGACTTCTTCAGGAGAATCTTGATTTCCTTGTAGCAAAATGGCGGCACTCCTGGTAAGGACTTCAATTCCCTTCGAGCTTCTTCCATTCGCTCGGTTGCGTTTGATGCAGACAGTATCAAAGGAATCAAAAGGGCCAGACTGAAGATAGTTGTCAGAATGTATTGAATTATACTTCTGTAGTTTGAATCGTCAGAAAATGCGAATTTATAGACCGACCAGAACAGAATGTACATGCAGAAAATAACCATGAAGAATATTGGCTTGGACAAAGCGTCGTCCAAGCAATGCATTCCCAAAGTAGTGTCGTAATGGACTGATATCAGGTGTTTGTAATTTTGCTTCAAGTTTTTTTCACGTAATTTCACGATTAGGTATTTTGAAGCAGTACTTAAAATTTCACAAACAAAATTGTAATACAAAAGGAAAGTGAAGTAGTGGAAAGACGTGTGTGCTATAAATAAAGCATCGGTGACACCAAAGAAGTTTACAATGCTTCCAAACGGCACATTTAAAATGTTCGAACTTAGAGTAGAATTATAGAAAGTGTATTTTGTATTATTGGCTTCCTCAAAAAGGTAAAAATTATAGCTAAACACGATAGTAAAGCCGAGTATGACAAACAAGTGAATCCATACAAGTCGAATTCTCGTCGTCAATTTAGGCATTTCCGTATTCGTGTAAAGTCTTTCTAACTGCTCATTTAGCAAATAAAGTTTCTGACGAGAGCGAAGCAAAGAAATAAATGTCGCAACGACGTTAAGATTCGAGACTGCAGCGATTATCTCGATTTTGATGTCATAGTAAACCATCATTCTAAAAAGTGCATGAAGATTTGTCAATGTGTATAAAACTACAGCGAAGTATTTGGGAGATTTTGTAACGATGCGAGACAATCTTCTTTGCACTGTAGGCACATTACGGATCGCTGACACTTCCAGTCCAATTACTTGCAGCGACAGTGAAATGGGACGAAATGCTTTTTGAATAGGATTTTCAACGGAACCATCTGCACTGGGGATGCCGTTCGCTGCTATGACCTCCGATGTTTTAATGAAAGGTTTAACGTCTGTATATTTTTTTAACAAATCCCACATGATCTTTTCTTCTTTTCTGATCAGAAATGTATCGTCTATGCCAGCACAGATTTTCGCAACAACGATTCTCTGCTGATATGATCTGCTGATATGGTGGTTCGATGCAAGAGAAAATCTTTCCTTATTATGCTTGTCGATGTTGGTTTGTCATCAACATTGTCGGAACAGTCTCTTTATAGTCAAATTTTGATTGGAAATAGTGTTTTCTTTCGAAAGCACAGTTTTGCGTGACAGAATCTACCAAATAAAACTGAAAAAATTACGAGACCGGAATAACATTATTTTTGCTTGTTGCAATATTGTTGAATCATCTTACTCGTACATTGTATTTAAAATAACGAGCTACTTTAACCGAACTTTTTCATATTTATATATACTAGGATCATAAAGCTCTCTAAGCTTTGGCAGGCAATTATACCGTTTTACAAGTACCTTATAAAAACACTGTGACAAGAATTTAATATTTATGAAATTCAATTCTTCAGCACATGCTTTCCATTTCATTGCCAACGTCAACGCTTATAGTTCTAGGAGACAACTTAATGCTGCGAAACAAACTCTTCTTTAAAAATGCAACGTTTTTTAATAAATACTCTTGAATTATGTAGATGGCTAAAAAAGTAAACTAGTATATATATGCGTGTTTTCTGACTATGATACATAAAGACAATTTTTTCGCAAAAGTTTTCACTCGAGGATCCAATTGGTAGTCTTTCCAGTAAGCCTTTGACCAAGAATGATTCTCCCAATTTGAGTAGCAGTTAAATAATTTATATCCTGACGTAGTGAAAATCGGAAAAACTTAAAAACTTAACTCGCGAAAGGACCAATAGACTCTCTCCAAGGGATTATATTTGAAGGAAAGAACCATTAAAATAGTTCTAAAAGATGAACAATAGGATCTTTCTAAAATATTTTGACCTTCTTGACCAATAGAATCTTTCAAAAGGATTCTATCCTAAGAAAAACAGCCTTAGAATCGTTCCAAGAGATTTTATTTTAGGAAAGGACCAATAGAAAGGTAGAAAGAATCCGTGGATTTTTCAAAAATTATGTTATTTAGTCATTAAGTGTGTTGTATGGTAAAAGCAACACTACACTACTCTCGAATTTCTCGACGCTCAGAGATTCAAGTCTAAATGACATTGATAAGTCATGTGCATAGTCAAACTAGAACCAATCTTTTCCTGCTCTAAGTGAATTCTTCTGTTTATTACACTTTCTTACGACAAATTTTCTTCAGGAATTCAGCATCTTTTCCCTTAAATATTCGGTGGGTTATAATTGGTTGGTTTGGGGGTTTTATGGCGCAAGGGCCATATTTGGCCATGCTGCGCCAACAGTGGGTTATAGATCTGGATACTGAGGTTTGATTAAAAGACTGACAGTTAAATGCCTATCTCGCTTAAGAAATTTCATGACATAAAATCCAAGCTGGTTAGAAATCTCTTTTTATTGTAAAGTTTTCGTGAATTCAGTTTTTTTTAACAGGACATCCATACAATAGTTCGACATAGACTCTTTTTTCTGTACTGCCCCCTTAGCAACAATCGGCTCTCCAGTTGTTTATGAGATAAAAGTATATCACCCATCGTCGCAAAACCACACACCGCCAAAACTACGCCCGACTCAACTCCCCTCAAAATGCACGAAGCCTGTTTCTATAGTGACCGCCATTACCTTGATTTTGATTATTGTTGGTTATGTTTTTCGTATTTTATCTACTTCACTGGGTTGCTCATGGCTAAAAATAGGACATCAAGAATTGACACAACAGAAATATAAGAATTTAATTTGCACGGATAAAGATTTCAAAGTGTGAAAGTTGAAAAATTGAATTCTTAAAAATTTGAAAAAGTTGAAAATGAGTCATTTTGAATTTGAAAAAATATGAGATTTAAAAAAACAATACGTAAAAAGTGCGAAATTATTATATTGGGAATTTTTTCCCTAATCAAATCAGTAACAGAGTAACGATAAAGACCGTCGTGTACAAAGGGGACTGGTGCATGTTAAATTTGTCGTGGCCTCAAATGTCCTCACGTTGGAGTGGTGTGGAAATTTGGAGAGTGGGGTGCCAGCTCAGGTGTTGCCTCGTCATCTGACCGTGGTTCAAAATTACTTGGTGTTGCCCTCGCATCTTTCCATTTGGGGGATGATCCCGGACAGTCGCCAATAGCTCGCTGTGTTGCTCCAGTGCGACGTTAATTAAAATACCTACCTATCCCAATCAAATCATTCTGCTTCAAAATTGTGCTTTAAAAACATTTAAGACGTTGATGATTAGAGACAGAACTGGAAATCATGGCGAAACTGGTCAAATATGGAACTGGTGAAATATGGTCATCATAAAGGGGAGTTGAGCATGAGTAATGATTGGGTGCGCTTTCTCCTTGAAAAAGGTGAATCATTGAAAGATGAGTGAATCGTGTGTGCCCAATCAAATCTTGCAAATTCAAATTTGTTCTTGAAAACCATTTAAGACGATGATTAGAGACAGAACAGGGCAATCGAAATGGGATTATCAGAATGGGGAATTGAGTATGAGTTACAATTGGACGCTCTTTCTCCTGGTAAGATGGCGATAAGTGAATCGGTGTGTCCAATCAAATCTTGGAAATTAAGAATTGTACTTCAAAACTGCTTAAGACGTCGATAGTTAGAGGCAGAACAGGCAATCGAAATATGATTATCAGAAAAAAAAGTTGAGCACGAGTGTGCGCTTTCACCTAGAAAAATATGACTATGAGTGAATCGTGTGTGTCCAATGCTAAGGTGGGACATTAGTCGTTTACAGTGGAGACACTGGCTACTGATAAATGATGCGTTTTATAGAATGCAATTTATAATATGGCGTCAGGCTTTCCAAGAATCTTGCCACTAGAAATTAATGAACTCCCTTGTGGACATCTTGCTGTCACTAAAAATGACGACTTGCTGAAATGGAACAGATGCTTCCGTCTCAGCACTGCCATCAAGTGCGTTATCCGTGACTCGGGACTCATAAAACTGTCAAAACCCCTGCTTTGCAAGATACGCATGATGGTCAGCATATCTGGCACGACAGAAGCGTAAGATAGATATTGCAATGTACTTGTTGCACATCGGTAATGAATTCCATCCAAGGAATTGTTAGAAATCAGAATATTTCTATACACCTATGACTATAATCTCAGAAGATGGCGCAAGAGAAAATTTAACTGTGTCCACCATCCTGTTGGACATTTCCCAAAGTCCCTAACAATATACCGTATGTTAAAATGCTGCCCAAGACACTGATGATCATTGATCTTTGGATATCGTATATTTTCCATAAAGTGAGACGATTTTCCTTTTTGTAGTTTTTCCTGAGTAGCATTCTCAGCTCTTTGTACTGCGACGGAATCATTCCTGGTAAGGACAGAATTGCTTCCTGCGCTCTACTTGCAGATTCCACTGTGACCGATGCGGTAAGTACCATCTTAACTATAATTGTGAAGTTCAGTATGATGCTAGAAATGGTGTGAATGTACTCTGTGATGCCGAAATGGTGGCCGAAAGCAATGCTGTAGCCGGATATGAACACAGCCATTATGCAACTCAGTATAGTTGCAAACACGGGGAAGGAAAAGGCATCGTCTACAGACTGCACGGCCGCTTGTATGCTGTCGTAGACTTGAATCATTTGTTTGTACGTGTGGTCTACGTTGGAGCTTCGCAGTTGGCGTAAGAGAGTCTCAATGGATGCTGTCAGAGATTCACACATGAAACAGTAGTATAAACTGAAGAAGCAGAACTGAAAGTATCCTGTGATATAGTAAAGACATCCGATGATGATAAGAATCTGCGAGAGAGCACCTGTGTCGGCTGCTTCCGGGATTATTTCCGATTTAGACAACCCTCCCCGAACTTGGGAGTGGTATAGGAAGTAATAAGTGACAGTGAGCACGACTGTTGATGTGGAGAAGATGAGGGAGTAGATGGACATCGATCGTTGGATTCTTTTGTAATCACTAGACCTCAGCAAGCGTTCGGTGATGATGAATAAATTCTCTAGTACCCAACAGAAACATCGCCGAGATCGCAACATGTGAAAGGAAAATGCAGCACAACAGAGAATGTAAGCCGATGAAGCGATTTCCATTTTTTTGTCTGGAAGTATGATTAGTAAAAGAAGTTCTGCTAAAATTTGCAACAGAGTTATAGCAACTAAGATATACTGTGGGGATTTCTTTAGAAAGTTACGCCTTTTTCTTCTCGTTCCCGATCTTAATTGAGACAAATTGTCCAACGACAGTGTTTGTAGGAACACTTGTATGGGCTCAAGTGCTTTTTGGAATCCATTGACGGCAGGATTCAATACTCGAACTGTATTTGCAGTGTTTTTGTGATCCATGTTTGAAGACCAGTTTTAAATATTGGGTTGTTGAAATGATTCTCTGTTTTTATTTACTGCCCAAAAAGCGTACCCAGAATTTACAGTGTTTACTATTTCCATAGCGACATTAATATTTGATCAATTGTATTTATCGCCATTAAAGATCAAACATCTTCACGTGTTCACAATGTATTAAAGAAAGCTAAATCCATTCTGGGCTTGTGGGGCTTTTCCGTTCATTTTTCGAAAAGTAAAAGATCGATGTTACAAAAGGGTCGTTATGCCAACCATTTCATTTCATAAAAAGGGTTTCTTAACAAAGAAGATTTTAAGCTGGAACATTGAGTTGGATAATATTTGCTTTCAATAGCAGCAATACTATTTGTAAAAATGTGTCTTTCAATTTAAAAATGCGTCCAATGACAATAGCCATACTGCGATACTTTGAAAATATTTTATTCAAGTAACACAAAAAATCAACGCGACATCAAGAAAATGAAAGCAAAAGTCGAATCTAAAAGGAAGCTTGAAAGAGAATACAAGTTAACAAAGAGTTAATACAATACCGCCAACTGGAGAGACTTTCCCCACTATTATTACCTAAGTTCTCAGCTCCATTATAACCCAGGTCAAGCAAAAAAGGACCACTCACTGACATAATCCGATAGCAAATTACTCAACTCTTAATGAGGATAACACATTATTAACGGATTCAAAAATCAACCATGCAATTCACTTTAGTTGATTATGAAGAGGGTATTTGTAGAATCTTGCTACACAAAGATTTATCAAATACTGTTTCTTATTTTATAAACTTAAGTGACCTTGGAACCACACTATTTTTATGTAACTGTAAGGGTTATGAGATATGCTGAAGATGTTAATAAAGCGAATTGAAACAGAAGATATATGACACTTGGGGAGTCCACATCTACAATGATAACAAAGGGTGGGGAAACGCTGGGCTATTTCTTACATAGGAGATTGAGTAACTGTAGAGCCAAGCAACTGTTATACGACAGTATGTAGTCTAAGCGTATGGGTATGCCGTAGTTTAAAGTGCAACTCTGAACACAAGACAGATGGCCCTAGGGGAGTTCACATCTAGAAAGGCAATAAAGTCCATGGATTGAGATTCATGTTATTTCTTCCAATTGCTCGGTTTAAAAACCTCCAGATGATCACGTGGCATTGGAAGAAACGTCGAATCCTAATGCAGGACTAATTGACGAGAGTGATGAAAAACACTCGTTTGTGCTTCAATAGCCAATCGGATCCAGTCGCATTAAATACTCATAGTCCATTCCCAAGCCCGAGATCTACACTTCAGAGATCTTGCGACAGCGACTCAGCACACAAGGTCTCCGTCTATTTCACGAGAAGATTCGATGTGTAAAGTACGACCTGAACCTTGTTCGACTCGATGTCAGGTGGTGAGTGTTGTTAGACGTTTCTTCGCTCATTGTTACACACCCAATTCAGAACTTATTCTTATTTCTTATGATACTTTTGAGAACATGAAGCAACGGTAAAAACGTTATTTACCAGCACTTGATCATCCACCATATTTTTAATATCACGATAATTTATCTAAGTGTTTCGACGAGATATCTCGAACAAGATCTGTCCAGATGCTTCGTCAAGGTAAAACTTTCCTATTACTCCAAAAAGTATAAAGAACCAAGTAGGAAACACAAAAACTGTCCCTTGCCCAAGAATGGTGACAGTTTGGAACATTTTTTTGCACCAGGGGCTGTCCACTACCGAGCAGTTTTCGACGCGTAGACAAATCACCAGTAGGGTTAAATTAACTTTCTACAACCACACTTAGTCAATTTTAATACTATAAAGCAATTCTATAGTCATGATACGCAACATTTAACTGTCAACGTATGGTATTCTCATGAAAGTTATATATACCTTTTTTACATTTAACATTGGCAAATTGCTAATCAGTTTTCACGATATCCTAAATGCACTTTCTGTTACCTATAACTTTAGGCTCACCTGTAGAAAAAATGACTGTACAACGACCAATTAATCCAATACCGTACGTTCACAAGACAATTGAATCATTAGATGATGCGTTTTTAAATATACGAGAGCGGAAATCGATTTTTCTTAGCATTGTTTGGCTGTTTCCCTCATGTTGGTATATCGCTGTTATGGAAGAACCAAGTGGAAAATATGGATATTTTGAGTTAAATGGGTCAATTGCCTTTGACAGTATTCCCTTTCACTGGGACATAATATAGCACAAATCTCCACAAGAGAGCATTGCGTGATTGTTCAAATTTCACCTACTTAGATATTACAAATATATTTTTGATTTTCAATCTCACGAACCATGTTCTGTTTATGGTTTACATATCAAGATTTCACATAAAAATACATAATTATGACCATGTGGTATAATTTGTGACGCGAATCTATATTCAAATGTAAATTCACGGAGCATTTTTGTTTAACAGAACCTAATTACAGCTTAAAACATTGGAAAACCTATTGTAAAAAACTTTATCTATTATCTACAGACTGATAAACTATATAAACATTTTTCAGAATTTTTAATCTAAGACGTAATATAATCCTACCGGTTTTTATCCATATGAATATAGATATATGTATATATGCATTTTGTTTTGTAATATTTACGTTTTTCATTGTATTATTTCTATACTCACCTTATAAATTCTATAATCATGTTTGTAATAAGTTAAGTTAATCTACACAGTGCAAGGATTTACTATTTATTTAATTTTTATATATTGTTATTATTTAATGCACTATTCATTCATTTTTCTATTTTGTCTACAAGATGGCCTTTGCAATAACCAATCGAAAAAAGACGCTTTTTCAACAGCACAATAATCATACATTATTGTACGGTAGATTTTGACTACATGGTTTACGAAAAATCAGTTGTGACAGTGAAATTCGTGCAGAGCAATCGAGCGTCTCTTCTCAGAGGACCAACAAAATCAAAATACTGTTCATTCCAGACTCTCTTCTGAGGTGTTTCCTAAGGTACCTATCATTATTCCATATGTTACGAGTGTCCCGATGACACTGATGATGAGCGATCTTTCTGAGTAGTACATTTTCCACAAAGTAAACCGAAAACTTCGGTTGTAGTTCTTCCTCAACCGCACTTTCAGTTCGTCGTATCGAGAAGGAATCACTCCTGGCAGAGACAGAACCGCTTTTTGCATAACCTCTGCCGATTCCGCTGCTCTTGATGCAGGCAGGATGAGTTTAACTACGACCATCGAGTTGATCAGGGCTATTAGAGAGTAGTTAGTGAGGTCGAAATATCCAAGAAAGTCGTCGAAAGCAACGGTGTAGCAAGCCCAGAACAGGCCCAGCAAGCAGCTGAGTATGATTGCGAACACGGCGAACGAGAAAGCGTCGTCCGCCGACTGCATGACGGCATGAATGTCGTTGCAGAGCCTGATGAGTCGTTTGTACTCATTCTCGACATTGGATTTCTGTAGTTCGGTAGTGAGAGCGTTGCAGCACTTCGTCAAGACCTCGCACACGAAGCTGTAGTACAGGGTGAAGAAGTTCATGACGAAGCTCATGAATATCAAATAAAGAAATCCCAGGATGACTATGGTGTGGGAAAAAAGATCGGCTTCGACTGAAACTGCGTTTGTGAATACCGTTGATTCAAGCACTTTCTCTCGAAGATAAGAATCATTTGCGAAGTAATATGTAACCGACAACACCACAATCATGGCAGTCCACGAGAAGCAATTGACATGTATCCAACGCCGAGTTCTCTTGAGATCACCGGAGCGTAGTAAGCTTCTAGCAATTCCTGATAGATTTTCCAGGGTCCAAAATATATGCCCACGGGATTGGTAGACGGACATGTAACATAAGGCAGCCACGACAAGATCGAACATGTTGGACAGTTCACCTTTTAGGTCAGGTAGAATTGTCGTTAGGAAAAGATTTCCAGAAAGTTGCATTGTTATCAGAAGAACCGCTGCATATCGCGACAATTTCTTCAAAAAAAGGCGTGTTTTACTTGTCTCTGAGTCTGGATGGTATAGATTGTCTATAGAAAATACATGCAATATCAACAAAATAGGCCAAAAAGCTCTTTGAAGATGCTTGGCCCTTCGCCTAAACACTCGAATCGGAGTCTTTGTAAACTTCATATTCGTATGGTTGATTCGTTGGGTTGGGTTTTTATGGACTTACTTGCCCAAGCTGCGCCATACAACGTGAAGTAAATGAACACACAAACAAGCGAAGTGTTACTGACATAGAAGAAGGAAATACACACAGCATATTTGGATGGATTATAACTCGGATTCGCCTTGTGTTATAGAAAGACACGACAGACACTCTTTATTATTTCAGATAGCTGCATCATGCTGCTTCTATGAGTAATATATGAATATCATTTTAGTATATATTACATGACTAAGCTTTTAGGGAAAATGTAGCACGTCGCACAACACCAACTGCTGGGGCTAATTCAATGGAATACACACATTTCGTATTAGACTAAACCATGACAACATGGCTTCAATCATTAAATATGTTTTGTAATAATGGTTTTAGGAAGGGGAAATGTGCCACTTAATTATTAATAATCCAGTGTTGAATTAACATGTATTTTCTCTTATCACACTTGCATCACCTTCTTGAAAGTGCGTGATATAAAGCATTTAATTCTCACAGATCATAAGTTGAATAGCATCTAATGTAAAACAGCTTTGTTGTTAAGTATTGACATCGTATTGAGGGAGTGAATAGCGGTTGTATTTCACTGCAAAATGTGGTTACATAGTGTCTGTATTTTTATATTAAGATATATTTGCCCTTATATATTTTCGTCCTTTTTGGTTTCTTGTACTGATTTTAACATCAACATATCACCAGGAACAGTAAATTATTTTTTTCTAAAATCTGTAAGAAAAGAAAGTCTGCAACAAATTTGCTACAAATAGATTTTTGAAGTTGTATTTTCTCACTCCGAGTTTGATATATTTTTTATGATTTCAATGCAATACGTAATTCGCTTCAATAAAATGGGGGGGTTTATATCTTGGGCCGTGATAGCCCAGTTGGAAGGGCAATGGATTAACATTCGAAGGGTTACGAGCTCGAAACTTGGTTCAGCCAAAGACAGCATTGTACACGGGGGCTAGTGCACGTTAAATTTATCGGGGCTTCAAATGCCCTTACGTTGGCTTGGTGTGGAAGTTTGGAGAGTGGGTTGCCATCTCAGGTGTTATCATCTGACCGTGTTTCAAAATTACGAGTTGTCCTTAGATCTTTCCTTTACAGATTGATCCCGGACCGTCGCCAATAGTCCGTTGTTTTGCTTCAGTGCGACATTAGTTAACTGCCTAACTTTTTCTCTTATCTAACTATATTTGTGCATGTCTTTTTTCTTCTATTTCTATATCATATACTTTTTCGCCGAAATTTGATATTTTTTTGTAGAGAAACAAAATAAATACATTTTTTCATGTATGTGAATGAATTAGATTTGGGGAGAAGAAATTGGTGAAGCAGTATTTATTAGAGGGTACTTCCATCGTATTTACAAAAATAAAATTTACAAAATATATTTTCCAAACATACTGTATATTCATTTTATCAAGTGGCCACACATTTTTTTTTCATTTTCATTGACATGGTTACCAAATAATCACAGAAAATTTGAAAATATTTTGAAATTAAGAATGTTTTGTCTTCAAAGTAAAGACCCTTCGTGACCGGAGTATCTAGTAAATGTTTTTTTAATCTGGTAGATACATGAAATGAACTATAAGACTTGATAATTCATGGTTAAATCTATTTTATCACAATAAGAGGACTTGTCAGTCAGGAAGAAAGTGTACATATTCCAACTTTGCTAAATATTCTTACGATATAGGGAATGTGTAAACATACATGGTATAAATACTAGTTCGAATTCTTGTTCTATGGTCGGCAGGATTTTTATTTGAAAACAACAATTGATCGAATTATGGTTTGTGGTTTTGAATAGTATTCTTTCATTAACAGTTTTATGTTCTTCAAAATTTACATTTTGTCAGTGATGGCCATGAAACGTGCTTTAAATGCAGAATTCAGGGTGCATTCCACAAAAAATTCGAAATCCAAGAAAGCGTCAAGAAAAATTCTTCTGGGCGAGGTATTTATCTAAAATTATTCACAAGTATACCGGCAAACTTGAGTAGTTGCTCCTTTCATCGTCTTAAAGTTGTTTACACTGGTTTCTATGTCGCCCGTTCTCCAACAAATTAGCCCCCGTTGCTACATCAGTGTGCAATGAAAAGGGGCGTAGAATCAAACTGTCAAACATGACGAAGAGGAACATTGCGAGAGCGTGATAGTAAATTGTTTGTTGCAAGTAAATTGTGGGCCTTTATTTCTATATTAAACAAAAATCACTGGCTATGAGTATGTGTGGTAAAAAGATATTTTTAATCCTACACTAGACCTCAGTCTCTGCCTTAAGTTTCTTGTCTGGAAGCCCAATATAGCTTAAAAACAGAAAGAAAATATCTTAATCTATCAGCAGTCCTATTCACTGCGACGTCAGGAAGAGTATGGTAACTATTGACGAAGAGGAACATTGCGAGAGCGTGATGGTAAATTGTTTGTTGCAAGTAAATTGCGTGCCTTTATTTCTATATTAAACAAAAATCACTGGCTATGAGTATGTGTGGTAAAAAGAGATTTTTAATCCTACACTAGACGTCAGTCTCTGCCTTAAGTTTCTTGTCTGGAAGCCCAATATAGCTTAAAAACAGAAAGAAAATATCTTAATCTATCAGCAGTCCTATTCACTGCGACGTCAGTAAGAGTATGGTAACTATTGACGAAGAGGAACATTGCGAGAGCGTGATGGTAAATTGTTTGTTGCAAGTAAATTGCGTGCCTTTATTTCTATATTAAACAAAAATCACTGGCTATGAGTATGTGTGGTAAAAAGAGATTTTTAATCCTACACTAGACGTCAGTCTCTGCCTTAAGTTTCTTGTCTGGAAGCCCAATATAGCTTAAAAACAGAAAGAAAATATCTTAATCTATCAGCAGTCCTATTCACTGCGACGTCAGGAAGAGTATGGTAACTATTGACGAAGAGGAACATTGCGAGAGCGTGATGGTAAATTGTTTGTTGCAAGTAAATTGCGTGCCTTTATTTCTATATTAAACAAAAATCACTGGCTATGAGTATGTGTGGTAAAAAGAGATTTTTAATCCTACACTAGACGTCAGTCTCTGCCTTAAGTTTCTTGTCTGGAAGCCCAATATAGCTTAAAAACAGAAAGAAAATATCTTAATCTATCAGCAGTCCTATTCACTGCGACGTCAGTAAGAGTATGGTAACTATTGACGAAGAGGAACATTGCGAGAGCGTGATGGTAAATTGTTTGTTGCAAGTAAATTGCGTGCCTTTATTTCTATATTAAACAAAAATCACTGGCTATGAGTATGTGTGGTAAAAAGAGATTTTTAATCCTACACTAGACGTCAGTCTCTGCCTTAAGTTTCTTGTCTGGAAGCCCAATATAGCTTAAAAACAGAAAGAAAATATCTTAATCTATCAGCAGTCCTATTCACTGCGACGTCAGTAAGAGTATGGTAACTATTGACGAAGAGGAACATTGCGAGAGCGTGATGGTAAATTGTTTGTTGCAAGTAAATTGCGTGCCTTTATTTCTATATTAAACAAAAATCACTGGCTATGAGTATGTGTGGTAAAAAGAGATTTTTAATCCTACACTAGACGTCAGTCTCTGCCTTAAGTTTCTTGTCTGGAAGCCCAATATAGCTTAAAAACAGAAAGAAAATATCTTAATCTATCAGCAGTCCTATTCACTGCGACGTCAGTAAGAGTATGGTAACTATTGACGAAGAGGAACATTGCGAGAGCGTGATGGTAAATTGTTTGTTGCAAGTAAATTGCGTGCCTTTATTTCTATATTAAACAAAAATCACTGGCTATGAGTATGTGTGGTAAAAAGAGATTTTTAATCCTACACTAGACGTCAGTCTCTGCCTTAAGTTTCTTGTCTGGAAGCCCAATATAGCTTAAAAACAGAAAGAAAATATCTTAATCTATCAGCAGTCCTATTCACTGCGACGTCAGTAAGAGTATGGTAACTATTGACGAAAAGGAACATTGCGAGAGCGTGATGGTAAATTGTTTGTTGCAAGTAAATTGCGTGCCTTTATTTCTATATTAAACAAAAATCACTGGCTATGAGTATGTGTGGTAAAAAGAGATTTTTAATCCTACACTAGACGTCAGTCTCTGCCTTAAGTTTCTTGTCTGGAAGCCCAATATAGCTTAAAAACAGAAAGAAAATATCTTAATCTATCAGCAGTCCTATTCACTGCGACGTCAGTAAGAGTATGGTAACTATTGACGAAGAGGAACATTGCGAGAGCGTGATGGTAAATTGTTTGTTGCAAGTAAATTGCGTGCCTTTATTTCTATATTAAACAAAAATCACTGGCTATGAGTATGTGTGGTAAAAAGAGATTTTTAATCCTACACTAGACGTCAGTCTCTGCCTTAAGTTTCTTGTCTGGAAGCCCAATATAGCTTAAAAACAGAAAGAAAATATCTTAATCTATCAGCAGTCCTATTCACTGCGACGTCAGTAAGAGTATGGTAACTATTGACGAAGAGGAACATTGCGAGAGCGTGATGGTAAATTGTTTGTTGCAAGTAAATTGCGTGCCTTTATTTCTATATTAAACAAAAATCACTGGCTATGAGTATGTGTGGTAAAAAGAGATTTTTAATCCTACACTAGACGTCAGTCTCTGCCTTAAGTTTCTTGTCTGGAAGCCCAATATAGCTTAAAAACAGAAAGAAAATATCTTAATCTATCAGCAGTCCTATTCACTGCGACGTCAGTAAGAGTATGGTAACTATTGACGAAGAGGAACATTGCGAGAGCGTGATGGTAAATTGTTTGTTGCAAGTAAATTGCGTGCCTTTATTTCTATATTAAACAAAAATCACTGGCTATGAGTATGTGTGGTAAAAAGAGATTTTTAATCCTACACTAGACGTCAGTCTCTGCCTTAAGTTTCTTGTCTGGAAGCCCAATATAGCTTAAAAACAGAAAGAAAATATCTTAATCTATCAGCAGTCCTATTCACTGCGACGTCAGTAAGAGTATGGTAACTATTGACGAAGAGGAACATTGCGAGAGCGTGATGGTAAATTGTTTGTTGCAAGTAAATTGCGTGCCTTTATTTCTATATTAAACAAAAATCACTGGCTATGAGTATGTGTGGTAAAAAGAGATTTTTAATCCTACACTAGACGTCAGTCTCTGCCTTAAGTTTCTTGTCTGGAAGCCCAATATAGCTTAAAAACAGAAAGAAAATATCTTAATCTATCAGCAGTCCTATTCACTGCGACGTCAGGAAGAGTATGGTAACTATTGACGAAGAGGAACATTGCGAGAGCGTGATGGTAAATTGTTTGTTGCAAGTAAATTGCGTGCCTTTATTTCTATATTAAACAAAAATCACTGGCTATGAGTATGTGTGGTAAAAAGAGATTTTTAATCCTACACTAGACGTCAGTCTCTGCCTTAAGTTTCTTGTCTGGAAGCCCAATATAGCTTAAAAACAGAAAGAAAATATCTTAATCTATCAGCAGTCCTATTCACTGCGACGTCAGTAAGAGTATGGTAACTATTGACGAAGAGGAACATTGCGAGAGCGTGATGGTAAATTGTTTGTTGCAAGTAAATTGCGTGCCTTTATTTCTATATTAAACAAAAATCACTGGCTATGAGTATGTGTGGTAAAAAGAGATTTTTAATCCTACACTAGACGTCAGTCTCTGCCTTAAGTTTCTTGTCTGGAAGCCCAATATAGCTTAAAAACAGAAAGAAAATATCTTAATCTATCAGCAGTCCTATTCACTGCGACGTCAGGAAGAGTATGGTAACTATTGACGAAGAGGAACATTGCGAGAGCGTGATGGTAAATTGTTTGTTGCAAGTAAATTGCGTGCCTTTATTTCTATATTAAACAAAAATCACTGGCTATGAGTATGTGTGGTAAAAAGAGATTTTTAATCCTACACTAGACGTCAGTCTCTGCCTTAAGTTTCTTGTCTGGAAGCCCAATATAGCTTAAAAACAGAAAGAAAATATCTTAATCTATCAGCAGTCCTATTCACTGCGACGTCAGTAAGAGTATGGTAACTATTGACGAAGAGGAACATTGCGAGAGCGTGATGGTAAATTGTTTGTTGCAAGTAAATTGCGTGCCTTTATTTCTATATTAAACAAAAATCACTGGCTATGAGTATGTGTGGTAAAAAGAGATTTTTAATCCTACACTAGACGTCAGTCTCTGCCTTAAGTTTCTTGTCTGGAAGCCCAATATAGCTTAAAAACAGAAAGAAAATATCTTAATCTATCAGCAGTCCTATTCACTGCGACGTCAGTAAGAGTATGGTAACTATTGACGAAGAGGAACATTGCGAGAGCGTGATGGTAAATTGTTTGTTGCAAGTAAATTGCGTGCCTTTATTTCTATATTAAACAAAAATCACTGGCTATGAGTATGTGTGGTAAAAAGAGATTTTTAATCCTACACTAGACGTCAGTCTCTGCCTTAAGTTTCTTGTCTGGAAGCCCAATATAGCTTAAAAACAGAAAGAAAATATCTTAATCTATCAGCAGTCCTATTCACTGCGACGTCAGGAAGAGTATGGTAACTATTGACGAAGAGGAACATTGCGAGAGCGTGATGGTAAATTGTTTGTTGCAAGTAAATTGCGTGCCTTTATTTCTATATTAAACAAAAATCACTGGCTATGAGTATGTGTGGTAAAAAGAGATTTTTAATCCTACACTAGACGTCAGTCTCTGCCTTAAGTTTCTTGTCTGGAAGCCCAATATAGCTTAAAAACAGAAAGAAAATATCTTAATCTATCAGCAGTCCTATTCACTGCGACGTCAGTAAGAGTATGGTAACTATTGACGAAGAGGAACATTGCGAGAGCGTGATGGTAAATTGTTTGTTGCAAGTAAATTGCGTGCCTTTATTTCTATATTAAACAAAAATCACTGGCTATGAGTATGTGTGGTAAAAAGAGATTTTTAATCCTACACTAGACGTCAGTCTCTGCCTTTTCTTGTCTGGAAGCCCAATATAGCTTAAAAACAGAAAGAAAATATCTTAATCTATCAGCAGTCCTATTCACTGCGATGTCAGTAAGAGTATGGTAACTATTGACGAAGAGGAACATTGCGAGAGCGTGATGGTAAATTGTTGCAAGTAAATTGCGTGCCTTTATTTCTATATTAAACAAAAATCACTGGCTATGAGTATGTGTGGTAAAAAGAGATTTTTAATCCTACACTAGACGTCAGTCTCTGCCTTAAGTTTCTTGTCTGGAAGCCCAATATAGCTTAAAAACAGAAAGAAAATATCTTAATCTATCAGCAGTCCTATTCACTGCGACGTCAGTAAGAGTATGGTAACTATTGACGAAGAGGAACATTGCGAGAGCGTGATGGTAAATTGTTTGTTGCAAGTAAATTGCGTGCCTTTATTTCTATATTAAACAAAAATCACTGGCTATGAGTATGTGTGGTAAAAAGAGATTTTTAATCCTACACTAGACGTCAGTCTCTGCCTTAAGTTTCTTGTCTGGAAGCCCAATATAGCTTAAAAACAGAAAGAAAATATCTTAATCTATCAGCAGTCCTATTCACTGCGACGTCAGTAAGAGTATGGTAACTATTGACGAAGAGGAACATTGCGAGAGCGTGATGGTAAATTGTTTGTTGCAAGTAAATTGCGTGCCTTTATTTCTATATTAAACAAAAATCACTGGCTATGAGTATGTGTGGTAAAAAGAGATTTTTAATCCTACACTAGACGTC
Source organism: Meta bourneti (assembly GCA_933210815.1). Lineage (NCBI taxonomy): Eukaryota > Metazoa > Arthropoda > Arachnida > Araneae > Tetragnathidae > Meta > Meta bourneti. Next base: position 22,644,496 of record OW119931.1, read on the forward strand.
AGTCTCTGCCTTAAGTTTCTTGTCTGGAAGCCCAATATAGCTTAAAAACAGAAAGAAAATATCTTAATCTATCAGCAGTCCTATTCACTGCGACGTCAGGAAGAGTATGGTAACTATTGACGAAGAGGAACATTGCGAGAGCGTGATGGTAAATTGTTTGTTGCAAGTAAATTGCGTGCCTTTATTTCTATATTAAACAAAAATCACTGGCTATGAGTATGTGTGGTAAAAAGAGATTTTTAATCCTACACTAGACGTCAGTCTCTGCCTTAAGTTTCTTGTCTGGAAGCCCAATATAGCTTAAAAACAGAAAGAAAATATCTTAATCTATCAGCAGTCCTATTCACTGCGACGTCAGTAAGAGTATGGTAACTATTGACGAAGAGGAACATTGCGAGAGCGTGATGGTAAATTGTTTGTTGCAAGTAAATTGCGTGCCTTTATTTCTATATTAAACAAAAATCACTGGCTATGAGTATGTGTGGTAAAAAGAGATTTTTAATCCTACACTAGACGTCAGTCTCTGCCTTTTCTTGTCTGGAAGCCCAATATAGCTTAAAAACAGAAAGAAAATATCTTAATCTATCATCAGTCCTATTCACTGCGATGTCAGTAAGAGTATGGTAACTATTGACGAAGAGGAACATTGCGAGAGCGTGATGGTAAATTGTTGCAAGTAAATTGCGTGCCTTTATTTCTATATTAAACAAAAATCACTGGCTATGAGTATGTGTGGTAAAAAGAGATTTTTAATCCTACACTAGACGTCAGTCTCTGCCTTAAGTGAAAGTTAGACGGAGTATATGCACTATTAATGCTCCATCATTGATCCAATGCTCATCACCATCATTTACCACTATTGGTGATTTAAATAATTTCTAAATTTTTCCAAATCCAGATACAGTTTGCTCTGTGATCATCTTAAGAGCACCTGGGACTCTCTATCATTCCAGTTACATCCATGAAAGAAATCGTTATGGTGTGGGAATAACATCGGTTTGAGGTGACTTTCCTTAGATGGGCTCACAGAACTCTGTATTCTGCCAAGTAGTAACATTAACCCTTTGTTGGACTCAGACGCATTTTACCACTTAGCAACCTCCAGTCTTCTCTGCGTGACCCCAACCGATTTTGACCTTCTTGACCTATAGAATCTTTCCAATGGATTCTATTCTAAGCAAAAGAGCAATAGAATCTTTCCAAAAGATTCAATTCTAAAGAAAGGTATATAGGATCTATAGAATCTTTCCAAGATATTCTATTTTAAGGACCGGAGCCATAGAATCTTTACAAAAGATTATAATGTAATGAAAGGACACACACACAGATAGAATCTTTTCAATTAATTTTTTCTATTCTACAGAATGGGCCAATCGTTCCAAAGGATTCCATTCCAAGGAAAGGATCAATAGAATCGTTCCAAAGAAAGATTTTATTCTAAGGAAAGGACAAAGAATTTTTCTAACGATTGAAAGAATCCATGGATTCTTTAGAAAGATGTAGTTATTTTGTCATATGTGTGTTGTGGGTAAAATCAACACTACACTATTCGGAAATCGTGTGACGCTTAGATGGTTACTGCACAAAGATACAGAGATACTTGATTGAAGCGTACGTCCTTGTGTGCAATAGACGATACTTTGACCCTGCAAGACGATGATGCTCTCCTACACATAGATCATTTAGAGAAGCAGTACTTTCAAGATGAGACCATTGTACGTTTGAAATGACCAGTTAAATCTCCTGACCTCAATCCGATTGAGTATATCTGGATGCTCTAGGAAGACTTGTTGTTCTTAATCCGTCTCGTCAAACCCGTGAAGGGGTTTCACTGCTTCAAAGAAACAACTTCTCATTATTGTCTACTCAATTAATCGACATCATCATTATAAGCATGGAGCAACGCTGTCGGTACTGTATACCATACTCCATATTGGAGCTGCTTACACATTTAACTGAGATATCCTATATTTGGACAAGTTCCCGTTTCGTTGAAATTTTCTATGGAAAATAAACCTTGTGTGTTAATATTTTTTGACAAATCTACGACCTACTACCTCATAAAATTCTACCAATTACAATTTTAACTATCGTGATTTTTCTGAGTTTTCCTTAATTTATAGAACCAGAGATGGATTTTTTATTTCTTCTACACGATTATATACACTGCTGGCCACCCAAATTGCAACACCAAGAAAGACAAGAGATATCACAACAAAATTTATTTTGTAGATAACATGTTGACCAAGTATCAAATGATTAAATTTATAGACTTCTGTGAAGTGTGGTTCCTGCCAAAATCAGTAGCCAGAGTAGCCGCCATTGTTGGAGATCACCGCTGCCACACGCCTCGGCATTGATTCAAAGAGACTTTGGATGTGTTCTTGGGGTACAGCAGACCAAGCAGCTTCCACACGTTGCCAAAGTTGATCTGGTGTGGCAGCTGGGGATGTATTCTGGGTCAATCGTTGAGCAACCATGGACCACATGTTTTCTATCGGCGAAAGATCCGGCTGGCCAGGGAAGCAATTCAATCTGGCGATTGACGAAGAACCCTTGGACAATGCGTGCCACGTGTGGTCGCGCATTATCCTGTTGAAATATGGCTGTGGGCAAGCCCTGAAGGTAAGGAAGGACAACTGGCTCCAACACCTCGGAGATGTAGCGCTGGCTGTTTAAAGTACCGGCAATGCGTACTAGAGGAGTGCGAGAGTGATAACCAATACCGCCCCATACCATAATACCCAGTGCAGGACCAGTGTGGCGGTGCATAACGCAGCTGTTCAGCATCCTCTCTCCACGGTGTCTCCAGACTCGAATCCGACCATCGTGGTGTTGCAGACAGAAGCGTGACTCGTCAGTAAAGACAATTTCATTCCATTCTGCCATCCACATCCTTCTTTCATCGCACCATTGGCGGCGGAAACGTCTGTGGTTCTGCGTCAAGGGAAGCAATGGACGTCTTGCGGACAGACCACTCTGCTGTAAATGGCGTCGAATGGTACGCGCAGACACTGGATGATGCGGTACAGACTGAATGTGCTGTGCTATGGTTCGTGATGTGGCTGAGCGATCCGTCACTGCTATACGCACAATATGCCTGTCATCACGTGAAGTGGTGCACTGAGGTGGATGCGATCGAACACGTCGGTCCGTCGTACCCTCCTGCATCCAACGATCACATATCTGCATTACAGTTGTTTGGTTTCGTCCAACACGACTACCGATTTCCCTGAAAGATAATCCACAATCTCGGTAGGCCACTATCCTTCCTCTGTCGAACTCGGATACTTGATCAAAAGATGATCGCTGTTTTCTACGAGGCATAATTGATCGTTTTTTTGAAAAAAAACCACAAGAAAAACACAATTGCCGTACTTGAAATCGTCGAAATCTCCAAGCCTTAAATAGCGCTTTGAAGTGGCGCCACAGGCGCGCGTGATGTGCGTCTGCGCTGAAATTCTAATCATTTGCATATCTCATCTCCGCTAATGCATGTTGTAAATTTCATACTATTTGCATGCTTCCTTCAGGGTGTTGCATTTACGGTGGCCAGCAGTGTATTTTAGTCCCTAAACCAAAAACCGAGTCCTAACCTCTTCCGAATCAAAATAACAAGACGACTAGTTCGTTTAGAACTATATAATAATTTCGTAAATAATTCAGTGAACTCTTTTTCTATCGTGATAATATATATATATATATATATATATATATATATATATATATAGACCATCACCACAAATCAAAAATCATTTTTGTTCTTGTTATTATTTGCATTTTGTTTTTGTTTTTATTTGGTTTCTCCTTTTTGTACTAACTTCCTTGACATTCATATTGATGTCAGTTCTAAATCTTCAACCGATATCTATGACAAAAGAAATGACTTTCAATTTAATATCAACAGACTTGTTCCCTGGAATTCTAATATTTCTTTCAACATCTACAGAAACTTAATTTATAATCAAATCTATAGAATTCATCATATTTGCAGGGACCAAACTACTATTGATAATCAGCTCAAAACTCTTAAAACCACCCTCTTAAATAACAACTCTCTTCCCCAACAATTTTCTTAAAAAGTTTTTTCCTTAAAAATAATTTTCTTTTTCTCGACTTTACTTTCTTTCTCCTCGGACAGATGGAGCCAAAAAATATAACTATATAATTATTTTTTTCACTTTTTCCCTCGTTTTTTCTTTCAATTTCATCACTGCCCACAATCTCTACTCTTTGTCACAATTTTATTTTCTTGTTAAAATTTACCTTTCTTCCCTCCCTTTCATTTGCGCTAATTTGTTCACATTATCTCCAAGCCACCCTCTTTCGTTTTTAAATCCGTTATTCTACATAATACGGATCTGGCAATGTTTTGCTCTCCTAGCTTGGGCGGCAACTTTTGGTAAGGTATTACGTTGGCTATGTTCTTTTGATTCCTAACCTTGGTAACAGGTATTATTTTCATGATTTTTTTCTCTCTGGTAGTACTTTGAGTTTTCGGGGGTAACTTTTGTTGATCTCTTCGGCCTGGCCTCACATAAGTACAGAAAAAACTCAAAGCATCGCATTTTTAAGTGACAACCTGGCCTTGCTCCCCTTGAAAAAGTAGGCAGGCTCACTTAACATTTACATATTTTATTTCATCTTGTTTCTCGGGGAAATCTATTCTATTCTTAGGGTAGTTTTACTTATTATATATATATATATATATATATATATATATATATATATATATATAATATACGAGGGCTGTTCAATAAAGAATGATCATAAATTAATAAAAAATAATTAATTATCTGTACTGATCCTCCAAATTTTGATGGTCTTTCTCAAAATACTCCCATTACATGCAATGCACTTATCCCACCTATTTTTCCAGTCTTCAAACACATGCTGGAAGCCATTTTTTGACAGGTCCTTCAAAATCGCCTCCGTAGCTTTCACCACTGCCTGTGATGGAGAAAAACGTTTTCCCCGGAGGTGTTTCTTCAAATTCGGGAAAAGAAAAAAAATCGCATGTGGTGCTAAATCAGGATTATATGTAGGAGGATGGGATCACACGTGACGTTGATTTTTGAAAGATACTCAACAACATTGGCAATATGCGACCTTGCGTTATCATGGTGTAGCATCCATCCTGTTGCTTTCAAATGGGGCCTTTTGGATGGATGTGGCCCTGGAGGGTTTTCAGTACATCTCTGTAGTATTATCGTTACAGTTGTATGTGGTGGTACGACATGCTGATACACCATTCCTCGAATATCGAAAAATGATATGATCATAACTTTCCCAGCAGAAGCAACCATTCTCGCTTTCTTCGGTGTTGGTGATGGAGACTTCCACGCAGAGCTCTGTTGCTTGGTCATAATGATGAAAACAACTTTCATCAGCAGTGATTATTTTCGAAAGAAACATTCCATCATTTTGTAGCCTTGATTTCAACTCCGAACAAACCTCCACACGCACATCCTTTTGTTTGGGAATGAGCAGTCTCGGAACCCACCGCGCACAAACATTTTTCCATTTTTGCCGTAGGCGAAAGTAAAACTAGGCGTACTTGGCCGGCTGCCAAGGCCGCAGCAGTGACGTCATGACCGTGAAACTCGCGCCATCTATTCTCCACTTATCCCGCTACACATGCAATATGAATTTTATTTTTCTTGATCTTTTAACCTCTTTAAAAATTATGATCATTCTTTATTGAACAGCCCTCGTAAAAAATAAACAGATATACTAGACCAAATTAAAATGATTTATGCGCAGATTTGCTGTAAGTTTTCGTTCACGTAACTTTAATTTGATATTACACGTTAACATAACTTGTTTAAAATTTATGACCTCGTATAAGTTTGTCTTTCTATTTCGCCGTTGCTACACAACGAAACATTGTAACATATGTTGGAAATATCAGCAGGTTGAGCAGAGTGATTCCGTTGTGTCAACAAAGTAAAGGATGTTCCGAAGTATAAAAGTTTAAAAACGAGATATAAATAGAAATCTATAATCATCAAAAGATTATTTTTAACCCTCTGAGTGATTCACACGTATAATTCCACCTCATCACCTGCAGTCTTCCCTGAATGACTTCTAACAAATTTAGACCTTGACCAATTGAACTTTTCAAGGGTTCTATTCCAAAGAAATGAACAATAGACTATTTCCAAACGATCTAATTCCAAGTAAAGGAGACCAATAGAATTTCCCAAAAGGATTCCAATCTAGGGAAAGAAGCAATAGATCTTCCAAAGAATTGTATTCCAAAGAAATGCCCAATAAAATCGTTCAAAGTGTATTGTTCTATGGAAAGGACTAATAGAGTCTGTCTAAAGGTTAAAAGAATCACCGATTACTGAAGATGTGATTATTTAGTCATTAAGTGTGTGTTGTTCCCTACTCACTTCAAGAACTTCAAAGAGTTAATAACGGATTGAATGAAACTATGAAGGGCGATGAAAGCACTCGTTTCTTTTCGAGTCTAGGGTAAATATTGACTCGTTCGAAAAAGCATTTCATCCGATTTTAGTTCTGTTTCGTGTGTTTGGGATAAACTTTTCATCAGATTGTGACTCGAACAGGAAACTCCGATTTTGTTCCTTTCTCGAAAAATGCCCGAAAAACGTGATACTTATTTTGACAGTGCTGGAAATATCTTATTTGGTGATAATAGGAACGACCACATTAGACATAAAAGCCATGTTGACGATAAGTGGGAGTGATATTTTTTATGCATTGCTCTATATTTCCATATACCGATCTCGTAAGGAGCTAACAAATGTTCAGAAATATGTACTACGATTCACTATGTGAACACAACAGCGAAACCGTTTTCCAGCCATTCGACGTAACATCTTTTTATACGTCATATATGTCAAGACTGAATCGTTCCCCCTCCCCACCTACTACCGAAAGGCGATGGACCTCTTTACTTGAGGCGGCGGAGGATACCAACGCTGAAGGGTGTGAAGAGGCTTGATCCTGCCGGAGGCGGAAAGTCTTCAGTTTTTGAGTTCTCAGCGAGAGTGAAACGGTACAGGACCTGTGTGGCCGATCGTGCCTCTTTAGAACGGGAGACCTTAGTGGCTCCATATTAATCCTCTGTGGATTTAAATTGTTACTTCTGAATGTGGACTCCTCCTGTCCATCAACGTCAATGCCAAATTAAATATTTTCGTAATAAATGTTCTGTGTTTGTAAAAAGTAGAACTCTTTTTGAAAGCAACTGTTCCTGTTCTATCCCAACTTCTGACATATATTACTTAGCGATCTTCATTGGTACATCACTAGTTGAAAAGTTCCAAGGAAGGTATCTGGATGCAGAACAAATCAGAGGACTCACGGAGGAACATCATTCGATTTGTACATTTGTCTTTGAAACTATTTATGTTATTAATTTATTTTTGCATAACTTTCTGTCATTGGGTTTTGTTGTCTTCTACAGTTCTGTCTGTGAGTGTCTAACGGTAATGTCGGATGACCTCAGAGCAGAAATCCGGTACTCAGACATCTAACAATCGTACACGCTTCTGATGCAAGTCCATAATGAAATCAGCCTTGGATTTCGTGCTCTAGATGACGGTTTTTGTTTACACCGGTTTTACTAACCGTTTTGTTGGACACCATGAGTCTGTTCTGGATAGGATATGCCTTGGTCCACATTTTCCGCTTCAACTATCGTACTTTGTTATATGCTTTTTTTAAATTACTCTACCTAATAATGTTGCTGAAGCTGATCGTGGGGGCAACCTGCGCAACTGAGATGGCAGCAAGGGTGTGGAAGACGGTGATGTTTCGGCCTGGAATGGTCCCTTCAAGATATCAAGAGATTAAAGCACTTCTGAGGGGGAATTATGGACAAACGAACACGCTCACTTTGTGGAAGATGTTCGAGATCAAGAGATCACTCTTCGCCAGCATTCTGGGAAGTCTTCTGACCTACAAGATTATTCTCGCAACTCTTGGAAGAGCGTGAGTTGTGATCGCTTTACGTATCTATTTCATCATAAAGTAAGTCAGAAACTTGGAAATGCTTATTGAAAGTTGCAATGTTGATGCATCCTTCAAGGTGAACAAAAAGGTTCTATATTATTTCAAGTCAAATGCTTCGAAGAGATGAAAACAGGTCATTAGCAAGAAGTACGCTACGAACTGTTCCAAACTTTTTCTGACATTTTAATTGTTTAATATCGCACGTTATTGTAAATGTAATAAAGCTTAGCTTGGTCAATGCAAACGAGTGATCCGACCTCGAAACATTACGACTGAACATCAAACTTTTGAGGAAACAAAAAAAATGTCACGTATGTGTGTTCCTGTGTCGTTCTTTGCATTTTTAGATCTATTCAGCCTTGTTCACTTTGTATTCTAAGGTAATGAGTGAATATCGGGAGTTGTCTCATCAATCAACTGTCTTAAACAGTGAACTAATTAGTTTCGTAGCACTCACTGCACTTAAACCGTAATCTGAAAGTTCTTTAGTGTAACTGTAGTTGTAATTATGGAAGCGTTAATAAATTCTGATCAGAATATAATTTTGGGAGAAATTGCAGCTTGAATTCTATGAATGGAAAAGAACTCATTCGATGGAGATCCCGATTAACTAGACATTCGATGGAATGGTTGGTGGATTACCAAAAACACGAATCATTTGGTTGGTTGGTGTTTTTGCGGATCAAGGGCCATATTTGGCCAAGCAACGTCAAGTAAAGGGATATAAACACAAGGAGAATGTTACTAACACGGAAGAGAAAAATACGCCAAGGGAGTAATCGAACCCAACGTTGTTTCATTTGGTGAATTTGTCCATGGAAAACTTAATATTAAGTTATTAAAGCTTAGCTTGGTCAATGCAAACGAGTGATCCGACCTCGAAGTCTCATTTCCATCAATACCTTTCGACTATGCATATAAGCCTGCTTTTCGTAATTTAGTATCATGTGCAAAAATAAGGAATATATATATATTAATGGTACTTGTTTCACCCCCTTTCCAAAAGTTCATTGGGTTGGGTTTTATCACGCAAAGGTCATATTTGGCCAAGTTGCTCCGAACAATAGATGTCGTCAACCCTCTTGGTGGTTGTCTCGACGAGATATCTCGTCACGAGCATCTCGTCATTCTTAGTTTAGGTCAAATTTGATCAGATCTTGATGACGAGATATCTCGTGCTTAGCAAAATTGATCATATCTTGATGGACGAGACATCTCGTCAAAACACTTTGAAGGGGTAATTAAATGGACATATGTGCACATCAAGAAATTTATTAATCCATAGTATTGGATTAATAAATTTCGTGAATGATATACCATACAAAAGGTGTATGGTATATCATTCACGAACATCTATATTTCAATGAACATAAACTATTTACTTGATAGAGTGCTCTTGCATTGAATTTGTACACATAAACTATAGTTATTGACACCTCAGACAGTTATTGACACCCTAATCATTAATTTTAAAAAATAAGCTTTCATGTCAATGTTCAGTTTTAGATAAGGGAGGGAAAAATTCCTTGTGAATCATAGAAGTCAGCTGTGTTGAAAGATTTTCAAACTGTAAACATCAAGAAAGGTAATAAAACCGTAATCAAGAAGTATACAAACAAGGAACTAGTTAAGAGGACGGTTTCTTCTGTTTTTGATACGAAAAGAGCACGAGCATGTTTTGTAAGATAGATTAGCCATAGTTTTCTTTGCATAAGTCCATTTATACTGCAAAAATAAACTAAATAATAATGAAGGGATGTCAATAACTGTGGAGTCAATTATTCATCCATAGGATGTCAATAACCGATTTTGCATTATTTATTCCCAATTATATTGCAAAATACCTTCCAGGGATAACTTTTTGTATGAAACTCTTTATTCAGCTTAAAGTAGAGTAATTCAGGAAAAGTTACAATGAATTTCAACTTGATTGAACTATAACTGTCTTGTTTACCCTATATGGTATATCTCTTATTTTGTAGTGTTACTAAAACAACATCCCTTTTCTAAAGAAATTTTAAAACAGCTTTTATTGGTAAACCAATTTCAACACAAGAATAATGTAGAAGTACAATACAAAAAAGGTGATTGAAACTCATGTTGTACAGTGGATTGGATTTTGAATTTTATGACACAATGTACTAAGTAGGACAAGCTGCGACAGACGCAAGATTATGAAATTAAACAATAAATAGCAGCAGAATGCTAGAGGCTAAAATTGAGAAATCAAGAGTTGAGACACAAGTATAGGAATTAAATTCAGATGCATGAAATTTTGAAAGTTTGAAATTTTAAGGATTGAATTATAAAAGAATTTTAAAAATTAGATTTATGAATCATTTTAGATTTGGGAAAAAATTAGATATGATTTAAAAAACAATTGAGCGTGAAAATGCGTAAAGGTTTGAATGGGGATTTGCCCCAACCAAACCTCGCAGATTCAAAATTGTACTCTGAAAAAATTTAAGACGTTGATGATTGAAGACAGGACAGATAATCAAAATATGATAACCTGAAAAAGAAGTAGAGCATAAGTTGCAATTCGGAGCGCTCTCTTCTAGTAATAGATGAGGATGAGTGAATCGTGTGTGTTCAATGCGAAGACGTATCAGTTGATGTACAGTGGTATACAAATTCTAATCTTATTATGTCAACACAAACTATGAAAAGTATTCAAACCTTGTTAACTGTCAATTATAACATTTTATGTGTAAAAGCATATTGTTAGGGTGGTTCAATTTTGCTGTGTGACTAGGTGTCCTCTTTCCCCTAAAAGACTAAATACACTAATGTAAAAGGGCAAAACACTAAGCAGTGTGCAGGTAATCGTCATTAATATAAAAATAAGTCCCATTAGCCATTGAACATCTGAGTTAGAGAACCGAAACTCAAAAATCAAATCGTTAGCTAAATTTTCTTATGTGTGTCCATAATTGATGTAACCAAATTTCTGTGAACGATTCAAATCGTAGCAATATCACTGTAATATTAGTTATCAAAACCAATGCCGTTATGTATAAAAATGATTGAATGTCTATAAAAACGTAATACTGCAACTGAGCGAAAAGGATCAAAATCAAAAGTACATTGGTCTTTCTTGAGTTATTTTGATAATTAGGGTTTCCAGAAGAGGGATTTCTTTTTCATATTGGTCAGAACAACGGAACAGAGAAATGATACATACGCTTAGGCTGCTTGTGACTGGTAGTGCTCTATTCCCTATATGCTTAAAGCTGGATAATGGCTTAAGGCATTTCATCTGAAAATGCTGCACTTCATTTACATAGCTCATGTACTCCACCTCTAAACTGAACAAATTCTGTCTGAAGAAAGCTGTGGTTTTACCAATGTGTTTGACTGACTATAATATCACGTTAATATATATGTAAAACAGTTATCTTCTATTATCTTACATAAAGTTTACCCTTACTATCATTTTTGTAACACGAGGACTAAATTAGATTTGTATAGTTTAACCTAAACTTTAGAGTAGAGTTGAAAGGGATACTTTTTCGCCAATCACAAGAACAGGAGTGGGCATAGAGATGGGTTTGCACACATGGTCAAAAGGATAATTCTAATCTTTTTTGTGTTTCAGATGTTGAATACAAATTTGTGTTCTGTTGACAACATCAATACTTGAATTTGACCACTCTTGCTACATTAAAGAACCCTTATTACCGTAACTGAACCTGTTTTTAAGTGCATTTAAATGGTCTTAGTTATTTAATTGTAAATTTTATAATGTTATTTGCAAAACACCGAGTCCTTGGCTTAAAAATTGGCATTATATCAATGAAAAAAAGGGCGTTAATCTTCGATATTGCGATCTAAAGTGATTATTTTTATTAGAACCTATGAAAATTTAACAGTCACTTAAAACATTGAGAAACCCTTTAAACATTAGTTGAAAAACCTAATGTCTGATTTTAAAAACCTATGAATCCGGGACTTACTGATAATGATTCGTCATACAATTTGGAAATAGTGGTTTAAATCTTGCCACTATTTTTCCTAAATACATACTTTATAGCAGTAAAATTGACATACGGCATTCCTGCTATTGCACTTATAAGAACCTTCGGAAGTACGCGCAAATACATGAATACCAACACTCTCTTATTACGACCTTGTTTTTAGATCGATCACAAGCACGATTAGCAACTTACTGTATGGTCAAGTTTAAAAATGTTTGCTTAAAATAATTTTAGGCTACAAATATTTGTAGCATCTTGCTGCCTGCTCTTTCTCTTCAACGCCATCTAATTCCCCTGGGGCCAGCATTGTCCTATAAGATTCCTTCAGCGCCCACAGGGGACTGTAGAACACATTTTGGAAAACTATGACATGAACCATGACAGCTATATTAAGGAGATTAAGAAGCCTAACTTTACTACCCAGAGCGCTGATTAGAAATCCTCTCTCTCAAATTCCATTTTACATGTATTTATAATTAGGTGAATACAGGTATTACAGAACCTACAACCAACGACACGTTTATGTTTGATATTTTTACAGGTAGGATAGTAGTTAATTAACGTCGCACTGGAGCGACACAACGGGCTATTGGCGACGGTCCGGGATCAATCCCGAAGGGATTGATATTTTTATAGAACTGTTCGTATTGAAATTCAATGTTGTGTTTGGTTCAGCATGTCCACGATTTGACTTTGCGTCAAAACTATACACACACCAACCCACCAAAAACCTTTTCCGACATCACATCACCAAGTTTGGGTAGGTATTTAATTAACGTCGCACTGGAGCAACACAACGGGATATTGACAACGCAGTGGATATTTCCGGGATCAATCCCGAAGGCGTTGGTTGGAAGTCTGGTGCTAACTCAAATAGGAAAATCCACTTGGCATGAACTTATTAAGTGACTAAAACTGATTCAACTGTTACTGGAAGTTGTCTTTATCTAGGTTCACTTTTAACGCTTAGACGGCATTAGCTTCTTTCTATATCAATCCCCGTTAATGGAGACAACGCTTTGGAAATTTATTGACTATATTTGATATGTATGCGTGCATATATGTGAATATATTATGATGTGCGTGTACGATGCTGCATTCTTATGTTAATTCTGTTCGTTTTCTGAATCGAAAAAGTATATGTTTTATTCTTTAGAAGCCAAAATAAAAACTTTATACGATATCGCCTTCGATAAAAAAAATATTAAAGAACGTGATCTGTTTGGCAATTAGGAAGAAAGTGATTACGAAATTTATCACTTTATCACGAAATTTATCACGAAAGAATTTACGAAAGTAATCACTTTCGTAAATTCAGCAGACTTTTTCTGTTGTAATAATTAAAACTAAACCAACAATTGAAATATAATTACGTGGTACAACCGTAAACAATACTCCTGCAAAGTGAAAAAACACAATATTAAATTCTGCAATTATGAAGAACTAGATTACTTTTGTATATAATTCAGTAACCTCTTTTTCTACCGTGATAATTGAAATCAACCACAAGCAGATTTAACTTAAACTAAATGCGCAGTCCTATAATGAGATCGCATTTCAAATACCAAAAACTTGATGTTACTCTTATCGAATGTAGCAAAATTGTTACCAATTAATGATTTCATATAGGTCTGCATTACTCATCTAGAGATACATAGCAACGAAACTTTTCACTATATATTAAAAGTTCTGCGACGATTTGAGTTTGCTGGTTTCTAGGCAACTGTGTTTGAGTGTTTACTTAGAACACACACGCACATACACCACTAATTAGTGAGACGAATAGTTGAAATCTTGACAAATCGAAGAAGTATTTATAAGGATTGAATACAGGCAAATATGAACTCGAAGGATGTTTTCATCCCTGTTTGTAAATATTAACTTGTTACAGAAAATGCTAAATCCAATTTTAGTTCTGTTTTGGGTTCTAGGAATAAATTTTTCTTTGATCCATGAATCGAATGGAAAAAGTAAAATTCCTTCCTTTCTGGTGAAATGTCCGATGTATATTATAACTTTACTGAAATTGTTAGAAGTGATTTCCTTTGCCATCCTAAAACTACATAATATAGATGCAAATCACTAGTCATGGTAATTGCTAATGATTTTCTTCAAATTGGCTTTATATTTTTTATCGATCTTGTAAAAAAAATATACTCAAGTGGAGGAATTGTATATTTCGAGTCGCAAGATGGTCACAGCAGAGAAACTATTTCCAGAAGATTCGACGCAACGTCTTTGTGTATATCATTGTTTTACAAGTTCTGAGTGTTGTTTACTTGATAGCCAAGAACTGCTCCAAGAGAATCTGGAATGAAAGGCAACCACCAGATATTCCAAAAAATTTCGAGAAACTACACTGGATATTGTTGTGTAGTGGTCAACACTTGTAAATAACAACTAATTTTCTTAAAATCCATTTATTGGTGGGGTCCAGTAAAGATAAATCAGCTTTACCTGGGATCCGCTGAACTATGGTAAAGGCCGAGGCATTTTGACGGATGACGAGTGGAACGACTCGCCCGGAACCTGTTGAACTTCCACCAGAGGACTTTGTCTCGGCATGGACGCTGGCTCGCGTCCGGAGTTTTTTTGGTCCCCGGTGCCTTATTTTGCGACCTCACAGTTTTGTCGTCCTTCGCACACTGCTTCTCCTCCGCTCTGGCAAGTCATTCAGGAGAACGGCACCCCCTTTCGCTTCGACTCCCGCCATCCAGCGGAGATCCCCAAGTTCGGCTCATACAAAATACCAAGCGAGGGCCATCGAAGATCATAACATAACATAAATATCCTGACTCATACAAAATACCAAGCGAGGGCCATCGAAGATCATAACATAACATAAATATCCTGACTCATACAAAATACCAAGCGAGGGCCATCGAAGATCATAACATAACATAAATATCCTGACTCATACAAAATACCAAGCGAGGGCCATCGAAGATCATAACATAACATAAATATCCTGACTCATACAAAATACCAAGCGAGGGCCATCGAAGATCATAACATAACATAAATATCCTGACTCATACAAAATACCAAGCGAGGGCCATCGAAGATCATAACATAACATAAATATCCTGACTCATACGAAATACCAAGCGAGGGCCATCGAAGATCATAACATAACATAAATATCCTGACTCATACAAAATACCAAGCGAGGGCCATCGAAGATCATAACATAACATAAATATCCTGACTCATACGAAATACCAAGCGAGGGCCATCGAAGATCATAACATAACATAAATATCCTGACTCATACAAAATACCAAGCGAGGGCCATCGAAGATCATAACATAACAATATGTAGATTCGATGGCTTTGTTTTTCTTATCGTACATACCATTGTTTCATTTATATTTAAATTTACGACCTCTAGTTTCATTATCTTTTACAGATCATTATCTGTGAATGCATAACTGCATTTATTTCCATCAAGTAAAGAGACACACAAAGACCGTTTTAATGACACAGAAAGGAGAAGTACGCCCAGGGTAGTTACAGGAATTGGGCCATTGCTGCTTATAATATTATTGTCATATTAGTGCTCTGTGAAAAATTGACTTGGTTGGCCATTATGGCATCTTATAGCCGCTTTTGCCGGTATAACATGTTGCGATAGGATATATGTGTGAATGTGGGTGGCGATAAAAATGGTGCTACCGCCAAAGTCTAGAACAATGTTGCGTGGACCAATCAAATGATGAATCAATGAATGGTCATTTTCTGTTCCTTCGATCAATCAGATCATGTATTTTCGTTTCCTACCGGCAGACTAAAGTAGTCGAGGGGTCACGTTATCACTAGATTTGGTCACATGGAGTCATTTGGTTCATATGGAAGCATAAAATTCTCGCCTAAGCCCGTGCTTGTAAGTCGAATGATTCGGACCATGCCTACTGAAGTCTGAAATTTTTGACATTTAATTTTCCAAATGCCAGAGCACATTTAGCTTATCATAAACATTCCTTGAAAAATAGTTGTATTTTACACAAACAATTCGAATATCATTTCCCTCCAACAATGAAATCGCGTTCCCTTTTCTTTCCATTTCAACTTCTGCCCCGAACGAGCGTTCTGCACTGCACTGTTATGTATTACGAATTACTAATAATGTACTAAAGACATAAAAATACTGCGGAATGCATGCCCCCACAAGTGTTCCCTATTGCTAAGATAATATAATACACCCTTAAATATTTCTCCCTCAGAAATGAGCTAGATTCTTTTTTGTTTATACGCTTTCTGGTATCAAATCATGTTTTATTGAAAGCCACTACAGTAAAAATATTTGTTTATCAATAAATATCCAATATAAACGTTTTTCTATACATATGTATTATTCAATGATTTTTCTAATCTTGACAAGATTGTTAGACTCGACTAGACTGATGATCTATTAAATAATGCTTCTTGGATTTTGATTAAAGATATTAGTGAACATACAAATTAAGGTATTCTAAAATTAAAAATTAAGCCTTGCATTCGTTTTAAAACAATTTAGAATAAATTAATAAAAAAATTCTATATTCTAGTATCTTTTCAGGAACATTATTAAATCTCAATGAATCGGGGGAAAGTAAATTGGATGCATACGTAATAAATATTTCTAAATCTGAGAGGTGGGTTTGCCCACTACATTAGCAACCTAGGAGTTGCAGGCGGTGCAGATCGATTCCTGTCTGATTTTTTTCTCTCTTTTGTGTTAGCAAAAATTTCCTAAGTGTGTGTTACGTCCATTAATTTACCGTTGTTTGACGCGGCTTTAATAAATGTGGCCCTTGTACAATAAAGCACGAACCACCAAGCTGATAGTTTTAAATATTGATTAGTATGTTATAGTAATGCCCAATAGATGGCAGCACGATTAACAGGGACAAATGATGAAGGTCTTGATTCCCTTAGATGTCATCATCCCCATATAACTTGAATTTGATTAATTTCTTTGAAGCAGTTTTGGGAGGAGGGTTACGTATGCATCTTTCGCCTGTACAGCTGTAGTCTACGCCGCGCGGTGTGGCAACGCGATTTTTTGGCGCACTTTTTATGTCGCCAAGGAAATCTTCCAAAATTGAATATATACTGCATACATATGGATTATTTTATAAATATTGATAAAAACAACATTTTGACTCGTTAAACACTGCAAATCTGGATTAAATATACACAAATATACAAAAAATATTTTTTTTTTATCGGAAATCATATCTTGACTAGTGAAACATTACAAAACTGGATTAAGTATACACAAATATACCACAAAATTTTTAAACTGAAATTTGGATTAAATATATAAATCAAATTGCTGTTGCGAAACCATGACCCGTGTCTGATCGATTTGTAGCTACGACATGGCTTATCCCGACGATTCTTACAAATCCAATTGTAACATCGCTAACAGAAAATGCCATTGCCCTCACAGAAAATGCCATTGCCCATTGCATTTATCGCAAGAAATTTCTGATTTAATTAATCTCGATTCCTTTAAAAAAAACTCAAAAAAGCTCTTTATCGCGACACAACTCGTAAAATAAACAATTAGGAACTCCCTCACTCCCGTAAGTTTGTCTACCACCAGAAAAACTAAACTTTGAGTTAACGCTGGCAAGGTTGCTATAAAAATCCGAGAACCCTAACCATAAAACCAGAGAAAAATTGGAGATAAAAATGGATTACCATCTGCCGGCATTAGTAGCTTAAACGTGCGCCAAAAAACGCGATGAGTCGTCGCCACACGGCTCGGCGTAGACTACAGCTGTACCCTTTCGCCTTTTCAAGTTGGCCAATCGGTACAGCTGTATCATACGCTTCGTTCGGTGACAAAGCTCTTGGCGCGTTTTCTGGCGCACTTTTAAGGTCGCCAAGGAAAGAATTCTTAGAAGAAATCGTTTTTTTTAGACGGAAATTTTTTTTTTAAAGAACCAATGAAATCAAAGGACATTTTAACAGAAATAAAAAGAGCATTCTAGAATATTCGAAATGAAAATTTAAGCTTTCCGCTTGCAGAGGTTGCCATAAAAACGGGAATAACCTAATAAAGATGAGTTGCCTTCACCTGCCATAACTCGCTACTAAAAATACGCCAAGATCTTTGCTATCAAACGAGGAGTAGATACAGCTGTACCGCCTAATCTAATTGCATACTATGTACAACTACTTTCATAACAAAATAAATTTTCACAACTTGACCAGTTACACATCTACACAGTTGAATAAGAAATTTTAGAATCTTGTTATTTTCTTATCCGCAGGTTTTGCCTCTAACAACTAACAGCTTTATTCCCTCGGCTCTTTTATCGGATTCGCCTAGCGCCGCGGACAGGAAACTAGTTCCGGCCACAGTTGCTACACATCAGTTGAACTCATAAATGATGGACTCAATAACTTCACAAAAAGTTGTCATCAAAATATTTTTGATGCGTGTCTATTGTTAGGGATCTTGGTGCATCGTTAGAAGTGTTTATAGTTGTACTACTTAGTAGTATGACGGAAATGCGTCTACTAGGAATTTTCTTATATGAAAAGAAACTGAAGTTCAACATTCTGCTTCTTCTCATTCAATTAATAGCCATTTAATTTCTTTTATTTCTCTAAACTTCCGGGTACTTGAAATTCTGCTCTGAAGTCTACAAAAATGCTGTAAGTTAAAGCCTGAAATTTACACTTCCGATTTTTGAGGAACTAATAACTTTTCTGTATCAAATCGAGTCTATATTAAACTGTAGACCTCTAGTTCTTTGTCCTCAGATCCATCGGGCTTAACAACTCTAACTCTTGTACATTTCTTGATAAGTCTCAATTGTTAGACATTCCATAATCACCAAGTAAAATCACCTCTAATCTGAGTGAACGGTGGAAGCTCATTCGAAAAAGGTATCTCAATTTTAGAATAGCTGGTATCATGACTATCTGAATCAACAACTACAACAGAGACCTAAGCCATGGTGTACTCTTTGCTGTGGTCTGCAGGTTGGAGATCTTGTGGAAATTCAAGAGCATCTTTTATCACTTTAAATGGCATTTGGAGAGGGTGTCCAAAACGTTTCCGGGAGCAGATGAAAAACTCAACACTTTCAATACAAGAATATGTTTGATTTTATTCCCAGCTACTAGATGTTCTTAATAATTTCAATTGAATGATCAACCAATGAGAAATAAAATTATTTTATAAGGACACAAAAAATGATGTTCCTAAAATTCTAGTAAAAAACTATGTTAGTAAATACAATCCCGTAATCAGGTCAAAATCAAATGCATTTGAAAAACTAAATAGATAAAATCAACTATCCTTGCTGTGCATAATTAATTTGGTGATACTCTAAGTCTACTCATTAAGACAGAAATATTCATAGTTGATCCGAATTCATTTATTACAATTGCATATTATTTGCCTATTTTATTTGTCAGTGTCTGTATTGATAGTTATAAATGGTTAAGTTGCCCTTTAAATATTTAATTGTAATGAAGTTTATAGTATACGAGTTACACTTACTGATCTTAATTCGTAACACATTTCTAAACAGAGTTTTCTCGTTTATTAGAAGAAAATTTATTGGCATGGAATAACGAATCTCTAATTACAATAAAAAAGTAATAACTAATTCTAATCTCATGAGAATTATGAATGTTTCATATATACTTTCAGATTTTATTCATAGTTATGAACGAAAGAAGAGAAGGAAGCTTAGAATAATCATGTATAATGCATCTAAATATAAAAAAATTGACTGAACTATTCCTTCCATTCTACGAAATTACATGAATCTAAAAATGTTCTAAAAACTCCCTATTATATAACAATAATGTCCTATTTTATATTACAAGTCTCAAAAGTCATATTTTCAATATTGTTTGATATATTATAGTTTGTTTAGCATATCGCCGACATACAAGTGAAAGACAAACTTTTTAAGATATGAATAGTTTAGCTTATCGAAACCAGAATGTGTTGATCCTTTAAACTGGTGGAGTTCAATGGTCATTTTTTCTTTATACGGATAGGAATAAGATTTTTCTTGAAAAACACTCTTAGTAAGTAAATTTTAAAGAGCAGAATTTTAATATAATAATTATAATAACTTAATATGATAATAATCATATAAGAGAAGAATGCAATAATAAATTTACTGTCATTGAATAACAAATCTCAGATTTCAAATGAAAAATTTATAAAACTATATATTCCTTCCATCCTAGTGGTTCAAAATTACATAATGTTGTCCTCGGATCTCTCCCTTCGAGGGTTGATCCCGGATCGTCGCCAATAGCCCATTGTGTGCCCGTAAAATATTCAAGATATGACATTTTTAGCTTTTCAACAACAGAATGTGGGGATATTTAGACTGGTTAAGTCAAGTGTATCACTTTTTCTTTGTGTGATTTATCCTTAAGAAACGCCCTTAGAAAGAGCAAATAGGGAGTAAATTTCCTCCCCTTCGTTTTTCTCAGAACTATGCTTTCTGATTTAGCTGTGTTTCACTTGTAAGTCAAAGAAATTACTAAAAAATTACTTTGTGTACACTGAGGTGTTCTAAAAAGAATTGTATCACAAATGTAGTGTTATGTTTCATATGAAACACTTTAAAGGTGCTTGAATTTTTTTTATTTTACATATACACCAAATTGGTTTTTTGCTGGTGACAAATTAAACACGCGCACGATATGTTGAAAAGCAGTCATTGCGGATTTATCATAATTCAAGGTCAAATGACCAGGGTGAAATCATGTCTCCTTTATCCTGCTGCTCGTGTTTGTAAGTTCCAATGAGGATCCCGTACGTCAAGAGTTCCTGAAATGTTGATCGCAAGGGATCTCTTGATGTCAAACATCTTCCACAATGTCAGTCTGGTGTGTTTGAAGGCTTTCTTCAGGGGAATTTCGATTTCCCTGTAGCGAGATGGCAACACTCCTGGTAAGGACAATTCTATTCGAACTTCTTCCGTATGCTCGGTTGCACTTGATACAGACACTATTAACAAAAGTAAAAGGGCCAGACTCAAGGTAATTGCCAGTATGTAGTGAATTATGTTTCTGTAGTTTGAGTTGCTATAAAAAATGAAACTGCCACCTGTCCAGAACAGAATGTACATGCAGAGCAAAACCGTGAAAAACACTGGATTAGAAAAATCGTCGTCCAATGACTTCATTGCCAATGTAACGCCGTAATGGACTTACATCAGATGTTTTTAAGTCTGCACCAAGTTTTCATTTAATTTTACCATCAGGTATTTTGAGGTATAACAGAGAATTTCACAAATATAACTGTAATACAAAATTAAAGAGGAGTAGAAGAAACATATATGTGTAAGAAACAAATTGTTGGTGACCCCAAAGAATTTTACGCTTCCAAGAGGTAAATTTAGTGTTCAAACTAAGAATACAATTATACGAAGTGTTATTATCAACTTTGCGCAAATTCTACACAAGAAATAGTTATAATTTTCAGTCTCTTTGATGTAAGGCATTTTCTATAAAAGTAAGAGCTAGTATTTTGTGGTAAAACATGCTTCCGGTGGGTATTCCGTATTGCTTAAGCGTAAGTAAAATTTTCTTCCTGTGGTTTCCTTACATTCTGAAAGTCTTTTTTGTATCAACTTCAGGGTTCAACTTTCTATCAGGGAAATGCAATTACTTAAATATTAATATCAGGCACACATTATCTAAAATTGTGCAAAACGTCAAGTTGTGAACCCATTTTTATTTTAATAATTTTTCAACTGATTTCTTCAAAAATTGTGCTTGCGATTGTTAAGTAGTGAAAGTTCCAAAAACATCATGTGATTTCATACATATTGAAAAACGGCTTTACATTTTTCAGTGGAGTAGCATAACATTGATAACTGGGACATCGAAAATAAAAAAAAAGGTTTTTGTTTAATCCTTAGAAATCCTTATGTCAATTCCGTACGCAATTATTTCTCTTCCCTAAGTTAAATAAGAGTCCAATAGGCACAATTGAGCACAAACCGTGGCAACTCTCTATGCATGATCCAAGCACTGTCAAAAAAAATCTTCTCGATCTTCTACAAGAGGCGAGGAAATGAGGAGAGGATGATAGACCATGCGCAAAGAAGTAACTGCTCAGAATATCCCGACTGCATGCTAACTTCGATTGAAAGTATGGGGAAGGGGAAGGTCTGTACTGAAGATACTTATGGCGCATTAAAAATGATTTCAACCATTCAAAGTAAGAAATCTATTGAAGCTGAAATGATCAGGCGTCAGCATTCTTTGGTTGATTTCTTGCGGTAAAAATCGAAGACGTTTGAATAAACTCATGTCCATACGTTAAGGATTTCGCCAGTATTCCGAGTAGTTGTCACGGGCAGCAGTAGTCCGGTTGGAAGATTAGCGTATTAGCAACCGGAGGGTTCCGAGTCCGAAACTAAATCCAACCAAGGACAGTCGTGTACGTGGGGGCTGGTGCACATTAAATCTGTCGTGGCCCCAAATATCACGTTTGTGTGGTTTGGAAAGTGGGGTACTAGCTCAGGTGCTGACCTCGTCCTCTGACTGTGGTCAAAATGACGAGGTGTTGACTTCGGATCTTTCCGTTCGGGATGGTCGTCATCTGACCGTGGTTCAAAATTACGTGGTGCTGTCCTCGGATCTTTCCCTTGGGGATTGATCCCGGACCGTCACCAATAGCCCGTTGTGTTGCTCCAGTGTGACGTTAATTGAAATACCCCCCGTTCGGGATGGAATCGGGACCGCAGTCAATAGCCCGTTGTGCAGCTAAAGTGCGACGTTAATTAAAAATCTACCTACCTAAACATATTTGCAAATGTTGTATTGAAATAGAAAGCGAACACAAAAGTCACCTGTCACCTCTGAAATAAATAATGGAAATTCCCGCAAAGCTGGTGATTAGGAAATTTCTTTTATGCCAGTGAAGTCAGTTCGGGTACTAAGGGTTTGAAGAGATCAGTAGTGCTTTACTTGTGAAAGCGTTGTTATTGCTTTTTCACACCAAAAGACGATGATTTTAGCAAACAAAAATGGCCGTATCGATGACATTTCGAAGTCATATCGTGGAGGAAATCAAGGAAGCTAAAAGACGTCTCGCTCGCTTACGTTAAGGAAAACGTCGTTTCAGCTTCAAGTCTTATATTTTTTCTTTGCCACCATCATATGTCTTGATACATATTTCAATTCGGCAGTAGCACAGAAACAAGACAATGCATCGATTTTTAAACTGCACCGCTGTTTCG
Source organism: Meta bourneti (assembly GCA_933210815.1). Taxonomy (NCBI): domain Eukaryota; kingdom Metazoa; phylum Arthropoda; class Arachnida; order Araneae; family Tetragnathidae; genus Meta; species Meta bourneti. The sequence goes on from OW119931.1 coordinate 22,667,681, forward strand.
GACTTGATTGATTCGTTGTATTACATCATTTTCTGAAAAGATTCTACCGTTTCAGTTTGAAGTGACAATGTCGGCCATCAGGGGATTATCCATCAATAAACAGCTCTGTCAAATCAAAGGACAAGTATCTATTATTCACCATAAGGGCAAATACAAACTTCAACTAATTTTACGAGATAATGGAAATTCGTGTTCAGTTTATTTTTATATTGTTTTAATATAAGGAATTATTAAATCGGCTTCTCATATATATCTACCAATATAGATTTCAATAGAAGGTAACATTAAATATTCATATTTTGACTCTACACGTTTGTTAGACAAGTATGCCACTAAGTACAACTTTATGAAAAATAATCTGAATTATAGTCACCGTTGTGCATTATGCAGTATTTTTTAAATCGAAGTCATTAAAAAACAAAGTTACACACAAACAAGAATATTGTAAATTGTCTCTAGCTATAAATTATGATAATCCCAATAGTCAATCCGATAACCTATGTAGTATGAAAGTGTGTAACACGTAGCAATCTCGACAGGTTATTTATATGTACGCTAAAGAAAATCGAGCTATTTCCAGATATGTGCTATCATATGAGTACATGTAAGTTTGAATCTCAGTTACATTAAAAAAAATTTAAAATCCTTGGAAACAAGTGCCATTTATTTTTCACAATTAGCCGTCTTAAGTGTACTAGCATTGAATTTCCATTACTTAATTTTAAATTCTAAAAAGTGACTTGGAACAGTGAAATAGAATAGAAATGCTTTGGAAGAGGAAAATTGTAAAATATTACATGATTTAAAGTGGTTAAAATCACTCTCTAATTTGAACCACATATGCATATGTATTAGTTGCATCTATTTATACTGCAATATGCTATTCCAAATCTAATAACATTATACATGTTATATTCCCTTTGTACACTGTTCACAAACCTTTTCATGAAGTCACTATGTCTTTCATATGAGCGAATCCCCTAATTTAATGTAAGTGCTTCATTAATCAACTAGAGGTACTTGATTAACTTGTGAAACATTTTAGTTGAATAATTAATACTAATTATGTTCGGAATAGAAATACTTCTGGTCACCAGTATGTATAGATCGAAATGCAAGAAGACTGAGAACTTCAAAACCTACGCGAGAGAGGCTTTCGAGAAGTCACTCATCACAAGCTTTCCGTAGATAGCCACAGCCAAAGACTGGAGGAAGAACTTGAAGATCGTCGTCTTTATCATTTGTCTTTGCGGACTGGTGTACCAGACCACAAAGTTCTTTCGAATCTAAGTGACGTACCGATAGTAGTAGGATATCCATTACGTTCTGTTTCTTTCCAATAATTTACAAAAAATTTTAAGGTTCTGTTCTGATGATCTGGGCTCGTCAAAATTGATAACAAAATACCAATAAGCAAAACATACGAAGGGTCAGGGTCTATAATTTACGCAAAAGTTCCTGACATTCAGGAGGGTGATTTGGAAATTCAATCACTCCGTAGATATTTCGGAATTATGATCGGCCGTTAAGGACATCAAAAACAGACTTGCACCAAGCACTAATTCATGCAGCTCTCGTAAGAGTGTAAGGGTAGATCTCGAATCCAGTTATACGACCAACAAAAGATCTATGTTCAAAAAGATCTATGTTGGTACCACTTTAAGTTTCAAGATCGTTCAAAAAAGTGAGTCCCATCATGCAAATGGTTGGGAAACGTTTGTCCAGTCGTCTACAGAAGGTGCTAATTGCACTCTATTTGAAAGACATACCGAAACAGCATTTCTCGTTGATTGTGGTGCTGCCATTAGCTGTTTCCCTAAGCGCTTAATTTCGTGTAAAGGTTTAGGAAACTTAACTTTTTTAAACAAATGGATCTGAAATAGACTTACGGTACTGAGATTTGAGCTCTATTCTAGTCTGCGTCACAAATTTTCATGGAATCTTATTGCTGATATTACAATTCCTATTTTAGGAGCTAACTTCTCGGAACGCTTTGGCCTATTGGTAAGCATCAAGAACCAATGAATAATTGATAACGAAACTTAATTACGTTCTTGCGGTTCCATACATTCTGGCCTCCTTTTGCACATAACGCTTTTAAGTGGTAATACTCCACACTCAATTTTCCTGGTCCTGGCTCAATTTTCACAAGTTTTTGGTGCTAACCCCGAAATCAAATTCATACCTACTACCGACATGACCTAGTCCCTTTGGAATGAACTATTTTGCCTATAAAAATACAATTCAACCATCTACAAATAATGTTCCGTATCATAGAGGTACCATTCGGGAACTCTTTTTTATGAGATCATCAAGGAGTACGTTGTCTTCAATTATTTGTGGAAAGTTACCTGAGGCTGTTTCGGTCAAGTGATTCGGTGAATTTTAAAACTTTCGAATATTAGTAAAAATAATCGGACGTGGGCTTGTCTTTTCCCTTATAAAAAAACTAGCCGCGATCGATTTTTGTATAAGATGTTTCCAAAATATCTGACCAAATTGTAAAGGGGTCCAAAATAAACATTTTTCGTCAAAGAATGCTTCCGAAATTCTTGCATTTAGGTGGGCCGTTTCTGTGGCGTAAGGATGGACACATGACCTATAAAATACAAGACTCCCTTTTCTGAAGTATGAATATTCTATGAAGTATGAATATATTTGGACTAAAAAGAAATTATTTCATTAAAATTTCACTGCTTAAATCAGACATGGATATATCGCAGACCAACCAGAAAGTGAAGATTTCTATAACATGATTTACTTTACAAAGAAATTAATATACCGTATAAAATATTAATAAATAGCGGTTCTCAGTTTTCAATGACTTACTATTTGAAGACCAAAATGCCTTGGAAGCCACACCTACAAACAATGCATAAAATTTTATTAGATTTTCCATCGGTTTCAGTATTTGCTTTGTGGACCGCGGTTGGAAGAGTAGCGGATTAGAAACCGGCGGGTTGAGAGTTCGAAACTCGATCCAACCAAAGACCGTCGTGTACGTGGGGGTTGATGCAATTTAAATCTGCCGTGGTCTCAAAAGTCCTCCCGTTGGCGTGGAAGTTTGGAGAGTGGGGTGCCAGCTCAGGTGTTATCCTCGTCATCTGACCAGTCGAAATGATGAAGAGTTGTCCTCGGATATTTCCCAGATCGTGCCAATAGCCCGTTGAGTTGCTCCATGCCACGTTTATCCAACTACTACCATTATTTGCTTTGTCAGATGTAACCGGGACAATCCCCGTTAAACCAGGATTCTAAGCCGCATTTACATAATCACTATTCATCGTGATCACCAGCAACATCGTATCAGCCGCCAACTTAAGATTATGCTTCATAAGCTGCTTCCACTCGTACGAAGAGACGACCTCATCCTTGCGGCGGACAATGAAGTCCTGTGCGGCTGCCGTGAGTCCCCGGTCCCGGTGCGCGTCCGCCAGGACAAGCACCTCGCACGCGCTCGAAGCGTCGGTGAGGCCCGACCTCAGGACGACCACGCACGTCTGACGCAGCTCCGGCATCTGGTATTGGACAGCAGCGGAGTACAGCTTCACAGCACTCTGAAAGTCCAGGTGCTGCGTGGTGTTGGTGTACAAGTACGACAGCAACCGGATCATGGTGTCGGCGTCCACCTCGGATGGAACCTGTACGAGGCCTTCGTCCAGCATCGACCTGAAGACGCTGGACCGGCTGCTCAGAAGGGCCCTGTGGATGGGGAACGTTCGACCACCTGCCTTGATGTGGCTGTCACATGGGGATGTCGAGTTCACCAGGTACTTCAGGTCCTCACCCAAACGGGCGACGTGTTTGCGAAACCTTTTCAAACACTTAGAAGACGGTTCAATCCCGGTGAGGTGATCAGCGGCGAAACTGTTCGATCTTGGAGGGGTCGGTGGACCGTAGTGGATGTCCTCGATGGTGTTCGACGACACCCCGAAACAGGAGCTCTCGAATCGAAGAGTGAGGACGTCGTCGAACACGCAGCAGTCCCCGTTCTATGGTCTGAAGTGATCATAAACGGGAAACGCCACCGATAGTCGCGGTGGTTGAAATTGACGGGGTGGCTGTCTTCCACGCAATGGAGGGTCTTTCCAGCTTGGTCTAGCACCCGCATCCGGAAAGTCATGGACAGCAGAGACTCCCATTCCACGTTGCTGGCAACGATCTCGATATCCTTGATCCTGTAGGTGCCGTGGCCCAAGAAGAGGGTCAATGACAAGACAGACAAACGAGGAGACGACAGGTGGATGGACTTCTTCAGGTTCTGTCGAAGAGCGCTGAGTTGCACAATGGGCCACGTGAAAGCGATCAGGTGGTCCTCATCCAGTCTCGTGCGTGCGACCAATCGAACGGACTCAGCCATCTCTTCACCGCCGCACCCCCACATGCGACATCGAACGATCAGAACGTCCCTGTACATTCCATCCCCGAACGTCATCTTCACGGAATGCACGGAGTCATCGTGCTTCAAGAATGTCTTGTTCCGAACCCTCTGTATTGCTATACAGTCCGGTGCACCTTCTGTGGGGAGCACAGAGATGTCAAAGTCCACCGTGATGCTGCCAGGTCCATCCTTCTCCCTCCAGAGCAGACAGGTGACATCGTCGCCGATGAAGCTGCCCGGGTACAGAGACAGGTGCCAGTCGGATCTGACCAAGGCGTCTACGACGAAGGTGGGGCTCCGGAAAGACCTCCTCAGGTGGTTGTTGAAGTTCTCGATGTGCCAGATGAACGTAAAAACGTTCCTGTCTGCCATGGTAAGCGATTCTGCTCGATTATTTCGTCGCCAGGACTCATTAGACGGATTCTGCTTGAAGAGACCAAAAGCTCGTAATCACTTTCAGTTCGACCAGACTTCTATGTAGCAATCAATGCATCATGTTTAATCTTATTGGGAGATGTGGAATAAAATGGAGTGACGGTTTTTATCATCCACATACGTGTAGCTGATTAAGAAGCGGTTTCGGTGATATCGACTGGTGTATAAGAAAGATAGATGTTATTTATCTTTCATTGTTTTTTTAAATAGAACGTTGCCCCTTTCACAACTGAATGCTTGCAAAAATCTAAATTTTTTATCCAGTTTCGATATCAAAGTAGCTTTCCAAACATTCTGTATTTACGGACCTTTTCATAAAAAAATGAAGTACGTTAATACTTCACTTAAACATGTTTCTTAATTGTCAGTTTGTGAAAATAGTTGTTTAGATATGAACAACTATTTTTATAACAACTATATAAAAATTTGTAATTTTTATATTATACTGCTTAAGACGAAAAAAATTATCAACTGTGTAAACAGAACCATTTTAAAGATTTTTAGAGAATAATTATACTTTTACTTTATTTTAACATAAAATAGCAGAGTAACAGTAAATATACACGCTTTTAACGTGTTTTTAAACTTACTTAATCTTGGAAATGGAAAAAATATCCTAAAAATTTACAAATGTGTATTTTTCTATTTAAAAAAAAAAATAATAAATGTTTATAATTATATTATTTTGTTTCCAAATGATTAAAAATTATTTATTATAATTTATAACAATTTAAATTTTATCAAAACAGCTTACATAGAATTTACTTAATTTCTTTTAAAAATGTGAGCAATACTTTCTATTTTTAAAAATATAAAAACTTTGTCTAGTATTTAGTGCATACGTTTCCGCCATACGTGTAACAAATAAATTAATTTTTAGTAGTTTGTTCATTATGCCTTCGTTTTACTAGATATAATGCATATTATGTAAATAAATTGATAATTTAATGAGAATTCAGGGTACAATTCTTTTCCAAAATCAGTTAACATTTTCATTAAAAATAAAGGAAATAAATGTATCGGCGAATGTGACTAGAATTTTAAGATAAGCTATGACATTCAAGTGTTTATTTTGGGGAGTAATTTTAAATTATGAGTACATTATAACACTATTGACATTCATGCATAGAAATACAAAAGCAATTGGATAATTCTCCCAGGTTAGGGGACGTGAACCCTTTTCCAGATGCTACCTTTGTTTTTAGTTTATTTTTTGTAATTTTTTAGCATGTCAGTCAAAGCACTTGTGAATAGTTGCATCAATTTTTTAAAATAGTAGCAAGACTAATCTTAAGCCCTATTTTAATAACAATTATAGTTCCTCAGATACAAAGATCTCGCCAAAACAATTTAAATTTTAAAATTAAATATTTCCTTAATAAGGTTTTCATTAAAATCTAGCAACCAGATTCTGATGGGTTTTCTTTTATGGTTGCCACAGCTTTGGCGTCGGAACTTCGAAATTGGCGTCCTTTGAAAAAATTTCTTCCTAAAAGAAAAATTGCCCCCTTTTCCGTTCTCTATTAACTAAAAAGAGGGAGACTAAATTTTCGTTGTCCATTGGTGAACTTTCAAAGTCATCGAAACTGAAAATAGCTTTTGAGAATATTTTGCTTAAAAAGATATATCCCTAGTCGCTTAGGTTGAAAAATAGTAGCAAAAAATCGCATGGGGCATCCCTGATTAATCAGTTAAGTCAATGACATGGGAAAAATTCTTCGAACGCGATTTTATTGTAAATATTGGTTTCTAATCCGGAAGTTGGTTGGTTTGGGATTTTCCTTGTTCTGGTCCAAGGACTGTTTCATTTGCGACATCATCAAACCGTCAACCTTTTGGCAATGCAATACAAAGTTGTCGTTGGCTAAACAGATTCAGGAAGATAGATACCCACTTTCTCCAGTGTCTGACCAAAAAACTTATAAATATTTATAGCAAAGGCAAGTTTTACAGGAAATTATCATCGTAATGCGAACTATCACATGCTGAGCCTGAGTATTTCTGCAATGATCAAAATGGGTTTTAGTTCCTTACATGTGCTTGCTGTCTCCGCTGAGATCAAGATGGTTGAAGTTTAATGGCGCAAGGTCTAGAAATGGACAAGCTGCGCCAAAAGCAAAACGAAAATTAATTGCTAAGATATCAAGAACATGCTCATTAAATTTGTCATCAGAGTATTTGGGGCACAGAATGGCTTTCTTTGCAAATGTTTTAAAATCAGAAATTTTCAAATTATCACCAAACATTTTTTGACTACGTTATCGTAAAAAATGTGCAAGTATCCATAATTTCCTCTGGTATAGGGTATAAACTGATTCATGGTCACACACCATCCCCAAGTCGTAAAGGGTATTCACTGAATCAAAAGATCAAATATTAATTTTGAGTCTTAAAATCTCATATTCTCCCATAATTGGTTGAATTCAATGTTGGCTACGACTATTTTAGTTCTGTCATGTTTGACAATAGGATGAGTTTGTTTAGTCTCCAAGTAAAAGGATTTTGCCACCAAAAGGACAACTTATATTACGTTTCCGCATGCAAAAATTCTCGTTGGCAAGAGAACTGGAAACATGATAAAAGTTAAGATTTGGTTACTCAAGAACACGATACCCGCCATTGGCAATAATTACCATTGCCAATCGGTGATAAATTTGGGAATATAGTAACCCGTCATAGGTTTCCTGTATGCACTTGAATATGCGCGCGGCTATACAAATAGTCGTTTAGCGAGGGGGCGGTACTTTGTTCTCGAGTTTTATCAATTTCATTAACAAATTCCAAGGATCTCTTCGTAACATATCTATTAATTCATTATTTCCTTTTTGTTGCCACATTTACCAGTTGGTCAGTGCGCATGATCCATGCGGCCTTCTCACCGAACCACGGTGAGACGCTCCGCCTTCTGCGCTTGAAACTTACCATTAGTTGCAAACAATATTCAATTCCTTACGTCCTATTTATTGAATATTGTTACTGTTGTAATAAAAATGGTTTTAGGATTAGTCTACATTAGGTACTTGAATTAACGTCGCACTGGAGCAACACGGGATTTTGACAGCGATGTGCGGAATCAATCCCGTAGGGAATCATCCTAGCCTACATTAGGAATCATGCTATAACCCAATACCGCGTGAGAGATCTTCAAACCAAGCGATGAGGAGAAATAACACGAAGCTGCGCGCCCGTCTATTTCATTTGAGGGCCGCGGCAGGGAAGATTAGCGGATGAACCGGAGGGTTGCGAGTTCGAAACTCGATACAATCAAATACCGCCGTGTCCGAGGGGGCTGGTGCATGTTAAACCTGTCGTGGGTTCAAATATCCTCACGTCGGCAAGGAAGTTCGGACGAGAATGCCAGCTAAGGTGTTGACCTCGTCATCTGACTGATTCAAAATTAAGGTGTCTTCGTTTCCTTTGGGATTGACTCGGGACCGTCGCCAATGGCCCAATGTTCTACCGACGTTAATTAGTTATCTATTTCACCAGAAGGTCGATGGCAAGTTGTTGAATAAACGTCGTTCTAAAGCAACGCGACTATTGGCGACGGTCCGGGATCCATCCCGAAGGTAGGTATTTTAATTAACGTCGCACTGGAACAACACAACGGGCTATCAACGACGGTCCGGGATCAAACACGAAGGAAACCAAGGAGAACACCGCGTAATTTTGAACCACGGTCAGATGGCATCCACCCCGAAAAGAAAGATCCGAGGATTTCGTAATTTGCAACCCTCCGGTTGCAAATCCGCTGCTCTTACAACCGCGGCCCTCAGAAAATCGATGGAGAACCCACTGCAGAGAACAAGGTGTTATGGACGAGACAAATAAAGAGGCGGTTGGAGAAAACTAAAGTCTTTTATATCTGCCGGAGAAAATACAGAGCAAGAAACAGACGGTAGGAAGGAGAGGTAAAAATAGATCATTCGAGGAGCCATCCTGTCTGGAGTAGTGTCTTGATGTTGCTCTGGCAGGGGGCACCCAGCCAGTGCTCGCACAGCAGACGTCGCTCGCGGTCCACGTGTCCCTTCAGTTTGTCCCAGAGGTGGCAGCGCACCATAGTCTTGGTCGCCTCCATCGCCTGTCAAGACAAAAGGAAACAGTCACACACAGAAATGAAGATCCTCGCGCTGCTGCTGTTGGCCGTCGGCACCTGCGCCGCATACGTGGTGTACGGAAACGGGGTGAGTTTGCCATCACTCTTCTAAAAACTGTTATTTTTACACCGGTTGTTGCTGATTTACGATAACAATTGTTAGTAACTGCTATTACGAAGTTGCTACAGATTAACCTCTTTCAAAAAATTTAAGACTTTCAGCAAAAGTTATGGTTTTTAGAGATTTCTAAAAAACTAAAATGAAAAACAGGCCTTGTTACGAAAATTCAGCTTGGTTTATGTAGAAATCTGAACATTAACAGCAAATAAATTTAAGACTTTAAATTATCTGCGTTTAGTGCTATTTTAAGAAAAAAATATTTTAGTATTTTAACATTCTAATTTATTAATTTTTGTAACAAGTTTAGCCCTTTTAAAAATCGTAGTCTTCAATTTTTTTCATCCTTTGGTGAAAACATCAATAACTAATATTTTGGACAACAGTTGCTGATTAAGTTGCGAGAGAAATAACCGTTATTTTAAGAGTTATCGGAATAACAGGCGATATCTATTGCTTTCATTTAGGATTGAGCTAATTGCGCAGTTTACAAATAGCTTTCTACGGATTTCGAACTACGTTTACAGATCCGTAAATACTGCAATACATAGTCAAAAAGTCTGGTCATTTAGGATTAGTGGTTCTTACATGCAGTGCATAAGTTTTGCATGCTTCAAAAGGCTAAGAAACAGTTGAGAGCACTCAAACACTTGTTTGAATGGTCATACTATTATCTGATGTTATTTATATCAGATACTAATATTCGTCGCATGTAACAGCCATCCACAAAAATGACCAAACTTGGAGATATCTTTTTACAAGCATAGCAGAACTAAAGTCTAAATTAAATAAGAAATTTAGAATAGCACTTATTCTAAATTAAATAAGAAATTTAGAATAGCAATTATAAAATTAGTACATTAAATACAAAAGCAACACTTTTCCAAAGGGGTAACGTTTTCCAAGTTATTTTATAATTTAGATTTATAGAAAATGCAAACTTCCTGTGTGTGAAACATTTATAAAAATAATTTTTCTGGGAAATTTTACTTTTAGGTGGTGCATGAAATGTGTTTTAGGAAACAATTAAATCCTCAAATAAACCAGTCTAAAAAGAAAACTGAATATGAATTTATTACTGCTGACAAACGAATTATACAAGTTAACTTATTTTTTATGAAATAATAGTGGGGTATAATTTTTCTTAGTTAAAATGTAAATCACACACAACTATATACACAAAAGTAAAACACAAGTTTACTCTTTTCTTTGACAGAGAATAAAATTTCATTCACAAATCAAGGGTGACCTCATAATCTTAAACCTAAAAATTTACAACTCCTTTCTATGAATAATCACTATAAAATAAATACAAATAAGGGAGTCACAGAAAGAGTCTAGATAGAATAGAGAATTTAATAAAATAAGATAAACCAACAATATCTAGAATTAAGCTGGGTTTACACATGCAGATTTAATGGCATCAATCTATTTGACAGTTGAACTTTCATGCCACTAAGGGATCACACGTGAAATATGAACTTTCTTGTCGTCTTATAGTTCAAGTGCAGGAAGTGCTGTGCAACGTTGTGCTGCGAAAATAAACTTACTAAAAATTAAGAGACTAGCATACCCCATGTGTGCTGATACGCCAAAACAGATTTACACGGTCAGGAATTTCGTGACCAGTGATCATATTGGCACAAGTAAATCCATGCTTGCACGGTTCAAACTTAGATGCCAGTTTACACATTCATTTCACTTTTACTGGCATACCAGTAAGTATTAGTGCCAGCAAAATTTACATTCTTAAAACCAACTATAAACCATCAGGAGAATGTGACCACATTTTCATTAAATATGGCATTTTGTGTTGGGGAAAAACAATGTATTTTATGCTATACCTATGACAAAATGTCATCCATTGTCTGCAGTCAGATAACAAAGAAACCATGTATATTATGTGGCAATTGATAAGCCATTGCATGTTGTCCATCAAACATTAAATCAGGGATGCCGACTGCATGCAGCCCTGTTGATTTGCTGGTGGCCCGCCTTACCATGTGTTATTTTAACTTTAACAAGTTAAAATAACACATGGTAAGGCGGGCCACCAGATAATTTTTAAAAATTTCACATGTGCATATCAAAGTAGATATGTAACTTCTATCATTGTGTCGATAAAAAAGTTGTAGAAAATGCATTAAAATGAGCAAGCCTCTTCGGATCAACATATATATCCAAACAAACTTTTTGATCATGAATATTAATAAATTTAAAAATAGGAACAGCTTGATTAATGAAAATTTAGAATCAATTTTTGCGCTTGGCTACTACAAAAATCAAACCAAATGTCACAACAATTGTTGATCAATGCAATGTCACGCATCAAATTAAATCATTTATTCACTTTTTATTACCTTTCTTAGTAACAATATGATAAACGTAGATAATATATGACAGATAACTTTCACGGCTTTTTCTGTGACTCCCATAAGTCAGTGAATCTGTGTGGTCATTGGTCTTAACAAGTCTATGCATCCCTGAATGAAATCCACTAAATTTTACAATTGTAATATCACTAAAACATTTCCTATTGATTGCAGGCCACATCGGAGCGGAACCTTCCCCTGTGTGGTGGCCCACGAGAGGCATGCAACATCATCCGGCAGCGCTATTGGCTGTCACCCCTCGTGCACAGGCTATGCAAGTGCCCCGACCTGACGGACTGCCCTGCCCAGTGGAGCCAGGATAAGAGGACAGTGGCCTTCAATGCAAGGGCACAGCTCAAAGTAACTTCTCTCACTAAGCAGATCAATTAGGACAAAGCATAAACATACTTTGCACCTTGCTAAGATGTTGTGGGCTCCCCACTCTTCAAGCAAAAGAATGCCTTTCCAAGGCTGTTTCCCAGTTTTAAACAACACATTTTCATAGATAACAGATTAACTAGGGTGCACAGGTGGACAAGCTTTAAAGAATGTTGGGGTTGGGACCAAGTTTTGAAAACATCAAGCCCTCAGATTTTAATAACACTTCATCAAGAAAAACAAAACTGATCTTGGTTTTTAAATACAGATAAAAACTAAAATTGAAGTTTTCTTGTAAAAAATAAGGCTTCTTAAAACTTTTTTAGGACTTTTAGTGACTATGAAGGCTTTTTAACGCTCCTAGTGGTTGTCTCAAAGGTGTCTCGTCATTCATTAGCAAAACTGCCCAGATCATAGTGGGTATCTTATCATTAGAAAAATTACCAGATCTTGATATCATTATCAAAAATCGGCAATATCTTGATAACAAAGGTATCTCAACATTAGCAGTGTTGGTCAAATATTGAGATATCTCATTGAAATCACTTGGAGTGTTAAGGGCCCTTAAAAACGAAAAATCAGGTCTTTGGGAACGTTGTTCTTTTATAGTACAGCTGGCCAAACCCAAGGAATGCAAGTGGCCTGGCAAACAATCTTTTGCAACCTCCTAGTCACATTTAAAGCCACTACTAAAAATAAAGTCAAGATATAGGAATAGAAGAAAAATGTAATAAAAACACAATAGAGATCTTTAACCAACCCTAAATACCTAAATCAAAACTTAAGTTTTATTTTGAAACTTATCATTTGCTCTTTCAACACAAGCACTAGGGGAAGAAAGTTTAAGAATAACCTGTGGGGTCCAAGACAATGAGAAAGCAGACAGAATGGCGAAAAATGGAACTGGAGTACTTAAGTTAGTCCCATAAAATCTACAATTAGACACCTTTATGCTTAATGCTCCCTTCAAGAATTCAGCAGTGGTTGTATTCGATAGATGATACCACTAGTTGACTGATTGCCAACAACATGAAAACTAAGATTAATATACTAAGATCACAGGTGTACTTCCTTAAATGTGGCCAAGCAATGATTTCAGACCATTTAACTGCATTGTGTAACCTTTATTAACCAAATAAGAGTGAGGCTCAGTGCAAAGTGAGGCTGAGTGATGAAGATTGAAGTTGTGATGGTAGTAGAAGCAGAAAGTATTATAAGGCTCTGATAGTCGGATTTTTATTGCATTAACAACTCAGCATGATACATCATGGGCATACCAAATGCAGGAAGCATATTTATGGAAGCAGCATTTAGCTCATTAGAAAATGCAATTGTTCACAATCATGTCTACCAGTCACCAACATTTTAGAGGATAGAAAGGCAGTAATTTCAGTCAAACAAAAGGGACTGCATGGTGAAGATTCATTGTACTACTGCCAGGGCTGCCACAGCCAAAGCACTTGTAAAATAGTATTAGTACCATAAATTTTTTAAAATAGTAGCAAAAACATCTCTTAAACCCTACTTTAGTTGCTGCTAATGTACAAAACAAATCAGCTAAAACACAAAATGTGAAAGTATGAAACAAATGTTGAAGAATTCTCCAAGGAATTTAAATTTAAAAATTGAAAACTAAATAATTTGTTAACAAGGTTTTCATGACAATCTAACAACCAGACTCTGACGTTTTTCTTTCATGGTTGTCACAAATTTGTGCCAAAACTTCGAATTTGGCATCCTTTTGAAAATTCTCCCCCTAAAAAAAGTCAAGAAAACAACTTTTTCTGTCCACTACTATCTAAAAAATGACCAAGTTTTCATTGACCTTAGGTGAATTTTCAAGAGTCGCCAAAATTTTCAAAAGTCGAATTTTTTAGATGATTTCGCTTAAAAAGATACCTCTATATAGTTGACGAAGTTTAAAAATAGTAATCAAAAATTCGCCTGTGGAAAACCTGTACTGCATATCTTCCACTGCAATAATTAACAAGTAGTATAAGTTCCCCACAAATCATTACTTCTCTTCTAGTTTTGCAGCCAAGTGGGAGAACTGGACCCATGTGAGAATGAAGGCACAGTTGCTGCAGAAATTCGCTCAAACGGCACTATCAGCATTCACTGCTTTTGTGGACAGGGGCACTACTTCCAAAAGCTGAGCAACAACGTGACGGGACAGTACTTCAAGTGCTTACCCGTAAGTAACTTAGGCCACATTCCAGCGGTGACTATGGTGTGCATGCTCAAAGAAAATTGCATTGTATTTCAGTCCTGGCATAAAATCACTTTCATCTGTTCTTATATTTGTTACTGGCAATGTATGAAAAGCAGGCATAGTATAGAATGCCTGGTGGTTTTGGGCAAAGTATGAAATATCCTAATTATTTTAATATATTTACTTTCCCTAGGCATTGTATGTAATGACAAATGCTATTTAGGAAAAGTATTAAAAGAGTCATGGAAAAGCTTTTATTGAAAAGACGTATTAGAAAAGAATGAAATACAAATAAAGTATAGGACTTTCTTATTGAGGAAAATAAAATATGGACCTACTTGTTGCAACAAGGGAGGAAAGAATTTTATTTTAAATTGCACTTAATTGCCTTTCTCACAAAAAGGTAAAACTTGAAAAGAGTCATTAAAAATACAGATGAAAAAAGAAAATATCAAATAAAATACAGAACTTTATTACTGAAAAACATAAGAGAAAACTTATTACTTTATACCTTGCCAGTTTGTCTTTTCGCATTACATAGAATGCCTAGAAAATGTGTGAAATTTTAATCATTTCATACATTGCCCCAAAACACCAGGCATTCTATATATTGCCTAGGCATTTTATACAATGCTTGCTTTGCATACTTTGCCGGTAACATTTATTTTTTTAATAAGTTCTATTTAAAATTACTTACCCTAACATAACCTTGAGTAACAAGATTAGTCTTTTTTGAAAATTTATGCAATGATGTATTTAAAATAATTTAGCTTATCAATAGTTCTAAGCAAATATAGAAATGTCACCATTATTTGCCAAACAGAGTTTATTATTTTTGGTCACTTGAGACAATTTTTTTATGCTGAAATTTTGTGGTTAATATTCTGAAGATGCTTGTTAGCAGTTTTAAAAATTAAGCCAAGATTTCTATTTACACACTTGATATTAACTGATAAGTGACAGATGAATGAGATATCTTTTGTTCCACATATTAATTGCAACACACCCAAGAGTAGTTAGCAGAGAATATTCTGAGAAGGAAAATATCCTTCAAACCTAAAAATGTGAATATTCAGAGAATTGTCTATTCCAAACCTCATTTTTCAGGAAATTGCAAGTTATCCATTGCAGAAATGAATCTGAAGTTTATCTTATGTATCATTTACAATATATATGGGCACTTTTTAATAGAAATTATTTACAATTCTTAGTTTTTATTGAAAATCATATTACACTTTTATATTACTGATGATTCCGTCACGGTGAAATCGAGATATGATAAGCAACACATGCCCCCATATTTCTGCATAGTTGTGCAATGCACTTATTGGTTGGGGATATATTGAAAACATTCTATATTATACATATGAAAACATATCTATAATGGGGATAAGTTATGAGGATATATTAAAAACGAACTCTTTGTATGAACTCGAAAATATCTACACATTGTCAAGTAAATAATTAACACTTTGAGTAAAATTGTTTAAAAGAGTAAGAGTACAAAAATAACTGAAATATTTACTTTTCTAATGTTTTGGCTCAGACGTAGATTTTTAAACTTATAATTTTTTCATTTATGCATTCACATCCATCATTTCAAAAATATATATTTCATGGCATTTTTTTTCTCTTACCCAGATATTTACATCCCTAATTAAAACAATAGCACAATTACTTTAGAACCCTGAGAAACAGTGAAGCAGAACTAAATTACTATTTTCTGAACATTTTTTCTGTCCATGAATAAATTTAGAATTCATTTTCAAACATAATTAAGTATACTATAAATTTCAAATCCAGTTTTCACAAATTCTAAACATTTTCAGCTTGGAGCTTGCAAGAGTGGAGATCACTGTGGACGCATCACAGCCAATTCTTACGAGACATACCACATTTGCACTTGTCCTTCACAACACATTTGCGTACTACAGAACAGGGATCTAGAATATACCAATGAATTCCTCTACCAAGGACAAGCATATAAAGGACATTGTGTGCCACTGTAACAGGGGAATAATCATTGAAATAGTAGAGTAAGTCATATATAAAGCTACAATATAATGCAGCCAGTGAGAAGGCAGATGACCTCGGGAAAGTCCAATGCAGAAAGGTGATTGAGCTTGTATGAGAAAAGGCTGCGAAGTTCAAAATCGTGTATGGCGATTATTTGCTTTGGCAACTTGTTTTCACTATGGTTTCTGCCATTGAATGCTTTGTTTTTATGCTTAACCTGCCATCAATTTAATTCATCCAAAACCACTGACTCAAATGTATATACCTGCCAACCTCCAAGAAAAATCTGGAAACTTCAGCGACAAAAACAAGCACCGATGTTCAAAATTAGCATAACAAATTGAAGTTACAATGGACCTTACTAACAGAAAAAAAATACTTTCACAATATGCTGTTTCCCAGTCAACTTACCCAAAGCAAATTTTTCTGGTTGTTTGTTTTGCAGGTTTAGGGGGCATTGACAATTGGTCAAACTATACCAAACATAAGAGTGTCAAGAAATGGAAGAAAAGATGCATCGGGGAACAGATTAGTGAGATGAAAGCAGAAAAAGATAGTTTGGGTATCCTGGAAGCACAGCCCCCATGTTTACTAAAAACAGTAAACCCCATAGGAAAAGAAATGATCACTCAAGTACTTCAGGTCCATGAAGCCTGTACACACCTAGATATGCCCCAGAGGGCCAAATTTTTCTAGAAACCTGTTAACTGGTTCCAATGCTGGTCCTTTAATTCTGAAAATAAAATGGCACCAACTGGCCTTTCTTTCAAAATATGCGTTAAACTCTGTTTACCAATGTCGACTTGCCCTAAACAAATTTGTCTGGTAATCTGATATCTAATCCATTTTGGACTGTCACTATGTGGTGCCAAATTTGTCACCATTTGAGAAAGTTTTCACATTAAAAAGATCTGGAATATATTCTTTACATGGAAAACTAGAAAAAGTGTTTTTATGGAAGACTTATAAAAAAATCTGGAATTGGCAGGAGTCAAATGCCGACTTGCCTGAGCTAATCATAAAGAGTGGCTCCAGAGGAAAGATAGTCAAGTCACATGATTTTGAACGATCTATTTTTAAAATTAGGTGATAAGTTGATGCATAGTCGAAGCGCTTCTACAACAGGTGTCTTAAAACGCAGATTTTGTTTTCAAGCTTATAATTCAATGCCAAAAGCGATAGCAGTGATAATGAATTGGTACTGCAAAAATCATCCACAATGATCGCTTTTCATGCTTTTGGTATGGAAGCTTCTCCTAATAAGCTTTCATTCACAACTATTAAAAAAACTGACCCAGGGTCGACTGCCTTCTTGTCGGTACTGCATTTAATTTATTTTACAAATGCCTGTTGTCATAATAACAAGTGATTTGAATAATTTTGATTTTTTGCAGTTCAGCAAAACAGAGGACACTTGCATTTGAGAAACTTTCAACAGCAGTTACGTTTGTGGAAAATCATAGGTTTATTGTACAAGACACCAAAGGCATCCAGCCATCAGCGGACAAGCAAAGAACTGTAACAAAATATTAACAGTCGCAGAATGTGATCATAACTTGGCATATTTTAACTTTTGCTTTAAGAATAAAGGGACATTCCATGTCCAGATTTCTTCATTTCGTGTCCTACCGGGGTTCCCACTTTTTGAAAGTAAAGGAAACATTAGGGCCTTTTAAGGCTATTTTACATTTTTTTTTACCAATGCTTGGTCAATTTGAGCTTGTTATAAAAAGTGCTTTAGTCATCATGGGACAAGGGCAGACTTGGGAACTACTTGGTATTTCCCTCGTGCACCAAGAGGGTGGATACACGTTGCACTCACAAACATCCCATACACTCTAGACACAGCCCATTTATAGAGGTTGGTTGTTTTGGGGTTTTATGGCACAAGGGCCATACTGTGCCAGACACAAGATATACATCAAGACAGACACACACAATGAAAGTTTTACTGACACAGAAGAGAGAAATACACCTAGGGAGGAATGCACTTGACAGGAATCGAACCTGTGCTGCCTACAATTCAAAGTTTGCTAGCACAGTGGGCATACCCACTGAGCCACAATGGGCCCCATTTACAGAGGACACACATTCACTGCAGACGGACAAACATCCATGCTTTACCCCTGATTCAAACCAGGAACCTTTCCAGAAGCCAGCACCCTGACCACCAGACCAATTAGTCAGAACATTTAACATTGATCGTAATAGATTATCTGCCAAGCTAAAAATTACTTAACCTAATTTACAATAAAATAATGCTAAAATTTATACCAACAATATACAGCCTAATCAAGGTTTTCAAAGTGGAAAAGTTATACAGGGTGGTCAGAATCGACTGTATTATAATACCACACAATTTTTCAGGGTCTTTGTCAGATTTAACACACTTTTGAAATGACATGTAGAAATCTTTGTAATGTCCCTAACAGTCACTTGACATTGCAGTACTAAAAATACCCATTAAACTATTCTTTTGTTCTCTGGGGTTGCCAATATGTGAGTAGATCGGGAAGTGTACAAAAATAAATAACCAAATGGATATAAAAATCCAAACGTGTGCATTACACTATCATTGTAGGTTGGTTTGCAGTTTTATAGCACAAGGGCCTTATTTGGCCAAGCTGCAAACACAAGACAGACAACTTCAAGTAAAAAATGTCATGAAAGGGAAAAAAGAGGGATTGGGAATTGTACATATGGTAGGTATCACAGGAATGCCGTCCAATCGAAAAACTAAATTTTTTTAGATTGGTTATCAACAAGGAATTACATGATATGATTATAGTGCAGTTGAGTTGTATCATCCTGGTATACCATTACATACATATGCTCTGTTCACATAATATGGAATATAAAAAATAAAGAAAAGGAATGGAAAATTCTAAACGCAAGATGTATGTAATGTGAACGTAAAAAGTTAGACTTTGTATGCAATAAGGACCTTTACAAACTGTGATTTACCTGTAAGGGTTGTGAAATAATGGTCTGCAAGCGAGGAATCACTTCATTCATCAACCTAGTCGGCCAGATCACTTCAGAAACAAGGCCATACCTGCAGGCTTGCTCTGCAGTTATGCGTCGCCCTTGCATGAACATCTCGGAGGCCTGGAAAAAGCAAACAAAGTTCATTTCAAAGGTCACACAAAAGAAAAATTGGGGCATTTTGAAGGCTACTTTTCATTTTCAAAGCTACAATTCACATAGATCACAATAGATTAACATATGCGCGCACACATGAAACTTCCTAAGAGTTAAGTTTGGGTCTCGCAAATTCCAGACTTGCCAACCTACAAGGAAAAAAAAAATCAAGATTTTAATCTATATATATAAAGCAGAGTTTCTGTCTGCTCTCTTTACAATTCTACAGTTTGACCAATCCACACCAAATTTGGTACACTTACACTTTGGAACCCTGTGGGTAACAACATAGGCTATATATTGACTACTGTTCTCTTTAAACTAGGTGTGCAGAGGGGGCTAAAATAATTTGATATCCCCATAGGAATAACATTGAGTAATATTATGATGAATCACAAATAATTCAACCCGAGTTCAATTTTAAAAAATCGTCTAATCACTGCTAAAGATTATATAAATAATTTTAATGTCAAGGGAAACAACTAAAGAGTAGCTACTGCTTCGACAACTCCTCAAAGACAGAATACTTTCAAATTTTTAAATTCAAATACAATAAAACTAAAGTGAAATTTTATTTATTTTAACATTAACAATTTTGTAGTACAACAGTTTTTGGGGAAAAACAATTTGCTTAAAGAATGCAGAAAATATGGAAATCTGGCAATAATTTCCCCCATTTGCTGCAACAGGGTTTCCACTCTTTTTTCAAAATAAAAAATAAGGAGTTTCTAAGGACACAAATAATTTTTTTATAAGGACTAATTGAGATATACCAAAAACCATATTGCACCTTCATTGTATGAGTCAACCTAGTAGGACACAAATTAGGGATGTATGCAGGACCATTGGCAGATTTATAGTAACTTCAAAGTTAATTTGTTTATGTTGTCTGTTAAATACATTGTGTATTTTGAAGTTGACTTTCTAAAAACAATGCACAAAAAAGCTGAATATATTTTACACCTATAAGCTTTCTAGCCCCATTTAACCACAATAAAACTCATTTTTAAGGATGTCATCTCAAGGGGGAAAATAAATGAAATTCTAAAAATCATTGCATTTTTTCTAGAAAATAAGAATTTTAATAACAAAGATTTATTTTCTGTTTTAAATACAAATATATTTATCTTGTTAAATATTGCCCCTGAGAAAAAAGTCTTACGAATAAATTTCAACTGATTTGGTTTTTAGAAATTATTTTGTCTAATTCGTTTATTTCAGCTGCTTTTCCTTTAATTTCTTTATAGTGCATTTGGACTTTTCAGAAGCTTCTGCCTCATTACCCAGTTATTCAGCTAACTTTTTCATTCTCATTATATCACTCTCAAGACAAATTCTTTGATTTTAAGGAATTAAGTTCTTGTAGCTCAAGTTTTCTTTTATTTTCTAATTTGTTCTTCTAAATGCATAACATATTTCTGCCTTGAAGAAACAAATTTTCTCATTTCTTTAGTAATTACTAAATTTGGAATATCATTAGCTATTTCATAAATAAGTCTGCAATATAGGAGTCTCCTTTTAAATTTTCAACATCTAAGGACTTGATATTAAATCCACGTTCCACAGAAGCCTGGCCATGAGATAAGATCATTATGGTTTTCATAACTTTCTAGTTTTCCCTTTGTATATCATCTATACTAAGAAAGTCATTTAAAAAACTATCTAAACACATTGTTTTTGGTTCAAAATTCTGAAACAATGAAGCGGATTTGAAAACGGTGCTTTCAATAAAATCTTTTAATTGGAGTAATATATCATCACAATCTTTTTCTGCAACAATCTTCTGAGTAAAGTGCGATAGTACAAGCTTTATGGAGTTCATGCAATTGATCTGATCTTCAACCATACATCTAGGATCAAGACATGAAGCATTTCGAACAAGCAAATATACTGCAGGAGATTTAGCCATGAGACGTAGCATTTGTATAACAAAACTTCTGCAATCACGCTGCAAATCAAAGGCAGCACAAGGCGTTATATATTTTTTTTCTCCTTTAACTTTTCCTTTACTATTCTTTTCCCAATGAACCCTATATTGATTTTGTCCACAGAATAACAATTAGTCAGAAAAATAAAATTTGGAAAGCTTATGAATGGTACTTATAATATTAACTTTTTCTTCTGGTTTTAAAGTATTCCACACATTGCTTTACGAGCTTTCACATATCATCTCCAAAAAAATGCAACAATGGTTTATCATTTTGATAAAATTCAAGGAATGGTTGCAATAATTTTGCCACAGCTAAGAAAAAATTAAACTTTGCCAGAATTAACTCATCCTTTGTAGCATCTTGTACTGTCAGAAAAGACTTGCAATTTACTTTATTCAAAGTATCCTTTTCTACACTTCTAACATATTTGATAACATCAGTCCAAATAACAATTGCACGTTCTACAATTGGGACATTCTCTAGCCATCTATGACAACAAAATGTTAAGGAAGCTTCTTGACATCAGACAAATTACTGAAATCCTACCTTCTTGCAGAAGAATCCTAATAATGCACACAGAATAAGTAATATATGCACACAGAATATGTTCTCGTTTTTCAAAAATTATATTTCATTTTGTGAAAATTATTACATTTCTTTGGAAAATGATAATCATACGCCGCTGCATTATTTTTCATTATATTAGTACCTAAATAGTTTTGCAATCCATTTGCATCTATGAGTTTTTCTATTTATTTTAATTTTCAAAAAGAAATTTTTTGTTAATTTTCTAATATCGGAGCAAATTTTTGTAGTATAGGCTAATCATTTTGGGCTCGTTTTTAATTTTATTTTATTAAAAATTTTTCTTACGATTGTAAAATGGATTATGCCCAGCACCCCGTGCATGATTTAAAAAATATATTAGAACCTAAATCCGGATTTACAATCCATTTGCATTCATCTAAGTTTTTATTTTCGTTATAAAGAACTTTTGTTTGTTAATTTTCTAATTAAATCGGGGTGCATTTTTGGAATAGGCTCTAAAAATAATTCATTTTGTGAATACATTTGTAATTTTATTTTACATGTAAAAATGATCACTAACGATTGCAAAATGACTAATGCACAGCACATGCATCATTTAAAAATTATATTCGAACCCAAGTATGGTTTTACAATCCATTCACATATATATCCATCTGAGTTTTTCTATTTGTTTTTCATTTTAAGAGGAATGCTTTTGTTCGCTAATTTACTAATTATATCGGAGCACATTTTTCGAATATCAACACTTATAAATAAATTAACGCGTTGAGAAAACTTGATTGTTTTACACATTTTTATGTGTAAAAAATGTGAACAAAAAAAACTTTCACAACAGCTAACAATCACCAAATAAAACAAGTTACTCAATTTGCTTACCAGTCATGAGCTTTAACAGCACTTTCCCCCATTCTTCCAATGTGAAATTCTTTTTGGCAAACAAGGCATTTTGCTTTATGGTGATCAGTTGAAGTTGCAATCCATTCTCAATACTTTTATTTGTGTCCATAAGCTGTTAAAAACGCATTTCCCAGACATACTTTTTTAACCCTCCAAGATCTTTGTCTCCGCATCGAAGTCTGCCCAAAATTGCCACTCCTTATCAGTGGAACCAAGTTGTTTCTCCTCAAACAGTTAGTTTTTGCATAAAACTAAGCCAATAAACGCGAGAACACGAAGCATGATCAAATCTATCACTGGAAGTCATCTATCTCCCCAGACCCAGTGAACTAAATGGTCATTACCCATCAAACAACCTTGCGGGGTGTCAGCAGTCACACACCCCTTTGGAGGGTCAATCAGTGGTCCTCTTTGTATTCGTTTCTGAAGAGGGGAGGATAAACGTTGTCTCCCAGCGAAACCTGCCGCTTCCCGTCCAAGATCGGACAGCGAAGCTTGAAAACGGGAGAAATCGGAAAATGACTCGTCAGAAAAATTTAGTGTTCTAATTTGGGGAAAATATAAGGAGTTTTTAAGCACTCTTAGAAATTATAGCTAAAAATAAGGAGTTTCTAAGGAGCATGGGAACCCTGTTCAAGGAAAGGCTAAAATCTGGAATGGTTGGATTCTATTCTTAACTTAGAATATTATTCTATTCTTAACAAGAAACCCAATGAGTGTTGGCCTACTACAGCATACATGTAGTAAATTTCAACTTACCACAGAGCATCCGACAACTTGTGGAAGAGTGTAGGTAATCCCACCTTCGGGTATGTAACCAATTTTCGTGGCAGGGAGGCAAAATGTGGCTTTATCACTGGCCAGGACGACATCGCAGTAAGTGAGAAGGGACACGCCAAAGCCAAGGGCTGCTCCATTCACAGCAGCAATAACAGGTTTGGTGAACATTCCCAACGTCATGACAAGATCCCTAAGCAAGCATTAAGAGTTCAAAACAACGTAGGACAATCAATGAAACAGACAAATAAAAACACAATTATTTTTTATAAATCATCAACAATAAAAACATTTTAAAACAGGGATCATGTTCTTAACGCTCCTGATGGTTGTCTTGACGAGGTTCTTATCCTTAGCAAAACTGATCATATCTTGATGGACGAGATAGAAGAAAGCTGACCAGATCTTGATCTCGTCGTCATAAAAATATTGAGTGTCTTTGTTGGTCAGATCTTGAAGGACAAGATATCTCGTCACAACCACTTGGAGGGTTAAAGATAAATTTCCAGTGCTTCCACTAAAGAGGTGTGGTATTTTAATTGACATTGCATTGGAGCAACACAAAGGACTATTGGCGACGGTTCAGGATCAAGCCCAAAGGGAAAAATCTCAAAATACCATGTAATTTTGAACCATGCTCAGATGACGAGGCCACACCTGAGCTGGCACCCCACTCTCCAAACTTCCATGCCAACATGAGGACATTTGAAGCCACGAGATTTAACGTGCACCAGCCCCCTTTGAACACGAGTCTTTGGTTGGATTCGAACTCGCAATCCTCCGGTTGCTAATCCATTACTCTTCTAACCGGGATACCACGGCCCTTCCTCTAAAGAGATTTGGATCACACTTGTCACCATTTGCCATGCACTTGAGTTAATAAATGCAGCCATTTATGTCGACTAAATCAGTATTTTATTCCAGAAAATTCCAACTATCCTATAAAGAGGAAGAGATACTGGGAAGATAATTTCGTGTAACTGAAACCTTTCTGATGCGAGAAAGAAACATCTAGACTCAACTAATACTGTGAGGACATATCAATTGCAAAATAAAAACTACATTCACTATCTAACATCATGGTTTGGTGAATGAAAATTAGAAATGGAGTTCAGATGTGATTGGATTGTGGGCATTTAAGTAAAGCTTTCAATTTATTAAAGTGACCTTCCCTACTGAAAGCTGGAAGACCAATGTCCATAACAAACTGTGCATATTCCATCCCCATATAAACAAAAAGTAATTCTGAAGCAAAAATAAATTTAAAAATAATGTTCTATTTTAAATTAGTAAATAGATAGAAATTTGAGTTAAAGACACAGAAGAAATGCTTTGGTTCAAATACCTGAGAATATGACAAAATTTCTTGTTTTTAATAAATCAAGAAATTTTGAATGTTTTTAATCAATTTTATAGAAACAAATTTCCAATAAAGATGGGTAGAAGTTTCCTTTATAACTTTTGAAACAAATGCACTAGAAACAAAATTTAAATACACATCGAAGACAAATGTGTCTTCTGTGAACTAGGAAAAATTTAGTATTTTTAAGTTTAAATTTTTAATAAGAATTTATTGGATGATTTTTAGTTTAAACGATGAAAATGTAATAATTAAAAGCTGTTAAAATACAAGGGTAAATGACCATAAACTTCCTAGCTTAGATAACATAAAAAAGATACAAGACACCAAATTTATTGATTATGCATTTAAAGTAAACAGTTCCAACTGTTTAAGCAAAATAAAAATTAGACCCATTTCAAGACAATTTTTAATTTTTTTAGATTACATATTTCACATAGATTAACCCACAAATACATTTGGGAAGAAACTTTCCCAGGTGCTAGTTTGGGTCCACAAATCCAGTTTTAAAAACATCAATTTTTAGAATTCTACAAATATTACATCCCCAATTTTTGATTGACACTTGACTTTGGACAAGTATCATTGATCTTGGTTTTTTATGCAGGAGATGCAATATTCTATGAAAATAAGGCTTTAAAAAATTTTCCTTACTTTCCACAAAACAATTAGGTCTTTTTAATGTTTAACACTTTGGGGTTAGGTGGGTTAAAATCTGTCCCACCTTTTGCTTAGCTTTTTATGCATGGTGGGATATTTTTTAAATCATACAACAGAAAATAATTTTTTTCTGACAGGAGCATAATTTATGTCTGATTTCGATGCAATTTGTTTCAAATGCTTTTAAAAAATTTGTTTAAAAATGCTTTTTTTGCTATTTTATTTTTCAAAAATACACTTTTGCATACTTATATAAACTGTCACCTTTTGTGTTACAAGGCCAAAATATTCTAATATTCTGTTGGGAGACTCAAAAAAATTTCTCACCTAATGGAGTTGGAAATATCCTCCGCTGCTTGTCTTTTGTTGTTACCAACCAGTGGTGCGAGGTCAATTCCTGTGCAGAAATATGGACCACTGCTGTTCAGGAGAACAGCTCGGCAGTTTGGGTCTTTTTTCGCTAGCAGAAAAGCTTCTTTCAATTCTTTCATAGCCTGAAAATGTCAAAATAATTCATCTACATAGGCTCACGAAATCAACGTAGCATAAAGGACAATGAAAAAATCTCTACAAAGCTTTAATCAACATTGAAAAAAATCAATTTGGATTTCCCATATTAGGACTCTTAAATAAGAAAACTATCTCCTATTTCATTCTAATCAAACACTGGCTTTAGTATGTTTCAATTTCTTTTGACAATGACAGTACTAGGTAACTGAAAATTTAAGTTTGTAATTCCCAAATTGCAGAGAAAGAAAGTACTTTACTTAAATAAAAATAAACATCTTTAAAAACTACATATTCAAATCTAAAAATAAAATTAAGCTACTAAGCTTATGGTCTACATTGATCACTACAAATAAACTGCACCATCAAATTGTCTATTTATCTCACTCAGTGAAAATTTTACAAGATTCGATGTAAAAATGTGTCCAATAAGTTTCTACACACTTGCAAACTGTTCTGCTTGTTTAATGCAGGATTGCCACAGCCAAAGCACTTGTGAAATAGTAGCTTTAGTAGCATAAAAATAAAACAAAATTAATCTTATCTTAAAGCTTATTTTATAGCAGTTTTAGTTCCCCCACCAGGAAGAAGCATTTGGAGTAGCTTGGCCCTCATTTAGCAATTGTAACACAAAAATACTATAAGTTGTTACACTGATGCCTCATTGAAATGATCATAATTTTTATATTTACGAAGTGTTTTTGATACCATTGGACAGCAGATGGTCAAAGTCATAAAATTATTTTCCCCAATGAAGCAAAAGGCATGAATTTATGATTGAAATAAGGACTCGTGCTATTGATTAAAAATGGAAAACTTGATTTTTGACGACCAATGGTGCATTTTCAGAAAAAGTCGCCATAACTTTCTAAATAGGAGCTTTTGTGACTACTCTAATAAAAATACATACCCCTTGTCGCAAAGGATGACAAAAGTCACCTTTAATTGCCTGTGGCAGCTTTGTTACTGTTATATTACAATATAAATACTATACTTGTAAAATCTAAAAATGGCATAGTACCAAAAAATGTGACACAAATTGCATATCTGTACTTTCTGAAGTCCCTTTAATTAATAATGTAAGCTCATCATTTGGAGCTCATCTTTTGTTGAGAAATGTGTTTGGTTCGCAACTATAAACTGTTAACTTCTCTTTCTCCCTTCCATCCTTTTTAACCAAACTGCATCTAAATCAAACTTAAAACATGTACCTTATATGTAAGCAGATAAAGATCTGAGAATTTAGATACAGTATCAAGTTTCCAAAAACCAATTTACGATTCTTAACAATGGTCTAATGAAAACATAATTTCTCCCTCTCACTTCTATGGCTTTTAGACCTGATAAGTTTCATCAATAAACAGTTAAGTTAAATTCAAAAATGCAAACTTTTCTTTAAATGTACCATAAGCAAAAAGAAAACATTCAAAAATTTAATTTCCAGATTGATTTTGCACAGCAAAACATGCAATCTTGTCTACACTTCCTGGCCTTTCCTACAAAATCGCAAAATAAAACAAATATTTGATTGAAACTTCAAAATCAATCTCAATCTTCTACGAAAAGGAAGAAACAAAAGTGAATAGCAAAGCTCTAGTAAGAAGGGAAATGACCTAGAGCAAGTCCACTCATACGAAAAGTAGGTATTTTAATAACATCACACTGGAGCAACACAATGGGCTATTGGTGATGGTCCAGGATCAAACCCGAAGGGAAAGATCCAAGAACACCATGTAATTTTGAATCATGGTCAGATGACGAGGTCACATCTCTCTGAGCTGGTACCTCACTCTCCAAACTTCCACACCACACCAATGTGAGGACATTTGAAGCCATGACAGATTTCACGTGCACCAGCCCCCTTTGTACACGACGGTCTTTGGTTGGATTCAAATTCGCAACCCTCCTGTAGCTAACCCGTTACTTTTCCAACCAGGCTTGCAATTAGAAAAATCTGGCACACAAAAACATGCTTGGTGATCACCATTTCTTTTGGCAACTCGTAATCAATGCCAGCACTGGAATCCATGTTAAAAATGCCAATTATGGAAATTATATTTATCTGCCACCTAATTTAACAAATATAAATTTGAGTGCTATTTTACGAGTGACATTTTAGTCACGTGGCTATTGATTCAAAAACCACATCACTCAAATGTCAACTCACCAATGCTGGACTAGGTTTAGCAAATACTCACTTCAACTGTGAGGCTGTTCTGCTTCCCTTCGTTGGGCACCAGAACGACCTGCATGTACTCTGGGTGTCTCTTGACGACGATTTCCTTGTAGCGAAAGGCGCCCTCGCTCTGCCGCACGCTGCTCCGAAGAGCCTCCTCCTCTGGCCTCTTCCTCTTCACCACGCGGTTGGTAGAGCTGCTGCCCGCGTTCTGAGAGCTCATGAACGAGTCCAGCAGCTCCTGGTACATGATGTTGGACGAATCGTTGTCTCTGTTCTCGAGAGCTGCAGTAATAAACACAAAAACTGCTTTAAAGTGCTGAACACACTGGTAATACAAGGAAATGAAAAACTAACAAGATCCAGAAAACAAATGTTAACAACTGTCTAATCCTAACTTTCATAGAATGTGGCGAAACACATCTTATATGCTGTGTTTTAAAATGAATTGGACTTTTTCACAAATTCACAATACTAGCTGAAAAAAAATTAGACACAAAGCATTTTCCTATTTAAAAATTAATTAGAGCTCAACTGTATAAGATATTTATTACGCATTACCTGCAGATATGTATACAAAATATCAATATATTGGAGATGCTGTGCACATATAACTTGCAGATATGGTAAATATTACATGCAAAATGGACTAAATATAGCTGATATCTTCCTTATTAAAAAAAAAAAAGAATCCAATCGGCCTTTAAAAATTTATTAAGCAACTTGCAAATGAACACACTAAAATGCAAGACGTTCACTGAATCACATACATAATTCCATACCACCAAAGATATGCATTGTTTTTCTTGAATGTAAAAAATACTCTTCCTCACAAAAAGTTAGAACATAAAAACATTTCTTGACAAAAACTGGGGCAGTAAAACTTAATACTTTTATTCATTTACAAAAGAAACAAAAATGTTTTCAGAGTACAGCAACGAAACATAAGAAATAGTTGAACCAATCAAGTAAAAAGTATAAAAAATAAAAATACAATTTGAATTTCCCATGCCGAAATAAAAAAACACCGAAATCGTAATCCGAGGCAACGTTGTTCCAGGATAGCGATCAGAACATGTAGAACTGTTCTAGAATGATTTGTGTTCCCGCCGAAACTCGAAAATCTCACGTTTTCTCTGAAAAATCTGACACCCTTTCAAAAGCAGGCTTCTAAACCCCGAAAATAATTGACTATGCACGATTTCTTCTTTATCCCTCACTTCAGATTATTCTAGAAATGTAGTTAATAGTTTTTTAAAAAATAAATAATTTAAAACAAAATCGAACAGGATAAACCAGTTGCGACAGCTGAACTTAAAAATGCACAATTTAACCATTTTTACTCATTTTACATCTTCACGTGACCTCTAAATTAATTACGCCCGAATTTTCCAACTTCTATTCTGGAATATAATTGTTCTAAAATGTCTGGAAATAATAAATGTGGGTAATATTTTAAAGATCAGCATTCCATCTGTCAATCCCTGTGTGTAAAATAGGAAATGAAGAAGCGTCGCCAAGTCTAGACGGACTGGCCGAGGACAATTTTCCAAGAGTTGAGAGACAGTTGCAGAACGATGACACGAGAAGAGGATGGCGTACGGTCATGTCTAACAATGAAATGAAATTGTTAACTTTTTTAATCTGTAAATATTCCTGCTTTATATGAAAATAAACTCTTTATTTGTTAATTATGTCACCTTTACCCCTTTTGCTAAAGTAGGTATTCTGGATGTAAACTCATCCTAAAGTGGTTAGAGCCATCCCACATAAATTGAAACGTTAAATAAAAAAGGAAAACAAAATATTATATTCCACTAAACCAGTCGCTTTTTTGATATAATCGCTTTTTTGCATATAATTCTAAGCAATAAGAACGAATCTTAAGTGGTAATATCAATGAAGAGTCAGTATTACTCGCATTCTTTTCATTTCACAAAAATCCGTTTTTCGATCTAAGGTCCAGCTTTTCAAACTTCATTTCTCAGTGTATAATCTATTGAATGAGATATACAGATTTCGAACCCAATCGCTCCTAAATGTAAATTGTTCCAAGTTTGTTTCTTGAAAATACAAGTACTACTAGGAAAGTTTTTCAGACCATTGGTAGATTATACCGTGATCAAGACAGCACCGAAACTGAACGAGTAGCAACATAACAAAGTATTTACAGAATGGTTGACATAAATACGATCTTCACATCCTCCCGTTTCGTACATACGGGTATAAAAGTAGTTCGGATGAAAAATTTGGTCGAATTGAAATAATAGTGCAACACGGTTGCCCCTTAAAAGTTTTATGATATTTTTTGTCAACTTCCTGAAAAGCCAGATAATTTTCGCTGTAATTAAACAAAATTGGGTTTATCAGGATTTTAAAAAATAAACCTTTCTGAACAGTCTGCTTTACTGAATATAATGAATTAGAGCGAAATAGTCCCATTCGGAACGGACGTATCAATTATGGGGTACCTAGCAGATGACTGCGAACCTCCACATCAGAATTAATAAACAATTTAATAAATGAAAAAAATCGGAGAAAATTAAAGAGTGCAATTAATCACTGAAAAATTGGGAGTATAATTGGGGAAAAGATAAAAATAGGGTAATTGATACAATTAGGAATCCAGAACATGTTCCAGAGGCAAAAGACAACTAGGACCGAAAAGGAAATAGTAAACGCAAGGACTCTCAACGCCAGGAATTCACACTATGAGATTTTAAGATTTTTTTCGTTAATGTGAGGAAGGACGCTAATATTTTTGTTTTCCATTTCTTTCCGTTCAACTTTTGTTTTTACGAAAAGATTGATGCATAAAAGTTAGGAATTTAAAAATAGAAAGATCACAGATCGAAATTCAATGACAAATAATTGACAATTCTTTTTCTCTTTTTTTGATTGAGTTGACATTTGAGATACGAGTTTACTTCATAAAAATTAAAATTGCATTTGCTTAGTTTTAAAAAATTCGAAGGAATTTAAAATGTTTAATAATAAAATGATTGTTCATGTCTCATTTGACTATTCCATCTCGAGATACGTGGGAAGTCATTATGACAAAATCATAAGAGAAACAAAAGTGCAAGTTAAAAATATTTTGATCCTAAAATGACAAAACAGTTAAACCTGATATTGTAATGTGGTTCCCACTCTTCAAGCAAAAGAAAATGGACTTTTAGTCTTTCAAGGCTTTTTTTCATTTTTTAAGGCTAGAAAGGTGCACTAATACCTTTTTGATCACAAGTGAGTCAAAAAGGTATTGGTGCACAATCAACTTTTGATAATTTCTGAAAAAATGTGCATGTTTTTTCTTAAGTAAATTTTTCTTCGTTAGATAAAGATATTCAGACTGAAAGAGATCTAAGCAAAAAAATAAAGGAATGTGAAATTTTTTTGTGTTTGCAATGAAAATAAAGATCAAAAGTGTTGGGGCACTTTGGATTAAATGAGTTTATAAAATAGTTGATAAATTAATATCTTTCTGGATCTAATTTACGTTAGACTTCTCATCTCAATCTACTTGGTCTTGATTTTGAATGATTTTCACAAATTATTGGTTCTATTTTCCCATTCTGCCAATGAGTTATTCTAAACGTTAATTTTCATAGGAAATTTTAAATGTTAATTTTATATTGCAAATAACATAATCCCAAATATTTTTAAAAGGATTGAAATTTGGACTTTGGTATAAGGTTTAATAATGTACAAATAATGACATTAAGCGTCGGCTCTATCCTGCTGAACTTAAAAAATGTGACAATATACTCGTTTTTAAGCACTTTCTTCAGACTTCTTTCAGAATATTTAAATACATTAATTTTACCTTTTTAGTCAATCAAATGTCAATTCTGAAGCATTAATACGCCCAGGACCATCTACTACCATCACCTTGTCTTATTCTGGGTTAGTTTTAAGTTTTATGGCGAAAGGGCCATACTTGGCCAAGCTGCCTCATTGTGAGAGTAAGTTTTAAATTCATATTCAGTATTGGGCTTTCATCACTTAAAAGATATTGAATTCTGATTCACATAAAAATAATCGAGTTGCAAATTTCTCGAAGCTGATAAATGTAGGCCTTTTAGTGAATTCTTTTCTGTTCCCTATCATTTGGTTTATTTATGCATGGCTTTTAGGTACACATTTCACCATTAAGTCGAATTTTCTAACAAATTTAGTATTAGAGGATATTTTAAGCATCGACTGAGCTTCAAAGGAAAATTAATTTTGTCTGGATTTGAAGATGTAGGGATGTCCTCGTGATACACCTCGCTTCACTAGCACACTTTGTACGTCAAGTTCGTAGTTTCTTTAATTAAATCTGCCTTCTGATACTTGAAAATAATATTATGAATAGTATAGACTTGCTTGCATTCAGCATTTCACTGATATTTCACAAGTTTTCCACCATTCCACGGAAAAATAGGAAGTTTTCTAAGATCGAAAGAACTCTTCCATTTTTTTCGGACCCATACTCTGAAATTTGTTGTGACTGCTTGAAATTGACAATTTCGTATTTTAAAGAATAGTTTAATATAGTTCTTAAAAATTGCATATTTATTGCACTTTTCCAGAATGCCCCAATACTTTTTTGACCCTTACTTTCACTGTGAATACAAAAAGTGTAAAATACTGTATCTGTTTATTTTAAGCTCATAGCCCATTTAGTATAATTCTAAGATACCGAATGAAATGAAAACGTTTAGTTTTGGTATAACATTGCTGAATTTACAATTAATGTTTGAATATTTGCTGTGTCCCAATACTTTTTTGAGTAACTGTAAGTAGATTAATCTGCAAGTGCACATGTGAAGAAACTTGCACGATTGTGAGATTTGGATCTCAAGGTTCTGGTTTTCAATTGTAGGTGATTTAAATTATGAAGTGCTCTTATCAAAAGTTGTTTTTTATTAATGGACTTTCAAATTTTAATGCTTCTAAGGGCACTTAAAAATAAAAATGAAAAATCATGTCTTAAAGCCCATGGGAACCCTGGAATGTCACTAGAAATTTTATCTTTTATTTTCTTTTAATTCCAGATTTACCACATAATGCATGAATCTTACTTTCAGTAACTCAGTAATTTCAAGAGTTTGTTATGAAAAAACTGTGTCTAGTCTTTAAGACAAAAAGCTCTTTACTACCATTTCTCAACTAGAGAAATTTACTAATTGGAATTGGTAGTTCATAAAGTTCTGGACGAAAGTCAAGTCAAAATATGAATTCCAGCAGCTGAGGACTGATTTGAGTGTGTTCTCTCATAACTTTGGAAATTGATTTGTGGTGGAAAGCAGTCATACATAGCTTCAATTTGCCCATGTATCCATGTGGGGCGTGCTTTTTAACTGTTGCAAGTGAAAACGAAGCATAATGCAAATTGATGGTTGGAAATAACCATCACTGTAGTTTCAATTCCTCTTCTGCATAATCAAGAGTTCTCAAAGAATAAACAATTCCAAATTTCTCATGTAGCTAGCTCCTAGTCTCATTAGCCCTTGGGTAGAAAAATGAATGGAGCGACAAACTAGCTAACTCAAATTTCTCATTCGCTACAATAATGACCTATTTTAACTGATATTAACTGGATTCTCTATTAGAGATGGTAGTATTTTGGAATGTAGTGGTACAAACTTTAAGAAATTATTGGGAGGAAGTAAAACATCACTCAGTTCATAAGAAACTAGTTGGGTAATAAAAAGACCAGAAAATAAAATTTTCTCATTTTTTTATGATTTATAAAAATATATTAAATTAAAAATTTCCTCTTATTAAAATGGTCGTGTAGATGGGGGCTGGTGCACATTAAATCTGTCATGCCCTCAAATATCCTTGTTGGTGTGAAAGTTTGGAGAGTGGGGTCCTAGATCAGATATTCTCGTTGTCTGACCATGGTTTAAAATTACGAGTCTTTGGATCTTTTCCTTCGAGATTGATCCCTGACCATTGCTAGAGCCCATTGTGTTGCTCTAGTGTGCTATGCTAATTAACCACCTACCTTATTAAAATTATTATTTTTAATTAAAAATATTAAGTATTTTGGAATTATATCATGAAATACACGTCAAATTAAAGAAAAAAGTAATGAGACCTGATGATAAATTTTCTTTCAAAAATTTGCCCAGCTATATTTTCTAAATCTTTATATATATTATTGTTTTACATAAATCAATACTATCTAGAAGCTATACTGTGATTTGCATGTCTCATATCTATCAAGTTTAAACATGCAGAGAACAAATTAATAAAAATTACAAAATCCGATTTAAATCAAATAAATCCGAATTTTCTGATTTTTTCATTCCCTGTTTTGCAATGTCAAAATAACTTCAAATCTTAAAAATTAATTATATTATCATAATTTAATTATTTTTAGAATTAATTAAAAATTGTAACATATTCTGACCACCAGACCAATTGGTTGGCATACACTTTTAAAATTGGGAGTTGAATTTACATCACATTGGAGTAACAGTGTGCTATTGGCAGCAGTCCAGGATCAATCCCAAAGGGAAAGAATCCAAGGGCAACACCTCATAATTTTGAATGATGGTCAACATTTAGGCTGGCACCCCACACCAACATCAGGACATTTGAGGCTTTAACATGCAGCATCCCTAAAGTACATGACCATATCCTTGAATTCGCAACCCTCCAGTTGCTAATCCGTGACTCTACCAACTGGGCTACCACTGCTTCTCTTAAAATAGAATTCATCTTATACTTCCTTCAACTTTTTGTCACAGTGGCATTTTGGAACAATGCTTACATGATATGATCATTTGGTTTGCTATTGCACTATCATTGTTTGCTACCTGAGAGCTAAATAGACCAGGTCCTAGGCTTCGAGTGGAATCCTAAGTACCAAGGCAGCAAAGAAACCCCATGTCGACAGGGATTTTAACCCTCGGCCTATTGTTCTAAGGGCCCGAGTGCTAACCATTCAGCTAGCATTTATATAATGAGAACAGGTGATGAATGTGCTGTATGAATTGGCCTTCTAATGAAATAGACAAAGCATGTGAGTGGACTCACTGTTGTAAGATCAAACGGTAAGTCACATGGGCTTACGAATTGATTCCAGCCGATTGGCTATCGAAGCATGGACTAGAGTTTTTAATTATGCTGGATAATAACATTAACCAATCAGCAATTTGTCTCATATTAGGACTCATGCTTTTCCTAGAATCGCGTGATATATCTTCAAACCAAGCAACCTGAAGAAATGGCATGAAAAGTTGCATGCATATTCCCCATCTATTTCATTAGAAGGTCAATGGCTGTATGTAGGTATTAGTATGGATTCAAGTTCATCTGCTAGCTATCTTGATCCTGATTGGACATAACAGAAAGCACGAGTCATGAATGTGCCTAAAAAGGGGAATACGACACTAAAAATGGAGAAGATTCTAAGTGCTTTTGGAAATTAATTTGGGTGACAAAAGGTTAAGTTTAATTATGCTCAATGGTGTCAATTAAGTGAAGTTACTGGGGCCCAGAGACTGCAATCTATAAGAGATTGCATATACAGCTGCCCCTAGTAATTTCCAATTTGCCACCACTAAATGTTGTACACATGTATATACACATAATTTGTAATTTTTATCCATTACTTCTTTAGAGCAGTGGTCTGCACTCCTTGGACTTGGTGCCCAGAAGATTATATAAATTAGACTTCTGCTACTAGAAAGCAATTAATTCAGCAAAGTAACAAAATATAATCTTATAAACACCCTTTTAGAAAACAATCCATTATCCTTTTACAGTCAAAACCTCATGTCTAAATGTTTTGGTTTGAGGTTTAAACATTATTCAGTTACAAATAAGCTTACTAGACTTGTCTCAAAGTCAACATTAAAAGTCCTCTACAATTTAGTATCTAGTTTTTTTATCACTCCTGAATTTTTTTATTTTAAGACTTACCAGGTTTGATATTAAATCCTACAAAGGTCTGATTTACTGTAATAATTTATGTCTTTATCTTTTTGATATTCTTTTGCTATGTGGCAAAAGGAAGGAAATAAAAACAATGAATTGATGTTTTACAATTATGTGGTACAAAAACATTATTGGTACTTGTTAATTTATTAATTCTGTTTGAATAAAAACTATTAACTTTTAAACATGTGCCAAGGAATAATAAACATGCAATATCCTACGTTTCTTAACCAGACAAAAAACCTGAAAGGCAAACATCTGAAAAATGAGTTGAAAGAATTAAAACTTTAATTACCTTTCCGTAAAGCTTGGTCTAAGAAATGTTTTCTGAAGTCTTCGTAGAACTCAGTCGTCCACAAATCGGTGTGTTCGAGGGGCTGCAGACGGACACGTAGCTTTGAGGCATTCTGGAAGGCTGAGTACATGTCATCATTTTTATCCAGATAGCCCCGCAGCATCTGCATGTCGTTGGGGAAATGGAAACCATTGTCATAGTCTTTTAACATGTTTTTCATATCAGAAGTCTTGCCATAGGGCCTGGAATGAGAAGAACTTGGTGCGCTTCTACTACTGCAGCCAATTTTCTGTAAGCCACTTGTTGAAGGAGGGGAATCAAGTGGTTTCTTAATTGAAACATAGGATTTTAACTTTTTGACATCAGGTTTTCCTTTTGGTGCATCAGGACTCACCTTATATGCATCAGATTTGGTTCTGGGTCCATCTGGTTTGAGCTTCAAAATACTGGATTTTGTTTTGAATGATTCTGTTTTTATTTTTGGTGCACTATCAAATTTTCCTTTGAGTTTATCTGGTTTTGTCTTGGAAGGTTTTGCTTTCAACAAACTAGGTTTTCCCTTAAGTAAAGCTTGTTTTGGTTTTAAGGCATCAGGATTCAGCATATAAAATACATCTCTTTCTTCTTCAAACCCTTTTTGAACAGAGGCAGCTTTTTCTTTCAGGCAATTCTTCTTGATTCCATTCGTAAGAGCTGTCTTTTTCACATTCTTACTCCCAGAAGCTTTCATTGCAGGGTGCATTCTATTCTTCCCAGAAGCTTTTGCCTTGCGGTTCTGGTTTAACCTTGCCATTTTACTCTTTTTGCGTGCCAAGACATTGGCAGCAGTGATTTTCTTTGATGGTCCAGAAGCTTTTTTCTCTTCGAGTTTCCTCAGGTTCTTGCGAGTTCCCAAGATCCTTCCAATACTGCGCTCCGAGTGGCGAATGTAATCTGGGTTGCGAAGCAGGTTCTTGAAGCTTGTCTCATGGGTCCAAGAAATTTCATTCAAGTTTTTGTAAAGACTATCTAACTCTCTATTCTTATTCTTTTTCCCTGGTACTTTTTCATGGGTTGTTTTCATTTCAGGCAAGTGTATTGGCAGATGACATCCAGTTTTGGGTGGGGCAACTACATTTTCTGTAAAACTGCAAGATTCCAAACCAGGCATGGAAATAGTGCCATTTGCAGACAACCAACGCATAGAGTTGGATGCAGTCCTGCCATCTGGAAATATATCAGTTGACATAGTGGGGGCTATATCAGCTTCATTCATTACAACTTCATTGTGGTTCACCTGAGGGCTAAAAAACTTGCTCTTCCTTTTATTACTTTGGGAAGCTTGAGCATTAGATAATTTTTTAATAGAATTGTTAGTGGACTTATTAACCTGTACAGTAACAGGTTTAAAAAGTTTTACAGCCACGATCTCTACATCAGAATCCGAGTCGCAATTCGATGGGGTACTTGGTGATGATTTGCTCCTAGATTCCCTAGGAACTTTAGCAGGACTGCTTTGTGGCGAGCTTTTGAACTCGGGTTGAAAGGTTTTTTTCTGTATTTTTGGAGGGGAGGGATTCAAAAGCTCAAGTCGTGTTTTTCGCTTTCTTTGCATGCTTTTGTTCTCAGACAAATTGCATTTTGCAGGAGATGTCTGAGATTTGGACTTTACGGGAAGGTGAATGGAATAAGTGCTCATATCCGGAAGAGGACATGCAATCGGATTCTTCTTGGAGTAAGTTCTGCGAGAGAGTTCGATGGATTTTTCGTTTGGTACGAGGGCTGAGAAGTTGTTCAAGCCATTACTGTCCACTAGAAAATGGATTTCTTCATCCACTTGAATGACTGGCCGGGAAGATCGAGATGCACTCATGCCTGCCATGCTTTGTTCTCCAGTAAAATTCACACTCCACTGTAAGAAATATTACATTAAAGGTAGAAATCAAAGTGTTTTTATAAATGAAATGAAAAATAAAGAAATTTTAAGGAGTTATCTTTCCAGAAGTCAAAAGCAATTCTTTCACAAATTTAAAAACAGTCAAGTATTGGGCAACTGAACTTGTGATTTATAAATTGTCCCACTTTGAAAGTCTATCATTATGATTCAAAATTAACCTTGGATTCTGTATATGTAGGCAACTTTTAACTTATGGTAAAGTAAATTACTCAATGGCAGTGTTCAATACACAATCAAAGAAATGCACTAACTTAAATTAACTTCCATGTTTTAAAAACATGGAAGTTAGAAACTATATAAGTGAGGGTAAATGATGAGCCAAAGAAAGTTTTTTTGGGGATCTCATAACAAATATATTCCAACTGAAGATCGGTTTCCTAAAACTTGCTTTGATGACCGAGGTTTTAGAACCAGTTACCATTCTTGACAGTTAAGTTCTTTAATATTTTCACTTATGACGCAAATTCCGATCAATCACCAATTTACTCTTCTAGAAATCCGTATTATTCTATCCGTAAAAAGAACAATCTGCAAATGCAAAACAAAGATCTCATTAAAGTAAAAAAGAGAAAAAGGTCCTAACAAAATGCATAAATATTTTTAAATAACACCTGGGTACTGTGACAGCTGAGGGAAAATGTTTAGGTGCCATTGATTTATTCATTTTAATTTTCACATAACTAAATTTCACATTTACCTCTTTTAACAGATTATTTTTACCTTATGCATAATAAATGACTTTTGAGTTTCAATGGAGGGCAAAATTGCATTTGAAATTCATATGAAAACTGGACATTGCATTGGTTTCCCAAGTTTTTGGGAAAGTGAGAAGTGTTGAAAGTTTAGACCCAGTTGTCATGAAAGAATCAGAGCATTCTTGTAATATTCTTATATTTTAATGAACTCTTTTCACACTAAGAGATAATAATAATAATTTAGCTCATATTCAGTGCTTTTCTATATCCTCAAGATTAATATCTACAAATTAAGACAGGAAATGTGAAACAGTATCCTCAGACTTGTAAGACGATAACCAATCTTAAAGTAAAAGAAAAATTAGGACCTTTTCTAAGCATTTTTATGTGTTTATAATACTATATTCAAAAACTATGCATGACTTGGATACAGGATTCAAGCTTTTGTCAATAAATAAGTATTTTTGCCAGAACAGAAGGCAAGAATGGAGAACGCTTTATTAAAACATGCAATTAAACATATTGTATAGTAGTCACATGATACATTTTCTTATTACTTTAATTAGTATAATTTTAGAACTTGGTTCATTAAAAAAAAAGAAAAAGATGCCATTGAAATGCTGTATGCTTCTTAAAAACTGGAAAAAAGTACATGGTTGATTAACAAATATTTTGTATGAGCCAATAAAAAGGAGTAATTATTTATTACTAATTTGTTTATAATGGATAATTGGTCTGTGTCTTGTGTATACCTCTCTTTCTCAATTAGGTATAATTATTTGATGGGACTACTTAAATATTGACTAAGTAGGATCATAAGTAATTGTGATTGTGGAGTCAGCATTTTGTAATTGGTTAAAATGGACAATTTGATTTTCATTAACTGCGTACAAAATAAACAAACTCCCTGGAAAACAAATTTATATTTCACTAAATTTATGTTTCAAATCAACCAATGATGTAAAAATATAAAATATATGTACAGTGGGCAATCAAATTATTAGAGCCACAATGCACAAAAGGTATTTGAGTTTGGGGTAAAAGTGGAAGGTGGCGATTTGTCAGGTTGTGAAACTAAGTGTTGCCAACTATTAATAGAAAATTTGCTTATATAAGTATGTTGTAAAAATAAAAAGAATTCAATGTAACCAGGTTTTTTAATAACTGGTTAAGATAAAATTGTTCATTATAAAGGTGGCTCAACTAATATGATCACCCAATGTATCAAAATTTCAGATTTTAGAGTAACTAAATTTCTAATAACTGCAATTCCCATTTTACAAGTCTAAATTTTGTACTTAATATTAATATAATATAGTATGCTACTTATAATATAGTAAGAAAATTAAGTTACTTGACTCATAAGTAAGGTAAAGAATACAAAATTTTTACTTTTACAGGCCTTGTAAGAAAGATCACAATATAATTATCTAATGCAGTATATTACTTTTCTAAAGACATTTAGGCTATATGTATTGGGTCATCCGGAAAGTTCTGCGGTTTATCAAATCGAAACGCGCTTTCTTATTACTATTTTGCTACTGCTGATAAGGAGTGACCTTGATTGAAGATATGTAAATTCTTTTCTGCTTTCACTGCATAATTCTAGCTTGTGTTGTGGCACAATTTGGTGGAGATGTCGAATCTGGGGCACTGGCGATTTATCGCCAAACATGGTAACCTTGGTGTTTTGATCTAGCTTTATGGCAACCATTTTTATAACAAAATTGCAATGTATTGCATTCTATGATTTCTGTGGTTTGAAGCGTTGATTTAAGTTTGTATTTTTTCCGTGGGATTGGTTTCCGTGCTTGCCGTTGGGTTTCCAAAATTTTTATTCTCATCTTTTCCAGTAAGCGGCACATTTCTATTTTTTTATTTTTTAATTAGAAATTAGATGAATTAATTATCGTTCATGATATTATACATTTATTAGCCGCTCACTTACCCTTAATTAGGTATGGCAGTGGATGGTTTGACTGGACATATAAATGCATATTTTTTTGGAAAAATGTATGATGAATGTTTAGCGAATCCAGAGCTTGAAAGGGATTGAATGGTGCCAGAAAGTTGGTTTGATTGCGAATAGTGTGAAATGTCCAGAATGTGGGAGTGAAATGGCTTTAAAATACAGAAAGGATGCGGGTGATAGGTACGAGTGGTTGTGTAGAAAGGATGGACATAAGCGAAAGCAGTCGGTGCGAAAGTGAACATGGTTTGAAAACAGTAAATTGCATATGTGTAAGATTCTTTTGATTATGTGGTACTGGGCGAATGAAACGCCAATTAAATGTGTTATGAATGAAATGGATGTGGCGACCCATACGATGACTGATTGGTTTAATTTTTGTACAAAAGTGTGAATGTTAAATTTGTGTTACAATTTGTTAATTTTTGTAAAAAATTGTTTTAATTTTTAAGTAATTGTTTTAATTTTTGTAAAAAAAATTGTTAAAATTTTGTTCCCTGACAAACCTAATAAATTGGACCGTAAGTTTTATTTTTCTTTACTTTTTATTGCTTATTTGTGAATTCCTTATTTTTACTTCCTGATGTAACAAGTCGAATCGGCAAGTTGGCTGCCATACTGGTGTTCACACCATCTTGATTTGGCGACAAACATGCCCAGGATTCAACACATTTACCCACAATTTTTGTTTCACTGCAGTGCTAAGAATGGAGAACCCAAAAGTTCATTTTTGTCATATTATGCTTTTTTATTTTAAGAAAGAGGAAAATGCTAATCAGACTGCTCATAAAATTTGTGCTGTATGTGGACAAAGTGAAGTATGATGACACAGTTTGAAGGTGGTTTGATAAATTTAAGAGCGGAAATTTCAGCCTCGAAGATGATACCCACTTTGGACGACATCCTATGTAAACGAGGACCTATTAAAAGATGCCATCGCTGAAAATTCATGTTACACAGCTCGGGTACTATCAGACTAAATATTCCAAAAAGTACAGTTCATGATCATCTGAAGAAGATTGTGTATCTAAGCCATTATGATGTATGGGTACCCCATACTTTAACACAACAGAATATGCTTGCTCGAATTTCGGCATGTGCGTCTTTACTGAAACGAAATGAAGAAGCTCATTTTCTGAAACGGCTCATTACTGGAGATGAGAAGTAGATATTGTACAATGTTACAAGAAAAAGATGGGGTAAGCCAAATGAACCTCCCCAACTAACATCAAGGCGGCTGGGCTGCATCCCAAAAAAGTAATGCTTTGTGTATGGTAGGACTACAAAGGAATTGTTCATTATGAATTTTGCCACAAAATCAGACAATATATTCGGAAAAAATACTGTTCTCAAATGGCAGTATTAAAAGCAGAAATCGAAGCAAAGCGGACAGAACTGACCAATCAGCGAGGTGTTGTCTTCCAGCATGACAATGAATGTCAGACAAAGACTTACTGAGTATGGCTGAGATGTTTTGTGTCACCCTCATATTCACCAGACCTTGGCCCCACAGATTTTCACCTCTTCAGGTCACTTCAAAATTCTCTGAACGGCCTGGAGTTCCAATTCTTTGGAGACTGTCAAACAGCACCTCGATAACTTCTTTACAAATAAGCCTAATGACTTTTTTAAAAAGGAATTTTCCAGCTGCCGGAAAGATGGCAAAAAGTCATAGAACAAAATGGTGCTTATGTGATTCAATAACATTTTCTTAAGTTTTTGCACTGCTTCGTTAGTATTTATCACAAAAAACCGCAGAACTTCGGATGACCCAATACATCAGTTGTTTTCAAATTGGAAATTAAGAATTGAAATATCAAAAACTAATTTGTTATTTCGTAACATTCTCAGATTTCTTATGAATATCTGTCATAAAATCTATATTAAACCATGTATTTACTCAGTCGTAAAATCTGACATTTTTCTAACATTTATTTAATAAAATAACTCAATGAGGGATTTTCAAAAGGAAATGTACCTAAACAGGAATGATTCAGTTAGTACCTACACAGGAAACCTTTGTATTTATACATTTTCTATTAGAACAGTGTTCCTGCTCTTAAAATCAAAGAAAAATTAGGACCTTTTATGGTATCTTCAGAACTATTTTATTTCTAAGGCTATATTTTACATGCACTGTTGAAGAAACGTTCATGAGCAAATGTAAAAACTGTATAAAATAAAAATAAATCTAATTTTTTCAATTTGTTTTAACAAAAACAGCTAATTTTTTCCACACCTGTGATTTTGTATTGATAATGTATTTCCCTATTATTTTGTGACATTTTAGAATCAATTAGGCCTAATTGAAATGTTTTTGATGAGTAATAATTCAGACTGAAGATGGTTCAATGAAAGGAATCAATTGCAGCAATAACTCTCTCAAGGGCTAGATGTCAAAAGTCCTGGTGTGAGATTCAAATAGTAAAACCTAGTTCAGCAAACTAGTTTTAGAACACCCAAATATTTTGAATTTGTATAATACAGGATAACATAATTAATTCACCTGAACATGAAATAATAGACTCAACAGGAAACAAGACATCTGGAATATGACAACTGCACATTGTGAACTGAGATTTTTCAAAATATTTCTATTCATGGTGGCTGTATTAGTATTCCACATGTTATTGAAGACTCTGTGTAAACTTTGATCTCAGATAGCTGAGGAGATTTAAGGGAACTAGTTTTTCGTAGCTGTAGCAAGTAGGCATCTATATTGGCTTACAACGCTTCTTTAGTCATGGTCATCATTTTCTGATCTGCACAGTATGGACATTACAAATACTGGAAATAATCTATTTATTGCAAAACCATTTTAGCTCTATTGAGCTTCTTAAAAAAGATAGGATAAGCCCTTGAATAAATTGGTAGATGCATTGTAAGAGATGTTTAATTCTGCAAGTGATTTGATACTAATTCTGGTAGCTTGTTTTTTTGTGGATTTATAGCTTTTTGTATAGTAACGCCTTGAAATTGGTGACAAACATCCCAACATTGCATCTCTACCAATAAAGAAATATTTGAAAGACAATTAAATAAGTCAAGCTTCCTTCATGAGATGTGGACTCGGTTCCAAGATCAAGTATACATTTCTATTCAAGTAAATAGTCAATTATCAAATATTAGAAATACTTAATGTGTTTTATTGACATCTGGGGCACATTTCAAAAATTGTACCAGAAAAGTTTGACCCAAATTCAGATTATCTAAATACACAAGTGGAGAAATATACTTGATACCACTTGGGTGATAAATTCAAAATTGAAGAAAAAAGGGGAATAGTTGCAGCCAACAGTTCAAATATACATAATGACAAGCACATCAGTATGTAAGAGTCAGTACCAGAATAAGTGATGGGCCCTTGTGAAATACAATGTATTCTGAACATTCAATTTCTAACAAA
The DNA here is from genome assembly GCA_933210815.1 of Meta bourneti. Taxonomy (NCBI): domain Eukaryota; kingdom Metazoa; phylum Arthropoda; class Arachnida; order Araneae; family Tetragnathidae; genus Meta; species Meta bourneti. Next base: position 22,711,920 of record OW119931.1, read on the forward strand.
TAAATGTTTTTAATCTTCTATATCTGCATGCTGTACTTGTTGAATATGTTATGAAAAGATTATGAGCTTTTAAACTCAAGGGGAGTATTACTGTACTTTTTCACACAGCTCCCACAAAATCCATCATGTAAGGGATGGGGATGAAACCAATCATAATACTTCTTTTAAATTTAAACATAATGTAATCTAACACTCCTTTTAAATTTAAAAGGAGTGTTGGATTACATTAAGGGTTTGTATATTCACGAGTTAATTAAAAATGTTCCGAGGACACAAGGTTGAGCGTGGTATGATAGGTAATAACAAACATGATGTTGAAAAATGTTAGCTGATGGCTGTCACTTAGAAATTACCCTCCAATCACAAAACAATGGATCATTGATGGAAAGCATTTTCATGACATATCTAACGCATTTTTCACAAAGTAATGGGTATGTGAATTAATAGTCTATACTACGAAATTCATCTGCTATGTTCTTCAGATAGCGCATTTCACAAAGAGAAATGTTGAATTACACGTGTATTAACTGTTAATCCAAAGAAATTTTAAATTGAAATATATTGACAGGCCCAAACAGTCACATTTCATTACTTGATTCAAACAGAAACAATGAAAGTTTCATCAAGATTGAAGATCGGTATTTCAGGACAAAGAGGTGGTACAACTGCAAGCTCCTTACCTTTTTATTAGAACACTTAGTTATCCCTGAGGCTTTCATGATAGAGATAATCTTCTATATTTCGACACCAGAGTCAGTTTCATTCGTTAAATAATTCGTGCTACCTCTCAATTCCAATGCAGGGAATGCATCAAATATCTCCACTTCCACAAATAAACCTAACCGCGGGTGAATCTACGTTCAACTGAAAACAAATATCGGGAAAGATCCAAGTTCATGTTGGGATGACAGAACTAAATGACAAATAAATATCACTTGACGATTCGGTTTGTGCGAAACCATTACAAAGTTTCAAAAACTTAACACAGAAATCACACAACTCAAATCAAAATTTCATAAAAAGCAGCAAACTTTAGGCGCCTTTGCTGATGCCACTCGAGTGCATTGACAAAAAAGAAGATTTCGTACTGATGCCACTCTGTAATTTTTCTCAACTTCCGGGGTCCTTTGGGATTGGTTATAGCGCAACTGCCATGTTTGGTCATCCTAAGCCAAACACAAGACAGTCAATTTAAGTTGTGGGTAGGTAGTTAACGACACACTGGAGCAACGCAGTGGACTATTTTTAGCTGTGGGTATACATACACAAGGAAAGTTTTATTGTCACAGAAGAGAGAAATACAACCAGGGAAGAATCGATCCCGCATTTCGTAGGTTTCTAGGTTGGTATTTAGCCCTGGTAGGTGATTTGGGTTGGTTGTTGGTATGGGGGTTTTATGGCGCAAGGGCCATATTTGGCCATGCTGCGCCAGACACAAGATATACAACATCAAGTAATAGACAGGCACACACAATGAAAGTTTTACTGACACAGAAGAGAGAAATACACCAAGAGAGGAATGCACCTGCCAGGAATCGAGCCTGCGCCGCCTACAATTCGACGGTTGCTAGCTCAGTGGGTGTTGAAAATATAAGCTATAAATTATGGTAAAGATATAAACAACGCTTAAAGATAGGCACCGTAGTTCTGCTTTCAAACGATTTGTTTGTTATGCGGTTGAAACTAGGCACCATAACTTCTTTCCGCTGAAACGATTTGCTAGCGTAATCATTATGTTATGTATCTGGCAACAGCCAGATTAGAGAACCTTCCAAGCTGTGTGACGCGCGCGTGCTTTTTTACCTTTTTGGGTTCCGTAGTTTCGTATTGTACATGTTCGGTGTAGTTGTTGTTATGCTCGTTCGTGCCTGTGTATCTTAATGCTAATAAATGTTCTTTGCGTGTATGTAAAACGAATCGTATCATCTCTCGGTCTACCTGGCATACATGACAAAAGAGTTGGCGACGAGGATGGGATCTTCGAACATTAATTTTGAATCTTATGATGCGTCTGTGGAAGACTGGTCCAGTTATGTGGAACGTTTAGAATCTTACTTCGTTGTTAATGGGATCGAAGATAAAATGAAAGTCCCTGCTATTTTAAGCCTTATGGGAGCAACAACGTATAAATTGTTAAAGAATCTGGCCACTCCGAACATTCCTTCTGAATTGACTTATCAAGATATCGTAAAATTACTTTCGGAACATTTGAATCCTAAACCACTAGAGATGACAGAACGGTTTCGTTTCTACAAGAGGAAGCAATTTGAAGGTGAGTCCATTGCAAATTATTGTGCCGAATTACAAAAACTGTCGATACACTGTAACTTTGGGAACAATTTAAGTACGATGCTTCGTGATAAATTGGTGATGGGTCTCAACAACGAAAATATACAGAAAAAGCTGTTAGCAGAGGATAAGTTAACATACGAAAAAGCTAAGAGCATTGCATTCGCAATGGAATCTGCTCAGAGAGATGTGTGTGAAATTCAGAATCAAATGGTATCGATAAAAAAATTACATAGTTCGCAAGATAAAACTATCAAAAAAGATTTTTCTAAATTTAAGAAATCTGAACCTACAAAGAAGTTTGATAAATCTCGGAAATGTTACAGATGTGATAGTACTCAACATTTAGCTCACGAATGTAAGCACAAGAACACTCAGTGTAGGAATTGCTTAAAGAACGGGCATTTGGCAAAAGTCTGCCGCTCAAAACGTAACGAAACAGTTAAACAAATAGAATCTTGTTCTGAAACTGTACCAGTTAATAGCGTTAAATCACCACGACATGCAAGGGATAAGATTTTATTAGAAATTTTTGTTGAAGGGAATAAATGTTTATTTGAATTAGATACTGGAGCTGCTATTAGTTGTATGAATGTGAATGAATTTAAGAAACTTTGTCCGGATGTAGCCATTAAGCCTACCAAATTATTGCTTAGGAATTTCGATAATTCTATGATAACATCAGCTGGCCAAGCAGTGGTGCAAATTCAATACAAAGATCAAATTAATACAGAAACTATTTATTTGGTACATGCAAAAGTAAACGCAGTTTTTGGTCGTGAATGGTTGAGAAATTTCCAATTAGACTGGAGCTCAATTAAAGCAGTTCGGGTTGAAAATTGTAATTCTCGAACCAATAAATTAAATATCTTGCTTCAAAAGTATGAGAAAATTTTTTCTCCGGGTATCGGGAAACTGGAAAAGTTTTGTTGCCGTCTTCAAATGAAACCTAATTACAAACCGGTATTTTTTAAACCTCGACCAGTACCATTTGCTTTAAAAGAAAGAATAGAAACTGAACTTAATAGGTTAGTTGCAGAAGACATCATTGAGCCGGTGACATATAGTGATTGGGCTACACCAATTGTTCCTGTTATCAAACAGAATGGGAACCTACGAATCTGTGGTGATTATAAGGTGACTATCAACCCGGGACTAAAAATTGAGCAGTATCCTTTACCCCGTATCGAGGACATTTTTGCTGAACTGTCAGGAGGGGAGTTCTTTACTAAAATCGACTTATCTGAGGCATACCTTCAAATGTTAGTTGATGAGCAGGACCGACATCTATTGACGATCAATACTCACAAGGGTTTGTTCCGTTACAAGAGAATGAATTATGGTATAGCCTTAGCTCCGGCAGTGTGGCAGAGAGCCATTGAACAAGTTTTATCAGGCATCGCGGGGGTACACGTATTTTTAGACGATATTACCGTAACGGGGAGAAATGATCAAGAGCATTTTGAAAGGTTAGAATTAGTACTACAGAGACTAGAAGAATATGGTCTCAGAGTAAATAAGCGGAAAAGTGAATTTTTTAAGAAATCTGTGAATTATTGTGGTCATACAATTGATAAATTCGGCCTCCACAAAACACAAGAAAAAATCGATGCAATTACGAAGGTACCAGTTCCAAAAACTGTATCTGATTTGAAGAGTTTTTTGGGTTTAGTCAATTACTACGGAAAATTTATTCCCAACTTATCTACTCGTGTCGCTCCTATCAATAATTTACTGCAGAAAGGTACTAAATTTTTGTGGACTGCAGAATGTGAAAAAGCTTTCAAGGCATTGAAACAAGAAATTGCTTCAGACCGAATTTTATGCCATTATGATCCTAAGTTACCTCTTGTATTACAAACTGATGCATCACCAGTTGGAATAGGAGCAGTTTTAAGTCACATTATGCCAGATGGTTCAGAAAAACCAGCAATGTTTGCATCAAGGTCATTGACTAAAACGGAACGTAATTATTCGCAGATAGACAAGGAAGCATTGAGTATCGTATGGGGAGTAAAGAGATTTTATCAATATTTATTTGGTCGACATTTTGATCTCGTAACCGATCATAAACCCCTAGTATCAATTTTCGCACCTAATCGTAGTTTACCATGTCTATCAGCAACACGAATGGTTCATTATGCACTTTTTCTCCAAGCATTCAGTTATACAATCAAGTATCGAAACACTAAGAATCATGGCAATGCCGATGCACTTTCACGGTTACCACTAGCAGTTGACAAGGACTGTGAGTACTTGACTGAAGCAGACGTGACAAATATTTCGCAAGTTGAATTAATGCCTGTTACAGCAACTGACATAGCTAGAGCTACTAAAACTGATAGGAAATTGTTCGAACTGTATGAAAGTTTAAAATCTGGAACTGAATTACCTGTGCCTTGGAAAGGTAGAGAATCTGAATTTTCATTGCAAAATGGTTGCATAATGTATGGTCATAGAGTATGCATTCCTGAAAAGTACCAGAATCAAGTTTTGGAAGAACTTCATGTTGGACATCCTGGAATTGTCAAAATGAAGGCCATAGCTAGAAGCTACTGCTATTGGCAAGGTATTGATGCCAGTATAGCCAATTTTGTTCAGAACTGTTCAGCTTGTATCGCAACGAGGAACGAACCAGCAAGGATAAATCGACATCCGTGGGAATGGCCAAATGGACCTTGGCAAAGGATACACGTTGACTACGCTGGTCCTTTTATGGGGAAAATGTTTTTTGTAGTCTCTGATGCATATTCGAAGTGGATAGAAGTCATTCCGATGAAAAATATTACAGCTAGTTTTACAATTCATCATCTTCGTATTCTTTTTGCTCATTATGGAATTCCCTTAACTTTGGTTAGTGATAACGGCGCAAGTTTTACTAGTTACGAATTTCGACATTTTTTGAAACTGAATAATATTAAACATATAACTTCAGCACCGTACCATCCTGCTACGAACGGACAGGCAGAAAGAATAGTGCAGTTATTCAAAGCTTCGTTGAAATCGAGTAGAGGTGATTCTGGAGATCTAAATGTGAAATTACAAAGATTTTTATTACAGTATAGAATAACTCCACATTCTCTCACGGGAGAAACTCCGAGTGCCTTGTTTTTGAAGAGATGTATTCGCACTAGGCTTGATCTTTTTAAACCAAATTTGAGAGACAAAGTTGTTCAGAAACAGAGTTCGAGACTTGACACAGAATCTATCTTGCGTGAGTTTCAGGAAGGGGAGAAAGTAGCCGTAAGAAATTATTCCGGACCTAACAAATGGAAAATTGGAACAATTATAAACCGAGATGGAACTTTGAGTTATAGCATACAAGTTGGAAATGAAATTTGGAAGAGACACGTAGATCAAATAAGGAAATGTGGGAAGTCGATTGAATTATTCCAAGCTGCTACTGAAATTCCAATTTACGATAAAGAATTGAATTTTCCAGATGAGCCAGTATCCGATGATGTTGCTAAATCGGAACCGCCTGCACCTGTCCCTGAACCTAAAGATGTACCTGTACCTGCCACTCCAAGTGATGATATACCACCTAAGCCTGTACCAGACGCTTCCGGAAAGCCGAAAACTGATGTGCCACTCCGACGCTCAAACCGAATCAGGAGACCTCCAAAGAGACTCGACCTGTGACTCTATATTTTGTCGGGAAGGAACTGTTATGTATCTGGCAACAGCCAGATTAGAGAACCTTCCAAGCTGTGTGACGCGCGCGTGCTTTTTTACCTTTTTGGGTTCCGTAGTTTCGTATTGTACATGTTCGGTGTAGTTGTTGTTATGCTCGTTCGTGCCTGTGTATCTTAATGCTAATAAATGTTCTTTGCGTGTATGTAAAACGAATCGTATCGTCTCTCGGTCTACCTGGCATACATGACACATTACTTTAACTTTAATAAGATCTCAGAACGCAATGTACGATGCGTAGAGCTTGGCTGCTCATTTTTGTGTCTCAAGACTTGTACATACCTTGTATATATTTATATTAATGTTAATAAATTAGAATGACTTTAAAAACCGTGATACTTGGATGTATTTCTTCACTGTGTCCGGCCTGCTCACTATATTTTGTGAAGATATTAGAACACTTCCATCGAAACGAAAACAGTGGGTATAGCCACCTGAGTCACGACGGCTTCGGTAGTCATTTAGGAGATTCCTGAACCGGGTTTTTTCAAATCCTCTTGCATCTGTTGAAGAGAAGTGGGCAGTTGCTTTAACTTTCAGTGTTTGTGTATCTATTACTCGATATTGTCTGTTGTGTCTGGAGTAGCATAGCCAAATATGGCCCTTGCGCCATAAACCCCAAAAACCAACCAACCAACTTGATGGAAAAAGTGATCGTGAAGCAAAAATTGGACACATGGACATGACCGATATTCGAGACCAAACCTGATAAAAATAATTTTTCTCTCTTAGCCCCAAAAGAAACTTCATTGCTGAAAAATAGAAATTCTTTTCTAAGAAATTAATTTATCTTATGAAATCAGAATTTAGAATTGTTTGAGGTTCGGGTGTAACCTCGTCATCTAACCGTGGTTCAAAATTACGTGATGTTGTTCTCGGTCTTTCCCTTCAGAGGTTGATCTCGGACCGTCGCCAATAGCCCGTTGTGTTGCTCCAGTGTGACGTTAATTAAATACTTATCTACCTACCTATAATTGCTTGGAATAAAAGATGAGGTGAGATGTTGATTCCTTCTGGGGCTTGAAATTCCTCTTAGAGATTTTATTCAGCAGAATTTACCAGACATTTATTTCTATTTACAGCATTTTTTAAAACAAACTGAAGAAGCAGACCTCACAATGGAGGGACTGGGCGTTAAGCCATCTGGTAAGTAGTTGAACTTACATAGCACTCGGTAAGTAGGTAGTTAGGTATTTCCGGCAATCTGGAGAGTGTATCAATCATAAATAGGTGATAGTGGTGCATAGCAGGTATAGTTGTTTGTAAAGAATAAAAGGGAACATGGTAATGGTAATTCATTAACGTCAAACTGGAGCAACACAACGGGCTATTGGCGACGGTTCGGGATCAATCCCGAAGGAAAAGATCCGAGGACAACTCCACGAAATTTTGAACCTCGGTCAAATGACGAAGTCACCTGAGCTGGCACTCCACTCTCCAAACTTCCACACCAACGTGGGGACATTTGAGGCCACGAAAGATTTAACGTGCCCCAGCCCCCGTGTACACGACGGTCTTTGGTTGGACCTAGTTTCGAACTCACAACCCTCCGATTGCTAATCTATTACTCTTCCAACCGGGATTGGAACATCAACTAATATAAAAATATATATTTCAACGGAAAACAAGGCGATACACACAAGTACAAAAACATAGTCATTCTCTTTTAAAATATTGTATTATCTTGTATATTATCTAAATCTTTCCCTACAATAACGGAATAGCCCGTTGTGTTGCTCCAGTGGGCAACGTTAATTAATTACCGTTTATGATTTACCACCCTACAATATCGGAGGCCTAATCGAGTTAAATTTCAGTGACAATAGGTTTCCTCATTTGAAAGTTTATTTTTTGAGTACAACTTTTTTTCTTACTCAAAGGGGATTGTTTCTTGGTCAAAGGGGTAGCTGTACTTCTGTAACAAGTTTCATTTTCATGATTTTAAATTTTCTCTCCTTAAAAGTTTGTTTTTGTGAACATTTATATAAGCGTTTTTACTGCAAAGCGAGTTGTACCATAATTAGTGTTTGATCAACCGATTGTTTCAGAATTTCTGTTAAAGGAAACTATATTATATAATTTTCTGCATAAGCGATACATACGTAATTAAAATAAGTAATTAAATTGATTAAAATTAGTTTTTTATCACAGCTGTGTGGTAAAATTTATATTTTACACTTCTTTGTTCCTGATGTTGCATGCTTGAACACCAGCTAAATTGTGCTACTGCCGCAAATAATGCTAACTAAATAATTGCACTAGACGCTTCCTAGTAAGGCAAGGAATATAAGAATCAAATATTTTGGCTCATGGAAAAATTCATTTAAGCTCAGTTTTTTATATTATGCTCTGCATTAAATCATTCGATTACAAAATATGACTAGCCGAGTACAATTGTTTTCTATGTATGTATTGCGCGTAAGTTGTAAATTGTGAGTTTTTATAATAAAAACTGAAAGCATGAAACCAGTTTCCACCATTGGAATAATGGTGGAAACCCTTCGGTTTCTAATCTTCGACTCTAGGAACTGGGCTGACATTGCCCGAATTATGACATTATGATAATTTAGCTGTATTATTTTAACAGATTTATATTTTGCATTTTAATACATAATTTTTGTTTCGAAAGAAGGGCGGCATCAACATCATCGCCCCAGTCTAAAAAATGTGTAGCTACGAATCTACAATTACGTACGATAAAATTCTAGAATATTTTTATTCTAGAATTTTTATTCTAGAAAATTCTAGAAATTTTGACAAAACTTTATAGAATGTTCTGTAATATTTTGGAAAGTTCGAAAGGGTATGAAAGCGCGCATTTGTAGCACAGAACGCAGTAAATATATTATGAGGCAATACATAAAAAGGAATTTTTTTGCCGATTCCCGAATTTACACACGTTTAATTGTAGGTTGGCTTTGGGGACGTTTAATTGTAATCGCTATATCGAGCGTTCAGCGCTCGAAATAGTTTGTATAGTCGAGAGTCAAAATCAATTGTCTTAAGATATATTGATTTCCAATACATAATATATACAAGGCAGTTCTTTAATTGATCTATACGTATAACTAAAAATATTCTTGAGTAACTTTAGGTACAAAATAAATTAAGCAGATATGACGGGTGTTTGAAAAATGTGTTTGATTAGTGGAGTTATAAGTGGAGAGCATGGTCACCCCAACTTTGGGGAAATTATTGAATCTTTCTGCAATAAAGATAGTGTAGAATGAAGAAAATCGAATGTGAACCGTTCTCAACGAAGTAGTCAAACCTCATTTAAAACGAAATATATGCCTGGTCCCCTCAAACGGAGATGGAGCCCCCAATGCGGTAATTTATACATTTAACGTGAATTCTTTAGCTGACCAATCGGTGTAGTGCTGTCTTCTGGATCAAAAAGTTCCTGATTCGAATCTAGGGGTAAGACATGGATGTTTTTCTGCCTGGAGTGAATGTGGCCACTCTATAAACGGGATTAATCTGGAATGTATAGCATGTATTTGAGGTTTAACAAAACCCACCCTCCGTGGTACACCAGGGTAGTGCCAAGAGGCTCACAATTCCGCCCTTGTAGGGCCATAACAAGTAATATTCAATTGGTATGAATTGAGGGAAATACATGAATTCTTTTAAGCGAAAATTCCGTTAAGGATTTTTCAACTTGAATATCATTCGTTTTACGTGAAAGCGTCTTCGAACAGTCTCATTCTTTCCCCAACGGAAAAGACACCTGTTTCGAGACCCTGGGTTTCCTAGAACTCAAATGGGAGAGGAGTGGTTGAAGATAGCTCCTGGAGCTGACACCACATTCTTTCTTTTGTCCCTTCCTAGGGGGATTGCTGAATGGAATTGTCCACAACAGGTTCGATTGACAATGATGGCAGGGAACGATATCTGTTCTGGTAGTGGGATCGGAGAATTCCTGGAACTCCGTAGAAACGCCCAATGAACATGAGAACTTGTTAACATCCCGAATCCAAGGATTCAGCTGTGTCGTAAGAGCCTTGGAGCCAGCGACTGATTTTCCAGACGGAATGTCACGATTTACTTTAACGCTCAGAACACTTTTAGCGTTATTGGAACAAACCTATTCCCTTCTATAAAACTTGCAAATCATTATTATGAGTCACTAAGAGTAAATGATCTGCCCTGTGTTGATTGGACAAACGCCAATCTGGTCACTTTCGACTCCCTACGCGAAACTCTGATGTAATTCTTAGCACAATTTTCTTAGGCTGACTATCTGCTTGTGGGCGTGGTCTTACGCTCTTATTATTAAAAACATTTCTTTTGTTATTATTGTAAAATATTATTTTTCTTGTTTTCATCTACGTGTTAATAAATTATTCATGAGTAAGTGTTCACGCGTTTTTCCTTTTCAAACTCCAATGATTCTCAAACACTGTTAAGTTCACAAACTTCAACATGTGCTGCGAGACCTTCCTAACCTGGAACTATCTAGTTCTGCAAAGTTCATGGATTTGGTTGATTTGCAGAGCGGTCTATTAGGCATAGTTTACTTTACCAGTATTCAAACACCAAGATATACAAAATTTGACCTAAAAGGTTATTGATATTGCTTGTGTGTGTAAGAAAAGGCCCACCTGTATTGGAAGGGAATTCCTTATGCCTATAAAGAGAGACCTATATAGGAATGAGAATATGTGTTTATTAGACTGTGATAGAAAATTTAAAATAACCCAATTCATTTGCATACTGTGGACGACTAAGGTCCTGTAGAATCAGACACAAGACTAGCAGTTTTAAAAAATTAGTAAAGTAGGTTTATTAAGCAAGGAGATCATAGCAGCCACAACAGACATAATCGTCCAGCGACGCTAAGATTGGAAGAACAAGTGGTCGAAAAGGGGGTGGAAAGTTAACGGGGGAAGTCGAAGGAGAAATTCCAACCCCAATAGGCTAAAAATAGATTTGAAGAGGGGAAGTGCCAGAGACGTACTAGGCTAGTTTCCACCCGGGGCAAGAACTCGTCTTGGCGTCCCCCCCCCACCAACCAACCAAACCAAAATCCTCCCCGACAACACCTCATATCGCCACCACACATTAATTCCACTAGTCCCAATTTTTGTATTAAACTTAGATGGTAAATGCTTGATTTCAAAGGTAAATAGATTAATTTGCAGCAATTTCATTTTTAGTACAAGATAAAATACCTAATTAATTCTAAGATATTTCATTGACAAATAATCTAAGAGTAGCATGTTTGGTATATTCTTTCATACAGAAATCGCTGCAAATGAAATGAAAAGATTTTATCAAATGATATCAGGATATGTGTGGGCTGCATCAAAATCAACAGACTGTTGCTTTAGAACAGGATATTTAATTATGATAAATACAGAGGTCTGTTCGGACATTTTTTTGAATGATTTTGATGAGCTGTAAAAAAAATTGTATGCTACGAAATAATTTTATTTTCGCAGTAGTTAAATTGTTCAAGTATAACTTATCGTCTGCTAACTCAGTGTTTTGTTTACTTTCAAAATGGCGCTTTTAAATAAGCAATGGATGGAAGGCTATGTTTCCGTTCTTTCCGAAGAGAATTATGCTTATCCAATTATTCAAAAACGCTGTAAAAGTCATGGTTTTTCGATATCTAAAGGTACGTTAAGTAATATTATTAGTGAGAAAGGAATAAACGCGTAAAAGCGGAAAAATACTTTCAAATACGTATCCAAAAAAGAAAAGAATTTCTGAGAATATTTGTAAGGTAAGATCTTTAATTTTAAAAGAGAATCCGCCAATTCACAAGATTATTACAAAGTCATTAAAAGTTCAGTTTCAACTGTAAATAAAATAATTAACAGCGATTTGAATCTTAAAAAGGCCAAGAAATACATGCGGCCCTCGACTTTCGCACATAATTGGTTCCTGAAAATGTGCGATTGTTCAATGTTCGAAAGTAGAGGGATATAAAAAACATCAAAAATTGTATTTTAAAATATTTACTTATCAATAATAATATCTATTTATCAATAATACATTAAAAATATTTATTTATCAATACATAATTAAGTCAACGAGGCATGTTTAAGTGCTTTCAGGTGTTTTCTTTATAAACTTGTCAAGAGTTAGTTGAATACCACCCTTTTTCTCTTTTCTTAATAGAGTTCTATAACATGCTGTCTTTCTCAATCGCCCTACGTACTTGAGATATACGTTCTCCATTGGGATCACATTCTTCCATAATAGTCAAAATTTTGTCAAGATGCATGAAGGCTTCATTCATATTTTTGATTGTCAGTCTTGACGATTTTATCAGCTTCTTCCTCCCTTTCATTGTGTATTTCATTTAACTCTTGTTGCTCAATTAAGTAATCATTTGACAGAGGTACTGAGTGAGATTCAATCAACTCATTAACATCTTAGTTGTTGAAGTCCAAGTTTAGTTCATTCATTAGGCTAACTATTTCATCTGTGATAGCTTCCGGAGTTTCTTCAGAATTTATAAAATAACTCATCATTTGTGGGCATAATTGTTCCAGGAACCTTTCATTGTTGACTCTTTTATTTCAGCCCACAAGTCTCCAATATTGTTTATTGTGTTCCATATATTATAGTTCTTCCAAAAATCTCTTAATGTAGGCCCACCTTCCCTGCCAGTTGCCTTGATGGCCTGATTCATTATTGTCCTCATATAATATTGTTTATACGTAGCTATCACTGTATGGTCCATGGACTGTATGAGGCAGGTAGTTTTGAGAGAAAGAAACACAACATTGATTTCCGGGTATAAATTCTGCAGATTTGGGGTGTCCTGGAGCATTGTCTGATTAATAATGCTTTAAATTGTAAATTTTTATCAATTTTTATCTTTACAATATTGCTTAACTGCCGGCACGAAATGAAAAGTGAATCAATCTTTAAATATTAACGCAGTAACCCAGGCTTTTTTATTTGATTGGAAGCAAATGACTGGAAGCAATTCTTTATCTTTCCCTTTCAATGCTCTGGGATTTTCTGCTTGATAAACTAACATTGGCTTCAATTTTAAATCACCAGCTAAGTTCCTGCCAAGAAGCAATGTCAATCGATTTTTAGAAGGTTTATGTCCAGGGGCAACTGATTCTTCCTTCGATAAGAATGTACGATTAGGCATTTTTTTCCAAAATAAACCCGTCTCGTCTACATTGAATATTTGTCTAGAAGAATATTCTCCATCTATATATATAAAATAGGATGTGTGTGTGTGTGTATGTGGGTATATTTTCTATACAAATCTACACCGTTTGACCAATCCACACCAAATTTGGTACACTTATAATTTAGAACACTGCGGTCAGCATAGGCTAACTCTTAACCCCCGTTCTATTGGCCCTGGGGGGCTAAAAACTATTCGAAATCGCAATAGAAATAACATTGAGCATAGATTGATTGCTTTAGGCAGCGATGGTTGCTTTACCACTGTTGATCGAAAAACAATTTTTTCCGAAACAAATTAAATTACAGTATTTATGTTTGAACTGACTTTTTAGTTCTTCCCATGATGTAAATAAATTATAGATATTTTATTGATGAAGAAAGAATATTCTAAAATATTTATGTTTGCAAGGAAAGGTTTTCAGGAGTTCAAGGATTATTTTCAAGTGGTGTATATTTCGACCTACTTTCCTTAAATAATTTATTGAATACGTAATGATTTGTAGAATTCTGTTTCACAAGGCTTTTGAGGTAAGGCGTGTAACTTATTTTAAAATGTCCGGAATAAATACATGTGAATCCTCCGTTGAAAGCAGTGATTTTCTTTCTGAAAAATTCTGTAAAATCGACCTTCTGCTTTTTGAAATTTTTTATCTATTCAGTTTAATTTGTCTACACCGATTACATTTATTTCTAACCCAAGCACCGTTATTCCGAAAAGCACAAACGAAAAACTCATTGATCATAAAAGCGTAATTTTGCTACTCGGTATCTGGCAGCACCAGAATTAATGTTTACTTTTTTTATAAAACTTTGTAGAACTTTCTAGAAAGTTGGGGAAACGGAAACTTAATTGGACTCATGGTGGAGAACATTCCAGCACCCACTCGATTCTTAGCTGGTCGTATTTAAAGGAAGCTAACTCGGTAAGTCTTCCAGTTTATCATCTTTCAGTGAATCTGGCAGTTTTATTTCGCTCTTTTGATTGTATAAGTGTTTCCTACTTTATTCGACAGTGATAGTGTACATTTTGGATTTATATTTCTAAACGGATGTAAGTACTACATAATTTTAAATTCGTTTTTTCGTTAATTTTAGCTTTTTATTGTATTCTATAATAGATTTCATTGCTCAGTGAGATGTGCCTTTTGCTTAATTTTTTAAATAAGTTTAATGGGATCAGAATTAATGCTTTTTTTACACCAGAATAAAAGTTTATTTTTAACATGATTTAGAATTCTGTGTTTGAATATTTTGATTGACAGCTTTTAAGTAAGGCATTAATTTTTTTTATTTGTGTTAAAAGTTTGATATTCTCCTAAACTGATGTAAGTACTTCACAATTTTAAATTTGTTTTACCATTCAGTTTATATTAGTTTTTTATTGTATTCTATAATAGATTTCATTGTTCAGTGAGTGTGCCTTTTGCTTATTTTATGAAATAACTTTTTAATGACAGATTTCACTGCTCTGTGATAGTGTGCCTTTTGCTAATTTTATGAAATAGCTTTTCTTTGTATTCTATAATAGATTTCATTGCTCAGTGAGAGTGTGCCTTTTGCTTATTTTATCAAATAGCTTTTTGTATTCTTTTACAGATTTCTTTGCTGTAGCAATGCCTCCAAGGAAGCGGAAGGCAATCGGCCAAGTGCAGTCAACGGCTAAGATGATGAAAAATGAGCGTAGACAAGAAACTTCCGAGGAGAGGAATAGAAGACTTGCGATTGCGAGAGAGAGAGCTACTACATCTAGAGCAACAAAGACGGCACAACAGCGTGAGACCCTACTACAGGATAAGAGAGATAGAGCAACTACATCTAGAGCAACAGAGACGGCACAGCAGCGTGAGGCCCGACTACAGGATATGAAAGAGACAACTACTACATCTAGAGCAACAGAGACGGCACAGCAGCGTGACGCCCGACTACAGGATAAGAGAGATAGAGCTACTACATCTAGAACAACAGAGACGGCACAGCAGCGAGAGGCCCGACTACAGGATAAGAGAGATAGAGCTACTACATCAAGAGCAACAGAGACTGCACAGCAGCGTGAGGCCCGACTACAGGATAAGAGAGATAGAGCTACTACATCTAGAGCAACAGAGACGGCACAGCAGCGAGAGGCCCGACTACAGGATAAGAGAGATAGAGCCAAACGATCACGGACTGCGAGCCATTTTAGCTTAGCACTGGAAGGATTTCACTACGATTCACATAAAGACTACTCGATGCATGCAAGTGTTACGATCGGGAAAATGGAAATGGTTTGTACTTACTGTCAAGCCAAAAAGTTTAAATCAGAGTCTACTGGTATTTGCTGCAAAAATGGAAAAGTTAAACTTTGCCAACTGGAACCACCACCACAAGACCTTTTGACTTACACATCAGGAGATACGTCAGAGTCGAAGCATTTTCTAAGTAACATCAGAAAATACAACTCATGTTTCCAAATGACATCATTCGGCGGCACATCAGTTGTTGGACAGCCCGGATTTCCGTCGACATTCAAGGTGCAAGGGCAGGTTTACCATAGAGCGGGATCGTTGCTTCCGCTGCCAGATCAACCACCAAAATTTCTACAACTATATTTTATTCAAAACGAACAAATGGAAACTGATCAGAGATGCGCCTACATCTCGGGAACAAGACGTCAGATTGTGAAACTTACAGAGGATATTTCATGAGCACAATAATCTAATTAAAACGTTTGAAACAGCATTGGAACGTATGCCAACAGATGAATATAAAGTAGTCATAATAGCAGACCGAAGATCAGCAGGTGAACACGAGCGGCGCTTTAACTCTCCTCAAGCAGATGAAGTCGCGGTGGTTCAGGAGATGAGTTTCATCAACGGGATATCGTTATTCAACGACGAGGTGAATCATTGCAGCGTATTTCGGAAACACATCGATCTTACGATGCTCTGCAGTACTCAGTAATATTCCCCCATGGTGAAGATGGATATCAATTTAATCTGAGGCAGATCAACCCAAGAACAGGTGAAACAACGAGCAAGAAAGTTTCAGCGATGGATTTCTATGCGTACAGATTAATGGTTCGAGATACTGGGCAGAACCACGTATTGAACTGCAGGCAATTGTTTCATCAGTTCATCGTCGATATGTACGCTAAAGTCGAGAGTGAACGTCTCCTTTACATTCGTCTAAATCAACGTAAACTGAGAGTTGACGAATATATTCACCTGAGAGATGCTGTGGCAAATGACGGGAACGTTGAAAACCTCGGTGCCTTAGTCATACTACCAGCTACATTTACAGGCAGTCCCAGACACATGCACGAATACACACAAGATGCTATGACGTACGTGAGGACGTACGGGAGACCAGACTTATTTATCACCTTCACCTGCAATCCCACTTGGACGGAGATCAAGGAGGTTCTTACCAATGGTCAATTACCAGTGAGCGCCACGACTTGATTGCGAGAGTATTTAAACAGAAGCAGTTGAAACTGATTGACGTTATAACAAAGGGCCATGTATTTGGAGTGCCGAGATGCTGGATGTATACGATTGAATGGCAAAAAAGAGGGCTGCCACACTCGCACAATTTGATCTGGTTAGCGGACAAAATTCAGCCCACTCAAATCGATGACGTTATATCTGCCGAGTTGCCAGACCCGGAACAAGATCCCGAACTTTTTGAAGTGGTAACGAAAAACATGATCCACGGACCGTGTGGAAATCTCAATCCCATTTCTCCGTGTATGAAGGACGGAAAGTGTACCAAGAAATACCCTAGAAAATTCATTAAAGAGACACAAACTGGAAATGACGGCTATCCCCTGTACAGACGGCGGGCTCCGGAAGATGGAGGGTTCACGGCGAAACTAACGATACGCAGCAACACGGAAATAGAAATCGACAATAGGTGGGTTGTGCCCTTTTCGCCGCTGCTGTCGAAAATGTTTCGGGCACACATCAACGTGGAGTACTGCAACAGTGTGAAATCGATTAAATATGTGTGCAAGTATGTCAACAAAGGTAGTGATATGGCTGTTTTCGGTATCAGCGACGAGAGATCGAACGATGAAGTGACGCGGTATCAATTGGGAAGATACCTCAGCAGTAACGAGGCAGTTTGGCGAATACTGGGTTTTTCGATTCACGAAAGACACCCTACTGTTGTTCACCTCAGCGTCCATTTAGAAAATGGTCAGAGAGTTTATTTCACAACAGAGAGCGCCCCTAGAGTGATTGATCAGTCACCAAACACGACTTTGACGGCATTCTTTCAACTGTGTCAGCAGGATTCTTTTGCGAGGACTTTGTTGTATCCTGAGATACCTCGATATTACACGTGGAATGCGTCGAGGAAAATTTTCTGTAGGAGAAAAGTTGGCCAGCCCGTCCCTGGACATGATGCAGTCGCGAGTGACGCCTTGGGTCGAGTGTACACTGTTCACCCCAACAACGCCGAATGCTATTTCCTTAGGATGCTTCTTCACTCGGTACGAGGACCTAGATCTTTCGCAGAGATGAGAACGGTAAACGACGAAGTATGCCAGACATTTAGAGAGGCCTGTCAGAAGTTGGGTTTGCTGGAAGGAGACCAGCACTGGGATGACACGTTGCGAGAAGCCGAATTGATCTCCCTACCAGAGCAAATCAGAAACCTGTTTGCTATAATATTGACTACATGCAGTCCATCGAATCCAAACACTTTATGGGAAAAGTATAAGGAGGCCCTGAGTGAGGATATACTCGCCAAAGTCCGGAGGGAAACCCCGACATTAGAAATCGCGTTTGGTCCGGACATTTTCAACGAGGCTTTGGTTATTCTTGAGGACAAATGTGTGGCCATGACAAATAAAACATTACTGCAATTGGGCCTGCCTGCACCAGTAAGAGATCGACGAGACGTACTTCGCGCAGATTACGTGCGAGAAACGAACTACGACGTCGAAGAGCTGAGTGCATACGTCGCGGACAAGAAGCCACTTCTGAATCGAGATCAGAAAAACGCATACCAAATTATCATGGATCAGGCAGCAAAACAACAAGGTGGTATCATTTTTCTTGATGCTTCTGGGGGCACAGGGAAAACATTCTTGATTAATATAATACTGGCCGAAATCAGGACTCGGGGAGAAGTTGCTCTTGCCATCGCCTCTTCGGGAATTGCGGCGACGTTAATGGAAGGAGGGAGGACGGCCCATTCTGCACTTAAGTTGCCACTTGACATCGCCAGGCAGGAAAATCCTACCTGCAACATAAGCAAGGCAAGTGGTCGGGCGCAGGTGCTCGAGACTTGCAAATTAATCGTGTGGGACGAATGCACCATGGCTCACAAGAAAGCTCTCGAGGCCCTCGACGTCACTCTGAGAGATCTGAGAGGAAACGACAACCTGATGGGAGGAGCTCTGGTACTCCTCTGTGGAGACTTTCGTCAAACTCTGCCCGTCATCCCGAAGTCGACGCCGGCCGATGAGATCCATGCATGTTTGAAACATTCGTTTTTGTGGAGACATGTGCGAAAGATAACTTTGAAGCAAAACATGAGAGTACATCTGGGGGATGAGAGTGCTCAAATTTTCTCAGACAAACTCCTGGAGATCGGAGAAGGCAGATTGGCAGTCGAGTCTTCTGGCAAGATTAAATTCCCATCCGATTTTTGTAATCTGGTGTCGTCCGTCTCAGAGCTGATAGATGCAGTCTATCCGTCTGTTTCCCAAAACTATCACGATTTGAACTGGTTGCGAGAGAGGGCCATTCTTTCTGCTAAAAATGAAGACGTCCACGACATAAACAATCAAATACTTGTCATGTTACCAGGCGTGGTCACTGAATACAAGTCCATCGATACCGTAGTAGATGCCGATGAGGTCGTCAATTTCCCGCCAGAGTTCCTGAACTCGCTTGATCCGGCTGGATTGCCACCACATCGTCTTTTACTTAAAGTGGGATCTCCGGTTATTTTACTGCGGAACCTCGACCCGCCAAAACTTTGCAACGGCACGAGGCTGTGTGTCAAGAAGCTGCTGGGCAATGTAATGGAAGCGACTATCTTGACAGGAAAGGGAGAGGGTGCAACAGTTTTTATCCCACGGATACCACTCATTCCGACTTTAAGAGATTGCAGTTTCCAGTAAGACTTGCGTTCTCGATCACGATCAACAAGTCGCAGGGGCAGTCTATCAAGTACTGCGGAGTGGATTTGAGATCGCCGTGTTTCTCCCACGGACAACTTTATGTTGGTTGCTCGAGGGTGGGTTCACCCAAGAATTTATTTATTCTTGCTCCCGGAGGTGAAACTAAAAATGTTGTGTATAATCAAGTTTTGTGTTAAATTTATATTGCAGTGAATTTGTAAAATATTTTACTTTATAATGCGTGTACTGTACTTATACTTTTAGAACCTGTTAATATAATTACTTTGATTTTACACTATACATTGATTTCATTCCTTTTCCTGTCCAATAGAAGATTGGGATAAATACCCGGGCAAAGCTATGTTGCCGTTGTTTGAGCATTACTAAATCTAACTTTTAGTTGATTGTATAAGTATTTCCTACTTTATTTGACAGGTGTAATGTGCATTATTGAATTAAAGTTTATTATTTTATTTCTATATGAATTTTATATTTTTACATGAATATTTGTTTGATAAAAAAAGGATATTTAAAATATTTCATTATTCATAATTTACATTTTGTAATGAAACACGAAAAACTTCAACTCATTAATCATAAAAGCGTAATTTTGTTATTTTAGATTTGGGAAACCAGAATTAATTTTTATTATTTTATAAATTTGATTTAGCATCCCGTGTTTGTCTATTTGAGTTAACACAGCGAAATGTTGCAGTCATATTTGAGCATTACTAAATTTCATTATCGTCTTTATCAATATTTTCAAATATCTTTTTTCGAATTGCTCTGTTTCAGAATACACTCAGGCAGTCGAAATTCGACACTGCGCATCATTCGTTTTTTAGAATTCTGCATTTTTTCGTCGGAATTTCGTTTCTGTTCGTATTTATGTCTTAATCTTTTAGATATTGCAATATATTCAGGAATTAAATGCATATATTTGCGTCCGAAGTATATAGTAGAAGTTATGAAAAAGTTAAAACGTATTTTCCGTACAACTTAAATGATTGCATTTTTCTGTGAAAGAAAAGTGATTATTCTAATTCACTTTTCAAGCAACATTTAACTATTTCAACCCGAGCAACGCCGGGTAATTCAGCTAGTCTATATATATAAAATAGGATGTGTGTGTGTGTGTATGTGGGTATATTTTCTATACAAATCTACACCGTTTGACCAATCCACACCAAATTTGGTACACTTATAATTTAGAACACTGCGGTCAGCATAGGCTAACTCTTAACCCCCGTTCTATTGGCCCTGGGGGGCTAAAAACTATTCGAAATCGCAATAGAAATAACATTGAGCATAGATTGATTGCTTTAGGCAGCGATGGTTGCTTTACCACTGTTGATCGAAAAACAATTTTTTCCGAAACAAATTAAATTACAGTATTTATGTTTGAACTGACTTTTTAGTTCTTCCCATGATGTAAATAAATTATAGATATTTTATTGATGAAGGGGGAAAGAATATTTTAAAATATTTATGTTTGCAAGGAAATTCAAGGAAAGGTTTTCAGGAGTTCAAGGATTATTTTCAAGGAAAGTTGGTGTATATTTCGACCAACTTTCCTTAAATAATTTATCGAATACGTAATGATTTGTAGAATTCTGTTTCACGAGGCTTTTTAGGTAAGGCGTGTAACTTATTTTAAAATGTCCGGAATAGATACATGTGAATCCTCCGTTGAAAGCAGTGATTTTCTTTCTGAAAAATTCTGTAAAATCGACCTTCTGCTTTTTGAAAAAATTTTATCTATTCAGTTTAATTTGTCTACACCGATTATATTTATTTCTAAACCAAGCACCGTTATTCCGAAAAGCCCAAACGAAAAACTCATTGATCATAAAAGCGTAATTTTGCTACTCGGTATCTGGCAGCACCAGAATTAATGTTTACTTTTTTTATAAAACTTTGTAGAACTTTCTAGAAAGTTGGGGAAACGGAAACTTAATTGGACTCATGGTGGAGAACATTCCAGCACCCACTCGATTCTTAGCTGGTCGTATTTAAAGGAAGCTAACTCGGTAAGTCTTCCAGTTTATCATCTTTCAGTGAATCTGGCAGTTTTATTTCGCTCTTTTGATTGTATAAGTGTTTCCTACTTTATTCGACAGTGATAGCGTACATTTTGGATTTATATTTCTAAACGGATGTAAGTACTACATAATTTTAAATTCGTTTTTTCGTTAATTTTAGCTTTTTATTGTATTCTATAATAGATTTCATTGCTCAGTGAGATGTGCCTTTTGCTTAATTTTTTAAATAAGTTTAATGGGATCAGAATTAATGCTTTTTTTACACCAGAATAAAAGTTTATTTTTAACATGATTTAGAATTCTGTGTTTGAGTATTTTGATTGACAGCTTTTAAGTAAGGCATTAATTTTTTTTATTTGTGTTAAAAGTTTGATATTCTCCTAAACTGATGTAAGTACTTCACAATTTTAAATTTGTTTTACCATTCAGTTTATATTAGTTTTTTATTGTATTCTATAATAGATTTCATTGTTCAGTGAGTGTGCCTTTTGCTTATTTTATGAAATAACTTTTTAATGACAGATTTCACTGCTCTGTGATAGTGTGCCTTTTGCTTATTTTATGAAATAGCTTTTTGTATTCTTTTACAGATTTCTTTGCTGTAGCAATGCCTCCAAGGAAGCGGAAGGCAATCGGCCAAGTGCAGTCAACGGCTAAGATGATGAAAAATGAGCGTAGTCAAGAAACTTCCGAGGAGAGGAATAGAAGACTTGCGATTGCGAGAGAGAGAGCTACTACATCTAGAGCAACAAAGACGGCACAACAGCGTGAGACCCTACTACAGGATAAGAGAGATAGAGCAACTACATCTAGAGCAACAGAGACGGCACAGCAGCGTGAGGCCCGACTACAGGATATGAAAGAGACAGCTACTACATCTAGAGCAACAGAGACGGCACAGCAGCGTGAGGCCCGACTACAGGATAAGAGAGATAGAGCTACTACATCAAGAGCAACAGAGACTGCACAGCAGCGTGAGGCCCGACTACAGGATAAGAGAGATAGAGCTACTACATCTAGAGCAACAGAGACGGCACAGCAGCGAGAGGCCCGACTACAGGATAAGAGAGATAGAGCCAAACGATCACGGACTGCGAGCCATTTTAGCTTAGCACTGGAAGGATTTCACTACGATTCACATAAAGACTACTCGATGCATGCAAGTGTTACGATCGGGAAAATGGAAATGGTTTGTACTTACTGTCAAGCCAAAAAGTTTAAATCAGAGTCTACTGGTATTTGCTGCAAAAATGGAAAAGTTAAACTTTGCCAACTGGAACCACCACCACAAGACCTTTTGACTTACACATCAGGAGATACGTCAGAGTCGAAGCATTTTCTAAGTAACATCAGAAAATACAACTCATGTTTCCAAATGACATCATTCGGCGCCACATCAGTTGTTGGACAGCCCGGATTTCCGTCGACATTCAAGGTGCAAGGGCAGGTTTACCATAGAGCGGGATCGTTGCTTCCGCTGCCAGATCAACCACCAAAATTTCTACAACTATATTTTATTCAAAACGAACAAATGGAAACTGATCAGAGGTGCGCCTACATCTCGGGAACAAGACGTCAGATTGTGTTAAACTTACAGAGGATGTTTCATGAGCACAATAATCTTATTAAAACGTTTGAAACAGCATTGGAACATATGCCAACAGATGAATATAAAGTAGTCATAAGAGCAGACCGAAGACCAGCAGGCGAACACGAGCGGCGTTTTAACTCTCCTCAAGCAGATGAAGTCGCGGTGGTTATATCAGGAGATGAGTTTCATCAACGGGATATCGTTATTCAACGACGAGGTGAATCATTGCAGCGTATTTCGGAAACACATCGATCTTACGATGCTCTGCAGTACCCAGTAATATTCCCCCATGGTGAAGATGGATATCAATTTAATCTGAGGCAGATCAACCCAAGAACAGGTGAAACAACGAGCAAGAAAGTTTCAGCGATGGATTTCTATGCGTACAGATTAATGGTTCGAGATACTGGGCAGAACCACGTATTGAACTGCAGGCAATTGTTTCATCAGTTCATCGTCGATATGTACGCTAAAGTCGAGAGTGAACGTCTCCTTTACATTCGTCTAAATCAACGTAAACTGAGAGTTGACGAATATATTCACCTGAGAGATGCTGTGGCAAATGACGGGAACGTTGAAAACCTCGGTGCCTTAGTCATACTACCAGCTACATTTACAGGCAGTCCCAGACACATGCACGAATACACACAAGATGCTATGACGTACGTGAGGACGTACGGGAGACCAGACTTATTTATCACCTTCACCTGCAATCCCACTTGGACGGAGATCAAGGAGGTTCTTACCAATGGTCAATTACCCAGTGAGCGCCACGACTTGATTGCGAGAGTATTTAAACAGAAGCAGTTGAAACTGATTGACGTTATAACAAAGGGCCATGTATTTGGAGTGCCGAGATGCAGGATGTATACGATTGAATGGCAAAAAAGAGGGCTGCCACACTCGCACAATTTGATCTGGTTAGCGGACAAAATTCAGCCCACTCAAATCGATGACGTTATATCTGCCGAGTTGCCAGACCCGGAACAAGATCCCGAACTTTTTGAAGTGGTAACGAAAAACATGATCCACGGACCGTGTGGAAATCTCAATCCCATTTCTCCGTGTATGAAGGACGGAAAGTGTACCAAGAAATACCCTAGAAAATTGATTAAAGAGACACAAACTGGAAATGACGGCTATCCCCTGTACAGACGGCGGGCTCCGGAAGATGGAGGGTTCACGGCGAAACTAACGATACGCAGCAACACGGAAATAGAAATGGACAATAGGTGGGTTGTGCCCTTTTCGCCGCTGCTGTCGAAAATGTTTCGGGCACACATGAACGTGGAGTACTGCAACAGTGTGAAATCGATTAAATATGTGTGCAAGTATGTCAACAAAGGTAGTGATATGGCTGTTTTCGGTATCAGCGACGAGAGATCGAACGATGAAGTGACGCGGTATCAATTGGGAAGATACCTCAGCAATAACGAGGCAGTTTGGCGAATACTGGGTTTTTCGATTCACGAAAGACACCCTACTGTTGTTCACCTCAGCGTCCATTTAGAAAATGGTCAGAGAGTTTATTTCACAACAGAGAGCGCCCCTAGAGTGATTGATCAGCCACCAAACACGACTTTGACGGCATTCTTTCAACTGTGTCAGCAGGATCCTTTTGCGAGGACTTTGTTGTATCCTGAGATACCTCGATATTACACGTGGAATGCGTCGAGGAAAATTTTCTGTAGGAGAAAAGTTGGCCAGCCCGTCCCTGGACATGATGCAGTCGCGAGTGACGCCTTGGGTCGAGTGTACACTGTTCACCCCAACAACGCCGAATGCTATTTCCTTAGGATGCTTCTTCACTCGGTACGAGGACCTAGATCTTTCGCAGAGATGAGAACGGTAAACGACGAAGTATGCCAGACATTTAAAGAGGCCTGTCAGAAGTTGGGTTTGCTGGAAGGAGACCAGCACTGGGATGACACGTTGCGAGAAGCCGAATTGATCTCCCTACCAGAGCAAATCAGAAACCTGTTTGCTATAATATTGACTACATGCAGTCCATCGAATCCAAACACTTTATGGGAAAAGTATAAGGAGGCCCTGAGTGAGGATATACTCGCCAAAGTCCGGAGGGAAACCCCGACATTAGAAATCGCGTTTGGTCCGGACATTTTCAACGAGGCTTTGGTTATTCTTGAGGACAAATGTGTGGCCATGACAAATAAAACATTACTGCAATTGGGCCTGCCTGCACCAGTAAGAGATCGACGAGACGTACTTCGCGCGGATTACGTGCGAGAAACGAACTACGACGTCGAAGAGCTGAGTGCATACGTCGCGGACAAGAAGCCACTTCTGAATCGAGATCAGAAAAACGCATACCAAATTATCATGGATCAGGCAGCAAAACAACAAGGTGGTATCATTTTTCTTGATGCTTCTGGGGGCACAGGGAAAACATTCTTGATTAATATAATACTGGCCGAAATCAGGACTCGGGGAGAAGTTGCTCTTGCCATCGCCTCTTCGGGAATTGCGGCGACGTTAATGGAAGGAGGGAGGACGGCCCATTCTGCACTTAAGTTGCCACTTGACATCGCCAGGCAGGAAAATCCTACCTGCAACATAAGCAAGGCAAGTGGTCGTGCGCAGGTGCTCGAGACTTGCAAATTAATCGTGTGGGACGAATGCACCATGGCTCACAAGAAAGCTCTCGAGGCCCTCGACGTCACTCTGAGAGATCTGAGAGGAAACGACAACCTGATGGGAGGAGCTCTGGTACTCCTCTGTGGAGACTTTCGTCAAACTCTGCCCGTCATCCCGAAGTCGACGCCGGCCGATGAGATCCATGCATGTTTGAAACATTCGTTTTTGTGGAGACATGTGCGAAAGATAACTTTGAAGCAAAACATGAGAGTACATCTGGGGGATGAGAGTGCTCAAATTTTCTCAGACAAACTCCTGGAGATCGGAGAAGGCAGATTGGCAGTCGAGTCTTCTGGCAAGATTAAATTCCCATCCGATTTTTGTAATCTGGTGTCGTCCGTCTCAGAGCTGATAGATGCAGTCTATCCGTCTGTTTCCCAAAACTATCACGATTTGAACTGGTTGCGAGAGAGGGCCATTCTTTCTGCTAAAAATGACGACGTCCACGACATAAACAATCAAATACTTGTCATGTTACCAGGCGTGGTCACTGAATACAAGTCCATCGATACCGTAGTAGATGCCGATGAGGTCGTCAATTTCCCGCCAGAGTTCCTGAACTCGCTTGATCCGGCTGGATTGCCACCACATCGTCTTTTACTTAAAGTGGGATCTCCGGTTATTTTACTGCGGAACCTCGACCCGCCAAAACTTTGCAACGGCACGAGGCTGTGTGTCAAGAAGCTGCTGGGCAATGTAATGGAAGCGACTATCTTGACAGGAAAGGGAGAGGGTGCAACAGTTTTTATCCCACGGATACCACTCATTCCGACGGATCTCCCTTTCGACTTTAAGAGATTGCAGTTTCCAGTAAGACTTGCGTTCTCGATCACGATCAACAAGTCGCAGGGGCTATCAAGTACTGCGGAGTGGATTTGAGATCGCCGTGTTTCTCCCACGGACAACTTTATGTTGGTTGCTCGAGGGTGGGTTCACCCAAGAATTTATTTATTCTTGCTCCCGGAGGTGAAACTAAAAATGTTGTGTATAATCAAGTTTTGTGTTAAATTTATATTGCAGTGAATTTGTAAAATATTTTACTTTATAATGCGTGTACTGTACTTATACTTTTAGAACCTGTTAATATAATTACCTTGATTTTACACTATACATTGATTTCATTCCTTTTCCTGTCCAATAGAAGATTGGGATAAATACCCGGGCAAAGCTATGTTGCCGTCATGTTTGAGCATTACTAAATCTAACTTTTAGTTGATTGTATAAGTATTTCCTACTTTATTTGACAGTTGTAATGTGCATTATTGAATTAAAGTTTATTATTTTATTTATATATGAAATTTATATTTTTACATGAATATTTGTTTGATAAAAAGAGGATATTTAAAGTATTTCATTATTCATAATTTACATTTTGTAATGAAACACGAAAAACTTCAACTCATTAATCATAAAAGCGTAATTTTGTTATTTTAGATTTGGGAAACCAGAATTAATTTTTATTATTTTATAAATTTGATTTAGAATCCCGTGTTTGTCTATTTGAGTTAACACAGCGAAATGTTGCAGTCATATTTGAGCATTACTAAATTTCATTATCGTCTTTATCAATATTTTCAAATATCTTTTTTCGAATTGCTCTGTTTCAGAATACACTCAGGCAGTCGAAATTCGACACTGCGCATCATTCGTTTTTTAGAATTCTGCATTTTTTCGTCGGAATTTCGTTTCTGTTCGTATTTATGTCTCAATCTTTTAGATATTGCAATATATTCGGGAATTAAATGCATATATTTGCGTCCGAAGTATATAGTAGAAGTTATGAAAAAGTTAAAACGTATTTTCCGTACAACTTAAATGATTGCATTTTTCTGTGAAAGAAAAGTGATTATTCGAATTCACTTTTCAAGCAACATTTAACCATTTCAACCCGAGCAACGCCGGGTAATTCAGCTAGTCTATATATATAAAATAGGATGTGTGTGTGTGTGTATGTGGGTATATTTTCTATACAAATCTACACCGTTTGACCAATCCACACCAAATTTAGTACACTTATAATTTAGAACACTGCGGTCAGCATAGGCTAACTCTTAACCCCCGTTCTATTGGCCCTGGGGGGCTAAAAACTATTCGAAATCGCAATAGAAATAACATTGAGCATAGATTGATTGCTTTAGGCAGCGATGGTTGCTTTACCACTGTTGATCGAAAAACAATTTTTTCCGAAACAAATTAAATTACAGTATTTATGTTTGAACTGACTTTTTAGTTCTTCCCATGATGTAAATAAATTATAGATATTTTATTGATGAAGGGGGAAAGAATATTTTTAAAATATTTATGTTTGCAAGGAAATTCAAGGAAAGGTTTTCAGGAGTTCAAGGATTATTTTCAAGGAAAGTTGGTGTGTATTTCGACCAACTTTCCTTAAATAATTTATCGAATACGTAATGATTTGTAGAATTCTGTTTCACGAGGCTTTTTAGGTAAGGCGTGTAACTTATTTTAAAATGTCCGGAATAGATACATGTGAATCCTCCGTTGAAAGCAGTGATTTTCTTTCTGAAAAATTCTGTAAAATCGACCTTCTGCTTTTTGAAAAAATTTTATCTATTCAGTTTAATTTGTCTACACCGATTATATTTATTTCTAAACCAAGCACCGTTATTCCGAAAAGCCCAAACGAAAAACTCATTGATCATAAAAGCGTAATTTTGCTACTCGGTATCTGGCAGCACCAGAATTAATGTTTACTTTTTTTATAAAACTTTGTAGAACTTTCTAGAAAGTTGGGGAAACGGAAACTTAATTGGACTCATGGTGGAGAACATTCCAGCACCCACTCGATTCTTAGCTGGTCGTATTTAAAGGAAGCTAACTCGGTAAGTCTTCCAGTTTATCATCTTTCAGTGAATCTGGCAGTTTTATTTCGCTCTTTTGATTGTATAAGTGTTTCCTACTTTATTCGACAGTGATAGCGTACATTTTGGATTTATATTTCTAAACGGATGTAAGTACTACATAATTTTAAATTCGTTTTTTCGTTAATTTTAGCTTTTTATTGTATTCTATAATAGATTTCATTGCTCAGTGAGATGTGCCTTTTGCTTAATTTTTTAAATAAGTTTAATGGGATCAGAATTAATGCTTTTTTTACACCAGAATAAAAGTTTATTTTTAACATGATTTAGAATTCTGTGTTTGAGTATTTTGATTGACAGCTTTTAAGTAAGGCATTAATTTTTTTTATTTGTGTTAAAAGTTTGATATTCTCCTAAACTGATGTAAGTACTTCACAATTTTAAATTTGTTTTACCATTCAGTTTATATTAGTTTTTTATTGTATTCTATAATAGATTTCATTGTTCAGTGAGTGTGCCTTTTGCTTATTTTATGAAATAACTTTTTAATGACAGATTTCACTGCTCTGTGATAGTGTGTCTTTTGCTAATTTTATGAAATAGCTTTTTGTATTCTTTTACAGATTTCTTTGCTGTAGCAATGCCTCCAAGGAAGCGGAAGGCAATCGGCCAAGTGCAGTCAACGGCTAAGATGATGAAAAATGAGCGTAGTCAAGAAACTTCCGAGGAGAGGAATAGAAGACTTGCGATTGCGAGAGAGAGAGCTACTACATCTAGAGCAACAAAGACGGCACAACAGCGTGAGACCCTACTACAGGATAAGAGAGATAGAGCAACTACATCTAGAGCAACAGAGACGGCACAGCAGCGTGAGGCCCGACTACAGGATATGAAAGAGACAGCTACTACATCTAGAGCAACAGAGACGGCACAGCAGCGTGAGGCCCGACTACAGGATAAGAGAGATAGAGCTACTACATCAAGAGCAACAGAGACTGCACAGCAGCGTGAGGCCCGACTACAGGATAAGAGAGATAGAGCTACTACATCTAGAGCAACAGAGACGGCACAGCAGCGAGAGGCCCGACTACAGGATAAGAGAGATAGAGCCAAACGATCACGGACTGCGAGCCATTTTAGCTTAGCACTGGAAGGATTTCACTACGATTCACATAAAGACTACTCGATGCATGCAAGTGTTACGATCGGGAAAATGGAAATGGTTTGTACTTACTGTCAAGCCAAAAAGTTTAAATCAGAGTCTACTGGTATTTGCTGCAAAAATGGAAAAGTTAAACTTTGCCAACTGGAACCACCACCACAAGACCTTTTGACTTACACATCAGGAGATACGTCAGAGTCGAAGCATTTTCTAAGTAACATCAGAAAATACAACTCATGTTTCCAAATGACATCATTCGGCGCCACATCAGTTGTTGGACAGCCCGGATTTCCGTCGACATTCAAGGTGCAAGGGCAGGTTTACCATAGAGCGGGATCGTTGCTTCCGCTGCCAGATCAACCACCAAAATTTCTACAACTATATTTTATTCAAAACGAACAAATGGAAACTGATCAGAGGTGCGCCTACATCTCGGGAACAAGACGTCAGATTGTGTTAAACTTACAGAGGATGTTTCATGAGCACAATAATCTTATTAAAACGTTTGAAACAGCATTGGAACATATGCCAACAGATGAATATAAAGTAGTCATAAGAGCAGACCGAAGACCAGCAGGCGAACACGAGCGGCGTTTTAACTCTCCTCAAGCAGATGAAGTCGCGGTGGTTATATCAGGAGATGAGTTTCATCAACGGGATATCGTTATTCAACGACGAGGTGAATCATTGCAGCGTATTTCGGAAACACATCGATCTTACGATGCTCTGCAGTACCCAGTAATATTCCCCCATGGTGAAGATGGATATCAATTTAATCTGAGGCAGATCAACCCAAGAACAGGTGAAACAACGAGCAAGAAAGTTTCAGCGATGGATTTCTATGCGTACAGATTAATGGTTCGAGATACTGGGCAGAACCACGTATTGAACTGCAGGCAATTGTTTCATCAGTTCATCGTCGATATGTACGCTAAAGTCGAGAGTGAACGTCTCCTTTACATTCGTCTAAATCAACGTAAACTGAGAGTTGACGAATATATTCACCTGAGAGATGCTGTGGCAAATGACGGGAACGTTGAAAACCTCGGTGCCTTAGTCATACTACCAGCTACATTTACAGGCAGTCCCAGACACATGCACGAATACACACAAGATGCTATGACGTACGTGAGGACGTACGGGAGACCAGACTTATTTATCACCTTCACCTGCAATCCCACTTGGACGGAGATCAAGGAGGTTCTTACCAATGGTCAATTACCCAGTGAGCGCCACGACTTGATTGCGAGAGTATTTAAACAGAAGCAGTTGAAACTGATTGACGTTATAACAAAGGGCCATGTATTTGGAGTGCCGAGATGCTGGATGTATACGATTGAATGGCAAAAAAGAGGGCTGCCACACTCGCACAATTTGATCTGGTTAGCGGACAAAATTCAGCCCACTCAAATCGATGACGTTATATCTGCCGAGTTGCCAGACCCGGAACAAGATCCCGAACTTTTTGAAGTGGTAACGAAAAACATGATCCACGGACCGTGTGGAAATCTCAATCCCATTTCTCCGTGTATGAAGGACGGAAAGTGTACCAAGAAATACCCTAGAAAATTCATTAAAGAGACACAAACTGGAAATGACGGCTATCCCCTGTACAGACGGCGGGCTCCGGAAGATGGAGGGTTCACGGCGAAACTAACGATACGCAGCAACACGGAAATAGAAATCGACAATAGGTGGGTTGTGCCCTTTTCGCCGCTGCTGTCGAAAATGTTTCGGGCACACATCAACGTGGAGTACTGCAACAGTGTGAAATCGATTAAATATGTGTGCAAGTATGTCAACAAAGGTAGTGATATGGCTGTTTTCGGTATCAGCGACGAGAGATCGAACGATGAAGTGACGCGGTATCAATTGGGAAGATACCTCAGCAGTAACGAGGCAGTTTGGCGAATACTGGGTTTTTCGATTCACGAAAGACACCCTACTGTTGTTCACCTCAGCGTCCATTTAGAAAATGGTCAGAGAGTTTATTTCACAACAGAGAGCGCCCCTAGAGTGATTGATCAGCCACCAAACACGACTTTGACGGCATTCTTTCAACTGTGTCAGCAGGATTCTTTTGCGAGGACTTTGTTGTATCCTGAGATACCTCGATATTACACGTGGAATGCGTCGAGGAAAATTTTCTGTAGGAGAAAAGTTGGCCAGCCCGTCCCTGGACATGATGCAGTCGCGAGTGACGCCTTGGGTCGAGTGTACACTGTTCACCCCAACAACGCCGAATGCTATTTCCTTAGGATGCTTCTTCACTCGGTACGAGGACCTAGATCTTTCGCAGAGATGAGAACGGTAAACGACGAAGTATGCCAGACATTTAGAGAGGCCTGTCAGAAGTTGGGTTTGCTGGAAGGAGACCAGCACTGGGATGACACGTTGCGAGAAGCCGAATTGATCTCCCTACCAGAGCAAATCAGAAACCTGTTTGCTATAATATTGACTACATGCAGTCCATCGAATCCAAACACTTTATGGGAAAAGTATAAGGAGGCCCTGAGTGAGGATATACTCGCCAAAGTCCGGAGGGAAACCCCGACATTAGAAATCGCGTTTGGTCCGGACATTTTCAACGAGGCTTTGGTTATTCTTGAGGACAAATGTGTGGCCATGACAAATAAAACATTACTGCAATTGGGCCTGCCTGCACCAGTAAGAGATCGACGAGACGTACTTCGCGCAGATTACGTGCGAGAAACGAACTACGACGTCGAAGAGCTGAGTGCATACGTCGCGGACAAGAAGCCACTTCTGAATCGAGATCAGAAAAACGCATACCAAATTATCATGGATCAGGCAGCAAAACAACAAGGTGGTATCATTTTTCTTGATGCTTCTGGGGGCACAGGGAAAACATTCTTGATTAATATAATACTGGCCGAAATCAGGACTCGGGGAGAAGTTGCTCTTGCCATCGCCTCTTCGGGAATTGCGGCGACGTTAATGGAAGGAGGGAGGACAGCCCATTCTGCACTTAAGTTGCCACTTGACATCGCCAGGCAGGAAAATCCTACCTGCAACATAAGCAAGGCAAGTGGTCGGGCGCAGGTGCTCGAGACTTGCAAATTAATCGTGTGGGACGAATGCACCATGGCTCACAAGAAAGCTCTCGAGGCCCTCGACGTCACTCTGAGAGATCTGAGAGGAAACGACAACCTGATGGGAGGAGCTCTGGTACTCCTCTGTGGAGACTTTCGTCAAACTCTGCCCGTCATCCCGAAGTCGACGCCGGCCGATGAGATCCATGCATGTTTGAAACATTCGTTTTTGTGGAGACATGTGCGAAAGATAACTTTGAAGCAAAACATGAGAGTACATCTGGGGGATGAGAGTGCTCAAATTTTCTCAGACAAACTCCTGGAAATCGGAGAAGGCAGATTGGCAGTCGAGTCTTCTGGCAAGATTAAATTCCCATCCGATTTTTGTAATCTGGTGTCGTCCGTCTCAGAGCTGATAGATGCAGTCTATCCGTCTGTTTCCCAAAACTATCACGATTTGAACTGGTTGCGAGAGAGGGCCATTCTTTCTGCTAAAAATGAAGACGTCCACGACATAAACAATCAAATACTTGTCATGTTACCAGGCGTGGTCAGTGAATACAAGTCCATCGATACCGTAGTAGATGCCGATGAGGTCGTCAATTTCCCGCCAGAGTTCCTGAACTCGCTTGATCCGGCTGGATTGCCACCACATCGTCTTTTACTTAAAGTGGGATCTCCGGTTATTTTACTGCGGAACCTCGACCCGCCAAAACTTTGCAACGGCACGAGGCTGTGTGTCAAGAAGCTGCTGGGCAATGTAATGGAAGCGACTATCTTGACAGGAAAGGGAGAGGGTGCAACAGTTTTTATCCCACGGATACCACTCATTCCGACTTTAAGAGATTGCAGTTTCCAGTAAGACTTGCGTTCTCGATCACGATCAACAAGTCGCAGGGGCAGTCTATCAAGTACTGCGGAGTGGATTTGAGATCGCCGTGTTTCTCCCACGGACAACTTTATGTTGGTTGCTCGAGGGTGGGTTCACCCAAGAATTTATTTATTCTTGCTCCCGGAGGTGAAACTAAAAATGTTGTGTATAATCAAGTTTTGTGTTAAATTTATATTGCAGTGAATTTGTAAAATATTTTACTTTATAATGCGTGTACTGTACTTATACTTTTAGAACCTGTTAATATAATTACTTTGATTTTACACTATACATTGATTTCATTCCTTTTCCTGTCCAATAGAAGATTGGGATAAATACCCGGGCAAAGCTATGTTGCCGTTGTTTGAGCATTACTAAATCTAACTTTTAGTTGATTGTATAAGTATTTCCTACTTTATTTGACAGGTGTAATGTGCATTATTGAATTATTTATTATTTTATTTCTATATGAATTTTATATTTTTACATGAATATTTGTTTGATAAAAAAAGGATATTTAAAATATTTCATTATTCATAATTTACATTTTGTAATGAAACACGAAAAACTTCAACTCATTAATCATAAAAGCGTAATTTTGTTATTTTAGATTTGGGAAACCAGAATTAATTTTTATTATTTTATAAATTTGATTTAGCATCCCGTGTTTGTCTATTTGAGTTAACACAGCGAAATGTTGCAGTCATATTTGAGCATTACTAAATTTCATTATCGTCTTTATCA
The DNA here is from genome assembly GCA_933210815.1 of Meta bourneti. Lineage (NCBI taxonomy): Eukaryota > Metazoa > Arthropoda > Arachnida > Araneae > Tetragnathidae > Meta > Meta bourneti. The sequence continues at coordinate 22,746,118 of OW119931.1, forward strand.
ATATTTTCAAATATCTTTTTTCGAATTGCTCTGTTTCAGAATACACTCAGGCAGTCGAAATTCGACACTGCGCATCATTCGTTTTTTAGAATTCTGCATTTTTTCGTCGGAATTTCGTTTCTGTTCGTATTTATGTCTTAATCTTTTAGATATTGCAATATATTCAGGAATTAAATGCATATATTTGCGTCCGAAGTATATAGTAGAAGTTATGAAAAAGTTAAAACGTATTTTCCGTACAACTTAAATGATTGCATTTTTCTGTGAAAGAAAAGTGATTATTCTAATTCACTTTTCAAGCAACATTTAACCATTTCAACCCGAGCAACGCCGGGTAATTCAGCTAGTCTTCAATAATTTTGGACAATGAAAAGACAAATTCTTTTGCAATATCTTTATCTGTATCAGCCGATTCTCCAGTGAATTTAATATTATGTAAAGAAAACACATTTTAAATTTGTCGAACCAGCCATTACTTGTTTAAAATACCGTGTTAGAATCTTCTTTTAATCTAGTCTTCCAATCTTCATGCAAACTAAGAGCCTTAGCTTGAATAATTGAAAAACTCAGAGGGACATCGTTTTGATGTTGATCATCAATCCATGATGACAAAGATCTTTCCATTTCATTCATCACTATGCCGTGTCTTTTGGAAACAATATTTGAAGATATATTTCCACAATTGTGAACGTATTCCCTTAATTTTATTCTTGTTTTCCAAAATTGAACATATCGTAGACCTGTTTATGTCGTACGAACGGCCGATTGAAGTAAGATTTACCGCTTTCAGAAAGTCTAATTATTTCCGTCTTTGTCTCGATCGCATGAAGTTTATGAGTCTTTAATTTCTTTTTGTTCGTATCAACACTGCAGTTTCTCCATTTCTCACTCATGTTTATAAATTTATAAGGGCGAAATATTTAAACACAAATAAATAAATTGGCAAAACACACAACGCATCGACACGCGCCCTAACGCATGACTAAACCTGTTTAATACATTGTATGTATTTGACATTCGGCCACAGCGGCTCGGAACCCTAGTGACGTCACGATTCCGAGAAGTCTGCTGCTCTAGGCAGCAATGTGTGAGTGAGCGCGAGCTACCGCCTTCCGTGGGAGCGACTGCATGGAAGCGAACAATTTTTGCAAGTTCGAAAGTAGAATGTTCGAAAGTAGAATGTCCGAAAGTCGAGGGCCGCGTGTACAATGTTCATCGTCTATCTCCACGACATATTGCAGAAAGCAGAACTCGCTGCAGAATTCCATGAGAAGCTTTAGGTGGAAAAATGTGACAATAGACGAGGCGTGGGTGTGTTTAAAAGATTGCAATAAAAAAGAATAATTTATTATCATGAAGGAGGAGAAAAATCTTAAAACGTGGTTCAACTTTGTAACTTTAACGTGAGAACTTTCTCTGATTTATGATTGTTGCCGGTTTTGAATATAATGAAAAATTAAAAGTAAAAAGGAGGGGAATGTAAAAAAATCAACTCTCACCCTATCAAGACCCTATTTTATCCCCAATATTTAAAAAAGAAATACTATATCTTTACCCAAAGTGCCAACAATCAGTAGAACTGCACCAGGATAAAGCAAGCAGCCACCCATCTAAATCCACTATTAAATTCGTGGAAAAAAATGGAACAAGAGACTGGTATCAAATCAATAAATACCCTTTACTGATATTCCTGCTAAATCTCCAGATGTCTCACCCAGGAACTTTTGTGATTTTGGACTTTTAAAAAGAGAATTATCGAAACGTCGACCGAAAACCATTCAAGGATTTTGGGAAAATGTGGAACAAGATTCATAATAACAGATTTTACTCAAGTTATTATCTTGAGTATTATACTTCCAGACTCACCTCCCCCCCAGCTCACCGTGAGGTGTAGAGCTCTCAACGGGGGGGGAGGGAGAATCAATCGCCGACCCCACGAAAGAGGCCAACAGGCCACCCACTCGGACAGCATTTATTAAAAGAAAACAGAAGAAAAAAATACAAATAAGCGACCAACAGGGTCAAATGAAATGGACGACCAGCACATGCTGGTTTGCAAGGTCGTTAGATAATATATAAAGTGACCTAAAAATAAAATATGTAATATACATAACAATCATTGAAAAGAGAAGGAAACAACACTGTGTAAAAATACCTTTATTATATAAAATTTAAAAAAGAAAAAAAACTTTAATACCTTAAAATAATTTAAAAATGAATAAAATGGGGCCAGACCTAGTCTTAGGCCCCCTGCCTACCGCACGAGCCGACCACCGGGCAACCGAGTCAGTCGCTGCGGGGAGCCCATCCGCCACCCACTCCAGCCGCCAGCACGCAGTGGCTGATCTTATTTCTCAATATCTTTGATTTTAGAACACCTTCCAGCCACTGCGGACCAAAGGTACCTGGGGATTTTAAATGGTACTCCCTGGTGTGCGGGCAGCAGAAGAGGTAGTGGTCGGCATCACCCACCACCCCGCAACTGCAGAGATTCGAGTCTTTTAGATGAAACTTGTGAAGATAGGCCATAAACGGCCCATGCCCCGTCAGAAACCAAATCAAATGTCTGTTGGTGATGAGGGTTTAGGTCCTTATTGGATAATTTATAATGACTGCGCCACTCATTTAGTATAAATTTGTTTAATGTTTTTTTGATATATGAGAGTGGCGCAGGGACTCAACTCCCCACCACCAACAGTGGCCAACTTAGCATAATGATCGGCGAGTTCGTTTCCAGTGTCCCTACATGGGCGTCTGAACCCAGCTCGGGCCAAGAGGGTTAGTATTTTTGGCTATTGAGTTTTTAATTTCCAAAATAAAATTTGATTTAGTATTAGGATTTGGAATGGCCTGGATTGCACTTAGGCTCTGTCACTAAAAATATTAATTATTTTATTGTTTTTGATCGAATATTGCTTGGAGTATAGCGGTAAGTTCCGCTTGATATACGGAGTTGTTATTTGAAAGTTTATACTGAGTATTATACTCTTAAACATTTTTCACAATCTCTTAATCTATTGACAAAATGTGAAAAAATTAATTTAAACACAAAAAGCTTGAACCAACCAAAGACCGCCGTGCGCAAAGAGGGCCGGTGACGTTAAATTTGTCGTGGCATCAAATGTCCTCACGTTGGCGTGGTGTGGAAGTTCGGAGAGTGGGAGCTCAGGTGCGACCTCGTCATCTGACCGTGGTTCAAAATTACGTGGTGTTGTCCTCGGCTCTTTCCATTCGGGTTTAATCCCGGACCATTGTCAATAGCCCGTTGTGTTGCTCCAGTGCGACGTTAATTAGAACACCATACCAAAAATACCATTTGAATAAAGATACGTTTGTCAGGTCTAAATAAAAATGTTTGTTTTGTGTGAATAAAAATGTTTTCAGAAGTGTTGAATCATTTCAATGTTTTTAATTGATTATAACATCAAACTAGCATAAATCAGATATGCTAAGGAAATTATATAAAAAAAGGAATCCCTTTCAAGTATGTTGCACTCAATATTAATATATATATATATATATATTCATACATTTTTCATTTTCATTCGGGGGATGATCCCGGACCGTCGCCAATTGCCCATTGTGTTGCTTCAGTGCGACGTTAATTAAAATACCTACCTACCCTGTAAGCGAAAACAAAATACAAGATTAACAAGAATTGTGTATTACTTGAAAGATTCTTGAAATAATTTTGATATGCTGCTATCGATTATTTTGACGAATAAAATCCTCGTCCTAGAATCAATTTTCGCTAGTTTAAAATAGCACACGTTTTTACTAGTGCTTCCTCCTTTATAAAACGCAACGTATTCCAAAATGTTAGACATGACTGACCGCTCGCGCAATCGAAAGCACTTCCATCGATGCTTTGAATTGATCAGCAACAAGAAACGATTTTCCATCTATATATAAAGCAGAGTTGGAGTATGTCTGTTCTCTATACAAATCTACACCGTTTGACCAATCCATACCAAATTTAGTACAGTTACTCTTTAGAACACTGCGGGTAACGTAGGCTACATATGATCCCCTTTCTATTTATAGTGGGTCTGCAGAGGAGACTAAAAACAATTCAAAATCCCAATAGGAATAACGTTGAATATTTTTGCGATCATTGTTAGATCAATTCAAACCAAATTTGGTACATTCATTCTTTAGAATCCTGCGGGAAACGTAAGCTATATATTAACCCGTTCGATTGGTCCTGGGTCTAGAGAAGGGGTTAAAACCAATTCGATATCCCCATAAGAATAACATTGAGTATCCTTACCATCATAGTTGGACCAATTCACATCAAATTAGGTACATTCATCCTTTAGAATCCTGCGGGGAACATAGGCTACAAGTTAACCCCAGCTCTATTTGTCCTTTGTTTGTAGAGGGGACTAAAAACAATCCGAAATCTCCATAGGAACAACATTGAGTAACACTACGATGAATTACAAACAATTCAACTGGAGCAACGCCGGGTAATTCAGCTAGTCTAATATAAAAACGTTTTTCCGATTGACAAAGCTTTGGTCAACGTGATTAGAACCGCTAAATCCTGTTCTTCGATAGCTAATCTGCCGTTATTTCCCAAGTCCACGTGACCTACACTTCTGAGATCTTACGACCGCCCACATGATCCGTCTAGTTACTTTCAAGGTCGATGATGACGCTGAGACCATCGATCTTCCTAATGCCCGATCGTCCTGTTTGTATCTCATGAGTTGGTGTTGGTTTCTCTTAACAATTTTATTTCGATATGCACGACAAATGAATTACATGTACACATATTCGAACGAGGGGGTTTAAGCCCCTCCCAGACCCGATGAAGGAAATATGTCTCGGAGCTTTAGCCCCAATATAGATTTGCATTTTGATAGATTTTCGGGTCTTGGGTTCTTAAGCCCCAAGATCGGAAAAATATAACTTTTTTAATTCATCGCACCTGAGGGGAGTTAAGGGTCTAGGGGTTAAAGCTCCCTGGAACCGAAAAAAATAAGTATATCGCTTTTTAATCATGGACGCGCCTACGGATCTTATCTTTCAGTGGCCATCTCCTTTAAATGTGTGCTTCACGAGCCCGAGGTACTCTAGTGATCTTTTCTTTTTCCATGGGCTTTACTGTCTTCAATAAACACGGGGGTCGCGCTCCCGAGATACCAAGAGATCTTTTTCTGCTCGCATCCTACCTGTTCCTCAATCTCTCTTCTTACCCTTTCACACTTTTTACTTGAAGTTGTTTTGCGTTTGGTGCAGCTTGGCCAAATATGGTCCTTGAGCCATAAAACCACCACCTATGGATCCTAAGCGCCTTAGACCTCAAATAAGAAAATATGTTCTTTTCTAATTCATGGGCGTGTCAATGAGATGGTGCATTAAGCCCCCTAGACCCCAAAAAGCAAATATATCCTTTTTAATTGAGGCTATCAGAGCAAGAGTGACCTAACCCACAAAAACCCGAAAACGCCAAAATAATTATTTTTGGCTCTCACAGTGCACTCTCTTGACATTTAATGCGTTTGCAATATAGATTTTAACCCTCCTCAAATCAGATTGTGGATAAATACAAATATAAAAAAATGGTGCCAAGAAAATCACATTTATCTCCATTGGCTGTGTTGATGGGTCAGGCCACTCTTGCTTTGATAGCCTCAACTTATAGGTGCACTTATGGAAGCCTAAGCCCTTTAGATCCAAAATAAACGAATACATACATATGTGCATCTACAGGATTGGGGCTTCAGACCCCTGAAATAAACACATTCATTTTTAATTCATGGGTACACTATAGGCTGTAAGGCTTAATCTCCCCTATACACGAAAAAGCAAACACATATATATATATATATATATATATATATGTGTTTGCTTTTTCGTGTATAAATTGTATTTTCGTGTATATTTCGTGTATATTTCGTGTTTCGTAATAAGCCACAATTGCAATTAAATTAACACGGATTTGTGCCCCTTGGCTGTGGGCTCTGTAGAAAGGGAAAATGGGACTCACTCACAAAAGACCATCGGACGAGCACACAAAGAAACCACCTATGTTCAGTTCGAGTTCTGCAAACATGCCCGTATCTCGTTCCGCCAGTTCACTGGGAGAGACAGTTGAACCACATGGGGCCGTCGTGTATCCCTGAAAGACCACCTGTACGGGAGGAAGACCACCCCGATAGATGTTATGGGATTTACGGCCGCCGGTCAGTGGTGCTGACCTCTGATCCCGAGCCGTTGTTATGGACGTTAAAGTTCCTCTACATGCTGGAAGACTTAACCCGTAGATCCGAAAAAGCAAATGTATCGTTTTTTTAATTCATGGGTGCTCTTATGGAGGATTAAACCTCTTAGACTACAAATATATCCTTTTTAACTTATGTGGGCATCTACCGGTAGGGGTGCTTGAGCATATATTTCGGAAAAAGCAAAAATATCACTTTGTTATATATACACGATCTAATCCCTAGGAGTTTATACTACCAAAACTAGAAAAAAGCAATATCTTGTTTTAATGCAATATCCTTAATTCATGGGAACCAACGAAAGAAAGTTCCCAAACCTGAAAAATCCTAATTTATCCTTATTTGATTTATAGAACAGTTCTTAATTTATGACTTAAACCATTTCTGACTCCCAGACAGGTTTAATTTGGATAGTTACTTTAAGTTGGTATTCATTAAGCTCTTCATCACTTAGTAAGATAACGAAATAGAAATACACTCACTGCCAAGAGTTAAGCACGAAGCGGTAAAATGCGAAAAAATCGACAAGTACAGCTTTGATTGAAACGAAATGCGGCAGGAAAGTAGCAAATATGTTCACGCATGAAACAAAACAAAGAATTACATGCAAAGATGAAAACAATATTGAATTTTCATAAATTATAAGATGAAGTCATATTGGAGTCATTAACAAAATGATGTTTAAATCCAAAACAAACAAAACCGACATTAATAGGGTATGTGACCACCCCTCATCCTCATACAAAGTTTACAGCGTGTGACCATGCTTTCCATGAGGTGATCAACCACCCCAGAGTCCAGTCGCCATTCCTCCTGTAGAGCATTTTGTAACTCTGTGAGAGTGACTGAGGGTGAGAAACGTGCAAACACAGCACTGCCGAGGGCATTCCAAAGATTTTCAATAAGATTAAGGTCGGGCGAGTACGCCGGCCAATCCATACGCGCAATCCCCTCACTCTCCAGGTAGTGGTCGACGATGTTGGTTCGAAGGGGACGCGCATTATCATCCATTAAAACGAAAGCAGTACCAACTGCTGCAGCGTACAATCTCAGTGGGTTCTAGGACTTCATCCCGATACCGGACAGCCGTCACAGAACCCCGTCTATAGATATGCAGGTCGGTGCGATATCCCAACGAAATTCCTGCCCACACCATGATGCTTCCACCTCGGAATGCGTGATACTCGATGTGATGTTCTGGGGTCGATTGCGTGTGCCTCGTTCTCTCCAGACCCTTACACGCTTGTCATCTGGCTCCAGGACAAATCTCGACTCATCCGTGAACATAACGTTGGCTCAATCAGACAGTCCAATTCACATGTTACTGACACCACTTCCTTCAATCGTGCCCCTCTGGATAGAGGAACACAAACTCGTGGTACGGGCGTACAGTCAATTCATGTGTAGCCTTCGTCGAACAGTAGTGGCAGATATCGTCTTACCAATGGACGCTGCAGCCATAGATGTCACACGTGTGGAGGTCGCTCTTCGATTCCGCTTGACTAAAACAGCAATATATCGATCTTCCGCGGGGGTCGTTACCCTTGGGTGACCAGCCACAGGTCTTCGGACAACTGTTTGGCTTGTTTGGAATTGTTTCCATAATCGTGAAATGACGGAATGATGAACGCCGAAGAAAAGAGCAACATCTGTGATTGATTGTCCTGCTTCAAGGCGTCCCACAGAACGCCAGCGCTCACTATCTGTCATTCGTCTTCTGGAAGCCATAGAAACACGTCTGTCTTGAAAACTAATCGTACGAAAGTTCTAAACACTTTTTATCAGCACTTACATGAAACTCCTCTAACCTTTCACAATGCTGGCTTCTTATACGACTGCCTTTTTTGCATATTTCTCGACACGAAACCGTGATTGGCTGTTACAGAACATATTTGCATACTTCTATCTACCTCTGCAGCGAAATGCAGCCTCTCAAATTCAGATTGGCTTCCGGAAATTAACATTTTCCTCTCCGTGCTTAACTTTTGGCAGTGAGTGTATATAACCTATATAGACGAGGGGACTGTATTTCTTTCTATTGTCAGCATTTGAACAAAAGAAAGAAATATAGATTGTTTTTAATTCTTCCTTTTGTTGTATTTATTCACCAGGGATTCTTTTCTGGGTCTTGCAGGGTCTAGTTCGACTGCATTAGTAGATCTCAGATTCTTAGGATTTTACCTATTTCGTTCTATTCAATCTGTTTCAAATTTGTTAACATGTTTTTATGATTTGCGAACAAAATATGTAAATTTTATACCACCTAAAAATGCCCAATTTGGGTGTTTCTACAAAAGCCAAAACGGTTGTAGTGCCTAAGATGATTTGAAATCGAAAAAACCTTTTTTGGTATGTTTTGACCTGTGCTTATCCCAGATTTTGCTTTCATGAATGACATAACGTCTAAGCTTCACCGAAATGGAAAAGTTTTGTTTTTTAATCTATATTGTTACTCAACCACCCTAACAAGAAACCCAAAATAGACGGGTTGATTGTGCAGAATTGCTTTTACGAAATACACTTTTTTCATACATGTTGCTTAAGCACCGTATTTGTTTGCAATATTTCTTATGAAAATGTGTGATGTTAGTGTTTACAGGCATGTCTATTATGTTTAAATACATTTTGTATAAATTAGATCATAATCTGCATTTTAATAATTAGAAACGTTTCCTAAAACTTAAATTCAAAATGAATACATTGCGAAGGTAAGGTTGCTACGTAATGAATATAAATGTTTATTGATGTAATCAAAAATTAATTACAATCAATTATCAATGTTCTGAATAATTAGTTAATGAAAAATAAAAAAGCTCTACTCAGGATACTCTTAACTTTATTGTGTGTGTGTTTTACTAAATACTTTTTACTATTTCAATCAATCCCCTTGAAAGTAAGTTTACGATATTTGAGTGGCCCCATAATAAATTCCTAGGTGCATGTATAGATTGGATAATTACTAACAGACAAATTTTTATTAAAAGCTATTCTAGAAACAAAATTCTTAAAAGTAGAGAAATAATTATCAATAAGGAGCAGATTGTATCGGAATGGCCAAGAGTTAGTTCCCAGGAGAAGCAGCAAGCTGAATGAGGAATCTTTCATGATTAAGTAAGGGACGAAGAGAAATAATGGTAATTAATTAACGTGTATTGAGCAACACAACGGGCTATTGGCGACTGTCCGGGATCAATTCCCTAGGGAAAAATCCGAGGACAACACCACGTAATTTTGAATCACGGTCAGATGACGAGGTAACACCTCAGCTTTAGATTGTTAATATATTTTGTTCTTTGTTAAACTTGTTTTAAAAGTATGGAAATAAGTTAAACGAGTGAATATCTGAAATTTATCAAAACTAAAAAGGAAATTCCTTCGCAAATTTTTAAGCCTAAGGTTTTGTTTAAGTGTTCTGTGTAGCTTTATATATATTATATTTGTATCCATTTTCAATCCATTTCATTATAAATACAAGACAAGTAATAAGCCACATGTTCTTGCAAACTTTCTTTATTGTCACATTCACGTTACATGTATAACTAGAACTAAATAAAATAGATGTTTATATGTATTACATAAAATTGCTAATTAAATTCTATGGATACAATTGATCTCTCCTCAATTGTACATACAATTCAATGCTGTTTCACACGGTACAGAGCAAGCGGAAGTTAAAAGATGCTCCCTGGAAGTTGTGTACAAGTCAGTTCAAGACAATGCTAATGGAAGTTTTCGTAATTGGAACTACAAAGGTCCGTACAAAACGGGTGAGAAAGGGATACTGGGGAACAACCCCCTGTTCCTTTTTGTCAAAAATGACTTACAAAAATGTCTTGATCATGAAATTTGATGGAAACATCACGTGATTTACAAAACTTTAGTCAATTTTGCTTAAAAAGTCTTGAATGTACAGGAATGATTTCATTGCTCAAGTTTGTAGGGTGGAAATAGGATCCTTGTCGGTAAATACTGTTACAATATCCTGACACATTTAGCTTTTCTGTAAAGATTTTAATTTTTATTTTTGTAAGAGGAATCAATATTTTAGTTTATGTTTTTCGTGATTGATTGTCTGTGAAGTGTGTACAAAAATAATTCGAGAATTTATTCTCCCCCATATAATAGATATGTAGAATTTATTTTTTACTTCATCCCCACCCTTTCCTGTATAGTACTAGCAGTGCGTCAATGAAAGGTTTAACACCAAGCTTGCTGAATGAAGTGCTGTCCGTCTGGAACAAAAAACTTCTCCCGTCGTAAAGTCTGGGTGGTGGCAGTCACTATAGCAACTGGGCTTGTTCCTTTTGAGTAGGGATGGGTAGGTAGGTAGTTAATTAACATCGCACTAGAGCAGCATGATGGACTATTGGTGACGATCCGGGATCAATCCCAAAGGAAGGATTTTGATGGAAGTCTTGATTTTATTCTGCTTTTGGGGCGAAAGAGAATTTAGTAGTGTGGATCCTCTTGGTGTACCAAGCGAATATATTTCCTAAGTTTCGCTATTACGAGGGGGTATCCTAGGATCTTTCCCTTCGGGATTGATCCCGGACCATGGCGAATAGCCCGTTGTGTTGCATCAGTGCGATGTTAATTAAACTACCTAACTACCTATTTGTCGTTAAGTGTGCCCACTTGAATTCGTTTCTTCAAGCATCCCTACAGAAAATGAGAATAACTAAGGCAACAGACAAGCGGAGCCCAGATACGGGAGTAGTTCTATTAGATATAAATATTTTTTTAAATATAAGAGTGTCTCAAAAGGGTGGATATTCGGATTGCCTCCAACCAATCCTTAGCACAGGAGATTGTTTCTGGTGAGGGTACCGAGGTTGTATTGGACGGTGTAGTACTTGGGCTGCTTGCTGGAGTAGCACTGGCCTTTCACTTTTCTGCCGATAGAGGGCTCTGGCGACAGCATGGCGGGTAGACCAATGCTGATTTCTGTGGAGAGGGTAGTGTTGGGTAACAGCCACAACAGACTGCAGTCGCACTCGATGAAGTTTCCTGCAAGGGAAATGAACCAAATTTTGTAGTATCGAATTTGAATTACATAGTTTCTGTGCGTATTTTCAAACTTCTTTGGTTCTTGAACTCCCCTCAATATTTTCAGGCAGCGCTTGCTCTCCCAAAAAGGATGAATATTACATAGTGGATATATAAAAATTACAGTGAGCAATGATAACCTTTATATGTGCCCAGGATAATGCGACCGAAACCAGTAGTAGCGAGTTCCTTAGACTACTTTCGTCTGCTGAGTGAAAACGAACATTCATCATCTGATTAGTTCTCGGGACAGGAGAAGACGACCATCCATTGATTTATTATCTGATTGGTCCACGCGATCTAATAGTAGACTGGCGATTTTACCCTTTTTATTGCCACTCTATAGAAATGCTCATTCACGCATCTACCCTGTCACAAATTGTTATATTGCCAAAGGAGGAGATAAGACGCCAAGTAGGCAAACCAAGTATATTTTTCACAGAGCAATCACGTCACTACTAGTCGACATGTTGGTCACACGTTTTGAAGCGTCTCTCAATAGCAATGCTCAGTCTACTATATTTCACGTCTATAGTATACTACACAGGTACAGATAATCTGAATACCCTAACATAAAGTGTGATCAGAATCGACCGCATTAATATGACAGTATTTTTTGTTGCATTATTGTTGACAGGATCTGTACCTGCAACCCGAAAAAGTGTTGTCAAATAGGATACGGCATCGCAGAGATGTTGGCGTTGAAAATGTTATGACCTCACTTCCTGTCGTTTAAAATTTCAGCATTATATTGGGTCATCCGGAAAGCTCTGCGGTTTTTTATGACAAACACCAACGAAGCAGTACAAAAACTTAAGAAAGTGTTATTGAATCACATAAGCACCATTTTGCTCTATGACTTCTTGCCATCTTTCCGTCAGCTGGAAAATTCCTTTTTTAAAAAAGTCATTAGGCTTATTTGTAAAGAAGTTATCGAGGTGCAGTTTGACAGTCTCCAAAGAATTGAACTCCAGGCCGTTCAGAGAATTTTGAAGTGACCTGAAGAGGTGAAAATCTGAGGGGGCAAGGTCTGGTGAATATGAGGGTGACACAAAACATCTCAGCCATACTCAGTAAGTCTTTGTCTGACATTCATTGTCATGCTGGAAGACAACACCTCGACGATTGGTCAGTTCTGGCCGCTTTGCTTCGATTTCTGCTTTTAATACTGCCATTTGAGAACAGTATTTTTCCGAATTTATTGTCTGATTTTGTGGCAAAATTCATAATGAACAATTCTTTTGTAGTCCCACCATACACAAAGCATTACTTTTTTGGGATGCAGCCCAGACCCCTTCTTGATGTTAGTTGGGGAGGTTCATTTGGCTTACCCCATCTTTTTCTTGTAACATTGTACAATATCCACTTCTCATCTCCAGTAATGAACTGTTTCAAAAAAGGAGCTTCTTCATTTCTTTTCGGCAAAGAAGCACATGCTGAAATTCGAGCAAGCATATTCTGTTGTTTTAAAGTATGGGGTACTCATACACCGTAGCGGCTTGCATACCCAATCTTCTTCAGGTGATCATGAACTGTACTTTTTGAAATATTCAGTCTGCGGGATAGTTCCTAAACTGTGTAACGTGGATTTTCAGCGATGGCATTCTTAAATAGGTCCTCGTTTACAGAGGATGGTCGTCCAGAGCGGGCATCATCTTCGAGGCTGAAATTTCCCAGCTTAATTTATCAAACCACCTTCGAACTGTGTCATCAGAAACGGCACTTTGTCCATATACAGCACAAATTTTACGAGCAGTCTGACTAGCATTTATTCCTTTCTTAAAATAAAAGAGCATAATATGACGAAAATGAACTTTTGGGTTCTCCATTTTTAGCACTGCAGTGAAACAAAAATTGTGCCACAACACAAGCTAGAATCATGCAGTGAAAGCAGGAAAAGACCGAATTTACACATCTGCTTCAATCAAATCAAGGTCACTCCTTATCAGCGGTAGCAAAATAGTAATAAGAAAGCGCTCTTCGATTTGAAAAAACCGCAGAACTTTCCAGATGACCCAATAAACATTCAAAAACTATCCTTTTGTCGTCCCTGGTGTTGATGTTACTGGAGTCAATGAAGGCACACGTACTAAAATAAGGCATCAGATTGCTATGCAAATCACAATGAGTGCGTTAAATTATCAGTTGTGAGTACACATCTCCGGAATTCATGTCCAATCGAAAAACGGACACTTTTGACGTGAATACTTTAAAATCGGAAGAGTACTGGGACGCATGTATGAAAAGTTCAGCGTCACAAGAGAGCGTTATAGATGTTTTGTCGTATGATTTCTGAACTAGAAGGAATATCCAGAATATAAATATAGTGTCGTGTAGACAAAGCATGTCCGTACCTGACATGACCTTCTGACCGAGTACGCAGGCATACCGAGCGAGGGGAGGGGGTCCGTAATATGTCGATATTCTAGTGCTGGGCGGGCTTCAGCCCAGTTTAAGGTTGGGTTGAATGGACTGAGGACTGAGTAAGTGGTGTTATTCAAGACATGCTACCAACCTCAGGCCTTTAATCAATAAATTATCCTTCTATATTGATATCAAACTGTACTTTAAGTGCACTACGTATCAAACTGCACTGAATTTAATTAAAAATCAGTTCTCTACCCATCAGTATTCTGGGAGGCCCTATTTTGGGACTCCTTGGTCTGAAATACTAATATACAGGGCTGTGAAGAAGGGGAGAGCTATAGGGACACATCGTTTTTTTGGGTTAAAAATATTTTTTATATGCCGTTTTGCAAGAAATATTAAGAAATATTTTTTATCTGAAGCCATTAAAGTCTACCATGTAGTTCATATTGTATGAATATTTTGCTCATCGTCTTATTCAAGAGTGAGCTTTTTGTCAGTTCAATTTGTAAAAATCTTTGGCACTAAGTACTGCCTCTATTGCCTTGGTCATTTAGCTTTATAAAACATCTTTCAGTTAGATTTTTTTTGTGTATACATTGTTGGATTCATTTATTTCAAAAATTATCCAGAATTCCGGTTTTTAATGTTCATAGCCTATGATTGATTTCACATGAAGAACGGGCACACAAAATATTAGAGAAGTCTCTTCATCCAAAAAACACTTTGTCCTTTTGGGTCGACGTGGCTCAGTGGGCATGACCACTGAGCCAGCAATCTTCTAGTTGTAGGCGGCTCAGGTTCGATTCATGCCAGGTGCATTCCTCCCTGGGTGTATTTCTCTCTTCTGTGTCAGTAAAGCTTTCTGTGTCAATGACTTGATATTCTGTGTCTGGCATGACCAAATATGGCCCTTGCGCCATAAAACCCCAAAACTAACCTTTTCCTTTATTTTAGCCCCTGTCTCTAGCTAGTCATCAGGAGGGTATTGATAATACAAAACAAATGATGGAAGACCACTTCACACTATCGAAAGAAGATCTTACAAGCACATTTGTAACAATCTGCTCAGAGTTCGCTGTTTTAGATGGGAGTCCTGTATGGAACGGCATCTTGGGTATTCTAATTGATGAGTCATTAGTTGGAATACCTACGATTCCGTTTCAAGCGATTAGCATCATCACTGATGATGCTTTTCGCTTGAGTAGAATAGTTGACGCCTTTGCAATAACGAGCCGAAATTTCATAACTCATGAGTGCAGCTCATTATTTTTGATTTTCTCGTGTTTCAAGATTTCTTTGTCATCAATGCTAATCTACAGGGTTTGCAGTACAGTATACATTTGAAATATAATAGACCACACACACTAATCATACGATTCATGATCATACAATACTAATCATACGATACGTATGATCATACACTAATCATACACGATTCCTTGCCGAAATCTTGCGGTACCCCAGTTGGAAGGTAGGTAGGTATTTTAATTAACGTCGCACTGGAACAACACAATGGGCTATTGGCGACGGTCCGGGATCAAACCGAAACGGAAAAGTCTTAGGACAACACAACGCCTCTTTGAATCACGTTCAGATGACGAGGTCACACCTGAGCTGGCACCCCACTCTCAAAATTTTCACACCACGCCAACGTGAGGACATTTCAGACTTCAACAGATTTAACGCGCACCAGTCCCGTTTGTACACGATCTTCGATTGGATTGAGTTTCGTACTCGCAACCCTCTGGTTGCCAAGCCTTTGCCCTTCCAACTGAGAAGGAGCGCGGTAGCCCGCTAGCAACAGGAGGGTTTCGATTTCGAATCCAACCAAAGACCGTCGTGTACAAAGGAAGATGGTGCACGTTAAATCTATCGTGACTCAAAAGTCCTCACATTGGCGTGATGTGGAAGTTTGGAGAGTGGGGTTCCGGATCAGGTGTTATTTCGTCATCTGAGCGCGGTTCAAACTAAGGAGGTGTTGACCTCGGTTCCTTCCCTTCGGGATTGATCCCAGACGTTTCTAATAGCCTGTTGTGTAGCTCCAGTGCGACGTTAGTTAAATCAACCTAGTCGAAAACCTGCCCGTAAATGTGTCGGTTTTTCGATTAGGCTGCATTGGACATTCTGCAGATGAGCACTTACAACTGATAGTTTGCGCATCATTCTTATTTGCACATCCATCGGGCGCTTTATTTACGACTCGATCTTTTCTCTCAATACCCTCAGACCGAAGTCCCAGGAAAGCCAAAAAGATAATTTGAAAGGTGTTTTTAGCTCCGAAATTTCGAACGTCACAACATTTTAGACGCGAATATCTCTGAATTGTCACGTGTAATGGCAAAACGTATACTTTTTCGGTTCGGTTTAGACAAGTTAGGTAGTTGAATTAACGTCGTACTGGATCAATCCATCGGGCTATTGACGACGGTCCGGGAATCAATCCCGAAGGGAAAGAACGGAGAATAACACCTCGTAATTTTGAGTCAGATGACGAGGACAACACATGAGCTGGCACCTCACTCCAAACTTCCGCACCACGCCAATGTGAGGACATTTGAGGCCATGACATATTTAACGTGCACCAGCCACCACGTACACGGCTGTCTTTGGTTGGATCAATGGATAGTTGCGAACTCGCAACCCTAGTGTTGCTAATCCTCTACTCTTCCAACTCCCTTTCGATGATGAATAACATACTGTGATTATTGTGTTATCGATTCTTAACACTGTTATATATAACAGGTGACCGAATCATACCTCACTAGTCTTCCTTGTCCCTCGTATATACAAGGCATAAGGTTACACTAAACAATTAATTTTATACAACGGAGACTGGCTCAATAGTTCCACTTTTCCACCAATAACGTGGCAAATTGTTATACGTCTATAGTATGTCCTCATTGACTATATATTTAGTTCAAAGGAGTGATTGTTTCAATAAATAATTTTGCATTCAAATTCTTGTCGAACTCTATACTGGCATCTGAAATGTTTGTTGTGAGAGGCATTGCAAGTTGTCACACCTCTAGTATGTTATGCTTGACGATATATTTACTTCAAAGGGAGTGATTGTTTTAATGAATAGTTTCGTATTCAAATTCGTGTCGAACCCTATACTGTCATCTGACGTGGTTGTTATTCGATATTAATTGCATTTGAATACTCACCGGTCACGTCGACGTCCGTGAGTTGTCTCCAGACTACGCCCCACAGGTTCTCGGACAATGAGAACAGGAAATTCTTGGACAAGTTGACTTTCTTCAGTCTCGGCATTCCGCTGAAGAAGTCCACAGGCAGCGATTTCAAGAAGTTCCAGCTGAGAAGAGTCAACATGTATTAAAACTAGATGAGAGTATTCGAATACACACACACAAAAGTACTCAATACTTAAAAGTATTCGTTGTACTCGATTCCTTCTCGTATTCGAACACAGTAGTACTCATCTAAAATATTCGAATACTAAAGTACTCGGATACTAAAATACTCGACTAAAAAAGAATTCGGATATCAAAATACTCGACTACAAAATTACTCGACTACGAAAGTATCGAATCCCAAAGTTCTCGAAGACTAAATTAATAGGTAAGTAGGTATTTTCCTCACTCACTCACTCACTCACTCACTCACTCACTCACTCACTCACTCACTCACTCACTCACTCACTCACTCACGCACGCACGCACGCACGCACGCACGCACACACACACACACACACTCTGAGGCCCTGTGTTTACCAGGCCGTCATTGAGGTCAAGAGAGGACCGCACTTCTTCCGTTTTTGTGACCTAGTAAATATTAGGTATTGAAGAAAACGAGAAATATAACTATCAAAATTTGGAATAACGGCTTATTTACACTTGTGCGTCAATACGAATCCGCTAGGATCCGTCGAAGCAATGAGGGGCGAGAACGGGCATGATTGAACCTTTCAATCATTCCCATTTGTCGTCGCTGGTGGGTTCGACAGATTTAGATACCCATAGCAAATTCGGATTGACGTACAAGTGCAAATGAGCCTTTAACATCAAACTGTAAATTTGAGGGCACCTTAGAACGTAAGGCCTGAACCAAATAGACCTGCTACCTCCTCTCACATACAGGTCATGCATCCTTCTAAGGACTATTCCATAGATGTGGAAAAAGTAGAGTGAACACTGCTATTGAGAGGAGCTTACTAAAATGTGACAAACATGTCGACGTGATTCAGAATTACGAGATGTTATACTCGAATATTTCACTTTGGGAGTGATCATGGACTGTAACCCATTGTTATGCTCCAGTACGACGTTAATTCAACTACCTACCAATATGTCGACTAGTAGTCACGTGATTACTCTGTGGAGAATTGATTTGGTTGGTCAATTTGGCATCTTATCGCCCCTCTTGGCGATACAACATCTTATGACAGAGGAGATATAACATCTTATGAGAGGGGAGCGCTCTCCAGTTGCTATTCCGCGATTCAATCAACTGGGTTACAGGGGCTCCGAAATCGGATTAGACCTTTGATTCCAACCAGTTCATGTGTTTGAAGTTTGTAAGGATTGAAATAATTTTTTTGATTCTTTGTTGTATTTTGTGCAAATGAGTAAAATATGAGCTGAAAATCTTTACATGTAAGAAGATTTTTAGTTTTTAAAGACATTTCGCTGATTATTCGAGATTGAATCTGTATAAGAGTATAATTAACATTTTAATTCCACATTGGTTAATAAATATCTGCTCTTGTTTGTTGTTTGACCATTTGCAAATATTTTGCAGTTACACTGCACGTTCTCACACACATTTCTCTCAAGAAATGGGGCTGCCGTGACTCCGTGGGTTCGTCCGCTACACTAGTAACCCGCTAGTTATAGGCTGCGCAGGTTTGGTTCTTCCCTGGGTCAGCAGAACTTTCGTTACGTGCGCTTGTCCACTGACTCGACGTTGTCTGCCTTGTGTTTGGCTAAACATGGCCCTTGCGCCACGAAACCCCAACCACCCCAGTGAACTCATGAGTCTCCAAATGAACCAGGGCCCTCAGAGGTACATCTCTAGGTGTACGGGCACCACGGGTACTCGGGGGATCTGTCCTCTGTTTAACTCTCGCTTATCATTCTGGTTTTGCTTTGCTTTCTCCCTCGCTTGGCCAAATATGGTCTGTTGTTAATGTATTCGCCCATAGAAGTCTTTATATCTTTCTTTGTGCTGCTAGAGCTGAGCCATTCATTACAGGCAGCATGTGTGTTCTATAGCTTTCTTGGACGTCCGTTCAATGTAATGAATCTTATTGGTTAGTGCTGCAATCCTATCCAATCTATATACAGGGTGATTCTACGGTCACGGGACAAACTTCAGGGGGTGATAGAACACAACGAAACAAACACTTTTCCCCATAGAATGTAGGGTCGCAAGTGCAGCGGTTGGCCGCTAGAGAGCGCAGTCAAACGCTTGTATAAAAGCGTTACGTCGGCGATGCGAGGCCTGCATCAGGTGTGGTGGTCGACATTTGAACAGCTTCTGTAATTGTGCATTTGCGTTGTACTTACCAACTGATGTTTATACATGTCGTTTCATTTCCATGTGAAAAGTTTCTCATGTTTTGTACATGTCATTTCTTCCTTACCCGTTGTTCCTTGTACTTATCTTTAATTTATGCAAATCTAATTATATTATTTCGTTTTGTCAAGCAGTTATTGATATTTATTTGACATTAAAGCGTTGTTTCCATATTTCATGCCTCTTTCCAACTTGCGTCGTACCGTGTGTTTGTGCCGAAATGGAAAGCGCCCTCTAGCGACCATACATTCTATGGTGAAAAGTGTTTGTTTTGTTGTGTTCTATCACCTTATGAAATTTGTCGTATTAGTTTAGACTCACCCAATAGACATTCTATGGGCTTTTATACAAGCGTTTGACTGCGCTCTCTAGCGGCCAACCGCTGCACTTGCGACCATACATTCTATGGTGAAAAGTGTTTGTTTCGTTGTGTTCTATCACCTATGAAGTTTGTCGTATTAGTTTAGACTCACCCAATAGACATTCTATGGGCTTTTATACAAGCGTTTGACTGCGCTCTCTAGCGGCCAACCGCTGCACTTGCGACCATACATTTTATGGGGAAAAGTGTTTGTTTCGTTGTGTTCTATCACCCTCTGAAGTTTGTCCCATGACCGTAGAATCACCCTGTATATGTGTTGTGTCTTCAATAAAATTCTCTCCTTTGCCCTTTTGCGATCCGATGGCCTGTGTCATTCCTTTCCTCTGAAGGACTCGTATTTAACATGGTCGTAGCGCCATAAAACCCCAAACCTACCGACCGACCGAAGCGAAGCAGCTCTTTTCTCGAAAACAAATTCTCGAAATGCAGCCCGCAAACGAGATCCACAGGTCCGCGCGGTGTCCCGATATAGAACCCCGATAAGAGAGACACGGTGGAAGTCGCGCTTCGAAATGATGCCACCGACAGTAGCGGCAGAAGCGGATGGGAGGCGAAGTCAACGCTCTATTGATTAGGCCTGTCCTTAGACTGTCACGACGCACGATTGGGTCTTCACCTACATAGGAAGGCGGCGTCACTGGTCAGCAACGGTCGCTAGACCTCCGTGGCGGGGTTGATGCACGGTGACGATAACAAACGGATGAATAAATTCAGTGTACACTTTTCCGGATTCCGAAAGGACCGCGGTAGCCCGGTTGGAAGAGTAACGGATTAGCAATCGGAGGCTTGCGAGTTGGTAACTCGGTCCAACCAAACACCGTCGTATACGCGAGGGCTGGTGCGCGTTAAATCTGTCGTGGCCTTAAACGTCCCCACGTTGGCGTATTGTGGAAGTTTGGAGAGCGGGTTGCCAGCACAGGTCTCGTTATCTGACAGTGGATCAAAATTACGAGTTGTCCTCGATCTTTACCTTTGGGGTCGATAGCCCATTGTGTTGCTCCAATGCGACGTTAATTCAACTACCCTCCACCTTCCATTAGCATAGTTCTCTAGGAAACTCAAATCCTAATTCTAATTTTGATGTTACCGACATTGTATAAAATGCTGGCATTGTAGACACTCTATTAACTCAACTACTAAAGTACACACTATAAAGAGGGATTAAATGCATTTATTCATCAAAACAATTTCTTCCGCTATTGAAGGCGCTTACCTCAGATTGATATTATCGAGATAGACGGCCGTATTGGCAAAGATGCCTCGACTGAGCTTTTCCAGGAGATTGTGCGACAGGTTGATGGACGACAGGTGGACCAGCCTCTCGAAGGCCCCCTCCTCCACAATGTCCAAGCTGTTCCAGGACAGGTTGACGGTGGACAGGTTGGCCGGCGGGTTCGAGAAGGCCGAGGACTTGACGATCACCAGGTGGTTGAGGGAAAGGTCAAGGCCCTCTAGCCTGGTCAAGTTTCCCAGGCCCTTGGTGTTGGTGGTGCCCAAGTCCTCGTAGGTGAGGGCCCCGCTCAGCGAGCAGCGGTGGGCCTCGAACCACAGCAGGTAGTTGCCCTGACCCTCGAAGGGGTTGTCATACCAGATGAAGTCGCCCGACATCTGGGAGTTGTTGATCTGTAGACGAAAGATGAACCCGTTCAAGAAACGTTACACAATTTAATTATTAGATGCGAAATTCCGTGTTTTCCTAGTTACGTCGGGACGCGATAGCCCAGTTGGAAGAGTAACGAATTAGAAACCGGAGGGTTGCGAGTTCGAAACTCGGTCCAGTGAGACTCGTGTACACGGGGGCTGGTACATGTTATATTGTACCTGACCGTTGACAATAGCTCATAGTGTTGTTCCAGTTTGATGGTGGTTAAATACCAACTTACCTACCTCCTACTGCAAGATGGGGCCGTTCTGGCTCAGTAGGCATGCCCACTGCGCTAACAGCCTGCGAGTTGTAGGCGACGCAGTTTCGATTCCTTTAAGGGTTCGATTCTTCCCTGGGTATATTCCTCTCTCTTCTGTATCAGTAAAGCTTTTTTTGTGTGTATATCCATTACTTAATATTGTCTGTCCTGTGTCTGACGCATCATGGTCAAATATTTCCCTTTCGCCATAAAACCCCCAAATCAACCAACCTACTTCAAGTTCTACAATCGTCATCTGATCGTGGTCCTCGGATCTAACCCTTCGGGTTTGATCCCGGACCATCACCAATAGCCCGTTGCGTTGCTCCTCTTCGACGTTAATTAAATACCTACCAAGTTCTACAAAGACGATCTGGGGGAAAAGAGAAGAAAATTCTTTCCACCAAACCGTATTGCACTTTTGCAAGACGTGTGAAAGTCAGTGCAATTTTGTCTATCACAAAGTATTTCATGGTGGAAATAGGTCGGAGTGTTATATGTATATACTCTTGTATTGTAAATTAATTTTTGTAGTGGTGGTTAAGTTCACCAAAAATACTCCAAATACAGAATTTAGCAGTGGCTGAATTCGATTGGTGGTAGAAGTAATGACAAATTGACGATAGATATGAAATAAAAGGAGACTAAGCTTTGCTATTGGAGAGGAGCATCAAAAAGTATGACAAACATGCTGACTAGTGGTCACGTGTCTGTTCTGCGACTTGTTTGGCTGATTTGGCGTCTCATGCTTTATTTGGCGATATAACATCTTATGACAGGGTAGATGTGTGAATGCCCATTTCTATATAGTGGCGACAAAAATGGCGAAATCGCCAAACTCTACTATGTCGCGTGGACCAATCAGATGATGAATTAATGGATGGGCGTTTCCTAACATTCCATGGACCAATCAGATGATGAATGTTCGTTTCCAACCGCAGACGAAAGTAGTCTAAGGGTCACTAGTTGCTACTAGTTTCGGTCTCATGATCATGTGCCCATATAAAGGCAACCATTGCTAACTATACTTTTATATTTCTTCTATGGATGCCAGCCCTGGTTGATAGATTGTCAATTACGTGATAGCTGTATTAGGATAATGAGTGTATTTCCGTATGCGTGGTCATGCATGATTGCATACGTGGACGATCCTGTGTTGCCATTAGCAGCCGAATGTGAGTTGCCGTGTGAAGAGAAGGCTATCACGGCTCAGGACAGTGAAGTCGTGATAGGAATAGAAGCAGTGTGTTATAACATGGCTTCAGACAGTTTTTAGAAGTGATTGGCATCGCATTAAAGATTAAACTTTTCAGTGAACCATCCATAAAAGTGAATGCCGTTTTTTGTTATCGCCATTTGGTGACACGCCATCACGCTTGTTTTTGAATGTTGCAACGTTCATAATCACGTCCGACAATCAACAATTCAGCAAGAAGTGTGAAAGACATTGCAACGTCGTCGTCAACCAAGAAAAGTACATCGTTTCGTAGATAGGTTACACTGCTGCATGCATACTACTGTATTTTAAATTAGTTTTGTAGTGGTGGATAAGATTACCACAGTACTAATTCCTCACAGCATCGAGAGCAGACACAAAAATGTGCTATTATTGAATGATTACTTTGGTCACCAGCAATTTTGGTTTTGAGTGATTTTATTTATTGAATTGCCTTTTCTCTATAGAAAAATACCAAATTATAGAGAGCAAACATGTTGCTGTTTGAAGCACAATCCGTGTAAACAGTGTCCAGGATCGGGCTTACATGGACTCTGTTATAAGTACCTCGAGGTACATTTAGTCCTCTGAGTCGTTCACATGCATAATTGAACCTTTCGACCTGTAGTCTTCCCTGCATGACTTCTAACCAATATTGACCGTGACGTTTTGAATCTTTCAAAAGTACTCTATTCAAAGGAAAGGAGCCATAGAATCTTTCCAAATGATTTTACTCTAAGGAAAGGACCAATACAATCGTTCTGAAAGATTCTAATCCAAGTAAAGGACCAATAGAACTTTTCTAGAGGATTCTAATCCAAGGAAAGGACCAATAGAACCTTTCCAAAGTATTCCACGCTACAGAATGAACCAATAGAATAGTTCCAAAGGATTCTAATCCAAGGAAAGGACCAATAGAACTTTTACAAAGGACCCTATTCCACCAAAATGAATCAATACAATCGCTAAAAAAGATTCTATTCCAATGAAAGGACCAATAGAATCTTTCTTAAACCTCCTGGTGACTGTCTCGACGAGATATCTCATCATTAACAAAACTGACCAGATCTTGTTGAAGAAGGTATCTCGTCATTCGAAGAAAACACGATCACGATCATCAGAAGAAAACTGGTCAGATCTTAGCCTCCTGGTGGCAGTCTCGACGATATGTCGTCATTAACAAAACTGACCAGATCTTGTTAAACACGATATCTATGCATTAGAAGAAAACACGATCAAGATCATCAGCAGAAAACTGATCAGATTTCGATCTCGTCATCATCGAAAAATCGGTAATGTATCCATGACGAGATGGCAACAATGGCCAGATCTTGACAAACGAGATACCTCGTCAAAACCACTTGGAGGTTTAAGGTCGAAAGAATCCATGGATTCATTAGAAATATGTGGTCATTAGTCATTAAGTTTATTGTGGCGTGAAAGCAATACTACACTACTCAAAAATCCCTCAAATCTCAGAGGGTCGAGGAGACTGACCTCAAACTGCTTGACTCGCACATGCCGGAGCCACCCCTGGGGCAGTCTGGCCAGCGCGTGCTCCCTGATGGCTGGGATGTTGGACACGATGAGCTCGTCCACCCCCTTCCTGTGCAGGCCGAGCGACACGCTCACCACCATGGCCTGTGGCGTCCGGAAGGCGGTGCACTTCACGATGGTGTAGAGAGAACGACGGCCCATCCTCGTGGGTCCCTCCAGCCCGGTCACAAGGGGCGCTACTGTCTCGTTGGGGCTTCCGGGGAAATCGAGCAGGGGGGACACCATATGCCCGTCCTCCAGGACGATGTTGCGGCAGCTGCAGGCGGGCAGGTAGCTCCGAGGAGGGCACATGTCGCCCGACCAACAGGTGGGAAGGACGACCACTGCTGCAGCTGGAACGAAAGAAAGATTTGCGTCATGACCGCGTGTTCAATTGGTGCGGAAAATACCCGTAGAACGATGAAGCAATCTGGTGAGTTCTGGAAATCCTTTTCTGGAGAGTAATTGCTCAATGTATCAAAATTGAAATGAAACTTCGTTCTGAGGAAGTGCCTGCTGGACTGCGAAAATATCAGTGTTTCTAATCTTACCGATCGATTGTTTAAGAATATGGATCTGTAATCTGGAGTCCTTATTGCAACGGTCATTTCATAGATATTGAAAGAATACAGAATAAATTTTTGAAATGTATTTATTTTAAGAATTATGAATCTTTAAGTATGTACATTTTTCTGAATTGGGAAATCATTTCGGTTTAATTACTTTGAAGCTCAGTAAAGGCATTACAATTCATCACGGTACTCATATAACAATATAAATTAATGTCAATAGTAAAAAAATACACAAATGATAAAAAAAGTTCTATACCAATTTTGAGCTATGTCTGAATGTTCTTTCAGGTTTAATCTTTGCATACTTATAACAATGTCAAGTTCTTGTCTAATTTGACTAAAACGAACAATCTGTCAGAGTACAGTATGCATAATAGCCCGGTGTGTTTCTACAGTGCAAAGTTAATTCAGATACCTATATACCTACCTACCAATAGCTTGCATGGACACCTTCCCCCTGACAATGGCCCTAGCTCACAAACATTAAGGGCCGCGATAGCCCGATTGGAAGACTAGCGGATTATCAACCTGCGAGTTCGAAACTCGATCCAAGCAAGGAAAGTGTACGTTGGGGTTGGTGCGCGTTAAATCTGTCGTGACCTTAAATGTTGTAACGGCGGCTAAGGAAACTGGACAATCTTGCCGGCGATCAAGCGCCGAAAAGAACGACCACCGAAGCAGTTGATTATTCGGGGAAAGCACCGCTTCTAGAGGCGAAACTGTTGGTGGTTTCGCAACAAAAGGCAGGCGCCCCTCAGTCGCTCTCTATGATATTTCGAGACAAAAGGGTACGGGGATGAGTTACGATGACCATTGCCAACAAGGGTAATGATCCCGTTTCAAGTCCGCCGAAGTCAAGGGGAGAGGCCAACGTGCGAGGGCCATTCGGGAAGGCCCGGAGAAGGTGAGGTAATCAACAGCCAACGAGCACCGACCAGAAGGGCCGACCCGAGACAAAAAGGAGTCGAGAAGCACCCGATATATATATAGAGTTTTTCGGATCTTTGGGAAGAAATAGAGAGGAAAGAGAGGAGGGAGAAGAGGACAGCGAGAGGAGAGAGTTTTTGGTGAGACCAGAGTCGGACAAGAAGTGAACACCAGTTCACTGTCGGCGAAAGATTGCCATCTTTTGGGAGAAACCACTCGCCCGAGTAGTGGAGATTTGAGCTCATCAAAGCTGGAGAAGGCTGGTTTATCCCACCTTGGGACTCTATATTCGCCTGAGTATTTTATTGAGAAAGGTTCGCCCGTAGCTGTGAAGGAGACTCCTCCGAGTAATTTGTGAAACTATTCGCCCGAGTCGAGATTTGAGCTCATCAGAGCTGGAGAAGGCTGATTTATCCCGCCTTGGGACTCTATACTCGCCTGAGTATTTTATTGAGAAAGGTTCGCCCATAGCCGTGAAGGAGACTCCTCCGACTAATTTGTGAAAGGCTCGCCAGCAGCCATAAGAAGCACCTCGATAAAACATTGGACTTTCCAACGAACTATCGCTCGTGAATTCCATTTTGAACTCTTAAATGACCTCTCATTCGTTTTATCAACTAATTGTAAAAAGTTAAAATAAAATTCATTAATCTAGAAACGGATCACTTTTCAATGGTATCTATCTGTCGTGTGTGCAGAGGGGCCTTAAAACACTTTTCGAAATAGGAATAACATTGAGTATTTATACGATCAATGTCAGACCAATTCACATTAAATTTGGTACATTCATTCTTTAGAATTCTGTTGGACACATAGGTTATATATTTACCCCAATAGGATTTGTCCTGGGTCTGCAGAGGGGATTGAAAACGTAACTAGTCTAAACTACCCGTGGACCAAGACGTTACAATGTCCTCACGTTGGTGTGGTGTGTAAGCTTGGAGAGTGGAGTGCCAGCTCAGGTATTGGCCTCATCATCGGACCATGAGACGACGAGGTGTTATCCTCGGACCTTTCTTTGGGATCGATCCCGGACCCTTCACCAATAGCCCTATGTGTTGCTCCGGTGCGAGTTTAATTAACTATCTTCCATCTGGTGCTTTGTTTTCGTTCGTGTATCTCGATTGATTCCCAGGTACAGACGACCCCAAGACGCCAAAATGATAGTTTGTTTTGTGTTTTAGTGCTGAAACTTCGAATGACGTCTTACACCATTCGACGCGAATATCTCCGGAATGCCACGTCCAGTCGAAAAACGTACATTACGTTTTCGGGTTGGTTTTTGCAAAGGAATCTTGTGTTGTGAGTATCATGTATTCGATTTTCACCATCTTGTATGGGAACAAAGAGTCAAACAGTTTTGAGTCAAAAGAAAGGGGAGAAAAAACAGAAAGCACACACGCATGAGTCAAGAGAAACAAGAAAACGAAAAAAAGCGAGAAAGAGAAACAGTAATAACGAGGGTAAAGTATCAAGGAAAAGATAAAAGAATCGGACAAGGACATAGATGTAAAGTTCAAGGTAGAAAAATGAAATAATCGAGGTTTGAAATGGGAACAAGTTCGAAAAGAAGGGCAGAATTCTCCTGGAATACCAGACATTTTTAAGGTTTTGTTGGTTTGTTGTTGTGTTGAGTAATTGGTGGGTTTTATGGTCAAGGTTCGAAACGCTCAGAGGCCGCTGTAGAGCAGCGTATTAGGCAACCGGAGGGTTGCGACTTCGAAACTTTCAACCAAATACCGTCGTGGACGTGGGGACTGGTGCACGTTGAATAGGTCGGGACTTCATGTGTTCGCACGTTGGCGTGGTGTGAAAGTTTGGAGAGTGGGATGCACCAGCACCTCGGAAAATTCTAAGTGGCGTTAGACAAGGATAATTTATTTCATAGGGGAATGTAAATGTTTTTCCAATATGAAAGACCATAAATTCCTACAGG
Source organism: Meta bourneti (assembly GCA_933210815.1). Taxonomy (NCBI): domain Eukaryota; kingdom Metazoa; phylum Arthropoda; class Arachnida; order Araneae; family Tetragnathidae; genus Meta; species Meta bourneti. Next base: position 22,773,775 of record OW119931.1, read on the forward strand.
TAAACAATGAAATCTACTTTGTGTATCATAATATAACCATAGCGCCATTAGTTCCCTGTTGTAGTTGGAAGCACGGTTGATCATGGTTGAATAAAGCGATCAAACTAGATGTCCAGAGGCCTTGTTCCAGTAAAACATAGTGATGTGAGAAATCCTTACTGTATTGATAAATAAAGACGTTGATATGCCACAGCTTTATTTCAAAAGTATCAATCAATAGTTTCTCAGATGGTTGGTTGGTAGTTGAATCAACGTCGCACTTGAGCAACACAACGGACTATTGACAGCGTTCGAGGGTCAATCCCTACGGCAAAGAAAGGTCCAAGGACCATAACTTTGAACCACGGTCAGATGATGAGGTCAACACCCAACTAAGCTAGCACCCCACTCTTGAATCTTCCACACCACGCTAATGTGAGGACATTTAGGACCACGACAGATTTAACATGCACCAGCCCCTCGTACTCAACGGGATTGGGTCGAATTGATTTTCGAACTCGCGCTTCTCCGATTGCTAGTTCGCTACTCTACCAACCGGGTTACCGCGGCTCAATAGATTCTTAGAAGCCGACGAATCGGTCTGGTTGTCAGGGTGCTGGATCGAAAGATTCCTGGTTCGAATTCGTGTAAGGTATGGATGCATATCCATCTGGAGTGAATGTGTAGCCTATCTATAAACGGTTTTGCGCCTAGAATGTATTGTGTGTATGTGATTTTTAACGTGAACGCACCCCCGTAGTGTATCAAGGTAATGCCATATGATTCACAATTCCGCTCTTGTAGTGCCTTGATGAATTAGGTACAATTGACTAGGAATTGGGGGAAAGGTATCTCAAAAATGTTTCTCATTCCTATAAATCTACCTACTCTTAACAATTCTAGCTTGGATCAATTCTGCAATGTATACTACTAATATTGAATCCATCTTTCTTCTGCAAAATCTTTTTCACAAGATGACAATCGAAAAGGTATCATTTCTTGAATTGATGCTAAAATCATAATCAAATTAAAAAGTCCCTCAAACATTTTAAAACTGCATATTTTATGTTTAAGTACTCAAAGTTGCCCTCTAGGTGTCTGGGTAGGGTCAGGAGAGAGGCTCGATCGCTTTGATGTACTTTATGGAGGAATACTGGAATGAATCGCCATCTTTTCAATTCCAGAGTAAGCCTAATGACCTCCATTACTTCAAACAAATCCCTAGAGTAGTTACCACTTTTTCTGCTAAAGCAGATTAGGCAATATTGTAACTCAAGACTACTCAAATCATTTTCACCTGGCTGACTCCAACAAGTGCCATACTTGCTTTGATGAGGAAGAAACTTTGCAGCATAAGTTGTTCGACTGAACCGGAGCGAATATTTTTAGAATTATCTAAAAAATTTGATTCACCTTTAGGACTTCACAAACCCGAGGTACCTGGATTTTTCGTTTCCCATGTGGTTTACTGAGTTAAACACAGGGGTCGCACTCCTGTGATACACCCTTTTCCTGCTTTCATCCTACTGTTTTGTTCTACAATTCCTTTGTTTCCTGGGGCTTTGTGGGTATGCCCACTGCGCTAGCAACCTTCGAGTTGTAGGCAGCGCAGGTTCGATTCCTGCCGGGTGCATTCCTACCTGGGAGCACTTCTCTCTTCTGTGTCAATAAAGCTTTCATTGTGTGGCTGTCTATAGATATTGTTTGTCGTGTTTGGCGTAGCATGGCCAAATATGGCCTTTGAGCCATAAAACCCCAAAACCAACCAATCCATTCACGACAGCTTTTACTTGGCGTTGTCTTGTGTTTCTCGCAGCTTGGGAGAATATGGCTCTTGCAATATAAAACAACCAAAACACATTTAGGGCAGTGGTGAATAGTGGTGCAGCTTGGGAGAACATGGCTCTTGCAATATAAAACAACCAAAACACATTTAGGGCAGTGGTGACTAATTGGGCATGGTCACTGCACTAGTAACCTGCGAGTTGCTGGTGGTGCAGGCTGATTCCTGTCGTGTTTTATTCCCTCCTGAGTGTTTTTTCTGTGTTTGTAAAATTTTCTTTATGTGGGTATATCCATTTTTTTTTATGCTGTTTGTCTCGTGTTTGGCGCAGCTGGTCAAATATGGCCCTCGATCCCAAACGATCTTTTCCTGCTTTCATCCCACTGCTCTGTTCCCCAATCCATATTTCTTTCCCGTTGACGACAGTTTTTACAAGACGCTGATTTATGGAAGAATCGTGTATTCGAGATGTAGAGTGACTCACCCACCTGATGCCGGTCGATATCTACACTTTCCCGGACCGATCACCCGAACCAGTCCGTCACTGCAACCCAATCCCACACACCGGCCGCATCCCTCCGTTTATAAAAACGAATCGGAGTCAAATGTTTCGCACCCTCTTCCGAAAGATCCATTGTTCCAAAATGGATGTTCGACAGAACTTTGACCGATTCGGTTCGCTCCACACGATGCTCGAACGCGATTTCGTAAACCGAGCGTTCTATGAGCCCTGGACAATTAAAAACGCGAGCTGCATCGGAATCGGGTAGACGTAGTAACCGGTTCTTCTTTCGCTGGGAGAAACTTGGGTTGAGCATTCCAAACGGGTTAAGTGGAGCCATTTTTCTTCGGATAAAAAGCGATTAACTCGGATAGAAGAGAGTGGTTAATTTGGAAAAGGATCTTTAAGCCCAAGCAAGGCCCTTGAAACAAGTTCGTTCAAACCACTGGGTATGTCGACAGAAGTAAACTATAAAATACAATTTCATGAAACAGCAAATTGTGGTTGGTTGATTTGGGTTTAATGGCGAAAAGTCCAAAAGTGGACAAGCTGCGCCAAACACAAAACAATATAGCCCAATAAAAGCGCAGAACATTTTAAAATGAAGTCCGGGACAAAGATAAAAAGGTAAATTTAAAACACGTAAAATGTATAGATGAGAATAAAAATATTTAAATAGTCAAATAATAAAAACAAGATCATCTGAGGCATAACTAATGAGACTGAAGAATTTAATTTACATACGTACAAGATAAAAATGCTTACATTTTTGAAAGTATGAAATTTAAACAGCCGAAGATGAACAATCCAGAAGCGCTACACCACTAGCATGATTATTTTTTAAATTACCTCTTCTTGCGAGGTTTCAATTTTTGTGCATACTGCTGGTGTCAAAAAAAGTTTCCTGCAGACCAAGACATACAGGATGGCAACAATCACTCTCCATTCTCAACATGGTTACGGCAGCCTTTGCAATTTCAAAATATTATTTTAACAATTATGATATTCTTTCAGATTTTTTGCGTTTGTGCCTACTCTTTATTTTCTATTTCCATTTTCTCACCATATGAGTCAGATGAAGAATAGGTCTTCCAGTATTTTTCATCGATTCTATTAGATTTTGCAGTATCTAATTTCATTTTTGATTCTGCTTTAGAAGTGTGTTTAAGGGGGATCAGGACCCAGATGGCTTGGGAATGTTTGCTTTTGTTGATTTTTTAATAGTTGCATCTTTTTCTTGGACGATTGTTTGTTTTGTACAATTGTATTTTCAATTTCTTCATTGGGAATGATATCTGTTTGGACAGCAACGGATTTCATCGTTTTAATTACAGATGCGTATGAAATATTTGCTCTTGGTGCATCAAATTATGAAACTGTTTGGTGAGAAACGTAATATCGTTGGTTGATAGTTTCTATTTTCAGCGCAAACCAGACTGTCTGCGAAGATTTATCTTCTGCTGCCAAATGCTGAAAACATCGGGATAACGTTAAAGTGTATTTTATAGTTGTTTCGGCAACGTTTGGCGTTTAATCTAATTGGGTGTTGAGACCAATCAACTACCATATATCGATGGGAGTCTATTCTATGGAATTTTTGTTGGCGACGTACTGAAATCGTATTTGAAAAACGAGAACTGACGTCAAGTTAAGACAACACATCGACCTTAAAATGAAATAGACTGAGCATGTGCCCACAGCTTCATGTTATTTCTTCCAGTTGCTCGGTTTGAAGATCTGTCATGTAGTTGTGGGTAAAAGAATCCTAAATTATTGATTGGTTAAAGTGATTATCCACCGTGATCAAAAACACTAGTCTGCGCTTCCATAGCCAATCGGCGAAGTTTTCAGAGATCTTACGACAGCGACTCCGCCCACATGATCCGTCTATTTCATTAGAAGGTCGATGCAGGCTACAACGGGAAACACGTTTCGCCACAGAAACACTACCGCCCCATCTACATTTAGTTTCACGAGAAATGCCCATAAGTTCTTTGAGATCATTCTAATATTCATAAACTAACTTCCCCTAACTTCCCCTTGGGGCACGTCCCCTATAGGTGTACCGGCTTCACGGACCCAAGGTGCCTGAGTGATCGTTTCTTTTCCATGGGGTTTACTGCCTTTAGTAAACAAGGGATACCAAAGCGATCTTTTTCTGTTTCCATCCCACTACTGTTTCGGCGCAGCATGGCCAAATATGGCCCTTGAGCCATAAAACCTAGAAACAACCAACCCACTACTGTTTCCCTATCCCTCTTTTTTCTCTTTTCATGACATTTTTCATTTGCCGTTGTCTTGTGTTTGGCACAGCTTGGTCAAATATGGCCTTTGCGCCATAAAACTCCAAAACAGCTAACCAACCCTTCTATACGAGTCCCAAGCGACCGCAATTTTCAACGAATCAGAATGGAACTTGAGATTTAAAGGTGTGCGCTCCAGAATTATGTAAATAACAAGACTCCAGCTCTCACGGAATAGCCCGTTGTTTTGCTCCAGCGCGACGTTAATTAAAATACCTACCTACCTACCAGCTCTCCCGGTCGGTGTGACCTCGTCATCTGATCGTGGTTCAAAATTACGTGGTGTTGTTCTCGGATCTCGGGTTTCATCCCGCACCGTCGCCTGTAGCCCGTGTGTTGCTCCAGTGCGACGTTATTAAATACCTATCCGCCTTACTACCAGCTCTCACTGGATACAGGAAACAAATTTCGAAAATTATAGCAACACCCGTTTTTATCGCAATGTGATCAGCACTGTGGAAAACCAAAAAATTTACCTTTGGTTCTAAAGTTTGGAGAGTGGGGTGCCAGCTCAGGTGTGACCTCATCATTTAACCGTGGTTCAAAATTACGTGGTGCTGTCCTCCGATATTTCCCTTTGGGATTGATCCCGGACAGTCACCAATAGCTCGTTGTGTTGCTCCAGTGTGACGTTAATTAAATACCTACCTTCAGTTCTAAAAACGACTGCACAAGATCGTAAAAAATACTAATATTTATGAACGACAAAGGAGGAAAGAAAAATGGCAACAAGAAACCATAACATTTTACCTTCATTACAATTGCTCCGAGTGGCCACCATTACAGACAATGCCACATTATATGCTGGATATTGTGGGCATCAATGACTCATGTTACATCGAACAAAGAATGTCAAAACTTCTCGTTTAATGGCTTCTTGCAAGTCAAAACACGCTTCTAGGATTCTCCTTGTAGATTTTAATAGAATCGGCAGTCAATTGGTGCTTTGTGATAGGTGCTTATGTTTTATGAAAATTACGTGCATTCACACTGCTGTGTGTTGCCTTTCTTTCGTTTATCTTCCAAACTCATCTTCGACAGTGCTCTAGTTTCCCCCCTTAGGATCATATAGCGATAGAAAAGAGTAGGTGTTGCTATTCAAAGCTTTTGAAATTTGTTAACTGTATCCGTAACCGTGAGAGACGGAGTCTTGTTAGTTACATAATTCGGCGGCGAGTGAGTTTTCTCTAGAACTGTTACATGACCGTCCATAGTGACGGCAATATTTGCTGACCGGCTTTCTGTAGCTGACAATTGACTTAATTGACTTACATAATTCTATAGCTCGCCTTGGAATCTCCAAATGACAAGTTCTATTCCGATTCATTGATAAATCTTATCACTAGGGGCTCGTGTATAGGGGGAGTTAATTTATGACCACCCGGTATATAATCACAGGAGGAATGACTTATTTTATCTTTTTGTAAAGGAATGTTACCATTTATCACTATTTTTGATGTTTTCTCCTTTAATAAAGGGACCCGTTGGAAGAGTAACGGATTAGCAACCGTTGTAACCGGAGGGTTGCAAGTGCGAATCTAACCAAAAGACCGTCGTGTAATAAAGGGGGTGGTGCACGTTAAATCGGTCGTGGCCTCAAATATCCTCACGTTGGCGTGGTGTGGAAGTTTCGAGAGTGGAGTGCCAGCTCAGGTGTTACCTCGTCATCTGACCATGGTTCAAAATTAAGTGGTGTCGTCCTAGGATCTTTCCCTTTGGGATTGATCCCGGACCGTCGCCAATAGCCCGTCGTGTTGCTCCAGTGCGACGTTAATTAAAAATACCTACCTACCGCTATAAGTCGTAAGGTTTGTAGGTTATTGAATTTACGTCGCACTAGAACGACGCAATGGGCTATTGACGACGATTAGGGATCCATTCCGAAGGGAAAGATCCGAGGACAACACCTCGTCGCTTCGAACCACGGTCAAACGACTAGTTCAACACCTGAGCTGGCACTCCACTCTCCAAACTTCCGCACCACGCCAACTTTAGGACGTTTGAGGCCACGACTGCACCAGCCCCCACTTACACGACGGTCTTCAGTTGGTACGAGTATCGAACTCACAACCCTCCGATTGCTAATCCGCTACTCTTCCAACAGGGCTACCACGGCCTTTGAAGTTGTAAGATTATTTTGGTTCGGTGTTATGATGGCATGGTGTGAGATTAAAAAGTGATCTTTTCAAGGATGCATGTTCATTTATTTACAGTAGACAAGGACATAACAGGACAAACAAGCACAGTTTGGTATTCATGATACAAAATCAAAGCATAAGATGACATAGGACAATACATCCTCAACCCCTCGAGCTCTAACAGGTAGTCACCTTCCGTTCGTATTCGTTCTTCCCACACCCCACTGCAACCCGTCGGATACTGTTAGGAATGGTGATTTTACACGATGTTACAGGAAAAATTTAGTATAATCTTTCTAGACAGACAATTCTTACCGTTTTGAAGGGGACAGTACCGTTTTTTTTTCATATTTTCCGTCGTTTCAGTAAAATTGTCAATTTTGTCCAGTTTTTAATACATACTATGAATGCACTTTAATATTGGTCCAATCATAAATTATTATTCATAACCTATAATCTATATACACCTAATTCTGTTTTTGCACGAGCTTTTTTACACGAATTTGATTTAACACGAATTCAAAATAAATATTTCATTCTCTTTTTACGCGAGTCATTTTGATTTAACACGAGCGGTCCCATTCAATTTCTAACAATTGTTTTTGCCTAAATTCTAAGAAAACAAAATTTTATCTGTGGCGTACATCATTTCTATTTTCTATATGTATAACACCTAGTGTGTGTGTTGAAACGAATACTTTCCTCTAGATAATTACATAACGTTTTTATTATCGAATTTGGTGTGCATCTACCGTATTCGTGCATTGTATCTTCGGAAGACATTTAGTATGTAGCTCTATTTCAAAGTGAAAGAATCTATAGTGAAATTTGTGCACATGTAAATTTATAAATTTTGCCGAAAGTCAATAAATTGTAAGTTTTTACAAATTTTTCATACCTTTATTTATTAATTTTAATTTGAGATATTTTTCGGTAGCCCTTATATAATGTCACATAATTCACCCATTACCAAAACGAAAAGGAAAGCGATTTCTTCGGAACTTAAAATTCAAATTTTAGATCGTCTTACAACTGGACAAGATGCTACGTCTGTAAGAAAGCATTTTGGTGTACATGAAGCTACCATAAGAACAATTAAGAAAAATGAAGCTGCAATTAGGAAGTCATACCGACTTCCTAATTGCAGTTCTGGAACAAAAGTAAGAGTTAATTCATCATCATATACAAGAGATATTGTCAAGGAAAAGATGGAAAAGGATCTGGTAATATGGATAGAAGATAAGTCACAAAAAAGAGTACCACTAGATGGAAATGCCATCAAGCAAACAGCACTAAGAATTTATAGACAGATTAAAGAAAAGGAGCCAAGAGAGCTTCATCTAAAACAGAAAGTATGCATTTTCTGCAAGTACAGTTGGATGACAGGGGATGTAAAACAGATTTTTTTTGTTCATGAAGAATTTTTCATTTTATTACATATTATTATATGTGTATTTTGTTGAAATAAAATAATAAGCTTAAAATGAATTTTTTCGTATGGTTTTTTTAAATAATTTTTACTGATTTTTTAGATCCGGAACCAATCTTTTCTTTCATAGATACAATGTCTCTTTTTACACGAATTTTTTTACGCGTATTCCTCAGGAACGTATCTATCGTGTAAAAACAGAATTAGGTGTATATAAAATAGGATGTATGTGTGTGTATCTTTTCTATACAAATCTACACCGCATGACCAATCCACACCAAATTTGGTACACTTATACTTTAGAACACTGCGGTCAGCATAGGCTAACTCTTAAACCCCCGTTCTATTGGCCCTAGGGGGCTAAAAACTATACGAAATCACCATAGAAATAACATTGAGCATAGATTGATTGCTTTAGGCAGCTATGGTTGCTTTACCAGTGTTGATCGAAAAACAATTTTTTCCGAAACAAATTAAATTACAATATTTATGTTTGAACTGACTTTTTAGTTCTTCCCATGATGTAAATAAATTATAGATATTTTATTGATGAAGAAAGAATATTTTAAAATATTTATTTTTGCAAGGAAATTCAAGGAAAGGTTTTCAGGAGTTCAAGGATGATTTTCAAGGAAAGTTGGTGTATATTTCGAACCAACTTTCCTTAAATAATTTATTGAATACGTAATTATTTGTAGAATTCTGTTTCATAAGCTTTTTAGGTAAGGTGGGTAACTTATTTTAAAATGTCCGGAATAGATACATGTGAATTCTCCGTTGAAAGCAGTGACTTTCTTTCTTAAAAATTCTGTAAAATCGACCTGCTTTTTGAAAATTTTTTATCTATTCAGTTTAATTTGTCTAAACCGATTACATTTATTTCTAACCCAAGCACCGTTATTCCGAAAAGCACAAACGAAAAACTCATTGATCATAAAAGCGTAATTTTGCTACTCGGTATATGGCAGCACCAGAATTAGTGTTTACTTTTTTTCTAAAACTTTGTAGAACTTTCCAGAAAGTTGGGGAAACGGAAACTTCCTGGACTCATGATGGAGAACATTCCAGCACCCGCTCGATTCTTAGCTGGTCGTATTTGAAGGAAGCTAACTCTGTAAGTCTCTTCCAGTTTATCATCTTTCAGTGAATCTGACAGTTTTATTCCGCTCTTTTAGTTGATTGTATAAGTGTTTCCTACTTTATTTGACAGTGATAGTGTACATTTTGGATTTATTTGAGTTAACACAGCGAAATGTTGCAGTCATATTTGAGCATTACTAAATTTCAAAAATCATCGTCTTTATCAATATTTTTCAAATATCTTTTTTCGAATTGCCCTATTTCAGAATACACTCACGCAGTCGAAATTCGACACTTTGCGCATCTTTCGTTTTTTAGAATTCTGCATTTTTTCGTCGGAATTTCGTTTCTGTTTGTCTTTGTCTTAATCTTTTACATATTGCAATATATTCAGGAATTATATGTATATATTTGCGTCCGAAGTATATTTTAGAAGCTATGATAAAATTAAAACGTATTTTCCGTAGAACATAAATGATTGCATTTTTCTGCGAAAGAAAAGTGATTATTCTAATTCAATTTTCAAGCAACATTTAACCATTTCAACCCGAGGAACGCCGCGTAATTCAGCTAGTCGTAAATAAAGAGTTAAGACAATGAGGGCTATGTTAGTTGTAAGGCGCAAGTCGCGTCGTGTGAGAAGTTTTATAGTTGGACTAACTGAATTACTCGGCGTTGCTCGGTTTGAATTGTTGATAACTCATCGTAATATTACTCACTGTTATTCCTATGGGGATTTCTAATTGTTTTTACAGAACCAGGAAAAATAGAGCGGAGGTTAATATCTAGATTATGTTTCCTGCAGGATTCTAAAGAATGAATGCACCAAATTTGGTGTTAACTGATCGTAAAAAAAAAAATAAAGTTATGCCTATGGGGATTTCGAATTGTTTTTAGCCCCCTCTGCAGACAGGACAAATACTCCGAATGGGAGTTAATATCTAACCTGCATTACCAGCAGTCGTCTAAGAATGAATGTACCAAATTTGGTGTCAATTGGTCTGATAGTGATCGTATAAACACTCAATGTTATTCCTTAGGGTATTTCGAATTGTTTTGTCCCCTCTGCAGACCCAGGACAAATCCAATTGGGGTAAATATATAACCTGTGTCCAACAGAATTCTAAAGAATGAATGTACCAAATTTAGTGTGAATTGGTCTGACATTGATTGTATAAATACGCAATGTTATTCCTATGGGGATTTCGAATAGTGTTTTTAGCCCCCTCTGCACACCCAAGACAGATGGTATGGGGCTGATATGTAGCCTACGCTATCCGCAGGGTTCTAAATAATAAGTGTACCGAATTCAGTGTGCATTGGTCAAACGGTGTAGATTTGTATAGACAACAGACAGACGCCAACACTGCTTTATACGTATGTATAGATTGAAAAACCGAAACTTACTTCGTATTATTTCATCGAAGAAATATTCACGGTGTGATTCTGGTGGGCAGTTCCCCTTTACGACTACCTAAGTTTTGTTTGGGTTTCGTCACCGAAAAATAATAATGAGCTGAGAATGTATGTTTTTGAAATTTTTTTCTCATTTCACCTTTTCATGAATACAGAATATTGCACAGCGCCCGTACCGTTTTTGACATCCAAAAAGTCCCGTTTTCGCTTCAAGGAAAATGGTCAGCCCACATCTTTCAACGGATTCGGAAACACCATGATGAAATTTCTCAAAAATAATACACATCCATCCAAAATCTGTGATTTCTTTTATGCTGTTATTTTTACTACCTTTAATAAACACGAAGTCGCGCTCGCGAGATGCCCAAGCTACTTTTTTCTGCTTTCATCCCTCTACTATTTCCCAGTCATCTTTTTCCCATTCACGACAGCTTTTACTTGACGTTGTCCTGTGTTTGGCGCAGCTTGAGCAAATATGGCCCTTGCTACCTAAAACACCAAACCAACCAACCAAACCTTCTGTCTCATGGCACCTAGAGTAGCGCCATCAGTTCAAGACTTCTTTTACTGTTCGCTTCTGTTGTCGTTTTTGTTTTACGAATCGATTCGGTAAAACTCTCGAAGTACATTTGCATCATTTTCTCACAGCCAGGTCCCTCCAAGGCAAGGTAGCAGCTGAAAAGCTGTGTTCCTCGTCAAGACAACCCTCTTGGTGGTTGCCTCGACGACATATCTCGTCATTAGCAAAATTGGTCAGATCTTGATGGACTAGATAACTCGCCATTAGAAGAAAACTGACCAGATCTTGATCTCATCATCATAAAAAATCTGCAATATCTTGATGACCAGGTATCTATCTCGTCATTATTAAAATTGGTCAGATTTTGATGGACGAGATACCAGTCGAAACCACTTGTAGGATTATGTTTTGCAAGTCAGTGTATTAGCAAATGAAATGTTCCTTTAGCATTCGATCGGATCTTTCCCTTTGGGATTGATCCCGGACCGTCACCAATAGCCCGTGTGTTGCTCCAGTGTGACGTTAATTAAAATACCTACCTACGTTTAGCATTCGGTTGCAAGCGAAGAATCTATCTATTTGTGCTAGGATACTGCCTGGGGTAGGTATTTCAATAGAGGTAGGTATTTTAATTAACGTCGCACTGAAGCAACACGACGGGCTATTGGCAACGGTCCGGGATCAATCCCCAAGAGAAAGATCCGAGGTATGTATATCCACCATGTAATTTTGAATCCCGGTCAGATGATGAGGTCACACCTGAGCTAGCACCCCACTCTCCAAAAATTCCACACCACGCCAACGTGAGGACAGTTGAGGCCACGATAGATTTAACGTGCACCAGCCTCCTTTGTACACTGTTTTGGTTTGATTCGAACTCGCAACCCTCCGTTTGCTAATACGTTACTCTTCCAACCGGGTTACCGCGGCGCGGGGTACTGTCTGAATGGGAAGGGATTGGACAAGAGAAGAATCTCGTCAGTTTGACAAAGCATGAAACCAAGCGCGTATTCAGAGGAATATCCCACATCTAGTCTTTACTTTAAATCTTAACCCTCCAAGTGGTTTGATGGTATTGCCAATTTTTTATGACGAGATAAAAATCTGGTCAGTTTTCTTCTAATGACGAGATACCTCGTCCATCAAGATCTGGCCAATTTCACTATTAACGAGATAAGTCGTCATTAGCAAGTCTCACAATCATCGAGACAATCACTATGAGGGTAAGAAATCGATCAAAAATAGACATTGGAGTTAATTTAATCAGTGAGTAAATTGTGGTTTCGCTTATCACAGATAAAACGCATATCGGTATGTCTGAAAACGATCAAAAACATTTTTTTTATCTCCTGCGCCATACCTCAGCCTTTTCGCCATAAATCTCTGACAGCAAAATAAAATAAAAAAATTGAAACAGAAACAAAACACGAAATTTTATCAGCAGTATTATTGACTGTGGCATTAGTAAGATGAGGGCAACGCTTGAAGGGGATTCCTGTGTCACCTGAAAGGTAACACAAAAGTGCAAATTGGAGAGTCGGACAAGCGAATTCGGTTGAAATAATTCTGTATATAATCGTATTCACTGAGAACAAGCGACTCTTATAGCAATCGGTAGATCCTGTGGCAATTGGGATCCCAACACGGAGTTTTAGTCTTTCTCGTTAGTTCTATCTTTGTAATGTTTGATTTTTAATTTATTATCCTTTTTACCATATGGTATTCAAGGGGAGCACATAATAGGAGTAATTCAGAATTTGCCCAAGCTAAGCCATGCTCCAATTCGTTGCCATGAACACCACCGCGGCTGGGAATTCACTGCAGTGTGATATGTCGGCCACAGACCAGACAAAAAGTCATGAAACGTAATGTTTCATGACTTCTGTCTGAAACATTACATTTCATGACTGTTGTCTACGTTTCATGACCTTTCGTTCGTTTAAACAGTCTTTAGATTGGAAAAGAAAACTGGATGGAAATATTGGGCCGAAATTTGTTTCTGAATACAAGTCTTTAAAAAATGGCCATCTTAAAAGAATTTAGCTAAAATTACAAAAGCATGGAACTGTGGTGCCATCGGTCTACGCATGAAAATAAGTCGCGTGGCTCTGGCAACGGATTAAATTGAATTATCGTTTTCTTCGCTAGTGCTGAGCGTGCGCGCTGCAAATAAAAGTATCGTTTGCTTTCAGCAATGAAAGATTGAAAATTTTAGAATAAATTGTTAAGCCTATTTACTTTGAAAAAGACGCTATGCTGGTAAACTAGTCAACATATTATGTCTTTAATTTTCGATGAAGTTACTTTTTTACCTCCCTCGTTATTCATTGAACCAGTCAACAGCTTCATATGGATATGAGAATTAATATCCACTTATGCGCATAGAACAAAAAAGGATTCTTCTAGATAACTAAAATATTAGAACTTACCGATTAATATCTGAAGCATGATTCTATTGGTGGCAAAGCGTATAACGGGGGCCCAATGAAACGTAAACTGAATAAATGCCGAAAGCGCTTTCAATAAAAACGTTCGTTAACAGTGACGAAAGTAAATTCACAGAACACAACTCATTTTTTGTCACTCGTCGATTTAGAATTGAGTAGTAATGATGGCGGCTTATTAGATGGGACAGCCATATAGAATTTGCACCAGACGTGTTGATCAATGAAATTTCGAATCAGACAATGGATAAAAGGATAAAAACGCATTCCGGAAATTCACGTTACATATTTATTACATTATTGATGTCTGGATAGAATATGAAACACAATCGCATAACAGCTTGGACGCTAAACTAAAGCACGCTTTACATAGAAACGTTGAAGAATGTATGAATATATAATGATATGAATATTGAAATAGATAAATTATCAGAATGACATCCATCGCCATATTTTAATAAATAGCAGACATTTTTGAGCGTAAGCATAAATATGCGAAATGTGATAAGTTGATAACTACATTTTCATTGAAAGGAAGAATGAATTCAATACTTGACATTACGTTGTTCAAATCCGATGAAATGAGTTTCATGCATGCCACTTTCTGCTAAACTCATTTGAAATTCGCTTCACTGATTTCCGGTGCTCAATCAGCATTGGGATTTAACCCGATAAGTAGGCAAGGCCAGATTCACATCCAATATAGATCGAGATTCAGAGAGACAGCTGTGGACTCGTATCCATCAACAGACGGGAAGTTGCAACCATTGACGCGAAATTTAAGTAATCTGAAATATAGTATATTAAGAAGAGCTTCGGGTAAAGTGGTGACCAACATGTCGAGTAGCAGTCACGTGACTGCTCTGTGAAAAATGGACTTGTTTGGCCGATTTGGCTTCTTATCACCTCGTTTTGGCGATATAACATTTTATGACAGGGTACTTGTGTGAATGCGCATTTTTATAGAGTGATGACAAATGTGGTGAAATTGCAAGTCTACTACTATCAATCATTGAACCAATCAGATGATGAATCAATGGATGGGCTTCTGCCGTTTCGTGGACCAATCACGTGATGAATGTTAGTTCCCACCCAGCAGACGAAAGTAGTCTAAGCGTCACGTTACTACTAGTTTTGGTCAATTATCCTGGGCAAATAGAAAGGTTACCACTGCTCAATCTACTTTTATATTTCATACCTATACACAAAACTGACATTTTTATGAGGGCAATTTTATGAGGAGAGCGTGGAATCGAACCACACTCCATTATTCCACAGAACGAGAAATCCGTACGTTAATTAATTACTGTCAACTGATACAAATGCACAATATCAATCGATTTCAATTAAAAATTGTAGTTGAACCCAATTAAAAATAGCATTGAAAAGAGTCAGTCTTTCTCTTGCTTGAAGTAATCTGAACAGTTTCATCTTAACCCTCCAAGTGGTTTTGACGAGATGTCTCATCCATCAAGATCTGACCAATTTTGCTAACGACGAGATATCTCGTCTTCAAGATGTTGGCAATTTCTTATGACGATGAGATCAAGATCTGGCCAGTTTTGTTAATGCCAATATACCTCGTCGAGAACACCCACCAAGAGGGTTGAGAATGAAGAAATTAGTTCAGGATATTAAATATATCTTTAAATGAATTGGACGGATGTGGTAGAATAGGTACTAGAGGAATTTCAGTGTAAAAACAAACGAGACCAGACGGTCTGCGAAGACTACCTAAATGCTCTCGCATGATCATATTGGATTACCTTAAAATAAAGCTTGTCGCCGCTTTGGCGTTTAATCTAAGTGGCGTTGACCAATGAACTAGCATATATCATTTAGGTATTCATTCTTTGAAAATTTAATTGGCGACGTACTGACATGGAGTTCGGAAAACAGGTCAAGTTCACGTACAGAATACATACTGGAAAACCACATTCCACTGCAGAAACACAACCGCCTAGCTTGACAGAAAAAGACCCTCATAAAGAAAATCTATATCCAAATTTATGAAATTTCAAGTGAGCATTTTTAGAATTATCGACGATACTTTCAGTCAACAGAGATATCTGCTTCTGTATCATTCCATTCGACCATTACGTAATTTGGAGTGTCAATAATATTTGGATTAAGATAATATTTATCGTTTGTTTTAAGTTGACGTAAGCGATAGAAAGGGGTCACTTGAAAGTGGACCAATCATGTAAACTATAAACATTCTGTGCCAAAAGGAGAAAAGGTCGCCTTCAAAACTAAAAAACTCTCAATTCGAACTTAATGTTTGAATATTTTATTTGTTTGACTTGTAATGAATGGTTTTGTCCCAATATTTTCTGTGATGTTAGATTTTAGTGCTTTTCTTTTTTATTCAACGAACTAATGAATGCACTATAAAAATGTACAGCTAAAAAAAACGACTTGTAAAAATTAAAAACTTAAAAAATACCGACAATGGCCATTTCGGTGGAGCAGGATGTTCACCATCTTCAGGACAAAAGTGTCCTGTACAAAGGGGGCTGGTGCACGTTAAACCTGTCGTAGCCTCAAATGTCCTTCCTCCAATGTGGTGTGGAAGTTTGGAGAGTGAAGTGTGACCTCGACATCCGACCGTGATTCAAAACGTGTGTTGACCTCGGACCGTCACTAATAGCCCGTTGGGTTGCTCCAGTGCGACGTTAATTAAATGCCTACCTAACTTACATTATGCGAAATTAAATGTTTTTATCATTGCATATCATTAGTCAAATATTTATAAATTATTGATATTTTGGGAAGAAATAAAAATAAGTTCAACCATAAGTTTGAATTCTTTCATTATCATTTTTTGGAAAAAGTTCTTTTTTAACGACACTGGTAAAACAATCCGGCTGCATACCGCACTCGTAATATGGTATGGTATATTTTAATTAACATCACACTGGAGCAACACAACGGGCTATTGCCGCATTCGTAACAATATTGTTATTCTTACGGGGATTTTTTTGGATCTTTCCCTTCGGGATTGATTCCGGACGGTCGCCAATAGTCCGTCGTGTTGCTCCAGTGCGAAATTATTTACCTACTTACCTAAGGGGTTTTAAATTGTTTTTAGCCCCCTCTGCAAACCTAGGAAAAATAGAACGGGAGTAAATATGCCTATGTTACTCGTAGGGTTCTAAAAAATAAGTGTACCACATTTAGTGCAAATTGATCTAACGATGTATCGATAGTTGTATATAGAATAGACACCAACTCTGCTGTATATAGATACTGTTATTTCTTGTTTGTAACAATATTTGACCGCTTCACTGCATTTCTTATTAATACTCCATCCATTGAGTTTTATTTGCCCAGACTTACCCTGAAATGTCAGGAATTATAATCGAGCTTGTCAGGAACTTCCGTTTTTAGGTTTGGTCCCTTCAATACTAAAGCGTGTCTGGAACAAAACTCTAAAAGGGAGGCGAACTTTTAAAGGAACGCGATCGTGTGTGAAATTAGTCCTTGCAACAAATACACAGTTTCGTTTCTTGGAGGAATGTTGCTACGCAGTTGTTTTTGAAGTAGCGGTACAAGAATATTAATCAATAAAGAGAAGTAGGGGAAGAGTGAAATCTTAACATTTTGTGCTACACAAGTCGTGTGGAGTATAAAGCAGCATCGAGCTGCAGCAGCTATCGACTGGAAAGTGGAGTTAATTTCCATGTTCTGAATTGCTGTTAAGTTTCAGTCTCAGAACTGAATTTGAGTTTTCTCTTTGTGTTTGATCCGCCAATATCTCATTGTGTTTCTCCAGTGCGACGTTAATTAAAGTATCAATACTTCTAAATGCTTGGCCTCTTGGGTCATATTTAGTCATTTCTCGGTAATCTTCATTTTGGGGGCATTTTACGTCGATTTTCAAGTCTAGCAGTGTCTTTGTTTTGCCTTGCGTGCAAAAAAAATGTTGGAACTTAAGTCGAAATCTTTCATCTGCAATTTCGTTTTTCTTTCAAACACACACAAAAAAGACTCATCTACCGACCACCTGGCACCAAAAAAAATCCGTGATCAAGCAAAACAAAGCCTTCATACCCTTTTCACTTCACGTCGGCGTGGTGTTGAATTTTGAAGAGCGGGGTGCCAGTTCAGGTGGTGACCTCGTCATCTGACCGCGATTCAAAATTACGTGATATTGCCCTCGGATCTTTCCCGATATTGTAGGCGGGACGCGGTAGCCCGGTTGGAAGAGTAACGGATTAGCAACCGGAGGGTTGCGAGTTGGAATCCAACCAAAGACCGTCGCGTACAAGGGAGGCTGATGCGCGTTAAATCTGTCGTGGCCTGAACTATCCTCAAGTTGGTGTGGTGTTTGGAGACAGGCGTGCCATCTCAGATGTGACCTCGTCATCTGACCGTGGTTCAAAATTACGTTGTGTCGTCCTCGGATATTTTCCTTGGGAATCGATCCCGGACAGTCGCTAATTGCCCGATGTGTTGCTCCAGTGCGACGCTAATTAAATACCTACCCACCCATCATCTGGCATCAAAAAGAATCCGTGATCTACACTTCAAAGCAAAACAAAACCTTCATAGCTTTTATATTGGTTGAATCGTCAACACCGGAAAGAAAGAGGGTCGGAGGGAGTTTTCTCAGTTTTAAGAGAACATGAAAGATCTCACTTTATTTACTTTGGGTTCTCTTAATTGTGAATTAAAACGTTGAACAACGCCAAAATTCGCAGAATTGTGAAGTCCTTTTTCACATTTTAAGTTAATTTTTATACATAGCTTAAGGGAAAAAATCCGACTTCTGGTCATAACATGCGAACATGCTGCCGAATCTAAAGATAAAATCCTCCGCATCAGTTGTGCACGATGACATTTTTCCTGTACAGGAAGGCAGCAGGAAACACGTCAGATCCTTCTTTTTGTTGTATCGAAATATGGGGATGATAACATCTCTTGCGCCTTTCCCCGATACATCTATAAATATAGCAATACAACTAACACTCGATGTATCCCGCGGTTAGGGGGACGAGTAAAAAGCTCGATCTAGCTAAGGTCGGCAAAAACTTGTTTATTATGAATGAAAAGGAATACATTTTCATTAAATACACGTTATTTAACACTAGATTGCCCAAGGAAGTCATTTTGACTGCTTTTTAATTTCGTTTAGAAAAAAGATTTTACTTATAATGATACGATTACTTAGATTTTATCTGACTTTTTATACATGATTTTAGTGTATTTATTAATAGTTGTATTTACCTCTCCCCCTCTTTGTGATATATGTATGTGTTATATTGCCCAAAAGCAATCATTTTGACTGCTTGGGAAATTTGACTTAATTCAATGAATTTTATTATTGAATTTCGTAAATTTTATTTAGAAATCAGACTTTAGCATTTATATTTTCGAGAGAATATTCCTTTGTTTTTGCGTTCCTTTTCACTTCATTTTTATCCATCGCCATGTGCGCAAACATCGCGCATCGCGTGATGCGCGTACCGTTTCTTCCAGCGATAAGTACTGAGTCGATCGGCACAAAATATAAGTTGCAAACAAAAAGTACTTTTTATTCTTATCTCTATGCAGTGATTCATTTTATATTATCTGCCCCTAAATTCATGAAAAGAATGTCTAATAGAAGTGATTTATTGAAAAAACTAACCAACATAAGTGAAGAGTGCTCCTATATACGTAGAATCAGATGCAGTAAGCTTTGAACTATCATCTGAAGATGAAGCGGTTCACATTCAAAGTGAGGCATCTGAAATCGAAGATAGCGATGAAGAATCGACCACTCATGATGAAAATGAATATATCCTCAATATGCCCAGAAAAAGATGTAGGATGCGAATTATTTCAGACTCTGATGAAGAAACTGAAAACGCCTATCAGGAGATCGAAACTGCTGCTGATGGTACTGTGTGGTCAAAATTTGAAGAAGGTGGTATTCCTGGCAGATTACTATCTACATAGGATGTGAAAGGGCCAACAGGCTACGCAAAAAGGAATATTATGGCAGATAATGCTATCGGTGCATTTTCGTTGATAATAGATAACCATATTATGAAGCACATAATAATGTGCACAGAAGCAGAAGGTCGCCGAATTTTGAAGAATGATTGGACAACATCATTGCCGGAAATCCTTGTATTTATAGGAATTTTATATGCCCGTGGAGCTTACGAAGCAAAAAATTTAAAATTGTCGTATTTATGGTCAACAAAGTGGGGCCCTGAACTTTTTAGGAAAACAATGGCCAGAGAAAAATGTATGTTTGCGGAAAATGTACGCAAAAAGGATTTCCACATTTATTTGCAAAAAATGTATAAATAATAATAAATAAAGTACTTTTTTGTTTTCAAAGTGAAGTAAATTTTCTTTATAATATAAAATAACATTAAGAATTAATTTTAAATACATTTCTTTATGCATTGGTTATTCTTTCACAAAGCAGCCAATTTGACTGCTTTTGGGCAATATAGGTATATACTAAATTTCGGTCTTTCTAGTGTTAATTAAAATTAGGTTGGTTGGGGGTTTTATGGCGCAAGGGTCATATTCGGCCAAGCAGCGCCAAATACAAAACAACGTAAGTAAAAAAATGTTGTGAAAGGGGAAAAAAGAGTGATCGGGCAATAGAATAATGGGTTGAAAGCTGAAAATGATCGCTTGGGTATCCCGAGAGAGCGGCCCCCGGGGTTACAAAAAAAAGACAGTAAACTCTATAAGAAAGATCATTAGAGTACCTCGGTTCCGTGAAGGACGTATACACCTAAAGGACATTTGTGAAACTGAGGGCATTAAAATAAGGTAAAACAAGTTAAATTCAAAATATATGCTGCGAGCCGCGGTTGGTAGAGTCGCGGATTAGCATCGAGTTTCGAACTCGCAACCCTCCGGTTATTAATATGTGAATCTTCCAAATGGGCTACCGTGGTCCATATAAATACAAAGAAAAGATTCATGAATGTGAAACTTTCAAAGCAAATTCCGTATTACAGAATTCCGTATTGTAAGCAAATTCCGTATTACTTTCAAACCATTTCCTGGGACCTCTTTCACACTCTGGTTTAGTGGAGTCTTCCTTACGTGGGGACCCCGAGTTGCATAACAATGTCTTATACTGATACAGTAATCCCTCGATATATCGCAAATTTGGTTATATCGAAACCATTTCACTTGTCTCCAAGGACCCGGTTGTAAGAATAGCGGATTAGCAAACTGTGCGAGTTAGAAATTTGGCCACCCGAAGACCGTAGTGTACGTGGAAGCTGGGGCACTTTAAATCTGTTGTGGCCTCAAATGTCCTCACATTGGCGTGGTGTGGATGCAGGTAAATATTTTATTTAACGTCGCACAGGAGCAACACAACGGGTTATTGGCGACGGTCCGGAATCAATCCCAAAGGGAAAGATCCGAAGATAACACCTCGTCATCTGACCGTGGTTCAAAATTACGTGGTGTTGTCCTCGGATCTTTCCCTTTGGGATTGATCCCGGACCGTCACCAATAGCCCGTTGTGTTGCTCCAGTGTGACGTTAATTGAAATACCCCCCCCCCCGAAGATAACACCACGTAATTTTGAATCATCGTCAGATGACGAGTCAACACCTGAGCTGGCACCACACTCTCCAACCTTCCACACCAGGCCAACGTGAGGACATAGAGGCCACGAGAGATATAACTGGCACCGGCCCCTTTGTACACGACGGTCTTTGGTTGGATTCGAACTCGCAAACCCTCCGGTTGCTAATCCGCTACGCTTCCACTGGCCCTTGGAGACAAATGAAAAGGTGAGATAACCGAATTCGTGATATATCGAGGGACTAGTGTATCTGGATATGACACTGTCTTACAACCCAGGTGCCCCATATGATAGGGGGACTCCACTAAACCAGGGTGAAAAGGGACTCAGGAAATGTTTTGAAAGTATTTGTTCTGTAATACAGAATTTGCTGTAAATTTCACATTCATGAATCTTTTCTTTGTATTTATAGGGACCACGGTAGCCCAGTTGGAAGAACAACAGATTAGCAATCTGAGCGAGTTTGAAACTCGATCCAGCCAAAGACCGTCTTAAACGTGGGAGGACGGTGCGTGTCAAATCTGTAATGGCCCCAAATGTCCTCACGTTGGCGTGGAAGTTTGTAGAGTGGGGATGGAACTCAGGTGTTGACCTCGTCATCTGACCGAGGTTCAAAGTGACGGATCTTTTCCTTCCAGATAGATCCCGGATCGCCGTTGATAGCCCGATGTGTAGGTCCAGTGTGACGATGTGTAGGTCCAGTGTACCAACCTACCTTTGTATTGACAACGTTGCATAAGTATGCAAAGGAAACGCTGGTGCCAGAAAAAGCAGTACACCAGTATAATACTAGGCAGACCTCCCACGGTATCGTAGAACTGCAGAAATACGAAGGGGCTTTACGATCTTGCGAAGTATTCTGTTGACATTGAATATCAAACTTCCTGCCGAGCGGTACACAATTCTGTTGTATTCCGAGATTAGGATTTCTGTTCCACAGCGCGTTGGCGGGCCGCTGTATCCTAGTTGGAAGAACAACGGATTAACAACTGGAGGGCTGCAAGTTCGGAACTCGGTCCAGCCGAAGACCGCCGAGTATATGGGCACTGATACAAATTAAATCTGTCGTAGCCTCAAATGTCCTCGCGTTGGCGTGGTGTGGAAGTTTGGAGAGTGGGATGGCAACTCAGGTGTTGTTCTCGTCGTCTGACCGTGGTTCAGGATTACGAGGCGTTGTCCTTGATCTTTTCCTCCAGGATCGATCCCGGACTATCGCCAATAGCCAGACATTTTTCTCCAGTGTGACGTTAATTGACTAGGTGCCTATCATAGCGCGTTGACATGCCATCCCAGATGCGTTCTATAATGTTCAGATCTGGGGAACCCCTCAGATGGATGTTCCTCTGACCATAATTTGGCGTGTCTAGACATGCGTCGCTGTGCATTGTCTTGTTGGAAGAGACCAAACTCATCAGGATGAATGCAGGAAATGAACGGGTCATCAGAAAGGAAGCACACATAGCGTTAACCTATCAGAAACGTTTGTAGACATTCGAAGAGTCCCATTGATTGTTAACAAACCCAATAGCATTAGGGAGCCACCACCTGACTGACCAATCCCCTGTTGACATGCGGAATCCATAGCTTCTTGGGTAGGTAGGTATTTTGATTAACGTCGCACTGAAGCAACGCCATGGGCTATTGGCGACGGTCCGGGATCAATCCCGAAGTGAAATAAGTATCCAAGGACTCGTAATTTTGAACCACGGTCAGATGACGAGGTCGATACCTGAGATTAGCACCCCACTCTCCAAACTTCCACACCGTGACAACGTGAGGACATTTGAGGCCATGACAGATTTAACGTGTACCAGTCTCTTTTGCACACGACGATCTTTGTTTGAATTCGAACTCGCAACCGTCCGGTTGCTAATCCGTTACTCTTCCAACCGTGCTACCGTGGCCCGTGCATAGGTGGCATTTCTATGCATTTGCATTGGCTCGTCTGTACCAGTTTTTCTAGCACTTCAGTACACTTAGCTTGAACAAATATATAATTTTTTGAGTACTTGGGATGTATTATTGTTTTTCGTGATGGGCCCGTAATTTAATCCAGTACCGGGGCCCATCTTATCTAGTCATTCCCCATCCAAACTAGTGCTGGGGCCCGGAATAAGTATCTGGGGGTCGGGGCAGTTTTTTTTTATCGGGAAATCGAATTTTCGTAACGTATCTCTCAGAATGTCGGAAATTTTGTATTTTTGATTTTCCAATGCTTATGTATGGACGTTTATAGAGTTGAAAGTGTAAATGTTTTGCAGAACCCATCAAAGAAAAACACTTTAGAATTGAAAGATAAAATTTTTAAGACCCTATGTCAGAATGTCAATGCCAATAAACACCAAAACTTGGGCTTTTCATATCAGAGGAGGGGAATATTCTGCCAGCGAAACAGTACTTCTGTCCAACTACACGTGAACAGAAGTACTTTCGAATGCCTCGGATTAGCTCAAAATTATGAAATAGAGCATGGTTCAGAACAAACTGGATTGCCAGTCCAGAGGAAAATTTGGAAAAGGTGGGGTTTATATCAAATAGCTCCAAACGTTATTTTTTGATCTGTCATTTAAACAAAAGCATTTCCCTAGAATATTTCATCGATGAAACAAAAAACTCTGCCCATTAGCCACTTTCCTCAGAATTGAGTTTCAATTCAATTTTTAACTAATTCGAGTCATCACAAAACAATTAGTTTCCAGGAGAGAATTTCTAGAACGAGTATTCAAAAATAGATTGTCTCTTCGGTTTGGTTGTAGGACTTCTTTTTGCCAAACGTAGTTGGGATTATTGGATTGTCTAGTTGGACACGTGGATTTCTTGTCCTGTCTTTGTACTGCCTTCATAGCGCCTTATTCTTTGATAATAACCATTTCCTTAAAAATGTCTGAAATTAGTTCAAATAAATATAAATAAACAGGAAAAAGAAAAAATTCGTCTAGTTAAGAACTAATTTGATTTAAGGCAATGCTTGGGGGTGTTAATTAAAAAAAGGGACTTGCATTCGACTAACATACCAAGTCAAAACTTACGAGATTACCAAATCATAAAACACCCTCTACTTCAAGTTTGACCCCTCTAGAAGAACCCTGTCATACATACAAAACACAGCACACACTTTCGAAGTGCGTGCGCCATAGACGTGAAATATAAGTAGACTGAGCATTGCTATAAAGAGGAGCTTCGAAAAGTGTGACTAGTACTCACGTGATGGCTCCGAAAAAAATTGACTTGGTTGGCCGATCTGGCGTCTTATCGCCTCGTTTGGCGATGTAACATCTTATAACAAGGTAGGTGTATGAATGTGAATTTCTAGAGTGGTGACAATATGGTCAAATCGTTCAAGTATGCTACTGTGTCGGGTGGACAAATTAGATAATGAATCAATGGATGGGCATTTTCTCCCGTCCCGTGGTATAATCAGAAGATAAATGTTCGTTTCTACCCGGTAGTTTAAGGGTCACGTTACTACTAGTTTTGGTCAGATGATCCTGGGCGCATAAAAAGGTTACCATTGCTCACTCTACTTTTATATTTCCTGTATGGTGTCAACGGCCTATCTTTACACACACCTGGCGTTTTTATGAGGGCAAATTTAGTGAGGAGCGTGTGGAATCGAACCAAAGACACTCCACTATTCCACAGAGCGAGAAATCCGTGCGCATGTCAACTAATCCCTAACATCAATCGATTTCAGCTAAAAATTGTAGTTGGACCTAATAAAATAATCTCAATAGTTTCATCTTAACCCTCCACGTGGTTTTAACGAGATGTCTTATCCATCAAGATCTGACCAAATTTGCTAACGACGAGATATCTCGTCATCAAGGTGTTGCCGATTGTTTGGTGATGACGAGATCGAGATCTGTTCAGGTTTGTCGTCGAGACAACCACCAGGAGGGTTTATAATGAAGATATAAGTGCGAGGTATTAAAAATATCTCGCAAAAATTCCTTCTGTGGCATAGAGTGATCGAAATGGCCGCAGGTAGTAACCTTTGAATAAGTGCGTTTATTCCGTTTCACGGTTTGTAACATTACTCTGTTACCCCTCTAAAAAGGCTCGAAAAACAAAATAAAAGTGATGTAGTTTTTCCCAAAACAAAAATGAAACCTGAGCTTTATCGCTCTTTTAAGGGGACAGTGGACTTTCAGAACAAACTTTTGAAGTTATGATCCGATTGTTATAAAATTTACTTTGTTTTCTTCTAAAATGTGTATATATTAAGTTTGTTTAAATATATCAAGTTGTGCGGAAGTTATAATATGCGATCAAAATTTTGAAAAATTAGCAAGAATTAATAGGTCTCATGCAAATTAATTTTCCATGCGTTGACATTATTTTAATTTACAGAATAGTTTCTGAGCAAATAAATAAAGTTAAATCCATTTGACAAATGTGTAACTCAATTGTAAAACACATTTTATACTAAAACACTTAGTTTTTTCTAAAGTGCATACATGTTTAAAATGTTAAGCAACATTTAAAGCGAAATTTCAATTAAGTAGAACGATGAATTTTTCTTTTGCACTTCTCGTACAAAAGGTAAGGATTATATAAAAAAATTAAGGAAATCGAGAAAAACCTAATGCGTAGGGGCTTTCTGAAATCTGAATTTCAAAAAATCTTAATCACAAGGGAGGGGGTAGTTAATTAACGTCGCACTGGAGCAACACAAAGGGCTATTGGCGACGGTCCGGGATCAATCCCGAAGGGAAAGAGCCGAGGACAACACCACGTAATTTTGAATCAAGGTCAACACCTGAGCTGGCACCCCACTCTCCAAAATTCCATACCATGCCAAGGTGAAGACATTTGAAGTCATGCCAGATTTAACGTGCACCAGCTCCCTGTGTACACATCGGTCTTTGGCTGGACCGAGCTTCGAACACGCAACCCTCCGATTGCTAATCCGTTGCTGGGTGGCACCTTATTCACAGGAAAACACTTTTCTGTAGTATGCCTACCATACTTATACACTGTATGTTTTATGTTGTCAAATTCTTTCTAAAATGTAATTGAAAAATTCTTACTGTCTATGGACTAAAAAAGAGTAGAGTTAAATATACATTAGTTTTTAAACTAAGAACAAAAATCGATTTTTCAATTGATTTTGTTAATTTTGAAATCCCACTGTCATCTTAAACTTGTCCCCCAAAGAATAAAAAGTTTGCGAAAAGAGAGGGGGATCTCAGCCTGTTTTTTGGAGTTCAAAAGGCACCTGTTTCAACCAGTCATGAGGTTCAGTCTAAGCCTAATGCAGGGTTTATTAGACCAAGATTTAGAGTGGATACTATGAACGTTTTACCGGACATAGGTTCGAACCCATAACCTGATCTGACGAGAAACAGGTTTAGTTTGATTTGTCGCTCTGCGGTCATTTTTTGCTGCTTGCAGTCACAAATTTTATTTGTGTTTAAAAACTGTTCCATTTTCTTATGGTATAAACAAGAAAATTTTCTAAGTCCACCTTCACAAGCGAAAAAGAAAGAACCGAAAAAATATCTCCTTCAACTGCCTTTATTTGGCTCTGAATTTCTAAAACAACACACAGACCGCAACAAAAGAACTCGTGAAAGCAGATCAAAATCATTTGGATGCGGTTGCGACATTAAATCCACTGGCGTGTACGAGTAATCTTTTCTTTCCCTCCGAATTTCGTGGGAAGCTAAATGGTTTGGGTGATTTTTTTTATCTGGAGGCCTTTATTTTACATTCAAGGTTGCAAGCAGGGTTTAGAAAGGGTTACAAGTTATTGAACTCACACACAATGCAAGGTCAATGCCAATTCTTATCTGTCGTGGCGCCATCTATTGAGGAAACTAACACTAAACATACTAGTTCTTGTAAAAATAGGTAATAAATATGATATTGACATATTACAGATAAAACTGTTTAATAAAGTAAATTTGATTTTGAAAGGATTTTAATGATACGATTGTATATATTCGTAATTTTAATTCCTTAGTGAATCTATTCTGGAAAAATGCGCAGCCTGAAGACCAACTTGAAAAAGTACAATATTAATTTTTACAGTATTTCTTTCAAACTGCGACATTATGAATATTTACTCGCCTTTTTATAAAGATCTATATACAAAATGCCTCTTTGAGAAACCGAAATTTCTTAGCTGTTATAATTTTACTTTACTTTTTCTAGGCTTTATGAAATAAAAATATTGATGTACTGGATGTAATGCATGGAACAAATTAATATTAAAAGAAGCTTCTTATTTCAACAGTAAACATCATTTCCAAATTCAATGATTTCCAAAATTATGAAATACTAAATTACTTACCACATAGTCTGGAGAATTTCTTTAACAGTCCCGATTTAAAAAAAATTATCACTGTCATTTAAAATTTGAAAATTTACTTTTTGAATTCAAAACTGATCGTATGTTTTATTTTTGACACTTCTCTTGCATTGCGTGTTGTCTATTTTTGTGTGTATCGATCCACTGTCATGTAAATGGATTTATTTTATTCAGAAACTAAAATAAAATAGTTACGTACATAAAATTTTTTAGTTATTTTTAGTGTCATTAAAAATTTTATGAACTCCTATTTTCTTACAGAGTGGAAGGGTTTCATACCTTTTAAAAATTTATATTTTTAATATTTATTATAAAAATCACATACCTCAGTATTTTTTGTGAATAGCTCATTTTTAAGTGAATTTGAATGGATTTGGCTGCGCGAACAGGTTTTCTTTATAACTTATTTTGCTTTAAAAATTGAATCTCTCTGTGAGCAGGATTCTCAGTGCGAAAAACTAATCACACGGAACTCGAAGATTTTACTCCCGCTACCCAAATGTTCTTGCATGATACATATCGGGGTTGCCCTAAAATGTAGTGTATCGAACGCTGAATGTGTGCGTTTTTTTACTTCAAATTCATACTTTGATCGTTACATACTTGTTTACATACTTGCAGTGGCGTCACTGTAGTTGGTGTCTCTTCTTTCGATTTATTTATACAATATGATTGTTCTAAATTACTTATTTACTTCTTCTTACATAAATTATTTATGCATTTGTCGTGGAAAAATCCTTATAGACTATGAACACCGTGAACCGAAAAAGTTTGGAAACGACTGCACTGATGTCATACAGTCCGATCAGGATTAGCCGGAATGAATTTAAATGGAGTGTTCATATTATATATTCAATTTGCTTTATTACTGATTTTTTTTTTTAAACTGAACTCGCCTTTAAAACTAAATTTACTAAGCGGGTCAAATCACCTGTTTTAAAATATTGACTTAAAATTACTTTATCTGTTTTATCACTTTTCCTGAATTGACTACTTTTCCAGAAATGATTGTAAAATTAATTATTATACAATTAATATTAATTATATATAATACATTTCTCTTCCCCTCTCCGTACAACCGATATACGTATGAAGTATACCTATAGTATTTTATGCGATTTTACATCATCAACTCTAAAACCATTCCATATACACGGCTGTGCATAATATGCACACACCACTGTGAAGAGTTTCATGCTTCATTGCATCCAAATGAATCACTCAGGAAAAAGTGACTAATATGGTAGCAAAATCGGCAAGCTCAAGCAAAGTTAAAAATGTGCTTACCAAGTGCCAAATAAAATACTACCACGACAAGAAAGTTACTCAAATTTATTCTCTGTGCAAGACATGTTTGCTGAAAGTATTGAGCAGAGCAAACTTGCTTCAGTAAAAAATGCGGCAAATGAATCAAGATTTTACTATCGAATTCTGAAAAAAAGTAGAATGCTGAATAAAAAGTCGGAATATCTCACGATTACTGAATTTTTGTGAATTGTTTATAATAATTTAATTATTAATTAAAGATAATATTGTTTATTATGTCTACTACTAATTCCACTGTTACCTGCATCCAAATGGAAAATGGGTCATTTATCACGTTTCGGTAAAAATAGTATTTACAGAGTCGGTAAATTCAGCGTTAATTTGTATCCATGTTTTGAAACTCCTGCTGTGTTTCTTTATACGATAAAAGTAGAATTACCCGGCGATGTTCGGGTTGAATTGGTTAAATGTTGATTCTATTTCATAGAAAAATGCAAGCATCATTTAAGTATACAGAAAAAATACTTTAACATCGTTTTAACTTTTTCATAGCTTCTAGAATTTACTTCGGACGCAAATATGTATACCTAATATATCCATCCATATAATCCATTGTATATTCATCACATCTTGCTGTCAGACAAACTACAAAAGCTTTTTCTTATGACTTCTTTAGAAGTCAATTTTGAATTTTGGAGTGATTACGAAAGCCAATTAAGTTCATTTTCAGTAAAAATGAGGAACTTTTCAGCGTATAGTCTTGCACTCAGTTTTCCAATCAATATTTATTATTTGTGGTACCTTTGCACCATTGATTCGATGTTTTTGAATTACATTATCATTGTGAGAGGTTGGCAAATTAAACTGTTACGGCATTCGTGGTTAATTTATTTCGAAGCACACATTTTTTTCTTGAAAATTCTATTCAGCTGCGCGTGGAATAACGGAGTTTGTTTTTAAAACACATGTCATTAGTGTAAACAAAGCAAATTCAATCCATTACACTTTTTCAAAAATCACTGCTTTCAATGAATGTTTCACAGGTACCTAAGATGTATACGAACAGTTTCAACTTCAAGTAAGCAACCTAGACCTGCCACTTAAGACAAAAAATTTCCATTTTTCAACAGTCCTAGTTTACATACTTTTTTACTATGATTTTATTCCAAATTAATAAGTCTTATTTAAAATTCGTTTTCCTCCAACAGAAAAATTTAGTTTTAAATCGAATCCTTAAGGTACTTTTTTCAATTGAGAGACTCAGTTTCTATATGGAAATCACGTACCTATTTAGAATGATAGATGTAGTTACAGTACAATGTAGTACAACTTTCAATAATACCCATGAAACATAAAAAAATATAAATTAAATTGATTTTAATCGTCTTATAATGAAAATATGTCAAAATTTAGAAATATCTTTAAACTATAACGTATGGCTACCTGTTTTGATTTACATAATATATCTTATTTTAGAATAATTTTATTTTAACTTTACCAGTCATTTTAAAATAAGAAGTTATACATCTTACTTGAAAAGGTTTCAATTTATTTTTATGAAACAGAATTCTACAAACGTATTTAACCAAAGACTTAAGGAAAGTTCGTCGAAATATACATATACCACCAATAAATTACCCATGTCTAGTGGTATCTGGCAGAAAATAAAAATAATTCATTACAATTTAACTCCTAAATAATATAAATAGCCAGTTGTGTTGCTCCAGAGTGACGTTAATTAAAATACCTACCTACCTACATAATATATCTGTAATATGGAATATCATGGAACACATAAATACAAACAGAAACGAAATTCTGGTCATAGAAAAATGTAGAATTCTGAAAAACGAAAGATCTGAGCAAGCGTGTCGAATTTCGACGTCATGAGAATATTCTGAAATAGAGAAATTGGAAAAGACGCTTGAAAAATATTGATAGACAATAATGAATTATTTACAGAAAGAAGACAAATTCGCAAAACTTAGAAATGCTCAAATTTGACCGCATTATTTCTGTCTTAACTGAAATTCACAAACACGGAATTCTGAATCTAATTTATAAAAAACATTAATTCTGGCTTTGCCAGATACCGAATTTCAAAAATATTCTCTTATGATCAAAGTTTTTTTTTGTTTTGGCTTTTCGTGTTCCATTACAAAATGCAAGTTGCGTAAAATTAAGTATTTTAAGTACCCATTTTTCATCATACAAATATTCCTAAATTATTTATATTGTGGAAAGAAATAAAAAATCAATTCAAATATAATTAGAATTTTAAATTGTTTAAATATAATGTTTCGGAAAAAATTGTTTCTTGAGCAATACTGATAAAATAATTTTATTGGAAAATTTGATTTTCGATCAATACTGGTAAAATAAACTCAGTTGCGTACCGCAATCATTTTATGGTCAATGATTTTTCTATGGTAATTTCGAATTGATTGAGCCCCCTCTGCACACCTAGGTTAAAGAGAACGAGGGTTAAAATGTTGCTTGCGTTACTAGCAGGGTTCCAAAGTATAAGTGCACTAAATTTGGTGTGGATGGGTCAAACGGTGTAGATTTGTATAGAGAACGTATAGACAGACGCCAACTCTGCTTTATATGTATAGATATGTAAAATAATCGTGTTAATTGTTTTTGCATTTTTAAAATATGATTCTTAGCATGGAAAAGGGGATGTCACGAAAGTGTTTTTAGTTCTTCCGAAAGATTGCTCAACAATTAAATTTTTTCTATACTTTAAAGTTTTCCTTAAAGGTATTAATTAAAGGGAATTTAAACTGCATTATTAATCAAGATAAATGTGTAAAAAACTTTTAGACTTGTATAAAGATGGGAAAAAATCATACCCACACCTGAAATAATGACTCAAAAAACTGATATATACATTCAAGCATAATTTGAATTCTATTACTCTAATTTTGTTCAAAATTATTTTTACAAAATAAATTTTGTTTATTGGATCTTATTTAAGTATTTTTGTATATATAACCTAGTAAAATTTCAAAATCAGATAAATGTTCATTATTAGTGAAGCGTAATAAGAAACAGGTGTGTGTGTTTTGCACTCAATATTATTGTACAAGAGGACCAATTTTACCAATACAGGCGGCTTAAAGTGGATTCTAAACCATTAGAAGCATCCACAGAAGTAATTTTACCATCATTATTGTATTCTCATTTTACTACATTCATTTACGAAATAAGTTATAGATTTTTGTTAATCGTGTGTGTGTGTGTGTTGAAATCAAAAATTAAACCAAAACTAGTTCTTCCTGCGTAACAAATTCAGCACTAGGATTTTAAATAAATTAGAATTTTTGGACCTTCAGGTTAAAAATAAACTAATTTTTTTAATCGAATTATCAACCAGTTTAAAGTAAATACATTCGTTTTGAATAAAATTTAATTTTAGATAAAATTTATAATTAAAAAAATATGAAACCATGAGCTTCATTATTAATTTAATATTCACATTGAAAGTAAATGCAGTTTAATGTCCATATACTATAAATAACATTTTTAAGAAAATAATTTTACAAATTTAAAATGCTCTTTACATTTTTGTAACACTTGCAGAAAAATGATAAAATACACCTATATTTTACTTTTATTCATTTTAGAAAACGCTTTTAGTCTTTTTTTAATTTCTTCAATCAGTCATTTCTAGTTTACATTGACGGAACTTTTTTTTCTCTGAATCTGCATGTGATGTTAAATTACTCAATTATAGAAAAAAAGCATCATCTCATGCTAGCCTTTTGGAAGGGAGCTTTTCTGAAAAAAATCATTTTCTAGAATAAATTCCCCTGGTGTCCCACCTCCCACCCAGAGCCCTCCTAGACATTAGCAACAAGAAAAGATTTATATACCTTGTCTTAACCATTTCACAGAGGTGGTACATCACATGTTCTACCCTCCTCAAAGGATTAACTGACAAAATATATTACCTACTTAAAATAGTAGATGGCGCCGCATGTACTAATAATTTAAGAAGCTTCTTAGAGGGTTTCAGTTTACTCATCTTCAAACAGAGGGCGCCACTTAAACTAGTATTTTGTGAAATGAAGGCCAGGTGAGGAATTTCTAAGCATTCTTTTTACAAGGTCAGTGTATATATATATTTGCATGGATTTGCATGTGGCTCAAGTATCGCACTGTAAGGATCGTAAACCACACACGACGCAGTTTGATATTCACTCATTCTGGAATCACCATCACCTAGCTTTTATTGACATTCACCGAGTTTTATGACTTCCTCGAAATAATGGTTGACAAACAGCTTGTGTTTCTCCTCAGTGCGACGTAAATTCAACTTCCAATCTCGAAGTAACGAATAAAATCGACGGTTATGGGGACGCTTAATCTAAGAAACGGACTCCTTGCCCTTCCTTATTAACCCTCGAAGTGGCTTCGGCGAGATATCTCGTCCACGAAAATCTGACTAATTTTGCAATTGATGAGATATTTCGTCATCAAGATATTGGCGACATTTTTTGTAATGACGTGATTAAGATTTGGTGAGTTATTTTCCAATGACGAAGTGTCTCATCCACCAAGTTCTGGTCAACATTGCTAATGTTGAGATACCTCGTCGAGACAACCACCAGGAGGGAAATAATTTTATGGAGCGGTCAACATGAGGGTAAATAATAAAATATTACCAATGAGTAACCAAATTAGTATTTTTCTTAAAATACCACCACCAGGGGTATACAGTAATAGCTACTTGACCACTAGGGGGCCTGGTTGGAAGTATTGGTATTGGTAATTATTGTCGTACTGGAGCAACAATTGGCGACGGTCCGGGATCAACCTCTGAAGAAAAAGATCCGAGGACAACACGTAATTTTGAACCACGGTCAGATGACGAGGTCACACTAGAGCAGTGGCACCCCACTCTCCAAACTTCCACACCACGCCAACGTGAGGACATTTGAGGCCACGACAAATTTAACGTGCACCAGCCCCCTTTATACGCGACGGTCTTTGGTTGAGTTCGAACTCGCCCGGTTGGAAGAGTAACGGATTAGCAACCGGAGGGATGAGAGTTCAAATGTCCTCACGTTGGTGTGTGGAAGTGGAAGTTTGGAGAGTGGGGTGCCAGCTCAGGTGTGACCTCGTCATCTGACCATGGTTAACAAATTATGTGGTCTTGTCCTCGATCTTTCCCTTTGGGATTGATCCCGGACCGTCACCATTAGCCCATTGTGTTGCTTCGGTGCGATGTTAATTAAGATACCTACCTACTTAACTGACCACTAGGACCGCAATATTTATATGGTTGGAATCTTTCTGAGCGTGAGGAATAAATTTAACACAAAAGAGTTGACATGGGTAACCAAATATGGAGGGTAGTTCGACCTCCATGCATTCGATCGTCACCGTTATGTCAGAAGACGGGTGCCACGACCTAGTGCAGGGGTCTCCAAACTACGGCCCGCGGGCCAGACCCGACCCGGGAAGGGTCATTGTCCGGCCCGCGGAAACCCGGCCGACGCAGCATGCAATATATATATATATATATATATATATATATATGTGTGCGTGTGTTGTCCCGCCTGACTTCCAGGATCTTTCAATCTGGCTCTCAAGTGAAAAAGTTTAGAGACCACTGACCTAGTGGATCGAACGCATAGCGCCGTGATATTTTTATAGTTGGGGATCCGGAACCCCTCTTTCCCGAGGATATTATAAATATTACGACAATTTTGGTAATGGTCTTTATAAAAAATATCAGGAAACACGATGCCACTGTGGTTTCACTTCGGCATTCCAATAATTTCCTGTAGGTGGCGCCTCTATCGAAGCTCCCGAAAAGTTAAATTAGGATTCAATTATATTCATAAAAGTAAAACTATTCATTCTAGTTGATAGAGTCGCAGGATACCAATTGGAGGATTTGCGAGTTCGAAACTCGATCCAACCAAAGACCGTCGTGTGCGTGGGGACTGGTGCACGTTAAATATGCCGTGGCCGAAAATGTCCTCACGTTATTGTGGGTGCCAGCTTTAGGTATTGTCCTCGCCATCTGACCGTCAAAATGACGCGGTGCACTAGGATTTTTCCTTTGAGATCGATCCCGGACCGTCGCCAATGACACATTGGTTGCTCCAGTACGAAATGAATTCAACTACCAACCAAACAACAAGCTAACCAACCCAATGGTGCTCGCAACATCTTCCCATCGCTGTTCGCCATCTGTTGTGAGAGGTTTTGCTCCAGAATTCTCAACTTCTTCAAGCTGATGCTCTACCGTGAAGTCAGCAGTAAATCCTTACGAGCTCGGTTGGTTTTGGGTTTTATGGCGCTAGAACCATATTTGGCCAAGCTGCGCCAAACACAAGACATGCAATACAGGGATTGTGATTAAATACCAACTGCTCATCCTCCAACAGTTTCCAAGTTCCTCGTCAATCTTAAAAAATGAGGCTTTAAAACCATATACGTGCGTAAATTGTGAACTATTATTGGCATTTAAAGCTGTTATCAGATTGGTTGGGCTCGGGTTTTATGGCGGAAGGGCCATATTTGGCTAAGCTGCACCAAACACAAGACATACAATGTCAAGTAATTGTGAAAAGAAAGGAACAGGGGATGACAGGAGAAAGATCGCATGTTCATCCTGGGGTCAGGCCCCAAATTTACCAGAGGCAGTAAACGCCCATGAGAAAATAATAGATCATTAGGGTACCTCGGGTTCG
The DNA here is from genome assembly GCA_933210815.1 of Meta bourneti. Classification (NCBI taxonomy): domain Eukaryota; kingdom Metazoa; phylum Arthropoda; class Arachnida; order Araneae; family Tetragnathidae; genus Meta; species Meta bourneti. The sequence goes on from OW119931.1 coordinate 22,809,213, forward strand.
TGAAGCCCGTGCACACCTAAAGATGTGCCCTGAGGGGCTTCCGGGCTCGGAATGAAAATCAAAATCGAATTGCAGAGCCAACATTGACAAACTTGTTTCAATTCGTTGCCTATTTCAGAAGTTTTCTTACTTCTTAACGCATCTCTCTCTGTATTGAATGCAGAACGAGGTCTAATAGGATTGACCGCACCGCAGGTTTTCCCATAACAATGTAATTAACCAGGCTATTTTAATAACTGCCGTAGATGGATTGACAGATGAGCATGCAATACCGAGATGCCATTGTTTGGTTTCAACTCTAAACACAAACAGACCCATGTTGCTCAGATAAGTGCCCTTGCGAGCGAGCGGGTTGAAACAATGAATAGGTCCCTTCAATGGGTTGGAAAAAGGATCGACTGTTATTCGATTATGATGATTATATGGAGACATGTTTCGCAGGGTTGAAATGGGTTAGTTTGGACTCAATAAACCACTAGGCAAGTCGTTGCTTTTTTAAAAAGGTCTGTCGCTACTTTAAGTTTGCTTGGCAATTTTGACCAGGAAATTCGCAAACTACGAAGTCATTTGTCTGTTTATTGATCAGGCAGACCAACCCATTGCCCGGAATATTATATGTGGCGGTCCGCCAAATCACATAAGTTACTGGAGAATAACATGATTAGAAATAAAAAGAAAAGTCAGTGGAATATAATAAGAACTACTTTTCCAAATAACACATGCCTACAACAGCAGATCTTAAGGCATACAAATTACAGAATTATAAATCAAAAATAAGCATATTCACATGAAATTAAAAAAAGAATGTTTTATGAAGAAAACCAGCGACTTTTTGTAGTACACCTACAAATTGCATGGTTTGGTGCAAAAGGTTCAGAATATACTAAAAATTAGATGTAGGTAGTAGTTGAATATACCGGAGTTTAAAGATCCGTCGTCATTTTGAATCACAGTCGGATGACGAGGTCACACCTGTGCTGGCACCCCACTCTTCAAATTCCACACAACGCCAACGTTTAGGATATTGGAGTCCACGACAGATTTATCGTGCACCAGCCCCCTTTGTACACGACGGTCTTCGGTTGGATTCTAATTCGCATCCCTTCGGTTGCTATTCCGTTACTCCTCCAACCGGGCTACAGGCGCCTCACTTAAGGATCGAAATACAAAGCTTGGTCACTATCAAAGCCTGGAGCATATTGCGACTAAGCATACGATCCGGCGCATGCGTACTCCGTTTCGGTGCAGAAAACATGTCGGTGCGCATGCGCATTACGGCCCATTTGTGTCGTGGGACTGATGGATCAATGTGCTTTTTCCCTTAAACTAACGGTTGGTAGGCATGTGCTTATCCCCGGAATGCTACGCCCAATCGAAAAACGGGCATTTTTATCGGATCAGTTTTCAACGCCGAATTACATGCTATGATTATAATGCTGATGATTCTTTATATGCGATGAATGTATGTAGGGAGATTCGAGAGGTCTTAGACAAACTTTAAAGGTAGGTCAGGAATACAAAAACAAGCCATATTTAAAGAGGAGCATGTAGCCGCAAACGCCACGCGAGTGTGCTATAGGGCATTGTTTGCCAGGAATTGAGTTGGACAGCGCGAGTCATCGTCATTAGTTACATTAGTTCTGAGATGGCAGATGTGTACTTAGCGTATGGGGCAGCGAATGGAAACGGACGAGCCGCCGTGCGATTCTACTGTGAACGGTGGTTCCCAAACAGACTTGGTTTCCATGCTGCATGCGTCCGTGAGAGCGCTGTCACTTTTGAACAAGTTCGTCGATCCATGCGTTGATGTTGCGATTCATGTATTGATGCTGGTTGAAAGAACTTTGAACACATCCTCTGAACTTGTAAATGCATGTCTGATAAACATACCTCACTTATGTATTCCTTTATTTCTTATTCTTCCTTTACTCCTTGCAGGGCCGCGGTAGCCAGGTTGTAAGAGTAACGGACTGGCAACCGGAGGGTTGCGAGTTCGAATCCAACCAAAGACCGTCGTGAACAAAGGGAGCTGGTGAATGTTAAATCCGTCGTGGCCTCATATGTCCTCACGTTTGCATGGCGCGGAAGTTTGGAGAGTGGGATGCCAGCTCAGGTGTGACCTCATCATCTGACCGTGGTTCAAAATTACGTGGCGTTGGCTTCGGGGGTTGATCCCGGACCGTAGCGAATGGCCCGTTGCGTTGCTCCAGTGCGACGTTAATTAGGTACCTTCCTACCAACCGGTACTCCGCACAACTCAGGGGAGGGAGCTTTTGAGACCACATGCTCCTCCATAATGATTGCATTTTGCCTGAAAATGCAACCGAATCAGTACAGCTTAAACTCATAGACATGCAAAACGATGAGAACCTGCGACATAAATTTAATGAAGATAATTTATTAAACTTCTATCGTTGTTTCGGGGATAAAAACAATTGTAAATACTTACTAGATAATGCATTAAAATGCGTATGTCTCTTTGGGTCAACATGTCTGTGAAAACAAACCTTTTCAGTCATGTTAAATCGACAAATAAGAACGGCTTGACCAAAGAAAATTTTGAATCTATTTTTTTGCGCTTGGCTACTTTCAAAATCGAACCATATATTAAAACAATTGTTAAATTAATGCAGTCACGTATCAAAATAAATTTTTTATTTTCTTTCTTAACAACGTATGATAAATATAAATAAAATAAATAACATATGACAGATAACTTTCGTGTGTTTTGGCGGCCTTCCCATAAATCACAAGTGAATTTATGTGGCCCTTGGTCTTAAGAAGTCTGCATCCCTGGTCTAAGACCTTTTGAATCATCCTGAGGAATAAAATTTTATGTTTCTTTTCAAAACTACGGTTCGTGGGAAAAGTGCACTTCTTCAAAGTGACCAATTCGATTCGAGTTGGCCATGCCTGAACTAGGGACACGAAACTCTCGCAATTCGAGCCACGATTTCCGCTCTCGAACATCTCCGAAGCAAAAACGGACAACCGATTCGATTCGAGCAATTATAAATAATTCAAATCCGAAGTCCCTCCATTCATCAATACAGAATGACACTCTGCGAACCTCTTCGTTTTGGGAAGAGAGAGAGCGAACGGCGGGCCGTTTCCAAGGCCGTTTGGGGCGCGGCGAGGATCGGCCCCATCCGAAGGTCGTCTTCATTAATTTCATCTCGCGCATTCCTCTTCTTCTGCAACCAGCGTGATCATCATTAAGTGGACTTGTTTTGGCAACGGCCGACACCAGGATGCGCGCGCTCATTAATTATGCGCCGGGATGCTTCTGCGCGCATTCCCAGACCCTTCACTTTCGGAAGGGAGAGACTGCGCGGGATCGCTTGGGAGGGAGCATTGCCCATCGCCACTCGGCGTCGAAGGTAGGCAGGTGGTTGAATTGGCACCGCACTGGAGCAACACCAGGGGCTATTGGCGACGGTCCTGGATCCGTCCCGAATGGAAAGATCCGAACTCGGCATCGCAGACATTCCATTTGCAGGTTGCAAGCTCTGGAAGAAATGGTAGCAAGCAGTGCCAAGGCACGACACTGGTAAGGGTAGGTTGGTATTTTAATTAACGTCGCACTGGAGCAACACAGGTGGCTATTGGCGACGATCCGGGATCAATCCTCCAAGGGAAAAATTCTAGGACACCACCAGGTAATTTTGAACCAGGTCAGATGACGAGGTCACACCTGAGCTGGCATCCCACTCGGCGTCGAAGGTAGGCCGGTGGTTGAATTGGCACCGCACTGGAGCAACACCAGGGGCTATTGGCGACGGTCCGGGATCCATCCCGAATGGAAAGATCCGAACTCGGCATCGCAGACGTTCCATTTGCAGGTTGCAAGCTCTGGAAGAAATGGTAGCAAGCAGTGCCAAGGCACGACACTGGTAAGGGTAGGTTGGTATTTTAATTAACGTCGCACTGGAGCAACACAGGTGGCTATTAGCGACGATCCGGGATCAATCCCCCCAAGGGAAAAATTCTAGGACACCACCAGGTAATTTTGAATCCCGGTCAGATGACGAGGTCGCACCTGAGCTGGCATCCCACTCACCAAACGTCCACACCACACCACAGTGAAGTTATGGGAAGGGGTCAAGACAAACGGCAAGCCTTCCTAGGTTGGTTGGATTGGGTTTTATGGCGCAAGGGCCATATTTAGCTATGTTACGCCAAACACAAGACAGACAGCATCAAGTGATGGGCAAACATACACAAGGAAAGTTTTACTAACATAGAAGACAGAAATACGTACAGGGAGGAATCAAACATGCGTCGACTGCAACTAGTAGGTTTTCTAGGAAAGGCTTCTGAATTTGTTTTTCTTTGGCTTTAGAAGTTGGCCGTATCAAGAAAATAAGATCAGTATGGGTGTAGTCTCCCCCTGTTTTCTATTCCAATCGAAAGATCGAAATGCAAAATGAACTTCATGTTCAGAAGGCCATATTCCACAAATTCAGAGTTCTCAGGTGCACATCTCCTTTTGGAGTGTACGGGATTCAAAAACCCGAAGTACTCCGGTGATCTTTTCCCAGGATACCCAAGCTATACGCTTTTCCTGGTTTCAACCCACCTATTCCGCAATCCTTCTTTTTCCTCCCTTTCACGATTGATATTGTACATCGTGTCTGGCGCAGCATGGCCAAATATGGCCCTTGCGCCTTAAAACTCCAAAACCAACCTCCCTTTCACGCCTTTTTTACTTGTTGTTTGTCTTCTGTGTGGCACAGCTTACCAGATATGACCCTTGCGACACAAAACGCCAAAACAACCCCATAGTCTTATTAAAATATGTAGCAGTCATGAAAATTGTCACATATCTTTTTAAAAACAGTAATTTTCTGAGCGTCACGAGATTTACGGTGCCGTCATGGCTCAGTGCATATGCCTCTGCGTTAGCAACCCGCGAGTAGGTGGCACAGGTTTGATTCATCCAGGGTCGATTTCTCTCTCCTGTGTTAGTAAAACTTTCCTTATGTGTGTATGTTCATTCCTTGATATAGTAAGGGGGCTGGTGCACGTTAAATCTGTCGTGGCCCCAAACGTCCTCACGTTGGCGTGGTGTGGAAGTTTGGAGAGTGGGGTGCCAGCTCAGGTGTTGCCTCGTCATCTGACCGTGGTTCAAAATTACGTGGTGTTGTCCTCGGATCTTTCCCTCTGGGATTGATCCCGGACCGTCACCAATAGCCCGTTGTGTTGCTCCAGTGTGACGTTAATTGAAAATACCAAATACCTTGATATAGTCTGTCTTCTGTTCGGCGTAGCATGGCCAAATATGGCCCATGATCCATAAAACCCAATCCAAACAAATAACCACGAGATTTGCGAGTGGTGTACTGTCTTTCCCTGTAGCGTGCATAATGACTAAATAACCACATCTATTGGTTGAAAGAACCTCGGACCGATTCTATTGGTCAACAAGGACAAAATTGGTAAGTAGTCATACAAGACAAGTTGAAAATCCGAGAGAAACGATGTTATTAACTTACCTAAACAGCGCCCTCTACCACATAAACGCTGTATTTCCTGACACATTCTTTGACACAAAATGTTTATTTTGGGGGGCCTGGCAATATATTTAGAAAAACCTATATAAGTGCATTTTGCTATGCCATAAACGGAACTTCTATTTACGCTGATTAAAAATTAGCTTCAGCGTGTATCTATCATTGTTTATTTAACGTCTGAAATATTTTTGGGATTGCTTGAGCCAAGTGGGCCGCGTTCTCAAACATGTCCTTCGTCACTCAGGTCTAGTCAAATAGACTAGAGATCTTTCTCGTCTAGTCAAAGTCAGCGTAGAAGTACTATAGTCCTTTCGAAACTGAATGTGAGAAGGCGGCATGTATTGATGAGGATTAGTGTGAAACGAACGTGTTTGAAGAGAACTAGATAACTGTTTGCACATATACAAGACAGGTAGGTATTTTAATTAACGTCACACTGGGGCAACACAGAGGGCTATTGGTGACTGTCCGGAATCAAACCCTAGGGAAAGACCCGAGGGCAACACCACGTACTTTTGAACCACTGTCAGATGACGCCATTTGTCTTGGAAAATTCGACGAGAGATTCGTGTGTGCGCATGCGTCGCCGGAACATTTCATACGGGAAGATTCACGCGTGGAGCCTATGTATATCGTTGCACAGAAAAATAGACAAACGGGTCATCCTGTTTTCTAATGAAATTGATGGTGGTGCATGAATGCACTTAATGAACCGCCGCCTCTGTTGAAAAGCGTGCATCCAGTAACGAGCAAGGAACTGCGCAAGAGGTTCTGGTTCTCAAGAAACCTCACGCTGTTCCAAACAGGAACGTCAGTCGTTACTTCACTTCGTCGGGAGCTTACGACACGCTGAGGAACATTCTCAAAGTTCGGGGAGCATTGGAATACTCGAATGTGGATATTTCGCTATTCTGAGAACTTTTTCTCGCATACACAGTGGTAAAACTGGAATTTCTCTGCTTTCGTGGCTAATTAATATTTAAAGCCGCCTAATGAAGCTATGCTTTGTGAAGCTTGCGGTTGGCAGCAGGTGAGAGATTATTTCAATGAATAATTTGCGAAAGAAGACTCGTTAGGTGAAACCAGGATGTCTTACATTTTTTTGTCTCAATGCAGTAATTGCTTACATTTTTTGCATGCCTTGCGACGGCCATAATTTGCATTTTCAATCTATTTTTCCAAAGAACATTTTCTTAAAATCTGAGGTTTAATGCGTGTTGTTAAGTTTAATAGGCAGAAAGAATTATGTCTGACATCGCGGGTGAGAAAACGTGTCTTAAACCCTACAGCACTTAATACTGACTTAAAATGGTGTTAACCTCTTCAACCTCTCTCCCTAATTCCTGCTGTCGTGCAGTTTGTGTCCAGTAATTTCTAAATCCAATAAAACTATTGTACAAAACAACGTTTATTTAAAGTAAAATATTAAAAATTAAATACATAATAGCAACAAAATAAAACGAAAAGAAAACACGATAAACTACGAGAATGAATGTTTACGACTGTTATACAACACTATAAAACAAAACATTAGATTTATCGTTTGCAAACGCGTCATGTTCGTTTTACCAGACTTTCACAAACAATTCTACCACATAAATAATCTGTACGAGAATTCCTATAAGGAAAAACGGGCCGCTGTAGCCTAGTTGGAAGAGCAGAGGATTAGCGACCTGAGTGGTGCGAGTTCGAAATTAGTCTCAGTCAAAGACATTCCCAGACAAAGTCTCATTCAAACATTAGATTTATCGTTTGCAAACGCGTCATGTTCGTTTTACCAGACTTTCTCAAACAATTCTACCACATAAATAATCTGTGCGAGAATTCCTGTAAGGAAAAACGGGCCGTTGTAGCCTAGTTGGAAGAACAGAGGATTAGCGACCGGAATGGTGCGAGTTCGAAATTAGTCCCAGTCAAAGACATTCCCAGACAAAGTCCCATTCAAACATTAGATTTATCGTTTGCAAACGCGTCATGTTCGTTTTACCAGACTTTCTCAAACAATTCTACCACATAAATAATCTGTACGAGAATTCCTATAAGGAAAAACGGGCCGTTGTAGCATAGTTAGAAGAGCAGAGGATTAGCGACCGGAATGGTGCGAGTTCGAAATTAGTCCCAGTCAAAGACATTCCCAGACAAAGTCCCATTCAAACATTAGATTTATCGTTTGCAAACGCGTCATGTTCGTTTTACCAGACTTTCTCAAACAATTCTACCACATAAATAATCTGTGCGAGAATTCCTATAAGGAAAAACGGGCCGTTGTAGCCTAGTTGGAAGAGCAGAGGATTAGCGACCGGAATGGTGCGAGTTCGAAATTAGTCCCAGTCAAAGACATTCCCAGACAAAGTCCCATTCAAACATTAGATTTATCGTTTGCAAACGCGTCATGTTCGTTTTACCAGACTTTCTCAAGCAATTCTACCACATAAATAATCTGTGCGAGAATTCCTGTAAGGAAAAACGGGCCGTTGTAGCCTAGTTGGAAGAGCAGAGGATTAGCGACCGGAGTGGTGCGAGTTCGAAATTAGTCCCAGTCAAAGGCATTCCCAGACAAAGTCCCATTCAAACATTAGATTCATCGTTTGCAAACGCGTCATGTTCGTTTTACCAGACTTTCTCAAACAATTCTACCACATAAATAATCTACGAGAATTCCTATAAGGAAAAACCTAGTTAGAAGAGCAGAGGATTAGCGACCTGAGTGGTGCGAGTTCGAAATTCGTCCCAGTCAAAGACCGTCATGTACAAAGGTGGCTGGTGCACGTTAAATCTGTCGTGGACTTATATGTCCTCACGTTGTCGTGGTGTGGAAGTTTGGAGAGTGGGCTGCCAGCTCAGGTGTTCTCGCCATTTGAAGTGGCTCAAAATTACTACAAGGCGTTGGCCTTTGGATCTTTCCCTTCGGGATGGATACCAGACCGTCGCCAATAAACTATTGTGTTGATCCATTGCGACGTTAATTAACTACTTACCTTTTGATCAAACACCTGCTCTTCCCCGTTGAGCTGCATCCCAATGTTATGATCCATGGGGTCAGAAAGGGGAACCCAATTTTTCAAAAAATTTATTATGCAACCGTAACTCATCGTCTTATCGCGCATTCGGTTTATCACTCATTTTTTCTTGTCCCAGTCAAATGCAGAGTTGTGAAGTTAAAGATCTCATTGTCCTATGGTGGTTGGTTCGTTGTTTTGGGGTTTTATGGCACAAAGGACATATTTGGCCATGCCGAGCCAAACACGAGACAGAGAACTTCAAGTAAAAATGTCGTGGAAGGGAAAGAGATAGGGATTGGGGTATAAAATGACGAGATGAAAGCAGAAAAAGATCACTTGAGTATCCCCCAAGAGCGAGACAACCGTGTTTACTAAAACCAGTAAACCCCATTTGAATAGAAAAGATCACTAAGGTACCTCGGGTCCGTGAATCCTGTACACACCTAAAGGAGATGTGACTCAGAGGGAAAATTGTCCTTTGAATACCATTTATTAAATCAACGAATGAAGCAAGACACCATGAGAAAATAAGCGTCTGACAACAGAACATTTCATACACCGAGAAGCGATAATAACCCTCCAAGGCGTTCACACGCATATTTCCTCCTCCCAGTCTTCCTGCAGTCTTCTCTGCATGACTCCTAACCAGTTTTGACCCTCTTGACCAATAGAACCTTTCATAGGATTCTCAAGACCAATGGATGCGGTAATTTACTCATTATCTGTTCTGTGGGAGGAAAAGCAATAGTACACTACTCAGAAATCTCGCGACACACAAAGTTAGATAGATAGGTAGTTGAATTAACGTTACACTGGAGCAACACCACGAGCTATTGTCGACGGCCCTGGATCAATCACGAAGGTTAAAGTTAGACGGCAGTCAACACCTGAGCTAGCACCCCACTCTCCAAACTTCCACATAGCACCAACATGAGAACATGAGGCCACTGCAGATTTAACTTGCATCAGGCCCCATGTGCACGACAATCTTTGGTTGGATAGTTTCGAACTCGAAACCCTCCGGTTTCTAATCCGCTGCTCTGTACCTATGTAGAGGCTTTTTCTATCAAGCTTAATGTAGATGGCGTCTTTTTGTGGTAGAACGTGTCATTTACTTATATATTTCTCACTTGGTGTTGCATGGGTTGTTTCAATCGGCACGTCACCAATAGAAATTTCAAAAGAGGAATTCCAATTTGATATATGATACTTGATTAGTCAACGCCACTTCGCTGAAACGCCGAAAGTCGCCAAAATGGCGATAAACTACATTTTAAGGTACCCCCGATAAGGAGCATGCGAGAACATTTGGGTGACAGGAAGTAAATTCTCCGCCTTTTGCCTGGTTTGTTTGCACTGAAAATCCCTCTTATAGTTGTGGCCATAGAGCAGATATTAAAGTGCAGTGAGTCATGGTAACATTATCTGTTCATCATTATATGCTTCATTATATGCTTCACATTAACATTGCACTGGAGCAACACAAAGGGCTATTGGCGACGGTCCGGGTCAATCCCGAAAAGAAAGATCCAAGGAAACACCTAGTAATTTTGAACCACGGTCAGATGACGAGGTCAACACAGAGCTGGTACCTCACTCACCAAACTTCCACACCACGCCAAGTGTGTTTCACTTGTAAGCCGACGATATAAGCTATTTCAAAGAAAAATTATCCTTTTTCGAATTGAATTTTTTTCTTTCTTCTGGTACCGTAGTACACCGGCAACCCCCTGCCTTTTTTCTTGCTTCATTTAAACAAATTGGTAGTTACGAATAATTCAGACATTTTACTGTAGAAATTCGATTTATGATATGAAGACCTACACTTTCTACCGAATTGCATTTTTGACCTTAAAATGTAACGAAAGTAAGGTTAAAGAAATAGCAATGTTCACAAGTTATTTTCTTAGCAAGAATGCAATAAATCCCATTGAAACATGGTAATTTCAAACAATATACTTTTTTCATTCCCAGAAACGTTTAATGATCCAAAAAAAAATCTCTGCGCATCGTGGAAAATAAGATTGAATTCAAAGCATGAAATTCAAAATAAGCTTAAATTCCCGCACGATTAAAGAAAACCGTTACCTTCAAGAAGATGGGATAAAGAAGAGACACAAAATCCGTTAATGTATGCATATTTTAAAGTCACTTCAGAGTAGATTATTTCTTTATATATTCTTGTTTGTCTCATCAGAAAAACTGCATTCCGTATCCTGCTAACCCAAAATGGAAGACCCATAGCATCACACAAATTTCCCGAGGATCTCATGGGCCAGCGGTAGCCCGGTTGGAAGAGTAACGAATCCAACCAAAGACCGTCGTGTACAAATGGGGCTGATGCTCGTTAAATCTGTCGTAACCTCAAATGTCCTCACGTTGGCGTAGTGTTGAAGTTTGGAGAGTGGGGTTCCTGCTCAAGTGTTGACCTGGTCATCTGACCGTAGTTCAAATCAACTAGGAGTTATCCTCGGATTTTTTCCCTTCGGTATGGATCCCGGACTGTGCTGGCACTTGAGCTGGCCACCCCACTCTCCAAACTCCCACACTAACGTGAGGACATTTGAGACAGATTGAACGTGTACCAGCCCCCCGTAAAAGGCGGTATTTGGTTGAACCGAGTTTCGAACTCGCAACCCTCCGGTTGCTAATCCGTTGCTCTTCCAACTGGGCTAACGTGGCCCCATATAATTAAGAGGGAAATAATATGAAATATGTGAGACAAGCTAATCAAATCGGCGAGTTGCGAGATGTTGAGTCCCTCTAGGCCTAACAATGGTATACACTCAACTTGAAACCAAGGAGTAATATGTATTATCAAAGAATATTCGTCAGAAAAATATCCAGCCATGTGCATCAAGAAAGAATCTCGGGATAGAGAATACAAAATGAGACACATTTCAGTTCGAAAGGGAGGGGTGAAAACAACTGTTCTTTTTTAATAAAGGCGTGGTTGCGGTTTTCAAGGTCATTTCAGAAACAAAATAGCGTCTGTGAACTATGCGACTGTATCCGCCTGATTAACATAAATTTCAATGCCTCATCTGAATACGGAATATCTTTTAGCTTCGTTTGTTGGTTTTTGTTGTAGTGGAGGTGTGTTGAACTACTTTGGTCGATTTTTTACTGCTTGGTCTTCATTGATTGGTTACATTCTAGATCGCGCGTAATTGTGTACGCATTCACCTGAATTAATCGTTTCATTTCAAGCGTGAAAAATGCAGCGTTCCTCATTTTCGTTTTGGTTTTCCATTGCGTTAAAATCTGCCCTATTAGCGTTAAGCAAAAAGGCAACAGCAATTGTTTTGCTTTCGAGTAGTCAAGTCATTCCTACTCTAACTGGTTGCGGATAGTGACGTATTAGCGTCCGTCAACCTATCAGAGGACAGCAGAGAATTTAGAAATATGGATCCGCTTTTAGTTCTGGTAGTTGCTTAGTTGAATTTGTATCACAGGAAGCAACAGAACAGGCTATTGGCGACGATTTGGGATGCATCCCGATGAGAACGTTCGGGGAAAAACCCTTCATCATTTTGTACCACCGTCAGACAAAGTCAACACCTGAGCTCGCAGCCCGCTCTCCAAACGTACACGTCACTCCAACGTGAGGACATTTGAGCCACGGCAGATTTAGCGTGCACCAGCCCCTTCTCCACGTACACGACGGTCTTTGGTAGGATTGAGTTTGGAACTAGCAACTGTTCGGTTACGTTTAATTAACTACTCTACTAATTGGACGTAACTAGGCTAGTTTCCATCCGGGGCAAGAACTGGCCTTAGCCCCCCTCTCTTCAGTTTTTATCATACGTAAATATCTATATTAAAAATAATACTCGGCCAGTTCAGCGCCTCCCTCCCGATCCGGAGCCGGGGGCACATGCCCCGTCTGCCCCCTAGTTACGTCCCTGCTAATTGGGCTACCGCGGTCCATAATAGTTCTGTTAGATGGGTAGGTAGTTGGATTTACGCCACAATGGGGCAGCATCACAACGGGCTATTGGTTACTTATAGTTCTGGACTCTTGTGTTTTATGTTCCTTGTAAACGCGAGGTGGTTCCGAAGTTCTGGGAATTGCCTTTGCAATTCTTTTATTTCATTAATTTTCGTCGATATGAGAGGTTTCTTTTGCCAAGTCAAGGGGGGTGGAAGTGTTTCTACGGCGGAACGGGGTGTGTATCGCACGTATTCCGAACGTGAAGTTGTTGTTTTTCGAATACGATTTCAACACATCGCCAATAAAAATTCCAAAGAATGAATTCCGAATTGAAAAATGATAGTTGATTGGTCAATGCCGATCAGATTAACGCCAAAGGTTACCAAAACGACGATTATCTACATTTTAAGGTAGCCCCCCCATATGAATCACTGGCGAGCATTTGGACAGAAGTAAGATCTTCGCAGACCATCTTTTTCGTTTACACTGAAAACCTTTCTGACACATTAAAACCTTTTAATATAATTTCCATTTAAGTGCATGAAGTTACGAAACTAGAGTTCTCTGATCATCTAAAAATCTTTTGGTAAGTCTTTTTATCCACTGGTTTAGCTCGTTTACGTCGTTTAAGACTTGAAATCGCACAATACGTAGCGGTTTTTGAATTCTGGAAACAGACGTTGGTCTTCCATACCCCTCTTTCCATAGAAAAAAAGCTCTGAGAATTTTAGTCTTCCATTGTTGCACTTGCCATATGCTCTATATTGTTCAGCCGGATCGTAGAACAGTTTTTTGAAGTGCATCGACTTCAAATATATCCACAATAAAAGTATATCGAAACAGATTAAAAAAAGGTGGTAAAAAGGAACTTCATAACTCGCACTCCCCGTATTCGATACTTCCAGAGTCCCGGGTAGAGATTACCATTCCGTTTTCGGCAGTATCCTAGAATTAAAAGAAATATATCAGTAATCAGAAACTTTAAGGGCTGCAGTAACCCAGTTGTTAAAGTCGTGGATTGGGAACCGGAGGGTTGCTTGTTCGAAACTCGATCCATCCAAAGACGGCCATGTCCTTGGTGCTGGTGCACTTTAAATTATCCAACCAAAGACCGCCATGTATGTGGTGGTTGGTACACGTTAAATCTGTAGGAGGCCTATTCATGTTGGAGTGGTGTGGAAGTTTGTAGAGTGGGGTTTCTGCTCAGGAGTTTATTTTGTTATATGACCTTATTTCAAAATGATGAGGTGTTGTCCTCGGATCTTTCCATTCGTGGTTGATTCCTGACCGTTGCCAATAGCCCGTTGTGTTGCTCTAGAGTGACATAAATTGAGCTACCTACCTGCCAAAAAAACCTGTCAGAAATAAACATCCAACTGATATTTTAAATAGATTTAACAATGTCAAATATGTGTGCCATGCCTAAGTTATCTTTGTTTTGCATCCCCACTCTGTGTTTGAACATTATTGTCTCAGCCATTAAATGTAAACACTTACCTCCCAGGCTATTTTTTTGATTACACACTTTGGATATATCGCATCAAAATGTATTTTTTCTGGTCCTGACTATCATGTGATGATGTTGACTCCTTGCCGTAACTAGGCGAGAACTTACTGTTGGACTCACGGCAGCAAACTAATTTATTTAATAAAATAATAGTCTTGTCTTTAAGCAAACAGCGGTTGAAATAAAGCGCACATTAGTGTGGAGACGAGCCTTTCAAACCCGTGACAATATACTGTAGTACGCACAAAGATCAGTTCGAACAGTTTTGGTTTGCATCTTTTTGGTTACAGTTTGTTTTTAACCTACTCAAGAATTTTAATGATGCCCTTCGAGACAAAAAGGAAAGACAAGTTGTACGACATTCTAGAGAAGGCCATCTTATCTTTCTCTAGAAAAAAAGCAGATGAAATAACAGAATAATAAGGTGGTTTTTCTAAAACAAGTTAATTTTATCATAATTGGGATTTGTTACTTTTAATAAACACTCTTTCTTCGATAAATACAAGAACCGGAAATTTAGAACAAAAAATGTAACTGGCAACAAAACGATTTCTCCCACTGATTCCGTTATTAACAGAATGTTCTGGAACAATAAAAGAAGATCCAGCACCACTGCTGTAACATAAACTTCAAAGATACGCGTACGAAATAAATAAATAAATTAAACAGAATGTTGACTATTAACTCTTACTAAGAATAAAAACTAGACTCACTTCCTTTGGATACGGATATAGGAAGTAGATTTTTATCTTCCAATCTCACTCTAGATATTTCATGAATTCTTACTAACCGATTAAAAAGAAGCGAAAAGTATTTACGGAATAAATAACGATTACCTTCAAAGTATATTAATTTGGAAAATGAGAAATGTCTTTCCAAGACAGTGTTTTCATATGAAAAATGAAATTGTTTTATCTTTCGACAAAATATTTTTCAATATTCGATGATTTAATAATATTCTATATTTTTACAGTTTGTTTAGTTTAAATTTCAGATGAAATGGAAAATTTTAAAAAATGCAGAGTAAACTGAATACTTTGCCCGTTCGCGGTGGCATTGTGTATTTTGCAAACGATATCGAGAGCGGGAAATCTTTAGAAAGCAGATGTTCTGAGAAAAGTCGTATTGATTATCAAGCTCCATTTTTGAATTAGTTCAGATTTCTTTCATACGTGATATGAAATTATTGAAAATCAACTACTTATATTTATGCAAACAGGCGTTCGGATTCAATCTTTTGTTTTTTATTCATAAAGAAAATTCATGGACGAGGTTAGAGATTTTATGTTGTTTGAGTACGTAAATTATTAAATTTAATTAAAAAATTTGAATACGTTTCTTTTCTTTAATCTATTTATAGATTAAAGCAAAGAAAGGTATTGAAATTTTTTTAGATGTTACAAAAATGTCGATTTTTTTCTTAAATTTAGAAACCTGGAAAGCTTACGAAGTCATCTAATTCCAGTGAATAAGTTATGACCTAAACAAGGTATGGCAAACCTATGGCACACGTGTCAGAGTTGGCAAATACGAAAATTTTGCTGGCTCGTCAACGATTTACAGGTGAAATAATTTTTATAAGCTTATTAATTATTCAAAATCTTATTTTAATTGTTACAATGTACAAGTTTAAGTTGCAAGAAAGAATCTAATTAACAAAATTATAGCCCACTCTAAGAACAAGGATCGGTAGTTGTAAACTACAGCTGATGCTAGAACATTTAACCATTGTCTGAGGGCATAATGTCATAACTCAGCACCCCTTACTTTATTTTCCGAAATGAGTTTAATAAAAGAAAGTTTATGAAACAGGATGACTGATAAATGTAGTTCGGCCTGTGTATTTCTAAAAGTGACGAAATATGAACCCGATATACAGCATTTAGCATCCAATATATAACAGAAAAATCTCATTAATTTGTACGACAAAGTATGTCATGTTATGAATTTTTTATGAAATTAATGTTAATTTTTAAACTTGTCTCAATAGAATTCTGTAATAATAAATTTTCTATTATTATCCCTCATTACAAACTGTTCGGCATGTCAGTATTATCATGAATATTATTTGTAAATTTTTGGCACGCGCACGTAAAAGGGTTCGGCACCACTGGGCCTAAACAATTCATCCATATCTAGCAAGGGTAAACTAATAGCTATGTATCACAAAATTTATTCTACTCTTTAGTTTTTTATATTGATTTTAACGTCTCCAGGTATATCACCAGAAATTGTCAATTGCTTTTCGCTAAACCTTTAAGAAAGAATGTATGACACAATTTTGCTACAAATATATTTTTTGAGCTGCATACTTAATTCTTCCTCAAAAGTTGATATAATTTTTTAATGATTTCGATTCAATAAAGTAATCTACTTCAATAAAGGGTTTGTTTTATCTCACTAGCAGAATTACTCAGCGATGCTCGAGTTGAATTGGTTAAATGTTGGTTCTATTTCATAGAAAAATGCAAGCATCATTTAAGTGAACAGAAAATATTTTTTAACATCGTTTTAACTATTTCATAGCTTCTACAATTTACTTTGCACGCAAATATGTATACATAATATCCATATAATCCATTTCATATTCATCACATTCTTGCTGTAAGACAAAGTACAAAAGCTTTCTCTGAGATGACTTCAGAAGTCGATTTTGAGTTTTGGAGTGATTACGAATGCCAATTAAGTTCATTTTCAGTAAAAATGAGGAACTTTTCAGCGTAGTATTGCACTCAGTTTTCCAATCAATATTTATTATTTGTGATATCCTTGCACCGTGAATTCGATGTTTTTGAATTACATTATCATTGTGAGAGGATGGCAAATTAAACTATTATGGCATTCGTGATTAATTTATTCTGAAGCACACATTTTTTTCTTGAAAATTCGATTCAGCCGCTCGTGGAATAAAGGAACTTGTTTTTAAAACAAATGTCATCAGTGTAGACAAAGCAAACTCAAAATCGATTACACTTTTTACAAAATCACTGCTTTCAATGAATGTTTCACAGGTACATAAGTTGTATACGAAGTTTTGACTACAAGTAAGCAACCTCGACCTTGTACCACTTAAGTCAAAAAATTTCTATTTTTCAAGAGTCCTAGTTTACATACTTCCTTAATATGATATTATTCCAAGATCAGCAAAGTCTTATTTAAAATTCGCTTTCCTCCAACAGAAAAATTTAGTTTTAAATCTAATCCTTAAGGTACTTTTTTCAATTGCGAGATTCAGTGTCTATATGGAAACCACGTACCTATTTAGAATGATAGATGTAGTTACTTGACTATGGAGTACAACTTTCAATAATACCCATGAAACTTGAAAAACGAATGTAAATTAAATTGATTTTAATCGTCTTGTAAAGAAAATATGTCAAAATTTAGAAATATCTTTGAACTACTATGTATGGCTACCCGTTTTGATTTACGTAACATATCTTATTTTAGAATAACTGTATTTTAACTTTACCTGTCATTTTAAATAAGAAGTTATACACTTTACTTAAAATGGTTTCCATTTATTTTAATGAAACATAATTCTACAAACTATAACATATTTAGCCAAAGACTTACGGAAAGTTTGTTCAAATATACATATAACCAAGAAATTACCCATGTCTAGTGGTATTTGGCAGAAAATAAAAATAATTCATTACAATTTAACTCCTAAATAATATATATGTACTATGAAAAGTAATGGAATACATAAATACAAACAGAAACGAAATTCTGGTCTTTGAAATATGTAGAATTCTGAAAAACGAAAGGTATGAGCAAGCGTATCGAATTTAGTCGTCATGAGAGTATTCTGAAATACAGAAATTGCAAAAAGACGCTTGAAAAATATTGATAGACAATAGTGAATTATTTACAAAAAGAAGACAAATTTACAAAACTTAGAAATGCTCAAATGTGACCGCATTGTTTCTGTCTTAACTGAAATTCACAAACACGGAATTCTGAATCTAATTTATAAAAAACATTAATTCTGGCTTTGCCAGATACCGAATTTCAAAAATATTCTCTTATGATCAAAGTTTTTTTTTTGTTTTGGCTTTTCGTGTTCCATTACAAAATGCAAGTTGTGTAAAATTAAATATTTTAAGTATCCATTTTTCATCATTCAAATATTCCTAAAATATTTATATTGTGGAAAGAAATAAAAAATCAGTTCAAACATAGAATTTTTAATTGTTTAAATATAACGATTCAGAAAAAATTGTTTTTCGAGCAATACTGGTAAAACAATTCTATTGGAAAATTTGATTTTCGATCAATACTGGTAAAACAAACTGAGTAGTGTACTGCAATCATTTTATGCTCAATGTTTTTCCTAAGGCAATTTCGAATTGATTTAGCCCCCACCTAAGTTAAAGAGAAGGGGGTTAATTTGTAGCTTGCGTTACTTGCAGATTTCCAAAGTATGTGTACCAAATTTGTGTGGATTAGTCAAACGGTGTAGATTTGTATAAACATTTCAGACAGACGCCAACTCTGCTTTATATGTATAGATAATTGAATTCGTGTATATATTTTTCTTGTAGTTTTTGGATAGTATATTGGTTATTCTCTGTGTGTGATTGGATAATTTTATATAGAGAAATAACAATTAGATAAATAAACTGAAATAAGAGTTTCTAAATTTTGATTACGATATTTCTTTTTCATTTTCATCAATATTTTTGGGGGCAAATAAGAAAATTTCTTTGTTTTTTAGACTCAAAATGTGAAGAATCTGAACTGAATGTAGTAAATTGTCTCAAAGCATAAGCTTAGTCTAAAGAACTTTAAGATAATCTTTCAATAAACATATTGATAAATACTAAAAAATTAAAAAACTAATGCTGTACTTTAGGATGAAATTAGAAATATTCTATCAACCATCTATAATGTATTATTTCATCTAAAGGGCCTTTTTATTCGGTAAATAGCTATTGATTGTTGCATTTTATTCTTCTTACCATTATACGAGAAAATTTGTTTTCCTGTATTGCAGTTAATTATACGAGGACTTGTTTCAATTAAAGAATGTGGTTTGAAATTAAAACAAGTAGTAAAAATCGATCGAAGAATCATCGAACTAAAAACGCTAAGAGTCGACTAAATAAAATTCCTTTCATTTTAAGACATTTATTTACCATTATAGGAGAAAATTTTATTTTGCAATCTGTATTAGAATTCTACACGAACCTTTTATTATTATTCTAATTGAATTCGAAGTTTCAAATGAAGAATACAGTTTGAAATGAAAACAAGAATTAAAAATAGGTTGAAGAATCATTGAAATAAAACCCAAACAGTCAACTAAATAAAATTCCTTTCATTTTCAGAAGACATTTATTTACCATTATACGAAAAAAATTTATTTGGCAATCTTTATTACAATTCTACGAGGATCCTTTGTTATTATTATTATGGGATTCGAAGTTTCAAATAAAGAATGTGGTTTGAAATGAAAACAAGGATCAGTCGAAGAATCGTTGAAGTTAAAACACAAACAGTCAACTAAATAAAATTCCTTTCATTTTAAGAAGACATTTATTTACGATGTCGCTTCCGTACAACCAGTCACGGTTAAAGAGGAAAAAGAGGATTCTTTTGTTATTGAAAAAACGACCAAGTTTCGTGATATTTCGAGCGGTTTTTGGCATCAGTCCGATCCAAGGGAAATTGACGAGCAGCCGTACGCAGGGAATGTTAATATTTTTACGCAACAGAAACGTTTTTTTGCTGCTCTCTGAAGAAATATTTTTTGACTGAAGGTGTCCCAACCACCCGGAGAGACTGCTTCAATAATTCATTACTTTTCTTTTTGCGAATTATTTATTTGCTTATTGCCCGGAGGTGCACATGCCTTCGCGTAGTTTCGAAAAGCGCGCCCATTGGTCCACTGAAACAGGTACGATCGGGACATCTTTCTTTGGCGCCTTATCGCTCGTCGCCAATTCCAATCAAGTCGCCAGTTTCAACCAGAGAAATCTCTTTTTTCAGCGTCCGAAATGTTCTAATTTTTCCTTCGAATACCAATTTCGTGTTATCTGAATTTCTTACTTCGTATTCTCCATTTAGTTGACAGAATGTTTCACAGTTAGCAGCAAAAGAAGGAAACATAATTACACGAACTCTTCAAAACGTTAACACTTTAGAATCTTCATAAAAGTCCTAGGACTACCGTATTACGTCGTATTCTAGATTTAGTTGTCAGAATGTTTCACTAGATTTTGCAGGAAAAGTAGGTAACATAATATTACACGAGACTTCAATGCATTAACACTTTTTAGAATACCATTAAAAGCCCTAGAACTACCTCTACTCTTCATTAGTATTCAACTAAGCGCGCTGGACTTTCCTTTCAGTTTGGTGGTTCCAGATCATAGCAAACTACTTTGTTGAGACTCAGAAGTGGACACACCAAAAGTATGTTTTTCGAGAGGAGAGACGAGGATTTTCCATCTTGCTTCTTTCCTGTGTGTACTTTCTCACTCTAGTGTCAGTAAAACTTATTTTGTGTGTTTGTATGTCCATTACTTGACATTGTATGCCTTGTGTTTGGCGTAGCATGGCCAAATATGGCCCTTTCGCCATAAAACCCAACCAGGGGTGCACCTACTAAGAGGGCCACGGGGGCTTAAGTCCCTCCAAGATCATATAAAAGGTAAAAACTATCCTTATTTAATTCAGTGATTGCTTCATTAAAAATCATGTATAAAGGTGTTTTGATACTTTCTCTTTGTAATCAATTAATATTCATTGATTGCCTTTAGCCCATTTACAAAAGTGTTCCATTTCGCATTTACTGGGGTTGGATAAAATAATTGAAAATTTTAATATTTAATTGTAATGTTGGCACCCTTTCCCTTCAATGCAGCTTCTATTCGTCTTGGAATAATCACTTTAAAGCTGATCTCTAGGTAACACACACTAAAAGTAGTCTATGTAATACTCCAAAACTAGTCTAGATTTCAAAGAAATTTCTACATTTTGAAATCGCCTCCTAAATAAACAACTTACGATAAAAATGTAGTCTCATCCAGGTTAGTATCTTGGGTGCAACATACAGCCACCTTGTTCCTGTATTGATTTCCTTGCAACTCCCTCTTTTGTCCTTGACTGCATAGGTGCTTCTTTGGGTTTATTTGTGGAAAAAAAGGATTCCTGCTCAGGAGAAAGACCTCAACTCTCCAGGTGGTTGTCTCGACAAGTTATCTCGTCATTAGCAAAACTGGCCAGATAATGATTGACGAAATATATCGTCATTAGAAGAAAACTGACCAGATCTTGCCATCATAGAAAAATCGGCAATATTTTAATGATGAGATATCTCGTCATAGGCAAAATTGACCAGATCTTGATGGAGGAGGCATCTCGTCGAAACAACAGAATTATATTACAACAAGGCTGGAAAGAGGAGAAACTACGGGGTCCAGCCCTTAGTCTTATTTGAGGCAAAATTGCCCTTTCACAAGAATGTCTTGTTCATGAAATTGGATGCAAAAGTTACGCGATTTACAAACTGTTTAGTAGTATTTTTGTGTGCATGTGTTCAAAAGCCTCGAATACATCATTAAGTACCTTTACACATAGCCGTATTCGACCCTGAACATTGTTTCTAATGCCCTGATGGGTTACGAGTTCGAAACTCGGTCCAGCCAAACACCGTCGTGTACACGGAGGCTGGTGCACTTTAAATCGGTCGTAGTCTCAAATGTCCTCACTGTCGTGGTGTGGAAATTTGGAGAGTGGGGTGCCAGCTCATGTGTTGTTCTCGTCATTTGACCGTGATTCAAAATTACGAGGCGTTGTCCTTGGATCTTTTCCTTAGGGATTGATTCCGGACCGCCACCAATAGCCTGTTATGTTTTTCCAGTGCGACGTTAACTACCTACCTAATGCCCTGATAAATTTCACTTTTTATAAGGAGTTAAGTTATTTTTGGTATTTTGTAACAAAAGTTTATCGGTTCTTTTAGTCCAAATTTAAATATGGAATACTTAATTTCGAATAAAGTCAAGTTCTTCAAACCTTAAAGGCTCACCTACCTTTGTCCTACCCACCCCAACTTTTTTATGGCTGGGTCTAGCCCCCACCACAAACAGGAGAGATAAATGTTATAAGGATACGGATAATGTTAATGTTACCAACAATTCGTGTGCATCAAAACTGTTCTGTACACTCATACATGCAATAGTAGTACATGAACATAGTCAAAGGCCAAGTGGTTGATTAAAAAAGCTAGTTTATTGAGACATAATATAATATTTACTCTCCTGGTGGTTGTCTCGACGAGGTATTCGTCATTTGCAAAATTATTCAGATCTTGATGGACGAGATATCTCTTCGAAACCACTTGGTTAGGTTAGGTAGTTAATTTACGTCGCACTGGAGCAACGCAACGGGCTATTGGGACGGTCCGGGATCCATCTCAAAGGGAAATATCCAAGGATAACCCTATCGTAGTTTTGAACCACGTTCAGATGACAACACCTGAGCTGGCACCCCACTCTCCAAACTTTCACACCACGCCAACATGAGGACATTTGACGCCACGAGAGATTTAACGTGCACCATCCACCGTGTACACGACGGACTTTGGCCGGACCAAGTTTCTAACTCGCAACCCTTCGGTTGCTAATCTGTTGCTCTTCCAATTGGGCTACGAGGCCCCCGAAACCATTGGAGTATTGATAATTTATTTGTATTGCAAACAGCGAACAGTGTACCCAGTGATGAGACATCCGATTTCCGTGGGGCCCCCGGTAGCCCAGTTGGAAGAGAACGGATTAGCAACCTGAGGGTTCGATTTCGAAAATCTTTCGAGCCAAAGACCATCATGTACACGGGGACTGGAGTACGTTGAATCTATCGTGTCCTCAAGTTGGCATGGTATGGAAATTTGGAGAGTTTAGTGCCAGCTGAGGCGTTGTTCTCGTCATCTGACTGTGGTTCAAAATTACGAGGCGTTGTCTTTTGATCTTTGCTATCGGGATTGATCCCGGACCATCGCCAATAGCCCGTTCCGTTGTTCCAGTGCGACGTTAATTAAACTTCCTACCTTCCTACCCAAGCATATGAGATTGGAATGCAATAGCCCTGAATAAACCTGGCAATTAATCTGGAATTGGCAATCTTAAATTAGATGGTTTATTAGTGTTAACAAACCAGACGTTCTGCGAAGATTTTATTTCCGCTACCCAAATGCTCGCAAATCATTCATATTGGGGTTACTTCAAAATGTAGTGTAGTTTTGATGACGTTTGGAGTCTAATATAATTGACGTTGACCAATCAACTATCTTATAACAATTGGGAATTCATTCTCTGGAATTTTTATTGGCAAAGTGCTGAAATCATATTAGGTAAACAAACCAAATGACGTCACGTCCGGAATACGTACAGGAAACACATCACCGCAGAAACACTACCACCACCAACATTGTGGCTTAACTGAAAATGTCTTTCACAGCCTTTTAATGCCTTAAATTTAAAAAAAAAAATGCCATTTTCGAATTTATCCTTTCAGGAACATAAACTCACTTTAAGAATTAGAAAAAAGAGAATTATCACCCTTGATCACGCGTCACACTCCATTATCGCCTGCATATCGCCGCTGAGCACCTAATTTATCTATCAGTTAGCAGCTAATCCCCTTACATTCTGCGACTTTTATTCTAAATGGCGCTTTATTAGCACCGGAACGCACGCACCTGTTGCTGCGGTCGCCAAGGCGACGAGTACCTTGCGCGTGGCAACCCTGTCGAGTTCCATCATCGCCGCGAAACTTGTCAGAAATTCGAAATACGGCAGACTATTATCTCACGTGCTGCGGTAAACAAACGAGATTCTTTGGATACAAACGCTACCTGGCGAAGCTTTCGTTCTGGCAGTGGAAAAAAGTCGGCTGCGGAAAATACATTGCTCTAAAACAATTTTCTCTTTTTCTGCTCTGTGGATTATTTACTCAGTTTAGTTTCGTTATTTTATCGGGTAAAACAAACAATTGTGAAGAATGTTGAAGAAAATCGTTTGCTGACGGTTTCCTTCGGTGCTTGTTTTTGGAATTAAATAAGTCGGAAGTGTTTTAAAAAACGTGGTGTGATTCGAATGTCGCGGTTCACGCTTTCGCCGGCCGTTTGGTGCTTTGTGTTACTGGTGTTGGAATGTTCGTGGGGTGTTGCAGCCCAGGATGAGGGATGTTACTCGTCCGGTAGCATCGCCGGTATCGTCATAGCAACGGTTGTGGTTACTCTGGTGTCGGGTGCTCTGGCGGCAGCTTTTATTTGGTATTTGTGGAAGCAGAGAAAAGGTAGGAATATTACTTTTTATTTTCGAAGTTATTTCTCAGGTGAAGTAAAAAATGTAGAGTCTTCAAATTATTTTGAATTGATTGGACGATTTCTATTCATGTTGATATAATATGAAACTAAATATTCTAGCGTTTGCAGTTCCTAAAAATGTAATGAAAACCAAACAAACATCGGGAGAGTGTTTACAAATAAAAAAGAATTTTTTTTTCAAATTTATGTTTGACAAAAAAAATAAGAATGTGGGATAACGAGCGTTTAGGTTACCTCTAGAACAGAAACAAGTTATTCAAAACCTTTTGAGGGGGCAGAAAATTATTCGAATTTAAATTCTTGCTTGATTAAATATTGAAAAGTATTATTAATCTCTAAAAACGTTCTAAGACAAGTTCCTTAAAATAAGTCCATTCAGGAAATAGTTAATTAACATAAAAGAGATTAAAGATAAGAGTTAAAATAAGTAGGAGTAAAAAGGATATAAATTCCATCCATATTTGCTCACAAATAAAACTTTAGCGTTGCAAAGAATTGAAAGTAAATTAAAAATTTAACGAAGTGAATTCCCATTTATAGAATAGTCCTTTGTATCGTTTCAATGCAACGTAAATTCAATTACCTACCCATTTATACAGCATTTCAAATTATTTAGAATAGTAACCACTATTCTAATTCGAATATATTAGCTCAGAAAATAATCCCGTCACAGTTACCAAAAGAAAAAATGTGTTTCATTTTCGTATGACAGCTTGATTCAGCGTTAAGAGAATAATGCGATTTTGTTTACTAATAAGTAGTAGCTCTACGTGCGAAGGTTACGTTAATTAACAGACAACCTGACTAACACTGCTCGTGTGCTCAACACGTCGTGAATACTTAATTAGCATTATTAATTCTTGCCGTAGAAATTCTACTATCAGAATAGTAGAAAAATTCCTGTGGTTTTCTATTCTTAGCTTATTTAGTATCTTATCTTTCAAATTAACAAGTTTTGTATGCAATGTTATCAATGTGACATGATGAGTTCTTGCTTGAATAGACTTATAAGTTAGTGTACCATGGTGAATTAAAAAAATCGCCTGCACTAGTTCAAAATACAGGAATAAAGACATGAAAAATTTTGGGAAGCATTATTTTCACTTTGAAGTGCTTAAGCTAACTTCACAGATAAGGCTTTTTTCTGATTTTGAATTCTTTTTAAATATTAAACAAATGTTTAACGTTTTATCATCAAATAGGGTATAATCAGTTTGATAGAGATTTTACTATTTTATCTCCTTATAAAAATACTTGACGAATATCAATTTTTACTTATGGTTATCGGAAATAATGAGAATACTTTATAAATTTGGAATTTTTTTTAACGTTATTTTTGCCCTCAAAACTTCTTCAGAATACAAATATTGTTGTTCTTTTCAAGAAAAATAGTAAACATTAAAATTAGTTTATATTGTAATTTTCGAATTTTTCTATACAAATTTAAAACATTCTAATAATGGAGAAAATTACGTTATCGAAAGATTTGAAATCTGACAAAGGACAACCATATATTAAAAAAATAAACGATTTTATTGTTCTAGGGAAAAAACAATGAGACATGTCAACATGAGAGAAGATTGTAACTATTCTGAGACACAGGTTATAACTTTCTATGGAGAGAATATTTTTACAGAGTAGCAATTAAATATTTATTTCTGCATTCAGTTTTGGGTTGACTTATGATTTTTGGATTAAATTAAGGATAATAGTACGTTTCGTACGCCTGAATATTTTGACATGAAATATACTGTGAGTATGCAATACATAAGATCCATTTCTAACAATAGTTAGAAAATTAAATTAAAATATCATAGACAAAGATGTGAGTGAATCTTTTAGGATCCCATATTCTATTATTTTAAGCATTCCACTAGTTCAAAAATTTACTCGTCACTATTGGTTTTAATTAATTAAGACATTACAAAAATTAAAAGATCCTAAAGAAATCTTACAAGCTAGAGTTAAATAAAAAGGAATTCCAACTTGATCCAACACGTAGTTTCAAATGGCAGAAACACCAGTGCTGCCAAAAAAGAATTTTCCCAATAACAAATGTAGACTCATCCTCAAGAAAAAATGGAAAATTCTCAAAAAATCAAACGTTTCTGAAAGAACATTGCCACGAAAATTTATGGAAAATAATGACAATTATAATAAAACTATGTAAATAAACAATAAAAAAGAACACCCTTGTGCAGTGAAGTGAAAAGGCACTCGACCACTTTCACCCGCTAAATGCTTTCGTTTCCGCATCGTCAACCCCATAATACGGAAAAGAACTGAAGAGCGATTTCTTTCTTTTCTCCCTCCCCTCCCCACTTCTCTTTTTATTGTTCCGGCATTATGTGCAAACGATATTTTAAATGGACTACCAACGATCGAGTGGGCATTTTTTGTTTCAGGGATGGAGCACAGTTGCTATTTTTGGACCTAAATTTTGGATGGAATATTATTAAATAAAAGCAGAAATATAAATTCATTACTATTTTAATATTATATTGTTCCCCCCGGCATTACGTGCAAAATATAATTCTTTGATGGGCGGGAATAACAGTAAAAGTAAAAAAATGATATTTTTTAGAACAAAAACCATTTAATATTCCATATTGCGAAGGAATAAAATTTATAAAATCAGTTCAGCACCTTATGTCTGAGAACTTTAAAGGGGAAATTAGGAGAAATTTTGGATGTGGCCCTGTGACAAAATTAAGTTACTTGTACTGTTCGTACCAAGAAAATTGTGCACATTACAACTGACTTGTACTGTTATTCTCGCCCATCAAAGAATTTTATATGGACTAACTACCATGATCGAATTGGCTTTTTTCATTTCACGAATGGAACGCAGTTGCTATTTTTGGACTCTAAATTTTGGATGGAATATTATTAAATAAAAGCAGAAAGATAAATTCATTTCTATTTAAAAAATAATGTTCTCGAATAATATAAAAAAATGCAAAGCTTTCGAAACATTTGTTTAAAAAATAAATCGTGAATAAAATTCAACAAGTTTATGCTGCAATTTTTCAAATACGAAAATGCAGAATTTAAATAACGTTTGAAAATGTATACCTCGACTGGGACTCAACGAATATTTTAAGTTTTGAAAATATTTACAGTATTAGTTTACTGATATTTTACCAATAAGTCATTAAAAAAATATTACTATAAGCAAACTGATTTATCAGGATATTTTTGTTTTTATTTATTGATAATTTTAGAAATAAATTAATAAAATAATTTTAAGTATTCGCCCTTTTTAGTTTCTTGCATTGATTTTAACGTCCTCATGTATGTCAATAAAAATTGTCAATTAAGTTCGTTAAATCCTTTTAAAAGACTAACAATTTTTCTACAGCTTTTTAAAACTACAATTCGTTTTCGTAGACTGATGTATTTTTCAATGATTTCAATCCAATAAGCAATATGCTTCAATGAAGTGTTTTGCTTCATCTATTTTCTAACTGTATTTGTGCATATCTTTTTCTTGCATTTTTTGGATCATACATTTTTGTTCCCTGTAATTGGATATTTTTCTGTGAAGAAACAACAATTAAATATATATAAATCGGAAAACAAGGCATTAAAATAACTTTTTTGAACCTGTTGATAAATTTTTTGACCCATCTATAGTCTTTTCCTTAAAAATGCATTACATTTCGTTTCAATGGTTTTATAGATACTAGTTCAGAATGAAATTTCGCAGTCGTTTTACATGAAATTCCTTTTGAGCCATTTTGTTACGCCTTATTGTTTTCACCCTTGAAAATCACTCTTCAAAGTATCGTTTTGAATATTATAGTGTAAATTAAGTATAAAATGTGCAGATACACATGTATCATATCAGTATCTCAGATAAGAATATAAAAGTATTGACGAGTAAAGTACAAAAACTTATAAATATCAGAAAATGTATATGGACATTTTTATCAACAATTCGAGA
Source organism: Meta bourneti (assembly GCA_933210815.1). NCBI lineage: Eukaryota > Metazoa > Arthropoda > Arachnida > Araneae > Tetragnathidae > Meta > Meta bourneti. The sequence goes on from OW119931.1 coordinate 22,837,451, forward strand.
CACATAGTGCGACTCCCGGAAGAAGACAGTTGAGTCGCAAGATTTTGGACGCGTCTATTAGTTAAATTAGGGGATTGGTGGTAACGTAAACAAATCCCTTCGTTAGTGTGGATTCAGCTTCTAAGTTTATTGTACAGTGCCGATATCACTAGTCTTGATAACGAGTTGGCAGAATATCCATGCTTTGGAGTATGGCAGCCTTCTCCTAACGCGTTTTCACCCCTATTCAGAAATCGACTGACCCAAGGTCGACTGCCTTCCTGTCGGAGCTGCACCATAACGTATTAGTGTTTTGGCGTTCCCTACTTTTCTGACGACCCACAAGTGCAAGCCCATCACATCACTCCACAACTGCCCTGGCCAAAAGGATAGTTTAGTGCTCTCTAATGCTGAAATCTCGAATGACCAAAAATGACATAAAACTTTCGACTTGAACATTTCTGGAATGACACGTCCAATCCAAAAATGGGCACTTTTAGGGTAGGGGGTAGTTGAAATAGCATCGCACTGGAGCAACACAACGGACTATTGGCGACGGTCCGGGATTAACCCCGAAGGGAAAGTCCGAGGACAACACCTCACAATTTAAACCACGGCCAATAACGAAGTCAACACCTGAGCTGAAACCCCACTCTACAAACTTCCACACCACGCCAATCTGAGGCCACTCGAGGCCACGAACAAATTTATCGTGCACCAGCCCCCCCCCCCCCCACGTACACGACGGTCTTTGGTTAGATCGAGTTCCGAACTCGAAATCCTCCGGTTGCTAATCCGCTACTCTTCCAACTGCCGCGGTCCTTTTTAGGGTAGGTTTTTGACAAGGAATTTCATGCTTATGACCGATTCTTCCACCCTGTCTTAACAAGAAAATTCATTTTTAGTAATTTACGATTGGGATGGTTGTTTTGGGGTTTATGGCGAAAGGGCCATATTTGGCCAAGCAGCGCCAAACACAAGACAGACAACACAATGAGATAGGAATAAAAGCAGAATGGCATGCGAGGGTAAAAATGCAAGGGTGGAAAGATCACTCGGTTGGAATTGCATACATGAAAAATATACGTACAAATTTATTCGAGAATCTCTCCCCGCCTACTTTATTTAAAACCCCTTTGCCCTATTTTTCTTTTTAACCCTTACCCTTAACTACCCCTCTGCACACTCGTTCTAATTTCTATGAAAAGACTTCCTCATTCATTGAGCAATGATTTAAATAATGCTCGAGCGGCAAGTTAATACCTAACCTCATCAATCACGCATTATTTGTTTATTATTATTATTCGAATCATACGACCCTGAAACCTCTAAACTCCAAAATTCCGAAAAGGCATCCAGTTCCCGGCTCAGCTGACGTGTTCCGGAGGTATTCGAGACCCGAGTCTGTGGCACAATGAGCGTTAAGTCATCTGTAACCGCTGCTAAGTCTTAAATGCATCCTTGAATTGCTTGTGAGAAAGGATTCGAAAGGTGAGCTTTCTTCGATCATTTCGTTTGACCTGACATCGACACTGCTTCTGGTTTCGTGACCAGGAACCCTTCGGCGAACGAGACGAATTTTCGAATGTCGGGGAGATGAGAATCGAACACTTCCTCACGGAATTTCTGCACGTTCTCTGTTATTAGTTTGTTTGGAATGTTTACAAGGAATTGCGGTAGAAATTTTTTATTTCGTTTGTTTCCGATTTATTTACATTGTAATAATTTTTATTTAACTATATTAACTCGTCCCAGCGTGAAACTAGTGTTCTTAAGCCATCTATTTTTTTTTGGGAGTCTAACGTTTACGTCATTTCGTCGTATTTCGTCTCCCCCGAAATCGCATACCACGTAGAAATGTTTTCAATTCTGGAGACAAGTGAGTGTCATTGGGTTCTTCTCTTCCATACCCCCTTCCAAAACCCTTTGAGAGGTTCACACGCATATATTCGTCCTGGAAGCTTCAGTCTTCCCTGTATGACTTCTAATCAGTTTTGAGACTTTTGACCAAAAGAGTATTTCCTTGGATTATTTCAACCAATAGACGTGGTAATTTAATCATTGTCTGTAGTGGGGAACAGGCAATACTACACTAGTCGGGAATCGAGTAAATATTTATCGCAGCATCAATCTCATTTCCTGTAATTGTAACAATTCTGAAGTTCGAGACATTGATCATGTCCTCTTCGTTGTCCATTACTTAATAATGAAAGAAGATTTATCTTTCAAATTGGGCACCTTCTCTTGGAGAATTTTTGGCCACACCAGACAATCTGCTTCCCTACTGATAATTATTTCTTTACACTTAAGAAATTTGTTTCTGGAATAACTTATATAAAAAAAGTTGTCGCTGTTAGAAACTTAACCGATCCATACATGCACTATTTTTCTAGTGCACGTAGAAATCAAATTATTTAAAAGTCTAGTTTCGCCTCTAATTGCCTTAGTTATTATTTTGGTTGTTTTGAGTATTTATGGCGCAAGGGCCATACTAGGAAAAGCTGCATTGAACATTACAGACAATTCAAGGAAAAATTTGGTGAAATTGAAAGAAAAGAGGGATTGGGGAACAGAGTAGTGGGGTAAAAGCAGAAAAAGATCGCTTGGGTATACCCGGAGCGCGACACCCGTGTTTAATGTTAACAGTAAATCCCATGGGACAAGAAGAGTACTAGAGTACCTAGGGTCCGTAAAGCACGTACACACTTAAAGCAGATGTGCCCCTGAGGACTATTATTTTGTATTGGATCGTATTTCTTAACCTGATCCATTTTCATTGCATTCGTTATTAGTTTTCAATCAAAGGTCTTGAGAAATAAAGTTTTCGAAAGCTCGGAAACCTCCATCGTAAATTTTCGCATCTTTATGGATCCACTCCTATGCTTCGACGAAAGTAGCTTTTCCCACATTTTCGCTCACGTTGTTAATCTGAGCGTATAAGAGGTAGATAAGAAGCTGAATTAACATCACTGGGGCACCACAGCGGGCTATTGTCGACGGTCCGGGATCAATTCGGAAGAGAAATATCCGAGGACGACACGTTATTTTGAACTACGGTCAGATGACGAGGTCAGCACCTGACCTGGTACCCCACTTTTCAAACTTACACACCATGCCGACATGGGGACATTTGAGGCCACGACAGATTTAACGTGCACCAACCCCCACGTACACGGTGGTCTTTCGTTGGATCGGGTTTTGAACTCGCATCCCTACGGTTGCTACTCCGTTATTTTTTCAACCACGACTTCATTTAAACACGGAATAATAGAGTAAAAGTTCAGAACACTTTTGAATTCTGGCGTGCTTTAAAATATATAGTACACATTTCTCGGATCTACGCATGTTTAACGCGCACCTGCCCCCACCAACACGACGGTCTTTCGATGGATCCAGTTTCAAACTCGCGGCTCTCCGGTTTCTAATCCGCGACGCTACCAAATGGATAACTTGACACCCTGGTGTTTAGGAGAGGAAAGAAAACTGAGAATGTGTAAAAGTAATTCCTTAAGAAAACGATAACGGAAGAGCAGCGAGACAAACGCAAACGATATCAGTCGGTCGCATTCCGCAAATTGCCTGTCGGTTGGAAGGGGATGGAGATCAACGACTTGTTGAGCATTCGCCGGTGACACGCCTCGTGCCTGGCAATGCGTGCAACAGGTGAGCGCCGAGTTCCCTCAAGAAGTCGAGCCGCAGCGCGGGGTCGGAAATCTCAGCTTCGCTCTCTAAAATGGCGAGGAGTCGGAACAATCCACAAGTGAGATATTCTTACAAAACTCAGGTTCGATGAGAATGAAATTGTTCGTTCTGCACAAATTTTGAAAGGGATTTTCAGTATAAACATCCGAACCAGACGGACTGCAAAGATTTAAGGTAGGTAGTTGGTTTATTAACGTCGCACTGGACACAACGGGCTGTCCAGGATCAATCCATTAAGGAAACACAACACCATGGTCAAATGACGAGGTCAACACCTGAGCTGACACCTCACTCCAATCTTCCACACCGCAACTCGAATACATTTGAGGCCACGATAGATATAACGTCCACCAACCCCCGTGGCATAGATTTTAGTAACGACCTGAATGCTCTCACTTAATACAAATCAGGGTTACCTTCAAATGAAGTTTATCGCCATTTTGGCAACGTTTGGTGTTTAATCTAATTGGCGCTGACTGATCAACAAACATTTGTATATTCGGAATTTATTCTTTGGAATTTTTAAAGGTGGAGTGCTCAAATCATATTCGAGAAACAATACAAGTAACGTCACATTCGGAATACGTATGAGAATCACGTTCCGCCGCAAAAATACTACTCCCATCTACAATTAGCTTGAATTGACCTCGTCATCTGACCGCGGTTAAAAATGACATGTCCTAGGATCTTTCTTTTCGGGATGGATCCCGTACCGTCGCCAATAGCCCGTTCTGTTATTCCAATACCAACGTAAACTCAGTTACCTACCTTTACCATTCATGAATTACTAGCAGCACAATGAAGAATGTAGGCACGTGGAAAGAAAAAAATAACACAGCTAAACTGAGTGAGAATTAGGTTCTCTATCGCCAGTCCTCGGAGCCCGGACCCCTTGCCCCCTTAATGTTTTCAATTTTGAAATCCGGCCTTCCCATACGAGGCGTAAGTGTACCAAACATTCAGGTAATATAAGTTATCAAAATGTCAGGTTCTTGTCATCACTTTTCCGGTCGTGTGACCGCTACAATAGGAGAAAAGGGCGCTGAGTCCTAAGTCCTGAACGCCCTTGCAAACCTCCTCAATGGTTTCATTGTTCCCCTACATATTTATGAAAAAATAGAATCTTTCTCAAGCCCTCCTGTAGTAAAAAATGACCTTAGAGACAAACCAAACCCAATAATTTCATCATGTTGCCGCAGCTAAGTAACGAAGAAAAAACTGAGATTCTTTTGATTGCAGCATAAATAATTCATTTTGGAGACTTCAAATTACGTATATTACATTTTAACCTACATAGATCTGTAATTTTAACCCTCCAAGTAGTTTCGACGAAACATCTCGTCTGTACGATTTGGCAAATTTTGGCAATGACGAGGTATCTCGTCATCAGGATGTTGCCGATATTTTGATGATGACAAGATCTAATCAGTTTTCTTTTAATGACATCTCCTAAATCGATTTTGTCCGTTTCGCAAAGGATGAGATAGCTCACGGAGACAACCACCAGGAGGGCTATAGCTACATAGGAATACAAACTTGGACAAAATTTCCGGTTCTGGGACATTTTTGAGGATGCAACTCTCGTTGGCGGCTCGAAACTACAACGCTACCGTGACCCTGAAATGAGCCCGACCACTTCCAAAACACCTACAGAAAGCCTCTTCGGTGCAGCTGTCCATGCTACTTACTCCCAAACATGCTTCGGGCAACTACACCGCAGTGCACTTCTCCAGATAACAAGGCTTTCGTCTTTCTCTTTTGGTGCGTATTTCTTTCTTCGCATTCAGAGGCCCTCGGTAGCCCGATTGGAAGAGTAGCTGATTAGAAACCGGAGGGTTGCAAGTTCGAAACTCGATTCAACCAAAGACCGCCGTCTACGTGAGGGATGGTGGACGTGAATCTGTCGTGGTCTCAAATGTCCTCATGTTGGCGTGGTGTGGGAGTTTGAAGAGTGGGGTGCCAGCTCAAGTGCTGACCTCGTCATCGGGCCATCGTTCAAAATGACGAGGTGTTGTCCTCGGATTTTTCTCTTAGTGGTTAATTCCGTTGTGTTTCTCCAGTGCGACGTTAATTAAATACCTTTCTGCAGTCTTTCCTGTGCATAATTCCTAACCAGTTTTGGTCGTTAATAGCCCGTGTGTTGCTCTAGTGCGACTTTAATTAATTACCATTACCTAACTAGTTTTAACCTTCTTGACCAATATAATATTTCCTGGGATTCTTTCAAACAAAAGATGTGGTTATTTAGTCTTTATGTGCGTTATGGGGGAAAAGCAATACTACACTACTCAAGAAATCTTGTGAATCTTGGAGGGTTAATTATTACTTGGAAGTCTTATTACTTGAAGTTTACTGGGGCTGCCGCGGCACCAGGAAGACTGCAGAACGGATATATGCGTGTGAACCCCTAAGAGAAATAAGTTTTGCCGTTAAAACAATGCAGCAACCTAACCCTCCTGGTTGTTGTCTCGACGAGGTATCACGTCATTAGCAAAACTGACCAGATCTGGATGAGCGAGGTATCTCGTCATTAGAAGACAACTGACCAGATTTTGATCTCGTCATCAGAAAAAAAATCAGCAAACTCTTGATGACGAGATATCTCGTCATCAGAGAATTTGGTCAGATCGCGATGTACGAGATATCTTGTCGAAGCGTAAGTGAGCGCAAATCGAAGCTTCGTTTACTGCCGAAGGTAGGTAGGTAGGTACTTAATTAACGTCGCACTGGAGAAACACAACGGGATATTGCCGACTGTTCGGGATCAGCCCCGAAGAGAAAAATCCGAGGATAACCCCACGTAATTTTGAACCGTGGTCAGATGACGAGGTCACACCTGAGCTGGCACCCAACTCTCCAAACTTCCACACCGTACCAACGTGAGGTCATTGAGGCCACGACAAATTTAACGTGCGCCATCCTCCCTTGTAGACCTTATAGACCCTCCTCTCTACTCACCGAAACGATTTAGTGCAACTATTGAGAGGAGGGGGAGGAGACCTCCAACGCCAACACGAAGAGGATCCCTGACGAGCAGAGAAAGAACACTCTGATCCTAGCCTGTGTCGCACGCGCGGTCCCGAACATAGGGCACCACCATTTTTTTTTCAAAATATAGATATATACATAAAAAAGTGGGCTAACAATGCCCAAAACATATTTTACACATAAAGATATAATAAAGATAAGTTACATTTTTTTTTACATAAAGAGTTCAAAAATTCAAGTTGAATAAGAAATGTGTATTTCAATTAACGTCACACTGGAGGAACACAACGGGCTATTGGTGACGGTCCGGGATCAATCCCAAAGGGAAAGATCCGAGGACAACACCACGTAATTTTGAACCACGGTCAGATGACGAGGCAACACCTGAGCTGGCACCCCACTCTCCAAACTTCCACACCACGCCAACGAATAAGAAATGAGTTAGCCATATGGCTCAGAAATTTTGTAAATACAGAAGTTAGAGAAAAAGGCCAAGGGCCTGGAACAAAGTATCCTCCCTTGTACAGGACGGTCTTTTGGTTGGATTAGAACTCGCAACCCTCCGGTTGTTAATCCGCTACTCTTCCAACAAGGGTACTACTTCGGCCCCTCGTTTACTGGTGAAATACATGTAGGTGTGTCTGAAAACAGACAAAAAAAATTATTATTACGTATGTTCATCTAGCCTTTCGATTGGAATAGGAAATGGCGAGATTGGGACCGAAATTATTTTCCGAATTCATGCCCGTTCGCTCCCTCTCATGGGCTATTCGAAGGCCCGCTCGAGGCTGACGGAGGTTGACAAAACGAGGAAGGTTCCGAAGCGACCCCGACGGTGGAATGTGACACGAATCGTTCCATCGTGAGCCCCCTCTGGGGTTTTTCTTTTTGTTTCATCTTCAGCTTTGGCTTTTTTCGTCTTTAGACTTCTTCGTTTTTTTCACCTCGCTTTTCTTCATCCAGTCACGAGGTCTACACTACTTCGTAACCTCGAGTCGTGTTTGGGAAAATAGGTGAAGAGTTTCGAAAAGTTGTTTGGAAAAAACGGTTTCCAGAAACCCCCTCAATATACTATAGCGCAATTATCTATTTCGCCCTTTTTTATTTGTCTCCCAATGAATTTTCTATGTCCTCACGTTGGCATAGTGTCGAAGTTGGGGTGCCAGCTCAGGTGCTGACCTCGTCATCTGACTGGTTCAAATTGACTGGGTGTACTAAATTTTTCAATAAATTGAATTTTAGAAAGAACTAAATGTCTTAAAAAACTTCTTCATGTCTTGGATCTCTAAGTGTGAGGAGATTCAAATAAGATTCCTCAGATCATATCCTTCGGGATTGATAGGGAGTACTTACGTATTAACCGCATGCCAGTGATTAATCGCCAACTCTACGTATTAACCGCATGCTAGTGTTTAATCGCCAAATCTACGTATTAACCGCATGCCAGCGATTAATCGCCAAATCTGTTGGAAGGGGGTATAAGACAGAAGAACTGGAACAATCTGGTTATATTCACTGCCAAGTGAACCACAAATACAATTTCATTAATTCTGATTGTTTCGCAGAACGTTTTTAAGAACCACAGTTCAGTGTTCAGTTGCATTAGATACTCGTGTTTTATTTTCTGTTTTTACGTCGAAGTAAATTTTTACGTAACGCTTGATCGTTACGAAATAATGCTGGAAGAATATTCCCATCCCAATGCATATTTGGGGGCATTTGTCGCGAAACATGAACGAAATAAAAAAAATACATTAATGATGGATCGACCATTTTTTCCGACTGTTGGAAGGGGTATAAGACGGAAGAACTGGAACAATCTGGTTATATTCACTGCTAAGTGAAGCACAAATACAATTTCATTGATTCTGAAACTGGCACGCACACACAGAATGTATAACGCATCTGGGAAAGTGAAAAATGGCGAAATAAAAAACATCGAGGAGCATCTCGCCACCATCTCGAGTCCCTACCTCGCAGAGTTTATAATGATAATGATGTTTGATGCCATCCTAAGGGCAATTGCTAAACATTTTCCGCCCGAAACAAAACTTGGCTGATATTCGCCAATGGCAAGCAAAACTTGTCTGATATTCGCCAACGGCAAACATAACTTGGCTGATATTCGCCAATGGCAAACAAAACTCGGCTGATATTCGCCAATGGCAAACAAAACTTGGCTGATATTCGCCAATGGCAAACATAACTTGGCTGATATTCGCCAATGGCAAACAAAACTTGTCTGATATTCGCCAATGGCAAACATAACTTGTCTGATATTCGCCAATGGCAAACATAACTTGGCTGATATTCGCCAATGGCAAACAAAACTTGACTGATATTCGCCAATGGCATGCGGTTAATACGTAAGTACCGATAGGGGAACATCACCAATAGCCCGTTGTGTTGCTCCAGCGCGACGTTAATTCAACAATCAACTACCTACTTTAGTTCCAGAATTAAATCTACGTATTGATCTTTATTAATGTTCTTTTGCTGTGGCACTTAAAATAGAATTAAACAACTGATGAGACGTTCCACAAACACGTCGGTAAAAAAAAATTCTTAGAATTCGTTAATTGAATATTTATAATTTTCAAATAAAAACATTACTTCATTACGTTTTCCTGTTCTTCTATCGACACAGAGAATATGTGCACGCAAATGGTGACCCGGACGGGATTTGAACACACAACTTCTGGTGTGGGATTTATGTTATATGCAAATAATTTACCAGGCGATATTTATTCCAATGTAAAAAAATCTTATGAGCATTTTTATATATCATGCAACGCATGTTTTTCAAACGAAAATACGACAAATTAGAAAGAGCTCTCGGACTGTTTGTGATTAGTATTCGTCCCCTTGTTTAAACACAAGCCTCATATCCCTAGAGAGTCTCATTTAAAGGCATTGGGAACGCAAGATTTAATCGCTTTTTCGTATGTGAATCACACTCCAGCTCTTTTATTTTAATTTAATCTACCGTTATCTTTTCTATCAGGCAAATTCTGGAATGAGGTGGTACGAACCACATTCAACCGACGCGCGATAAGAGAATATTTAAAATTCGTTCCACATAAGCAGAAAAACCCTCGCCATATTTGTGATTATCCTGACTTTTTATCGAGTACTGGCAAGGTTAGACGACGATATCTATTACACCTGCGTGGAAAAAATGGCAGTGCGTTATTTAGTTATGTGACATGGGAATCCGGCTGGATAGTGACTTGAATAGCGTCACCGGGCACTGAATTGTCGCTTATCTGTCATCTAATCGACCGTCATGGCATGAAACGACTGGAAAAGTAAAAACATTTCTTATCAAATGTAGTAGTCAAATACATGAATCAATCATGCGCTGTTTGATTTGTTGGAAGTGAATTTTTGAATTTCAATTTGCGTAAGAGAGTATGACTATTCCAGTCAGACAAAGCGCACAACGTCATTCAAGGTCAAAAATAAACACAAATGAAGAATTTCAGTTTAGAAATAAAGAACTCGGCGTTGCCAACGCCCACTCTAATTATGTCTTTCCACACAACTTCTTAGGTGGACTACTGCATCCGATAAATGTAAATCAGATGAGAATTGCTTGATTTTTAATTCAGAGATCCTCAAGCTTTTTACTTTCAAACTCCCTTCAAGTATGCTACTACAGGGTCATCGCAGCTCAGTGGTTATGCCCACTGCGCTAGCAATTTTCGAGTTGTAGGCCGCGCAGGTTCGGTTCCTGTCAGGTGTATTCCTCCCTTGGTGTATTTCTCTCTTCTGTGTCAGTAAAACTATCATTGTGTGTGTCTCTTGATATTGTATGTCGTATCTGAGGCAGCTTGGCCAAATATGGCCCTTGCGTCATAAAACCCTGAGACCAACCATTAAATATGCTACAAATATTCGACTTTTATGTTTACGAAGAAGTATCACCTTTCAAGGAGGGGCAGTGGTAGCTCGGTCGGAAGAGTAACGGATTAGAAACTGGAGGGTTGCGAGTTTGAATAGAAACAAAGACAGTCGTGTGCAAAGGGAGTTGGTGCACGTTAAATATACCATGGCCTCAAATGTCCTCACGTTCTCGTGGTGTGGAAGTTTGAAAAGTGGGGTGCCAGCACTGGTTTTGCCTCGTCATCTGACCAAAGGTAGGTATTAAAATACATACCTTTTAAGGTAGGTATCTCCCGTAGGTTTCTCCGAATGGCATGGTCCAATCGAAAGTCGGGTTGGTTTTCGATAAGGAATTCATGTGGCCACAGTAGATGCAAAAACTTAATCGTCCCAGAGAAGTATAGTAGTTGCAGGATTACCTCACCGGTTATGAGTTGAGAATGATCTGTTTCTCTAATGATAATTCATTTTCTAAATCGATGAGGCAGGCGAGTAAGTAGTTGAATTAACGTCGCACTGGAGCAACACAATGGGCTATTGACAACGATTCGGGATCAATCCCGGGATAGAACCGAGGACAACACCTCGTCATTTTGAACCCTGTTCAGATGACGAGGTCAACACCTGAGCTGGCACTCCAAACTTCCACACCACTCCAACGTGAGGACATTTGAGGCCACGACTGATTTGACGTGCAGCAGCCCGATTTGTACACGGAGGTCTTTGGTTGGATTCGAGCTCGCTCTAAATTGATGGACAAATTATGATTTGTTGGGTTCTTCCATATTTTTTTTCAAATAGATGCACAGATGAAACCTAATCAAACTGGAAAAAATTGACGACTTCACAATATGACCAATAAAAATCAAAACATGTTGATAAAATAAAATTGTCAATAGTTATTTCGATGGAGCACAACATCTACGTGATGACGGTGGTTCGAAATGGTAATGGTCGAAATTTCACTCCACGGAAATAGCTATTGAAAATTTTAACACCTGTTTTAACCCTCCGTGTGGTTTCGACGATATGTCTCGTCCATCAAGATTTAACCATTTTGTTAATGACGAGATATCTCGTTATCAAGATATTGTCAATTTCTTGATGATTACCAGATCAAGATCTGGTCAGTTTTCTTCTAATGACGGGACATTTCGTCCATCAGAGGATCTGGTCAGTTTTGGTAATGACTAGATACCTCCTCGAGACAAACACCAAGGGGGTTAATCCTTTTTGGTCATATTTTGCAGTTTTCAAAGTTGCCAGTGACCTACACCTCTCCGTTTACGTGCGCCGTATTTTCCCAAGGCTTTGGAAGGGAGTCGAAGGAAAACAGCCGTACGGCATCTCCGCCTGAGGAATTTGTAAACATCCATTAGTATGGGCAGAATGCTACTTTAATAATGTCAAGGCTGAGGAATGTTGAGGTGCCCATTCGTAGGGCTGATTGTTTTCTGCTCTTTCTTTGAAGCTTGTCTTTACTGCACTGATTGGTGATTTACTTCATCCCTTCCATCATGGAGAGCTAGATAATTGATCGAGGAATGCCTGTTAGACAATTTGTCTGCTCTTACATACCTTGTTTGCGTTAGGTAATCCATTCAATGGCTCGTTTCATTTTAAACTCTGAATGTAAACAGTCTTATCTGCGTTTAATTGGCTGCGTGTACGAGCATTTCGTTTAGTTGATTGTTGTTTCACATGTGGAAAGAATAAAACAGAGATCAAAAATGTATGATCCAAAAAAATGCAAGAAAAATTGGTAAGTTGTGTCGAGGACACAAACCATAGTTCTGATGTAAATACTCGGGCCTGATGTTGATATTGGTATATTTAATTAACGTCACACTAGAGCAGCACAATGGCTATTGGTGACAGTCCGGGATCAATACCAAAGGGAAGGATCCGACGGCCTGATGGTGGATTGTGCAATGAGCGAAGCAGACATAGGGAGTTTGAGCGATTGTTTATTGTGAATGTTCAACAATTAATTTATAGTTACAAGTTGAATTAACGTCGCACTGGAGCAACACAATGGGCTAATGGCGACGGTCCGGGATCAATCCCAAAGTGAAAAATCCGAGGACAACACCACGTAATTTTTAACCATGGTCAGATGACGAGGCCTGAGCTGACTCTTGACCTGGCACCCCACTCTCCAAACTTTCACACCACGGCAGCGTGAGGACATTTGAGGCACGGCAGATTTACCGTGCACCAGCCCCTTTGTACACGACGGTCTTTCGTTCGATTCGAACTCGCAACTTTTCGGTTGCTAATCCGTTACTCTTCCAACAGGGCTACCCCGGCCATTTAAGCGACCAAGAAAAGAGAACTTTAAACAACGATAAAAAACTTGTGAGAGGTATTTTCTGCAAAGTTAGGCATTCACAAGAGGTAGTAGTGTTTCTGCAGTGATACGTGCTTCCTCACGTATTTTAAATAGCCCATTGTGTTGTTTTGCTCCAGTGTGACGTTAATTAAAATACCTACCTACCTTAAGTACTCTAAATGTAACGTCGCTTTATCTGTTTTTCGAACACATTTCAGCACTTCGTCATCAAAAATTCGAAAGAATAAACTCCCAATTAATATATGACACACCTTATGATATACAACACCAATTAAATTATACTCCAAACGCTGCCAAAACGAAGATAAACTATATTGTAACCCTGACATTTTTATTGCGAGAGAATTAGGACAGCAGAAGTAAATTTTTCTCAGATCGTCTGGTTTGTTTACACTGAATATCCCTCTCATATACTGCCTCAAAATAACCATTACGAGATGAACCCCAAAGACCTCATTTCAAATTCGGATAGCTCGTGTTATTTTGAAACTTCTTTTGCCCTCCTCATTAACCTTACCCTTTGACTCTCTCCCCCGTAGTGTTCCTTAAACCCCCCTCCCCTCACGGAGGGATCCTCCGAAATGTGAAACCAGCTGGATGCTCGTGTGAAACGCTTCCAAACGGGATCAAGAGGTCATTGTATCCAACTGCACACCCTCCGGGTGTGATCGAATATCCGAGATTTCCAGATATTCCCTGCTTCGAAAATCTTTCTTTCGTCCTGATTCAGACAGCATCTGACCCAGACATTGATGTAAGAAATAAGAACGTTTTGTTTCAGCTTCAAGAATATTTTTCAAGTAGTGATCCGATGGAAGCTGAAAGACAAATTCGTTTTTCACGAATACGGTTGAAAATACAAATGAAAAAGAAAAACCGAAATTCGGAATTAAAGGTTTTACTAGATTTTTTAATTTTATCAAGTTCTCTAAGTACACATATCCTTTCTCAGGGGCTGTCGTGACTCAGTGGATATTCCACTGTGCTAGAAGGTGGCGTAGGTTCGATTCCTCATCTTCTCTCCCCTGTGACAGTAAAACCTTTCTTGTTGTGTGTAAGTCCATTAATTGATATTGTCTGTTCTAATGTCTGGTGCAGCATGGCCAAATATATGGCCCTTGCGTCATAAAACCCCAAAACAACCCAAACCTTTCTCAAAACTCCTGAATACGAGGTCTGATAAAAAATATGCGAAATTTTAACTGCAAAATAAAATTATATTATAAATTTAGTTCATGTAGCAATAAAAAAAGTCGGATACATTTTAACTAGTACACTTATTGTGTTCAGAATGACGAGATGTCCTCGGATTCTGAACCTTAGGGATGGATCCCGGCCCGTCGCCAATAGCCCTTTGTGTTGTTCCAGTGTGACGCTAATTCGGCTACCTACCTACGAGACTTCGTATATGGGAATGTTAAGAAATGGATGTTGGAAATATAAAAATACTGGCAATATTTAGTAAAATCTGAAACTCAAAATTTAGGTTTTACTCCATTTTCACTTGCATTTTCCATCGTACTCATTCAAGATACAATTTTTTTATTTATCTTCTACCGATTTATTATTTGCAAAATATTCTTATAATATGCAACACAAAATGTTCTTATTTTTCACCAAACCAAGTCTTGAAACTGAAATATTCTTTAATCTGCATCTAATTTTAAACCCACGAATGCTGTTTTTCTTAACAAAATCAAAATGTCTGAAATTGAGGAACTTCTGTCTCGATCTCATCGCAATTAAATTTGACGAAGTTAAAAACACAAAACGAAAGAGAAAACACACAACAGAACATTCTACTCCTATAACAAACCGTAGAGGTTTGAGACTTCGAAACAATCATTCTCCGAAGGCGTATGCCACGACGCAATTCTATGGTATCTCCAGCATTCCTCTTTCGTATACCTTTCTTTTTTGTTCCGCGTCGTTTTATGGGGATTGTTACGCAGCCAAAGAGACAGAACGATCGGCATGAACTAGGAGAGGCACGTGGCAACGTTGAGAGAGAACATACCTCCTATTGTTCTTTTACCGACTCTTGAATGAAATTAAGAAAGAGAAAGAAACGAATTATGGATAAAATAAAAACAACGTCTTTGAGGGGAATCGGCCATGCATTCGACTTTCTCTGCCAACCTTGAAAGCGATTGCATTTCCATGAATGGTTAAAATATCTTTTTTTTTTCAATTGTCTTGGCATACTTCGGACTAACTATTACTACATCTATTTTCATGAAAATGAAGGGTTTGTTTGTGTATTGATCATTTTCGACCCATTTCAAATTATTAATCCATTTTGGTTCTTATTGCAAAATCAGTGGTTTCCACATTTGGTGTCTGTATGTGTGTGACCGTAATACATCCAAACGGCTGGGTGTATTTTCATGAAACTTTGCACATTGTGACTTCTTACATTCATTTAGTGACTGAATTTGGCTGCTTTGGTCTATCTGTCTATGTTCCAGTTTAACTTTTGGGCCGCGGTAGCCCAGTTGGAAGAGCAATGGATTTACAACAGCAGGGCTTCGAGTTCAAAACTCGGTTCAGCCAAAGATACAGAGGCTGGCAAATTTAATAATCTTGTTTCTGGATTTTACGTTTTACTTTTGTGTCACGGTTTCGAGGTTTGATATAGCTTAGTTTGTTTTGAAGGATAGATTCAATGGAGGAGGATTGACACAACTTTGGTTTCGAAGATTGAGACAATACGTAAATGAATAAGTGAGAATGCAGCTGAGAGTCAGCACACTGAAAAATAATGCCTGAAATATTGCTTTCGTATTTTGTAGTGAATATTAAGTCACTAAACTATTAACATATTCAAAAAACATTCATTAATTCATAAAATAATAGTTTAAAAAATGATAAAATACACAATGAATCTAATTTAATTGGCGTAAATCCCCAATTTTTCTTAACACACAGATAAACTGCACGCTCTAAAAACAGTAAAAAAAGGCGATAAACGTAATGTTCATTTAGAATTACTGCCTTTTGATTGGAATAAGCTGAAAGAAAGAAGAATATATTTTCTGAATTAGTACCACGTCATCTAACCGTGGCTCAAAATTACCTGATGTTGTCCTCGGATCTTCCTCTTTGGGATTGATCCGGGACCATCACCAATAACTCGTTGTGTTGCTCCAGTGTGATTTTAATTAAAATACCTACCTACCTGAATTATTACCTGGTTTTAAGAGCTTTGGACTTCGGATACAACAGCACACTGGGGTCCTGTACTCATTTTCACATTAATAAAACTGGAAGCTATGTACGAAATTAAATGTTAATGGGAGTTTGAAGGTTTAGTAACGACTGTTATCTTACTTAATTTCTGTGCACTTTTCCCAAAATATTTTGAAAATATCGGTTTGGAAATTTTTTATGCATACTTTTCATATATTGTTTTTATGCTTAATTGAGAATTTAACGTTATTATTAACTAACATAATGATATTTATTAAAAAGCATGTTTAATGTTATATTTAATAACATTTTTTTATATTTATATGAAATTGACTACAAAAGCGAAACGAAACCAGAGTCGTTTTGAATGAAAGAAGTCTCATCATCGTAGGTTCACATTTGCCCTTTAAAAGAGCCGGACTCTATAGCTAATATAAAAGGTCACACAACTCATATTTATATACGGTAACATAAAATGGGACCGACTTCGGTGAACTTTCATGTGCAGTTGTAAAATCGATGTTATTCTCAGAGTAATTTCTCAGTGGTCATCGCTAACAATGATTAGTTTCAGTCACGAAATCATCTTTTTCCTTGTTACGAACCTCACCATGAACTTGATTTTCCTTCGTTTTCTTTTCCAATTTGACTCGTGCTCTTACCTTGCCAGATCTTGAAGCATCCGACATTGAGATACTGGTTTAAAGACCCTTACTCCAGGAAAAGAAATAGTTAAGTGTTTCGAGCAATTCCTGCTTGGGAAGGACTGCTGAGTATGATAATATGATAATTTTTAGAATTTCAATGAGGAAATCTTTGTTATCTCATTATATCACGCTTTCGTGTATCGCGATTTTAACTATGTCGTTCTTTTTCCATTGTCTCCAGATAAAGTTTGAGTTTGCGAAAAAAAAATATCTTCTTTAACCCTCCAAGTGGCTTTGACGATATAGCTCGTAAATCAAGATCTGACCGATTGTTTTAATGACGAAATATCTCGTCATCTATTGTCGATTTTTTGATGATTACAAGGTCAAGGTCTGGCCAGTTTTCATCTAATTACGAGATATCTGGTTCATCAATATCTGGTCAGTTTTCATCTAATGACGAGATATCTTGGCTATCAAGATCTAGTCAGTTTTTTCTAATGACGAGATATATCATACATCAAGATCTGGTCACTTTTCTTCTAATGACGAGATATCTCGTCCATAAAGATCTGGTCAGTTTTCTTCTAATTACGAGATATCTCCTCCATCAAGATCTGGTTAGATTTGCTTCTGGTTGTTATGACGAGATACCTCGTCGAAACAACCACCAGGAGGGTTAGAATTAGGAGTTCAGAAAACTCTTTTTTCAAGACTTATCTGTTACTGATTTGGTAAATTATATTTGTGTCTCGAAAGTGAGGATAAGAAGAAATTTGTTTCAAAAATATTCTACTTTATTTAACATTACACACATGCCAAAAATTAAGGCTGATACTGAATTCGTATAAGCATGATCACGTGATCGTAATCCAATAGAGCATGCTTGAGATGATATTGGATGTTGCACTGTAGCCTACACAACACCACTAAGCAAAGACGTACTCTAGTGAGCGAGTAGGATTCCTTGCCTCAGGAACTCTTGGACAGCCTTATGGAAAACATGTCTGCACTTTGAGAGACCTGCATTAGGGTCAGAGATCAGCACATCCCCTATTAGGTTGATTTTAACAGAGCAAAAATGTTTTTTTTTATATAAACTTAGACCTACAACGTGTTTATCTAAGCATTTTTTCCATTTCTTCAGACCCTAGTAAACACCACAAGGCACGTAGGTGTTCGTATTTTATTCCAATCGACTTTCGGATTGTTCATTGGTCACTTGAGGTACTTTGGTACAGGTACTTTGTACGGGATTCATCTCGGTTTGCATTATCCTTAATTTTTCGACGCATGTGAAGGGTATGATAATGAAATGGCTGATAAGGTAACTAAATTATCAGTCACAACGGTCCAGTTCCTTTGTAAGAAACTAACTTCTCTAGGTGTCTTGGAAGGATCAGAAGAGAGGCTTGATCGCTTTGAAGTACTTTATGGAGGAACATTGGAATGAATCGCTGTATTTTTCAATTCCAGAGTGTGAGCCTAATAACCTCCATTACTTCAAAAAAAGCCCGTAGAGCAGTAGCCACTTTTTCTGCTAAAGCAAAATAGGCAACATTGTAACTCAGGCCTACTTGAAACGTTTTCACCTGGCTGGCTCCATTAGCTACCTTTTTTGCATGGATGGAGAAGAGACTTTGGACCATATCTTGTTCGACTACTGAGGAGAGAACATTTTTAGAATTCTCCTCTAAAGAAAATTTGGGATTAATCTATTACTGTTTTTCTAATGTTCATTTTATTTATATTGCTTCGTTGGTTTATAGAAGACATCGTGAAATCATACGCCGGACTCATGTATCAAGATGTAACCACCGATTTTGCGATTAAATTGAAGATTTTCCCAATATTAGTTTAACGTAAATATATACATTTTTATTTCAATAGCGCGTTTTCTTAGCCCTCTCTAAATCAACCCTCGTGTTTTCCTCTTTTTCCTCTCCACGAAGCGCTGATATATTGAGGAGTTGTTGTGTGCACTATTTTACAATATTTTACCATCAATTTTATTCTTTAGTGAATCCCAAGGCGTATAATTAAATAGATAATTTATGCCCTTTTCCCCAATAATTGAATATAGCGAGAGGTAATATAGCGAGACAGTTATGGCGAGAGGTTGCTGTACCTTATTTGGAAAGTGTTTAAATGTCTCGAAATCTACAGATGTGTTATAGTGTTGCTGCACTTATTGCGGTCAGCCATGCCAGTACGCATGCGTTAACTGATCGAATCCAGTCGCTGAATCCGCTAGTGTTTACAGGTTGGTTAGGCCTAGTGAACTTATATTCGAAATAGGTGAGTTGGTTTCCAAAATACAGGGATATTCGCGTCGAAAGTTTTATGACGTCATTCGAAATTTCAACATTACGGATTATCATGTGGTTGCCTGTACTTGAGATTAAATCGAGACTCACGTACGAAAATAAAGCACCAGATGGATAAGCAAAATGGGAGTGCACGTCAAATTGTAAGGTCTCTGTTCCGCATCTACTGAACATGCCATGTCCAATGGAATAACGCTCAGCGCTTTCTCGGGTTGATTTTCGACAAGGAATCGTATGGTACTATGATTGTGTGGTCGATTCTTCAGATTCTATTTCCGACCATCTAGGCTGCTTGATATATATACTGGTACAACACGTTCATAAAATTCCAGAATGATTTCGTTTAGCAATCATCCCGGTTATAGAAAGGTCATGCATTCAGAATTCGCTCTAGACGGACAAACATCCATGCCTTACCCCGGATTCAAACCAGGAACCTTTTGCTCAGGAAACCAACATCTTAACCACCAGCCTGATTGATCGGCGATATCGAACATATGCAAGTGTAGCCAGTAGAGATGGATTTGTTGGTTTGGGGGTTTTATGGCCATATTTGGCCATGCTACTCCAGACACAAGATATAGATATAGTTACTCCAGACACAAGATATAGTAATAGACATTGTGTATACACACAATAAAAGTTTCTACTGACACAGAAGAGAAAAATACACCCAGGGAGGAATGCACCTGGCAAGAATCGAACCTGCGCCGCCTTCAACTCGAAGATTGCTAGCGCAGTGGGCATACCCACTGAGCCAAGACGACCCCCAAAGTAATCGGATACCAAAGTAGTCGGATACAAAGTAATCAGATACCAAAGTACTCGAATACCAAAGATACCAAATTTTTTTGAACTTCTTTGAGGTCTAATGTTAAGTGGAGACAATTTGTAAAATATCATTCACCCAATATAATATACCTAGCCGGATGTCTACTACAGGTGTTTCCCCCTTTCTGATTCGATCCCTCCCACTACCTTGATAACAGCAATCGTCCATTTAAGAGCCATAAAGAAATCAAAGTGGCAACATTGCAGTGAACGGTAATAGAGGAGGAAGATTCAACAAGAGAAAAGAGAAAAAAAAGGGAAGTTTTCTAACGGACGACGAAGTGACCACTCTGTAGAGTGTAAACAGGTTCGGCAGGTGCTTTGTGCTCGCCGCCGGAGCGGGGGGCGACCCCAGGGGGGCAGCCCGCGGGCCGGGGTCACCGTGTATGCAGGTCGGAGCCGGTTCTTTTCCGCAAATAAATAACACAGGTGGTTCTTTATTCCCACTTTGCCTTCATCAAACGCATCGTTTTAGGGCTTAAATAGCTGGATGGATGAAAAAAAAGTCTTAATAACTGGACTCGAGGGGTTGTGTAATGCGATTTTACTCAGTTTGACTCGGGTTCCTTTGTGCTTTTGGAGTGCCTTTTGTGGATGGTTTGGCTTGTCGCTGCTTGGTCATTTTTTAGCTAATTAGACTGGGGCCAACGGGTTACAATGGATTCCAAACATTCATACCTAAATGAGACTTGGTTCCACTTTCTGTATCGAGAGACAAAGTTAACTACTCGGCCAGTGGAACAATAACCTTTAATCCTACTGGTGGTTGTCTCGACGAGGTAGTATCTCGTCATTAGTAAAACTGAACAGATCTTGATGGCGATATATCTTGTCGAAACCACTTATAGGGTTAATCCTTACTCTCTCTCTCTCTTTGAATATCTGATCTTCCCATTCTTGTCAGTTTGAACTTTGATTCACAGCTTCTTAAATGACATTTTTAATGAAAAATATTTTGATTGAAACGTTTTTCAACAACTCATTGGAAATCGTGCAAACCATTCTTTTCGAAGGATGCATAATTTTTGGAGTGCTTTGACAGGACTGTCTTCGAGTAAGAGAAGGTAGGTAGGAACGTAGTTGAATGAACGTTGCGCTGGAGCAACACAACGGACTATTGGGGACGGTCCGGGATCAATCCCAAAGAGAAAGGGCTCACCATGTAATTTGAACCACGGTCAGATGACGAGGTGAACATCTGAGCTGGCACCCAACTCTCCAAACTTCCACACTACACTAATGTGAGAACAATTGAGGCCACAACCGATTTGACGTCTTTCTTAAAAGTTTATACATATTGTAAATAGTCATCAACATTAAATTTTGGTAGTAAACCTTATTACAACATTAAAATTTACTAGTAAACCATTAGGGCTATTAATTTTTGTCAAAGGTAAGTAGCTTGTTGGGTTCTTATGATTGCATCAGGCCATCGAGGATAGAGACAGAAATTTAGGTCTGATTTGGGGTAACTCAGACTGGGAAACCACAAGATCGGGGATTAGGGCAGCACGACTGCTGATGGGCACAAGGTACTTCATAACTCTCAAGTTACTAATCAAATATACAGGTAAAAACAGTTAGCTGCCCAATGGCTTCCCACGACCCAAATAGGATTGTGATTCACCATCTCAGGTTGGTGATTCTCAATTGAATTCCATTACGGGTGATAACTAAAATTGATGAGTGATGTCTTAAATTTATGCCACTGTACTTAAACAGCAACTAATGAGAAACACCTCTTGAAACAGTCTTGCATTTGCGCCACTGAGCTTTAAACGGCAACTAACGAGAAATGCCTCTCGAGGCATTCTTGAATTTTCGACACTGAGATTTAACAGCTTTTAATGAGAAGCACCTCTCAAAACATTCCTGAATTCGCGCCACTGAGCTTCAGCAGCTATTAACCCTCCAAGTGGTTTCGACGAGATATCTCGTCCATCAAGATTTTACTCATTTTGCTAATGACGAGGTATATCGTCATCAAGATATTACCAACTGAATTTCGAATGATGAAGATATCGCCATTTTTTTTATGATGACGGGATAGGGAACAGATCAGTTTTCTTCTAATGACGAGGTATCTCGTCCATCAAGATCTGGTCAGTCTTGCTAATGACGAGATACCATGTCCAGACAACCATCAGTAGCCATTAATAAGAAACACCTCTCGATACATTCGGAATTTGCCCCAATGAGCTCAAACAGCAACTAATGCAAAACGTCTCTCGAAACATTCTTAAATTTACGTCACCGAAGCAGCGACTACAAGTAGCTTTCAATCAGCGAAAAGAAATAATTAGGCTTCGAGTGCATGTTCAGTTCGACAATGGAAAACAACGCCGTACGTAATATGGATACGTTGTCCTTCAGAGGCATATGGGTCATGCACTCGAAATAGTCGGCGTCCAATGTCTGGCATGGATAATGATGTCCGATGCAAGGAGCCAATTGGCCAATTAGCAAGTTAACGGCGTGGCCGGTCAGCCGTGCGTGAAGAAAATTCCACAAATTCTCTCGCATATTACAAACAATCGGCACTTGGTGTTCAGGAGTCTGCTTTTTCTTTCAGCAATGATTGTTGAACGAAGTCGTTCCTGGAATCGTACGCACGTTTAGTGTCAGGAAATATATCAAGCAGTACCCTAGCAAGATGGGGAGTAGTTGTATTAATGTCGCGCTGGAAGAACACTACGGGCTATTATGGGCGACGGTCCGGGATCCATTCCGAAGGGAAAGATCCGAGGACAGCACCTCCTTGGTCAACCATGGTCAGATGAAGAGGCTAACACCTAAGCTGGCACCCCACTGTCCAAACTTCCACACCACGCCAACGTGAAGATATTTGAGGCTACGTCTGATTTAATTTGCATCAGCCTCCACGTACACGACGGTGTTTGGTCGGACCAAGTTTCGAATTCGCAACCCTCTGGTTACCAACCGGCTGCCCTTCCAACCGCGCTACCGCTGCCCCAATTGGATTCGGTAAATGCCGAATTGGGAACGTTAATCAATATGGGATAGTCAAAGGACGGTCCAGATGCCAGTGTTAGATTCTCAGACTGTGCATCTAATTAATTACAGTCAAGATTATTTGAAGTCTATTTGAGAATCAAACCAGTCGTTTTTCTTTTTCAAATGAATACATTCCTTGTTCTAAAGCAAGTCACATTACAGCTTCACTGTCTTCAATAGAACAGATATACTATAAGATAAGATAATTAGATCCAATTACAATGCTATTTGTGTCATTTAAATTCTGTGGCATGAGAGAAACATGGCACATGGGCAAGCAATTACTCCACATCTCCACTCCGAATCCCAGTGCTGTTTCGATGACGTGTCTCAAGAAATACCATTATATATACCAAGTACTCATTCTTTAACCTGAACCAAGTGTGTAATATTGTTCTCTATTCCTTTAGATATTTATTACGTAGCTTAATTACAGTTACCTCCACTATATACCATGCTTCAAAGGCAAGTCATGCTGTGGTCCAACTTGATTCCTGCGACACTAAATTGGCTGAAATACGCATGCGTACCGACGTGTTTTCTGTACCGAAACGGAGTACTCATGCACATGTCGGATGTTTTGTCGCATGTTGTTCCAGTGTGTGACCGGACTAAAAGCGCAAAAAATTCCACAAAGATCATAAGAAAGCACAAGTCAAAACTGCCCTATTACTCCAAGGGAATGAACATCCAAGTAGGAAAAAAATTGTCCCTTGCCCTGAACTGGTGACAGTTTGTAACAGGTTTTTGCACCAAAGCCTGGCCTCTACAGGGGCAGTTTTCGACTCGAAGATAAACCACCAGGAGTGTCAATAGGAGCCATCATCAAAGCACAACCTTTTGTTGATTTTTATACATATTCGACAAAAGTTGCAATCAACAAATTAATATTTGGAACAGTCATAGTATAAAAATGTATTAATTGGTATATTTTACACTTAATAATTTTAATAATATACTCATCATTTTAAATAGCAAATTTTGTTTCGTACAGAGGGCTGCATCCCTCATTTACCCCAGATCAGAAAAAGTCTACGCCTCAGGGCAAGTGTCCTTTAGGTATGTACGGCCTTCCCGGACCCAAGGTACTCAAATGATCTTTCTTTTCCATGGGGTTTAATGTCTTTAGTAAACATGGGTCGCGCTCCCGGGGTACCCAAGCGGTATTTTTCTATTTCTTACCTCTACTCTGTTCCTAATCCCTCTTTTTGACCTTCCATGACCTTTTTCACTTGACTTTTTCACCTCACTCGCCTGTCCTGTGTTTGGCGCAGCTTGACCAAACTTGGCCCCTGCGCCATAGAACCCCAAATCAACCAACCCGAAAATCTAGCTTTGCTTCTATGTATCAAGTAGCCGTGAGTAAGTAAGTATTTCAATTAACATCGCACTGGAGCAACACAACGGACTATTGGCGACGGTCCGGGATCAAACCCGAAGGGAAAGATCGAGGATAACACCACGCAATTTTGAACAACGGTCAGATGACGAGGTCACACCTGAGCTGGCACTTCACTCTCCAAACCTCCACTCCACGCCAACGTGAGGACGTTTGAGGGCATGCCGGATTTAACGTACACCATTCCCCATAGTACACGACGGTCTTTGGTTAGATTCGAACTCGCAACTAGTTGCTAATTCGATACTCTTCCAACCGGGCTAATATGGTCTCTCGAGTAGCCGCGAAGCTCGTTACGAAGGTTAACCTATTTTCGTCCTCCCCAGAATGGCATCGCTCCCGAATCGTTTTCGATCCTCGCCATTGGGTGAAAGTCGTCAGCAATCGAATGTGATCGCGGGGCGCTTAGCGGTCGATCTCTCCTTTCGTGACTGGCAGTCGTGACCGCTTGTGCCTTTCATTGCCTCCTCGGGAGGTTTTATGGGGTGAAGAAGACGCCACGGGAATGTGACGTCACGACTATCGTGACGGACGACTCGGGCTGATGGCGAATAATTGCTACCTGGGAAGGGGAATTAAAAATCCCGCAGGAAAAATATGGGAACGCGGGTCCGGATTCCAGATCGAACACGAATGCAGGTAGGGTGATTGGAAGACGAAATTCGAGGGCCGTGTCTTTGTTGAGCCTTGATGGTCTCGGGATTCCAGAAATTGCAAGTCCGGGACATCTTGTTTCAAATTGAGAACAACCGGGTCTAAATGATTGCCATCTCTGCACAGTTAGGGCCGTGGTCGTCCGGTTGGAAGAGTAACGGATTAGCAAGCGGAGGATTGTGAATTCGAATCCAACCAAAGACCGTGGTGTACAAGGAGGAATGGTGCACTTTGAATCTGCCGTGGCCTCAAATTTCCTCACGTTGGCGTGGTGTGGAAGTTTGGAGAGTGGAGTGCCAGCTCAGGTGTGACCTCGTCATCTGACCGTGGTTCAAAATTATGCGGTGTCTTCGAATCTTTCCCTTCGGGTTTGATCCCGGACCGTCGCAATAGCCCGTGTGCTGCTCCAGTGCGATGTTAATTGAAATACCTACCTATCTACCTCTTCACAGTTAATAGAATTTAATTTGTACAAATGCAAATTATTTATTTCTGTTTCTCTGTAGAGAAATATCCAGTCACACAGAATAGAAAGATATATGATCCTAAAAATACAACAAAAAGGCCGTAATTTTATAAGAGATAAAACAAAACACACTTCATTGAAGATGACTCATTGTATTGAAATGTTTAAAAATATATCAACCTCCGAGAAAGAACAGTGCAGTTTTAATAAAATCTATTTGTGGCAAAATTGTTACATTCTTTTTCAAAAAAGGTTTAGCAAAAAATAATTGACGTGATATACATGGGGACTTCAAAATCAATACGGCAAACAATTTTGTTGGAGGTTGCAAGAATTTTTGTGAAAGCATGTATCTACGGAGCATCAAAGGAGCTCGAGGACGTGTTATTACTACTTTACGAACATTCAAATGTTAAATATAAAACTCCCACTGAGATGGAATAGTAATATTTTAATGCGAAAAACAATTTCAATAGCTTAACCCTGTGTCGCCAATGAGAAAATGTCTGAAAGATTTCACATTAGGAAAGCAGCAAACTTCTTAGGAACTAGTGGACATCCTGTCCTTTGCCCACTGTAAAATATTATTGGAAATGCATGAATTACCTACCTCCGGAGGATGGACTAATCTACAAATGTTATACTAGCAGAAATGGATGAGTTACCCGTGCTCCATAGGATGTGCTAATCCAATACAGTACAGTAACCTACCGATGTATTGCTCTTAAAAGACCTGTAAACAGCACGATATACTGGAGGAGAGCGGTTTAAATTATCGAGATTACTATTAATGTAAAGAAACATATTATTAATTTATTTTGGTGCTTTTGATTTCATATTGTGTAAAGTTACAGTTACAGTACACAAAGCTGGAGTTAAACCATAACACTAGCATACTTTCCTAAATATAAGAGTATTTTCATTGGAATAATAAGCTATTTGAGAAATAGCTGCTTCTCGTCGTGGTGAGGTTTAACCAGCCAAAAAACCGTAGGCTTAAGATAAATCAGTTGTGCTGAATAAATTGATCTCACACCCGGAAAACAGACATGACCCTCTAAATATTTTTTATCAGGCCTGAGGACAAGGTAAGGCTCTCCAGATAAGTTCATCAGTTCTGTAGACGAGATATAGCTCTATGAACAAGCTAAGCTGCTCTTAGATCTTTTATGCTCTCCGGATAGATTTAACCGGTCCACCGGTAAGATACGGCCTCCGAATAGGTTTTTCCGGCGCGCTGATCAGACGCGGATGTCATATATTCCTAGAGGATAATCATTCATAAAAATTAAGTATTTAAAAAGTTGCAAATCGGATCCTAGTGTTAAGGCTCATTTACACTTGTACATATATCTATTCAAATGCGCTCTGTGTATTCGGATCCGTCAAACCAATGAACGAAGAGAAGGATGTGATTGAGCATGTCAATCACTCCCGTTCTCGTTGTTCATTGGTTCGATGGATCCGAATGCGGATAGCGGGTTCAAATAGATGTACACTTATAAATGAGCCTTTATTTCGTAAATTGCCACTGTGAAATTTGCGCCAAGCAGATTTAAATATACATTCTTTTTATTTTGAGTGCATAAGATGGAATCCTTTTTGGACATAGATGTTCGTCGTGGTTCGCTGAGATCCCACTCTGCCCCGTTTGTGTAGCCCTCTAGTGGCAAAAAATAGACTTAGAGTGCGAAGCAACACCGAACCGACGGATGTCACGATGACTACTCCACGATACCCAAACGAGCGGAGGCAAAACCGATGATTGCAACAGCAACTAGATATAAACTCTGTAATCGTCTCTGATGCTGCTTTTTATAAGCTTGCAATAAAGCGGGGCGTTTTTCGGTAGCTTGCACCAACATCTTCGTCACGAACTCACGGGAGTTCGTGATTTCGAAGGCATTATGCGCTTTGCGAGCGCTCGCCACGTTCCGCCATTGTGATCGCTCGCACGTCTCGTTGCCATTCACAAAAACTAAAGTAAAAGAAAGAAGAAAACATTCAATGTCTTTGTGTTTTGGAATGGAATGGTTTGTGGCCTGTGCAATAGCTCTGTTGTATTTCTCGCAAAAAGAATGAAACGGACTGCATTCTGTTCCAAACTGAATGGTAATTGACCATTTTATCGTGTTTCGTATGACATAACATGGTATATATTTGCGGAGGAATGTTTTGTGTGAAAAAGTGGATTTTTTTTATATCCATCATTCAGTCTAGATCGTTCCGTAATGTTTTGCTAGGCTGGAAAAGAAATTGTAAGCTTCTGTATTAAATATTGCTCACGTCAGTTCCAACGTTAAAAAATTTCAGATAATTTTTATAACTTTTGACCAGATTTCTACATTTAAAAAATATCTTCTTTTTCTTGCATTCTATCACTCAAATTGTTTTTAAAGAAAACGGATAGTTTAGAAAAATAAATGTAAGCTAGCAAAAAAATAGCTGAAAAATTACTTTTTGAATATATTTAAATCAGCCATTTCAAACACGGTAGGTAAGAAGTTGAATTAACGTCACACAGGAGAACCACAATAGGCTATCTGAGCTCGCTACCCCACTCTCCAAACTTTCACATCACTCCAACACGAGGACACTTAAGGCCACGGCAGATTCAACGTGTGTCAGGTCCCACGTACATAAAGATCTTTGGTTGGACCAAGTTTCGAACACGCAACCCTCTGGTTGCTAATCCGTTACTCTTTCAGGCCCCATTTAAACACGGATAAAGTGAAAATACAGAATATTTTGAGTTTTGGGGTGCTTTGAAAGAAAAAGAACACATTTCTCGGGTCTACGCTTGTTATGAGCCCGTGAAAATTGCAAGACTTCCAAATTCGACACGCTGGCAGATAAACAAACATAAAAGCCTTGTTCGAAATACTTAATGCGTTTGACCCTCTACCTACATTGGAAATCCTTCGAAAAGGCAAGGAACTTCTCAGAAATACTTACACCGCAACACATCGAAACTGGTTCGAAAATTCGGAAGTATAAAGAAATAAGAGAAATCCAAACATGTGTAATCATGATATTTGTCGTTTATGTTTATAACTCAACAAGTCATTCTTGCCCAAAGCTACGGTTATCATGTAATAAACATCGAGTATTAAAGCATCGAAATTGTAACAACACATACGTAATTCAACATATGTGTGTGTACGTAGTTTCCGAAGTTGATTATGTTCATTTTAATTTTACAAGAGTTCAAACATTTTTTTTATCTCTGATAGTTAATTCGTTGAGTTAATTCAGTTCATAAGTCAATACTCGTAGAATAGTTGTAATTTCCTTTAGACAGAAAAAAATTGGAAAGTGCGTGGGCACTAAACAAGTATTTAAGTATGTAAAATTAAAAGACATTGCTCAACGATCGAACGGGGGTTAACCCAGTTGGTTGGTTAGGTTTTATGAGGCAAAGGCCATATTTGGGCATGCTGCGCCAAGCACTAGACAGACAGTAATCCTGCGCCGCCTACAACTCGCAGTTAACCATAGAAGTGAAATATAAGTAGACT
The DNA here is from genome assembly GCA_933210815.1 of Meta bourneti. Lineage (NCBI taxonomy): Eukaryota > Metazoa > Arthropoda > Arachnida > Araneae > Tetragnathidae > Meta > Meta bourneti. Next base: position 22,866,404 of record OW119931.1, read on the forward strand.
GAGTATTGCTATAGTATTTGGTATTTGGTATTTTTCAATTAACGTCACACTGGAGCAACACAACGGGTTATTGGTGACGGTCCGGGATCAATCCCAAAGGGAAAGATCCGATGACAACACCACGTAATTTTGAACCACGGTCAGATGACGCTATAGAAAGGAGCTTCAAAAGGTGACCAACATGTATGACTAAAAGTCATGTGACTGCTCTGAAAAATGATTTGGTTGGCCGATTTGGCGTCTTGTTTGCCTTGTTTGGTGACATTTTATGATAGGACAGATACGTGACTTCGCATTTCTAGACTAGCGACAAAAATGGTGCAGTTGCGAAAGTCTACTACTTTGTTACGTTGACCAATCATATGACGAATCATTTGATGGTCGTCTCCTCCCATCCCCTGGTCCAATCAGATGACGAATATTTGTTTCCACATGGCAAACGAAAGTAGTCTAAGGGTCATGTTAATACTAGTTTTGGTCACATGATCCTGAGCACATAAAAAGTTTACCATCGCTCACTCTACTTGTATGTTTCCTCTATGAGTTTGAAGAGTTGCAGATTAGCAACTCACTAGTTTTTCGACCAAGTAGTATTTCGTAACTCGAGTTTAAACTGACGAGGTGTTGTCCTCGGAGCTTTCTCTTCGTAATTGATCCCGGATGTGGGTGAGCGATGGATTCGGATCGCCCTTAAATAATTTGTATAAATAATTAATTTTTAAGTTCGATTACATCTTATTTTTGCATCGCAGAGTGCAAGACAACGCATTTTCGATCTAAGTCGCCAGTTTCCGTTGCTGCCTGCACAGCTTCGGTTGTGTAACTTTTGAAAGCGCCACCGTTCGGGGGTTATCGGTACTGCGTCAGCGTGACTGGCGGCCATTTATTCTCATGACTTCGATATTCGTGCTCGTCGATGCTCTAAAGTGGAAATAAATGGCATTCTTTCTCGTTTTTCTCCGTCTCCAGTCTTCCTACTGTTCTAGATTACACATCTTCTGGATTTACCAGTCTTTTTTGCTTGATTTTAATCTGATAGCTCAATACTTGCGCAAAAATTCTACTACTGTTGTTCCATATGTAGTCTACTCTCTAATTTTAAGATCCGTATTTTCATATCAGATTATGCTCTCTGTTCTTGTGATAACACGATTGTGAAGAAGGAACGGAAAGACAAGAGAAAGAACGGATATATTTTTTTCTTCCCTTGTTTTTTTCTTTTTAATTTCATTCCAGATTTGTTCGACGAGATATTTCGTCATTAGAGGAAAGCGCGATTACGATTATTAGAAGAAAACTCACCAGATGTTACTCTAATCATCACAAAAAATCAGCAATATCTTGATGACCATATATTTCGTCATTTGCAAAATCGGTCAGATTTTGATGGACGAGATATCTCGTCGAAACCACTTGGAGGGTTAAAGCACTGATATATTTCATAGATATGTGTCATAAAATCATAAATGGTTTTCTGATCCGTCCTTATTGCGCTAGCAACCTTGGAAGGTGCATTCTTCCCTGGGTGTATTTCTTTCTTCTGTGTCAGTAAACACTTTCATGCTTGTGTATATCTATTACTTGATATTTGTATGTCTTGTGTCTGGCGCAGCATGGCCAGATATGGCTCTTGTTCCATAAAATCCCAATACAACCAACTGATATGTCCTTATGATCGTTTTAGCTTCTTTAGAAATTCTTTTATTCAAACAATCATTTGTCACTGGAACATCATAGTATCGATGCGATTATCACGCGCTACGTATTGGACACACGTCACTTTCTTTGAGAAGTCTATTTTCCTGTTTGTAGTCATTGTATATGTCCTTTAACTGCAAATCATATTTTAACAGTGTTCAAATTTTAATCTTCAAAGTTTTATTCATTTCAATTCATACACCTATTTAGGGATAACATGCACGGAGAGAATCCCCACCCCAAAATTAACTTTTTAAACAGCATTCGTTTTGCCCATCACGTTTAATTTTATGTTCTGCTTGTTTTGTTCATCTGATTTTATTCATCATTGATGCTGCTGCTACAGAACCTATAAACATTTTAAACATTATTTTTTATTAAATTGTAATTGTATAGTTTATTAAATTGAAAATAGTTTATTGATTATTTTTTATCATTTATCTTGTGCCTCTTACGATATTTCCTGAGACTACCCAGTGCCAGAAATACCAACCAATCAATAATTTACTCAAACTAATGCCAGAGAAATATAGTTATGAGTAGGTGTGGTAATTTTGCCTAGGACTGAAGGATTGGTTTAGGGGAGTTTTTAACATACACATCCAAGGAAAGCTTAACTGACACAGAAGAGAGAAATACACCCATGTAGGAATCTAACTTTGGCCGCTAACAACTCGCAGATTTTTAGCACAGTGGGCAAACCTACTAAGTCATCTAGGAGTAAAGGGTTAAGAATATCTTATGCTTAGGAAAATAATGAGGAAAACAAATTATACTGGGTTTCACATATTACCAATGTTGCAGCTAGGTTCATTTATGATTTGTATTGGATCTGTTTTTTATGTTTCGCAACCAAGCTCGTTGGAATTGACAAATCAAAACTTGGGCGGCTCCGATTCTACGACGGGTCATCGAAGCACCACTAACACAGATCTCAATCACATCACCACAAGCCTTTATTTATTGGACAGAACAATTAAACGAAAGTGGCGAGGATGTTTTTACACAACGTGTCTTTCTTTATTTGGAAAAAAGAAAGGTCTGTCTTGTCGTGAAATACTCGAAGGAAAAGTCTCGCTTGAGCAGACACCAGATGTCGCAAGCGGGTGTTGTTCGAGTGTCTTTCCGTGTACATTTCATTCGCATTCCGACGATTCTTTCTCCGCTGCTGCGACTTATCTGGGGGAGGTTGGAACATGAGAGTGCCTGATGCAATTCACGTTCACTCATCCGATCGACAAACAAGCATGACTCTCCGAATCCCAAATGCGGAATTTTCATGGCCACAGAGACGGCGAAGGAACTTCCTTGAATGCCAAAAGCCAAGGCTGCTGTTGTTGCTGTCTTGGGTCTGTGGTTGAATTATGTGCTTCTCGTTAAGTGTGTATAACAGTCAAGAAATTTCCCATCTTCCAGTCAGTCCATCATTTTTTATTGCAAATGCACTTTGACAAAGACATAGTGACACATGAAGTTGGAACATAGAAAAAAAAGAAAACGTAGTAAAAGGATCAACAAGAGTATCCTGCTGCAAAGGTTCCTTAGCTTTCTAATAGCATGCAGGACCGTGGTAGCCCGTTTGGAAGAGTAGGGGATTAACAGCCGGAGGGTTGAGAGTTCGACACTCGATCCAACTAAGGACCGTTGTGTGCGTGGGGGTTGGTGCAGGTTAAATCTGTCGCGTCCTCAAATATCCTCGTGTTGTGGAAATTTGGAGAGTGGAGTGCATGCTTAGGGTTTGACCTCGTCATCAAGATTGACCGTGGTTTGAAATTACGAGGTGTTGACCTCGTATCTTTCTCTTCGGGACTGATTCCTGACCGTCGCCAAAGCTCGTTGTATTGCTCCAGAGAGTTCAACGTTAATTAAAAACTACCTACCTGTTACCACCATTGTTCAGTGGGCATGCCAACTGCACTAGCAACCAGCGGGTACTAAGAGGAGTAGGTTCGATTCCACCCTGGGTGCACTTCTCCTTTCTGTGGCAGTACAGCTTTCCTTGGATGTGTATGTCCATTACTTGATTTTTTCTGTCTGGCACAGCATGGCCAAATATGGCCCTTGCGCGATAAGCCACATCCACCTCCCCTGTTGCCACCAAGGGACGATTTCTCAACGGCCCTGCCGAGTACCATTTAGAACCATCGGAACGGGAAGATCTTCGAGATGGACATAATGAGATTTACAAACGGCAATCAGTTGAAGACCTACCGATACTTATATCTGATCCCAAATTAATCTGGGAAGCTCATCAAGTTGTTACTGTATGGCCTTTGCGGTGGTTTGGTTAGTCTCTCTGCAGTCCTTTTTTGCCGCACGAGCATTCAAGGGTGGTGACTTCAACTTTAAAGACCATTCGTTTCTTAAATTTGCTCATTCAAGATACATTCACCCCTACATGTACACTTACAATACTTCCAGGATACTTTCATACACACATCTGAATACAAGTAACTATGCTTTTGTATCTGACCGCGTCCAGCAGTTTTTGTTTGCTTATTTTGAAATACGGCGCTTACTGGTGAAAGTTTCAGTGATAATGTAATTTCCGTTCACCTTGAAAGTAGTTTAAAATATTACAATTTACTTAACGCAGGAATAGGTAGTTGGTACTTAATTAATTAATGTCGCACTGGAGCGTTACAACGGGTAATTGGCGTCGGTTCGGGAAAGATCCGAGGACAACAACACGTTATTTCGAACCACGTCAGATGACGAGGTGAAACCTGAGCTGGCACCCCACTATCCAAACTTTCACACCACCCCAACGTGAGGACATTTGAGACCATGATTTAACGTGCAATAGCCCCCGTGTACACGACGGTCTTTGGTTGGACCTAGTTTCGAACTCCCAACTCTCCGGTTGCTAATCCGTAGCTCTTCCAACAGGGCTACCGCGGTCTCGCAGAAATACGGCTACACGTATTTGTGACACGGTTGCTTTTAAACATGTAAACCATCCTGGTGGTTGTCTCGAAGTAATTTCTGGTCATTAGCAAAACTGATCAAATCCTTGATGGACGAATTCATCAAGATCTTGTCGTTTCTCATATCCAGAAGAAATCTGACCATATCTTGATCTTGTCATCATAAAAACATCCGTAATACCTTGATGACGAGATATCTCGTGATTAGCAAAGTTGGTCATATCTTGATGAAAGAGATATTTCGTCGAAATCACTTGGAGGGTTAAAGTATTTGATGGCATGCCCCCCGTTGGTTGGTCATATCTTGATGAAAGAGATATTTCGTCGAAATCACTTGGAGGGTTAAAGTATTTGATGGCATGCCCCCCGTTGGTGGGTTTGGTTTATGGCGCATGGGTCAGATATGGCCATGCTGCGACAAAGACAATGCAGATAACGTCATGTAATAGACATGCACACACAAGGAAAGTTTTACTGACACACAGAAGAGAAAACCAGATAACCATCAGAAGAACCCCAGAGCCTGTCTTTTATAGGGACTTATCATCTTGATGGGCACTCCTGGGCATTTTAGACAAAAAATAATAATAAATAATTTAAATTACAAAGTGGGTTTATTGAATAAGTTCACCACTGTAGTATTACAACCCCTTTCGCAGATAGTAATCTTCCAATTTTATCTAGTAATATTTTCAGTAGCTAAACAAAGTTTGAAGAATAAATAAAAGGTTGTTTACAATGACTAAATCACTGCTGTCATTTCATGGCCATTTGTTTCTTTGCCTCTCGGTTTTTCGGAAATACAATTTTTCTCCAAACGCTGTCCGGCCCACTTTCACGACAATGCACGTGAAATTTGGTTATGACGGGACATCGGGTGTGGAGGGGGAAATACACCCATGGAGGAATCGAACTTGCTCCATCTATAACTCGCAGGTTGCTATCGCAGTGGGTATACCCCACTGAGCCACGACAGCCCCTATGTTTCCTCGGAGTTAATCCTCCTGGTGGTTGTCTCGAAGAGGTATCTCGTCATTAGCAAAACTGGCCAGACCTTGATGGTCGATATATCTCATTATTAGAAGAAAACTGACCACATCTTGATCTCGTCATCAACAAAAAATTGTCTATATCGATAACGACATATCTCGTCATCAAGACATAATTGTTGGTATCATTAAATCGGTCAAATTTGCAAAATTTTCCAGATCTTTATGGACGAGATATCTCGTAGAAACCACTTGGATGGTTAATGCCCTTGATTAAAACTCTCAGAACTTCATGCCCCTGTCGAAACTGAAGGTATCCCTAAGTCTTTCAGAAACTCTAAACTAGAGATTATTATCATTCTGTATGCACTGCGTCGTTCGGTCATTTAGTGAGCACCCTCAGGAAATCCACCAGGACTTTCATGCGTAAAAATAGAATGCGGCCCACCGATTCAGAACTATCGAAAGATCCTTCGTATCGGGAACACCCGAGAACATTTCCATGTCACTTCCCCAGTCATTCGCCTCTTCATTAAGGGCATCGTTACCAGAACTATTATCACACACATATCGGTTATCTGATGAGCTCTTCATCGCAATCATTAGGAGGCTTCGCTCTGATGGATGAAGGTGGTTGGGTCTTTCTGACCAATGGGAGGTGGTGGTGGTGGGGGTCGTCTTCAGAGTATCGTGGTTGGTGGTCCGTGCGAGCACGTGCCTGCTTTAGAAGCTGGACGTCATTAGGGTTAGGCAAGTCCTACACTCCATCGAATCTGGAACAATGGTTGAAAATTCTCGATTGGTGGGTGTTTTGCATTCGAAATGGGTGTCTTTATTTTTTTTTAAGGGGTGACATTGACCAACGATGTCGTTTGACATATCTCGATGGGTCAACTGTTTTTAGATGTTTTTTTTTCTGTAACTGGACTAGATTAAAATTCCAGATTTACATTTGCATACCAACCCTTAGTTCCGCCGTGTGTCATTAACCCTCCAAGTAGTTTCGACGAAATATCTCGTCCAGCAAGATCGGACCAATTTTGCTAATGACGAGATATTGGGTCAAGATATTGAGGATTTTTTATGATGGCGAGATCAAGATCTGGTCAGTCTTCTAATGATCGTGATAGTGTTTCCTTGAAATGACGAGATATCTCGTCCAACAAGATCTGGTCAGTTTTGGCAATGATGAGATGCCTCATCGAGACAACCACCAGGAGTGTTAAAAGTCACCGGTGCTTTTCTCAAATCAAATATTACAGTTGCTGACCAACAGATTTCCTTAGCAGTGCTGTATGGCTCGATCTTCCATTCGAAACGAGATTTGCGAGAAGTCTTTTTTTTAATGTTATCCTTACTACATTTGACATAGTCGATTCATTTTGTGTCTGAGCACCTAAAATTGCTACTAAAAATCGGGTTTAACTGGTGACCATTTTTGCTATTTTTTTTAATTTATGCTATTTCACAAGTGCTTTGGTTGCGGCTGCCCAGGTTTTAATAATTTAATAGATGGACACTGTATAGAAGGTTATAGGGTCGTTCTACTGTCATTTTTGGCAACACGGTGGCTAATATCACCGTGATATGTTCTCTTATACAAGGTTTGCAGGTTAGCCTACACGTGACAAATTCAGTCCTTCTTCTAGGCTGTCAGTCGACGAGCAACCTAATAGAGGTCTGAAGTGATTGAATATGGTTAAAAACCTATCTACAGTATCCAATAATTTCGTGGGCCGCGGTAGCCAGGTTGGAAGAGTAACGGATTAGTAACCGGAGGGTTGCGAGTTCGAATCCAACCAAAGACTGTCATGTACAAAGGGGGCTGGTGTACGTTAAATCTGTCGTTCCCCCAAATGTCCTCACAATGGCGTGATGTAGGAGTTTGGAGAGTGGGGTGCCAGCTCAGGTATGACCTCGTCTTCTGACCGTGATTTAAAATTACTTGGTGTTGTCCTCGGATCTTTGAGATTGATCCCGTACCGTCACCAATAGCCCGTTGTGTTGCTCCAATATGACGTTAATTAAAATACCTACCTACCAAATCATTTCGTCCAGTTCCTAAAGAGGACAGATAGCTGATCTTGTTACTCCAAATGTAGTTATCCTTCGTATGTAGTTATGTCCGGTTGAAAGCAAGCGACTCCTACATCTCTGGAGGAAAGAACCTGGGATGATACAAGCTTTATTCCTCATTAAAACATTCTAGTTCTTTTCTGTTGACATCTGCTTGTAGATTGAAAGTCTATTGATCCTTATAGACGAGAATAAGCTTCTTGATGGTACGTAGAGGTAAAGGGGATTTAGGTTGGTGTAACTGGGCTCCAGTAAATAGCCCAATTGATCCTTCTATTCATTGCCATACATACCACAGTGGCTTGTGATCTACAGTAAGGTAACCTTTTCTTGGCCTTCCCAGGTGGCTTCGGTTTTCTTCACATCTGCACAAGATCACATTCATTTTGACTCGGGTTGGTAAGAGCTCTTATTACTGCTTAAGAATTTATGTAAATCTAATGAAACTGGAAGCGTCTTCAAATCATTTCAACGCTCGTTTGGTTATGATTTTTTTTGCGGATGTCTCAAAGTATGTTAACTGTTATTCATTGAGCACACACGGAATAAAGAAGTGAATTTCATTTCCTAAAGAGTTCTGGACTCAGCTGCGCAAACAGAGGAACGAAAAAGAACTGCCCGATTACGAGGAGAACACACCTGAAGAAACAAAGGAAACAGGTAGAAGAGAAGGATTGAATGTTCTCTGAATGCAATTTTTTGCCGTGTAGGAAATTGATTAACAAGGGAAGAATGTTTTTGGAACCTTATTTGGATTCGAGTTTTTGACCGCAGTGCATTAAAAGACCTCAATGGGGATTCTTAAGTTGGTGAAAAAAGGCTATGTTGGAAAAACAAGAAGGTGTTTGTCAAAAAATGTTAACTACTGCAGAACCACGTTCTATAAAAAAATAAATAGTTTTATGGCATACTGAGTGTGATGCATATCATGTAAAACAGTTGTAACCACTCTCAGTACCTGAAATCCTTGGACAACCCTACCCCACAATTTTCTAAAGTGTGCTCCTTCCATGAAAAACAGAAGGAAACATCTGTTACCAAATGAATTGCTTCAACATAAAAAACCACCAGAGACGCCCAGACCTATGAGCACGGAGGGCCCAACCGCGGAAGCCCGGAAGGGTAACGGATTAACAGCCGAAGGGGTGCCAGTTCGAGACTAGATCCAAACAAAGACCATCGTGTACGTGCACGTTATATCTGTCCTTGTATCAAATGTCCTCACATTGGCGTGGTTGGAAGTTCGGAGAGTTGGGTTCCAGCTGAGGTGCTAATCCGTTAAACTTCCAACTGGGCTATCACAGCCACCATCAAATATAATAGTACTATTATATTATCTCTCCCTTTTCCTATAAATGCCCGCTGGATTTCATACGCTGCCCTATTTTTATATGGGATTATATATTCTTTTCTTCAGTTCTGATTAAGCTTGGCCAGAACCTACTGGCTCCTATAAATGTAAAATGTCTTTTTTCTTTTCCCCGTGCGGTGCTCAAAACCTTGCTGAGTCCATAGACGTGAATTATAAGTCGACTGAGTATTGCTATTGAGAGGAGCCTCAAAAAGTGCGACCACCATGTCGACTAGTAGTCACGTTGCAAATTTATTTGGTTGGCCGATTTGTAATCTTATTGCCTCGTTTTAGCGATATAACATCTCTTGACAGGGAAGGTACGTGAATGCGCATTTCTATAGAATGGCGACAAAAGTGATGAAATCGCCAAAGTCTACTTTTACGTCCCATGGACCAATCAGATGACGAATCAATAGATGGGCGTCTTCTCCAGTCCTGTGGACTAATCAAATGATGAATGTTCGTTCCACCCTGCAGACAAAAGTAGTCTAAGGGATCACATGATCCTGGGCACAAAAAAAAACCTTTGCTCACTTTACTTTTATATTTCTCCACGGCTGGTTGAAGGACATGGGTCGTGTTTACATGTATACCATCGGTCGTAAAATCGAATGCTTTCTTCACTAAAAATTGCTTTACGGTTGTCGTGGTTATAATCGATGGCATGTTCATCGGTATTCGTCGTAATGAGAATGTGCTGCACGTGTCTTTGCCAATCAGTCAGAAATCTTTGGCTCTTCAGGGGGTAAAGCATTATGACATTTAGGTTTTAGATAAACCTCAAATCTCCCCTAATGAAAGGTGGAGCTGACACCGTTTGCCGCGTGAGTAAGGATGGGATACGCGTTACGAAAGATCGCGCCATGTTTACCGAGATAAATATCACACGGCTGATGATACCGAGCTCAAGATAAGATCATTCGATTGCAGCTTACATAACGGAAACCTGTTCCACATTTAGACAATAAGAAGAAAGGACTGATAAACCCTACGGGTACTGCCGTCCTCTATGTCCATCGAATATTGATTTTATACGATTTTTACTTTAGATACCACCAAGAATGCTGCTAAGCGAAACTTTGGTAGAATTCATTGCGAATTAAACAGTGTATAGTACTTCTTGTTCATGATTGGTTTCCAGGAAATTTTCCTAGTTTTGCCGTGTAGTTTTCAGGGGCAATATATCCTAAACGACCTTTTCAAGACTGCGAAGAGGTCACATTAAAATTATTATATATAGCAATAAACAAAAATTGGTAGGCTGTGCCAAGGACACAACACGTAGTTTTGAAGTGAGTACTCTGGTCTGATGTTGGATTGTGGAATGAATGAAGTAGACACTGGCCCAAAGCTCGCCCTGCAGCGTATAATTTAGATCTATTCCGGACTCCTTCCCCACCTGCGCACCAGGTCCGAAGATCATGTCAGTTACGGATATCCTTTGTCTACACGACGCTATATTTAACGTCTAGCAAATCATAAGACAAAACAGTTGTGATGTTTTTTCTGTAACGCTCAACTTTTCATGCATGCCCCCTATACTGTCCCGATTTTAAAGACGTATTCACGACTAAATCATTTTCTAGTCTGTCCTAAATGGCTTCTCCTGACTACCTGCTTTCCCGCGTTAATCGGGATTCATTCGGTCTTTCCCGGAATGCAGAAAACCGAATAGAATGTTTCGAATACGAGTGGTTTATAGGACTTATAGACCAGACCAAGCATTGACCACACCATGCCATTTTGTCTAGTATGATTACGCTAGTCTACACCATTACGTCTACCAGACCTAAGGAATTGAAAACAACAATATTATAGTGCTTCGAGTATTCTTTTTAGTCAAAACCAATACGCCTAGATTCTAATTTTTATTTGCAAGTTTGAATAGGCGTGAACAGAACTCTACCTACTAAATCCGATTGGTGTGAACAGGTTGGTTAGTCCTGGAGAATTTTTGTACCAACAAGATTTTAATCTTTTCCGTATCATAAAGGACCATAAACCACTCATGATGCTCAATTTAAAACTACCCCTGCCGACTTACAGAAACCGGGAAACTCTAGGCAGCTATCCCGACATTGGCATTAAAAAAGAGTTCTAGTTCACCACTCCTCTAAACGAATGCCTTAACCACTTGGTCACTGCGGTGGTATCTTGTGTCTTGAACTATCTTGCCAAAGAACTCAGCTACTTTCGTCTGCAGGGTGGAAACAAATAATCATCACCTGATTGATCCATAGACCAAAGAAGACGCTCATCCATTAATTAATCATCTGATTGGTCCGCTCGATATAGTTTTAGACTGTCAATTTCACTATTTTTGGAGCCACTAATGTGCATATACACATCTACCCCGTCATAATATATTATATAGCAAAAGGAGACAATAAGATGCCAAATTGGCCAACCAAATAAATTTTTCACAGATCAGTCACGTGACTACTAGTCTACAGATTGGTCACACTTTTTGAAGCTCCTTTGAATAGCAATGCTCAGTCTACTTGTATTTCACGCCTATTCTTCCAATTACTTTTTCAATCATTATCGAATAATTTTAACCCTATTAACGTGTAGTTTTGCAGTACCTTATTTGCTAGTCTCCAGACTGAGCCATTTTCATTTCTCTAAGCATTCTAACCGAATCTGACATTTCTTTCCTTAATGTACATTTTGCAAGCCTGAATCCCCCATCTTTTGTGGAACTGTTTTACTTGGCTGATTTCATAAGAGGTTTTTCCTTTTCGACCAGAGGCGTTGTTTCAGACTTTTGTTCTCACCAAATAGATTGCTCAAATGTAGAACGAAGTCAAGTCAAAAGGGTCCGTTAGATATCCATTGTCGGCCGTCATGGCAATGGAGCTGTCCATTGTCAGCTGCCGTTTGTCATGTCATGCTGACGAGGATATGTGTCTGGAAGCATTGGTATAGAGGTTTTTCTGTCCTTTGCGCACTAGGCTTTGACTCAATTTCTCTTCAGTGATAAATGTATGCAAAATGCACTTTCTTTCATGCCTACTAACTTTGGTTCACCGTTTGATTTGGGTTTAATGGGGCAGGGGGACAATGGACAAACAACCAAACGCGAATAGAAATAAAATTCATAACAAATTTTCTAAATTTCAAATGAACAACCAAATCAACATTAAAAGGAAGTCTAAAAACATCCTACCAACTTTGAAAATGGACATGAGTAAAAACATTTACATATGAAATCTTGAAATTTAGCGCATTTGGTGGTTGATTTGGGTTTTTTGGCAAAATATCAGATTTTGGATAAGCTACGCCAAATTTAATATTAAATTATATTTAATACGCAGGTTTTTGGAAGTATCAAAAACAACCATAAAAACATTAAAATGCAGATTAAAACGTGTAGTACACAATATGAAAACAAAATAAAATTTTAACCCAAAGTATGAAAAACGGTAAATGTATTAAAATACGCCAGCAGCAGCACAAGAATAATAATTGTAGAGTTAAAATACATCGATAGAAATGTTGATAAAAATAGATTAAATGTTAGTTTTTCAACGAGATAAGGTGCGAGAAAGAATTGCATTTTGGGGAGATTAAGCTCCAAAAACAAGTGACAATTTTAATGTCATGGTAAAAAAAACAGTTGATCGCTCCTATTTTACTTTCTCTTTGGGTCTTTATATTTAAACTAGCGTGCCCGTGCGAGAATTCTCGCATGAACAATTCCACCCCTCCATCCGTTGTAAGGGTGAAAGATGTAAGTGAATTCTTTTATATCCAAAATTTCAAAAAAGTTTATTCATTCACTCTTTACAACACTTCCTCCTTGAGATCACTGTTAGCGTTTTTCCAACCATTTGTGTAAAGCACGTAATTCTTCCGCCAAAAGGCCTAATAAGGTTATCTTAACTCTCTAGAATTCACAAAAATTGTTAAGTTGTATATTTTTTCAATTTTTTTTCAAATCTTAACCTCGCGTGGAACATGCGTCGTTTAATATCCTTATATAATCAAATCACATATTCATAAATTATTGATATTATGGAAAGAAATGAAAAACCAGTTCAATACATAAATAAATAATCCGTCGCGTATAAGAGGCGAAAAAGGGTTATAAAAACAGTTGGATGGTTGTTTTGGGGTTTTATGGCGGAAGGGCCATATTTGGCCATGCTGCGCCAGACACAAGATATAGATATAGCTACTCCAGACACAAGATATAGTAATAGACATTGTGTATACACACAATAAAAGTTTCTACTGACACAGAAGAGAGAAATACACCAAGGGAGGAATGCACCTGCTCCGACTACAACTCGAAGGTCGCTAGCGCAGTGGGCATACCCACTGAGCCACGACGGCCACGAAAGCAGTTGGAAGAGCAACAGATTAGGAACCGGAAGATTGCGAGTTCGAAACTGGGTCCAGCAAAGATCCCTGTGTAGACGGAACGTTAAACCTGTCGTGGCCTCGTATGTCCTCACGTTGGCGTGGTGTGGAAGTTTGGAGAGTGGGGTGCCAGCTCAGGTGTTACCACGTCATCTTATCATGGTTCGAAATTACGTGTTGTTGTCTTCGGATCCTTCCCTTAGGGATTGATCCCGGACCGTCGCCAATAGCCCGTTGTGTTGCTCCAGTGCGACGTTAATTAATATTCTTGGCTGGAAATAATTGATTTTAGAATGGCGGTCAAATAACGCATTCAGTTATATCACTTGTTTTTATTTGTTCCCGATGAATTTTCGATTTGCGAGTAGCAGAGGTTGGTTTTTGGCTTTTATGGCGCAAGGACCGAATTTGTCCATACTGCTACAGACACAAGACATACAATATCAAGTAATGAACACACACACGCAAAGGAAGTTTTACTGACACAGAATAGAGAAATATTTCCAGGGTGGAATCGAACTTGCGCAGCCCTACAACTCGCAGATTGCTAGGGCAGTGGGTATATTCACTGAGTCAAGCCGGCCCAGCAAGTAGCAGAGAAATTCTTACACTGCAGTTTGATGCACAGAATGCACATGAGAAGGAATTTTTGTTTTTAGAAATATTCTACCGTATTTAGTATATTTTACAAATTTTACCATTGATAAATTATTAGTAACTAAAAGAATGGAGTTTAATGGGTATAATATATGCCCTTTTATTTCTAATGAGGAATTTTTACTTGACTTGACAGCTTCCCTCAGTATATATCGCTTTTTCTTGTCTCCCAAGAAGCCCTCCCGAGATACCCAAGCTACTTTTTCTTCTTTCATCCCACTACTCTGTTCCCCAATCCCCCTCTTGTTCCCCTTTCACGAGATTTTTCAATTGACGTCATCTTATCTTTGGCGCAGCTTGGTCAAATATTACCCATGCGCCGTGAAGCATCGAAACAACCAAACCCCCAAGAAGCGAAGTATATCGAGGGGCTAACATGTCCAGAATGGCTGCTGTTTGATCTGAAATGGGACACTCTTGAGGCGAAACACGCGGATTGTGACAGAAAAGAAATGTCGTTCACGCTATGAATCACGTGAGAAGGGTGCTTTGGTGGCAAAGAGGGTAGCCGGGAACAGAAGCAGACGATGAGGAGGAGGCAATTACCTGGAACTCTCTCTCTGCATGCTTGGTTGTGCACACAGACGACGTTTGTCATTGCTCCGAACATCCCTTCCTACACCGCAAGGAAAGGTGGATGCGCATACTTTCTCAACTCTTTCAAATAGCAGCGGCTCTTAACGCTTGAGCCAGTAAGATTTTCCTTGTGTGAATGTCCATTTGCTTGACCCTGTCTTTTGTTTCGTGTAACTTGGCCAAATATGGTCCTTGCACGATTAAACCTGACCAACCTTAACTAGTCTTAACTACCCTGGATGCATTTATCTCTATCTCTTATGTCTGTAAAACTTTTCTTGTGTATGCATATCCGTTTACTTGACCCCGTCTGTCTTGTGTTTGGTATTTGTGGCCAAATATGGTCCTTGCTCTTTAAAATCCAACAAACCTTAACTCTCTCACGCCTCTGGTTTAATATGAAAAAAAAATAACCACACTTGATTTGTATATTTATATTGTGGTTAAAATTGTCATCACAAAAATCTCTTGTTTGTAAGCATTCTCAAATGATAAATAACACTTGCTATAAAAATGTGTTATTGGTGACCAAAAATGTAGGTGTAGTTCTAAAAAATACGAGTAAAACGGGAAATTATTTACAATAGTGTCTGAAAATGGTTCCAATTACACGATGAATCATAGCAGATGGGTATTTCGTCCAATCACACAACCATTTAAACTCAATAATCCCACCCACGTCATACTTCTATCCTTTTAACCCTCCTGGTGGTTGTCTCAACGTGGTTATTTCGATATAAGTAAACCTAACCAGATTTTGATGACGAGATATGATATATCTCAATGATTGAAGCAAGATATCTCGACATTTTCAAAATTGATCAGATCTTGATGGACGAGATATCCTGTCGAAACCACTTGGATGGTAAACGGCAAAAGAACCAATCCATTCCTCATAACCGCCCCAATTACATTTTTGGTTCGCAATAAAGCATTCCCAGAAATTTTTTTACCTGTGTTATTTATTACCCTGAGGAGTAATTCTCGTTCTTACCGCGTCAAGACAACTGCCAGGAGGGTTATCTCGTTATTAGCAAAACTGATCAGATCTCTTGATGGACGATACATCTCTGATTGAAACAAAGTGAGCAGATCTCAATCTCGTCATCACAAAAACATTGCAATATCTTGATGACGAGATATCTCGTCATTACCAAAATTGGTCAGATCTGTATTGACGAGATTTCTTGTCGAAACCACTTGGAGGGTTAATCTAGATGCTGCACTCGGTGGATCATGCCTTGTGAGATCCTTTACCTTGGTTCTAAATGAACCAGACTACGCCATTAATCTGTATCGGCAAAATTTCACCCGGGGGCCGTATAGGATTTTTTCACCCACACGGAGTGGCAATTAATAAGAATCTTTCACGGTACTCCATCTCACCGAAATAGGCCATCAGAGCCCAACATGCGACACTCCCAGAGGCGTCTTTCGAATGTTCTATCGGGCATACGTCACTGTCAAGTACCGCCTGTGGAACCGGTTCCTTACACAACTATCGGTACACCCCATCTATCGGCTGTTACCGATACCTGGATGCCCTTTTCGGACGCGATTACAGGTGTCCATATCGGGTGAACGCAGGATAATAGACTTGAGGTATGTGACTCAGAATCCATTGGCATCGGAAGCCCATTGGAAGCGACCCACGCATTGCCTTAGCCTTTTAATAGTGTGGTAGAAAAAGTTAATAGATGGACGATTCATTTAGATTTCAGATATAAGAGCCTTTTAAAATTATTTTTCCATTTTACTAGGGGTCTAAGTGGATATGCCCAGTGCGCTAGCAACCTGCGTGTTGTAGGCAGAAAAGGTTCGATTCCTCCCTGGGTGTATTTCTCTCTTCTGTGTTTTGGAGAATGGGGTACCAGCCCAGGGGTGACTTCATCATTTGTCCGAAGTTCAAAATTACAAGGTGTTGTCTTAGGAACTTTCCCTTTGGGATGTATCCCGGACCATCGCCAATAGCTTGTGTGTTGCTACAGCGCGACGTTAGTTCAGCTACCTACCTACCATCTCTCTTCTGTATTAGCAAAACTTTCTTTGTGTGTGTGTATGTCCATTATTTGACTTCGTTTTACGTTTGTAGCAGCATGACCAAATATGGCCTTTGTGCCATAAAAAAATCCAAATCAAAACCCATGTTACTTGGGGTCGCCGTGGTTCAGTTATTTTGCATACTGCGCTTGTAACATTGTAGGCGATTTCGTGTATTTCTCTCTTTCTGTGTCAACAAAAGCTTTTCTTGAGTGAGAATATCTTGCGTTGTCCTCGCAGTTTGGCCAAACATGGCCCTTGGGTCGTAAAAACCTAGCCAACCATGTTACTATACGTAATATCACTTGGAAATATTGAGTAGGAACTAAAAGTCACTGGCACAATTTAGCTCACCAATTGGTGGTTCAGTTTTCGACATTTGGAATTAAATCAACAATTACAAATTCAATTAGTCGCTGCTTATAAACAAAAAACTTAGATTAGACGAACAGAAAAATTTTTGAAAATATATTTTCATTACTTTGATTCTTTTTATCTTTTCTGAATAACAAACAATACGATTCAGTGGGCAACATGAAAGTAAGAACCGACTGTTGAGCGTGGTATGATAAAGATGGAGGCCATGAAAGCATTCATTTCACACGCATATCACTGGAAAGTGCTAGTGGCAAGGACATTAAGCTTAAAACAAAACATTTTTCCAAGAAAAATCACAAAATTTATGTAAATATATCCGAAATTCCGCCGCCCCTTTGGACACTGGAGCTCAGGGCCACTGCCCCATAGTTACGCCACTGGATGAACTCGCAACCAAATAACTCGATACAACAAACCCCTCGACTTTTGCTGCTGTTGTTATTTCAGACAAGCGTTCAGGAGTTAATTCTACCTTTCGATTCCCCAATAGCTGTCGCAAGTGACGTTCACTCGCCGTCAGATGAGGCGACAAGTGAAATATGACATCTCAACTTGTCTGGGCTTTCGAAGGGGGGAGAGTACGTGAGAGGCATTGGCGAGCGTCCTGCGCCGCATGGGTTGGCAGAGGGAGAGGCCAAAGCCCCGTCCGAACCTCCTCCTCATCCTCGTTTGCTCAGGGAGCCGAAGCCAGTTCCTGCTGGAACTAAACTTCCGCTGAAGTCGCCTTCGAAGAGTGTCGTTGGAGATTATGTTTCCCCACTTGCTTCCTGTCGTTACTTGGAACCTGTGCAAAGGCGATTCTGATCCTTCTGGAAAGTGTTTCTGGTCAGTTTTCCAACTCTTCTTGCTTCGTTGAAATCTTCAGCTCTAGTGACATGAGCTGATTGATACTTAAATTACCATGGATGATTGGGTTGGCTTTTGAATCGTAAGAGCCATATTTGGCCAAGCTGCTCCAAACACACGACAACGTTAAGTAAATGAACAAGCACCCATAAGGAAAGTTTTACTGACACACAAGACAGGAATATGCTCAGGGTATTTATTATATGAATGTGGTTTAAGACGAGATATCTGGTCCATAAAGATCTGATTAATTTTGCTAATGTAAGATATCTCGTCATCAAGATATTGCCATTGTTTTATAATATATGGCTCTTGGCCAAAATTGGCTCACTATGATATATTAATCATAAAAATATTTATCATTTGGCCAAATGTGGCTTTTTATGTTTGGTGAAGTTGCTAGAAACACCAGACAATGCCAAATAAATGAGCATACACACAAAGAAAGTCTTACTGACACACAAGAGAGGAATATACACAGGGTATTATATGTATCGAACCTGGGCCGCCTACTACTCTAATTAGCCCTTCAAGTGGTTTTGACGAGATATCTCATCCATCAAGATCTGGTCAATCTTGCTTATAGATATTGCCTTGCATGAAGATATTGCCGTTTTTTTATGATGATAGCATCAAGATCTGGTCAGTTTTTCTATTGACGAGATATCTCGTCCAAGATGAGGTCA
Organism: Meta bourneti; assembly: GCA_933210815.1. Classification (NCBI taxonomy): domain Eukaryota; kingdom Metazoa; phylum Arthropoda; class Arachnida; order Araneae; family Tetragnathidae; genus Meta; species Meta bourneti. The sequence continues at coordinate 22,884,996 of OW119931.1, forward strand.
GTTTTTCTAATGACGAGAAATCTCGTCGAGAAAACTATCAGGGGGGTTAACCATGAAGATGTACTTCGGTGGCCACTCTTGAGAAAGTTATCGACTTAAAAGTGGCCCTTGTGTAACAAAAATTGACCATAGAATAACAAGCCCTTCTTTCCCAAACTAAACTCAAAAGTATACAACTGTAAATTGAAGAGTATACGAAGTTGGGGCTGGGAATCAAGAATCAATTGAATCCGGATCCGAACAGAAACTAGAAATCAACTCAGAAAGAACATTTAATTTTAGGCTTTCCATAATGGCATAGTTATTACTCACCGCTTGATTTGAAAATCTAGATTGTTACAAATTTCGAAAAGTTATAGATCTCTGCTCTAATGAACCTAAGAAATGACACTCAGTACTTTCAAAGCTCAAGCAGCAGGCATCCATTGAGTCTACGTATTTAGAGACTAGCCTTTATCTTCAAATTAAGGAATGCCAGCAGCAATTTCAACGAACAGAAAGTTTTAAATTTACTTCAAAGCTTCAACCCTCCAAGTGGTTTTGACGGGATATCTCGTCCATCAAGATCAGGCCAATGTTGCTAAAGACGAAGTATCTCGTCAAGATATTGCCGATTCTTTTATGATGACGAGATCAAGATCTGGTCAGCTTTCTTCCGATGACGAGATATTTCGTCCTTGGTTCTTATGGACGAGATATTTCGTCCGTCAAGATCTGGGCAGTTTTGCTAATGACAAGATGCCTTGTCGAAATAACCACGAGGAGGGTTAAATTCAGCGATTTGGGAACAGGGGTGTGATTCAGGAGAATAGACGAGTCAACTGATGACGATTCCAACAATGGACTTTGCATAGTGTTTTGAAAAGTGTGGAAGAGATGCTGAGAGAAGTGTGTGAAGCCCCACAGTGCCTTATTTAAAGGAAACTAGGTGCCAAAAGTTCTAGGTTCAATGTATCGTGCTTATTACATGACTGGGTACGCCCTCAGGGGCACATCTCCTTTAGGTGTGTACGGACTTCACGGACACGAGGTACTCTAGTGATCTTTTCTTTTCCTGTGGGGTTTACTGTCTTTAGTAAACATGAGGTCGCGCTTCCAGAATAACCAATCAATCTTTTTCTGCCTTTCATCTCATTATCCTATTTCCCAATCTCTCTCGCTTGGCCAAGTATGGCCCATAAAATCCAAAACCAACCAATCCCTCTTTTCCCCTTTCTTCACATTTTCTATAAAAAGTTGTTTTGTACTTGGCGTGGCTTGTCCAAATATGGCCCTTGCGCCATAGAACCCCAAAACAACAATGGCTGGATACTTTCCACACAGACCTCGTATATTGCCCAATTTCTTTCACGCAATGAAAAGGGCACAGTTGACAGTTTTGAAACTGCTGAGAAAAACATTTTGGAACTGACAAAATCTAAAAAGATCGCGGTCATTCCCCACGTAGTTGTCTAAATTGATTTGTAAAATGCGCTAAAAACGTTCAGACTCTCAATTAAAGTTTCCTAATCACCAATCAGGAGCTATTTATTTATGACAGTGTTGATATATCTCCCCATCTTCGGCAGAAGTAAAAAGTGGGACAGCAAAGGTCCACAATTTCCGAATTTAAACAACAAAGGATACTCATCCAACACGCATGAGAGCGAAGCTTGTTAATTAGCCGTTAAAACGCCATTTTCGAAGACTTCATTGAGGTCCGTCTTCCACGGGACATCAAGTAACTAATTGCGTTCTTTTCACACTCGCCTAGGTCCTTTCAGGTAACAACAATGCGTGGGAGAGGTAGACAAAGATAACGGTAATTAAAACCCACATCACGTAATGTTCTCTCTCGTAATTATGAAGACCAAAGGCACAGTGCGTATGTTTCAAGAACATGGGAATCTTTTCAGGTAGCCCATTGTATTGTAGCATGGGAAAAGTGTTGCTTTGTTTCATTCGGTGTATTTTGCTGTTATCTGATAAAGAAAAGGGTGATTCTCTAGCGTGAGATAGTCTGCTTGCTGTATTATCTTAAACAGAGTCGGCGTATGCGAGGGATTTTCAGAGCAAACCATCGTTTCCCAAACTTTCTATGGCTCACTCCCTCTTTTCAAAGACATATTTTTGGCACCCCCTCTGGAAAACTATATAAACTAAAATCGCAAATATAGCTGTATCTATAATTTTTGATTGAATCGAGGATTAGCAATTTCGATGCTTGAATAAACGATGTTCATCACATGGTACCCGTAGTTTTGAGCAAGAATGACTTGTTGAGATATAAACACAAATGATAACTGTCATAATTATATGTTTGCATTTCCCACCCTTATTTCTTTATACTTCTGAATTTTCGTGAAACAGGTTCGATGTGTTGCTGTGTAAGTATTTCTGAGAAGTTCCCTGCCTCTTCGAAGGATTTTCAATGTGGTTAGCGGGTCAAACGCATTAAGTATTTCGAACTGGGCTTTTACTGTATTTGCTTACCTACAAACATTTTGGAAATCTAGTAACTTTTACGGGCTCATAACATGCGTAGACTGGCGAAATGTAGAATATATATTTTAAAGCACCCCGAAATTTAAAATATTCTGCATTTTTACTTTATTTTTCCGTGTTTAAAATAGCTGTTTTAACTATAATAAAAAGTGATGTTTTCAACTAATTTAAAATTAGCTAGCTCATTTATTTTCCTAATATATTAATTTTCCTTCAAAACAGGGCAGAGGAAGCCCGGTTGGAAGAGTAACGGTTTAACAATCGGAGGGATGCGAGTTGCAAACTCGACCCCACTAAAGATCGTCACGTACGGGGAGGGTCTGGTGCACGTTAAATCAGTCGTGGCCTTAAATGTACTCACATTGGCGTAATGTGAACGTTTGGAAAGTGGGGTGACAATTCAGGTGTTGACCACGTCATCTAATCGTCGTTCAAAATACGAAGTGTTGTCTTCGGATCTTTCCATTCGGTATGGATCCCGGGCAGTCCCCAATAGACCAGTGCAACGTTAATTCAACTACCTACCTATAATTTTTGAATTTCACCAAAATATTCATGAAGTTATGTGTGATTTTAAAATTTCAAAAATGTATTTTGGGAATGAAGCAACTTTTGAAACTGAAATTATATTGTGGTCGGGAGATAGCGTGGTGATCAGGGGTGGGCTTCTAATTTACCTGGAAATGAAGACTGTCTCTGGTCACTTTTCGGCTGATCATAGTATCAGTGAGAATGCATCAAATAGTTGTAGATTGGCTTTTCAGTTGTACACAAGGAGACGAATGGTTGTCAGAAAAATGTAGGCATTTATTAACACTCCTAGAAGTCTGAGATGTCTCATCATTAGGGGAAAACTGACCAGATTTTGATGTCGTCATCATTAAAAAATTGGCAATATTTTGATGAAGAGATATTTCGTCAAAAACAAAATTGATCAGATCTCGATGGACAAGGTATCTCGTCAAATCCACTTGGAAGGTTACTGAACTAAGGACGATTCAAAGCTGCGAAGAACATGGATCGACGCTTTTTTACACCCTTCGATTCTTCCAAATTCCAAAATTAATTTTTCATCACACCCTATATTATGGTTATAGTTTGCACGTTCATAAATAAAAATACATACACTAATACTATAGTTTATGGTTATAGTTTGCACGTGCATAAATAAAATTACATACACTGATACCATAGTTTTCTTATTCTTAATAAATATAACATCAAGGCACAATAACGTTTACAAGTAGAACAGTGTCAGTCGCACGCGCCTAATAAAAATCAAATTCACGGAGCGCTTGCAAGCGCTTACATATTGGTAATGTTTTGTTTGTGGGAGACTGAATGACGCCATACTTCAAATATTCGATGATTATATTGTCTTCATTTCTTTGGTTCCACCATGGGTTTACCTGCAAAAGTGTTTTTATTTCTGTTATAAAGTTCCTTAGATTTTATTCATAATTTACAAAAAACTGTCTCTCCTTTGATTCACCCGGTTATTAACTGAAAATCAAGCGTTCCAACTTGTCATGAATAACTTATGTTTTATAACTATAACTAACAAAACTGCTCTTATGTTATTCGCGTCGAACTAAAAGTATTCACAATTATTTATCTGGACTGTTTATAAAATGAAAATTTTCGGTATTACAGAAAAAAGCAGTCTTAATGGAATAATATCCTTTACGCATGTAATGTATGTGTTCATCGAATTTCATGATCATTGATGATTCATTTTCACATGTGATGGGTGACGTTGAGTGGTAGAAGTGCTGAAGAATACAAGAAAGGTCATGACGCTGTTTAGTGACGTTACGCAACACTATATTTTGCCCTTTGAATGGTCTCAAAAGTTTGTAAAGCTCTAAGAAAATGTAGAATACTTTTAAATTTTATTGAAAGTTCTTTTTTTATGTCATTTGAAAAATTATAAATCTATTTATTTTAATTTATAGTTCTCAATGCAAAAATTGGAAGTAAATAAAAAAACATAATTTGTGTTCATTATTTTAAAATTTATGTTCAAATTTTACTTTCATTTGCATTTTGGAATTGGATGGATATGAGAGATTTTCAGTACAGCAACAAATCAGACGGTTTGAGAAATTTTTACTTGTGCCCGAATTCTTTAGCATAATACATATTGGGGTCATCTTAAAATATAGTTATTTTGGAAACTTCTATCTTACACTTAAACGGAAATAATATTGAAATTTTTCAATGTATGAGAAGGATTTTCAGTGTAAGCAAACAGACCAGATGGTCTGAGAAAATTTTACTTCTACTGTCCAAATACTCGCCAATTATACATATTGGGGCTACCCTAAAATTTAGTTTACCATCGCTTTGATATTAATCTTATTGGTGTTGACCAATCAACTTTTTTATCAATTCAGAATTCATATTTTGAAATTTTATTGGCGAAGTGCTGAAATCGTATTAGGAAACTCTCCTGGTGGTTGTCTTGACGAGGTATCACGTCATTAACAATTGACCAGATCTTAATTACGAGATTACTCGTCATTAGAAGAGAACACAATCACGATCATTAGAAGAAATCGAACCAGGTCTTGATCTCGTCATCATAAAAAAATCGGCAATATCTTGATGACGAGATAACTCGTCATTAGCAAAATTGGTTCGATCTTGATGGACGAAATACCTCGTCGAAACCACTTGGAGGGTTAAACAGTAACTATTCATTTTTGGCTCAAAAATTTAAATTATAAGCATTTTTTTGTATAATGTGTCTTTTAAACAGATTACAATATGACAATGCTCATCATAATAAATAACAATAGCTCATCATAATAAAAATAAGCATATTATGTCTCCGAGAAAATATCAGTTAAGGAGTTTCTGCTCTAAGCCAACGATATGTTTTGAAATAACTAAAACTTGTGTCGTCCCATTGTCGAAGATACGCTTGCCTGAACCGTGATGGTTTCAGATGAGGAGAAAACAAAACGAAAGTAAATACATCGCGGGTAAATGACACTCCGAGAGCAGATTAAATTCATTATAATAATCTGTCCAAACGTTTATATAAGTGATTGAGTTTTAACTCCAAACATGGCGTCTCGAACTTCACCGTGCGGGCTGAATGGCCCGGAAAGTTATTCCACCAGACAACTTTCTAATCTCCATTTTCAACTTTGTTTCCTTTATCAACGCAATGAGTGTATCAGGACTCCATCCCTGCGGCTCCGGCGTGGAATTCAGCATTTGTTTTTTATTTATTTTGATGCGATAAGTGGCAACAGTTTGCATTCGCCGTTCAAAGAACTCTTCCTTGTTTGGTTTACCTGAATCTCTTTTGCTTTTAATTTCACGTATAACTTTTGTCTTTTTTAATTTCTCTAATGGTGTGTGAGAATATTTTTACGTCTAGCTGGGAAGAGAGTAATTTTGATTCTTTAAAAACGCAAATTACAAATTAGGATAGCAAGTATTGTTTTTGTTTAGTCTATCAAAGTGCTCGATACCAAACAAATAATAACTTGGAAATCGAACTCTATAAAATCCAAAGTTCGATAACATTCGCATATTTTGTTACCATACATAAATCTACAAATAAATTCATCCATAGGTAAAATAAAATTCGTTTCGAATTTCTGTAAAATATCATTTACTATGCATTAAAAATAATGGAATTAGCAAAAGTCGTTCGATTTTTGCATATTACGTGTCTAAAATTATTGCGATTTTGAAATCTGGTAAATTTCCGTTTGACAAATAATTATTTCCTTTTTGAATTTTGCATCTGTAAATCAATTTCATTATAGTTTATCAAATACATTTATGGGAGGGATTTCCAGTATAAACAAACGAATTACTGGAAGACTAGAACCTTACCTCAATTAACTCAATACGTGAATACGTACTGGAAGCACTTTGTACCATAAAAACACTAGTGCCATCTACATTTAGCTAGAGAAAAGCCTCTCATAGGAAAGGTCAAAAGGTAAATGAACATCCGTTTTGTAAATGATGATATATTTGATGTTCGTTAAACATATGAAGGTTTTCTTACTTCCAACTAGCTATAGGGATACTCAAAAATAAGGATAAATTTCTACTGGATCGATGCGTTTCTATTGTCGGTTTTATTGTCACTTTTTGATGGTGTCACTTGACCTCGTCAATCTGATGTTTAAGCCGTGGTCAAATAGGAAGCACAAAGCGACATGCGCAGACCAATCAGAGGTACTGGCGTTAGCCATAAAATGCTCTGATTGGTCTGAGAAAAGAGACGCGTAAACCAATCAGAGCATATTCACCACTCTCGCCGGCACCTTTGATTGGTCTGCACGTGTCGCTTTGCGCCTTGAGCTTCCTATTCGAGTGTTGATGCGATGCATTTACCCAATATACAGATTCATTCCAGAATCTGCGTTTAAATATGCGTGTAATATTCCATTTTTTTTTAATTTTATATCAGATAGAAAACATTCGAATTGCATTTTATAGCAATTCCTTGCAGAAACAGGTTGGATTATACCTCAATTAACCTCGACGAAGCAAAGCAACGACAAATCAAACCCGTCACTTACCACCGAGTCTTCTTGTCATGTCATCAAATCTAAGAGTTGTTGTTTGTGGAATGAGCTGTCGTTGAGAGAGAGAGAGAGAGAGAAAAATTTAAATAACTAGGCGTGAAAGCCGCAGGCGTTACCCGGATGGCTTTCCAACACAAAAAGGTCACGTGACATCTCAACAGGTGATCTCCGCGTGTCGAACGCTTTCTGTTCCAAGGCGCCATTTTCCCTTTTGTCGTTCAATCAGCGCGCATGCGTGGGACCGTCGTCTGCACAGCTGTGTTTTGAACAGTCTGACTTTTAACTCTTTTCAAGTGGGATGATTTTTCGGGAAAACAAGAAGAAATGTGACGCGAAGTTATTTCCATGAAAGGGTGTATCACTTTTGCTATCGTCTGACCTACTCCGGGCTGACGCTTGTCTAGTGTCAAGGTGCGACACGTCGCATGTCAGGATAACTAAAGATAATTAAGTGACATGTTGGAGGCTTTTGTTTATCCGACATTTCCCTGTAGCTCAGTCGACAAAATAACATTGTTACATTTTACCAAGAAAATAATTTGCATTGCTGCAGTTGGAAGCAGTAACAGACTGCCTCGTTCGATCGGCACGGGAAATGTATATTCCATACCAACCTTGTGCTTATTAAAAATTTTGAAGGTAAATCAAGTCATGAGCTCAATTTATGCATTTGCTCAAAAGTAAATAACACCTTGATCAGGTGGTATAATTATAATAAGTTCCATGATTCTAAAATAATTAAGATTAATTCCTCTCCAAAGTCCCCCTTTTCCCCGTTTTCACTTGCAGTTTCGAAGATGAGGGTCGAAATTCAATAATTCTTGACTATCATTGATTCGACCATATCACTATTTACTTTTCTAGAAATAGGCCTTTGAAACATTGCTTGACTGAATTGTGTTTTGAAATCTAATCACAATGCAAACAATCAGTGATTAGTCACTAGATCTCATTATTTACTCAGCCTTTCTTGCTGTCTTTCTAATTATAACATTTAAATTTTTGTGCAAAATAAACTTTTAGCAAAACCCAAAGTATTATGCTTTCCTTCTGGGAGATCTATCGGCCTCTTGGGAATCTCCCGAATTTCCGATGGCAATGTTCGTTAGTGGTGGAAGGTTCGTTAGTGGCAGATATGAAAAAGAGGACATCAGGTTTTATTTTAACCCTCCAAATGATTTCGACGCGATATCTCGTCCATCAAGATCTGACCAATTTGCTGCTGACGAAATACCTCGTCATCAAGATATTGCCAATTGTTTGATGATACGATCAAGATCTGATTGGTTTTCTTCTAATGACGAAATATCTCGTCCATCAAAATCTAGTCAGTTTTGTTAATGAGATATAGAGAAGAGAGAGAGAGAATGAGAATAAGAGATAGAGAGAACTACCAGGAGGCTTAGGGTTTTTCCAATACCCTTTCCAAATGATTATACGAAACTGTGGGAAGGAATGTGATGGGCCGGTTTTACACATGCAATGACAGTTTAACTGACATGGAGGAGAAAAATACACCTAGAGGGGAATGTACCTAACAGGAATCGAACCTGCACCACCTACAACTCCCAGGTTGCTAGCGCAGTGGGCATACCCACTGAGTCACGACGGCCCCGATGAAGAAATGGGGAAAGATATTTAAAAAGTTAAATGCAACACAAGAGTTTAGTACTGCTCCGACGACAAGGCAGTCGTATTTGGGTCAGTCGATTTTTGAATAGTTGTGGCAGGTCGTCAGGGGAGGGCTGCCATACACAAAAGCATGAATGGCGATCGCCAGAAGGAGATTCCCCCACGCTAACTCATCAATGCTATTGTTGACGGCACCAAATACATCCCTAAGACCACCGTACACCCCTGAGAAAGAATTATGTAATGTATTTTCAAGGCTTCTAAACACAGGTCTTACTAGGTATTTTGTAAATTACATAAATTTTCTCAGAGAATATAGTGATCAATGCATTAATGCAAAATGACACTTTTGACTTTAAACCTCTGAAGGGTTCACACGCAGATATCTGCAACTCGCTGTCCTCCCTGCACTTGGGCCCACCATTGCATTGTTAGTCTACTGTTCCAGCAGCCTGCGAGTTGTAGGTGACTCAGATTAGATTCCTGCTGTAATTTACCCTGTGTGTAATTTTTTCTTCTCATAAAATCTTGCCTTGTGTGTATGTCCATTACCTGACGAGATATCTTATCCAGCAAGATTTGAGCAGCTTTGTTAGACGAGATATTTCGTCATCAAGATGTTGGTTTTTGATGATGACGAGATCAAGATCTGGACGGATATTTTTTCTCACGATGTATCAAGTCTATCAAGATCTGGTCAGCTTTACTGACCAGCTACCTCGTCGAGACAAACACCAAGACAGTTCATTGCTTGTGTTTGGCCATGCTTGTCCGCCATTAAACAATCTAATTTAATTACTGTATGCCTTGTGACCAGTTTTGATCTTCGTGACCATTAGAATATTCCCAAGATTCTTTCAACCGTCAAATAAGGTTATTTCATCATTATGAGTGTTGTGGGTAAAAGCAACCATACACTATTAGGAAATCTCGGGACGCTCAGAGGGTTAAGAAAAGAGCTCTGGAAGCTTTCCCCTCTGCACAACTTTGATGCGAATAGTGACAATTAATTTTAGGGGTGGACAGAACAGCTTCCAACACTGAGCGTACTGAAACATCTTGAGCACAAATCAGGACGAAATACAGAACGAAATCACCAGTGGTAGATAGGTTGACACTTTCCACTCTTGTCCAACTCTGGCATGTCGGCATTTGAGTCACGTGGTTTTGAACGAGTTTATTTGTTCAATTAGAGAGCAGGTTGAATGTAAACAGTGCGTACCCACAGTTGACGTCTTTAGCGATTTCGTTAATGTTCTTCCATAATTCCATGAGGACTTTCTTTCAGTTGTATCCGACGCTAGACGTTAGTAGACATGATTTCTTAATCAGTATGCTGAATTGAATGTAACTACAATTCACCTATTAATTGTAACAAATACATTTTTTAAGTTTAAATTAATAGTTCATAACAACAGAAATTATTGCTATTTAAATTTCATTTCGACTGGCATAAAATGGAAATACGAGATAGTATTTGGTTATGAGGTAACCTTAGACCTAACAAATTAATTTGTTGCCTCACAGGAGCACTTATGTAGCACTTTAGCAATGCGTAAGCATCAACGTCCTGCGGACCGTATGTGACCGCGTGATTGCCAATCTAAATGTACGCGGAGACAGAAGATGTCCCCCACACCATCATGTACGCTTTAACACTCCAATGATTTCGACGATAAGTGGGGTATTCCATATCTTAGTCTACTATTAAAATTCTAATATGAAATGTAAAACCATTTCAAGGAAATGGGACACTTGACGTTTCAACACCTCTGTATAGGTTAAACTGAGTGAATTGTGTTTATATACAATTTATTCTTGGTCAAGGAGACGATAGGTTGGGCACCATCGTTATGCCTTTTTCTAAGTGGAGTGTGTATGTCACCTATTCTACATTATAGTACTATATGTACCTGTTTAATGTAGTTGTGTAAGTAATTGTGCATTAATTGTCTTTTGATACTGTTGAACTGACGGTATGTGTTCTTCAGCAGGTGGATACGGGGATGACAAGGCTCAAGAGAAGGGCATCTCGTGCCCTCCGATGTCCCCAGACAAGCAACTCATAGTGCATGAGAACAGCGACTACGCTTTCGACAACCCCTACTTCAAAGACGACGAGACAGACCACATAAAGCACGATGCCGCGGAGAAAGGTACAGTACCAGCCACTGCTACATCCATTAGACTGAACGTTTTAATAAATGGTCATTTACCCATAAGTAATAATTTATCACCCAATACCCAATTTCCCTTTGTTCTTCCTTTAACCCTCCAAGTGGTCTCGACCAGATATCTTTGTCCATCAAGATCTGACCAATTTTGCTAATAACAAGAAATCTCGTCAAGATATTGCGATTTTTTATGAGGGCGAGATCAAGATCTGGTCAGTTTTCTTCTAATGATCGTGTTTTCTTCTAATGACGAGATACCTCGTCCAACAAGATCTGGTCAGTTTTGCTAATGACGAGATACCTCGTTGTGACAACCACCAGGAGAGTAACCCCACTTGAAACCCATAGAACCATCTACTACTTTTTGAATTAAGTGGCCCCGGAAAGATTTAGATTTCAAGAAATATAGGAAAGTATTTATATACAAAGGAATTGCAGTAATTACTTCAATTGCAGATAATACCGATTTCATTACTTGATGGGTTCCTCGAATTTGGCCCGACCCTTATTGTAGAAATAATCAAACATTTATCTATTGATGGAGTAGTCTCAATCTTATTCTTGGAATACAAGCTCTTCATCATTTTCGGTGAAAGAAATCAGCTTTTTCAACCTTGCTTCTCTAGAGAGTTTCCTTTGTACTATTTTTAACCCAGATATTTATATTTTTTCTGAATATTTAGTTACATGTACTCGTCACTTGTCAAGAGGCATTAGGTTGAAGCATTTGGCTTTTTCAATCTTTTCGCATCTCGTAAAACATTCTAGAAACGAACCACAATCACTGAATCGACAAGGATGTTTAACACGATCTAAAGGGCAGATCAACTTTTTTGAAACAACTTAAACTAAAAGAGCTTTCTAACATAATAGTAGTTACGAACATGCTATCGAGTATGAGCACTATTGTGCCCCCGCACAGGAGGTCGATCGAACTTTAGGACTAGGGACAACAAGGCTGCGTAGGACCTAGGAAATGTGAAAAAGAAATGTGTAGTCCGGTTTCATATTTAAAATTAAGTCTTATTAAACCTATAAAGCGGTACATCCAAGTATGCAAAAAGAACCTGTGACTAAATTTCGAAAATGAGAGCGTGAATAATGACTAAAACAATACAAATAACATATCGACTAAAACTGTCAGGTGGTGGTGGTGAAATGAAGTGGAAAACCTGTGCCGTAGGCCCTCTATCTCCTGTGAAAGTTCGCTGACTGAGCTGTTATATAGTTGTAATTAGTATTATTGGAACCCATAGCCGCCCTTAATCTCCAGTCGACAGAAGGTAGAGTTCGAAATGGAATTTCCTTTGCTTATTTATATTCTATTTTAGTGGGTGGAGTTTGAAGTAACTTTATTTTATTAAATTATTATTTTTATTATTGTTTTAGTATTCATTTTAATTAGAAGAGTGTTTCTCTTTTTATTGATTTCACAGGTTTGTATTTATTTCTTACGTTTATAGATTTTAGCAGTCTAAAATTCAGTGTTTAGTCAGTTTGTTAGGGGTGGAGTTAGATTTTCAGTTTCCAAGAAGCATCATGACTCCCGGTCTTGGTTTATTTTGAGGTAGTGATCATAGATTTCAATTTGTTTTATAAATGGGTTATCAATAAGGGAAGGGAGTCAAAGAACTTTTCTGAGAGGTATGACATGAGTTTTCGCACTGTGGGAATTTTGAGGGCAGTAAGGATGTGTTTATTTTTGTAAAACCATCTTGCTTTTGCATTGGTTCTGATGATGATGGTTTGTCATTTTCTCCAATTTCGATATTGGTTTTAACTGCAGCCCTCAGATAGGGAAAGCATAAGCTAGAACTCAGCGAATAGAGAAGAGGTATGTTAACCCTCCAAGTGGTTTCGACGATATATCTCGTCCATCAAAATCTGATCCATCTGATCCAACTGCAGCCCTCAGATAGGGAAAGCATAAGCTAGAACTCAGCGAATAGAGAAGAGGTATGTTAACCCTCCAAGTGGTTTCGACGATATATCTCGTCCATCAAAATCTGATCCATCTGTGCTTCAATGATGAGAAATCTCGTCATCACTATATTGCTCATTTTTTATGATGACAAGATCAAGATCTGGTCAGTTTTTCCAATGACGAGATATCTCGTCCATTAAGATCTGGTCAGTTTTGCTAATGACGAGATACCTTGTTGAAATAAGCAAAGAGGGTAAAGAGTTTGTTGTTTTGGGAAAGTGTAGAGGCTAAGAGTAATGAGTTACAAAAGTTGTCTTTGTTTTCTGACTGAACTGTTGTTCGTTCTTAAGCACATTTTGTGGAATCTACGGATACTTGGAAGTGAGCAACTTTTTTGTTGCCAGTTTGGTCAAAATTAACGGTATATTTTTAACGTAGAACTTTCCTTATATATGATATGTTCCGTAAAGGAAGATATCATATTTAAAGAAAGTTCTATGTCTTACTGTCAGTAAATGACACCGAAAACGCATTGAAGAAAATGTCACATAATTTCGTTATTGCATAGTTTCAGAGGAAACACGTACTTGCCGATACCCAGTCACGGGCGTCACCAAATTTTATCTAAAAAGCAGCAGTTCTTCAAGCAACCCCACAAGAAGTTAAATTGTAAAAAACATTAAACCTTTATGCGAAGACATTGTTGGAAAGCATTAATGGGTAATAATTCAAACGGGAAAACTTCGATTTATGTCCTTTTTATCGACCCGATGGCAGGAAAACTACGTCACGAAAGAGCCCCAGAATAGAAAGCTCTCGACGGCGAAAAAACTAGTACAACGTATTTCTGCCGCAACGTAGAGATTACGAGCGAAAGGTATGTCAAGGTCACGCAGCACACGCTGAAGAAGTCTCTCCCGAGATACCTTCCAAGACAGGCACGCCATCAGAATGATTATAAGATTGGAATAAATAAGCGAACAACAGCACTCCCGCACACGTCTTCGCTTCCAGCCGCTCGTTCACAACTTCCAAATAGGCTGAAAGGCACAAAATCTCACCTGTCACACGGAAGACAGAAATTGCGAGGGTTTTCGTCGACTCATTTGCATGTGGAATCGGCGCTGAGCGGAAAAAAAGACGGCACAAATCAAGGTTTCTGGCTGCAAAATGGTTTCGAATGCTAGGCCTAACATGGCGCATCTGCTTTGTTTTTTTTCCTTGTTGCCATATTCCGAGTCCTGTTCTTGTTTATTGTTCTAATTTGAATAATTGTTTCAATGTTATGTTCGCTGTATTCTCCGCGTTGGTTTCTCGAAGCGGTACTCAACACAATGGACTTTATAGTGTCTCATTATTTCTAAAAATGAAAATTAGTGCGTTCGAAGAAGCGGTGCTCGATTTCGAATGCTCACAAATTCTAATTATATTCTTATGTATTCGGCGCAGCTGGTCTATTACTGAACCTTGCTCCACAAAACCTGAACTAGCCAACTAACCATCTGATGTATTCAATACACAATTCAAATATATTTTTCTTCGTCACGTTCGGAATTTCACGAGTACACAAAACAACGGGGTAAAATAAATTGTAATAAACACTTAACTGAGAGAGAAGCTGCCTATCCTTCATCCCTAAAACTTCGATCGAAAAAAGCGTCATTTAAGTATCATTCCATTTACATATGGAGATAATGGGAGGAATAGTTGCAATGTTCTACAGCTATGAGTCTTGGTAACTTGGCGTGATGATCCTTGTCGTCTGTTTGAACAGTAACTTTCTAAGTAATGGCTAAGAGTTTGCTTTCCTAAGGAAACTCCATTTACATATGAAGATAATGTGAGGAATAATTACAATGTTCTATAGTGGAATCTTTCCAAAGGATTCTATTCTAAGGAGATGAGCAAAGGAATCTTTCGAAAGGATTCTCTTCTACGGAAAGGAGCAAAGGAATCTTTCCAGAGGATTCTATTCTAAGGAAAAGAGTGATGGAATCTCTTTAAAGGATTCCATTCTACAGAATTGGCCTATAGAATCTTTCTAAAGGTCGAAAAATTCTGTGAATTCTTTTAACAAGCAGACGTGGTCATTTAGTACTTATGTGTGTTGTGGGGTAAACACAATTCTACACTTCATAAAAATCTCGTGACGTTCAGAGGTTTTATATATACTTTAGGTGGTCGGTAAAACGGGAATGTCCCCCATTTCGAAGCTCTCGAACGGAAGAGTTTTGACTCAGGTAAGTGTGATCCCTTAACATCAGTAATCCTTTTTTACAGAACCCCTATCTGTGTGACCCAAGTCCCGAAAATTCATACATCTTAATTTGAAGCTCCGTTTTGATAGTTGCCCCCAGAGGCATATCTTTTTTAGGTGTGCACGGACATTACAACTCCGAGTTATCCTAATGATCTCTCATTTCTGTTTTACCATCGCCTACCTTTCTGCTTTTTGCTTTTTTTCTTCGCTCGTTTGGTCAAATATGACCCTTCCGCCATAAAACCCAAAACCAACCAATTGTTATGATAATTAAATACAAATGGAATTTTTTGCTAAATAATGTCCTTTACTTTATCTTGTCGGTGTCGCTCATTACAGACCACAAGTCCCAGTGCGTCACAAGGCCTACTAAGACACTCGGCGCTGTTATGCCGAGATGTTTTCCAAAGTTGAAGGTTTTGGTCACACCTTTATCTATCCTTAACCTTGGCCACTCAAAAAAATAAAAAATCCGAACCGCATTGTCCGTTTCTCTTGTTTTTCCCCTACTCGCCGAGCCAAAGCGTTACGCAAGCCTCTGTCCATTCATCACTTTTCCCAAGCGCGCATCGGTCAGCCCAAACACAATGCAAAGAATCTACCGCTCTCTCTCCCTCGTAACTGTGATTGTGACCGTAATGGACACTGCCACGCATGGGTGGTTCTGGTGACCTTATGTGTGCATACCTTTCGCTTGCTAACCGTTATAGGGAGGGATGTTTCAGTTAGGAGATACGGGAGTATTTGCTCAGGGGTTGTCATTACATAATTTATTTTTCTATTTAGGGAATCTAACCTCTATTATTATTATATTGGGAAGGTTTTGCTTCGTGTGTGAATGCTGTTATTTGTTGGAATACAGCACTGTAGCATTATAAAGAATGATGCGATTTTGCAAGAGAGACGGTGTTCATCAGAAGGGTTCATACCGCATTGAAGGTTTTGCATTGTGAGCGCTGTTATTTGTTAGTATGAACGTTGTAGCGCTATAAAAGATGATGCTATTTTAAAAAGAAACGCTCTGGTTCATCAGAAGGGTTCGTACTGCATTGAAAGTTTTGTTTTGTGTGTGAACGCTGTTATTGGATGGTATGAACTTTGTAGCATTATGAAGAATGGTGTCATTTTATAAAAAAAACGCTGTGGTTCATCAGAAGGGTCCGTGGTATTCACATTAGAAGGGATTCTGATTTTCTTCAGAAATGCTGTTTTGATGAGAAAAGATTGTTATTTTAATTAAAATTCGTCGCATTCATCAGATTTGGTTTTGTTCGTCGATCTACAGTCATTTTCTGCAACACGAGGCTGAATTATACTGGGACCCACGGCTTAAAGCGTTATTCATCAGGAGTGAAATGGGTATTCCCAAAAATGCAGATTCTTTGAAAGATTATTCAACAAAAAGGGTCAGAACTGTTAGTTCGATGAAAAGTTATTCATTTTTTTCGTACAAAAGGTTATTAAAAAGTAAAGGCAACAAAACTTTAAGAGAAACTTCACAGGACATGATGTGAGGAAATTTGGTCGTATGTAAAAGAAAAACCTATTACTACGGTGAGAGATAAGTACATTCATGGAAAATTTCTGAATTCAGAGTTTCCCACAAAAGTTACTTTTGTTTGGAAGAATTCTGAAATATTTTGACTATTAAGTTACATGTGGTATCGGCAAAATGTACATGTTATTCCTGGAAATGTTTTTAAGATCGTTCTATTAAAGTTTCTGGAGAATTCTGAAGTAATTTGATTGTTAAGATTCATGTTAGATCCAGCAAAGTATTCTGAGATCATTCTCATGAAGTTTTTCTCTTTGTGCTGCATAATTCTGAAATATTTTGGTTTTGAAGTGACATGTGAAACCGGCAAAATGTTTCAAGATCCTTATGATGAGGTTACTCTGTGAACGTCAGAATTCTGAAAGATTTTAAATGTCAATTGACATGACAAACCAACCGGAAAAAACCAAGCAAACCGGTAAAATGTTCCAAGATCGTTCTAATGAAGTATCTTTGTTCTGAAGCATTCTGAAAACTTTTGATTGTGGAGAAATATGTATGAAAGAAAAACATTTCCAAGATTGTTCTAAGGAAGTTTCTTTCTGCTGCATAATTCTAAAAGATTTTAAATGACAATTTGTGAAACCGGCAAAATATTCTAATGAAGCATCTTTGCATTGCAAAATTCTGAAAAATTTTGATTGTGAAAACATGTTTGACAGAAAAAAGATTTCAAGATTGTTCTAATGTAGTTTCTCTTATTGCTGAAGAATTTTGATTGTGACATTACAAGCCCTTTTCAGTTGGATCTGTTCTAAACAGGGGTGAATTCGATCTGGCGTAGATTCAGTCCTTTGCTAGCAGTTTCAGAGCGACCTTTTACAACGAAGCTTTCACATCGATGAATCGATATGGAGAACTCCTTATTTTCGCTTCCCCGCACGAAATCGGATGAGAAATCCGCCATTTCCAAGAATTCCGAACAAGCGAAACACTTGAAGGTCTTCGCGGTTGATACAAAAATCCACCTTGTAGAGCATCGAGAAGTAGAGGTAGTGCGCGGCTAAGGGTGAACGTGTATGCTCGAATAAAATCCCATCGTGTTCTTTTCTTGCTGCGTCACGTGTTGGTCGTAAATTTGAACGGTTTCTTGCTTAACATCGCTCATAAAAGCGATACAACGCTCGCCGTCCGCCTACTTACCGTTCATCCCCTTGGAAAGTGTCGAGGCCTTTTTCGCATGACGCCCGGACTGGAAGGCTGTTTTATTTCTTTTATCTCTGTGCTCTGTGTTGTTGACTCAAGCCGCGCCTTCTGTGACATTGTGAAACCGTTTTCTCTTTGGTGTGACAGTGGCCTACAAATGGGTATTCCCAGGCACCATTCATAAAAGTATTTTACTTTCATATCAAGCGTGCAGATAACTGATTGAGGTAGGTTGGTAGGTTGAATTGACGTTGAACTGGAGCAACACAAGGGGCTATTGGCTACGGTCAGGGATCAATCCCAAAAGGGAAGATTCGAGGATAACATCTAGCCTTTTTGAACCACGATCAAATGATTACGTGAACACCTGAGATGGCAACTCACTCTCCAAATAAACACACTGCGCCAACGTGAAGAGTGTGAGGATATTTAAGGCCACGACAGATTTAACGTGCATGCCCCACGTCACGACGCCTTCTGGCTGGATCCAGTTAAGATCCAACAACCCTCCTTTTGCGGATCCGCTACTTTTCCAACCGGGCTACCGCGACTCCGATAACTGATTGAATAGAGAACTAATAGATCCAATTGCGCCTTTGAGCACGAACGCGTGGTTAACCCTCATGGTGGTTTTCTCTTCAAGGTATCGTGTCATTAGCAAAACTGACCAGATTTTGATGGACGAAATATCTCGTCTCAACACTCCAAGTGGTTTCAACGAATTATCTCGGCCTAGATCTGGTTTATTTCGCTAATGTCAAGATACAGGTGGTTATCAAAATAATGGAAGCACCTGTGAATAAAAGTGACATTTAAGAATGCGCTTCGTAAGCATTAAAATATAATCCTAGTTACCAGTTTTTTTAATATAAAAAGTACTATATATCATGGTAGTATGAGGTAGCTTTAGTGAAGTTGTATACTTCGTGGATTTTTGTCAAAAGCGTAAAATGTCAGACCTCACAGACTTTCAAAGAGGCCAAATTGTAGGGGCCCGACTAGTTGGAGCAACTGTGACCGAAACATCCCAGCTTTTAGGCGTTTCTAGAGGTACGGTGTCTAAAGTCATGACAGCGTACACACAGCGCGGCAAGACAAGCTCGGCAAAGCAAAATAGTGGACGGAAGGAGAAGCTGAGTGAAAGAGACCGACGGGTATTGAAGCGGATTGTAATGTCTAAAAAGAAAACAACTGCAGCCAAAGTGACCGCAGAGCTCAATCAGCATCTGGATTCTCCAGTGTCAATAATTACAGTTAGGAGGCATCTTCATAAACAGAACATTTATGGCGGAGTAGCAATTCCCAAGCCACTTGTCACAGATGTTAATGCCAAACGTCGTCTACAGTGGTGCCACAACCACAAAACCTGGTCGATTGATAAGTGGAAGACAGTTATATGGTCAGACGAATCATCTTTCACACTTTTCCCCACAACAGGACGAGTGCACGTTTGGAGGACACCTGCACAAGCGTATGATCGTGATTGTCTCCTTCCAACTGTCAAGCATGGAGGTGGATCTGTCATGGTATGGGCAGTCATGTCGTGGTTTTCTGCTGGCCCAATCGTAACCCTGAAAGGAAGGATCACTGGGGAGAAGTTTTAGCTGACCAGTCCATCCTATGATGCAAACTTTGTTTCCTGCAGGAGATGGAATTTTCCAGGATGATAATGCTCCTATTCATGCAGCGGGACTGGTCCAATCATGTTTTGATGAACTGAAACATCTACCTTGGCCAGCACAGTCCCCCGACCTCAATATAATCGAACCGTTATGGTCTATTTTAGAGCGTTCAATCCGGAATCGGTATCCTCCACCGGCATCTCTCCCGGAACTTTTACAATATCTCCATGAAGAATGGTACAATATTCCTCTAAACACTATTCAGCACTTGTATGATTCGATTCCCAGGCGAATCCAAGCTGTATTACATGCCAAAGGCGGTCCTACGCCATATTAGTAAAGGATTCCTTATAAATCCAGTGTGTTTCCATTATTTTGATAACACCCTGTATATCGTAGAGACAAAACTGCCCTATTACCCCAAGGGCAATGAAGATCCATGTAAGAATAACAAATTGTTCCTTGACTAGAACTGGTGGCAGTTTGGAACAGGTTTTTGCTACTACAGGGTGGTTTTCGACACGAAGATAAACCATTATTATGGTTAAGAAAAATCACTCACCAGATCTTGATCTCGTCATCAGAAAAAAATCGACAATATCTTGATGACGAGATGTCATTAGCAAAATTGGTCAGATTTTGATGGACGAGGTATCTCGTCGAAACCACTTGGAGGGTTAATACTGGTTAGTCAGAATCGAGAGCACACTTATCACACCATGCGATTTCTTGTAGGAAAACTACCCAAAAAGGTGTAGTTTTTTCGATTTTACGTGGCGTTCCGGAGATGGGTATAGAACTGCTATTACGCGACTACGACGAGAAGGCAGTTGATATCGGGTCAGTCGATTTTTGAATAGGTGTGAAAGGTCGTTTAGTAAAAGGGCTACCATACGCAAAAACGTGAGGGAGGATTGCAGTGGGTGGTTATACTACCCACTTAATCAGAATCCGTGCCAAAGACGCCAGTTTTGGAAGCATTTCGTTTAAGTTCCAACCTATCGCCTCATATTTGAGAAGACTCGTCCAAAATCACGTGATTTTAGTCGCCACTCTATAGAAATATAGAAATGCGCTTACACATATACCCTGTCACAAGATTATTTCTGCCAAACCAGGCGATAAGATGCCAAATTGGCCAACCAAGTCAATTTTTCACAGAGCAGTCACGTGACTAGTAATCTACACGTTGGTCACACTTTTTGATGATCCTCTCAATACCATTGCTCAGTCTACTTACATTTCACGTCTATGATTCCAGTCAATGGGACAATTTACTGAAGTGTACGATTTGGAATTGGCATATGACATATTTCTTTGCTCTTAAAAATCTCACTATCACCCTAATATCGCATGAGAGTATTTTCAGTGTAAAAATAAGCAAACCAGACGGAATGCGATTTCAATTCCGCTACCCAAATACACAGCATGATTCATATCGGGGTTGGTTAAAAATTCTGTTTTTCTCCGTTTTGACAACGCTTGGCGTTTAACCTAATTGGCGTTGACTCATCAACACATAAATTCGGAATCTTCGAAATTTTTTTGGTGCTGAAATCGTATTGGAAAAATTAGCCCCGGGACTTCACGTTCGGAATACATACATTCCGCCGCATAAACACTATCGCCACCTGCATCAAGCTTTTCAGAAAATGCTTCTTATACGATTTCAGATTGGACCATGACGTATTTCTTCTACGTTTTGCTGTCTCGCTTCGCACCCTAAGTTTGTGTTGAAGTTTCGCCATTGAAAAGACCTCTAATGAAAAAATACTGACAGTTAATACATTCGTAACCATTCGAGCAAGAAGTATCATCTTCTCAATCACGAAGCTATCTCAATTAAAAACTTTCTTTCGTACCATGGTCATCATTCTAGTCGAGTGGCGCCAGGCTGATTTGCAACGATCATTTAATCGCTGCGCAATCATTAAATTTCAAACCACTTCTCGCGTCGCTAAAATCCCTTATTAATATTCCCTAATTGCAGAGAGAGACCCTTTTCCCCTCTGAAAGAAAGAAACAACAAAACTTAATCATCTTGAGACCAGAGCAACGAGTCTGCGCGGTTTATCGCGCATGCGCCAACGGAGGAGGGATGGACCAATTACGTGTCAGCAGCCCCATTAGAAGCAAATCAGATGCAACACAAATTATGATGTAGTAAGAAATCTAAACTAGGGCTCCCACCATTTGTTGTTTGGTGAACCTTCGGGGTTTCCATTGACTTTCGTCGGATGAAGAACTTAATAACAGAGGATAAGTGTAGGCACGGCACAGCATATCAAATATAACTTCTATTTTTCTTTCTTATAATTGAACAACACTTTGAGCTGTTGGCGGAAAGGTCAATGTAAAATGTGTCACTCACATTCAAAGGATTATCAAGTGAAATATTAAAAGAGCAATTTTTAATGTTATTCCATTTTGAATTGTAAATGTCAAATGTCTTATGTGATTTCAAAAATAAATGTTTTTGATCTAATTGTGATTTCTTATAAAAATATTTTAATATTTTCAAATCGTTTCTTGGGCAGTTAAATACGGATCAAGTATTGTTTGGTGAAATGATACTGATACTGTTGCATGGTGATACGAGCCTAATTTTCCTTGGAGATGAAAACTATTCACTTTTTGGATGATCGGAATATCAGTTCGATTGTATTAAATAATTGTAAATAGGCTTTTTGGTTGCATACATGGAGACGTACGCTTATTAAAAGAATTAATCTTTATTAAGGAAACTAAAGGTGATATACGCAAAATTATAAACAGCGATCAACTCTTTTTTTTCACTCCGTCTCCCATTCCTTCTAAATTTCAATTTCTTTTTTAGCACATTCCATATCATGGTTACAGTTCACAATATTATCGCTTGCTCTTGCATAATAAATGTAATAATTCTCGGATCGCTTGCACGCGCTCACAGACACTTTGATAATGGAATATAAGTTGTAATAAAAAAATTCAAAATACATAATTAAAAAAATTTTATTGATACATTTTATCCTTCTTGTCTGTTAGTATTGAAATGGTTTTTGAGTCCATGGTTTATACATACAGTGGCTCCCAAAAGTGTTCGTACACTTTAAAAATTTGTAGAAAAAGCGCTGTAGCCTGGAATTGAATTCGAATATAAAGTGCAATATTTTTTCATACCATCTCCATGTGATTCTGAATAAAACCTAATATTTTTAAAAAATATTGACTCATTTTCTATTTATAAAAATGAAAATGCAAGGAGGCAGAGAGAGAACACGCCACAAAAGTGA
The DNA here is from genome assembly GCA_933210815.1 of Meta bourneti. NCBI lineage: Eukaryota > Metazoa > Arthropoda > Arachnida > Araneae > Tetragnathidae > Meta > Meta bourneti. The sequence continues at coordinate 22,907,624 of OW119931.1, forward strand.
TCGTACACCGAAATATTTTCGGATAAATTCATAAATAAAATTATCGTTTATCGCTTTTTTTTATTTTTGCATTGTGGTGACATTTAAAAAATCGTTTGGCTTTAATCTTTGCTTGCTTACTTCATAATATGCTATTTATTATTTAAAAATGGCTCGTAGTCGTAAGGAAACAACGAACAGCATTCGAAAATTGATTAATTTTCATCATAGTAGTGGTAAATTAGTTCGGAATATCTCTAAATTAGTAAATTTATCCCATTCTACGGTGCAGTATGTGATAAAACGCTTTAAAGAAGAAAATCGGATCGAAAACAAGGTAAGGAAAGGTCGTCCGGCAAAGTTAACTCAACGTGATCAGAGATTTATAGTTAGAAAATTTGTGAAAAATCCACGTTTGAGTGCTGTAAAAATTTCTACAGAATTTACTGAAAAATTTTCTACTTCAATTTCATCTGAAATTTTTCGACGACTGCTCAGATCAGTATGATTAGATGGGCGTTCTGCCCGAAGAAAATTTTTTTTTGTAAGTACGAAAAATAGAAAGCTTAGGCTTTCCTTCGCAAAATCAATGATAAAAAACCCGAAACGTATTGGAATCATGTCTTATTTGCAGATGAAAGCAAATTTAACATGTTTGGTTCCAATGGGCGTATAATTGTATGGAGAAGAAAAAATGATTAACTTAATCCCAAGAACTTAGCTAGAACAGTAAAGCATGGCGTTGGAGGTGTCCTTGTGTGTGAGTGCATGTCAGCATCAGGACTAGGTAATTTGGTATTTATTGATGGCATAATGAATCATGCTCTTTATTTAAATATTTTAAAAGACAATTTAAAATTATCAGCCCAAAATTTGGGTATTGGAAACAACTTTGTTTTTTATCAAGATAACGATCCTAAGCACACGGCTCTCAACGTTTGCCTCTGGTGTCTCTATAATTGTCCACAAGTTCTGAAAACACCACCTCAATCGCCGGATTTAAACCCAATAGAACACATTTGGAGAGAACTGGAGGTTAGAGTACGAAGACACGGCATTAAAACAAAAAGCGAACTAAAAACAGTAATGGTTGAAGAATGGTGGAACATTGAAGCAGAAATTACAAAAAAACTAGTGAACTTTATTCCCAGACGTTTAAAAGCTGTTGTGGATGCTATAGGATATCCTACTAAGTACTAATTTACCGAAATATTACAATATTTACTAATATGTAGAAATTTTTTTTAAAGTGTACGAAGACTTTTGTGAGGTAAGTTTTATGTTACTTTTTGATTATTGATTTTCCAAAAAAAAGTTTTACTATGTTTTTAAAATATTTTGTGTTGTTTTGTTAAGAACAAGTTATAGATGTTATTAAAAAATTCCCATTCTGAAATATTAATTTTATTAATGGATAGAGCAGTATATCTTTCAAATTCGTAAGTGTACGAACACTTTTGGGAGCCACTGTATATCCAATTAAATGTAATACCATATTTTAGAAGAAATTTAAAATCCCTTTTTGGAATACAGATATTGCCTCACTTAATTTGCCGGATCTTTCCCTTTGGGATTGATCCCGGACCGTCACCAACAGCCCATTGTGTAGCTCCAGTGTGATGTTAATTAAAATACCTACCTACCTACCTCACTTAATTTGGCCTTTCAAAAGTTTCACGTCTCACCAAGGACTTACTCCAAAAAAGTAAAATCTTTGCGATACTTAGATAGTTCTTATTTAATTGTTCCCGTAAAATTTCTTAAGGAAATATTCCCTAAAACGTTTTGTTCGCGCGATAGTATTTGCACTCCATTTTCAAGTGTCCGTTTTCAAATAGTACTTAAATCTTATTACAGAGCAAAATTTTCCTACAAATGCAGTTTGTTAATGCAGTTGCGTTAATGCTGAAGAGTATTCCCCCCAAAAAGGGTCAATATTAGAAAGCATTTCTCCTGTAAATGTCGTTTTATTGCGATAGTTGTGCTTGTGCTGAAAAGTATTCCCATATAAAGTATCAATATTAGAAAGTATTTCCTGTAAATGTAGTTTTACTATGATAGTTACCTTAATGCTGAAAAGTATTCCCCCGTGTTAATGTTAGAAAGCAGTTATCCCGTAAATGTCATTTTATTGCGACAGTTGTGCTTATGCTGAAAAGTGTTCCCATATAAAAGTGTGTTAATATTAGACAGTTTTCCCTGTTAGTGTCGCTTTAGCGCAGTGATTCGGTTAATGTTGGAGGACATTTCCCTTTAAAAGATGTTTTACCACAAAATTTGTGTTAATCTGAAGTTTTCCAATAAATATATGGTATCAGAAAGTAATCCCTGTAAATGGAGTTTTACTGTGAGATGCGTGATATTGAAAAGCACTTCTATAAATACAGTTTTACCGAGATAATTGTTTTTATGATGGAAAGTATTTCCCTGCAAATATTGATTTAATATATAGGCGAGAAATTTCTAACGCCTTTCTATATACTTTACTCCTAAAGTAAATATTGCCTTAATATATTGCGTAACATATCATTGTCAAACTGAAAATGATGTTTTTATATATAATACAACCTTTAAATAACCATCGAAGGTTAACTCTTATGGTGGCTGTCTCGACGAGGAATCTCTCCATTAGCAAAACTGATCAAATCTCGATGAACGAGATATTTCATCTTGAGAAGAAAACTGACCAGATCTTTATATCGTCATGAAAAGATTGGCAATATCTTGAGGAGGAGGTACTCGTCATTAGCAAAATTAGTTAGATCTTGATGGACGAGATATCTCGTCGAAATCACTTGGAGAGTTAAACAATACAAACTGTGATATGCTAAATTTTCGAAATTCTTATGGAATTTTTGTTTTTAAAGAAAGCTAATTCTGATGTATGGTCTATGAATTATTGTACTACTAGAATTTAGAATTATAATTTCTGATTAGGTCTATTGGAATTTAGAATTATAATTTTTGATTAAGTCTATTAGAATTTAGAATTTTAATTTCTGATTAGGTCTATTGGAATTTAGAATTATAATTTCTGATTAAGTCTATTAGAATTTAGAATTTTAATTTCTGATTAGGTCTATTAGAATTTAGAATTATAATTTCTGATTTGGTCTATTAGAATTTATAATAGCCCGTTGTGTTGCTCCAGTGTGACGTTAATTGAAAATACCAAATACCATACTATTAGAATTTAGAATTTCAGAAATTTCAGACCATAAATTTATTCCATATCTAGACATCTTTTTCAACTTCAAGACGAAAAGAGCACAGATCGTAAGACGTTGAAATTTATTATTTTATTTATATTTTTTTATATTTGCATTTGCACGTTTTGTTATAGAACAATTACATTCGTACTAGATATTTTTAAACCATCTTAAGCGTTACAAGATTCGATGCACCACTGACTTCATCATCCAATTCACTTATGGTCAATCTATCTACAAGGCCATCTTAGACTTAATTTATGTCTTAATTTCTGAAGCATCTCCAAAGGAGGGTGCCGTTTCACTGGGTCAGTGTCTCTCGTCCATTCCAATGAAAACAAGACCGATTCCAAACAGAGTTTTAATTGGGACAGCGGATCTCTGGGACATAAGAAACGATGTGACTCTTATAATAATATCGAAAGCATTTCATCAGTCATTCTAATCGGGTGGTGGAAGGAAAACTGTCCTTGGAATGGTGTCCTACACCGGATAGCGGGACAATGGAACACTTGAACGAAAACACAATGGGCTGTTGAATTATCATTAATGTAACGATGGGGATGATTAGTTTTCGGGTTACATCTATTTCGACGGAGGAGGTAATGATATACTTTGATCGGTCTTACATGCTAGGGGGGTGTCTTATTAGTGTCGTTCGCTAATTGCTGCGTGTTCTTTCTGTTCGCATGTACCCAGTAGCTATTTTATCTCAGGGAAAATCTGTAGACTATTTCTGGCTTAGGGTAGGTATTTGAATTTACGTCGCACTAAAACAATAAAACAGGCTATTGGCGACTGTCTGGGTTCAATTCCGAAGGGAAATGTCAATACCTCGTCATTTGGAATCACGTCTCTGGCCTAGAAAACATTGCTGTGGTTAAATCTCATACGATTGCCTTGACGATATATCTCGCCATTAGCAAAACCGACTACATCCTGATGGACGAGATATCTCGTTATAATAAAAACTTACCTGATCTTGATCTCGTCATCGTCAAAAAAGGCAATACCTTCGTCATTCGGAATTCAATCCCCATTCTTGAAGAGGAGCTATAAAATCATAAGCAAAATTGACCAGATCTTGATGAACGAGATATTTCGTCGAAACCACTTTGAGGGTTAAAATATAATGCATAGTGCCCATCACCCAAACTAAGCAACATCATCCCAGTTTAGTGAGACACTGTATGAGTTCAAATGATTGTGTTTGGGATGAGAATAGAGCATGCCACCAAGGTGGCATGTCTATCCAGAAAGTTAAAGCATATTAATTATATCAATGCGTTATTACATCTGCATTAATTACATCTATGCATCATGTTATATTATACTGTAACGATACAACAGACATATTAAAGTCGATCACTTGGAATTCCTGATGAGTCTACGAATCTCACCATGCCTATAATTTTAACCCTCGACTTGTTAGAAGCAATGTTCCTGAGCCATGTGATTTTAAGGTGGTCGGGCCAGGTGTCCTCATGATGGTGTAAGGGGCAGATTGTGATGTAGTACCGGGGTGTATCAATTTCACCACAGGGGCAGTTGTCCGAATTGATTTTTTTAAACTTCTTCAGTAGATGGAGCTCCGGTTCTTTCTGGTGTGTGTGTGTGTGTGCGTGCGAAATCATCTGTAAAATCACTCTAGTGTAGAATCAAGGACTGGATACAAAAGTCTAGGTCTGGCAAGTTGGCGATTGAGTTGCTTGGTTTTTCGAACTAGTACAATGAGGAGGTATATTGTGCGTAAGCAATATGTTACCACATTTGACGCCTTTAAAAGGAATTTTGGGTCAGAGTCTTTTTCAGTGCCGAAAGTGACGAAACACGTATCCAACCACCAATGGGAGGTCACCACACATAATTTTGCTTGTGGCAACCCTTGCACACAGAGCCTTTCCACACCACCTTTCAACAAGTATACTTTCCCAAGATCATCTGTCTTCTTATCAGAGTCGCACTGTGAGAGGATATTTCTGTGTAAAAACCGAACCAGATGGAACAGGACGATTTTTCTTCCGCTACCCAAATGCTTTCACATGATACATATCGGGGTTACCTTAAAAAGAAGCATGTCACTGTTTGGTGACGTTCGTCGTTAACTCTAATTAGTGTTGAACAATCAACTAATATATCCATTCGAAATTTATTCGTTGAAATTTTTGTTGGCGACGTGCTGAAATCATTCGGAAAACAAGTCACACGGCATCAGGTTTGAAATATGTACAGAAAGCACATTCCTCCACAGATAACTACCGACACCTACTTTTAGCTTGACGGAAAATGCCTTTCATATTTTCCTCTTACACACGTAAATTTTTTTAAAAATTAATGAAAGGTTTATGAAGTGGCATGATTCTTTCATTTTGTAGTGAGTGCCGGTCATTTTGAAACGTCGAATTCGCCCTATGCGAGTAAAATCAAAGGATATTGTCACAAACTCAGTTATCAAAAAACCAAAGACGTACAAAGGTGACACAGTTCAATGAAAATTATCCTCTTGTTTTTCATTCAGGAGTTGGTTCCAGTCGCTGATTTGTAAACACTCGTAAACAGGGTTTTGTAATGTTGTAAATATGTTCTAAGTTGTAAATATGTTTTATAATAATATTATGTGGCTCTAAATAGAAGCCAGTCGATCTTGGGTTAGTCGATTTTTGCAAAAGGTTGCTGGGTAGGATGGCTTATTGGTTTGGGTTTTGCGGCGAAAGGTCCGAAACGAACAAGCTGCGCCAGAAAGCTGGTTATAAGGCTGCTATAAGCAAAAGCACAAATGACGATCTCCGTGGTTAGTTTTCCCACCCCCAGCAACTCTCTATCGCTTTCGAGACCGAACGATATACAGAACTAGAATCCGCGCTAGACACCAGTTAAGGAAGCGCTTTGTTTGTGTTTCAACTAATTTGAAGAACTGATTCATTAAATTTTTCTAACAAAATTATCGTTAATATCGTATATTAAAATAAATTTCTTCTGATCCAAACTCTTTTCACCCCAACCTTTTTTGCCGATTCAGTTCAGAATAACTGCTTGAAACAAGGGGTTTTGAATTCCCTATTCAAAAATAGCCGAATGATATTTTTTGTTGTTCGTAAACCAAACAATCATCGGGGAACAAGTAATAAAAATAAATAAATAAACATTCTCCGTTCTGATGAGTCGTCGGTTTGGAGTGTAGGATCGGAGAGTTGAAATCAGCTGGTCGAGTATTGCTTCCAAGCGTTTATTTAATTTGTTATAAAAGCGTTCACCAGTTCACAAGAAAACAATTTTTAATGTTCTTCGTATTACTTGACAGGCAGGTATTTTAATTAATGTCGCATAGGAACAACACAACGGGCTAATGGCAACGGTCCGGGATGAAACCCAAAGGGAAAGACTGGGGACAACACCACGTAATTGTGAACCATGGTCAGATGACGATTACTTGAATAGATCTCGTTGAGAGTTTTGAATCGATGCCACGTGTGGCCGTGTTGTGATCGCGGTTGCCGAGATAAACTGAATCAAACGTTTCGGCACACCCAGAAATCATTTGCCCCACCCCCGGGAAGGGCGTCGTGCGAACGATGTATTGTGCAGTGTACGAATTTAGACCCCATGCACTTTTCGAATATGCCAACACGATTACGATTCAGCACATATTTTAATGATATAACGATGGAACCTTTTTTCATCACAGGCAGTCGGTAGAAAGTCGTATCCCATACTATCCTAGTCCTACGAAAAAAGCGATACAGCTTAATATCGGTGATATCGAGATATATCGATGAATCGAGGAGAAACTATACACTTAAAGGCTCGCATAGAAATACGTTAATCGGAAGAATAACAAATAAACTCCACTGAAACGTCATCTTCAGAGCATAAGGGAAACGAACGAATCATCGTAATTATACAAAGGTTTTTCAAATTTAATGACAATGCAAGCGAAAGTAAAAATCGTCAAGAAAATGAACCGATGGCAAGAAGGAAAGAAACTTTCCTGGAATGTGGGATCGCCCTCCTGGCTCGATGCCAGATCCTCGGGTGGTTCCGAGGAGTTTCGCAACGGACGGAATGTCGCGTGACACCTGTTTGCATCTCTCTAGCCGCGAAGAACGCTCTGGCGAAAGAGGGAATTAAAAACTTAAATCGTCTGTAAGGCTCGTTTCGAAGAATGACACCGCACTATCGCTTCTTGACAATTTCGTCGGAATTTCAAGTTCGTAAAAAAACGTCCATGTCCGAAGTACCCGGTTGAAATCCGAGCATCACGGAAACTTTAAAGACTCTGGTTGTACAACATAGAACCAGAAGCTATGATAAAATTGGCAAATGGCGAACGCATTGTTTTCGTTTAACCTGTTCCCTAATTTTACTCTTTCAAGTGGTTCAGACGAGATATCTCGTCCAACAAGATCCGATCAAATTTTCTAATGACGAGTTCATGTTCTGGTCAGGTTTTTTTTAGCAACAAGATACCTCGTCCATCAAGATCTGACCAATTTTGCAAATGAGATTTTCGTCATCACGATATTGCCCATTTTTTGACTGACAAAATCAAGATCAGGTCAGTTTTTTCAAATGACGAGATATCTCGTCTATCAAGAAAGCGTCATCTGACCGTGGTTCAAAATTACTAGGCTTTGTCCTTGGATTACTAGGCTTTGTCCTTTCCCTTCGGGATTGATCCCGAACTGTCGTCAATAGCCAGTTGTGTTGCTTCAATGCGTCTTTAATTACTTAAATTTAACTACCTCGTCTATCAAAGTCTGGTCAGTTTTTCTAATGACGAGAAACCTCATCAAGAAGGCTAACTTGCCCAAATGTTCTGATTCCGTTTCCCCTTGCACACATTTCTCGTTATCTGACCGTGGTTCAAAATAACAAGTTGTCCTCCGATCTTTCCCTTCGTTATTGATCCCGTACCGTCGCCAATAGCCCATTATGTTCCTCTAGTGCGACGTAAATTCAACTACCAACCTATTCTTTCACACGTGTGTAGCTTTATTACTATTACAATAAAAATAATAAAGCACTTTGAACGTGGAAAACAATGTTTCATTATTTTCATTGTCATGGTAATACAGCTGTACAAGGGAAATTAAATAAACTTGGATAACTTTAAACTTGGATAACAGAGAAGATTTCTGTTATCTCCGACGTCTCAAACAGAGCTGCTGTGGATTATTGACTGCGCACGATTGCTTACGGGCACACCTGTTTCGTATTTGTGTTACCGACTCTCCGAACTACATGTCATGTAACACTCGTCAACCAATGACAGCCGAATTGTACACGTGCCTTCCACTCAGAAGGTTTGACAATGTCGTATTAGAGAGCGTGGGAAGTAATAGCTTGAGGGTCATTGTGAGGTATTTGAAAGCAACAAATTGAAAAACAGGCATTGCGATACAAAAACTATTAACATTTCCACCCCGTGTCGGGGCGGTATTAGTTTTAACCGGTAGAGGTAGATGCAGTTGAATTAACGTCGCACTGGAGCAACGCAACGGGGTGTTGGTGACTATCCGTGATGAATCCCGAAGGGAAAAATTCGAGGACCACACCTCATCCTTCTGAGCCACGTTCAGACGACGAGGCAACACTTGAGCTTGCGCCCCACTCTCCAAACTTCCACACCACGCCAACGTGAGGACATTTGAGGCCACGACAGATTTAACGTGCTTCCACGTACACGAAGGTCTTTGGTAGGATCGAGTTTCGAACTCCTTACCCTCTGGTTGCTAATTCTCCCAACAGGGCTACCGCGGCCTCCTGTCATCAGATGCTGCGTTACTGCTGTCCGACATTTGCTGATAGGTAAACATACGACGCGAAGCCCAGATCTTCCGCAACAAGGCAAGGACAAACCAAAACGGAGCAAACTGCGCAGCTTTCCAGCCACAGCAGGTCCCGTGATTCACTTACCCAAAAACCGTAAATAAAGGGATTGCGACGGAGATGTTTTTTCCCCTCTCTTTTATTCTCTTTTGGAGCCCCATCTTCCGGTTTCCGTGTCGAAATCGGTTTTTAATTAACTACAATGGCCAGGTTACACTCTATCTGAGTGCGGAATGTTTTTTCCACACTCGGTCATGGCATGTTCCGTAAGTGGGGATTGTTTGGGTTCGCTTCACGTTTATTCAAATGAGCCCCCTCGAGGCTGTTCCAATCGGACCGGGTAATGCTCGTTTGCGTCATAGTCGTTGTCAGATGCAGCGTGATAAAGGATGACTGTTCTGAAATCGATTGGAATGGAGGATGTTTCAAATTGAAACAAATTTAAAATGCGTCCTTTAAAAACTGGCATCCACTGAACTCCCTTTGTTTGCACTCGACGATGTCACTTCTATTAACACTAACATCTCGATAGTTCGACATTATTTTAACATGTTTTCGCATCGGCCATTCACGAGTCACTTTAGATTTTTGTTGGTCGGGGAAACCACACCATCGTGCCAGTATTTCCAAGAACCTCTCTCTACCAATCTTATTTTAACTTCCTGTACAAATCCTAAGACATTTTTGCCAACGCTTTTTTAATACTCCATCCTCAAATTTGTCAGACTTGTTGGGTCACCCTCCACATTCATCTCGTTTGCCTTCTTACATCAGTGCAGCATTTTATCAATGCTGAAATTCATCTTTTACAATTACATTTCATATTATAATTTTAATAGAGATGGGATAGCCCATCATATCACAATTTTCTACATATCATATATTTTAGCCATATTTTGTCATGTTATATTTTTAGCCATATTTTATTTGTGTTATATTTTTAGCCATAATTTTTTTTACCAATGGCAATGGCATCCTACTTGCATTACATCTTTTATCCTGCACTTATTATATCATCTAAACTAAATCAATCTGTATAATAAATGCATAATTTTAAATATACTTTTATTGTTGATTATACTATTTTAACCTTTTATTTCTTTTTACTGGTTTGTATCATCTTGCATTTGACGTGGTTTGTCCGTCTTTGGACCTAAAAACCCAAGCCAACCAACCCTTCGTCTGCAGTCGGGGCCCCTATACTGAAACTGACAACGGACCCCTCATGAAATACAGCTATGTATTTAAAATAATCAATGCTTTTCCATTTTTATGACCTAGACCACCCATCCTACCAACAAGGGCTTAAGGCTGGACAAGGGGTCCCTCCAGACTGGCTCACCGGAGCTAGGCAACATTTACTTACATTCAAATAAAGGAACTACATATATATACAATCATCCTCTGGTAAGCGAGAATGGAATAATCAAAATTTATTGCTTCAGGTAAAGCGGACTTTTTTCGCGAGAATTATAAAAACAAGCGAGAATTATGAACGAAGACGAGGACAACTGCCAAGACTTAATTAGATTACATTTAAAAAATGCATATAAAAATTCCAAATAAAGACGAGCGCAAATGCCAAAACTAAATTAAGTTTCATACGGAATTGATAAAATTTTAAGTAAACTATACATTATAATAAAGCATATATAGTTAAAATAAACAATCAATAAGTGATGCAGGTATAAAAAGGTATCCTAAGGGGATGATTATGTACAGGTTTGAGAAACCTCCAATACAGTTACACCGCAGTACCATGTTTATCTTGCACAAAATTTACAAGATTTTATGCCATTTTCTTCTGTACTTATTGCACAACTTTATAATGTTTTCAGTATGGTCAGAATCGACGACCCAATAATTAATTATACCACGCAATTGCTTGTCGAAAACCAACCAGAAAATGCGTTATCCGTTTTTTGATTGGACGTGGCTTTCCAAAGGTGCGTACAAACTAGTTTAACGCACACTTTATGGATTCACATACATTATGGAGAAACGCACACATTATGGATTATGGATGCATACTCATCATGTGCTTTATTTTTGTCTCTATTGACTTTTAGCCACCTGAGTAGTATGCAGGGTTGTATCAGAGGCGGAAGTGACGTCATACCACGTGACCCGAAGTGGGCGGGGCCAAGTGACATCACAGCGTGACGTCATCGAAAAGCGGAAGTGACGTATGGTTTGTTTACATTTTGGACTTGGGGAATTTTTTTTTGTCATCGTGCAGGCGTTGAGTTGTTTCAAGATGGCGTCGTTTCGTTGCCATGGTGATGAATCACTCGCGTAGTGCCATCTGGTGGAGATATTCGAAACCCTATTATTTTTAATTAAAAAGCAATTTCGTGGATTCGAACCGAGGACCATAGGATCCGAAGTCAAGCGCGCTATCCGTTAGGCTGTAAGAGAGTTAACTATGGGTGGTGAATTAATGTAGTGTTTGCTTTTTCTTAGTACTAGGTATGCGTTATGGGACTTGGTTTTATTTGATGATTTTTTATTTTCCAATTAGTTGTAAGTGTGTTGGACTGGTGATGCCATCTAGTGATTTTAAAAGAAGTTAATCTAAGGAACTTTCTTATTTTTGTCATTCATTCTGGGAATGTGCTATTTTTAGAAAATGGTTTGAACAATTGTGGTACAGCCATCTGGTGGTGGAAGAAGTAACAATTAGTTTTAAAAGATTTATTTTCTAGCTCTAGACTTGTAGCTTGATACTTTAGAATTAACTGGAGAATTTTTTTTAAGAAAATTTTATAAAGACAGATTTGAACCCGGCAAAAGGTAATCACGGCCGCCCCGTTTTACACAAGCACTTTAACCGTTCGATCACCTACTTTGTATAATACATATAGAATACTAACTCGTGAATTTACAGCTTAAGAGAGTGAAAGTATGTGTTTTTTTTCCCTTGAGAATAGTGCCCTTATGAAGAATGAATATGAATATAAAAACAAATAAAGTTGAATTTATAAACCTTAGCTATATAACAAGTTTATTACCAAGATTTTAAAGTATGCGAATTGTATGTAATGACAGGAAAAGTATCAGAATATAGAAGACTCTGGAACTTGTGACAATATGACTAAGGATTTATGTGTAAGTTAATTAAGATAACAGAAGGAGTTAAACACGTAGTCACCGATAGGATACAAGCTTAAGTAAATGAGAAAGCTTTTAAACGCATTGCTATTTAGGAGAATGGTGTTGTTTTTCTGATTGTGAGAAAAGCAAATGAAACTACATCATGCCAATGAATCACATATGACATGCCCGAACTGGAACTTTCTATAGGGGATTTAGCTATGAAATAGTGACGAAGGGATTATCTTAATACTCTAACGTTGGAACTCGGAACATAAGTAATTGAGGCCAACCAATATATGCGAAGATTTTAAGCGTATGAACACTACATGTAAGATAGAATTTATAATACGGAAACCTTTTTTATATTTTAATGAATTTATATACAACATGAGCTTGAAGAAAATGTGAATGTTTAAGGGTGAATGTTTTGTAGGGAAAATTATTATTATTACAATTTGAGGGGAGGACTTTGAGATATGAATAGGACACACAGGCATAACGGTGTATGAAACATTACATTTTTAGGTAAATAAGAAGTAACTAACCAAAAGATTTATAGTATACATATTATAAGCGATGGCAAGGAACCGTATAAGATTGATATTATTAGAAGCCTCTGGAACTTGAGACAATATGACTAAGGCTTGTATATATTACAAATGTGGGAAATTGTTTTATTGATTAGATGCAATCTTAGGCAAATATATTCTACCAAAGGTTTGTGATGGTAAAGTATCAGATTGAAAGTCTAGAAGCCTCTGGAACTTGTAAGAATATGACTAAGGATTGTTTTTGCACGTGTAAGTTATTTAAGATAACAGAAGGAACGGAGTTAAACACTGAGTCACAGATAACGATAGAAACTATTTGATAATAAGAGGATTTTTAAAGCATAGTTGGAGCATCTTGGGTCTTTGAATTACTTTGCATCTTGTTTTGGGGTTTTACTGCCCCTTTTTTTTCTGTTTTTAAATAAATCATGGATTCTAAGGACATTAGACCTGCAAAGAAAATGCGTGCAGACAAAGAACTGTGTTTGCAGAAATATTGTAAAGATTCTTTATGTTATGAGTATGGTAAACTGTTTACGGATCGTGAAGGCTGGGCATATTTTTGTCGATTGGAAAACGAATTAACGTACTTAAAGAAAGAGGAAACTACTATTGAAATTTATGGTAAAAAATGTACTGTGCCTCGGCAACTTGTAGCATACGGAGACGTAGGAATAAGCTATGCCTTTAGCGGATCTTGTATTGCAGCCAAGCCTTGGTCTCCTTTACTATTGGAAATAAAGGCAGAAGTGGAACGAATAATTGGCTCAAGATTTAATTTTGTGTTGGTGAACCGTTATAAAGATGGTAAGGACTGTATAGATGCCCATAAAGACAATGAGAAGGACTTGGATCTTAATGCACCCATAGCGTCTGTTTCATTTGGACAGAAAAGGCAATTTGTGTTTTCTAGAAAGAACTACAATTCTCTAAAAAATTGTTCTGGAAAATGGAAGCTTGCTTGTGATGAAGTATCCAACAAACCAATTTTGGTTTCACAGCTTGCCCCGTGCATTATGCCCTAGAATAAACTTAACGTTTCGTAAAATTCTTGTATAAAGCAGCGATAAACCACTTATGTGCCCCCCCGAACTAAAACTCAGTGTTGTGCACTAGACGATATTTGGACAACGTTGCAACTGATCTTTGCCTTTCTGAATAGTATTTTTATAAATGCTTATATCTTGTTGGTTTTAAATAAATTTTTTAGCGTGTCTTACCACATATACTGTATTTAGGACTTTTTTATTACATAATTCTATAAATTGTTTTTAAAATGCAAGATCTGAAATGAAATTTTTCTTTGCTATAAAGATTTATGTTTTTAAGTTAGATGTTTTTTACTCAAAAATTAATTATACATTAGATGTTATAGCACATATTTTCAATGCAGAAATTTTGTTTTAAGTATTGTACACACTTAAGTAAGAGTAAACTTTTGAAAACTTTACAAGACCCGTACTATGAACGTACACATTTTGAATAAGTTGTAATTGTATTGAAATCATTTATGCTATAAAATCTAAATTAAATGTTATTTTTTAATTAATCTTTCCATGCATATTTTTTAAATAAATCTTCCTAAATTTTAGTGATTTAATTTTTATTATACAGATTTACAAACTGTTTTTAACGAAATTTTCTTTGATATAAGGATTTATATTTTTAAAAGTTGGATGCTTTTACTCTTAATTATATATTAGATACTATTACACGTATTTTTTAATACTGAAGATTTTTAGAAAGCGTTTAACAATTGAAAATATATATACTTTAAATATTATTACAAACATTTAAATGCAATTTGCTTTTTATTTTTAATTTTACAATTAAGACATTTCTTAAAAGTTTGATTCTTAAAGTGTGTTTTATGCACAGTAAAAAATAATTATAAAAACCTGTAAGAGTAAATTTTTTTTTTTTTGCTTTTATTTGAAACTTTACAAGACCCATACCATGTTTCCTTGCACATTTGAAGCAGTGAAAAATAGAATTAAAAGCCATTTATTTTTGAAGTTCTAAATTAAACGTTCCTCTTTTAATGCTTTTTTTTTTTGCAAACCATGCATTTACTAAATATGAACTTCCTTTTATTTGAAACCTTATGCCTATTGTGCAGCTTAAATTGCAGAGCAAAATTCCAATACTGTACGAAACTATAAAGTATTTTACAAGATACTTCATATTATTCTCTTAATTTACATCTAATTCATTACTACGTTAAAATGGATAGCATGTGGGTTTTCTGTTTTAAAAATAATGTGTGCACATCTGTGCTGAAAAGTAAATTAACTTTTGCCTTTTCTTGATATTTAATGCATAATCTAAATATTTACGCACACCGCTGATAGTTTTACACATGAGTAAAATTAAATAATAACTGAAAATTTTAAGTATTAGTGTGAATTTTAAAATGAACAAATATTGAATTAAATATGAATTCTATGTATTCTTAAAACAACTCTGCAAGAAAAAACAGATACACTTCTTAAACAGATTGAAGGAAGTCACATGGAAACAAAGTAAATTAGAACACTTTTTAATAGAAAAAAAAAACATTGATTCATATATTTTACAAAACTAATACTTTGTAGTAAAAAAGAACTTATTTTTACATACTTGCATTTTTTAAGAGACACATGTTTACGACGAGCCAATTATTAAATGCCATCACCTCAGCTTTGGGGCAATGCAAATTATTTTTGTGATGACCACATGATAGTTTTTTGGATCTTTTTGTTGCTACTTAGAGCACATAGTGCATCGAATTTGGGACACCCATATTGTTCCAAGTTGATATTTGGTATATTCAATGTATCTAGGTGTTTCTTTTCCACACAACGACCTTTGTAAGCAACTAGGTACTGGGTGGCGCTCTTGGTCTGCTCGTACAATTCTAAAAGCTTAGAGTCTAAACTTTCTAAAGGAGACACACTTTCCCATGCCACGGGACAGAAAGGGAGACCACATATGTAATTTTTTCAACATATCGCACAGTTTTTTTATCTTTTGCACTCAGTTTATACTTATAAGGCGATAAGTTAAAACGAATGCTTGAAGCTACTTACGATTTTTATGGCGATGTATACGTATTTACGTACTAAGAAACCCTCTTGAGTCTGAAATCCGTCAAAATGCACAATTACACAAATATTAAACATTGCTATTGAAATGTGTTAGCTGTTCTTGGAAAAAGAATTGTAAATTAGAGGCACGAAGAACTGCACTATATACACTTACTAAACAGTGAATAACACCATACACTTACTAACCAGTAAAATTAAAATTTATTGTATTCTTATCTTTTGTGAGTAACTATGAGCGCATAAGTGAAGAATGTACTCAGAAAACTTGTACTTGTGATAATGCGCCAAGTAAAATTGTGTGTTGTAATGCAAGATTTTAACGAATGGATATGTTTAAAAAATGTGCATGTGATTTTTCTTTTTACTCTACCACTAGTATCTTAGACAAGTATCAGATTTTTTTTTTTTTAAAATGACGAAGAGAAACTTTTCAACACAATCTGTACTCTAATTTTACACTTAAGAGTAACAGAGCATAATATAATTTTAAGGAAAATGAGTAATCAGCACGTAAATTTGAAGCCTAAAGTTCCAAACATGTCTATGCTCAATAAACGTCTATCTACGTTTAGATATTGGCCAAATAGAAAAAGAAGTCTGCCTTTCTAAAGTGTTTGATGTGGGGGAAATGCACTTAGTTTTACAACGTGTATTTCAGAAAAGAAATTATACTTTTCAGTTCTCGCCCAACTGTGTGTTTATGAATTCTGATCAGTATTTTAAACTGTGTGAAATCTACGGCAATGTGTTAGATGTATTGAAGATATCGCTTTTGACGTATTTGTTGCCATATTATGTGAAACTGGAAATCAAAAAATGTTTTCCTGGTGAAAGTTACAAACCTTACTGCAGTGATACCATTAAATCTGATTGTTGGAGAGAAGTCATAGCTTCTCTCTGCAAGTGCCTAAAGGATATTGTGTCAAAAAATATAAATATTCTTTTTGACTGTTTAGGCTGTAAGAATGAAATTGTCAATCAATCTGTACATAAATGTATGACGATGAGCGTTGACGAACGCTTTTGCGAATTTTTCGCTCTTGCTTTATGTGCTGTTAACTGGAAAGAGTTTGCTATTAATTTTGTAAGACAGAGCAATAAACTGTTAAACTTTTATTACATAATAATGGAGGAAAATGTTTTTGAGAATTTGAATACCACAGATATTTTCAATACTGTTAGAGAGATGTATGTAAAAGACCTGTAAGATATGTTGTTACAAATATGTATAAACTGTTGATTCTTTTTTCAATAAATGATTTTTTTTTCTTCAATTCAGTGTTTTCAAAAAATATTCTACACAACAAATATACTAATTTTGTATGACAATGTTTATTCAACAACAAAAAAAGGCAAAGGTAAAAAATTATAAGAAAATATTTTTTAAAAATGTTTTTTTTTTTAATTTGGCGTTTACTATTCTAGATGGTTAGTTTTCCTTTCTTTTTGTTTTAAGATTTAAAAGTACGAAAGGCTTAATTTAGAAAATAAACAATACACCAAGATGATTGATAAGTACTAAAAATAATAGCAAGATGAATATTTATTTCAAGCGTTCTTTTTCTTGCATTAAAGTACATTTACACATTTTTCCTAAAGCATTTAGTAACTCCTTTTTTAAGGCATTTTAAAATTCCTCCTTAGTAAATAGGTTTAACATGTAATGAACAAACAACAAATAATAATAAAAATAGTCAATATATTTATAAGGGGTAAAAAGGTCTTTCCTACAAGATTTGTTCCACAAGTCCTTGATAAAAGTCTTATGATTTTTAGAAAAGTCTTAAACTTCCTTATTAGTCTTTTTTGCTGTAGTACAAGTGTTAATTTCATTCAACTCAAAACCACCCTTTTACAATTCTTCCACACTGTGTTCAATAAATCACTTGAAATTGCATCTACTACATGTACTTATAAATAGACTATTTAGTAACAAATGTACGTTTTAATTTTATGTAAAATTTTGGTTCGGCACATAGGACACGTTGAGAGACTCTTCGTACATCTCATGCATGTCACCAGATGACCGCAAGGCTGTAAAGTAGCATCCATTTCCGATTCCATGCAAATTTTACAAAGTCGTTCGTCCTTGTCGTTGTATGAGGAGTAAAGTTTTACATCAGGTTTTATAAAAACATAGGCATTATTGTTTGTTTCATCCAACACCCGTACAATTTCATCTATGGGTGTTTCTTTTAGTCTAGGGTCAACAATCGGTCCTTGTTGGGCTACCAAACATTTTGGATAAAACTTTATGTGTTCGTGTCTGACTACATCCTCCTTTTGCCAATTTTCAAGCCCTCCTCCACACCAATAGCACTTAACTCCGTCCGAGACACCCGTGTAATACAATCCATTTTTGGCCAGGTCCCTAATGTCAACATCTGTGCGTGGCCAATCTCTAAACGTAGATAGACGTTTATTGAGCATAGACATGTTTGGAACTTTAGGCTTCAAATTTACGTGCTGATTACTCATTTTCCTTAAAATTATATTATGCTCTGTTACTCTTAAGTGTAAAATTAGAGTACAGATTGTGTTGAAAAGTTTCTCTTCGTCATTTAAAAAAAAAAAAAAAAAAATCTGATACTTGTCTAAGATACTAGTGGTAGAGTAAAAAGAAAAATCACATGCACATTTTTTAAACATATCCATTCGTTAAAATCTTGCATTACAACACACAATTTTACTTGGCGCATTATCACAAGTACAAGTTTTCTGAGTACATTCTTCACTTATGCGCTCATAGTTACTCACAAAAGATAAGAATACAATAAATTTTAATTTTACTGGTTAGTAAGTGTATGGTGTTATTCACTGTTTAGTAAGTGTATATAGTGCAGTTCTTCGTGCCTCTAATTTACAATTCTTTTTCCAAGAACAGCTAACACATTTCAATAGCAATGTTTAATATTTGTGTAATTGTGCATTTTGACGGATTTCAGACTCAAGAGGGTTTCTTAGTACGTAAATACGTATACATCGCCATAAAAATCGTAAGTAGCTTCAAGCATTCGTTTTAACTTATCGCCTTATAAGTATAAACTGAGTGCAAAAGATAAAAAAACTGTGCGATATGTTGAAAAAATTACATATGTGGTCTCCCTTTCTGTCCCGTGGCATGGGAAAGTGTGTCTCCTTTAGAAAGTTTAGACTCTAAGCTTTTAGAATTGTACGAGCAGACCAAGAGCGCCACCCAGTACCTAGTTGCTTACAAAGGTCGTTGTGTGGAAAAGAAACACCTAGATACATTGAATATACCAAATATCAACTTGGAACAATATGGGTGTCCCAAATTCGATGCACTATGTGCTCTAAGTAGCAACAAAAAGATCCAAAAAACTATCATGTGGTCATCACAAAAATAATTTGCATTGCCCCAAAGCTGAGGTGATGGCATTTAATAATTGGCTCGTCGTAAACATGTGTCTCTTAAAAAATGCAAGTATGTAAAAATAAGTTCTTTTTTACTACAAAGTATTAGTTTTGTAAAATATATGAATCAATGTTTTTTTTTCTATTAAAAAGTGTTCTAATTTACTTTGTTTCCATGTGACTTCCTTCAATCTGTTTAAGAAGTGTATCTGTTTTTTCTTGCAGAGTTGTTTTAAGAATACATAGAATTCATATTTAATTCAATATTTGTTCATTTTAAAATTCACACTAATACTTAAAATTTAAAATTTTCAGTTATTATTTAATTTTACTCATGTGTAAAACTATCAGCGGTGTGCGTAAATATTTAGATTATGCATTAAATATCAAGAAAAGGCAAAAGTTAATTTACTTTTCAGCACAGATGTGCACACATTATTTTTAAAACAGAAAACCCACATGCTATCCATTTTAACGTAGTAATGAATTAGATGTAAATTAAGAGAATAATATGAAGTATCTTGTAAAATACTTTATAGTTTCGTACAGTATTGGAATTTTGCTCTGCAATTTAAGCTGCACAATAGGCATAAGGTTTCAAATAAAAGGAAGTTCATATTTAGTAAATGCATGGTTTGCAAAAAAAAAAAGCATTAAAAGAGGAACGTTTAATTTAGAACTTCAAAAATAAATGGCTTTTAATTCTATTTTTCACTGCTTCAAATGTGCAAGGAAACATGGTATGGGTCTTGTAAAGTTTCAAATAAAAGCAAAAAAAAAAAAATTTACTCTTACAGGTTTTTATAATTATTTTTTACTGTGCATAAAACACACTTTAAGAATCAAACTTTTAAGAAATGTCTTAATTGTAAAATTAAAAATAAAAAGCAAATTGCATTTAAATGTTTGTAATAATATTTAAAGTATATATATTTTCAATTGTTAAACGCTTTCTAAAAATCTTCAGTATTAAAAAATACGTGTAATAGTATCTAATATATAATTAAGAGTAAAAGCATCCAACTTTTAAAAATATAAATCCTTATATCAAAGAAAATTTCGTTAAAAACAGTTTGTAAATCTGTATAATAAAAATTAAATCACTAAAATTTAGGAAGATTTATTTAAAAAATATGCATGGAAAGATTAATTAAAAAATAACATTTAATTTAGATTTTATAGCATAAATGATTTCAATACAATTACAACTTATTCAAAATGTGTACGTTCATAGTACGGGTCTTGTAAAGTTTTCAAAAGTTTACTCTTACTTAAGTGTGTACAATACTTAAAACAAAATTTCTGCATTGAAAATATGTGCTATAACATCTAATGTATAATTAATTTTTGAGTAAAAAACATCTAACTTAAAAACATAAATCTTTATAGCAAAGAAAAATTTCATTTCAGATCTTGCATTTTAAAAACAATTTATAGAATTATGTAATAAAAAAGTCCTAAATACAGTATATGTGGTAAGACACGCTAAAAAATTTATTTAAAACCAACAAGATATAAGCATTTATAAAAATACTATTCAGAAAGGCAAAGATCAGTTGCAACGTTGTCCAAATATCGTCTAGTGCACAACACTGAGTTTTAGTTCGGGGGGGCACATAAGTGGTTTATCGCTGCTTTATACAAGAATTTTACGAAACGTTAAGTTTATTCTAGGGCATAATGCACGGGGCAAGCTGTGAAACCAAAATTGGTTTGTTGGATACTTCATCACAAGCAAGCTTCCATTTTCCAGAACAATTTTTTAGAGAATTGTAGTTCTTTCTAGAAAACACAAATTGCCTTTTCTGTCCAAATGAAACAGACGCTATGGGTGCATTAAGATCCAAGTCCTTCTCATTGTCTTTATGGGCATCTATACAGTCCTTACCATCTTTATAACGGTTCACCAACACAAAATTAAATCTTGAGCCAATTATTCGTTCCACTTCTGCCTTTATTTCCAATAGTAAAGGAGACCAAGGCTTGGCTGCAATACAAGATCCGCTAAAGGCATAGCTTATTCCTACGTCTCCGTATGCTACAAGTTGCCGAGGCACAGTACATTTTTTACCATAAATTTCAATAGTAGTTTCCTCTTTCTTTAAGTACGTTAATTCGTTTTCCAATCGACAAAAATATGCCCAGCCTTCACGATCCGTAAACAGTTTACCATACTCATAACATAAAGAATCTTTACAATATTTCTGCAAACACAGTTCTTTGTCTGCACGCATTTTCTTTGCAGGTCTAATGTCCTTAGAATCCATGATTTATTTAAAAACAGAAAAAAAAGGGGCAGTAAAACCCCAAAACAAGATGCAAAGTAATTCAAAGACCCAAGATGCTCCAACTATGCTTTAAAAATCCTCTTATTATCAAATAGTTTCTATCGTTATCTGTGACTCAGTGTTTAACTCCGTTCCTTCTGTTATCTTAAATAACTTACACGTGCAAAAACAATCCTTAGTCATATTCTTACAAGTTCCAGAGGCTTCTAGACTTTCAATCTGATACTTTACCATCACAAACCTTTGGTAGAATATATTTGCCTAAGATTGCATCTAATCAATAAAACAATTTCCCACATTTGTAATATATACAAGCCTTAGTCATATTGTCTCAAGTTCCAGAGGCTTCTAATAATATCAATCTTATACGGTTCCTTGCCATCGCTTATAATATGTATACTATAAATCTTTTGGTTAGTTACTTCTTATTTACCTAAAAATGTAATGTTTCATACACCGTTATGCCTGTGTGTCCTATTCATATCTCAAAGTCCTCCCCTCAAATTGTAATAATAATAATTTTCCCTACAAAACATTCACATTTTCTTCAAGCTCATGTTGTATATAAATTCATTAAAATATAAAAAAGGTTTCCGTATTATAAATTCTATCTTACATGTAGTGTTCATACGCTTAAAATCTTCGCATATATTGGTTGGCCTCAATTACTTATGTTCCGAGTTCCAACGTTAGAGTATTAAGATAATCCCTTCGTCACTATTTCATAGCTAAATCCCCTATAGAAAGTTCCAGTTCGGGCATGTCATATGTGATTCATTGGCATGATGTAGTTTCATTTGCTTTTCTCACAATCAGAAAAACAACACCATTCTCCTAAATAGCAATGCGTTTAAAAGCTTTCTCATTTACTTAAGCTTGTATCCTATCGGTGACTACGTGTTTAACTCCTTCTGTTATCTTAATTAACTTACACATAAATCCTTAGTCATATTGTCACAAGTTCCAGAGTCTTCTATATTCTGATACTTTTCCTGTCATTACATACAATTCGCATACTTTAAAATCTTGGTAATAAACTTGTTATATAGCTAAGGTTTATAAATTCAACTTTATTTGTTTTTATATTCATATTCATTCTTCATAAGGGCACTATTCTCAAGGGAAAAAAAACACATACTTTCACTCTCTTAAGCTGTAAATTCACGAGTTAGTATTCTATATGTATTATACAAAGTAGGTGATCGAACGGTTAAAGTGCTTGTGTAAAACGGGGCGGCCGTGATTACCTTTTGCCGGGTTCAAATCTGTCTTTATAAAATTTTCTTAAAAAAAATTCTCCAGTTAATTCTAAAGTATCAAGCTACAAGTCTAGAGCTAGAAAATAAATCTTTTAAAACTAATTGTTACTTCTTCCACCACCAGATGGCTGTACCACAATTGTTCAAACCATTTTCTAAAAATAGCACATTCCCAGAATGAATGACAAAAATAAGAAAGTTCCTTAGATTAACTTCTTTTAAAATCACTAGATGGCATCACCAGTCCAACACACTTACAACTAATTGGAAAATAAAAAATCATCAAATAAAACCAAGTCCCATAACGCATACCTAGTACTAAGAAAAAGCAAACACTACATTAATTCACCACCCATAGTTAACTCTCTTACAGCCTAACGGATAGCGCGCTTGACTTCGGATCCTATGGTCCTCGGTTCGAATCCACGAAATTGCTTTTTAATTAAAAATAATAGGGTTTCGAATATCTCCACCAGATGGCACTACGCGAGTGATTCATCACCATGGCAACGAAACGACGCCATCTTGAAACAACTCAACGCCTGCACGATGACAAAAAAAAATTCCCCAAGTCCAAAATGTAAACAAACCATACGTCACTTCCGCTTTTCGATGACGTCACGCTGTGATGTCACTTGGCCCCGCCCACTTCGGGTCACGTGGTATGACGTCACTTCCGCCTCTGATACAACCCTGCATACTACTCACCTGCAACACCAAGGATCCAAAAAGATTAGTTTAGTGTTCTGAGTTCTGTAATTTTGAATAACGTCATGAAACTCCGACGCTGCTATCTACAGAATGCTTAGTCCAATCAAAACACTTTTTTGGTTGGTTTTCGGTAAGGAATTGCGTGATATTATTAATGGGCTGTTGAGTCTGACCATCCTGTACGCAATACAAAACCTGTACACATTTCTTCGACTCCATTGCCCTCTGACCCACTGTACTATAGTACTCTATAGGAGGTGCCTGACGTCAACGTAATGCACCTCCTATAGAGTACGATGCTGTGCTGTAAGAGAAGTGATAAAATTGGGTATTTGTGTACACACACAAACACAGATTTCTTTACAGCAACAAACATAAAGAAGCGTGATTTCAAAAACGGAACAGCGAGCTTGTGTACTTGTCATTCAACTTCGATTTGTGTTGCTAGGCAGAAACACAGAATGAAGTTCAGATTTTTTTCGGAGAGAATATTGTCTCTTATCACTTGTCACGTTACAAAATAAAATAAGCGAATACAAAAACTATCAAAATGTATATAACTTTCTTTGTGAACATATGTATCGTAGTATGAAATAAAAAAAGAAGCCATTCTAAGACGACTATAGGTCATTCAATTTGAACTGTAAAAGGAGAACATGTCCTCTTTTTGTATGCCACATACTCTTAACCGGACTCTACAAAATCTCTCGTCCCAATTAGGTCTTAAAATTTAAAAACACTGAATAGAGCAATCGTTTGCTGCATCAGAAAGTTCGAAATTGGCAAATTTAAAAGAGCATCGTTTTGTATCTGAGAGTAGCTTTTAATATTGGCAGCAACAAAAACAAATTTCGCCGCGCCATTAAACTTAGCGCACCGGCTTACCCATTAACAATCAGAACATACGGATTAGCAAACTTCTACGCCACAGGAATCATCACTGGTGATTTGATTTTGAGTTTCCTGTTCAGATCGCTCTATCTTATCTCGATTGCATTTTTTGTTCAGTTTATTTTTCTGACTAAGTGGCGGCCCCAGCATGCCCAAGCGATCTCTTTCTATACTTTCTTCTTTCCAACCTTTCTTTTCACAATTACTTGACATTGTCTGTCTTGTGTTTGGCGCAGCTTGACGAAGTGGGCGGGGCCAAGTGACATCACAGCGTGACGTCATCGAAAAGCGGAAGTGACGTATGGTTTGTTTACATTTTGGACTTGGGGAATTTTTTTTTGTCATCGTGCAGGCGTTGAGTTGTTTCAAGATGGCGTCGTTTCGTTGCCATGGTGATGAATCACTCGCGTAGTGCCATCTGGTGGAGATATTCGAAACCCTATTATTTTTAATTAAAAAGCAATTTCGTGGATTCGAACCGAGGACCATAGGATCCGAAGTCAAGCGCGCTATCCGTTAGGCTGTAAGAGAGTTAACTATGGGTGGTGAATTAATGTAGTGTTTGCTTTTTCTTAGTACTAGGTATGCGTTATGGGACTTGGTTTTATTTGATGATTTTTTATTTTCCAATTAGTTGTAAGTGTGTTGGACTGGTGATGCCATCTAGTGATTTTAAAAGAAGTTAATCTAAGGAACTTTCTTATTTTTGTCATTCATTCTGGGAATGTGCTATTTTTAGAAAATGGTTTGAACAATTGTGGTACAGCCATCTGGTGGTGGAAGAAGTAACAATTAGTTTTAAAAGATTTATTTTCTAGCTCTAGACTTGTAGCTTGATACTTTAGAATTAACTGGAGAATTTTTTTTAAGAAAATTTTATAAAGACAGATTTGAACCCGGCAAAAGGTAATCACGGCCGCCCCGTTTTACACAAGCACTTTAACCGTTCGATCACCTACTTTGTATAATACATATAGAATACTAACTCGTGAATTTACAGCTTAAGAGAGTGAAAGTATGTGTTTTTTTTCCCTTGAGAATAGTGCCCTTATGAAGAATGAATATGAATATAAAAACAAATAAAGTTGAATTTATAAACCTTAGCTATATAACAAGTTTATTACCAAGATTTTAAAGTATGCGAATTGTATGTAATGACAGGAAAAGTATCAGAATATAGAAGACTCTGGAACTTGTGACAATATGACTAAGGATTTATGTGTAAGTTAATTAAGATAACAGAAGGAGTTAAACACGTAGTCACCGATAGGATACAAGCTTAAGTAAATGAGAAAGCTTTTAAACGCATTGCTATTTAGGAGAATGGTGTTGTTTTTCTGATTGTGAGAAAAGCAAATGAAACTACATCATGCCAATGAATCACATATGACATGCCCGAACTGGAACTTTCTATAGGGGATTTAGCTATGAAATAGTGACGAAGGGATTATCTTAATACTCTAACGTTGGAACTCGGAACATAAGTAATTGAGGCCAACCAATATATGCGAAGATTTTAAGCGTATGAACACTACATGTAAGATAGAATTTATAATACGGAAACCTTTTTTATATTTTAATGAATTTATATACAACATGAGCTTGAAGAAAATGTGAATGATAGGGTGAATGTTTTGTAGGGAAAATTATTATTATTACAATTTGAGGGGAGGACTTTGAGATATGAATAGGACACACAGGCATAACGGTGTATGAAACATTACATTTTTAGGTAAATAAGAAGTAACTAACCAAAAGATTTATAGTATACATATTATAAGCGATGGCAAGGAACCGTATAAGATTGATATTATTAGAAGCCTCTGGAACTTGAGACAATATGACTAAGGCTTGTATATATTACAAATGTGGGAAATTGTTTTATTGATTAGATGCAATCTTAGGCAAATATATTCTACCAAAGGTTTGTGATGGTAAAGTATCAGATTGAAAGTCTAGAAGCCTCTGGAACTTGTAAGAATATGACTAAGGATTGTTTTTGCACGTGTAAGTTATTTAAGATAACAGAAGGAACGGAGTTAAACACTGAGTCACAGATAACGATAGAAACTATTTGATAATAAGAGGATTTTTAAAGCATAGTTGGAGCATCTTGGGTCTTTGAATTACTTTGCATCTTGTTTTGGGGTTTTACTGCCCCTTTTTTTTCTGTTTTTAAATAAATCATGGATTCTAAGGACATTAGACCTGCAAAGAAAATGCGTGCAGACAAAGAACTGTGTTTGCAGAAATATTGTAAAGATTCTTTATGTTATGAGTATGGTAAACTGTTTACGGATCGTGAAGGCTGGGCATATTTTTGTCGATTGGAAAACGAATTAACGTACTTAAAGAAAGAGGAAACTACTATTGAAATTTATGGTAAAAAATGTACTGTGCCTCGGCAACTTGTAGCATACGGAGACGTAGGAATAAGCTATGCCTTTAGCGGATCTTGTATTGCAGCCAAGCCTTGGTCTCCTTTACTATTGGAAATAAAGGCAGAAGTGGAACGAATAATTGGCTCAAGATTTAATTTTGTGTTGGTGAACCGTTATAAAGATGGTAAGGACTGTATAGATGCCCATAAAGACAATGAGAAGGACTTGGATCTTAATGCACCCATAGCGTCTGTTTCATTTGGACAGAAAAGGCAATTTGTGTTTTCTAGAAAGAACTACAATTCTCTAAAAAATTGTTCTGGAAAATGGAAGCTTGCTTGTGATGAAGTATCCAACAAACCAATTTTGGTTTCACAGCTTGCCCCGTGCATTATGCCCTAGAATAAACTTAACGTTTCGTAAAATTCTTGTATAAAGCAGCGATAAACCACTTATGTGCCCCCCCGAACTAAAACTCAGTGTTGTGCACTAGACGATATTTGGACAACGTTGCAACTGATCTTTGCCTTTCTGAATAGTATTTTTATAAATGCTTATATCTTGTTGGTTTTAAATAAATTTTTTAGCGTGTCTTACCACATATACTGTATTTAGGACTTTTTTATTACATAATTCTATAAATTGTTTTTAAAATGCAAGATCTGAAATGAAATTTTTCTTTGCTATAAAGATTTATGTTTTTAAGTTAGATGTTTTTTACTCAAAAATTAATTATACATTAGATGTTATAGCACATATTTTCAATGCAGAAATTTTGTTTTAAGTATTGTACACACTTAAGTAAGAGTAAACTTTTGAAAACTTTACAAGACCCGTACTATGAACGTACACATTTTGAATAAGTTGTAATTGTATTGAAATCATTTATGCTATAAAATCTAAATTAAATGTTATTTTTTAATTAATCTTTCCATGCATATTTTTTAAATAAATCTTCCTAAATTTTAGTGATTTAATTTTTATTATACAGATTTACAAACTGTTTTTAACGAAATTTTCTTTGATATAAGGATTTATATTTTTAAAAGTTGGATGCTTTTACTCTTAATTATATATTAGATACTATTACACGTATTTTTTAATACTGAAGATTTTTAGAAAGCGTTTAACAATTGAAAATATATATACTTTAAATATTATTACAAACATTTAAATGCAATTTGCTTTTTATTTTTAATTTTACAATTAAGACATTTCTTAAAAGTTTGATTCTTAAAGTGTGTTTTATGCACAGTAAAAAATAATTATAAAAACCTGTAAGAGTAAATTTTTTTTTTTTTGCTTTTATTTGAAACTTTACAAGACCCATACCATGTTTCCTTGCACATTTGAAGCAGTGAAAAATAGAATTAAAAGCCATTTATTTTTGAAGTTCTAAATTAAACGTTCCTCTTTTAATGCTTTTTTTTTTTGCAAACCATGCATTTACTAAATATGAACTTCCTTTTATTTGAAACCTTATGCCTATTGTGCAGCTTAAATTGCAGAGCAAAATTCCAATACTGTACGAAACTATAAAGTATTTTACAAGATACTTCATATTATTCTCTTAATTTACATCTAATTCATTACTACGTTAAAATGGATAGCATGTGGGTTTTCTGTTTTAAAAATAATGTGTGCACATCTGTGCTGAAAAGTAAATTAACTTTTGCCTTTTCTTGATATTTAATGCATAATCTAAATATTTACGCACACCGCTGATAGTTTTACACATGAGTAAAATTAAATAATAACTGAAAATTTTAAGTATTAGTGTGAATTTTAAAATGAACAAATATTGAATTAAATATGAATTCTATGTATTCTTAAAACAACTCTGCAAGAAAAAACAGATACACTTCTTAAACAGATTGAAGGAAGTCACATGGAAACAAAGTAAATTAGAACACTTTTTAATAGAAAAAAAAAACATTGATTCATATATTTTACAAAACTAATACTTTGTAGTAAAAAAGAACTTATTTTTACATACTTGCATTTTTTAAGAGACACATGTTTACGACGAGCCAATTATTAAATGCCATCACCTCAGCTTTGGGGCAATGCAAATTATTTTTGTGATGACCACATGATAGTTTTTTGGATCTTTTTGTTGCTACTTAGAGCACATAGTGCATCGAATTTGGGACACCCATATTGTTCCAAGTTGATATTTGGTATATTCAATGTATCTAGGTGTTTCTTTTCCACACAACGACCTTTGTAAGCAACTAGGTACTGGGTGGCGCTCTTGGTCTGCTCGTACAATTCTAAAAGCTTAGAGTCTAAACTTTCTAAAGGAGACACACTTTCCCATGCCACGGGACAGAAAGGGAGACCACATATGTAATTTTTTCAACATATCGCACAGTTTTTTTATCTTTTGCACTCAGTTTATACTTATAAGGCGATAAGTTAAAACGAATGCTTGAAGCTACTTACGATTTTTATGGCGATGTATACGTATTTACGTACTAAGAAACCCTCTTGAGTCTGAAATCCGTCAAAATGCACAATTACACAAATATTAAACATTGCTATTGAAATGTGTTAGCTGTTCTTGGAAAAAGAATTGTAAATTAGAGGCACGAAGAACTGCACTATATACACTTACTAAACAGTGAATAACACCATACACTTACTAACCAGTAAAATTAAAATTTATTGTATTCTTATCTTTTGTGAGTAACTATGAGCGCATAAGTGAAGAATGTACTCAGAAAACTTGTACTTGTGATAATGCGCCAAGTAAAATTGTGTGTTGTAATGCAAGATTTTAACGAATGGATATGTTTAAAAAATGTGCATGTGATTTTTCTTTTTACTCTACCACTAGTATCTTAGACAAGTATCAGATTTTTTTTTTTTTAAAATGACGAAGAGAAACTTTTCAACACAATCTGTACTCTAATTTTACACTTAAGAGTAACAGAGCATAATATAATTTTAAGGAAAATGAGTAATCAGCACGTAAATTTGAAGCCTAAAGTTCCAAACATGTCTATGCTCAATAAACGTCTATCTACGTTTAGATATTGGCCAAATAGAAAAAGAAGTCTGCCTTTCTAAAGTGTTTGATGTGGGGGAAATGCACTTAGTTTTACAACGTGTATTTCAGAAAAGAAATTATACTTTTCAGTTCTCGCCCAACTGTGTGTTTATGAATTCTGATCAGTATTTTAAACTGTGTGAAATCTACGGCAATGTGTTAGATGTATTGAAGATATCGCTTTTGACGTATTTGTTGCCATATTATGTGAAACTGGAAATCAAAAAATGTTTTCCTGGTGAAAGTTACAAACCTTACTGCAGTGATACCATTAAATCTGATTGTTGGAGAGAAGTCATAGCTTCTCTCTGCAAGTGCCTAAAGGATATTGTGTCAAAAAATATAAATATTCTTTTTGACTGTTTAGGCTGTAAGAATGAAATTGTCAATCAATCTGTACATAAATGTATGACGATGAGCGTTGACGAACGCTTTTGCGAATTTTTCGCTCTTGCTTTATGTGCTGTTAACTGGAAAGAGTTTGCTATTAATTTTGTAAGACAGAGCAATAAACTGTTAAACTTTTATTACATAATAATGGAGGAAAATGTTTTTGAGAATTTGAATACCACAGATATTTTCAATACTGTTAGAGAGATGTATGTAAAAGACCTGTAAGATATGTTGTTACAAATATGTATAAACTGTTGATTCTTTTTTCAATAAATGATTTTTTTTTCTTCAATTCAGTGTTTTCAAAAAATATTCTACACAACAAATATACTAATTTTGTATGACAATGTTTATTCAACAACAAAAAAAGGCAAAGGTAAAAAATTATAAGAAAATATTTTTTAAAAATGTTTTTTTTTTTAATTTGGCGTTTACTATTCTAGATGGTTAGTTTTCCTTTCTTTTTGTTTTAAGATTTAAAAGTACGAAAGGCTTAATTTAGAAAATAAACAATACACCAAGATGATTGATAAGTACTAAAAATAATAGCAAGATGAATATTTATTTCAAGCGTTCTTTTTCTTGCATTAAAGTACATTTACACATTTTTCCTAAAGCATTTAGTAACTCCTTTTTTAAGGCATTTTAAAATTCCTCCTTAGTAAATAGGTTTAACATGTAATGAACAAACAACAAATAATAATAAAAATAGTCAATATATTTATAAGGGGTAAAAAGGTCTTTCCTACAAGATTTGTTCCACAAGTCCTTGATAAAAGTCTTATGATTTTTAGAAAAGTCTTAAACTTCCTTATTAGTCTTTTTTGCTGTAGTACAAGTGTTAATTTCATTCAACTCAAAACCACCCTTTTACAATTCTTCCACACTGTGTTCAATAAATCACTTGAAATTGCATCTACTACATGTACTTATAAATAGACTATTTAGTAACAAATGTACGTTTTAATTTTATGTAAAATTTTGGTTCGGCACATAGGACACGTTGAGAGACTCTTCGTACATCTCATGCATGTCACCAGATGACCGCAAGGCTGTAAAGTAGCATCCATTTCCGATTCCATGCAAATTTTACAAAGTCGTTCGTCCTTGTCGTTGTATGAGGAGTAAAGTTTTACATCAGGTTTTATAAAAACATAGGCATTATTGTTTGTTTCATCCAACACCCGTACAATTTCATCTATGGGTGTTTCTTTTAGTCTAGGGTCAACAATCGGTCCTTGTTGGGCTACCAAACATTTTGGATAAAACTTTATGTGTTCGTGTCTGACTACATCCTCCTTTTGCCAATTTTCAAGCCCTCCTCCACACCAATAGCACTTAACTCCGTCCGAGACACCCGTGTAATACAATCCATTTTTGGCCAGGTCCCTAATGTCAACATCTGTGCGTGGCCAATCTCTAAACGTAGATAGACGTTTATTGAGCATAGACATGTTTGGAACTTTAGGCTTCAAATTTACGTGCTGATTACTCATTTTCCTTAAAATTATATTATGCTCTGTTACTCTTAAGTGTAAAATTAGAGTACAGATTGTGTTGAAAAGTTTCTCTTCGTCATTTAAAAAAAAAAAAAAAAAAATCTGATACTTGTCTAAGATACTAGTGGTAGAGTAAAAAGAAAAATCACATGCACATTTTTTAAACATATCCATTCGTTAAAATCTTGCATTACAACACACAATTTTACTTGGCGCATTATCACAAGTACAAGTTTTCTGAGTACATTCTTCACTTATGCGCTCATAGTTACTCACAAAAGATAAGAATACAATAAATTTTAATTTTACTGGTTAGTAAGTGTATGGTGTTATTCACTGTTTAGTAAGTGTATATAGTGCAGTTCTTCGTGCCTCTAATTTACAATTCTTTTTCCAAGAACAGCTAACACATTTCAATAGCAATGTTTAATATTTGTGTAATTGTGCATTTTGACGGATTTCAGACTCAAGAGGGTTTCTTAGTACGTAAATACGTATACATCGCCATAAAAATCGTAAGTAGCTTCAAGCATTCGTTTTAACTTATCGCCTTATAAGTATAAACTGAGTGCAAAAGATAAAAAAACTGTGCGATATGTTGAAAAAATTACATATGTGGTCTCCCTTTCTGTCCCGTGGCATGGGAAAGTGTGTCTCCTTTAGAAAGTTTAGACTCTAAGCTTTTAGAATTGTACGAGCAGACCAAGAGCGCCACCCAGTACCTAGTTGCTTACAAAGGTCGTTGTGTGGAAAAGAAACACCTAGATACATTGAATATACCAAATATCAACTTGGAACAATATGGGTGTCCCAAATTCGATGCACTATGTGCTCTAAGTAGCAACAAAAAGATCCAAAAAACTATCATGTGGTCATCACAAAAATAATTTGCATTGCCCCAAAGCTGAGGTGATGGCATTTAATAATTGGCTCGTCGTAAACATGTGTCTCTTAAAAAATGCAAGTATGTAAAAATAAGTTCTTTTTTACTACAAAGTATTAGTTTTGTAAAATATATGAATCAATGTTTTTTTTTCTATTAAAAAGTGTTCTAATTTACTTTGTTTCCATGTGACTTCCTTCAATCTGTTTAAGAAGTGTATCTGTTTTTTCTTGCAGAGTTGTTTTAAGAATACATAGAATTCATATTTAATTCAATATTTGTTCATTTTAAAATTCACACTAATACTTAAAATTTAAAATTTTCAGTTATTATTTAATTTTACTCATGTGTAAAACTATCAGCGGTGTGCGTAAATATTTAGATTATGCATTAAATATCAAGAAAAGGCAAAAGTTAATTTACTTTTCAGCACAGATGTGCACACATTATTTTTAAAACAGAAAACCCACATGCTATCCATTTTAACGTAGTAATGAATTAGATGTAAATTAAGAGAATAATATGAAGTATCTTGTAAAATACTTTATAGTTTCGTACAGTATTGGAATTTTGCTCTGCAATTTAAGCTGCACAATAGGCATAAGGTTTCAAATAAAAGGAAGTTCATATTTAGTAAATGCATGGTTTGCAAAAAAAAAAAGCATTAAAAGAGGAACGTTTAATTTAGAACTTCAAAAATAAATGGCTTTTAATTCTATTTTTCACTGCTTCAAATGTGCAAGGAAACATGGTATGGGTCTTGTAAAGTTTCAAATAAAAGCAAAAAAAAAAAAAATTTACTCTTACAGGTTTTTATAATTATTTTTTACTGTGCATAAAACACACTTTAAGAATCAAACTTTTAAGAAATGTCTTAATTGTAAAATTAAAAATAAAAAGCAAATTGCATTTAAATGTTTGTAATAATATTTAAAGTATATATATTTTCAATTGTTAAACGCTTTCTAAAAATCTTCAGTATTAAAAAATACGTGTAATAGTATCTAATATATAATTAAGAGTAAAAGCATCCAACTTTTAAAAATATAAATCCTTATATCAAAGAAAATTTCGTTAAAAACAGTTTGTAAATCTGTATAATAAAAATTAAATCACTAAAATTTAGGAAGATTTATTTAAAAAATATGCATGGAAAGATTAATTAAAAAATAACATTTAATTTAGATTTTATAGCATAAATGATTTCAATACAATTACAACTTATTCAAAATGTGTACGTTCATAGTACGGGTCTTGTAAAGTTTTCAAAAGTTTACTCTTACTTAAGTGTGTACAATACTTAAAACAAAATTTCTGCATTGAAAATATGTGCTATAACATCTAATGTATAATTAATTTTTGAGTAAAAAACATCTAACTTAAAAACATAAATCTTTATAGCAAAGAAAAATTTCATTTCAGATCTTGCATTTTAAAAACAATTTATAGAATTATGTAATAAAA
Source organism: Meta bourneti (assembly GCA_933210815.1). Lineage (NCBI taxonomy): Eukaryota > Metazoa > Arthropoda > Arachnida > Araneae > Tetragnathidae > Meta > Meta bourneti. Next base: position 22,941,570 of record OW119931.1, read on the forward strand.
AAGTCCTAAATACAGTATATGTGGTAAGACACGCTAAAAAATTTATTTAAAACCAACAAGATATAAGCATTTATAAAAATACTATTCAGAAAGGCAAAGATCAGTTGCAACGTTGTCCAAATATCGTCTAGTGCACAACACTGAGTTTTAGTTCGGGGGGGCACATAAGTGGTTTATCGCTGCTTTATACAAGAATTTTACGAAACGTTAAGTTTATTCTAGGGCATAATGCACGGGGCAAGCTGTGAAACCAAAATTGGTTTGTTGGATACTTCATCACAAGCAAGCTTCCATTTTCCAGAACAATTTTTTAGAGAATTGTAGTTCTTTCTAGAAAACACAAATTGCCTTTTCTGTCCAAATGAAACAGACGCTATGGGTGCATTAAGATCCAAGTCCTTCTCATTGTCTTTATGGGCATCTATACAGTCCTTACCATCTTTATAACGGTTCACCAACACAAAATTAAATCTTGAGCCAATTATTCGTTCCACTTCTGCCTTTATTTCCAATAGTAAAGGAGACCAAGGCTTGGCTGCAATACAAGATCCGCTAAAGGCATAGCTTATTCCTACGTCTCCGTATGCTACAAGTTGCCGAGGCACAGTACATTTTTTACCATAAATTTCAATAGTAGTTTCCTCTTTCTTTAAGTACGTTAATTCGTTTTCCAATCGACAAAAATATGCCCAGCCTTCACGATCCGTAAACAGTTTACCATACTCATAACATAAAGAATCTTTACAATATTTCTGCAAACACAGTTCTTTGTCTGCACGCATTTTCTTTGCAGGTCTAATGTCCTTAGAATCCATGATTTATTTAAAAACAGAAAAAAAAGGGGCAGTAAAACCCCAAAACAAGATGCAAAGTAATTCAAAGACCCAAGATGCTCCAACTATGCTTTAAAAATCCTCTTATTATCAAATAGTTTCTATCGTTATCTGTGACTCAGTGTTTAACTCCGTTCCTTCTGTTATCTTAAATAACTTACACGTGCAAAAACAATCCTTAGTCATATTCTTACAAGTTCCAGAGGCTTCTAGACTTTCAATCTGATACTTTACCATCACAAACCTTTGGTAGAATATATTTGCCTAAGATTGCATCTAATCAATAAAACAATTTCCCACATTTGTAATATATACAAGCCTTAGTCATATTGTCTCAAGTTCCAGAGGCTTCTAATAATATCAATCTTATACGGTTCCTTGCCATCGCTTATAATATGTATACTATAAATCTTTTGGTTAGTTACTTCTTATTTACCTAAAAATGTAATGTTTCATACACCGTTATGCCTGTGTGTCCTATTCATATCTCAAAGTCCTCCCCTCAAATTGTAATAATAATAATTTTCCCTACAAAACATTCACATTTTCTTCAAGCTCATGTTGTATATAAATTCATTAAAATATAAAAAAGGTTTCCGTATTATAAATTCTATCTTACATGTAGTGTTCATACGCTTAAAATCTTCGCATATATTGGTTGGCCTCAATTACTTATGTTCCGAGTTCCAACGTTAGAGTATTAAGATAATCCCTTCGTCACTATTTCATAGCTAAATCCCCTATAGAAAGTTCCAGTTCGGGCATGTCATATGTGATTCATTGGCATGATGTAGTTTCATTTGCTTTTCTCACAATCAGAAAAACAACACCATTCTCCTAAATAGCAATGCGTTTAAAAGCTTTCTCATTTACTTAAGCTTGTATCCTATCGGTGACTACGTGTTTAACTCCTTCTGTTATCTTAATTAACTTACACATAAATCCTTAGTCATATTGTCACAAGTTCCAGAGTCTTCTATATTCTGATACTTTTCCTGTCATTACATACAATTCGCATACTTTAAAATCTTGGTAATAAACTTGTTATATAGCTAAGGTTTATAAATTCAACTTTATTTGTTTTTATATTCATATTCATTCTTCATAAGGGCACTATTCTCAAGGGAAAAAAAACACATACTTTCACTCTCTTAAGCTGTAAATTCACGAGTTAGTATTCTATATGTATTATACAAAGTAGGTGATCGAACGGTTAAAGTGCTTGTGTAAAACGGGGCGGCCGTGATTACCTTTTGCCGGGTTCAAATCTGTCTTTATAAAATTTTCTTAAAAAAAATTCTCCAGTTAATTCTAAAGTATCAAGCTACAAGTCTAGAGCTAGAAAATAAATCTTTTAAAACTAATTGTTACTTCTTCCACCACCAGATGGCTGTACCACAATTGTTCAAACCATTTTCTAAAAATAGCACATTCCCAGAATGAATGACAAAAATAAGAAAGTTCCTTAGATTAACTTCTTTTAAAATCACTAGATGGCATCACCAGTCCAACACACTTACAACTAATTGGAAAATAAAAAATCATCAAATAAAACCAAGTCCCATAACGCATACCTAGTACTAAGAAAAAGCAAACACTACATTAATTCACCACCCATAGTTAACTCTCTTACAGCCTAACGGATAGCGCGCTTGACTTCGGATCCTATGGTCCTCGGTTCGAATCCACGAAATTGCTTTTTAATTAAAAATAATAGGGTTTCGAATATCTCCACCAGATGGCACTACGCGAGTGATTCATCACCATGGCAACGAAACGACGCCATCTTGAAACAACTCAACGCCTGCACGATGACAAAAAAAAATTCCCCAAGTCCAAAATGTAAACAAACCATACGTCACTTCCGCTTTTCGATGACGTCACGCTGTGATGTCACTTGGCCCCGCCCACTTCGGGTCACGTGGTATGACGTCACTTCCGCCTCTGATACAACCCTGCATACTACTCACCTGCAACACCAAGGATCCAAAAAGATTAGTTTAGTGTTCTGAGTTCTGTAATTTTGAATAACGTCATGAAACTCCGACGCTGCTATCTACAGAATGCTTAGTCCAATCAAAACACTTTTTTGGTTGGTTTTCGGTAAGGAATTGCGTGATATTATTAATGGGCTGTTGAGTCTGACCATCCTGTACGCAATACAAAACCTGTACACATTTCTTCGACTCCATTGCCCTCTGACCCACTGTACTATAGTACTCTATAGGAGGTGCCTGACGTCAACGTAATGCACCTCCTATAGAGTACGATGCTGTGCTGTAAGAGAAGTGATAAAATTGGGTATTTGTGTACACACACAAACACAGATTTCTTTACAGCAACAAACATAAAGAAGCGTGATTTCAAAAACGGAACAGCGAGCTTGTGTACTTGTCATTCAACTTCGATTTGTGTTGCTAGGCAGAAACACAGAATGAAGTTCAGATTTTTTTCGGAGAGAATATTGTCTCTTATCACTTGTCACGTTACAAAATAAAATAAGCGAATACAAAAACTATCAAAATGTATATAACTTTCTTTGTGAACATATGTATCGTAGTATGAAATAAAAAAAGAAGCCATTCTAAGACGACTATAGGTCATTCAATTTGAACTGTAAAAGGAGAACATGTCCTCTTTTTGTATGCCACATACTCTTAACCGGACTCTACAAAATCTCTCGTCCCAATTAGGTCTTAAAATTTAAAAACACTGAATAGAGCAATCGTTTGCTGCATCAGAAAGTTCGAAATTGGCAAATTTAAAAGAGCATCGTTTTGTATCTGAGAGTAGCTTTTAATATTGGCAGCAACAAAAACAAATTTCGCCGCGCCATTAAACTTAGCGCACCGGCTTACCCATTAACAATCAGAACATACGGATTAGCAAACTTCTACGCCACAGGAATCATCACTGGTGATTTGATTTTGAGTTTCCTGTTCAGATCGCTCTATCTTATCTCGATTGCATTTTTTGTTCAGTTTATTTTTCTGACTAAGTGGCGGCCCCAGCATGCCCAAGCGATCTCTTTCTATACTTTCTTCTTTCCAACCTTTCTTTTCACAATTACTTGACATTGTCTGTCTTGTGTTTGGCGCAGCTTGACCGAATATGGCCCTTTCCTCCATAAAACCCAAAACCAATCATTTCTACTCCAGTCTACTGAAGTTAAAAGTACTCAGAATAACGCACATTTATCTGGAGATAACACACTCTTCAAACATACACAATGTACGATATAAATCAGTTTCACATTCCTGTGAAGACATTCTGTCATGACGCCTCGGTTGAAAGGCCTGGGTTAAGTCTTAATGTGCTCTCTCCAAGAATAGCGTACTTGTGAGATGTATCATTATGTTTTGTTTCTAAGAGCGTCTTTCTCTTGCAGGTGAATCGGGATTCCGGATGGATAATGGAGACATCACGCCTTCCCAGAATGCCAAGGTAAATACATCTTCTCTCTCTTGTGATCCTCTTCTGTGCTGAGGGTGTGAGTGAATGCGTGTGTGTGGATGGATGTCCTTCCCTTCCCCTTTGTTCGTAAAGCAACTTGAGGTCACCGGGTGCCGACCAGAATCCACGCCGGAAGGGTTAAACACACGGGTGTTTATATTGCTCAAACTGTGAGGAAAGCGTTGAGTCCGTCTTTGCCCTCGGAAGAGATGAAGAGGAAGGACTAGGAAACGTCGTGTGAACCTATAACTTCAAAACAAAATTTTTGAGCGTGTGTTTCTGAATATAATGCGTGATTTTCTTTGGTATTTTAAATTGGAATAATGATTAGCTATTTGAGAAATAGCTGCTGTTCTTATCGGGATGAGGTTTAACCCTCTCGATGGTTGCCTCGACGAGATATTTCGTCATTAGCAAAAACTAACCAGATCTTCTCGTCATCTGACCGTGGTTCAAAATTACATGGTGTTGTCCTCGGATTTATACCTTGGGGATTGATCCAAGGCCCGAATAGCCCGCTGTGTTCCTCCAGCGCGACGTTAATTAATTATCAACCAACCAATCAAGCAGATCTTGATTTACGAGATATCTGGTCAAAAGAAGAAACTGACCAGCTCTTGATATTGTCACTATCATTAAAAAAAAGTCGGCAATATCTTTATGACGAGATACCTCGTCACTAACAAAATTGTCAGATTTTCATGGACGAAATATCTCGTGGAAACCACATGGAGGGTCAACGAGCCCTTCCATTATAAAAACCCGCACGGCCCGGATATCAGATACGGTCCTATAATATTTTTATCAGGCCCACGGACCAGATTGGCTCTTCAAATAGGTTTACCCGGCAGCAGTCCAGATACGACCCTCCGGACAAATGTTAAATTGAAGTTTTGGCCCCAAGCAGTGAGAACCAAAAAAAGAAAAACTAGAATCTGGTTGCTAGAGTGTCTTGAAAACCTTAAAAAATATTCAGTGTTTTATTTTTAAAGTTTAAATTTGGTGGTTGGTTGTTTTCGAGTTTTATGGCGCAAGGACATATTTGTCGAAGCTGCGCAGATCATAAGACAACTTCAAGTAAAAAAAGGAGAAAAGTGAAGGATTGGTGAACAGAGTAGTGGTATGAGAGTAGAAAAAGATCGCTTGGTTATCCCGGGACGCGACTCCTGTGTTTACTATAGACAATAAACCCCAAGGGAGAAAAAATGATCACTAGAGTACTTTGGGTCCGTAATGCCCCTGAGGGCCAAACAAATTTTTATGAGATTTTGGATCTGAGGAATTAAAATTGCTACTTAAATAGGGTTTAAGAGGAGATTTTTTGCTACTGTTTTTTGTTACGTTAACGTTAGTTAGTTTTAAAATTTATGCTATTACATGCGTGCTGTAGCAGCCCTGTATTTAGAGATTAGGATTTTCGACAGGAATGTCAATTCGAGGAATGACGATTCAGTAACTCATAAGTAACGCCGAAAACTCCCTGGGCTCTGTTTAAAATGCATTTCTTTCAAAGGGAGCCGAATTCATTTATTCCCTTTGGAAGTAATTTATGCGAGTAATCTGTGAATCATATGCAAACAAAATCGCCGCGCTTCGCTCAATTGGAGGAACAAAATGACGTTCCCTTCCCATTCGAATCTCGTTCGGCTTCTTTTGTATTCTCCCATCCAAATACTGAAATTGCCTCCTTAAGCAAAACGAACAACGTGTTTTATTCTGTAAAAGTTTCAGATTAGGTTGTAGAGACCATTGTGAAAAGTAATTTCTATAAAAATCTATATGCAGACAAATCTCGTACTTGAAAAGAGGCAATTTTCTGTTTATACACTACCTAAGCACAACTTACAGCATTCGTAAACGTAATCTTAACAAGATGTCACAGTTCATTGGAAAAGTATTAATACTTAAGTAGAAGTTATTTGTTTAACGACGCCATTTTTTACATTCAGGTAAGGATTGTAAATTGTAAAATTAGTTCAGCCGCTACTGGAAAATCTATATAAACAAAATTGCTATCCACTTCCTCCGTGTAATCATGTTCATATAACCCAGTAGTTACTGTCGGAACGTTAGCAATCTCACCGCTTCCACAATACTCTCCAAGCGGTTTTGACGAGATATCTCGTCCATCAAGATTGGACCAATTTTCCTAATGACGATATCTCGTCATCAAGATATTGCAGATTTTTATGATGACCATATCAAGATCCGGTGAGTTTTGCTAATGATGATATACCCTCAGAGACAACTATCAGGAGGGTTTATGTCGGAAGATGGTGATCCTAGTCACCTTGGAGATGAACCACTCTTCACTTTTTGGATGATCAGAATGTCAGTATTATATTGCATTAAATAACTGTAGATAAGCTTTTCGGTTGCATACATGGAGACGAATGCGTGTTAGAAAACTAAAAAAACTAAAACAACTAAATACGATGCAAAAGAACTTTAAATCTAGCCTTTCAGCACTTTTCACCAGACTTGTTCTGTGTAATTCCCGCCCACAGTCTTTCCCTTTCTCATCATGCGGATATTTCGCAATGTGTTTGGAAAGGATTTCTATTCCAATTTAGAAATTTTAAGTAAGTTTCGAAATCATCTCCGCAGAAGAGTGAATTATAAACATAAATTATTGGAATTTATTCCTCATTCTTTGAATCGATTAGCACTGCGTTGATATTTTAGAAGGAAATGCTTACGATACAAGATACACAGCTGATATAAGATACTACTCTCAAATGTTTAATTCATAAGGTGGTGAGCGTTGAAGTGGGCAAACAGCAATGACGACGATTGCGGCTTCAAACCACATGCCCGCTAATGTGGCCTTCTATGTCCAGAATTATGCACGCCTCTTCGTAGTAAACATTCTCAGTACGCATCTTTTGCTATTTTTCTCAGATGCATCTCCTAATTATTGCGATCAAAAAGTCAGCTACGAAGATGAAGACAGCATGGGCATGGTTTTTTTTCGGGGGGTAGGCTAAAAGCCACAATGGACCACTGACGCACCTTCGTCTTTTTATACTTTTTACACTCCTTTACATACAAGCATACATATTTGCATACAAGCTTTACTGCATGAAATGACTTCCAAGTGTTTTGTATTGGAGTCATTTGTCGATTCTCTTGATGATTGCTTGGATATATCGTCTGAAACTACTCTCGAAAGCGACGACCCCATCCGCACTCCGCCGTCAGTTTGGAGTGCAGGACTACGACTTGCAGATAGGAGAACCGAATGGTCAAGTATTGGCTCAAAAAGTTTTTAAATTTGTTATAAAAGTGTTCACTGGTTCACAAGAAAACGATTTTTTTTAATGTTTTGTTCAAATCACTGCGAAATGTTTTTCAAATACTTGAATAGATCTCGTTAAGGGCTTTAAAACGATGCCACGCATAGCCGCTTTGAGATCACGTTTGCCGAGATAGATTTGGTACACCCAAAATATTGCATCATTTTGCCGCCTGCGGGAAGGACTTCGCCCACAGGATGTATTGAACAGTGTGCGAATTAGACTCCATGTAGTTTACGAATATGCTAACCCGCTTACGGTTCAGCACGTATTTTTACCGACGTAACAGTTTCAATCGGGGCCTACTTTTCTCACAGTCGGTCAGTCATTACTCGTCCCATGCTATCCGGCGATTTTGACGTAGTCCTGCTTCTAATTCCCCCGATCGGATGTGGCCCTCCGGAGCACATGTCCTTTGCATTTAGTACGGACTTCACAAATCCGAGGTACTTTAGTGATCTTTTCTTTCCCCATGATGCTTACTGTCTTAAGTATGAAAACGGGTGTCGGGCACCCGAGATATCCAAGCCATCTTTTTCTGCTTTTATCCCATTATTCTATAACCGGATCCCTTTCCCCCTCTCACGATATATTTTTACTTGATGTTGTCTAGTATTTGGCACCCTTTGAATTGCTAAGTGGTAAGCATGCGAACATGAAATCGAATAAGGGACTTCGGACGATATAAAAGTACAGGAAGTCGCTTCAGGAGGGAAGTAGATCCATAAAACAGTCAAGACCACGTGGCTGTCAATATTTAACTGAAGTAAGCAATTTGAGATTCGCGCATGACGCACTTCCATTGCTGTGTCGCAACGTTCCGTTTTGTATCCCACTCTCCCCATAGATGTTTTCATTCGAAATATTAGAGGGTTGGAATAGAAATCACCACAGGTAAAATGGTTACTTACCCAAAGGTAATTTGTACTGTCTTCTCATCTTCGTTTCCAACGAAACATCCGCATGACTTCGCTCAAGCCCATTCTGCACGTATTGCTCTCAGGGACGTGTTCAGAGGACTTTTCTCGGCACTCCCAGAAATGTTCATGAATATTTGTTTCAATAATAATTACTTCAGTTAGCTTAACTGATGTAAATCGAAGTTTTGTTGAGCCCGCAAATATAAAAAGTCGGGCAGATTCTGTAGGAACACGGCAGCTAGGTTGTACGTGAATATGTGTTGTTAGTATATAGTATTTATTTGGGTGTAGTGAATGAAAGATAGACAAATTTAATAGGACAATTAGTGTTTATCGAAAGCTGGCCAGTTGTTCTTCCGTGCAGACTCCGTCCGATGTATTTGTGCTCGGTTTTTCGACGAATATATTCCGATATTGTGAAATGTTTTCAATTTTTCAACTGCGATCCAAAACTTCGCAACCAACACTATAATCAATTTCATTTCTATCGTTTTAAATCGACAGATATCGACGTTAGCTTTCGTTTGAGGCCAATTTCGACTTCGTAGCGCACCTCAGTTCCGAGTTATACTGATTAGAAGTTTGCACAAAAGTCCCTAAAACGACGCCCCTTCCACCCCGCTTCGCGTTGAAAAAAGAAAATATTACACCGAATCCGATGCCCAATTTTTCGTAACGCTCAACTTTCCGCACTGGCCACATAGTACTGGTCGGATTTTAAAGATGTTTTCACGTCAAAATCGTGGACAGGTCTGAAAATAGGCAAACGAAATGCTCATTTACTATTCAGTTACTAAAGAGAATAAAGCATCCATCTATATGCTATATGACTGAATGGGAAGAGATTGGACAATAGTTGAAAATCATTAGTCGTGTTTTCAGAGCAAAGGGCTCATTTCAAGCTTTCCCTTAGTTTCGTCCTTTTTAGTTTCTTGTATAGATTATTTATGTCCTCATGTACGAGGTTTGTCTAAAAAGTATCCGACCTTGAATTTTCCTGCGTACGGTAATGATGCTAGAGCGGCGCCACTGTGCACAATGGAAGAAGACAACTTAATGCGCATGCTTGAATTTTTTCTCCGTGTTCGAGTGTGTCAGTCGCTGCCTGCTAGCCGCTGAGTAAGGTGCTGTTATAAGTGTTCGTCGGATTTTTGATTTCTCTCAAGATGACTGAACGAGTTGAGCAAAGATACTGCATCAAATTTTGTCAAAAGCTTGGTGATTCTCAAAGCGAAACAATTCGTAAGATTCAGTAAGTTTTTGGAAACGATGCTATGGGGGTAACACAAGTGAAGGAGTGGTTTAACCGATTCAAAAATGGCCGCACATCGGTGGAGAGTGATCAGCGTCCAGGGAGGCCTCAAACCGCTCCGAATGCAGCTGTTGTTGAGAGGGTGGAAAATCTGGTAAAGGGAGATCGTCGTTTGACCGTACGAGAAATTGCGGAAGAGTTTGGGATCAGTAAAGATTCCGCACATGCAATTTTGCGTGATGATTTGAACATGCGCAGAGTGGCTGCAAAATTTGCGCCCAAGCTGCTGTCGGCACAACAAAAAGAACTCCGTCTTGAGATTGCACAGGACCTTCTGGACACTACCAACACTGATCCTCAGTTTCTGAACACCGTGATTACTGGGGATGAGTCATGGGTATACGGGTACGACCCAGAAACAAAAGCACAGTCGTCGCAATGGAAGCATCCCGAGTCTCCAAGGCCGAAAAAAGCTTGACAGGTGCGAAGCAAAATCAAGGTGATGCTAACTGTGTTCTTTGATATCTGTGGAATTGTGCATCACGAATACGCACCGGAAGGACAAACAGTGACAAAAGAGTACTATCAACAAGTTCTACGCCAACTCAGAGATGCAGTTCGGCGCAAAAGACCACACCTCTGGACGACGAAAAACTGGCAGTTGCATCATGACAATGCTCCGGCTCATTCGTTACACCTGATCCAGACTTTCTTGGCGAAACACGGAATTCCAGTCATCTCCCTACTCTCCAGATATGGCTCCTTGAGACTTCTGGTTGTTTCCGAAATTGAAGATGCCGTTGAAAGGATCCCATTTTGAGAGTAGAGAAGAGATAATGCAGAACGCGACAACGGAGATGAACACCATTCCAAAAGAAGCCTTCCAGGAGTGTTTTCGGCAGTGGAAGGATCGGCGGGCTAAGTGTGTGAAGGCGCAAGGGGCCTACTTTGAAGGGGATTAGGGTCCCAATTTCGTCACTTAAGTAATATATTTTTCCTGGCCAAAGGTCGGATACTTTTTAGACAGCCCTCGTATATCATCAGAAACTGGCAATTATTTTTCCTTAAACCTTATTATATATGCATAACCTACATCACCCTCAGGGGCATATATGCTTTAGGTATGCAAGGGAATTATGGATCCGAGTTTCTCTAGTGATCTTTTCCCATGGGGCTTACTGTCTTTTGTAAACACGGGAATCGTGCTTTCGGGACACCGAGCGATCTTTTCTGCTTTTATCCCACTACTCTGTTCCCCAATTCCTCTTTCACGACATTTTTTACTTGAAGTTTTCTGTCCTGTGTTTGGCGCAGCTTGGCCAAATATGACACTTGCATCATAAAACGTCAAAACAAATCAACCTTAGTGAAATCATTTCGATTTTACTACTTTGAAGCTACGTAGAGACATTGCTTTAACAAAATTTAATTCGTTTGTTGTATTGAATTCACCATGTATATCACTAGAAACTGTCTCAATCATGTTTTTTTAAACTTTTAAAAAATGGATGTAAATGGATGTTAAAAATGATGCTACAAACTCTTTAAACTGTATACTTCTTTCTCGGAGGTAGCTATATTTTTTAATCATTTCAACTCAATAAGTGATCGGCTTCAATGAAGTGTCTGACTGGTTAGTTACCTAACTAGTATGTGTGTGCATCTTTTTTCTTGCACTTTTTAGATCATATATTTCTTGTTCTAAGCAATTGGATATTTTCTGTAGAAAAACAACAATTAAATAAATAAATAAATGTCCAAAAAAGGTCTTGTTCTCTACAATTGGATATTTTCTGTAGAAATTAAATAAATAAATGTCAACAATAAAACAATCAAAAATACAAACTGAAGCTAATTTAATTTGCGTCAATCGAAGTTCCATTCATCACATCGGTAAAATTCACGAAGATATGTCTGGTCGGTTAGTTTTGCGTTTTATGGCACGAGGGTCATATTTGGACAAGCTACGCCAAACACAAGACGAACAATATCAAGTAATTCTGGAAAGAAAGGACGGAAGAAAGAAATAGAAAGATTGCTTGGACAACCTGGGGTCGTGTTCCCAATGTTTTCCAGAGGCATGGGAAAAGAATAGATCACTAGGCTACCTCGGATTCTTGAACCCCGTACACATCTAAAGATGTGTCCCTGAGGGCCATATATATGTCTGAAAAGACTCAAAAATCATTAGGACTGTTCACTTATTGCAACGGTCTTTCTATTGGAATGGAAAACTGGGATAGAGGATTGAGTTCCCTTCAAAATTATTTTCCGAATACGTGCCTGATTGGTCTGAATCATCTCTTCACACTTGGTGGAAATCGTTCCGATTATGAAATCCCGAACGCCCCGCTGCTCGAACCCCGCGGTCTTCTAGCAAACCGTGGCACCACCCACCTCCAAACGGATATCTCACCGTGTCCGTGCCGTAACGAGAGCAAACAAGGATCGCTCGCCTGACCGGATGGCGAGCCAAAGGTGACTTCCTTCCGCGACCACGCCCGCTTCCTCCGTGTTCTCGGGATGAGAATATTAAAGTTCACACCTCCTCCCCTCGTCGATCGCAAACACGAGTGTGAAGTCGCCTTCATCACAATGACTTGCTCTTCAATATTGACATTGAAAATGGCGTTCACGGGTCTGTAGAGAGTGACATGGTACAAAACATTCGTGTTTGTGTGTGTGGACCTACGCGCTGTGTGTCATTCCAATATGAAAATGATGGGTTGAGTACACAGAAAGTTGATCGCACTTTTATGTACCTAGCACTGTCAACCACGGTTCCCTTCTTTCATATATAGGCCACTATGAATGACGCTTGTTCGAGGTGATTTTCTATACATTTATTTATCTTATACATGTTATTTGCGTATTTATATTTAAAGCGTTAAAAGTCTTTTGGAACGCGATATCCAAGCACCCTCGCTACGTCCTTCCTGGTCAGTGCCCACCACTCCAGTTCTCTCTCTCACCCCCATGGTTCTCCTTTTTACACCTCACCCGAAGATCGTCCAAGATAACCCCCAAACGCCCCTCGAGGATCAAGAGGATCAAATGCTTCCTTCCGGCCAACATTTCTCAGTGTCTGGCCGGAGAACCTCACAAACACCATCGCACTCTCGTGTCTAGTGTTGGGAGACACTACCAGTTTAAATGAGCGTGGTTGGGATGATCAGAAGATGCCAAGGTGGCATGTCTAATCAGAATGCTCGGTTTTACGCATATCAATTACTGTACACTATTACATCTAATACATCAACTATATCTATACATCATACTATACATTAAAGTGTCAGAAAAACTGGTACACTAGTCTAATACTTGGTAGGTTTCCCACGGGAGCGTAGAGCTGCAGAAATGCGATGGGGAATGGACTCCACAAGCTTGTGGAAGTATTCTGCAGACATTAAACACTATACTTCCAGCAGAGTAGTCCACAATTCGGTTGTAAACCACGTTGAAATTTCTGTGTTCTACAGCACGTTTCATGGCATACCAGATGTGTTCCACAAAGTTGAGATCTGGTGACAGATTGGAATGACAAGACCACAAACTCAGGTAGTCTCTCACATCTGTTCCTATAGCGACCGCCTCTTAGTTTTCGCCTCACATATTATTCTCCACATCAATCCTCTCCACTGTTCCAGGTGTTCCAGATTTCAAAGTACAGGTAAATACAACTCCGTTTGCAGGAAATAATTAACCTTATTTTTCTGGCAACTCACTGAATAAACAAGACAGCAGTGATTTTACACCATCCTTAAACATACAGGAAATATAAAAGTAGAGTGAGCAATGGTAACCTTTTTATGTGCCCAGGGTCATGTGGCTAAAACTAGTAGTAACGAGACCCTTCGACTACTTTCGTCTGCCGGGGGAACTCAACATTCATCGTATGACTGGTCCACGGAACGGGAGAAGACGCCCATCCATTCATTCACCATCTGATTGGTCCATTGATGGATTATCTGAAAGTAGAATTTCGATTTCACCACTTTATAGAAATTCGGATTCACACACCAACCCTGTCATACGTTGTTATATCGCCAAACGAGGAGATAATATATGAAATCGGCCAACCAAATAAATTTTTCTCAGAGCAGTCACGTGACTACTAGTCAACATGTCGTTCACACTTTTTGAAGCTCCTCTCAATACCAATGCTCACTTATATGTCACATCTATGTGGGGATCCTCGAAAGCCCCTTATAAGTCAAACATCTGTAAGTTTGATGTTAGTTTGTCTGCAAGTTAGGGATGTTTATGTCCATAGACAATTTCTTATCCATAGTTTAGCGAAAGCTCCCGTTGCTTCGGAATCTGCAGAAACTACGGACTTTCAGCAGCCGCTTGCAGTTATGCACGAAACAGCATTTGGTAAAAAGAAAAAACACTTGAAGCTCCCAGTGGCAGGACCACCCGTTGTTCATGGAGGTTGATTATGCACGTATTGTCTTCACCGACCTTCATGTGATCGAGGCTGTTCGTCCCACTAACACGCAGCTCGACCACTGATTGTCAGTGAAACAAACACATTGTCCTCCTTCGTCCTTCACGCTTAACAATTAAATCTTATTTATCTCGTGATATATCCGAACGGAAATTCCAGTGCGACATTCCGATTTTTATGGCTTGCATTGGAAAATCGTAACGCCCGCAATATGTTCGACAGCTCTATTTCAACTCATAATTCTCGTTCCAACCAAAGACCCTCGTGTACGTGAGGGGTGGTATACGTTAAATCTGTCGTGAATTCCAATGTCCTCACATTGACGTGGTGTGTTTCGAGCGCGGGATACCAACCCAGGTCTTGACCTCGTCATTTGGCCGTGGTTCAAAATTATGAGGTGTTGTCATCGTATCCATAGAAGAAATATAAAAGTGGAGTGAGTAATGTTAACTTTTTATGTGTCCAATTCGATTTTTATGTGACCAAAACTAGCAGAAATGCGACTTTTTTACTACTTTAGTCTGCCGAGCGGAAACGAACATTCATCATCTGATTGATTGACGGAACAGAAGACGCCCATCCATTAATTAAATTCATCATCTGATTGGTTCTCGCGACTTAGTAGTAGACTTTGTCGATTTCGCCACTTTTGTCGCCACTCTATAGAAATGCTCCTTCACACCCCTATCCTGTGAAAGATTTTATATCGCCAAACAAGGGGATAAGAAGCCAAATAGGCCAACCAAATTAGGTTTATAAGTAGGTGTTTTTCTCTAAATATACCCAAAAAATGCGCTTACTCCCCCGTAAACATTTACTCCAAATAAAGTATCAACCCTCCAAGTGGTTTTGAAGAGGTGTCCAACAAGATCATATCAATTTTGCCTTTGACGAGATATCTCGTCATCAATATATTGCCGATGTTTTGATGACGACGAGATCAAGATCTGGTCAATTTTCTTTTAATGACGAGATATCTCGTCCATCACGATCTGGTCATTTTTGCTAATGACAATATATCTCGTCGAGACAACCACCAAGAGGGTTAAAGCATGAAGACGCTTTAATTCTCGATACTTCTCTTCTTACGATCTTTCTCCAATCGTAAACGTCACATCTAAGCAAGATGACCCCCTTTTACAAAATTCCACGCACGCTAGTTAGTAAACCATTCTAGTGTAGCTGTGGCATTTAAATGCATTAAAGAGTTTTTTGTTTCATCTCAGGCATCGAATGGCACAAATGGCCAACAGAAGAAAAACCGTCCCTTCTCCAGCCTGCCCTTCCACGCTGTGTTCCATCCATCTGGCAAGAAGCAGCAGCAACAACAGCAGAGAGGCACCATGGACGACACATACATCTCTAAGGTGAGTGAGAGGCTTTTTCTCTCTGCTAAATGTAGGTGGCGCTAGTGTTTTTGTGATAGGGTAGTCTTCTGTACGTATCTTATAGTGTGTGTGGTGAGATTTTATTTGGAAATTAATATATCGTTGGCTTAGAGCAGAAACTCATTGACTGATAAAAAAAAAAAAAATTTATAGCATAGTCGATTAAAGACCAATTATTAATTTTTAGATCAAAAATAAGAATTATAAACATTTTAATAACGTGATAATTTCTTTCATACCGAATATAATATGTCAATTTGTTTCTCATCGTGAAAATAATCATTTAGTGTCAAAAAATGCCTTTCCTAAAAATGCCAGTTAATGAATGTCTGCTCTAAGCCGACGATGTGTGTGTAAAAAAGACTTCTTATTTAGAATAAATAAAAAAGAACTTACAAATAATTGTTGGTATATGAGAATGACTGTTATGGCATCAAGTCAGTAGTCCATACTTAATTCAGAAATATTATAATAAATTTTTCGAAATAAATTAATTTGCCTTTTTACAAGAACAATTTACGTTTCAGCAAGAAATAAAAAAAATTGGCTACATAACAAAAATTACCAAGAAAAATTATCCAGCTTACAGCCGATATATTCTAAAAAACAGTGAAGTTGCTTAGCAACGGGAAAGAGTTTGGTTGTTACGTGGCCGATCTCTAAGTACAATTCTGCTACTTGTACGAGCGCACAGCGTTGTAAGAACTTTCCAAAATACAAGTCTATCATTAATTTAAGAAATAATACAATAGGCATATAAAATCGAAACTAAATGAATCTATGAATCCAAATTTCAATTATTTGTATCATAGCATGCTTCTTTTTCCTTCGGAATATTTGAGAGAAAGATTGAAATATTCTCAACTTTAGATTCTGAGAAGAGTAGAAATTTTGATTTAACCCCTTTTGCTCTGACACGGAAGACACTACTTCTTGTTTAGAATAACTAAAAAAGAACTTATAAATATTTATTAGTGTAGGGGAATGATTGTTTATGGATTCTAATCAGCGGTCCATGTCTTCTAAAGTTTAATTCAAAAACATTATAGTCAATTTTTCTAAATAAATTTATTTACCTTTTTACACGATCAATTTAACTTTTCGTAAGAATACACATAGCAAAAAATTCTCAAGAAAAATTATTCAGCTTGCAACAGATAAATTCTAAAAAAAAAACAGCGCAGTTGCTTAGCAACGGGAAAGAATTTTGTTGTGATCACGCGCTGGTAATTCTATTATTATATTCGCATATTAGCCCACGAGCTCACAGCGTAGCGAGAACTTTCCAAAATGTAAAGTCTGCGTCTCAAAATATTCCGAAAGTGACGTCACTTGACTACATTTTAAAGTAGCTATTATATATCGAGTGATAGCATTGGATATCCGGAAGAAAAATCCTTGTCTTCCGGATGTTTATTTATTTACACTGAAAATTCCTCTCACATCCTGGTTGATCTATATCTCAGCATAATTCGATTCTGGATCCTTCAATAATGCAACTTAAAACGTCGTCTCCGTGTCAGGAACGTGGTTTCAAGAAAAAATTCAGTTAGCCCTTATGAAGACATCGGAAATTTGCCTAGAAAAACGAATCTGGGTGAAAACGCCCTAAATTGCAGATTTGCGGTATTTGGTTTCATTTATATATATATAAAGCAGAGTTGGTATCTGTTTGCTATGCAAATCTACACCGTTTGACCAGTCCACACCACATTTGGTACACTTATTCTTTAGAACCCTGGGGGCAACGTGGGCTTAACCCCCGTTAACCCACGTGGGTAAATTAACCCCCGTTCTATTTGTCCTAATTGTGTAGAGGGGGCTGGGGGCTAAAAACAATTCAAAATACCCATAGAAATAACAAGTACTATTACGATTTAAATACGCAACTCGCTACGCGATTGTTTTACCAGTATTGCTGGAAAAATAAATTTGTTCCAAAAAATATTAAAGAACTTAAATTAGACATTGATTCTTATGTTTGAACTTTTTATTTCTTTTTAAAATATCAATAATTATAAATATTTGACTAATGATATGAAATGATTAAATACATTTAATTTTGCAAAACTTAGATTTTGTAAGGAAACGAGTCTATTTTACGAAAATAACGAGAGAAAAACCCGCTAGTAATAAAAATGGTATTTTGCCAAATGTAATTCTGCTTGTTAAAAATGAAGAAAATGGCTTATATTACTTGTATTCATAATACTAATCTGTATGTATAAAACGGAGTTATCTGTTATTGGAGTTATTTCGGATACCTCCATTGATACACGTGCCTATTTCACGTATACAGATAGTGAGAAATAACCCAGAAAAGCATGACGACCTCAAATTAGGTAATTTTCATTCTTAATCATTTTAGGCTTAGTAATTAGATTTGGTTTTCACAGTAAGCAGTGTTACCGTCGTTTTCGCAATTACGAAGTTGCGCTTCCTCACAGTAAACGAGTTATGAATTGCATAGAAAATTCTATCTCAACTTCCACCGCAGGAATTTTTTCACTTCGGTTCAATCAAATCAATTGTTTTTCAGAATTCCATTTTATTTCAGCTGTGGAGGCACGAAGAAATACGCACCTCAGTTGATCCGGCAGAGTGAAATTAGATAACAGGAGGAAAACTAGTTTCAAAACAATAAGCAGGTGATAGTGTGCAAAGAACTGTTGAGCGTATTACACACCTTTCCGATAAAAGTTTATCCGTTTTATGGAAAGTCGAAAAAACATCAGGGTTCATCGTGAAGAATGCGATAAAAAATATCGTTATCACCGAGACAAATTCGAAAAATCTTTTCTTGAGATACCAAAGGAATGTTGTGTTCCAACATAAAAAATCCTACATGATAAAGGCGAATGAATTCTTGTGAAATGTGATGAAAACTTGGTTATCTTGATCTGTTTTACGCTTTAGTAAAAATTAATTAATTTTCACATTTTACTATCCCTTTTAATATTTTTCGGGAAAATATGTGTCAGATAAATGGGTATCGTATTCCTAAAATAATATATGAAAGTAAAATATTTTGAACATGGATGTAAGAGTTCGCGTCGTACTGTGTAGATAGTTAATGAACGTCGCACTGGAGCAACTCAACAGGCTGTTAGCGACGGCCTGGGATCAATCCCTAGATGGAAAGATCCGAGGACAACACCACTTTTGAAACACGGTCAGATGACGATGTAACACCTGATCTGGCACTCCACTCTCCAAAGTTCCACACCACGCCAGCGTGAGGACATTGAAGGCGACGACAGATTTAACGTGCACCAGCCCCCGTGTGCACGACGGTCTTTGGCTGGACCTAGTTTCGAATTCACAACCCTTCGGTTGCTAATCCGTTGCTCTGCCAACTGGGCTACCACGGCTCCGCGTCGTACTGGGAGAAATAGATGAAGTTAGTCTGGAGATTATTCTGGTAAGTCCATGGCATGAAGGCCATCCCCTTATGTCAAGTTAAAGCTAGCAGGTAAAGGGGCAAAATCGGACATCTACCTTCAGATTCTCCTGGACTCAAGTTTCAGAAGTCGTTCTCATCTTCATATGAGTCGCGGTAACCCATTTGGAAGGGTAGCAGATTAGCAACCGGAGGGTTCGAGTTCGAAACACGATCCAACCAAAGACCGTCGTGTACACCTGGCTCGTGCACTTTAAATCTGTCGTAGACTCAAGTGTCCTCACGTTAGCGTGGAGTAAAAGTGGGGTGCCAGCTCAGGTGTTGTTCTCGTCATCTGGCCGTGGTTCAAAATGACGAGGTGTTATCCTCGAATCCTACCTACCGCATCTCCATATACGCGTGACAGAAAATATCAGACTGCAATTTCGGCACTTGTGAGCTGGCACAAGTGTCGAAACAATTTCTATCCTTCGTTCAGGGCAATAAGGCTTTTCCAACTTGCCTAAAAAGTATCTCTGGACAAGCCTCCCAAGTCATCTTCTTTCCTGCGTTGGTCTGGCGAGGGAGGATCTGTATGGAAGTTCGGGTCTAGTGATGGACTTTTGTGTTCGGACTCATGAACTTGGTCTAGCTGCTTAGCGAGACTTTAAAGAATACGTAACAACAGCAACAACAAGACTATCCCCTCCGTCAGTCTGCATAGTCTTTGGAGCGGACGTATGCTTATGCCTCTACTTTATTTATAACGCACTAAATTTCTACCATTTGCATGTCTTCTCATTGGTCATTTGATAGCCACGCATCGACATCTTTTAACTCTTCAAGTGGTTTCGTCCATCTAGATCCAGACAGTTTTGTTGACGAGACAAAACTGCCTTATTGCTCCAAGGGGTAATGAAAATCTAAATAGGAAAAACAAATTGTCTTACCCAAAACTGGTGAAAATTTGGGACAGGTTCCTGCAGCAGAGGTTGTTCACTACAGGGCAGTTTTCGAAGCGAAGATAAATCAACAGGAGGGTTAACTCACATGGTGGGGACGAGGTGTCTCGCATTATCAAAACTGAACAGATCTTGATGCACGAGATACCTCGTCATTAGAGGGAAACTGACCGGATCTTGATCTCCTCATCATAAAAAAAAGTCAATACCTTGATGACGAGATATCTCGTCATTATCAAAATTGTTCAGATCTTGATGGATGAGGTATCTCATCAAAACTACTTGAAGGGTCAATAGGTTAAACTGCTGCATCGTGCCATCATTACCAACAACCTCTATACCATACGTCATGTTTCAACTTCTTGCCCCGTCTTAAACGTTTTCACCTTCTATTTTTTAGCAATTCATCGCCTGTTTTATTATACTTATTGGGCCATCCTCAGTACTCATTGCTTTTCATCTTTTTACAATACTCTCAGGTTTTACCCCACTGTTATATACCTCAGCGTCTTTTAATTCATTCTTATTGGAGTTTCATTAGTCAACTAAGATTGGGATACCCATCTTAGTCATTGCTTCTAGAGAAAATATTTTAAATTTCATACTTTCTTCTCCTTTAAAACCAATTCTACGCAAAGTTTTTGTCTGTGATATCTTTTAAAGTGTAAAGTTCCACATATTTTAAAGGATTTTTTTAACAATCACCAATCGGAAACATTTCATTCTTATATTTACATTTTTCAAACTTTTTAATTGCCAACTTTATATTCATGATGTTTATTATCTTAAGGGGGCCCAAAGGAGTCAAGTGATCCTCAAGTTCAAAAATAATATAATATGCTTTAAAATCGCGAAACTAAATGAGTCCACGAATCTAAATTAAAATTCAAAAATTTGCATCACGACATGCTTTTTTCTTCCTGAATATATATGAGAATGATTTCCGATAAAATTCTGAAAAGTGCCATTTTGTCTGAACTCCTTTTGCCCTGACACAGAAGATATATGAATTTTTAGGGCACTATTTATCAGCATATTGACTGTTTGTTGGGATTTTAACTGATTTTAACGGGTAGTACTTTTGCATGTGGCCCAGATTGTCCACTACTAAACCTTTCGCCATAAAACCCAAACCAACCTACCATGTACGATCCTTTTCATTGTAGCAAGTATTTTTATGATGAAACCACCCCGCAGTGATTGGTTATGCGGGCGTAATGATGATTGTGTGTTTTTGTGTTGCAGCACTCGGAACGTGTGGTAGTGCCTCTTCGGGGCCACGATTTCACGGGTCTCGGGTTCGATATCTGCGGCAACATGCGGGACGGCATCTTCGTCAAGGACGTCCTACACAGAGGACCGGCCACCGAATCCGGGAAGATCAAAGCAGGTCAGAAAACCCTTTCCCTTCCTTGAACCTTCCTCCTCGCACTCGGATCCATCGAACATCCTATTAGAGTTGAGCTGCTATTCTGATAGCAGTTTAAATAACAGTGTTATTTCAAAATAACAATTAGCAACTGTTATCCAATAAATTAACAGTTACCAATCAATGTTATTGGGAATAGTGAAGCAATTTCAATCGCATTAAATTGAAAAAATGAAATTCATAAAAATAAAAGATTTAAATTACATTTTTCGAAAAATTACTCTCTGGTCTCAATTTAGTCAAATAGTTAATTATAATTAAAAGCCAATTTCTCTAACATTTAAAAACAACCTTCAAATTATTTGAAAATTGATAAATAGCTGTTAGTATTACTGTTAATAACTTTTACGCAAATAAGCAATAACCCTTAACACCGTTATTTTTGTTACTTAACATATTTGCTCATCTCTACTTCTAATAATCGACCTTCAAATGAAGTAGACAGAGTATGTGCTCGCAGCTTCGTGCTATTTCTTCCTATCGCTCAGTTTGAAGATCTGTTAGTTGTAGTGAAAAGCATGAATTCTAATATTTTTTCTCGTGTTATAGTCAATACTAGTTACTACACTAAATGCAAGCTTTGGAAGTGGCATTTGTATGAACCAATTTGTTAAATAATACTTTATTACTCGCGTAAAATGTCAATTAACAATCAAGAAATATTACTTCAGAGAAAGTATACTTCGTCCTGGCTTTCACCGTGTTATTATACCCGACGCAGTAATACACCATCCTGCTGCTATGAAAACGAAATTACAAGTAACACAAGAGGATAGCCAGAGTACGAATCGTAATTAGTCCTACGTTAGGATTCGTATGAGGAGAAATAAGATCAAGCTGAGCGTACATGCTCCGTCTATTTCATTAGAAGGTCGATCTGCGTGAAATCATACCAAATTGCCCATAAGAACGCGACTGTAGATAGCCACTCTAACCCAAGAAATATTTGTCTAATTAACAAATACAGTTGCCCTCAACACTTGTGGGTTTGGTGTGTTCGACATACCCACAGGACCTCCCATCCCGTCCACATAGAACCATCTTAACCCTCCTGGTGGTTGTCTCGACGAGGTTATTAGCAAAATTATTAGATGTTAATAAACGAGATATCTCGTCATTAAAAGAAAACCACCAGATCTTGATCTCGGCATCATAAAAATAATTGGCAATATCTTGACGAAACATCTCGTCAATAGCAAAATTGGTCAGATCTTGATGGATGAGCTATCTCGTCGAAACCACTTGGAGGGTTAAACACTCATATTACCATTAAAAGTCCTTCGAACGAGAGTTCATTGGGTGGATTCTCAAAGGTCGTTATAATTTAACCCTCCAAGTGGTTTCGACAAGATATCTCGTCCATCCAGATCTGGTCACTTTTGCTAATGACAAGATACCTCGTAGAGATAACCACCAGGAGGGTTAAGAAACATTTCAGCTAGGTACATCGGAATGCTAAATGATTGTCTAACTGTCTTTTCCTTTGGTGTCCACAGGCGACCGCATCGTGGGCGTGACGGTGTCGTTCAGCGCCATGGTGTACGAGGACGCGCTGACCATCCTGTCGTACGCTTCCCCCTATGACGTGAAGTTGGAGATCGAGAAGTCTCCAGCCGTACAGCCGCCCTCCCCCAAGAGGCTGGGCGCCTCCACCAGCTTCCGCAGCTGCGGACAGCGGAGGCTCTTCCACCCTCTCTACAGGAGCCGATCCATAGACGACCTCACGCAGATCGGGAAGGACTCCTTCCTCGGAGGGAACTCGCCAGGTACGTCATCTCAGAAACCAATGCACAAATCTCTTTGCAAGAATACTGCCGTGCTTCTCAAAAGGGAGGGAAGTTGAATTAACGTCGCACTGTAGAAACACAATGGGCTATTGCTGATGGTTGGGGATCAATCCCGAAAGATCCCATTTTGAACCACGGTCAGATGACGAGGTCAATACCTGGCTACTCGAAAGGGCACTATATAAGAATTTGGCCATTCTAAGGATGCTGCGGAACAGCGATAGCCCAGTTGGGAGAGCAACCAGAGCGTTGCGAGTTCGAAACTAGGTCCAATCAAAGACCGTCATGTACGTGGGGTCTGGTGCCCATTAAATCTATGACCTTACGTTGATGTGATGTGGAAGTTTGTGGAGTGGGGTGCCAGCTCAAGTGTTGTCCTCGTCATCTGACCGAGGCCAACACTTGACGAGAACAACATCTGACCGAGATGACGAGGTTTTGTCCTCGGATCTTTCCTTTCGGGATGGATCCCGGACTGTTGCCAATAGCCGTTGTGTTGCTGCAGTGCGATGTTAATTAATTGCCTACCTATTTTTACAGGAATGGAGA
Organism: Meta bourneti; assembly: GCA_933210815.1. NCBI lineage: Eukaryota > Metazoa > Arthropoda > Arachnida > Araneae > Tetragnathidae > Meta > Meta bourneti. Next base: position 22,965,268 of record OW119931.1, read on the forward strand.
GAATACTGCCTTGCTACTCAAAAGGGCAGCATCTCCAAATTTAACAAAAAATTTGGTAGGTTGTGTCGAGGGCACAACCCGTAGTTGTGACGTGAATACTTGGGGCTGATGTTGGATTTTGGAATGAATGATGCAGACGTAGGAAGTTTGAATGAGTGTTTATCTTGTGAATATTCAACAATCAATTTACAGTTTGAACGATTAAAGTGAGTTTGATATTAATATTGAATGAAAGTTTTATTGAAAAAGATCTTTGGTTGTAGCGTAGTTCGGTCGGCATCAAATGACTCCACTTACGCAGTTCTCACTCTGTGCAATCCAAAATGATACTGGCCCTAAGCTCGACTAGCACTGTAGCTTTTCGACATTTTGCGGACACCTCCGCGTGTGCCTGAGCACTAATTCCGAAGATCATGTCAGGTACGGATATCCTTTGTCTACACGACGCTATCTTTATCTTCTGGATGTTTCTTCTAGTTTTGAAATCATTAGATAAAATAATTGCAACGCTTTTTTACAACTCTCGACTTTTCAAGCTCGCCCTCTCCCCAGTACTCTTCTGATTTTAAAGACGTATTCACGTAAAAAAAAAAAACATTGCTGCTGTTAGGTTGGTTTGTTGGTTTCGGGTTTTATGACGCAAGGCTATTTGGCTAAGCTGCGCCAAGCACAACACAACAACGAGAGAGAAAAAAGCAGAAGAGTAGGAGTGGATAAAACAGAAGGGAGGACAGATCATTCGGGTACCTCGGGGTTGTGAAGCCCGTGCGCACCTAAAGAAGATGTGTCTCTGAGGACTTCTGCTGTTAGGATGGAAAGTGGTTACATTGAGCTGATGTATTTATTCACTCAACTCTTTGTTCAAGAATACTGGTCCATGTTTCAAGGAGGTCAGTGGGTTTGCAAACTGCCCCAGCAACCTGTGAATTGTAGGTGGCATAGGTTCGATTCCTTCCTGGGTATATACACTGCTGGCCACCGTAAATGCAACACCCTGAAGGAAGCATGCAAATAATATGAAATTTACAACATGCATTAGCGGAGGTGAGATATGCAAATGATTAGAATTTCAGCGCAGACGCACATCACGCGCGCCTGTGGCGCCACTTCAAAGCGCTATTTAAGGCTTGGAGATTTCGACGATTTCAAGTACGGCAATTGTGTTTTTCTTGCGGTTTTAAAAAAAAAAACGATCCATTATGCCTCGTAGAAAACAGCGATCATCTTTTGATCAAGTATCCGAGTTCGACAGAGGAAGGATAGTGGCCTACCGAGATTGTGGATTATCTTTCAGGGAAATCGGTAGTCGTGTTGGACGAAACCAAACAACTGTAATGCGGATATGTGATCGTTGGATGCAGGAGGGTACGACGGACCGACGTGTTCGATCGCATCCACCTCAGTGCACCACTTCACGTGATGACAGGCTTATTGTGCGTACGGCAGTGACGGATCGCTCAGCCACATCACGAACCATAGCACAGCACATTCAGTCTGTACCGCATCATCCAGTGTCTGCGCGTACCATTCGACGCCGTTTACAGCAGAGTGGTCTGTCCGCAAGACGTCCATTGCTTCGTCTACCCTTGACGCAGAACCACAGACGTTTCCGCCGCCAATGGTGCGATGAAAGAAGGATGTGGACGGCAGAATGGAATGAAATTGTCTTTACTGACGAGTCACGCTTCTGTCTGCAACACCACGATGGTCGGATTCGAGTCTGGAGACACCGTGGAGAGAGGATGCTGAACAGCTGCGTTATGCACCGCCACACTGGTCCTGCACCGGGTATTATGGTATGGGGCGGTATTGGATATCACTCTCGCACTCCTCTAGTACGCATTGCCGGTACTTTAAACAGCCAGCGCTACATCTCCGAGGTGTTGGAGCCAGTTGTCCTTCCTTACCTTCAGGGCTTGCCCACAGCCATATTTCAACAGGATAATGCGCGACCACACGTGGCACGCATTGTCCAAGGGTTCTTCGTCAATCGCCAGATTGAATTCTTCCCTGGCCAGCTCGCTCTCCGGATATTTCGCCGATAGAAAACATGTGGTCCATGGTTGCTCAACGATTGACCCAGAATACATCCCCAGCTGCCACACCAGATCAACTTTGGCCACGTGTGGAAGCTGCTTGGTCTGCTGTACCCCAAGAACACATCCAAAGTCTCTTTGAATCAATGCCGAGGCGTGTGGCAGCGGTGATCTCCAACAATGGCGGCTACTCTGGCTACTGATTTTGGCAGGAACCACACTTCACAGAAGTCTATAAATTTAATCATTTGATACTTGGTCAATATGTTATCTACAAAATAAATTTTGTTGTGATATCTCTTGTCTTTCTTGGTGTTGCAATTTGGGTGGCCAGCAGTGTATATCTCTTTTGTATCAGTAAAATTTTCCCTGTGTGTATGTCGATTAACTTGACATTGTTTGACGCAGCTTAACCAAATTTGGCCGTTGTGCCAAAAAAGATAACCAACTCAGTCCTCAGGTTCAATGAACTCGTGAACTCATATTTGAAGCGTGGCCATAGGTGATCATTTGTCAGATGTCATATTTCATAAATAATGTCATTAATTGAGTAAACAATATGTAAAAAATTAAATTAAAAATTAGTTATAATCAAAGTTGTTCTGAAACAAAATGGTGTCCTTACAAGAAAAACAACTGTATTTTTTTATTTTGTACCTTTTGAAGTAAGATATTACTCTTTTACATTTCATCTACAATCCTCTTATTTCCATGCTGTAATATGCCGACTGTTTTTCGCAGCGGTTAACTCGAAGAGCCCGAAAGAGGCCAGCGCTACGCCGAAGCGGTCCCAGAGCGTGGAGGCCAGCAACGGAGGCCTCAAGACACGGGCCGCCTTTTCCCTCAAGCCTCGGGAAGAAGCCGCCTCAAAGTCCCAGACGAGCAGTAAGGGCAGCCGGAAGTCCAGCACCTCCAGCTGCGACTCGGTCGGAAAGCCTTCCACAGCACCGCTGCCTGAAAGTACCCAAGCAGGTAGGGGCACTTCATATAGAAGCCAGCACAAAGTTAACCCGTGATTTGGATCGATAACCCGAACAGTTCTGCCGGTTTTCTTCCCTGTCAGTTAGGATGCGGACCCGAGTTGCTCCTCCTAAGTCGTCTCGTGTATCACCTGACTAAAAACAATAGGTTGGCGAGATGGCCCGACTTGAAAATGAGATGAGTATAAAATGATGTGGCTGAGTTACAGATGCTTGACCATCGAGCGCGATTTGATGAGCAGCACTACCCGTGTGACAGGAGCAGTAGAAATGTAATCATTCACCGGGTCGTGCTGCTTAAGTCTCCTTGTGTGTCACCCACCTTAACCACCTTTTTTTCACATAGTGACTTGAAGCTGGAGCATGCGACTCAAAAAGTAGAAAAGAGATCAAACAAAGGTAGGGCTGTGGACACTTCATACAGAAGTCAGCTAAAGCAGAGTTTTGGTCACGATTTGGCCCGCGAACCCGAGCAGTTCAGTCAGTTTCCCCCTATCAGTTAGGATGCGCGTGAACCCGGGTTACACTTCCTAAGTCGCATCGCGTGTCAACTGCCTAAGGAAACAATAAGCTTGCGAGATGGCGCGACTTGTAAATGAGATGAGTACAGAATGATATTGCTGAGTAGCGGATGGCTTATCGTCGCGCGTGATTTGATGAGCAGCACTACCCCGTGTGACAGGAGCAGTATAAATCTAATCATCCACCTGGTCGTGCTGCTCAGTCCCCTCGTGCGTCACCCACCTGAACCACCCTGTCAGTTAGGATGCGTACCCGGGTTAAGCTTCCTAAGTCTCTTCGCGTGTCATCTTCCTAAGAAAACAATAGATTGTCGATGTGACGGGACTTGAAAATCCCGGCTGAGTAGTGAATGGTCAACCTTCATGCGCAATTTGATGAGCAGTGCTATCCCGTGTGACAGGAGCAGTAGAAATGTAATAACCCACCGGGTCGAGCTGCTGAAATCGCCTCGTGTGTCACCCATCTTAACCACCCTGTTTCATATAGTGACATTTGAAATTAGAGTAGAGAATAAAAATTATTATAAAGATCAACAAGTTGCCATCTGATTCATAAGTTCTCTAGCCTTCCAATAGCGTGCATAAACGTCTTCCCTTCATAGTGCCACACATTCTAAAAAGTGGTCACAGTTCATGTCAATAATCCGTCTGCACAGGACACATTTAGGGCTATTATAGATGTCAAAATGATGCTATGTGCTTGGTCAGGTAATCATGCCCTGTCAATAATTTAAAAGACGATGGTAATTATGTCGTAAATGGACCCGAAAGTATTCTTACAAAATCAGAAACCTGCATTACTTTAACACTAACTAAATGACCTAAACTATTTGCTTTAGGCGTAGCCTCCTGAGTAAGATAGAACATATATATACTACACAAAAATTAAAATTTTACACGACTTGAGAATATAAGTTTATAAGTTCAAACTGGTTTTATAAGTACGCTTGAAAATATCTATAAGTATTGTAAGTTTGACTATGGCTAAAGTTTTGTTTAATGATTTAAACTAAAACAGTGGTTTGTTTCTTATTACTTTATTCGTAAAGTAAAGAAATTCTACGCAAACAATGGGTGTAAAAAATTATTCAAGCAAGTTTTCGATATAAGGGCATGTAAAAAAAAACGTTAAGCTCTTTTCTGTAAAACAGTTTTCTCAAAATGCAACCTATGTCGACAAAGAAAACAACTTTACACTGCCAATTGAATCTACCTAGGTAGATTAAAAGCATAAAATACTGTTATGTGCGCTATTGAGCACACTGGTCGCCCTTTCCTTGAATTTGTTTACATCCAACACTTGAGAATGACTTTTCAAACTCATTGTACGATTTTCAAAGATCAAGTTTAACTGCAAGTAAGTCTGATGCTTCTAAATGCACCGAATCCCAACCAAGTTAGAGTTGCTTGAAAATAACGTGAAAAGTATCTAATAACTCCATTACTCTATCAACCCTCCAAGTGGTTTCATCGAGATATCTCATCCACCAAGATAAGACTCATTTTGCTAATGACGAGATACCTATCGTGATAAAACTGTCCTATTACTCCAAGTAGGAACAACAAATTGTCCCTTACCCAGAACTGGTGACTGGTAAGAGATTTGGAATAGAGTTTTGTATCAGGCTAGCCACTACAGGGCAGTTTTCACACGGAGGCACAAGGAGGGTTAAGTCTTTTACTTTTTGCTTCACCTCGAGATAATTAAACCAAAACGTCCTTTTTAAAGTGGATTCCAAATTACTATGATCATCCTTACATTTGCATTGAAAGTCGTTAGGATAAGCATTAACTCCTATAGGAATGTAAATGCATACAAATACACTGCTGGCCACCGTAAATGCAACACCCTGAAGGAAACATGCAAATAATATGAAATTTACAACATGCATTAGCGGAGGTGAGATATGCAAATGATTAGAATTTCAGCACAGACGCACATCACGCGCGCCTGTGGCGCCACTTCAAAGCGCTATTTAAGGCTTGGAGATTTCGACGATTTCAAGTACGGCAATTGTGTTTTTCTTGTGGTTTTTTCAAAAAAACGATCAATTATGCCTCGTAGAAAACAGCGATCATCTTTTGATCAAGTATCTGAGTTCGACAGAGGAAGGATAGTGGCCTACCGAGATTGTGGATTATCTTTCAGGGAAATCGGTAGTCGTGTTGGACGAAACCAAACAACTGTAATGCGGATATGGGATCGTTGGATGCAGGAGGGTACGACGGACCGACGTGTTCGATCGCATCCACCTCAGTGCACCACTTCACGTGATGACAGGCATATTGTGCGTATGGCAGTGACGGATCGCTCAGCCACATCACGAACCATAGCACAGCACATTCAGTCTGTACCGCATCATCCAGTGTCTGCGCGTACCATTCGACGCCGTTTACAGCAGAGTGGTCTGTCCGCAAGACGTCCATTGCTTCGTCTACCCTTGACGCAGAACCACAGACGTTTCCGCCGCCAATGGTGCGATGAAAGAAGGATGTGGACGGCAGAATGGAATGAAATTGTCTTTACTGACGAGTCACGCTTCTGTCTGCAACACCACGATGGTCGGATTCGAGTCTGGAGACACCGTGGAGAGAGGATGCTGAACAGCTGCGTTATGCACCGCCACACTGGTCCTGCACCGGGTATTATGGTATGGGGCGGTATTGGATATCACTCTCGCACTCCTCTAGTACGCATTGCCGGTACTTTAAACAGCCAGCGCTACATCTCCGAGGTGTTGGAGCCAGCTGTCTTTCCTTACCTTCAGGGCTTGCCCACAGCCATATTTCAACAGGATAATGCGCGACCACAAGTGGCACGCATTGTCCAAGGGTTCTTCGTCAATCGCCAGATTGAATTGCTTCCCTGGCCAGCTCGCTCTCCGGATCTTTCGCCGATAGAAAACATGTGGTCCATGGTTGCTCAACGATTGACCCAGAATACATCCCCAGCTGCCACACCAGATCAACTTTGGCAACGTGTGGAAGCTGCTTGGTCTGCTGTACCCCAAGAACACATCCAAAGTCTCTTTGAATCAATGCCGAGGCGTGTGGCAGCGGTGATCTCCAACAATGGCGGCTACTCTGGCTACTGATTTTGGCAGGAACCACACTTCACAGAAGTCTATAAATTTAATCATTTGATACTTGGTCAACATGTTATCTACAAAATAAATTTTGTTGTGATATCTCTTGTCTTTCTTGGTGTTGCAATTTGGGTGGCCAGCAGTGTATGATGGAGAAATTAAATGTATTTTTTCTCAGCTCCTGTGACCAAGGAAGAGGCCCCGTGCGTGAAGAAGGAGGTGAAGAGTTCAAGATTCCGAGTGGAGCAAATCAGCGTGAAGTCGGAAGCGCCCGTTCTGCCACCCAAGCAAGCACCCCCCGCCAAGCCTGCAAGGGACGACAAACAGCAACTCAGCGAGGGTACGTCCATCTTATCCTATTTTTCTATTCAAAAACAATTTACAGGTGGCATTAGAGGAAGTGCTTACGACGCTTTAACCCTCCAAGTGGTTTCGACGAGATATCTCGTCCATCAAGATCTGTCCAATTTTGCTCATGGCGAGATATCTCGTCATCAAGATATTGCTAATTTTTTATGATATTGAGATCAAGATCTCGTCCATTTCGTCTAATGACGATATCTCGTCAATCAAGATGTGATCAATTTTTTTCTAACTACTACGAGTAGATGCTCCGTCGAGACAGCCCCCAGAAGGGTTGAGCTGATTTACACTCATAATACAAGACGATTTTATCGAAACGTACATTGTCCTCAAATATACCTAAACTGACTACATCTTGACCAAGCGATAGGGGGTTTGTTACATCCAATAACGGTACACCTGTTGGATATTGGAAAAGGTGAGATTGGTTTCAGTGGTTACTCCCTCTACCTACGGTTTACATTAGTTCTCTGTGGATAGAGCGGATGAGACACTCCTTTCAAGATTCAGATTTAAGGCCCACAACGTTTGTGCGGGGATGAAAAAGAATTTCCACTTTGTACTAAGTGCAAACAAGGTATTTCGGCTTCTCCTGAGCACCTTTCTCATACTAGAGTTTTGGGAGGATTTGTAACAAATCTGAGACCTAGTGCTGGTTCTCAATTAACTCAGGTTTAACGGTCTTCATAGAATCGTTAACATAGACCTGCCTATGTTAACATGACCTAGTACTGGTCAACATAGACTAGGCCAAGTGGGATAGGTAAGAAGACGTTTTACTTTCCATTTCACTTTAACACCTCATCAGATCTGACAAACTTTTCACTCTTTAAAGTAATTCCAGTAAAGTGCAAGCTATTCTTAAACTGACGTACCATCGAAACTAGAGCCTACAGGAAAAAAGATTTCTACGGAAAGCTATTCGAAATTCTGACATGCAGATCTTTATTTTGGTAAAAGCAGACAATTTTGGAAAAGCAGACAATTACTCAACTGATCCGAATCCCAAGGACCTGAATCTATTGCCCACTCGTTAATGAAGAAGGCCTATTATCAAACAGGTTTCTGGACTCCCCATAAGTCCATCTGGTCGGAAACTCTCCAGACACTTCCGCTAGGGAGAATTTATACACCGACGGTCAGTTCATGTTAGGGAGGAATTTCAGGCCCCGAAGTAGAGGAAGACCCTACAATAATACGTAATACGTACTACCCTGTAATACGTAGTCTTCCCTGCATGACTTTCAACCAGTTTTGAACTTCATGACAAACATAACTTTTCCTGGAATTCTTTCAACCAATAGATGTAGTTATTGAGTCATCACGTATTTTCTAGAGGAAAGATACACTACTCGGAAATATGACGCTCAGTGTTAAATAACTACCCTCACGAAAAATTTCTATAGAATTCTACAAAAAGTTCTATAGAATGTGGTCTATAGAATTATGGCCCATTTTTCTATAAGCTCTATAAAGAAACCTCTATACAAGCTCATTTCTTTTGTTTCACGACTTTTCGTAAGTGTAAATTAATAACATTCGTGAACAAATTTCAGTATTCTTAGTACAAATGGAGCATGGGGTAAGAGATACCCAACGCGAAAGTGTGCTCTGATCTGAGACTCGCCTTCCTCAGGGTTAAACAAAAATGTCTCTTTCCAGATGAGATCGTGCAGGTGGTAGAGAAGTTGCAGCCGGATCCTCAACAACCGTCGGGGAGCGACTCGGGAGAGACCCCAGTGGTTCCGGAAGAAGCTCCGGAACCCCCAATTCTGGAGGAAGCGGCCGAGAAGCCCATGGCCCCTCCGAGAAAGGCGGGCACCCCCGCCAAGAGGAGGGCCCCAGCGCCCCCACCCGTTGTTGCCACCTCCAAGACGGAAACTTCCGCCGTCGTGCATAGGGCTGACGACCAACCATCGGTGAGTCTGTTTGCTAAGGATCCCTTCTGAATCGATTTTCATCCAGAATATAGGAAGTTTGGTTTGTTGGGTCTCTCTTTTCTACCTTACTGAAGGTATCTCCTCGGGGGTACATCTTCTTGAGGTGTGTACACACTTCACAAATCCAAGGTATCCTAGAGATCTATTTTTCCCATGGGGTTTACTGCCTCTGGTAGTAAACCAGAGGCAGAAAAAGATTCCCAAGCGATCTTTTTCTTCTCTTCATCCTTTCTTTTCACAATTACTTGGCATTGTCTCTCTTGTGTTTGGTGCAGCTTGACCAAATATGGCCCTTGCACAATAAAACTAAAAAAACCAACCAACTCTCCTTACTGAATTTGACGCTTTTATCGGTATGCACTTATAAAAGCATTTATGCATCAATTCTGAGTATTTTATTACGCACAGGGGCCGTCGTGGCTCAGTGGGTACGGCTACTACGCTAGCAACTTCGATTCCTGTCAGTTGCATTCCTCCCTGCGTGTATTTCTCTCTTCTGTGCCAATAAAACTTTCATTGTGTGTGTCTATTACTTGATATTGCATGTCTTGCGCCTGGCCATGGCCAAATATGGCCCTTGCGCCAGAAAACCCCAAAACAAACAACCAATATTACGCTCAATTTTTTACACTACTCTAAAGGAAATTATTCATTCTCGTGGACATGATAGTCGTTCTCTATGTCCAACCAACCCTCGAGTCCTCTTTTATTGTACGACTCCGACGCGAAGACAATCGACCTGGGATCAGTCGAGTTTTGAATAGTTGGGAAAGCTTGTTAGACGAAGGGCTGCCGCACCAAAACATGAATAGCGATCGCAGAGGATGGTTTTCCACCTGCCAACTCGTTATCACTGCTATCGTTTTCGGAAGCGAACGATAAACTTAGAACCGAAATCCGCGCTAAAGACGCCAATTGTGGAAACACTTTTATTACGTTCCAACCTATCACCTAGTTTAAAGAATAGACGCTTTCAAGATGACCACGTGACTCGACTGCCTTCTCGCGGGAGCCGGACTATGCAACCGAAATACATTCCACTCTTCTTCAGGACCCGGATGACCGTTCAAGAACATCCCAGCCTACGTCCCTCGGGGATCAAATGGTTTCTTTTCCGGAAAACATTCTTGTGTGGCAGGAGAAATCAATAGTTGCTGCCAATTTTTTTCGAATATCAATTTTACGTTAATGTTACACACTCAGATTTAATTTAAAACAGAAACATAGATTTGATGCAGTTTGAATTTTTTGAATTCTTTCTTAACACAGAAAAAAAATTCATCGCGGTAGGAAGATTATCTTGGAACATATATGGGAAGCTAATTTATCATTAGGTGCTTCGAATTTTCCATACTCATAATTCAAAAACCATGCCATCTACCAATTCTTCACTGATAGCATTACACATCGTCAATTGATGGTCTAATTATTGACGTTTCCCATAAATACTCAGAATCACTTAAGGAATTAAGGTACATAAATGTTTTGTTGTCAAGAAAATCGTGGAAGCTTGCACACTTTTGACTTTGCATATTAACTTGTACTGTATATAGTCGGCTTTCAAGTGAAACACACTAGTTCAAAATTTTCAAGTTACGAGTTTTTTCGCTTTTTTTATATCAGAATGTGATGATCTTTAGACTGGTCAAGTCCACCAAGACACTTTTTTAATGAAGATTAGATTTCATTTTGAGAAACTAACTTAGTGAGTATAGCATAGTAGAATATTTTCCCCCTTCCTTTGTCTCAGAACTGTTTCTTGATCCGACGACACATGATACAGTACTACTGTATATGGTCGTACCTGTATGAATATATATAATGGGTCACAAAGCCTATAAATTTTCACTGAAAACAAAAATCCAGCAGAAAGACAGCTTTTGTTATTTCGATCTATTGTATCGTATTACAGAAATGATAGCACAAATCCTTATTAATAACAAAATTACAAAAATCGCTAAGGGTCTTCATTTTTGACGTTTCACCCAGTTTCATTCAGGGCAAGCCAATTTTACTGCTATGTGATGTATGAAGAGAATGAAAGTACTACGAAGATATCTTAACCCTCCAGGTAGTTGTCTCGACGAGGTATTTCGTCATTAGCAGAGCTGACCGGATCTTGATGGATGATATATTTTGTCATTGGAAGAAAACTGACGAGATATCTCGTCATCATCAAAAAATTGGCAGTATCTTGATGACGAGATATCTCGTCGCTAGCAAAATTGGTCAGATTTTGATGGACGAGTCACCTCGTCTAAACAGCTTGAAGGGTTCGGTAGCTTTTTGAAATTCTTATTTCATTGTGTTCACCTGAATGGTCGAATGACAATGTACAAAAGTTTGGTTTGTCGCTCGACGATCATTTTGTTCTAACATTTGTCGAGCGAAGAATCAAACCACAAACTACTCGACCGGCACTAGAATGAGTAGAATGACTAATTCAGTCTTCAATTGAACGTGAAAGGTTCCAGAGACAAAAACAAGAAACGCGTCAAATGTTACGGAAAGTGAAAAGGAATCACTTATGCAATAAACGAAATTTATTATGCACTTGACAAGCCTAAACTCATTCAAAAACTCAAAACTACGATTCAAATAATTAATATTTCTCCGAAAGCGAAGTATTAATTGAAAATTAAGCAAGAAATGAAGGAGGAGTCAGACGAGAACTTTCTATTGAATTGATTACAAAAGTCGAAGACCTTCGTTTATTAAAGTTATTGCATAATATGTATACAGAACCTGACAGCTCTAAGTTTTAGAAGGTCTTTTGACGTAAGAAGGAAAAAGTGTTAGATTCGCTGCCAGGTATTCCAATTGGAGACGAAATCTTTTATTTCTCGGCTGTTAATTACTGAGCACAATGAATACACAAATAAAGTAGCCTTTGGAGTATAGAATGATTATTTTCAAGATCTGGGTGTGTGTCATAACTTGCTGAAGTGCAACTTCCTTTTCAGTTTTTCCTCACCTCAAACATCTGTTTATTTTCTTTGTTTCAGCATGGTCGCGGTAGCCAACGAATTAGCAACCGGAGGGTTGCGAGTTCAAAACTCGATCTAACCAAAGACTGTTGTGTACGCAAGGGCTGGTGCACGTTAAATCTGTTGTGGCCTCACAAGTCCTCACCTTGGTGTAGTGTGGAGAGTGGGCTGAGGTGTTGACCTCGTGATCTGACCGTGATTCAAACTGGCGAGGTGTTGACCTCGGATCTTTCTCTTCGGAATTGATCTCGAATCGTCGTCAATAGCTGGTTGTGTTGCACCAGTTAATTAACTACCTACCTACCTTCATTATCGTTTTTCAATTACCATTTATGAGAGGGACTTTCAGTGTAAACAAACGAACCACTGGAAGACTAAGGACTAGGAAAGTTCGGAAAATGGGGTGCCACTCATGTGTTGATCTCGTCCGAGAAATTGTCCACCGATCTTTTCCTTCGGGATGGATCCCAGACCGTCACTTATAGCTCATTGTGCTACTCCAGTGCGACGTTAATTAACTACCTACCTTACTTTGTTTTGGCGCAGCTTTCCCCATTTAGACCCTCCCTATTTGCAAAACATTTAACATCGTATCGAGAATACTAAATAGCACCATGCTGGAGCGAACTTTTATTTTTAAATATGAACACGGAATTCCACATCTAATCGAAATGTGGACAGTATGTATTCAGGCTGGGGTCCGAAAAAGAATTATATGATTACTGTGCCGGTAGATTCTTACCACCCACTGGTAAACTTATCACCCCAGGCTGCGCTAGTGACCAGTGAGTTGTATGTGGCGTGGGTTCTATTCCTCCCTTAGTGTATTTCTTTTGTGTCAGTAGAGCTTTCCTTGTGCGTGAGTGTTCATTTAGGTAACGCTGTTTCGTGTAACTTGGCAAAATAAGGTCCTTGAACCAGAAACCTCCCCCTAGAAAATCCTTTGTACGCATTTTTGAAAATTCAAGAAAAATAATTCTATTGATGGAACAGGGACAGTTAAATTTCATGAGCAAATGGTAGGTAGGTAGTTGAATGAACGTCACACTGGAGCAACACAACGGGCTATTGAAGACGGTCCAGGATCCATCCCGAAGTAAAAAAATCGTAGGATACATTTTGAACCACGGTCAGATGACGAGATCAACACCTGAGCTCGCACCCACTCTCCAACCTTCCAGACCTTTCCAACGAGAGGACATTTGACAGATTTAAGGTGCACCATCCCCACTAACACGACGGTCTCAGGTTGGATCGAGTTTTGAACTCGCAACCCTCTGGTTGCTAATCCGCTACTCTTCCAACCGGGCTACCGCGGCCCCTATGAGCGAATGGATAATTAATTTCAGGGAACAAGTGCAATGCAGGCCCTACCAACTCTGCAAAAGTGAAGTGTTTTGCTATGAACTTGCAATGAATGTAGACCTTTTCACATTGCAGGCCGAGAAAGTCGAAGCGTTGCCGGACGAGCCTTTCTCTGAGCCCCCGCCGCCGCCCACGAGCGATCTTCCGGAACAGGATCCAGGCTCCTCGGACACTTCGTCGGTGGCCAGCGCCAGGGAGGAGCCCTCGAGTCCGGGCAAGCGGAAGGCTTCCTCCCTTGGAGACCTCACCAAGCTAGAGCAGGGGGCCAACAAGAAGGCTTCCGCCTCCTCGGCCATCTTGGAGAGGGCCGTTTCACTAGATCTGCAGGTAGGCCCTCATTCATTTTCACCACTAATATTCACAGTTCTGTTAACAGTTGGCTATCCATCGACACTGACGCTAATGGTTAGTAAATGACTTAAACAGTTATGGACTATTAGATATCGACGTTTACAGAAAGATTTAGAGACATGTTATATGTTATATGATTGTCGTTACATGTCAAACCACCCAGTCCACAAGCAGTTTTTTAATCTTGGTGATTTTGTCATGATAAATATGAAAGGTGATATAAGAAAGTATGAAGCATTTTATCTTCCTATTTGCAATAGTTTTTTATTTATATTAATTTTAAATTTGAGAAATTTGGCAATTTTTCATGATTCTAGAACAAACTCGTCCGTATCTCTGGTCTAATTGTTTGGTCAGACTAAATTAGAGATTATTTTGTAAATAAATGTGCAAACATTCTAATGCGGTATGAGACGGCCTTTCAAGTTTTAAGGTAATTGAATTTAACTTGTGATTTTGAACTACAAAAAAGGGTATTTTTTACTTAAATCATGTTACATAAAGGTACGTTGTTTATCTTTGTTTTCTGAAAGTTTCCAGGTTGGACAGTCATGGGTTCATTACATAAAAGATTCGAAGTAAGTGGAATCATGTAAACAAAACACGTACACCTGTGATTTTTTACCTTATAATTCAATCAATAGGATAAATAGGGCTTATTTTGTAGATAAACGCATTAGCTTTCTAATGATATGTTATGTAACGCATTTGTATTTGTTTTTTAAACAGTGTATGAACATATAAAATACGATTGTTGATTTCGAAAAAATTTAATGTACCCTTTTTTCTCGAAATTCAGGTTAAAAGGTTAAGCTGAATGACCTTGAATTTAAAAGACCTGCCGTGTCGATTAGATTATCAGGTCAAAAGATACAGGTGTTTGTGGGTATTGCTTACATGATTCCATTTAATTCGAATATTTTTATCTATGAACCAATGTGCGTGTCCCAATTTGAAACTTTCAGAAAGTAAATATCGGTAGGGTACCTTTAACGTATATTTTTAAAATAGGGGGGGGGGGGGGAATTTCAATTAACGTCACACTGGAGCAACACAATGGGCTATTGGTGACGGTCCGGGATCAATCCCAAAGGGAAAGATCCGAGGACAACACCACGTAATTTTGAACCACGGTCAGATGACGAGGCAACACCTGAGCTGGCACCCCACTCTCCAAACTTCCACACCACGCCAACGTGAGGACATTTGAGGCCACGACAGATTTAACGTGCACCAGCCCCCTTTGTACACGACGGTGTTTGGCTGGATTCGAACTCGCAACCCTTCGGTTGCAAGTCCGTTACTCTTCCAACCGGGCCACCGCGGCCCTCAATATTTTTAAAATAAAAAATACACTTTTTGTAATTGAAGGTCAAAATACAAATTGAGTGACCTCAAAATCAAAAAGATCATTCACAGTGTTAATATATCATTAGAAAGGTTGTACTTTTATCAGCAAAATAAGCTCTATTTGAGCCAGATTGGACAATTAGGTCAAATGATGCGGGTATTTATGGGTATTGATTACATCATCCTTTTTACTTTGAATATTTTTTATTATGACCCAATGTGTGTGACCCTTGAAACTCAAAAAGTATAGATAGATAACACATCTTTTAAAATCGTTGTTTAAAAAAAGTAAAAAATAAACTTTTTTATTTCACGGTCAAATTTAATTACCTTGAAATTAACTAATTCGAGCAACAACAAAGCACTTGCTTTTTCTCACAAGACATGGCTCTTATTTTACTCTATCTCCATATACAGGAAGTCGATTAATTAACTGTCAGTTATAGGTAACCTATTCAAAATAAAAATAATACCAATTGTCCCTATAGGCATCTTTGTTTTCACTGAAAATAAATAGTACATTTCCATATTTCTGAGTCAACAATTCAAACGAAATTTATTTGGCTCAAAAATATTTCTTCTAAACAGTCTTAAACAAAATTCAGGAACGAAATTGATAATGTCTGGAATTAGTTCTATACTGAGATGAAATATAAGTAAACACAAACTGACGTCTTGGCTGCTGAAAACAAACTGTTTTTCGTTAAATCGCTGGACTGTAGTAAGGCTGCTCTTTGTTCAAAACATAAATAGGTTTACATCACTTGTAGATGCTGGATGTATAATTTATTTAACCTTATTTTTTGAATTTCATGATGGATGCATAATTTCCTTTTTAAAAGTGCTTTCTCTGTCTCTGTCACACTCTTCTATCTATCTATCTCAGTCTCTCTTTCTCTGTCTTTTTCTCGTGTCTCTTTCTCTGTCTAAGTCAATCTCTCTATATCAGTCTTTCTCTCTGTCACTCTGTCTCAGTTTCTCTCTCTCTACTGTCTTTCTCTTTCTTTGTCATTTTCTGTCTCTGTCATTTTCTGTCTCTGTCACTCTCTCTCTATCTCTCTCAATCTCTCTACTGTCTTTCTCTTTCTTTGTTACTTTCTGTCTTTGTCTCTTTGTTCACTCTCTCTCTCAATCTCTCTGTCACTTTCTCTCTGTCACTCTGTCTCTTTATCTGTGTGTCACTCTTTATGTCTCAGTCTTTCTCTCTGTCACTCTCTCTCTGTGTCCCTTTATCTTTATATGTATCTCTCTCTGTCTCTTTATCTGTGTGTGTATCTCTCTCAAACTATTTGTCTCTTTATCTGTCTCTCAGCCTCTATCTGTGTGTCACTCTCTCTATCTCAGTCTTTCTCTCTGTCTCAGTCTCTCTATCTCTCTCTACTGTCTTTCTCTCTGTCTCAGTCTCTCTATCCATCTCTACTGTCTTTCTGTCTCTCTCAGTCTCTCTCTCTCTCTCTCTCTGTTACTGTCTCATTCTATCTCCATCTCTCAGTCTCTATCATTCTCTGTGTCTCAGTCTCTCTCTGCACACATTAATGTGTATTGTTTTGTGTCAGCAGCAGAGCATGCCTGGAGAGAACCTGGTGAAGCAGAAGAAAATCCTCCGGGCCCCCACCTTCGAGGACGAGTACGGGGAGAGCAACGAGAGTGACCTCAACAATGAGGAGAACGGAGCTGTCGGGCTCAAGCGGTGGGATGTAAGCACCCCTACTTACTTTCTTCTCCCAATTCATCACGATGGGAAATCTTACGGCTTCAACCTCTATAGCACCATAATAGAAGGCTTAGAGATTGTCCTGACTCTTGTCTAATCACCATTAAAAACTTGTTTATTAGAACAGATATGGTATAGCCGTTTAAAGGTGAAAAAGTAGTTCCTTCAAGTCACCTCTGGTCTAAATATTATTTAATTAAGGTACTTTCGGGAAATGACCTTATCCGAGTCGTTCTTTTTTCATCAGAACCTCCTTACCATACCTCCATTTGTAGATCTGATGACAAGGAAATCCGGTTAATATGAAGTTTTAGTACAATACTATTCAATCTCTTCTAACTTATGTTATTTAAGCAATTAAACATGGTAATGCTATTAAAATGGATATCATGGCTTAATGACATCATGTACCCTGGTGTATGTACCACGGATCTTAGAGAAGCAATGGTATAAGGTACCTCGCGTAAAAATAAGAATCGTCACCAATAGAACGTTGTGTCGCTTCAATGCTACTTAAATTCAACTACCTACCCTTTTTGTCTTTGTGGCGTGCATAACCATATCGACCCCTCCAACAGCCCTTTGATTCTCTCCCTTTCGTTTTTACAGAACGGCTTGGATACAGTCTTCACAGTTCTAACCAACGGACGCAAGCACGACGACGAAGCCCACCCCGACACAGACGTGGCAGAAAAAAAAGAGGACCCCACGGTGACGATCACCGAGGAGGTCTCAACCCCCAAGAAGGTCCTGACGATCGATCTGGACACCAGCTCGAGCAGCGAGACTGACGATGCCGAGAAGCAGCTCACCTCCACCCCCGCCCGCAAAGTGATCGAGGTCAAGAACTTTATCAAAGACGAGGACGATATCGACGACGAGGAACAGTCCAAACATTCCAAGGTGGGCCCTCCCCTCTTCGCGCCCGTCACCATCAGCATCCCCATCATCAAGCCCGACATGACGCACTTCGAGAAGCTGCCCAGCCCTCCCCCGGCCAGCACCCATCCGACCCTCGACCCCAGCTGGCGGGTGTCCAAGGCCTCGTCCATCCCCGATGAGGCCGGACGATATGCCCTAGAGCGGATCTCGGTCCAGTCCCTGTACAGACCCATCTTCAGCAAGGAGGACGGGGAGGAGAAGATGGTGAACGGCAACAACGACTCGGATGCCTCGGACAACTACAGCACGGCCCAGGAGACGTCCGTGGAGAGCAACAACACCTCTTCCGGGACTCTGTCGTCACCGGTCGCCACCAAGGCGCCAAACAACGCCGCCGGCTTCGCCAAGACGCTCATCATCCCCGGCCCCAATGAGGTGGAGAGCCTGCTCAGCTTGGCGACCGAACCCAACACGCCGCCACCGCAGCTCGAACCTCCGCCAAAACCCGTGGAGAACGAATGAAGCAGCCAAGCCCCCCTTGGCGACCATTTCCACATTACATTCTTCAGGGATCAGCTATATAGACCGTGTAGCTACGTTTTTGAATCGAAATTTTTATGACCGATGACTAGTCCAATTGAAGTTTGATTAATAAAAGAAATATTTATCCAAATCGTTGTAGTGATAAAAATAGCCTCGTGGAATCTTGAAGTTTCTCGACCCTCTTTGTGTACAGTTTGTTTAATTCCCCTCCAGTTGCCGTCCTGGATGAAAATTCGATTCGCTTCATGATTGGTGTGTCGATCAAAAACTAGATGGAACTGCCTTCAAATAAGGAAAACTTTGAACTATCTACAGGTCGTAAAAGTGTTGTATATAATAGAAATGAACGTGTAGCAAGCATTAGGAGCTGGTAACTCGTGAAAAGACCTGCCATTGTCAAAAGAAAAATTACATAGTTTCTGTGTTCTTAACCCTCTTGGTGGTTGTCTCGACGAAGTATCTCGTCATTAGCGAAACTTACCAGATCTTGAAAGACGAGATATCGCGTCATTAGAGGAAAATTGACCAGACCTTGATCTCGTTCTCATGAAAAAATCGGCAATATCTTGATGAGATATTTCGTCATGAGCAAAATTGTCCAGATCTTGATGGACGATATATTTCGTCATGAGCAAAATTGGCCAGATCTTGATGGACGAGATATCTCGTCGAAACCACTTGGAGGGTTAATCACTAAGTAAGGCCAAGCAGGTACTTGATTATAGGAACAATAGCTCCAGCTGAGGAATAGGCAGAGAGAATGATTGTTTTGTTAAATGTTTTGAACAATTATGCATTATTCGAAAGATTATGTTAAATATATAAGCTACGTTATTGTAAAAATTAAAGTGTATTTTTCTTCTCTAAAATATTTTATGAAATAACATGTACGAAGAGTGAGATCTTATTGCATATTTTATAACTAGCTCAAACCTCTTTCTTAATTAAAATATTTCTTGTATATTGGTGTTGCTGTGTATATACTGATGGTTCGTGCAACATCAACGTCTCATTGTTTGTAGAATGAGTACAAAATCAGATCAACTAAATACATATACCAGAACACTCCGATACCTAATCGCTGAGATTTATTATTTAAGTAGGCCCGACCGACCAAAGGTACATTCCCAATCGATCTCTCTTGGACAGTCAACTTACAAACATACGCATGTGTATTCTGCGGGGAGAAAATGGAAAACATGACGTTGATATCCGATAGCTTAAGAAGGATGTTTTTATCTTTGTGTTTGGAATAAAATGCATTTCCCAAAAGTCAATCAAAAGTTAATACAAAAACAATCTGCTTTTCGCAGTTCCATGTGGCGTTTCTTCCGAACTATACTTGATTTAAATCTTTAACTAATTTGGGACATTGAACGATTGGTTCCACGAACGAATACAGATTGCACTACGGGAGCTTAAAAACATTAAAAATAAGAAAATCATGCATACCTTCGTCTTCTATTCGACAAGATAAACTTATCGTGTGCTCGTGTGGTCTTTCTTAGAAACGTATTATTTAATAATGTCTGGGATTCAGTTTATGCTGAGTATGAATATAAGTGCAAACAAACTTTTTAATGTTTTTCGTGCTATAACGGGAATGTGACAACGCTGTTCTTTGTTTATCCAAACACCCAATCAAGAAGTAGCATTTCATTTTCATTTAGTATCCAACATCATCGCCATGTTTTCACCATATGCGCATGTCTTACAATAGATGCTAAACCAATATGCGGCTCACACATTGGCTTGAAATCCGACATGATAGACTACCATGCGCATGCGTATGTGGTACGAACGAAGGCCTGAACTGTACTTGTACGGCTAAAAAGTTCAGAATTGTTAGAAAATAAGTCTTAAAAAATAAAGGACCTCATAATTATTTCTAAAAGTAAATGTGTACCTTCTGGAAATTAAGAGTAACATTAAAATTTACGGAAGTGAAGTTGATCTAGAGGACAAAGATTTGTTAAAAAAAGACATTTGTATTATAGAAAAGCTTACTCCCATGAATATTAAAAACATCAACAGAGAAAAATTAAACATACAATTACGAAATATCTGGAGCAATAGTGAAAAACCAAGGTATGCTCACCAAAAGTTAACGGACAAAATGGTTTTACAGATTTTTACATAAATCGAAATGCATCACAACATGGAACAGTTGATAGGTAGTTGATGTGATATATATATGTTAACGTTAAAGCTCGAAAGCCGTTAATGTGCACATTACCTATGTAATCTGCAGATTAGCTGATTTGTTTCGTTTAAGTGCGGAATCATCTACAAAATACAACAAACGAAAGCATAATTCACAAGTAAATGAATCTTTAGAGGAGGTAGGTAATTGAATTACCGTCGCACAGGAGCAACACGAATGAAGGCAATGACGAAGTCAACACCTGAGTTGACACCTCACTCCATAGATGAAATATTAAAGTAGAGTGAGCAATGGTAACCTTTTCATGCTTACTCTTACTCTTTACTTTTACTCTTTTTATGTGCCCAAAATCATGTGACCAAGATCATGTGACCAATTTATGTGCCCAAGTAACGTGACCCTTAGACTACTTTAGTCCGCCAGGTGGAAGCGAACATTCATCCTCTGATTGGTCCAAGGGATATAGTAGTAGACTTTGGCGATTTCATCACTTTTGTCACAAGTCTACCGAAATGCTCATTCACACAACTACTTTATCATAAGATGTCGCATCGCCAAACTAGGCGATAAGATGCCAAATCGGCCAACCGAGTCAATTTTCCCCAGAACAGTCGTGTGCATACTAGTCGTCAAGTTGGTCACACTTTTTGAAGCTCCTTTTAATAGCAATATTCAGTCTAATTATATTTCACGTCTATGTCCCAATCTTCCACAGCACGTGAACATGAGGACATTTGAAGACACGACAGTTTTGAATCTTTAGAGGAAAGCTTTGAAATATAAAAAGAGAGAAGAAAGTTAATTTCGGAAGAACTTCCTAAATAGTTGTCATCTGACCGTAGTTCAAAATGACGAGGTGTCCTCTGATCTTTCCTTTCGGAATTGATCCTATACCATCTCCAATAACCCGCTGTATTGCTCCAGTTTGACGTTAATTCAACTACCTACCTACTGCTTTTCGGTGACATTTAAAATGAAATTCATTATTCTTTAATCATGAGAACGTGGTTTTTTTTGCAAATTCCTCTTATGTGAATTTCCTGATACATAAGTATAATTTACGTCTCTTAAATATTCAAACACTCAAAACCTCGCTCCCAGTTCAGAAAAAATATTGTTTTGGGTTTATACTGTACCACGCACTAACATTCTAGCGTTAGTAGCATGGCCAAATAGGGCCCTTGCGTCATAGAACCAGAAAACCAACCAAAAATTTAGTGTTAGTAAGTTTCAGGCAAAACATGAGGAGTACTTTCTCACAATCTGACCCAATAATTTTTGCGAATGAGAAAAATGCACTAAATGTCTTTGAAATCAAAAAATTATTGTCAAACTATTGCTTGCATGGTTTGGTTGGTTGGTCGTTCTTTTTTTCTCAAAATGAGGGCTAATTAGTTTGAGACCTACTTTAAGTGGATTCCTAATCATTAAAAATATCATTCCCCTAACCGGAATCCGAACTCAGGACCCGATGAACCGAACGCTAACCACTCGGCTTTCAATCATCTTGAATAGATTAGCACCGATCGTTTTTTCCCTATCATCTTGTCAATTCGTGAGACAAAGGAATGTGTTTATATCATCCTTTGGGACTGTTTAACCCGCCATTGGTAGCGACAATTTGAGTTTCGTCAGGAATCGCAGTTTTAAACCACTAGATTTTTTGAGGGGATGGCAGTTTTTCTCTCACTACCGTTTAACGCTGTTTACCAAAACCAGACTGTCCAATACTTTAAATTTGAAATAAATGTAGTTCGCAATCAAAAAAATTCGATTCCTATAAAATGAAATGCAATATTTTCGATTTGAATCTGCCATTTTTAAGCACTGTGTTCGTATCAATACTTCAGTCTTTCTCGCATGATTCCTTTCTTTAACTTGCAGTAGCCACGAAGACCAGAAACAAGCCACAAAAATAAAAAGATAGAACACAAACAAAAGTGGCTTGAATTCAATAGTCGTTTTCTCTCATCGTCTCAAATCAAATCTCCAAAACTCCGAGCTACTGTGAAGTGCTACTACTTTCGTCTGCCGGATGGAAACTATTATCTGATTGGTCCACGGAACGGAAGACGGTCATCCATTGATTCCTCATCTCCACTTTTGTCGCCAGCAAATCGCATTATCACACTTATCCTGTCATAAGATGTCCTATCGCCAAACGCGGTGATAAGAGGCCAAATCGGCCAACCAAGTCCATTTTCAGAGGAGTCACGTGACAACTAGTAGACATGTTGGTCACGCTTTTTGAAGATCATTTCAATCGCAACAATCAGTTTACTTATATTTCACGTCTATAATGTCAGTAAGTTCAAAGGAGGCAAATGAGGCTAGGCAAGATACCAATACCGTGTGGGTGTACAAAAAGACAATACGAAATACGACAACGGCTTTTCAACGAGGTCATGCACATGTACTTATTCAATTCCTTTCACATAAATTGATTGGGAATTTGAAATAGGTGTTTCATTCATCTTTTGAACCAACCTAACCCAACAACTGCAACAGTCAATATTCCTTTGGAAGTTGACTTTTTTCATAACCCAGGACCCCTGGCCTGCCAACATAGGGATTGAGGCCTGTCAAGGGGTGGCCGGAGTGCTATTAAAACAGAAAACAAATAAATACAATATTAATACAAAGTTCATGCATCCTGCAAGGCCACCCGGACACATCACGTATTCGCCAAAGGGATTGTTTATTTTTAATAACATTGATCATTGTGATTGATTATCAGTGGATGGTTTAACCAAGTGGAACTCCACATGCAATAACGCAATGATCAGGGTAGCCCCGCATGGACAGAGCGAAATTTTCTTAATTTTGAATCCGTGTGAGTATGAAAATGGAGAATGTCCGGGGAAAACATAAATTAATGGGGTTTTGTAATAAGTGTGATGTTAGACAATGTTACAGGTAGGTAGGTAGTTAATTAACGTCACACCGGAGCAACACAACGAGCTATTGGCGACGATCAATCCCGAAAGGAAAGATCCAAGGACAACGCCTCATAAATTTGAACCACGGTCAGATGACGAGAACACCTGAGTTGGCACCCCACTCTCCAAATTGCCACAACACTCAAACGTGAGGATATTCTAGTCTGCTACAGATTTAACGTGCACCAGCCCCGTGTACACGATGGTCTTTGGCTGGACCTAGTTTCGAACTTGCAACCCTCCGTTTGCTAATCCGTTGCTCGTCATTAGAAAACTTACCAGATCTTGATCTCGTCATCATCAAAAAATTGGCAGTATCTTGATGACGCCATATCTCGTCATCAAGACATAACTGTTTCTATATTAACAAAATTGGTCAGATCTTGATGGACGAGTTATCTCGTCGAAACTTGGAGGGCTAACGAAATTTCAAGAGTCGCTGTATTTAGAATTTAAGAACTATTTGATCACCCTCGGGAAGCCTCATTCGTTCATCCCCACCGCAGACGATGCTCAGTGGCGTCGTGTGCACTCAATCGACAACGAATTCGGATGCGTGCGGTGGCAACGACGCGGAGAAACGAAAACGATTTTCCGCAACGCATCACCGGCGGGTTTCTTTCCTCCCTCCCCCTTTGCGCAAGAACAGAAGAACGAAAAAAGAACGAGAGACATGCACAAATCGAATAATTATCGGCAGCAGTTTTCGGACGCTCGGCTGCGGCAGAGTAGCCCGGGGGGTGGAGTAGAACTTCTCAGACGGCATTCCATTGATGCCGTGGAAAACGAAAGAGACCGCGGAACTGAAACAACTCAGCACGCGGACGGGAGGGGGGTGCGACCTGGTATTGATTGAAAGAGGAATGTTAAAGAGGAATGCGACTCTTTGCGAATTGAGTACATCTCTGTGATGAGTGCCGCTACGAATTCATTCAGGAATAGAGAACAGTATTTTATTTCTTTTTTCGTTTATTCAAAGAGGACAGAGTTTATCACTTGGTTTGGAAAAAAAATGAGACGCTCGATTTCGCTCTTGGATTTCGGACGGCTCAAACCTTGAGGTAACACGAATTTTAGAACAATCGAATTATCTTGTTTAGAATGGGGGTTGGGTAAATGAATTAACGTCGCACTGGAGCAACACAACGGGCTGTTGGCGACGGTCCGGGATCAACCCCGAAAGGAAATTGTATATAAAAAATTTAAGCTCTCCATTCGTGATAAATGATTTTTTATAGTTATGTAAACATTTTCTGTTTTTCTAAAACCCATTAATTTATTGTGCAGATTATTAATTTGTTGGAAATTTAATTATAAAATACCCAATGTAAACAAATACTAAGTTATCAATGTAAGCTCTAAGCCAGGCCACACACTGGAGCAGCATGCGACAAGACATGCGTGCCCCTCTCGTTAAAAGACATTTTGTGCATTCTTTTCAAACAGGAAGTTTTGAACTGAATTTGAAAAATTATTCTGTGACCCCCATTTTAAACCGTGATTTATGATCAAAGAATCTGCTCCGCGCACGGGGGGGGGGGGTACCTGTACGATCCTCGTGTGATTCTTTTTTGACAAAAGAAAGACAACACTTGGAACTTAAAACGTTTATTGGATAAACGTCAAAGAAATTTGCACATCAATGACACTTTGTTCTAGGAAAGTCTTACAAAGTACGATCGGTCTGCAATACCCTGCCATCTTCCTCCCTCTCCCTCGTTCCCTGTTCTTCTCTGACCTTTTTCTTCTGCTCCGATCCCCCATCGTCACGTGGTCAATTCTCTTTCTGAACACGTGATACTAGTACCTCTGCTTTCCCCATCAAGTAGGGGTTGGGTGAAGGAGAAGAATATTACACTAGTAGACCCAACCTTATAGAAATACAATTCTTGTGACAAACGAAAATTTGGACAATATCGCATTAACTAAAAGGTATTGGTCAGTTAGAAATCTTTTTGTTATCGAATTCCCAGTCTGAATTTTAAAGTAATTAAGGTACAGCTTGGATAAAGATTTTTGTGACAACACTTTGGGCGCAATTTTTGTAGCGAGGGCACTTTTTATAGCATTCATTTCATTTCAGAGTAAAGGCAACCCCAATTGGATCATGCCTATTTTTATGGCAACTTCGGGAAGCTTGAATTTCATTTTTATTTAGCTATTTATTTGTTTACAAATTCGTGTGAACATAAAAAATAGATTTTTTCAATAATTTTCTAACTGTATCGTCTAATTATTTTCCGTTAAGAAAAAACGATGTTTCTAAGTTTTCTAACTGCTTCCGTTAACTATTTTCCGCTAAGAAAAAAGGTGTTGTTCAAGAAATTCTTATTCGACATAAAAATGCCAAAAAAAAAACACGTCAAAAGCGTTGCCACAAAAAATATTTATATCCAAGTTGTACCGTAATCAATTACTGCAAGTATAAAAATGTAACATTTCTATTGGTCCTAGTACAGACATGACTTTGCAACAGTTGATGGTAATAAGTGAAAGTAAGCAATCGCTTCTAGAAATTCTGTTTATGTTTGAAGCCCATGAGGAACATTAGAACTTTTGGAAGAATGGTTGTGTGAATCTTAAAAAACTAATTCCATTCATTATCAGAAACAGGCACTTCTCCCAGATGTGCAACGAATCTGAGCTAAAGCAAGAACTAACTTATCCCAGAACCTGAGGGACTTGTTTTCGGATGAAAACAAGATTAAAACAGGAAAATTCGATTTTGTCTCATTTTAATGTGTGTGATGCTATCTAGGATAGAGATTTTCAACCGAGACACACTGGTAATAACTTAAGGATAGTAAAACTGTTGAAGTAGTCAACATTTATTTCATTTCAAGTGATGAGTTTTGAACTTTTCAAAAGTGTGTTCGCAAATAATTTCAATACTCATAAGTAATTCGAGTACTATTTTTTTGCAAAATATCAACAAATCGTTTCAAAAATGTTTTTTAAAGTCCCTTTGTAGAAAAAAGGAGGTTATTACCATTATTATTTTTGTAAATCAATCAAAATTATACATATTTTTTGTCAGATCGGCAAAAAAATTATATTTTTGATGTGCTGCAGAGTTTTATTTATTAGTTAGATCTTAGTGATTCTTAGATCTAGGCAATCAAAACAGATTTAACTATCATTCTAACTATAATTCCTTAAAATGTCTATGCAATGAAAAATAAATTTGGAAATTAACTATACTTCGTCTAAAAGAAAAAACGAAGCTTCGTTAAATAAATTTCATGAAAATAAAGGTCAAAACTATAATACAATATCTCGCATTTCAAAAACTGTTATTCCTCGAGTTTTTGTTACAATTAGCCTCGTGTAGTAAAAAGTGACGGTGAAGCGATTATCAAACCCACAAGTTCAAAGCATCATGTGATACTAAGCCTACTATTTATTTCGTGCTGCCATCTAGTATACAAATGTAGTACTAAAGAATTATACTAAATCTAGAACATTTTGAATAATTAAGATGTAGGGTAGTTAATTAGCGTCGCACTGGAGCAATACAACAGGCTATTGGCGATTGCACGAGATCAATCCTGAAGGGAAATATCTCTCATTTCAAAACCTTTTATTCCTCGAGTTTTTGGTACAATTAGCCCTCGTGTAGCAAAAAGTGACGGTGAAGCGATTATCAAACCCACAAGTTCAAAGCATCATGTGATACTAAGGCTATTTATTTAGTGCTGCCATCTAGTAAATGTAGTACTAAAGAACTATATTAAATCTAGAACATTTTGAATAATTAAGATGTAGGGTAGTTAATTAACGTCGCACTGGAACAACACAACAAACTATTGGCGACTGTCCGAGATCAATCCCGAAGGGAAATATCCAGAATAATTAAGGAATTCGTAAGAAACACTTAAGTCTAACGGAAGTATCAAGCGTATCGATCGAAACTATAGAAACTTTTGAGCAAAGAATTGCATTTATTTTAACGGGCACAGAAAAAATTAAAACACGGAAGGAAAAGTGAAATAAATAAGAGAAAATAATAATTCCAACTGGACCTTCCATATTTTCGCAAGTTATTAGCAAGTAAAATTTCATCTTAATAATTTTAAGTCTGTTGCCTTTGACTATTCTTCAAAGTGTCATTCCTGATTAAAATATTTCCAAAAATATCGATAAAACTGGGCTGCATTATTGTGATTCTGCCTTCATGTTCAAATTTAATCAAGTGCCTATGAGAGGCATTTTCTGTCAAGCTTTTTTAATGTAGGTGAAGGAAGTATTTCAGCGGAGGCATCACTTGACTTGTTTTTTTAAATCGATTTCAGTATGTCGTAAAAAAAATTCCAAAATTGAAAACCGTAAAGAAACAATAGTTAATTGATAGCACCAAAACTCGTAAAACAATGACAAACTACATTTCCGATGATTCATACTAGAGCATTTGGGTAGAGGAAATTAATTGATCACTTTTCATCTGGTTTGTTTGGAAACACTGAAAATACTTTCATACAAATTTGTAACGAAAAAAAGGAAGAAACGTCAGTAAAAGTGCGTTCTATTGCCATCCAAACTTAAATCCGAACTTATGATACAAAAAAATTAACATTATTAGCAGAGGGGTTGCATTACTTCGTTCTGTTGCTATGCAAAAAAAATGATCATGCAAAGTAACAATGTTTGATTAAAAGTTATGCAATTTCAGACTAATTGAATTCTGTTAACGAAATTTGATTATTATATACAATTGAGGAAAACATTAATTACGGTCTTTCATCATATATTTTTCTTTGGTGTAAATTGAAAGTTTATTATACTGCTATTCTATTTGCAATTTTTCATATTATTTGAACGATTTTCTTGATTCAAGAGCGCATATGTGGTTTCAGAAGTTGAGACACGTGGTAAGTAAACGACATTTAGTATAAATTATCTAACTCCTTCGAAATTATACTTTTCCATTTTAACTTATCGTCAACTTACCTTCAACGACATGAATTTTCAAATAATATTAATTAAGTATATAAGAAATTAGAATAAATTTTAGCGCAAGAATCTGCTTAAACGCGATCATGTATGTCTATTTCTAGGGCCATCTTGTTGAGCTGCTACAGACAGTCCGAACAGAGATATTTATTTGGATGGCCTTCTCTTCATGGTAATGAACATTCTTTCTTCTTTATTCTTCTTCTTTTAATTATTTGTCTAGAAAAATACCCATTTTAAATTGAAGTACTATTCGTGTATGATTTTATATTTGGGAGACTAAAAGAAATTATGTCATCATTAGAAGTACAAGTTAGCGAAATAAACAATTGCCAACAAGATGGACCATGATGATTATCAAATGGGGAAATCCATTCAAATCCAGGCAAGGCTCTTCAACTCTCCATCTCGGAATCGAATGATATTTTGCACACATGTA
The DNA here is from genome assembly GCA_933210815.1 of Meta bourneti. Taxonomy (NCBI): domain Eukaryota; kingdom Metazoa; phylum Arthropoda; class Arachnida; order Araneae; family Tetragnathidae; genus Meta; species Meta bourneti. The sequence goes on from OW119931.1 coordinate 22,993,878, forward strand.
CATTTTGAACCACATTGAATCAACATATTTTTATAATCTCGAAAAAATGTTTTCTTTGATATACAGGTCTGTGAAAGTGACTTCATAAATTAAATTTTATTTTTCGAAGAGTACATCACCTACTTAAAAATGTGTGCAAATACCACCCAGATTGCATCACCACAGCTCGTGACCGTGGGAAATCCAGTTGAGATTTCAGTATTTGGTATGAATGCCACAAAACTCAAAATAATTTGATGGTTCTTCTGGCAGCACGGAAATGAATGCTACTTTGAAACTTTGGAAACTCTCAATCGAATTAAAAATAAAATGAGGTACACTACCACCTTGTGTGATGCAGATTCAAAGACACTCCAAAGTTTATGTCGCTGCTTTATGGTTCCTATTCCAAAGGAGAATGTGTCAACCACGTAGCAAAAAGATATGAAACAGATTTGAGCAGTAAGATGAAAGAAAGTCGGACGAAGGATGTGACACTTGATCGGCAGCAGCGAAGCTTCAAAGATTCAGTGATCAAGCTCCAGAGCTTTTATCGTAAAGCGTTGTCCCCTGCTACACTTGGAGTTTTCACCAGCATTTCAAATTTTTCTAAAACTCTGATTATGTAATTCTTTTGGGATAAGATTATTTCATTTCTTGTTTGCTTGATTTGTACTCCTAAAAACATATTTGTATCTGTTGTTTCCTTAATTTCAATATTCTCTTCAATCCTTTCTATTACTTCATTGATAATTTCATTTGAACTTGCCACAATTAAAAAATCATCAACATAAATTCCAATGGGAATATATTCTTCGCCTTTCCTCTTAGTTTACACAGATGGATCGGTTTTTAATTTCTTCATGTCTGCTTGTTCTAATATTTCAGAAAATCTGTTGTACCATCATCTTCCTGACTAAAAAATCAGAGCACGAATGAGTGATCTGAACTGTGGCCCTCGGTTTAAAGGGTTCTACCTTCGAATTCCGATTTGGGCACAGATATTTGTAATCATTGGGTGTCCGTAAGTAGTATACAGAGGTCTAGTAGATACGGAAGTGACGTCACACCACGTGACCGGAAGTGGGCGTGGCCTTGTGACGTAAGAGCACCACGTGACTGGAAGTGGGCGTGGCCTTGTGACGTCACTTCCGTATCTACTAAACCCCTGTTGACGTCATGTTGAGTGGAGTTGAGTTGTTTTCTCAGTTTCTTTTTTCAGGAATGGCAACACCATTCTTTTCAAAATGGCGGTTGTTTGTTTACGTTTAGGACTTGTATTTTTTCTTAGTATTAGGAATGGGTTATTTTTAGAAAATGGTTTGAATAATTGCATAGGGGTTTTAATAAATGCTTTTACAAAATGACTTATGGCGCCATCTAGTGATTTTAAAAGTAATTAATCTAAGGAACGAATTGATTTCTTAGTGTTTTTACTTTATTCATCACCAGTGACGTCAGTGTGTTTACGTTTGGGACTTGGATTTTTTTCGTTATTCGTACCACCATCTATTGTCATTTACTTGAGTAAATAGAATAAAATCCTAAGAAAATAAAAAATATTTGATATTTTGTTGGGGGCTAGAACTTAGTACAAAAGTACTCATGGTCGAGGGTTAGTTGAATGACTATAACCGTTCGGCCACGAATACCTATTCTACAGAGATTTAAATGTTTAGGGACCTTTTTTTTTAAATTGGCGCACGCGTGACGTCAGTGTGTTTTACGTTTGGGACTTGGATTTTTTTCCTTTCTGAGATTTCGATGTGACGTCACGATTATGTCCATCAAGTCTGAACTTGAAAAAGCCAAGTCTGAACTTGAAAAACCTACTCACAGTACATTTCCTACGCAGGTTACGCGGAGGAATACATGAAATGGGCCAATAGGAGGACAGGAATGTGACATCGTTACCGTTTCCTCGAATCGGAGTAGCGTATAGCTTTTAGTGAATCACAACACCGTATGATTACAACATGAATTAGAATTATTTACTGTGCTATATCATTCAATGTATTCAGTTCTGTCGTCGACCCCGAGTGCACACACACATCGTGTCCATTTTAATTGTGATATTTGCTGCTTGATTCCTTGACTTTTCGTAAAATGACCACAGCTAGCCATAATAAGAAACGAAATCTTACAGAAAATATGCCGACTGAAGAAAGCCACAAGAGAATTAAGAATGCACATAAAGTAAGTAATAGTCTTGATTTGTTATGATTTTTAAAATTTAATCTTTATGAATTTTTACCTGTTTTACATGTAATTGATATCTTATTATTTTAATCTTATTTTGCAGGGTGGAATCTTTACAGAAGATGGAATTCCAGAAGAGATGTTTCATATCGGAGATTCCATATTCGTTTATCCAAATACTTTTCGAGGAAACGTATCGGTGCACATCAGACGGTTTACAAAGTATGGATCAACTTTCTATCCGACGAAAGAAGGTGTGACACTCTACCCTGGATGGATTGAATTCATCATGAAACCTGGTGCTTTACCACAAGAACCCCGTGATCTGAGAGGAAGTTTTCTCTTACCCGAAGATGAATTCAAAGTTGATAGTGTGGACTTCGAGAACTTTACATTCACTCGATTCCAAACTACACAAAGTGGTGATACCTTGAAAAAAAGCATAACTCTCTCTTCTTCTCAGTGGACTGAAATGAAAGAACAGTATAATTTTATTACTGCTAGTGTCTTGGATCATGTTTATGGCGCTATGGACCTTTTGAGTGCCTACAAGACTTTCGAACAATGTGTGAACATCGATGAAAGTTTGCCGGACTCTTTAGATGTTAGTCTTGGGACTCAATGCCTGATAGAACTGCTGAAAGATTCATTGAGCTATTGCCTAAAAGAAAGGGGTTTGAAAGAACCCGAATTATTATCTGAGGAACTATGGGCCAATAGGGTTGAGAGTTTTAATTCTGCAGCAATTTCTTTGGAAGTTACTGAAATCGTCGATTCTTTTTACCACAGATTGTGGGAACATAAAGACTTTTTGTGCTTGTCAAAACCTGCAATGTATGTTACATCACAATTTTTAAAGAACATTCGATTAAAAGATGTTCTGAGAGAGGTAAGAAATGTGCTCTGTCCTCCATATACGTTTGAATATTTTGACGATTGTAACTGATTCATTGTATTTTTTTCTGTGCACAATATGTTTAAATAAATAATTGTACTAGCATTTCTCTTTGGTGTTTTATTTTCTCATAACTGATTGTCTTAATATTTTTGTACTTGATTATTCAGTTTTAATATCTTAAAAGAAAAAACTTTATTTCCTTTTGTACTTAGTAGTGGAGATTGTCATGAGGAGTATATAAATACTGTATTACTTAAAATTTTAACAGTCATTATGAATATCAGCATTAGGTTAGACCACAACCGCTGCTGCAATGGAAGAAATTCTGAATCAGACATATCGGAATCCCAAACTTCCCGGCAGCTTTGGTGGTATCAATGCTTTACAGCGTGCTTTAAAAGGTCGCGTGAAAAGAAAACAGATAAAGAATTGGCTACAAACGAAAGATTCGTATACTTTACACAAGCCTTTACGGCACAAATTCCAGAGAAATCGTGTAATAGTAGGAGGATTAAACGATCAGTTTCAATCTGATTTAGTGGACATGCAATCTCTCGCCCCTCATAACGACGGGTATAAGTATTTACTTACTTGTATTGATATTTTGTCTAAATATGCATGGGCCATTCCTCTATTAGATAAAAAAGCTGTAACTATATTGAGTGCTTTTGAAAAAATATTTTCCGAACGTACTCCTCAATCCTTACAGACAGATGCTGGGAAAGAGTTTACCAATAAACTAGTGCAACATTTTTTAAAAAAGAAGAAAGTTCATTTCTTTACCACACATAATTCAACAAAAGCTTCAATCGTTGAATGCTTTAATCGTACCCTTAAAACTAAAATGTGGAAATACTTTACTGAAATAAATACGAAAAGATATATTGACGTCATAAACCAATTGATGCATAGTTATAACCATACTTGGCATCATAGTATTAAAACAGAGCCTTCATCAGTGACATTACAAAATGAAGGAAAAGTATGGGATACGTTATACGGTCAGCAAACTGTTGCAAAACAGAGCAATTCAGAGTTAAAGGTTGACGATACTGTTCGTATTAGTCGGGAGAAAATGCACTTTGAAAAAGGATACGAACAAAACTGGACAAAAGAAATTTTTACTATCGATAAAATAATACATCGGATACCTGTTGTGTATAAACTGAAAGATTTAGCAGGGGAAGTGATACAAGGAAGTTTTTACAAAGAGGAATTGCAAAAGATCTCGGATTCCGGATTTTATCCAGTAGAAAAAGTTTTAAAAAGAAAGCGTCGTGGAAAAATAGAATACTTTGTGAAATTTCAGGGTTATCCTGAAAAATTTAATGCTTGGGTTGAGAATGTCAAAATGATATAAATAGAGCTGTCACCATACTTACCTTCTCATTTTCACTGTACGATGTCGTTCTACGTTACACTTCCCAGCGATAGCTCTATCGAGTTTTATCCTGGCAACACAATGTCTCACTTCTACACGAAACTCCCTAAACGTCTGGAACTCTCAGGTGAATGGGAAGTAGGAGTAGTTGAAATGATTTATCCCAGAATGTGGAATAACATCATTGATGGTGAAAATTCTTTCGAATATGATTTAGGAAACGGAGTAAAAGTTAATGGAAAAATAGCGTGCGGATTTTATGATTCTCCGATCGACATTTTAAATGCATTTCCAAAGCACATAACAATTCAAATGAAATATAACAAACACACTAAAAAGGTGATGGTGCAGCTCACTAACGGTGCAACGGTGAAATTATCCAAGGGATTAGCTGAAAACTTAGGTTTTGAACCTAATAAAGTGATTGGAGAAAATTTTATTCCAGGAAATGGAGGCCCAGATACAGTAATCACTGAGAGTCCTTTTGTTGCGGATCCTAATGTTGATTTACATTTGTTGTACGTTTACACCGACATCATTCAGCCTGAATTTGTTGGTGGGATCTTAGCTCCTCTTTTACGAACTCTGACAGTGAAGGGGAGAGATGGTGATATGATTCAGGAACAATTTGAGAGACCTCATTACTTACCAGTTTCCAGAAAAAATTTTGACTCGATTGAAATTATTATAAGGACGCACACTGGTCGTTACGTCTCATTTGAACGCGGAAAGTTGATAGTGAAACTACATTTTCGCTTGAAACAAATCATATAAAAGAGTTCCTTTCTGAATTGATTCATTTTTCATTTTCGCATTCAAGAAAGAAGTAACAAAATGTTGGTTCCTTATACGTGTTGTAGTAAAAAGTTTGAAGATTATTATTCAGAGCAAATTGGAAATGGCTTGCCCTACTATAAAGGAGTTGTTTTTCAGAAAGGGCACGGAATAGGAGGATTTTTTGCAAAACTATTTCGCAGAGCATTACCTTTTTTGATTAGTGGTGCAAAAACGGTTAGAAAAGAAGCTTTACGGACAGGAACAATGGTTGCTAATGACGTGTTATCAGGCGAAAATTTCAAAACATCAGTTAAAACGCGTGCAAAAGAAACTGGGAAAATATTAGCAAGAAAGGCGGTTAAGAAAGCAGATGAGATGATTGGTCATGGAAAACTTAAAAGGAAGCGCAAAACCTCGAAACGTGTCATTTCATCTAAAGTCAGAAAGCTGCAAGGACGTGATATTTTCGACTCGTAACACCATGGCTTTTCTACTAAAAGATTCTCCAGAATGTGTGAAATCAGAACTAGAATTATTCTCTTTACCTCCAACACAAACTGTCATCGAGAGAGGTCAGTGGGTTGAATTTTATCCCCTAGCCAATGTTTCTGGTGGAAGCCCTATCGAATTCAATGTCTCTGGAAGCGGAGACGAATACCTCGATTTGTCACAGACCCAATTATATGTTAAAGTTAAAAGTTTAAAAAGTGATGGCAAACCAATCACAACTGAAAGTAAAGTAGGCCCTGTAAATCTCTTTCTGCATTCCATGTTTTCTCAGGTGGATATCAGTCTAAACGAAAGACTCGTTTCCTCCAGTAATAACACTTATCCATACCGAGCCATGATAGAAAAATTACTGAATCATGGTTATGATACTAAAACTTCTCAATTGTCTTCAGAACTGTTTTTTAAAGATACCGCAGGTCGTATGAATGTTTTTGATACAGCAGATGCTCAACCTAACGATGGATTCAATAAACGGGCTGAAATGTTTAAGCTAGGTGCATCGGTGGATATGATTGGCCGTTTGCACTTGGATATGTTTCATCAAGAGAGACTCCTTTTAAATATGGTGGATGTGAAAATTAAGCTTATACGCAGTAAACCGGAATTTTGTTTGTTGGGAGACGGGGAATTTAAAGTTTCATTGGAATATGCTTCCTTGTTTGTTTGTAAAGTCAGAGTGAGCCCAGGTGTTGTTATAGGACATGCAAAAGGCTTGGAAAAAACAGCAGCTAAATACCCCATTAACAGAGTACTGTGTAAAGCTTATTCCATTCCGGCTAGTAATATGAGTTTTGTTCAAGATAACATTTTTACGGGACAGATGCCTAACCGCATTGTGATTGCCTGTGTCGATAACGACGCGTTCAACGGACACTATAAGAAGTCACCCTTTGAGTTCAAACATTACAATATTAATTTTATAGGAGTCTATGTGGATGGTCAGCCAGTGCCTCATAACCCACTCCAACCAAATTTTGAAAAAGATCAATTTGTAAGAGCATATCAGAACTTATTTACGAATGCTGAAAATAGAGGCCTGTACCTCTCGAGGTCAGAATTTTCGAAAGGTTATTCTTTATTTTGCTTTGATTTATCCCCAGATTTGTGTGATGGTTCACATTTAAATCTTGTTCGACACAGTAACTTAAGAATAGAAATAAAATTTGGAACTACGTTACAACAAACAGTTTCATTGTTGGTGTATGCTGAGTTTGAAAATTTAATCGAAATCAACAAAGCTCGAAATATACTTTATGATTTTGGGAACTAATGAATTCATCACAGATTCATAGAATCTTATCTCGTGATTCTATTTCGGCGAGATATTATGGTGGTGTTTATCCCTCAGATAAAATACCAACTATTGAAAAGTTTCCCTCTGCTATAGTGCTCAATACTGATAAACATGATGAGACGGGTTCTCATTGGCTTGCTGTGTACGTTCAAGATAACAAGATAACAAGATCAAATCCATAGGAATGAATTTTTTGATTCCTATGGATTGCCTCCCGACGCATTTGGAAAAGACATCGCAAAATTTGTCAAGAAATTTCAATACGTTCAATGGAACAAGGTTCCACTTCAAAGCTTAACGTCTAATGTATGTGGACACTATTGCATTTATTTTATTGTTAAACGATGTCAAGGATTTTGTATGAAATTTATTATCAATCAGTTAGCAGGAAAGAAGAATGATTTTAGAATATTTCAATTTGTCAAAAAAAGATACGGTGTAACCATGATTTTTAAAAAATAGTAATAAAATTGTTTTATTGCCATATATTGACTCATCTTTATTTACTTTTTCGATACTTTTTCGATGTGTTTTATTTTTTTCTGACAAATGGTTTTTTTGGGGTAAAATCCAAGAGTTTAAAAGGGGTGACGTAGGAAAAAGAAAACACTTTGTTAAAAATATTCACCAGTGTAAGTCGTACAAAAATGCAAAGCACAAAAAGTCAAATAATATTAGTTACATTACTTATTTTTTCCTACGTTGTTTTTTCTGCTTTTATTACTTGGACTTGTCTCAATTGGCCCAAACATGAATCATGCAGTTTAGAACAAAATAAAACGACGCTTGAAATCTATAAAATTTACCAAAAAATTGATTTAGTAGGATTTATTAAATGCAATGAATTTTCTAATTTTAGTTTTAACAACTCAGTTTGTGGGAAAACAGTATGTGAATGTGTTCATAATTCTTTAAATGTCTTTGAAAACCACTGTTTAGAATTTACTCAAAGCATTGTTGATTCGTTCAGCGAGTGTCGTCTCGTAGCAAACACAATTAAAGGGTGCACAGACATGTTCTGCAAACTATAAAAGTGGAAACCTCAGAAATAAATTTATTATTTTAGAATATGGAACTCCCCCGGTTAGTTCATCCTTCGACATGCCTCCTCAGTGGGCCTACAGGATCAGGGAAAACTGTTTTCGTAAAGAAACTGATAGATCACAAAATGTTCCATCCAATGCCTACACATATTGTCTACTGCTACGGAAGTTACCAGTCTATTTTTAATTCTATGAAAAATGTTAATTTTGAAGAAGGTTTGCCCTCCAACCTCAGCACCATTCGAGATGCTTTAATTATCATAGATGATTTGATGGTAGAGTTATCAAGTGATACTCGCTTAAGCAATCTTTTTACAAAAGGTAGTCATCACCGAAATCTTTCAATCATTTTTATTACGCAAAACTTTTTTCATCAAGGCAAAGAAATGAGAAATGTTCATTTGAATTCGCATTATGTAGTTTTGTACAAAAATCCTAGAGATAAAAGTCAAATAATGCATCTAGCTAAACAAATGTTCCCCAGAAAAATCAAGGCTTTTCAAGAAATATTTGACGATGCTACCTCAACGCCCTTTAGTTATTTGCTCATTGACTTAAGACCGGAGACGACTGAACGGTTACGGTTACGTACAGGAATATTTTCTGGTGATAAGCATTTCGTGTATGAACCTCGATAGGGTCATTAAAGCGGGTACCTTCGAAATCTATATAAAACAAAGTGAAAAAGCAGAAAAAATCATTTCTATTTAGAATGCCTTCTCAGAAGGATGTGGTATGTCTGAAACTCTTACAGAAAAGCAGGAGAAAAGCAACTGTATTGAAAAATTGTCCAAACAGTCTCATTAAATCAGTTTGTGAATGTGTTTTAAACCTTTTAAAAGGAAATCTCCCTATTGATAAACGTACCAAGAATCGACTCGTACCATTTAAAAGAACTTTAAGAAAACTCGCTGAGAAAAGAGTACCTCTCTATAGAAAAAGACGACTTTTAGTACAAAAAGGTGAAGGATTTTTATCCTTTCTTATTCCAGCTGCAATAACCGTCTTATCATCTCTTATACATGGAACACAGTAAAAAGTTTGCACTGGTACCGTTAGATCGTATGCAAGAATTGGAACAGGATCATCTGAGTGAAATAGATGCACAGATTCAATATATCTTGAAAAAGAAATTAAGTGACGATGAAAAAGTGAAGTTGTACAATCAAGTTTTACAAAAATATGTCACGTTCCCAAACGTTAATAGAACTAAACCACTCGACGAGAAGCCTCCCGATAAAGACCTTGAAAACAATTTTGATATAGAAAATGAAGTTCTTGGATCCGTTCCTGTGAAACATAAAGAAACTGCAGTGAAAATTATGGAGTTCTTAAAACACCATAAAATTTCCTGGAGTCAGAACAAAGAAGTCAAAGTGAACGATGAGATTATTCCAGGCTCAAATGTTATTCAATTCATCAATTTTCTTTTGAGAAACAGAATTCGAAGACCAGCGGCCTTTGAAAAATTTAAGGAAATATTAACATTCAACAATTTTCCTCGAGAATTTGTGAAAAATACTTATTTAACTGATGTGAAAACTATGTATGCCAAACCTAAAAAATCCATAAAGAGACTGTCTTCAAGCAAATGGCTGCAGTTATGAAAAGCAACTTTGTAATTTTTTCTTGAAAGTTATGAATAAAATACTTTTTCCATTACTTACTTGTGAATTTTATTTTAAAGTTAAATATTCATAAAATTTAATAGTTAGGCCAGTTTATTTTTTTACACAATAAATTAACTTTTTTACTTTAAAATTTTAGAAAAGGTCATATAAAAGGTACTCGTTTTTGAAAAGTGAAAACAACATTTATTTGACACGATATATATAACATTTTTTTTTACACCATTTTACAAATAATTGCAACACGTATTTACATAAATATCCATATGGAAGTGTGGAAAAATTGTCTTGCCTTACTCTTTTTTGTATATGCAGTTTTGTATATTTTATTTTTCTTCCTTATTAATAACTTTTCGTCGTAATTTTAACCTGCGTAGGAAATGTACTGTGAGTAGGTTTTTCAAGTTCAGACTTGGCTTTTTCAAGTTCAGACTTGATGGACATAATCGTGACGTCACATCGAAATCTCAGAAAGGAAAAAAAATCCAAGTCCCAAACGTAAAACACACTGACGTCACGCGTGCGCCAATTAAAAAAAAAGGTCCCTAAACATTTAAATCTCTGTAGAATAGGTATTCGTGGCCGAACGGTTATAGTCATTCAACTAACCCTCGACCATGAGTACTTTTGTACTAAGTTCTAGCCCCCAACAAAATATCAAATATTTTTTATTTTCTTAGGATTTTATTCTATTTACTCAAGTAAATGACAATAGATGGTGGTACGAATAACGAAAAAAATCCAAGTCCCAAACGTAAACACACTGACGTCACTGGTGATGAATAAAGTAAAAACACTAAGAAATCAATTCGTTCCTTAGATTAATTACTTTTAAAATCACTAGATGGCGCCATAAGTCATTTTGTAAAAGCATTTATTAAAACCCCTATGCAATTATTCAAACCATTTTCTAAAAATAACCCATTCCTAATACTAAGAAAAAATACAAGTCCTAAACGTAAACAAACAACCGCCATTTTGAAAAGAATGGTGTTGCCATTCCTGAAAAAAGAAACTGAGAAAACAACTCAACTCCACTCAACATGACGTCAACAGGGGTTTAGTAGATACGGAAGTGACGTCACAAGGCCACGCCCACTTCCAGTCACGTGGTGCTCTTACGTCACAAGGCCATGCCCACTTCCGGTCACGTGGTGTGACGTCACTTCCGTATCTACTAGACCTCTGTATACTACTTCCGTAGAGTAAGCTGTAGGTCCCTCTCTAATGTGTCCTCGTAGAGCTAAAAAATGGCCTCACAGGGACAAACCAAGTCCAACGGTATGTAGAATCGTAAATACAATTAAAACGGGCATTTAATAGCAAAATGGTCATAATTAAGGATTCATAATTAACCTTTTTCTCCTTGCTTTTCGGCAGAACTGAGAGGTAGTGATTTGGACAACACGAGTTGTTGACGTGTACAGGATGCGAGAATATTCAAGTACACCTGTTTTGCAACAGGCCCTGCCCGTTAAAGGGAATTTATACAAGGTTCGTAAACAAGCAAAAGCGTTTCCCGAGAGTTAATCTGGTACATGTAACGAAGATTGTGCTTTTAATAGGAAGGTAAACGTTCTCTACAAATTATACTTCATTTGAATTAATTTGGAGAAAAATGTACGATTTGTGTAATACGACTTACCAATTCTTTTTGTGCTCATGCCGCCATCTATCTTGTTTAATGACAACTAATTCTTTATAGTTATATATTTTGGACTATAAAATTGTAGTGTCCGTCCAAGTATGGCCACCACACGTTTTGGCCACGGCAGGTCCAAAAAGAAAACAAAAGAATTTTCACTGTTCGTTTGTAAAATGTGAAACAAATATAAATGTGTGCATAAAATTAATTAATCGAAGTAAATTATTTCGATAATATTTATTCCTCTGCCTTTTATTTTTTTAAAGTAATATCAATCCAAGTAATTTTTCAAAAGTTCAACGTTTGATCGGCACAGGCATTTCTATTAATAAAAATTAGACTCAAAACTAAGACAAATTCTAGCTTCGAGAGCAAAATCGAAAATATGCTAAAACTTTCTACACGCACGACAGTCTTTATCATTTTTTCGTATTGAGTCACACTCCGGATATGTTTCTTCCTATATTTCCAGCAATTTCGATCAGATTTCCACTAATAAGTATATATTTAGACTAAATTGAGATAGAAATTGTTTTAATAACATTACAAAAGTGCATGTTGCTATATATGTACATATCTAACGTTTTGGAAATAAAACCAAACAAACATGACGATTTATCCTCATGGAAATAAATAAGCATTTTCCTTTATATTTTAAGTCAAATGATACTTTTAGTTTGAAAGTGTGAATCCAGGATCGTGAATAAGAGGTAATCAAATATTTTTGTCAGACTGCATAAGACAAATAATGTTATTTAAAATTTTGAAATTAAAACTCAAACTCGCTTTGAAAGGAATTTGATAAATTTTACAAAAACCATCTGCTTTGAATCAGTTGAAATTAATGCGTTACATGAATCTACAAAATACCATAGGGTGACAAACTAAATCTTACAATTATCACAATTTTTATTATTTGAAACTTTTTAAATTTTAATTAAAATTTGCAACGAAAGAAAAGATTATATTTACAAGTTTTAATTTTATATGAATAATAAAACTGCATATTAATAAAATTATACGATGTTAAAAGAAATGGGTCGTTGAATTATTTTGAAATAGTAAATAAAAATCGTAATTATAAACAAATATAGTAGCATAAAAAGTAATAGTTTATTAAATAAAAGAGTAATACTAAATACAAATAATAATAATAAAAGTAAATAGCGCTATAAAAAGAGCAATAAATTATAAAATAGTAATATTAATTATGATATAAAAATACAGGTAAAATATTTTATATAAATTTAAACATATGCGCGCCGCTCATATATTTTACACAGTAAAATTTATAATCTTTTCTGCACCAGAATTGTCTTGTTTCTTGTTTTGTTCATGTTTCGAAATTCAATTACCGTAGACAAACAGCATAAAAAAATTTCGAGATGTGATGTCAAAAAGTAAAAAACATCTGCCTGATTTTCCATATACATTTCCGGCCTACAGATTTAACGTGCACATTCCCGGTGTGTACACTGGCGTTTATGGGAAGGTCTTGGAATCGAGCCCCTGATCAACGCCGCCGCGGACCGACGATTCCAAGCGCAGACCCACCAGGCCACCCAGGCCCAGTCAGGTTTCGCTCAATATAGCTGATATACCAGCTATGGTGATTGCCAATCAAATTGGATCTTCGGAAAGCTATCTAAGGAATCTCTTTTCAAAGTGCTCGCGGCGAGAATATTGTACATAAATCTTGAAAGACAACATTCCTAATTTATTGTGTAGCTTTTACATACGTGCCATTGAAAATTCCTTGAAAAGTAGCGCAAACTATTTCGATCTTTTTATAGGGAACCTCGATTATCCTTTCCCGATTCTGATAGCTTGAAGTTCAATTTCCAAACGTCCGGGCAAGTACTTAATTTGCATCTTTATTTTAGGAAATTTTATTGCTAAACGAATTCGTTATGGAAAGGAATTTCAAGAGATATGCAAATAAAAAGTTTGAGAAACATTGTTGTAACATACAAAGATCCACTTCATGTAGCAACCAAAGGTATTGTTAAATATTTCTATTACTATCCTTTACCCGCATCAAATTCTACTTTGTTGTGTCATTCAATATCTGATTGAACCCAGAAATAACATGGCAAATAACATATTCCTTTTCCATTAATTCTTAGATTTTGTACATGAAAACTGTTTCAAAACAAATGGCATATTTATCATAACTTGTAGAAATTAGAGTTAGGCCAGTGTTCTTCCATCAAAAAGTCCGATTTTGTTTTAACATTCCAAATAAAAATAATTCCACAAATATTTTTAAACAATTTATAACAATAAATGGGAAAGTAAGGCAAATTTGAGTTTTCGATTTGTTCAACCCTCCTGGTGGTTGCCTGGATGATGTCATTAGAAAAACTGACCAGTTCTTGATGGACGAGTAATTTCGTCATTAGAAAAAGATGACCATATCTTTATCTTGTCGTTGTCAAAACAATTGCCAATATCTTGATGTCGAAATATATCGTCATTAGCTAAATCGGTAAGATCTTGATGGACGAGATATCTCGTTGAAACCACTAGGGGGTAGGTTCACGAATTTCAATCAAAAAAACACATTTTTCAGTTTTTGCATTTTTTAAAAATATGAACTTTTGTGCTTCTAATGATGTCAAAATTATTCCTCTAGCTGCAATAGAATTATTTTTAATTATTTTTTAAAAATTGCTTACCATCTGTCACGCCCACTCCTACCAAAACAAACTTCTTGCTGCTTTCTAAGGCTCACGATTTCTTTCCTTTTTTAAACACTTATTTTTTAATTCTGTGAGTGACAACGTCTAGTAGAAGAAATGAAGTGAATTAACTTCTGTAGAATATTTATTTACAATTTGGAACACGCTGTTTTCATGCTGGTTTCGGAAGTGACATGGTTATCGTGCTTCTAAGTGCTGTTGGAGTTTTGAAGTTGGCGGAAGCAGAATTTCGAATTGTTTGAAATCGGCGAAAAATTGAATTAAAATTTAAGAACTTATTTCATTAATTATATTTTTTTCCTAATTTTTATTATTTTTTATTCCTTTTCCATTTACTGAAGCAAGTAAATATTTTAATAAAAGACTTCGACAATAATTTATTGGCCAAGCTGGCCACCTTCGAAGATGTCAGAACTGACAGAGCCAAGAAATGATTTGGGATACGAAACAAGTCACAACATGGAAACAACTCTTGGTGGAAAAGAATTTAACAACATCGGAACTCATCGACTTAGCCTCTGACTACGGAATTGCAAAGTATTGTTTATTCCTCAGCTCAAAAGATGATAGAAATAGAATACCTCAGCAATACCCAAGAAAATTCAAAGAGCTAACTCAAAAAATTCACTCCCACAAGCAAATTGAAACTACGTTTCACACGCAACAACAAAATCATTATTACGAGTAAAGACGGAAAATGTGCCTCTGAAATAGCCAAATTAGAAGAAATACTGAACATACCTATCAGAACAGAAATAAAAATAGAAAATGTTACAACACGATTTCTCTTATTTGATATTCCAATTGATGCCCCAGCAGAAGAAATTGTGGAACTAGAAACAGAAAACGACTTGAAAGTACTAGAGATTAGATGGTTTCAAAAAAGAACAGGAAACAACAGAGTACCCACCCCCACTGTCCTTGTAACAATAATAGGAACGAAAATACCTCCTGAAATCAAAATGTGGTACACCATTCAAAAAATATCAATTTTCATCGGCAAACCAAGACAATGTCAAAAATGTTTTAAATTTGATCAAGCAACAAGGAATTGCAGAAACGAGGCAAAATGCGTAAAATGCGATCAAAATCATGAAAACCCGAACTGTAGCAATCCAATACAATGCTGCAATTGCCAACAAGACCATCCAGCAGACTACCCAAATTGCCCGAAACGTCATGAAGAACGCAAATTTCTGGAATTCAAAGCATATAATCACCTTTCATTCACTGAAGCAAGAACTTATAATTCAACAACTCCCAAACCACTAATATCACAAATTCTTCAAAATAATCAAGAAAACAAATCAACTAATCTATATACACTGCTGGCCACCGTAAATGCAACACCCTGAAGGAAGCATGCAAATAATATGAAATTTACAACATGCATTAGCGGAGGTGAAATATGCAAATGATTAGAATTTCAGCGCAGACGCACATCACGCGCGCCTGTGGCGCCACTTCAAAGCGCTATTTAAGGCTTGGAGATTTCGACGATTTCAAGTACGGCAATTGTGTTTTTCTTGTGGTTTTTTCAAAAAAACGATCCATTATGCCTCGTAGAAAACAGCGATCATCTTTTGATCAAGTATCCGAGTTCGACAGAGGAAGGATAGTGGCCTACCGAGATTGTGGATTATCTTTCAGGGAAATCGGTAGTCGTGTTGGACGAAACCAAACAACTGTAATGCGGATATGTGATCGTTGGATGCAGGAGGGTACGACGGACCGACGTGTTCGATCGCATCCACCTCAGTGCACCACTTCACGTGATGACAGGCATATTGTGCGTATGGCAGTGACGGATCGCTCAGCCACATCACGAACCATAGCACAGCACATTCAGTCTGTACCGCATCATCCAGTGTCTGCGCGTACCATTCGACGCCGTTTACAGCAGAGTGGTCTGTCCGCAAGACGTCCATTGCTTCGTCTACCCTTGACGCAGAACCACAGACGTTTCCGCCGCCAATGGTGCGATGAAAGAAGGATGTGGACGGCAGAATGGAATGAAATTGTCTTTACTGACGAGTCACGCTTCTGTCTGCAACACCACGATGGTCGGATTCGAGTCTGGAGACACCGTGGAGAGAGGATGCTGAACAGCTGCGTTATGCACCGCCACACTGGTCCTGCACCGGGTATTATGGTATGGGGCGGTATTGGATATCACTCTCGCACTCGTCTAGTACGCATTGCCGGTACTTTAAACAGCCAGCGCTACATCTCCGAGGTGTTGGAGCCAGTTGTCCTTCCTTACCTTCAGGGCTTGCCCACAGCCATATTTCAACAGGATAATGCGCGACCACACGTGGCACGCATTGTCCAAGGGTTCTTCGTCAATCGCCAGATTGAATTGCTTCCCTGGCCAGCTCGCTCTCCGGATCTTTCGCCGATAGAAAACATGTGGTCTATGGTTGCTCAACGATTGACCCAGAATACATCCCCAGCTGCCACACCAGATCAACTTTGGCAACGTGTGGAAGCTGCTTGGTCTGCTGTACCCCAAGAACACATCCAAAGTCTCTTTGAATCAATGCCGAGGCGTGTGGCAGCGGTGATCTCCAACAATGGCGGCTACTCTGGCTACTGATTTTGGCAGGAACCACACTTCACAGAAGTCTATAAATTTAATCATTTGATACTTGGTCAACATGTTATCTACAAAATAAATTTTGTTGATATCTCTTGTCTTTCTTGGTGTTGCAATTTGGGTGGCCAGCAATGTATATAAAATAGGATGTGTGTATATTTTCTATTCAAATCTACACCGTTTGACCAATCCACACCAAATTTGGTACTTATATTTTAGAACACTGCGGTCAGCATAGGCTAACTCTTAACCCCCGTTCTATTGGCCCTGGGGGGCTAAAAACTATTCGAAATCGCAATAGAAATAACATTGAGCATAGATTGATTGCTTTAGGCAGCGATGGTTGCTTTACCAGTGTTGATCGAAAAACAATTTTTCCCGAAACAAATTAAATTACAGTATTTATGTTTGAACTGACTTTTTAGTTCTTCCTATGATGTAAATAAATTATAGATATTTTATTGATGAAGGGGGAAAGAATATTTTAAAATATTTATGTTTGCAAGGAAATTCAAGGAAAGGTTTTCAGGAGTTCAAGGATTATTTTCAAGGAAAGTTGGCGTATATTTCGACCAACTTTCCTTAAATAATTTATTGAATACGTAATGATTTGTAGAATTCTGTTTCACGAGGCTTTTTAGGTAAGGCGTGTAACTTATTTTAAAATGTCCGGAATAGATACATGTGAATCCTCCGTTGAAAGCAGTGATTTTCTTTCTGAAAAATTCTGTAAAATCGACCTTCTGCTTTTTGAAAAAATTTTATCTATTCAGTTTAATTTGTCTACACCGATTATATTTATTTCTAAACCAAGCACCGTTATTCCGAAAAGCACAAACGAAAAACCCATTGATCATAAAAGCGTAATTTTGCTACTCGGTATCTGGTAGCACCAGAATTAATGTTTACTTTTTTTATAAAACTTTGTAGAACTTACTAGAAAGTTGGGGAAACGGAAACTTAATTGGACTCATGGTGGAGAACATTCCAGCACCCACTCGATTCTTAGCTGGTCGTATTTAAAGGAAGCTAACTCGGTAAGTCTTCCAGTTTATCAACTTTCAGTGAATTTGACAGTTTTAATTCGCTCTTTTAGTTGATTGTATAAGTGTTTCCTACTTTATTCGACAGTGATAGTGTACATTTTTGGATTTATATTTCTAAACTGATGTAAGTACTTCATAATTTTGAATTTGTTTCTTCGTTAATTTTAGCTTTTTATTGTATTCTATAATAGATTTCATTGTTCAGTGAGAGTGTGCCTTTTGCTTAATTTATGAAATACCTTTTTGTATTCATTTACTGTATTGATTTCTTTGCTGTAGCAATGTCTCCAAGGAAGCGGAAGGCGATTAGCCAAGTACAGTCAACGGCTAAGATGATGAAAGATAAGTGTTGTATCTTAACAAATAATTTTAGTTTTCCGCAAGTCTTGAATTTTCTGGCAACAGCGCTTTATATAATATGAAACCTTTTTTATTGCTTAGATTTTGGCAACGTTGTTCAAAAAAATACTGATCTCTAATTCCAAAGAAAATGTAGCAGTCGATGTCTTTTGTTAAATCTTTTTAATAAATTTCTGTATTGAATCGCCTTTTACTTGTACTTCATTTGCAGAACCAGGGGTTCATTTGAAGTTTATGTATTTTGCTTGAAAATAAGCGTCCAAACAAAACAAATTGGCGTCCGCGACAGGACACTTATAGGATTTTAAGATGTTTCAAGCAGCGAAGGGTTTCAAGAAAGAAGATTTATTGTTTGTGGTGGAAGAAATCGGTGAGATTTTGCCTTCTAAGATAAACATGTCTGAACTAAAGGATCTTATTTTGAAAAGTAAAGAGTATGGGCGAGATCCACAATTTGTGGCAGATATCTTGGTCACGACTGTTATCGAACGAAAGCAAAAGGAAGGAGAGTGCAAACAAAAAGAGGAAGAGCGCAAACAAAAAGAGGAAGAGCGCAAACAAAAAGAAAAAAGAGAGTACGAATTAGAATTGGCGAGAATCCAAGCACAAACATTGACTCGAGGTGAGACACAATTGACTGCTCCCGATGTCACTAATGCTAAAAGGAAATTTAACCTGCCAAAATTGGAGTTTAGACAGTTTAGCGGCAGCATCAAAGATTGGCTACCTTTTTGGAGTCAGTTTGAACACATTCATAAGGATGAAGACATCGCGCCAGAAAATAAATTTCAATACCTAGTTCAAGCAACTGTTACTGGATCACGAGCGCGAGAAGTTGTGGAAAGTTTTCCGCCAACTGGGGCTAACTATGCCAAAGCAGTTGAAAGTTTAAAAGCTCGGTTCGGCAAAGAAGATCTTTTGGTTGAAGTTTATGTGAGAGAATTATTGAAGCTCATAATTTCAGTTCAGAAAAATGAAAAATGTTCAATGACGTCATTATATGATAAGCTTGAGTCATATCTCAGGGCTCTAGAAACATTGGGTGTAACCACGGACAAATGTGCATCCATTTTATATCCCATGGTCGAGTCATGCTTTCCTGAAGATTTTCTGAAAGCTTGGAACAGAAGTCCTTCTTCATCTTCCTCCACTGATGCTAGGGAACGTTTGACTAATCTGATGACCTTTCTTGGGATAGAAGTTGAGGGTGAAGAAAGAATAAATTTAGCCATGGCAGGATTTGGCTTGAGTGAAAGTGAAAATACTCAGATGTTTAAAAGAAAAAAAGGAGCTCATTCTCAAGAGAAGATACCTACTGCTTCTAGTTTATTATACGCTTCCTCGAAAGATGCCAAAAAGTCATGTGTCTTCTGTATGGGAAAACATCTCAGCGTGGACTGTTTTTCAGCTCAGAAAATGAGTTTGGCTGAGAGACAGAACGTTTTAAAAGAAAAACAATGTTGTTTTGCTTGCTTGACACCAGGGCACCCTGTTCGTAAATGCCGAGTTTTCTTGAAATGCGTGATTTGTGGGAAAAAGCATGTCCCTTTGATGTGTGGCAAACTTGATGCCCAAAATCAGGAATCGGAGAAAAGGGGTGCAGAAAAAGTGCCAAATAGTGAAGTTAATATGTCCAACATCAGTCTTGGTCCTAAGGTGTTCCTCCAAACTCTGAAGGTGAAGATGATAACAGATAAAAAGGAGATTCTAATCAGGGCCCTCTTAGATTCCGGGTCACAAAGGTCATACGTTTTAAAAGATGTTGCTGAAGAAATGGGTTACATTCCAGTGCGAAAAGAGACTCTAATACACTCTCTGTTTGGTGGAGGCAAGTCGGCGCAATGTGATCACATGTGCTACAAAATAAGATTAAGGAACGTCAAAAACAATTTTACTTGCAACTTTGAAGCACTAGATCAGTCATCCATATGTGACAGCATTACTCCTGTTAATTCAAGTCCATGGTTGGAAGACCTTCAAAGAATGAATATCGCGTTGACAGATGTCGGAAATGAACCCCAACCAGTCCAAGTTCTCATTGGCGCGGACATTTTAGGAAAACTCATGACAGGGAAGCGTAAAGTTTTGTCTTGCGGACTAGTGGCTATAGAAACTCTACTCGGCTGGACTTTGTTAGGGAAAGTGCCTGAGAGTGAGGTACATTCAAATAACGCAATGTTAGTTACTTCACTTTTTGTCAAAGAAGCGGATGTTTCAGAGTTGTGGAAGTTGGACTCTATAGGGATCAAGGATCCTATTGAAAAGCTTTCGAAACAAGAGCAGGATAATTTTATTAGAGAACATTTCCTTCAAACAGTGAGATACACTGAAGAAAAACGTTATGAAGTTCATCTGCCTTGGTTAGACAATTGTGTACCATTACCAGACAACTTAGAACTAGCTAAAAGAAGATTGGAATCGTCAACTGCTAAACTTCTTTCTAAAAATTTATATGATGCATATGAGAGTATCCTTTTGCAATGGCTAGATGAAGGGATAATTGAAGAAGTTACTACATCAGAAGTTGGAGTGTCAGGAAATTACTTGCCTCACAGACCAGTTTTAAAGGAAAGCAGTTCTACACCTATTCGCCCTGTTTTTGACGCGTCAGCCAAGATGAAGGGACATCCGTCACTGAACCAATGTTTGCACAGTGGCCCAAATTTGATAGAGCTCATCCCAGATATCCTGTTAAGGTTCAGGGAAAAGAAAATTGGAGTCACTGCCGACATCAAAAAGGCTTTTCTGCAAATTGGCATTCGTAAGGAAGACAGAGATTTCCTACGGTTTCTTTGGTGGAAAGATAAAGACTGCAAAGATTACAGAGTTTTTCGTCATGCCAGAGCAGTCTTTGGAGTTCGAAGCAGTCCGTTTCTATTGGAAGCCGTTTTAAAGTATCATATTGACAGATATTCAGATGTTGATCCATTTGTGACTTCCTGCCTTTTGAAAAGTTTTTACGTAGATAATCTTGTCACCAGTGTAGACAATGGAGATGATTTGAAACGAGTTGTAAATATCTCCAATGACGTATTGAAAAATGGTGGTTTTGAGCTTCGGGATTGGGAATGGTCCCTGTTAAGAGAAGAGGATCCCAAAACTACTGATTTGTTGGGACTTCATTGGAACAAATATCTAGATGTTCTTACACTTAATCTTAAGTGGTTAAAAGAAGTGAATGTAGAACACATTACTAAGCGAACGATGTTGTCAATGGCTCACAAAGTGTTTGATCCATTCGGCTTCACTACACCTGCCATGCTTTGTCCTAAACTAATGTTACAAAAGACTTGGAAGATGTCTCTGGGATGGGATGAAGAAATTACTGGAGCTTTGCGTGAAGAATTTATATATTGGTTCAAAGAGCTAGAGATTTTGAATGAGGTACGTGTACCACGTTGGATCAATGTCACTCCTGAGGGATACGAGAACTGTTCCATCCATACTTTCTGTGATGCAAGTAAAGATGCTTATGCTGCTGTCGTGTACCTAGTCCATAAAGGGGAAAATAACGAAGTGTTCCTGTTGTCCTCAAGATCTCGCATAGCACCCTTACAGGGAGCGACGATTCCTCGACTAGAACTACTAGCTGCTATGGTGGGAGCAAGATTGACCAAGTCTGTAGTTGATGCCCTCGGTTCGACAACAATCCAATGTTATTATTGGAGTGATTCTACTACAGTTCTTACTTGGATAGCTCAAGAGGAGAATTGGTCAGTTTTTGTAAAGAACAGAGTTGATGAAATTAGAAGACTCAGCCATCCTTCATCGTGGGGACACGTTTCCGGAGATCAAAATCCTGCCGATCTTCCCTCAAGAGGATGCAGAGCTACTCAGCTAGTGAAAGTTAGATGGTGGGAAGGTCCATCATGGATGAAAAGTTCCTTGGAAAAGTGGCCTTGCAGTAGCACTTATTTCGATGTTGACTCAGAAGAAGTATCAACAGAAAAGCGTAAAACTGTGGTGACAAATTTGACTATAGATGCCAATACTATTCTTGACCGATTTTTATACTTCTCCAAATATTCAAAGATTTTAAGAATGACTGCATGGATTTTTCGCTTTTGTCATAATTCAAGGAATAGATCACAGCGAATTTTAACAGAGCTATCATCTGATGAGATTACCAGGGCAGAAAGAGCTCTTTTGAAATTGATTCAACAACAATGGTCATCAGAGGAGAGAGAAAAATATTCCCGGTCGATACAGTTCTATGAAGATGATGGATACTGAGAGTGAAGACCAGACTTGTGCTAAGTGATGATGATGAAGACTTTCAGAAACCTGTCGTACTTCCAGACCATTCTATTGTTCGACGACTTATTGAACATACTCATAAATCTTTAAAGCATAGTGGAGTATTAACAACTTTGGCGCAGCTGCGTGAACAATACTGGATTCCCAAGGGTCGAAAAGTAGTTCGTGAAGTTCTTCGCCATTGTTTGGAATGCAAAAAACTTGCTTCTAAACCAGTGATTCCCGTTACAGCTCCATTGCCTTCTGACAGAATACATCGGGTGCCAGCCTTCCATGTAACTGGTGCGGATTTAGCTGGACCTGTATTCCTACGAGGAGGTTACAAAGCCTGGATAGTGCTCTTCACTTGCGCAGTATATAGAGCTGTGCATCTAGAACTTGTAACCTCTTTATCTACCGAAGCCTTCTTGCAAGCTTTACGACGTTTCTTTGCAAGAAGAGGAAGGTGTTCAACTCTTTATACCGATAATGGAACTAATTTTACGGGAGCTGCAAGAGCACTAAAAGCACCCGATTGGGACTCAATACAAAAGGAATGTGCCTTACATCAAATTAAATGGCTTTTTAGCCCACCCTCAGCACCGTGGTATGGTGGATGGTGGGAGAGAATGGTTCGTTGTGTCAAAGAATTACTCAGGAAGAACTTGTTGAGGGCATGTGTAACCTACGAAGAAATGATTACATTACTTTGTGACTGTGAAAGAACAATAAATAGCCGACCCCTTACCTATTTATCAGATGATCCCAACGAATTAAAGCCTTTGACACCCGCGCATTTTTTACAAGACCTGAATGAGCAAGAGACCGTTGATTTGGATTTAATTGATGCTCAACATTTACTGAAACGTGTGCGCTACATTCAGACCGTAAGACAAAATTTAAGGCAACGTTTCTACAGAGAGTACCTTGGAGAGCTGGTTAAAAACCCTAAAGTCAAAGAAAGAAGAAACAATTTAAAAGAAGGAGATATAGTTCTTGTTGAATCCAGCAGTCCTAACAAAATCAATTGGCCTTTAGCTCGAGTGCTGGAACTCTTCCCCGGTAAAGATTCAGTTCTACGAGTTGTTCGATTACGAACAGCTAACGGTGAAATCATTCGTCCAGTTCAGAGGATTTTCCCGTTGGAAGTAATGCAGGCAGAAGTTTCTACATTACCACCTACCTTTGAACCTGTTACAAATCCTGAGAGTTTGACTCCCAAAACTCAACCCATTCCAACAGAACACCCTACTATCGTAAGACAGACTCGGACTGGAAGAAAAGTTATTCCGCCCGTGCGAATTGACTTGTGAATTGTATTTTATTTTTGTATGGCAATGTCTGCAATACAAAGGTGGGAGTGTGTTGTATCTTAACAAATAATTTTAGTTTTCCGCAAGTCTTGAATTTTCTGGCAACAGCGCTTTATATAATATGAAACCTTTTTTATTGCTTAGATTTTGGCAACGTTGTTCAAAAAAGTACTGATCTCTAATTCCAAAGAAAATGTAGCAGTCGATGTCTTTTGTTAAATCTTTTTAATAAATTTCTGTATTGAATCGCCTTTTACTTGTACTTCATTTGCAGAACCAGGGGTTCATTTGAAGTTTATGTATTTTGCTTGAAAATAAGCGTCCAAACAAAACAATAAGCGTAGTCAAGAAACTTCCGAGGAGAGGAATAGAAGACTTGCGATTGCGAGAGAGAGAGCTACTATATTTAGAGCAACAGAGATGGCACAGCAGCGTGAAGTCCGACTACAGGATAAGAGAGATAGTGTCAAACGATCACGGACTGCACACCATTTTAGCTTAGCATTGGAAAGATTCCACACGATTCGCATAAAGACTACTCGCTGCATGCAAGAGTTACCATTGGGAAAATTGAAATGGTTTGTAGTTATTGTCAAGCCAAAAAGTTTAAATCAGAGTCTACTGGTATTTGCTTCAGAAATGGAAAAATTATTCTCTGCCAACTGGAACCACCACCACAAGAACTTTTGACATACACATCAAGAGATACGTCAGAGTTGAAGCATTTTCTTAGTAACATCAGAAAATACAACTCATGTTTCCAAATGACATCATTCAGTGCCACATCAGTTGTTGGACAGCCCAGATTTCCGTCGACATTCAAGGTGCAAGGGCATATTTACCATAGAGCGAGATCGTTGCTTCCGCTGACAGATCAACCACCAAAATTTCTACAACTATATTTTATTCAAAACGAACAAATGGAAACTGATCAGAGGTGCGCCTACATCTCGGGAACAAGACGTCAGATTGTGTTAAACTTACAGAGGATATTTCATGAGCACAATAATCTTATTAAAACGTTTGAAACAGCATTGGAACGTATGACAACAGATGAATATAAAGTAGTCATAAGAGCAGACCGAAGACCAGCAGATGAACACGAGCGGCGCTTTAACTCTCCTTGGGGCCTCCCCCGCTACTCTGCAATGGCACTATGTCGGGCGCGGAGGGCTAATCTAAGTAAGCTTTAACTCTCCTTAAGCAGATCAAGTCGCGGTGGTTATATCAGGCGATGAGTTCCATCAACGGGATATCGTTATTCAACGACGAGGTGAATCATTGCAGCGCATTTCGGAAACACATCGATCTTATGATGCTCTGGAGTACCCAGTGATATTCCCCCACATGGTGAAGATGGATATCATTTTAATCTGAGGCAGATCAACCCAAGAACAGGTGAAACAACGAGCAAGAAAGTTTCAGTGATGGATTTATATGCGTACAGATTAATGGTTCGAGATACTGAGCAGTACCACGTATTGAACTGCAGGCAATTGTTTCATCAGTTCATCGTCGATATGTACACAAAAGTCGAGAGTGAGCGTCTCCTTTACATTCGTCTAAATCAACGTAAACTGAGAGTTGACGAATATATTCATCTGAGAGATGCTGTGGCAAATGACGGGAACGTTGAAAACCTCGGTGCCTTGGTCATCCTACCAGCTACATTTACAGGAGTCCCAGACACATGCGCGAATACACGCAAGATGCTATGACGTACGTTAGGACGTACGGGAGACCAGACTTATTTATCACCTTCACCTGCAATCCGACTTGGACGGAGATCAAGGAGGTTCTTACCAATGGTCAATTACCCAGTGAGCGCCACGACTTGATTGCTAGAGTATTTAAACAGAAGCAGTTGAAACTGATTGACGTTTTAAACAAAGGGCCATGTGTTTGGAATACCGAGATGCTGGATGTATACGATTTAATTATTATTTTATTTCTATGAGGAGTTTTATATTTTTACATGAATATTATGAATATTTGATTGATAAAAAAAGAATATTTAAAATATTTCATTATTCATAATTTACATTTTGTAATGGAACACGAAAAACTTCAACTCATTAATCATAAAAGCGTAATTTTGTTATTTTAGATTTGGCAAACCAGAATTAATGTTTTATTATTTTATAAATTTGATTTAGAATCCCGAGTTTGTCTGTTTGAGTTAACACAGCGAAATGTTGCAGTCATATTTGAGCATTACTAAATTTCATAAATCATTATCGTCTTTATCAATATTTTCAAATGTCTTTTTTCGAATTGCTCTATTTCAGAATACACTCAGGCAGTCAAAATTCGACACTGTACATCATTCGTTTTTTAGAATTCTGCATTTTTTCGTCGGAATTTCGTTTTTGTTCGTATTTATGTCTCAATCTTTTACATATTGCAATATATTCAGGAATTAAATGCATATATTTGCGTCCGAAGTATATAGTAGAAGCTATGAAAAAGTTAAAACGTATTTTCCGTACAACTTAAATGAATGCATTTTTCTGTGAAAGAAAAGTTATTATTCTAATTCACTTTTCAAGCAACATTTAACCATTTCAACCCGCGCAACGCCGGGTAATTCAGCTAGTTTAGAATATAAAAAAGTAATTCAAGAAACTAACAAATTTCAAAACAATCCTAACTGAAGCATTGAAATAACAAGCACAACATTCATCGAAACCTTAAACGAATTCGGCAAATCCCTGATCCAAACCATCATCCAAGGAAACACGCAATCTAAAAATTCCCAAACATCTACAATCGTTACAAGTCCAGAAAGAAAAATCAGACCTCAAATAACCCCAACCCAAAAAAAAGTGATCAACATAAAGATAAAATTGAAGTTGAAAATGACTTCGAAACAGAAAGTAAAACTAACCTTTTCGACTCGATAAAACGAACAATCCAACCAAATTCAAAGAAATAGTCGGAAGATGGTAGCCATGGGTTTTCAATTCTACCAAGTAGGTCTTTCATTTATTTTCCTTTATATTGCTTTCAATCTAAAAATTGTTCAGTGGAACGCAAGAAGCGTTCGTAATAAGAATCTATGGCTACAGAACTCGCTCTTTAACTCAACAGATATATGCGTATTTCAAGAAACACATCTAAAACCCGATCAACAATTCCATCTTAAAAATAAAACAATATTCAGAAAAGACAGACCTAACAAAGGAGGAGGACTTCTTATCCCAATTAATAAAAATTTATCAACAAATGTTATAAATTTATGCCCTTATCAATTAATGAAGAAATTTTAGGAATTACCGTCCACAACTCAAACAATCAATGCTTAAACATCATTAATATTTACTGTCCCAAAGGAAAACTGTCAACGAAAGAACTAGATCCATTTTGTACTAGCACTTCAAATCCCACTCTCATTCTTGGTGATTTCAACGCCCACCATAACTTTTGGAATGCTCAAACCAACACAAGAGAAGGAGAAAATCTTGCAAATTGGATTCTCATAAATGATTTTTGCCTCATCAATAATCATATCCCCACTCACATCTCTTTCAACGGATCCACCTCGCTTATTGACCTTTCAGTATGCTCACCAGATATCTTCCCTCAAATTAAATATGAAGTAGCAGAAGATACTTTTGAAAGCGACCACTATCCAATTATCATCACAATTGGGAAAACCAATTCAATGATGAATCAAATACAATGGGCCCAACATTAATAATTTGAAAACTTTTGTGTTTGCGTCTCTTTCTCATAGCATGTCAACTTATAGAAAAATACAGCACAGCAAATGGCCAAAAGGAAGTTCATCGTGATGTTTCTGTCAGTTATGGCATGCAATGAAACGCCCAAAAGCCATAAACATATTAAGACAGTTATCCAAAAAGTAGTTGAAAAAGATTTTGTCTTTGTAACAACGACTTGCGTTACAAAACTCTCATCTGGAAGGACTCAAAATTCAAGAGTCTTCACAGTTGTATGTGGAGCAAATGGCCGAAAGAGGTACTTATTTGTTTCTAAGAAACGATTCGATTTGGCAGTAACATTAGCAGATAGTGGGTTTAATTCGGAAGTACAATAAACGTAAAACAAAATTACAAATAAAAAACAAAGTCACGCTCAAAGACGACCGTCATCCCAACAAAAAGATCCTCTGTTGAGAACAGAATTTCACAAAATCAAAAAGGTAAAACAATGGGAAAAGTGTACAGACAAAGCATATGGCGTTGGTGCATTTTAAATTTATTCCGTAAACAAGTCAACGTTTATTAATCCTATCACATCTATAAAATGTTTATTAATATATTTTAAAATTTTAGTCATAACTAGTTCCAGTAAACACAATATTGCCTTTTAACAAATTATCCCAAATAAGCATTTGATATTAAAATATACTGACAGCAACATAAAATATACCACCCAAGTACATTGAATCTGTCTACGAAAACACGTTTTTCTCAGGTTAAGATTTTTTTAGTTTTCTGATTTCGAACTGTTCTCTCTGTGCATCAACTTTTTCTTGATTTCCTTAAAACCTTTTTTAGCGAAAATCCTTACAATATGTTGTACAGTCGCGGAAAAAAAAAACACCCCTCCTCATTCGAGCAATTTTAGCAGTAGGGAAAATTCAAAGATGGCGTTTGACAGGAACTAACGTCTTCTATAAATTCAAATGCATAAAATTTGAATAGGGGGCCGTCTTCATATTAAATTGAGCACCAACCTCATAATTTCCAATAGAAACCCTCTATTTCGACACACAAATTCAAATCTATATCAAAATTGAAGTTCATGTGCCAAATTTCCTGTCATTAGATCTTACCGTTTCGAAGTTATGAGTACAGAAAGATTGGAGCTCATAATGTTAAATCAGTTTCTGATGAGTTTTATGGATATCTTCCTAAATAATATTTCTATAGCGATGATATTTTGTGTGCACATGTTACTATTAAACAACCCAAACAAAATCCACCTATTTTATTTTATAAAGTTCTTAGCATGCAATAATTATTAAATTAATGTTTGAAAAAATTATGAATTGGAACCTTACTATATTTTGATAGGAATCGATTCAGAAGGACTTCTAATGTGACCATGCAAAATTTCAGCTCATTCCAATCGTTAGTTTTCGAGTTACATTAAATTTTCCTCATTATTGTGATTTTAGGGGGCAACCAAGTTTAAAAAACATCTGATAAACCTCGGATAATAATTTTCCAATCGTTTTCACTTACATAATAAATATAATAATTCTGGAATCGTTTGCACGCGCTGACAAATAAGTTTGAAATACATCGACCTAAAAACGAAATAGACTGAGCACGTGACGCAGCTTCATGTTATTTCTTCGTTGCTCGGTTTGAAGATGACACGTGTTTGTGGGTAAAAGCACAGCCGATCTTAATAGAATTATTTAGACGGCTGTGCTTTTACCCACAACCACGTGAAAGATCTTCAAACCGAGCCACTGGAAGAAATAACATGAAGCTGGGGGCACATACTCCGTCTATTTCATTTTAAGGTCGATGACTTCAGAGATCTTACGACAGCGACTTCTCCCTCGTGTTCCGTCTATTTCATTAGAAGGTCAATGTTGAAATAGTGTTCAAATTTGATATTCGGGTAACTATAACTACAATTAATCTCGATCTGCGAATACCTATTTTCAATGTGGAGATGATCCCTGAAATTGGCAGCAAATTTAATATTGAATATCTCAGGATATAAAGATAGTAGTGTCTTGAAATTTCATATTTAGAGTAATTTAACGATGCTGAATATTATTAAGGCATCAAAACATGGTGTTTCTATTAGAAATTTTGTTGTTTGCGCAAAATTTGTTATGAAGACATCCCCTTATGCAATTTTTTTTGCATTTGAATTTGTAGAGGACGTTATTTCCTATTGAATGAATTTTCTCTACTATGAATAGTGCTCGAAATAAAGGGGGTGTTTTGTATTTTTTTCCGGAACTGTACATATTTAAATGCAAATGAGTTAGTTCATCCTGCTTCCTAATTTTGAAATTGTAGTTTAAAATGTTGCTTCACTTTTGCTTTTTTGCAAAATATTAGGTGTTTAACTACAATTTTTTTTTTGCTCTTCAGTGATAAACTTGCCAAATGAAGTTCGTTTGATTTGTTTGTAAATTAAAATAATGAGAATGGAATATTAATGTAACGTGGAAAATATAAATTTTTTGTTAATGTCCCATGATCATATCGTGGCGTAATCCGTTTTGCGTCCTGCAGAACTCGCATTGCTTGCAGTGGAACATATCCTCCTGCAACATATAAGGCAAGTTCAAACCTTGTAACAACATCGACGAAATGGTGTCATAGTTTTTAATACAAAATTGATTCTAAATTGATATGATGCGATACCATTTCTCCAAATACTCTTTTTTACAATTAGAAATGAAAAATATTGTTTTGTTGGTCTTTATCGCTGTACCATGGTAGAAAACGTTCTTGATAACATCTGATTAAGAAATTTGTATTGTTTTCATTTTTGACTAGCAGAATTACCCCGCCTTACTCTCGAATTGAATTGGTTAACTAACTTCCGCTTTCGTTAATAAATTGTAATTCCTATTCATCACATATAACAACTACCACACTCTAATAAAGGTACACAATTGTTAAATACACAATTTCACAAATGCAAATAAATGTCATATTTAACGTTTTAAATTTTTGTAGAATTTAAATTTTTAGTAAGACAGAAAAGTCTCTAGAGTGTGCCAATGTTACCCAGAATTCATAGAACAGTTCAAAGTATCCATATACAGTGAGTAAAAAGTTTCCGTATGCACTTACTATTTGAAATAAATGGCTTCATTATTTGTGTGTGTGCAGAATATAAATATTGAAGAAATAAAAATGGAAAACACATGAGCATAATTGCATAGAAAGTATGTATTGCATTTAAACAAAAAATATTAATACAATTTAAAGCATAATTCACAATAACACAAAAATGTGCCAAATATAAAGCAAAAAAGTCTCCGTACGGTGAAAAATATTTCATTAAATATTATTTCCCCCACCATGTTTCATCATTTAATGATCAGTTGAATCTGCTTTTGCTTTAATGACCTCTCTCAAAAGTTTAGACACGACTCCCACAAGCTTTTTTTTGTTTCTAGAGTAATTTTGTTCCAGACTTACAGAATGGCACTTTCCAGGTAATACTTGCTGGTATCAGAATTTTTCAGTTCACGACCGATTTCTTCCCATAAGTGTTCCATGGAGTTTAAATCAGGAGACTGGTGGTGTGTGAAGTTACTGCGACACATGGTAAAGGCATCATTCCTTACAGAATGTTGCAGTGTGTTTTGAATCGTTGTCCTGTTGGAAGATAAATGGTCTTCCAAGAGACAGTTTCGTAGCACTAGCAAAGACATTTTGTTTCAAAATGTGTAGGTACACATAGCTATCTATGTTATCTTCAACAAGACATAAATTATCCACACCAGAAGAACTCATGCAACCCCATACCTTTACATTTCCTCCCCCGTGCTTTACAGTTCTATATAAGTTTTTTACTTGCATTTGATGTTTTGATTTTCTCTATGCCATAACTCGTTCATCTGAACCATAGAGGCAATATTTTGATTCATACTTGAAAAGTGCAGAATCCCAGAAAGTTAAGGGCTTACATGCTTTTTGTAAACTCAAGACGCTTTCTTCTGTTAAGTTTACTAATGAATGGCTTCTTGCTTGTAACATGCCCACTATAGCAAATTTTTTTATTACTTTTCTTACAGTCTGAGGTTATATTTCAAGATTTTAATAAGTTTCAACAAGGATGCAAGTTGGGTGCGCCAATTCGGGGATTATCGCGAACCTTTCGCAGAATATTCCTCGTGTATATGGCTCAATTTCTGAGGTCTTCCGGATCGGTTCCTAATTTCCCAGTTTCTACCTCATATTTATCTTTCAATGATTTTTACCGTGGATTTAGATTTGTTTGCGATTTCGCCAATATTTTCCTCATTGATAAACCGTCATTTCTCAACTTTATCATCAACACGCGAATAGCTTTCGGAATTCCCATTTTAGACGATCCTCTGGTATAAAAATCGTTTGAAGTAACTATTTACACAATACTAGTTATTTTTCATTCGATAATTATAATAATTCAATTTGGGACAGTTGAACTGTCTAATCAATTTTCAATGTGCGTACGGAAACTGTTTTGCCTTTCATTTCGTATGTTTTCTCAAAGTTTTAATTAATTACTTTTATTTGTGAAAAATAAGGAATTCTTGTTGTGAAGACACTCTCTAATATGAAATAAGTTTCTTGCGGCAGTTTCTGAATCTTTGATGAGATTTCTTTAGAAATTATCATAATTTATACGCCGTTTTCATTTCCGTAAGGAAACTTTATTTTATCTACAGTAAATACCTTG
The DNA here is from genome assembly GCA_933210815.1 of Meta bourneti. Classification (NCBI taxonomy): domain Eukaryota; kingdom Metazoa; phylum Arthropoda; class Arachnida; order Araneae; family Tetragnathidae; genus Meta; species Meta bourneti. The sequence goes on from OW119931.1 coordinate 23,025,879, forward strand.
TATGTCATTTAAAAACAAAAGCTTTTCCCAAAGTTATCATACAATGATTAAAAATGTTTCTAAAACTAATTAAAAAACCATTACTTACCTTGATTGCAGTTATTGAACTAAAAATATCAAATTGAAAATCCAGAAATATATCTTAAAACAGATTTTAAAAAAGCTTCGAACGAAACTAATGAATGTATCTGTTTTTTCACTAAAATTAGATTCTTGGAATATAACGGACTCAAATTTAAAAAAAGCAAACTATTAAAAAGTATCAAGGTTGCCATATTAGCTACAAGTAATATTTTAAAAGGTCTTGCTCTATATATTTTATTTATAATGTTTTATTCTCTTTATCGTCTGTCCCAAATATTCGGAATTTTTTATATTTCGTAAAGAAAAAATAAGGCTCAAAATAAAGTATTAGAATTTAAATTTCGTAAAAATAGTTTTTGAAAAAAGAATTGATTTTTAGGAGCACTAGTAAAACAATACAAGTAGTTGCAATGCTCAATCTGTCCTCCAGCTACTCGAAAACTACCAAATTATTTTTGATTTAAGTATAGTTACTCTGATGTTTTAGCATGAAACTGATCTAAATATGTAATCAAAGGAATGTAGAATAACGTATTCACTAAATTAAATGTATAAAATGTAGAATATTGCATCAAAACATATTCGATAAATTTTGTGATACTTGTGCAAACACACAAACACGAAATTAGACATAGAATGGGAAGACGGACAGACAAACGCAACCAAGTTCAGTCATTAAATGAATGTAAGAACTCACAGTATGCAAAGTTTCATGAAAATATATTCAACCGTTTTGACGTAGCACGGGCACACACATACAGACACCAAACGCGCAAGAGACGGATTTTGCAACCGAAGGGCCCAAAATGGATAGAAAATTTGAAATGGGTCGAAAATATTCAATGTACAACAAACACTATATTCTTATTTATGTAGATACAGCGTGCAAAAAAATATTTTCAAATGTTTTGAGAATTTCATAATGTACTGACAGGAGCACATTGGCACTTTTTCAATCAGAACTTTCGTTATCTTGAAGTGATTTGTAGACATGTCTTTAAATCTATGAATTTGGACATTGGCCTCTTTTCAACCACATCTAATAACTGCTATATAATTGATGTAGTTTGAGAATACGTTATATGGGTGAATCCATTCAAATTCAGTTAATAAAAAATAAAATGTTAAACTCACCATCTTCGATATTAATTTTAAAATTCTAATTCGTTACTCTTTCAACTAGGCTACCACGGCCCTCGAGATATTTAAAATACGTTGATTCAATGTGTCTCAAACTGTTCCTATGTGAAAATATAATTTCATTGGGAGAGGCGCACAGCCTTGTCTGGCTTTGATAGGAAAAAATTAGTGTCGCAACGAAGCAACACAATAGGCTATTAGCGACGATCCGAGATCAAGTCCCAAAACTTTGAAAGGATTCACCACACAGGAAACACGTTTCAACGGGAAAACATTTCCGCCACTTGCGTTTAGCTTGACCGAAAATGTATCTCATAAAAGTACCGATTGAACAAACAACATGATACGCCTTCTTATAAAATGTTTCGGTTTGGTAATGGTAATTAAATAACGTCGCACTAGGCAACATAACGGGCTATTAGCAAAGGTCCAAGATCAATACCGAAGAGAAAGGTGCGAATACAAGACCACGTAATTGTTCCGGTTAGGAAAAAAATAGTGGTAAAAATATGGCAAAATGCATCGACTCTACAATGAGGGGATTTTACACTCGCTTAATGGGTATTTGGGTATTTGGGTATTTCAATTAACGTCACACTGGAGCAACACAATGGGCTATTGACACTCGCTTAATGAGGCAATGAATAAAGCATTTCCGCTGTTGAAATAAAAGAAAAACGTTTTGGCATTAGACTGAGCTCCGTCATGTGATTCCTCATCATCCAATTGAGAACTAGGATTTTGTTGATTGCGTCTGCTATGGTAACGTGTTTTCGTTCTTAAAGGTGTATTTCCTCATCGAAAAAGTGTCATCAAACCTAATGCATCATTTCTTTGTTTTAATTTAAGCTGTGTATTGTGTTCATGCTCTTCGAGTCGTCTATTTCATTCGGTGCCATTCTCTGTTCCTTGAAGCTGTTTTTCTTCTAAATTACGTGAAATTTATACCTTGGTTTGTTATTCACTATGGATTTCATCAACATTTAAACAGTTCCGTTATCATAAACAGCTGTTCTCTAACCTTTTCTGATACTGTTTTGAAGAGTAACGATTGAAATGGTGAAAGTATCAGTTATTGGAGGAGGGTGTTTAGGTGTAAAAATAATCGGTAAGTGGTTTGTGTGTTTTTAGTTTACTTACATAAAAACTGTTCGTGTGACATTTGTGACCAACAAATTAATTTGTCTTTCCCTGATAGGTTTTGTTTCTTGTACGCCTGATTTTTTATTAATATACTTATTTTGATGTTCTTGTTTATATTTTTCTGATGAAATTGAGGTTGCATTAGTAAATATTACTTTTATGAGCAAGTGTAGTTTTTATGTGGTTGATCAAATATGTTATCAGTATTTGTACTTTTTATGAATGCTGTTATCTTTATAAATGCGATAAAATTATACTTGAGATTCAGTTCTCAAATAAATTGTTATCTAGAAAAATGATAAGAAATAACTAACCTAAAGCTAGTATTTGATACAAGGAATAGAAAATAAATTGAAAAATTCTAATTTATATGATTATAATTCTACATTTTCACTCAATGCCAAAGTTCCACCATTGGTTCATTTTTTTAAATATCAAATAATTGTAAATATTGTGCTTAAAACTTATTAATCAAAGTAAATAATTTTATTTTTTTTATTGCTAGGCATTTCTATTATAGTGTTTAGTAAATACTTTGAAATATTGTTCAATATTTCATTGAAAGAGCTTTTGCATTAATGCAAATAAGATTTAAAAGTCAAAGAAACTTAAGAATCAAGAGCAGATTAGGAAATATGCTCAAACATTCTACATGAACATTTTGACTGATTGAGATGAATCTCAGAGTTTTTTCCTGATATTTACAGAAGATTTGCACAACAATTAGGGTATAGGACATCTTTAAGTAGCATTGTATGTGGGTGCTTCTATTTGAAGTTTTGGAAGTAATTTCTAAATTAATATAAGGGCGAACCTTTAGGCAAATAATATGTAAGTTATATATAGTAGCTTTATTCCAAGTCTGATGACATTTTTGGTTTGACTTCACTCTCAAGGACATGAATAAGGTATTCGGATACTTTTTTGACCAACTGTTCTTAAAGTGTAATGCAAATATATTGATAGAATTATGAAAATGTTCATTTTAGTCTTTTGAAGTCACCAATAAGTCAACTATTTTTATTTTGGATATTTTTAACACCAATTTAATAAAATACCTGATATTCAATGGTGTTCTTATTCTGTCTTAACTTGTGAAAGAAAATTTACAAACCTTACTTCATTAAAGGCTACAGAAAAGACTGAGATTTGTTTTATCATGTTATTGTTTTAAAAGTATAAATTATGCAATAATTAAAATATTGATTCTATTGTTAAACAATTTATTTACTTTTACTAAAAAGTGTTACTTATGTAAAGGATGATTTTTCCCCTTCAGGTGAATTAGCATTTCATGGGCATGAAGTTCGTGTCTATGACCGAAGTCCAGAAATCTTGGATCGTATCCGCCTGCGAGTACAAGAAGATAAACGGGTTTTAGCAGAAGATGGAGTTTTGCAACCCTCTGGATTTCTTGTATGTCATTATCTTTCTATTTATTGTTTAATCTTTGCAAAAGTGTCTATTAAATCAGAAGAACTTTATATGTTCACATTGAGCTTATCTTTTTATAATTGTTTATATTATTAAATTGTTTATGTGTATAAAATTTTTAAAATAAAATGTGTTGGATGGATTTCAGCAGCTTTTTAATTGTAAATAAAATATGTTATAAATGTTTTGAATTGTTTTTTGGAGATGTAAATGTATATCTTTTATCAAGTGTTGCAAATTTTTTTCCAGTCAACTGGGATTCATGTTAATTTTATATTATATGCTACTGATTAAAAGGAATTATTTGATAGAAGTTTTAAAAATGACATCCCCCTAAATATATAGTTTATTTTGTCACACTTTGTATTAAATATGTTCATGAATATTTTATAAAAATATTAGTTGTGAATATTTTATGCCTCAAAACAAATATTACTTTTGAATGATTGTACTAATTTATGCATTTGTTTTTTAAATTCATAAAATGAAATTCATTTTATAGTTAACAACTAATAAATTTGTTTATCAGCTAGTTTTGCATACTTTTAGTGGCATTTTGTATACCTTCTATTTTAACTCTTTCTTATTGTCCCAAACTAGACACTATTGAAAAATAATTAAAAATTTATATCTCTGCTTTTTTATACATTGTTTAAAAAATTTATATATGTAAGTCATACTTACAAGCATTATTTTATCAAAATCATTGAACATAATTTTTAAATTTATTTTTATATTTATTCTAAAGTAAATTATTCGACTTCAAATTTACCGAGGTCTTTATAAGTATCTTATTTTAAGAGGTAATTATCATGAAAATGTACTTTAGTAACTTTAAAATACCATGTATTTATTGTGAATAAATTTTTAATTTAGGGAGACATCTATTACATAAGCAGATTGGAAGAAGCTGTAAAAGTGTCTGATTTTATATTTGAGGCTGTGACTGAAGATTTGGCATTAAAACGGGATCTTTTTGAATGTGAGTATCTAGTAATTTTTAAATAATATTAATTTCAAGCTTAACTTCCGGCAGAAAGTGCGCTTTCTAGCAGAAAGCAAATGATGCCTCAACCCAACCTGCAATGCCGACTATATATAACAAATTAAGTACCAATATTTTTCATCCCATCAAATGTAAAACATTAATTATTTATTAATTTCATGCTAAGTTATTAAATTTTCATGTACTGATTGATGTATTAAAAAATAGTATCCACTTACCTACAGTTTTTCTACATTCCTAGTAGAGAAACATTTATATAATCCATTCAGTTAATTAACATTGGCTCATATGGAACATATTCAAGTGTTCAAGATACAAAAATGTTTTCCTCTTTATAACCCAATTTTAGTTACTCTTGCTTGCTCTTGGTCAATGAGCATATCCTGTATATTGTTTCTGTTCTTATATCAGCACCATGCAACTCTTTGCATGTCATGCACAAACTTGTCAGCAAATGTTACATCATAGAACTCTTCAATGTGACTTTCATGAGTCCAGGGGGTATCCACAAGGGCTTTTAAATTTCATTGAAAGATTAGAGAATAAAGCAAGCACTTACAGATGTGACATTTAGAGTGAAGTAGGATAAATTGGTTTAGAATGTCCATGAGCTTATCTTCTGGCAATTCTGACAATTGTTGATAGAGCAGTCATTCCTTAAAAAGTAACATGATTACAATAACATTTCCCCCTTTTTGGAATGTACAACAACTTGTCCAAAGTTCTGGAATTATCTTTGCTACTTAAACAATTTAAAAGCAGGAGAGCTGTCATTATTTAGCATTATTCCAACAACTTCTTCATATTGCAATAATACAATTTTAACTGGGTTTTGCTCATATGAATTGATGGTAGTTAAATTTCTACCATAGTGAACCAATGAAATCAAAGGATAATTCAACCGAAATGAAAAGAACATTCTAAAATATTCAAGAACGAAAAAGGACTGGAAATGAAAATTTTAACTTTATGAGATTGCCATAATCCTAATAAAGTAGGGTTGCTTTGGCCTTCCACAACTCGCTACAAAAAGCATGCCAAAAAAACGTTCTAAAACTATCTACTTTGTTATGTATCAAACTACAAAATATCCTCACAAAAGCAAAGTAATTTTTTCTTATATGGCCACTCCTTGTTTAAGAATCTTAATCAGATTTTCATTTTTTGTGCTGTTTTGATTTCAGGGATATCTCAGTGCTGTAAAAGTGATGCAGTCATTGCAACCAATTCAATGCACTTGAGTGTTGACGATATAGCTCACCAAGCTACCAACAAAGACGTGAGTGTTTGAAAAAATTTCTACTTCATATAAGTTTTTAAAAGTAGGCCATGACTTACACACAAAAAGACGAAAAATTATTGTCGAAATAGCTTTTTAATTTCAAATAAATTTTGACTTATTTTTGCACTTTGAGCATTCTTTATTGTATAGGAATATTTCCAGAAATAATAACCCTAATTTTTAAAGTTTAATTACATTCTCATTGTATAATTAAAATGTGTTCCTTCGTTTGTATCATCTCAAACAATTTTAAATTCATTTTTCAAGTGACAGCACTCTTGATCTATTCACGTGTGCTGAAAATGACAACCAAAGTTTCTTTTAAAAAATTCTTAAATGTTAAGATAGTAGTAAATAAATGTTATAATATAGCAGTGACTAAGCATTACTGATGAATTCTATTATAATGCATCTGATGCTCAAATATATTTTACAAAATATTCTGCATCAAGTATAGAACAAACCAAATACAAGTCAGCTGGAAGTTTGCAAAAATGAACGATTTTTTTCTTTGTCTAAGCAATAATATGGGTTAGTCAAGACAGTCCCTTGAATGATCATACAACAGTAATTCTAAAACATAACTTGTAAAATACACCATTGTGCTGTTACTTTTGAAAGATTGTTTTGCCAATCTAACTGTTACACAGCCATCACGTTTTCAAGATCAATTTCCATTGTATTTTAAAAATTTATAATTATTTGTTTGTTATATTTTATTAAATTTTTTAAACATAAAACTATTCTACCTACCAATAAAATAATTTGCTTTGTGAGTTTTAAAATTGATTTTGGCTTTGTTAAAAATTTAGATTTACTAATCTATGGAAAGGCCACAGCTTTGCACTGAAATTATTTAAATGATATATCTAAAGACTTCTATTTACCAATAAAATATTTTTCTTCATCATTTTTAAAATTGATTTTGGTTTAGTTAAAAATTTAGATTTACTTATCTAAGAGGAAAGAGACCACAGCTTTGAATTGAAATGTTATATCACAATGCAAATAATATTGTTGTATGATTTAGTTTATCATTTAGGTGTCATACATTAGTTTGATGTTCTGTTATATGCTTTTAATCTTTATTGGTTTTTTTTGTTAGAGATGTCTCGGAGTCAGGTATTTGTATCCTGTCTACTGTATACCTGAAGTAGAAATTGTGCCTGGTAGTCATACATCTTTATCTACTCTTGAAAAAGGTTCGATTTTTGTGTCAATTTTATAAGATTTTCATGTACCTAATTCAGTAATAAATTATCTGGGTACAGCTTAGATATAAAGACTTTTTTGTGGCAATGCTTTTGGCACATTTATGTCATGCTTTTTGTAATGAGTTGTGGCAGGCAAAGGCAACCCTGTTTTATAAGGATTATGACAACTTCATGATTATTTGCATACCTTACAATAATTTTTGTAAATCATTATCTTTTTTGATTTTACCATGCCTAAATTTCTCTAGTTTGCTAGAATTAATGTGATCTTTTATAACATTCATATATTATAGCCTGATTCCATTAAACTTAAAACTAATAAATTATTTAACTTGAACAAACTTCTATAAGTATATTTCAGAAAAAGTAAAGATTTTTTCAGTAAAGTAAATCTAGTTGTAGTAAGAATAATCAGTTGTGTGGATTGTTTTATTTTTAAATTCTTTTCGTTAATTATTTTCCACTAAGCCTGAAGCAGTGTTTTTCTAAGAAATTCTTTCGCGACACAAGAAGCATTGCCACAAAAAGTCTGTATCAAAGCTATATTGTAGCTGTTGTATATAAAATTATCGAAAACAGAAATTTGTTTTCAAACAATAGCTTTTTCATAATGGAGGTGAGGTCATCATGGCTCAGTGGGTTCACCCACTGTGCTAGCCACCTGTGAGTTGTAGGTGGTGCTGATTTGATTCCTACCAGGTTCGCTTCCTCCCTGGGTATATTTCTCTCTTCTGTGTCAGTAAAACTTTTCATTTGTGTGTATCCATTACTTGATGTTGCCTGTCTTGTGTTTGATGCAGTTTCCCAAATATGGCATTGGCTTTGCATTATAAAACACAAACCAATCAACCGACATAGAGGTTACAGTGGTTATTCAACTGCTTGTCATGAAAACAAGCTCCCTCTTAAAAATGTGCTCAAATCATGCATAGATATCAGATCTATAATTTATTTTACAATAAATTAACTGTATGTGTATAAAAATAATTAATGATTATGAAAATAAAAAATAACCTAATATACAGGCACTCTCATGCTCAACTCCTTTCTCTATTAATCATATTGGGATTGGCTGTCCTATCTTTAACCATTGACATCCCAAATTTTTGAAAACTACAATTTTGAATCTGCAAGACTTGGTTGGAAAAACCTTATTCAAACCTTTTCGCATTTTTACATGCTGTTGATATTTTAAATCTCATTTAATTATTTTTCTTTTTCAATTCAAAGTGACTCATTACTCTTTTTTTTCAAATTCTTTTACAATTCCATTTTTCTTCGATTTTTCAAATTTCCCACTTTCAAAATCTATGTTAATTAAACTCATACTTCTGTCTCAATTCTTAATTTCTCATTTTTAGCCTTTAGCATAACGTTACTATTTATGATTTAATTTTATAATCTTGCATCTGGCGCAGCTTGTCCTGTTTAGAACCTTGTGCCATAAAACTCAAAATCCAATACTGGCAAAGACTAATGTATAGAAAATTCTTAAAATTGTTGGTAGGATGTTCTTAAGAGTGTTTTCTGCATTAGACAGGGAAGTAAAAAGACTGAAAGTGGGAAAGATGATGACTAGTCATGGATTAAAGCAGTAGTTTCCAAACTTTTTTGAGAGCAACAATAGGCTCCACAACATTCAACTGACAATTTCACTCCTACCATCACTAACACCCCGATGGTTCAGAATTTTTTTATCGTGTCTTTTTATTGGCCATTCATGAGTTATGCATAGATTTTTATTGGTTGGGGAAACTGTTCCATGCATTGCCAAGAACGTCTCCATCTTTCATTTGAACTTCTTGCACAGGTCTTACACATTTTTATCGACCCTTTTTTAATACTTCATCACCATTTTTATCAGACTTGTCGGATCACCCTCCACATGCATTGCTCTTTGCCTTCTCTCATCGCTGTGGCATTTTACCATGGTTATAATTCATCATTGTTTGATTACATTTCATTAGAATTTTTATATTTGACTAAGATGGGGATACCCCATCTTTTCACAATTTTCTCCATTTATATTTTTAGCCTCCATAATTTGTTTTTACAAATGGTAACCTACATGCATTACATCTTTTATTCTGCACCTTTTATGTAATCTAAACTATCTATCATCTGTACAATGAATATATTTTTTTAATTATGCTTTTTATTGTTGATTAGACGATTTTCACCTTTTATTTATTTTACTGGTTTGCGTTTAACGCAGCTTGTCTATCTTCGGACTTTGCACCATAAAACCCAAACTAACCAAACCCTTTTGGTATCCAGCACCCTTGGTATATCAGGATTTCTCTATCGCACTTAGAGTCAGAACATAGACCTTTCTGACAGTTGCAGTATGCAGTTATATTAAGTTAAAAATAAATTATTTCAATTTCACAAATAATTTGTTAAGAGTATTTAATTTGTACACACATAGTTTTCACAATCCTTATCATTGAATAAATGAACATGTAATTAAATAATCACATAATAAATGAACACGTAATAAATAATAATAGGAGCGCATCTCCTTTAGGTGTGTATGGGCTTTATGGATCTAAGTTACTCTAGTGATCTTTTCTCTTCCCATAGGGTACACTGTCTTTAGTAAACACAGGAGTCATGTTCCCTGTATACCCAAGGGATCTTTTTCTACTCTGTTCCCCAATCCCTCTTTTCCCCCTTTCACAACATTTTTTACTCGATGTCGTCTCATGTTTGGCCCAGCTTGGCCAGATATGGCCCCAGATTGTTCCATTAAACCCAATCAGTTATAGGCATGAAAAGTGTCCCTTAGATGTCCTTCCTATCAACACATCAAATGCCCGATTCTAAACTCATGTGAGCTGTGTTATTTCTGTGAAAATTTTTGGAATATTTTGCTTTGCTCCTGTAAGCCATCCACGACACACCAAGCACCAGGAGCTTGTTTATACTCTAAGTTAATTCATTAAACATTTTAAACTAGAATCTCGTTATTCTAATTGATTATACTATTCTACAGTTCGTAGCTTCCTTGGCAGAATGGGCAAAGTGGCCTACTTCAGAGCAGGAAACGAACCCCTCATTCTGAGTAATGAACAAAGAGAAGTAAAGAAATCTGGTGAGTTGTCTTCGTATTTTTTCTGCCACAATCTTTCATTTTTGCTCTTGTGTTTTTCTGTATTATTTATCCAATAGGTTTTTCGTAATGCCATTATTTTGAGTTCTACTGTTTTTTGTAAATGTACATTTTCCTTTTTAAAAAGGAGTATTGACTAAATTTTCAATCCATTGTTTCAGACTTCATCAAAAGCATTCAGGAGAATAAAGGATGTGTACCTAAAATGTTGCAGACTGTTCCCAATCTAGTAGACAGGCAGGTACTATCCAAGGGGATCGACATCCATGCAGGTGGGTTGCATTATTTACTATGTAGATTTTTGAAAAGTACATTTGTAGATAACAATTTTTATTTGCTTTGTAAATTCAAAAGTTAATCTTAGATTTTTATTAAACTAGTTTAACCCTTTCAAACTCAATGTAACAATTGTATACAGTGATGTAGCTGTCCATTTCTGAACTAGTACCATAAAACCCATAAATAGTTGCATATACAGATTCACACAGATTTCTATTTGGACGCATATTTTAATCAAAACAGACTGCCCATAAAAATTGCATATGCAAATTCAGGTAGGTTTCTGTTTTGTACAGATATTGCAATCAAAATAGACGTTTGACTGTAATTTTCTTACATTTCATGGTCTTTTTTTATTTTTACTCTGATGTGTTGATCACTAGTTTGATGATAATAGCTACCAACCAATGAATGCATGGTGCTTTTACTTAATGTCTTTGATTAGGAACTGATGAAATTTTAGCTCTATTTTATGTTTTTATAGGCCTCTTGCCTTGACATGGAAGAATCTTAACTAAAAACAAAAACCTATCATTATCAAGTTAGCTCTGGCATTCCTTATTTCTCTTATTTTATGAGCATTTTGAATGTTTCGAATTCATTAAACAATTCTGTTGAGATTGCACTCGAAGTAAGCAAAATATTTCTTTCTAGTTCATGGTATCGCTGGAGATCTAATACTATGGTAACTGCAGAGACAGGAATGCTGAAAAGTCTAATTGTACTTATTTAATTGTTTCTCTACAGAGAATAAGAGAGATATGATCTGAAAAAGCAAGAAAAAAAGATATACTAAACTACAGTTAGATAATAGATGAAACGAAAGATGTCGAAGCAGATTTCTCATTGTATTAAAAATTTTAAAATATATCAACTTACGAGAAAGAATTATGCAGTATAAAAAATCTATTTATTACAAAATTGTTACATACATTCCTTTTATAAAAGTTTACTAAAAAGTAGTTGACAGTTTCTAGTGATATACTTGGGATGTTAAAATCAATACAACAAATTTAAAAGGCCGAATGAAATTTTTTATGTAGGATGTTGTAGACGAATTTTGTTAAAGAGCAATGTCTGCGGAGCTTCAAAGTATTGAAATCAAAATGATTTCTCAATTCAGAAGAATGTACACCAGGAGATTCATAATTCTTAAAATAAATGTAATTCTTAAAATAAAATAATCCCAAAAATAAATATTTCCCTCAATATCCATGATATGGCAGCCTAACATAAACATTAAACAACAAAACTATGGTATTAGTATTACAAAAATCGCGTTTTTCTCTTGATCCAACCAAGTTTGCAATATGCAGATTTTATAATAGATCTTTTGAGGTTGAAGGAAAAACCTGAATCACAATGTATACCTAAGTCAACAGAATTAATTTTTGTTAGTAATGACATTACTGTATTATACATTCTTGATCTTTTAATACTGAAGTTAGAAACATTTATCGGGAAAATAATGCATTTCATGGTCTGGTATTTTAATGCCTGTTTTCATTAAAATATGGAAATCTTGCTTAATTTCTTAAAAAGGAATGCAACATTAACCCTCCTAGTGATTTCCACAAGATATCTTGTCCATCAAGATCTGACCAATTTCAAATAACGAAATATCTCGTCATCAAGAATTTGCAGACTTTTCGATGATGACGAGATCAAGATCTAGTCAGTTTTCTTCTCATCATGAAATATCTTGTCCATCGAGATCTGGTTATTTTTTACTAACGATGAGACATCTTGCCAAGACAGCCAGCCCTCAGAGCCACATCTTCTTTAGATGCATACGGGCATCACAAACCCGAGGTACCTAAGTGATCTTTCTTCCTCATCTATTCTGCTTTTTCTTCCTCCCTCATTGTGCTGCCTGTCTTGTGTTTGGCACAACTTGGCCAAATATGGCCCTTGTGCCATAAAACCCTGAAAACAACCAACCTACCTTGTCGAGACAACCACCAGAAGGGTTAAGAGTTTCAGACAGCAATTTTTTGAATTTTTGTTACTATCACTAAGACTGGATCAAGTTACATATGTTGATAGAATCACTTGATTTGCTCTGCCTTTTCTTTTACTTACAAAATCCTATTTTTCATGCGATAACATGTTTGTTTTCAGAAGAGCCATCTTCTGGCAAGGATTGTGTCGTGTGCATGGATGAAGAACGTAACTGTGTGATGCATCCATGCCACCACATGTGCACTTGCATCACCTGTGGACGCCTGCTGCTGAAGAGACAAGACGCTTGTCCCATTTGCAGGAAGCATATTTCCTCCATATTCCGTGTCTATCATTCATAAGGGGGAAGATGCAGGTAATGGTGCTTTTTATACAGCTACACTGGTGTCCATAAATTAAGGGTCAGTTACATTTTTGAGAAAAACAAAGTTCTGAATAGAGGAGGATGATAAATATAATAATTAGAATTACAGGCAGACTTCACAGAGATTTACATGCTTAAAGAAACGAACTTAAGTGAATATACCGGTAATATATGTTAACTTAACAAAATATACCATTTTTGGTCTTTGACGAAGCAGAAGCAAAGCCCTGTCAAAGCTTAATAAGGTATATGGGCACCCCTCACTGCAATGCATAAATGCACTGCAGTACATTCATCTAGACGTGTTCTTAATGACATTGTGTCACTCGTGATAACTAACATAGATGTTTAAACACATGAAAAAAATCATTTAGTCACCAGACACCTTGAGCTTTTATCACATTTTAGTAATCCATGCTGTCCTGTGACTCAATATGTTAATTAGGGTTGACCAGTCAACCGTTTCTATTTCTTAGGTCTGTTGCTACAGTCAATGATTTTTTTTTGCCATGAAAGATCAATTTCCTCATTCACAAATTTGCATATTATATTTGACCCTTAATTTATGGACATCAGTGTTTGATAATATCTCAGTGATTAGAAATGTTTCAGTTGCATTTGGGGACATAATCAGCAACATTTCCCATATTTTTGGGTCACAGAATACTCTAATTTCAGTTGATATCCAGGGAAAACTTGCCATTTTGGGCTCATTTAGCAAATGAATGACATAAGTCATTAAAATTTTTTGATGCACTTATTTTTTGTCTCAAAAGGTAATTGTTCAATGTACAAAAGTTAAGATGAAGTTCTCTCCTCAGTTGAATTGGGCTGGGTTGGAAGAGGTCGGAAGATTAGCAGATTAGGAATTGGAGAGTTACAAGTTTGAAACTCAATGCAACCAAAAACTGTCATGTACCGGAGGGGGGCACGTTAAATCTGTCATGACCTCAAATGTCCCCATGTTGATGTGTTGAAATTTGGAGAGGGAGATGCTATTACAGGTATTGACCTTGTCATCTGACCATGGTTCAAAATGACAAGGTGTTATCCTCAAATCTTTGCCTTCGAGATTGATCCTGGATCGCTAATAGCCTGTTGTATTGCTCCAGTGCGATGCAAATTCAACTACCTTCCTACCTCAGTTGAATATGATTGCTTTATCACTATAAAAATATGTACTTAAGTATTAAATGAAATACTTTAGAAGTTAAAACTTTTTGCTGCTATGGAAAGATGTTATAATCCTAGTACAACTAGCTTCATTGATGTACTTAATATTACTTAAATGATCGATTTGATTGATAGTTGAATATAGCATTGAATTGAATATAGCATCACAAGTAATCTCATTCACTAATATTTTTTTATATTATATTTTTTAAATGAACACACTAATTTAGATATTTCTATTCCTGTGGTGTCACTATGGTCTACCTTTAGTGGCACCACTGAAGTCTGTAGTCGTAGGAAAAAACCGAACCACCCTTTATTTCAAGCACTATTCATAGAACAAATTCAAAGATATTCAATAGGAAATAACGTCCTCTACAAATACAAAACATTTAATAAGGGGACGTCTTCATATCAAATTTTGCACAAATAACAAAATTTCCAATGGAACACCATGTTTTGATGCCTTAATCAGATTCTGCATCGTTAAATTAGTCTAAATATGAATTGTCATAACTTTACTATCTTTATATCCTGAGATATTCATTGTTAAAGTTGTCAATTTCTGAGATCATCTCATTGAAAATCACTATTCTTAGATCGAGAGATTGTAGTTATAGCTTCCTGAATTTCAAATTTGAACACTATTTCAAAAGTATTTGTCAATGCGTGCAAAAGATCCGAGAATTATATTTATTATACAAGTGAAAACGATAATATTGTGAATTGTAACCATGATTAAAATGTGATAAAAGAAAGATTTTGGAATTGAGAACAATTCGAAACGGAGAAAGTGTTGATCGATGTTCTGTATAATTTTGCATCGTCTTTAGTGTTTTAATAAAGGTTAATTTTTTAATTAGCTTTCGTCTCCATGTATGCAACCAAAAAGTCCACCTACAATTATTTAATACAATCGAACTGATATTCCGATCACCCAAAAAGTGAATAGGGTGTCATTCAATGAATCATTGATTAGTAGAGTTCATCTATATGATATATAACTTGTAAAAGGCAATGTATTTTAGATTACATAAATGAAATTTCCAACCGTTTTTCAAAAATTTAAACATTCCTCAGGTTTGTCAGGCGGTTTTTAAACTTTTGGTTGCTCCCTAAAATCGCCATAATTAGGAAAATTTAATGTAAAGCAAAAACTAATTTTGCATGGTCATATTAAAATCTTTCTGAATCGATTCCTATGAAAATATATCAAGGTTCCTATTCATAATTTTTTCAAATATTAATTTAATAATTATTATATATTGCATACTAAAAACAATTTTTTAAATAAAATATTAGGTGTATTTTGTTTGGGTTGTTTAACAGTAACACATGGATATCAGCGCTATAGAAATATTATTTAGGAAGATATCCGTAAAAGTCTGAGAAACATATTTAATATTAGGAGCTCCAATCTTTCTGTACTCATAACTTCGAAACGGTAAGACCTAATGACATGAAATTTCGCATCTGAAGTTAAATTGGATAGAGATTCGAAATTGTGTCAAAATAGGAGGTTTCTATTGGAAATTATGAAGTTGATGCTCAATTTAATATGAAGACTACTTATGCAAATTTTATGCATTTGAATTTATAGAAGATATTAGTTCCTGTCGAACGCCATCTTTGAATTTTCTCTTCTGTTTAAATTTCTCGAATGGAGAGGAGTGTAAATAATTTTAAATATCTATCAACTTATCTTTTAATCTAAGCATTTCATCTTCATACAAGGATAATTTACTGAATGATTGAATGTTTATTTTATAAGTATTAGATCATTTGTTTACTACTTTCTAATGATTGTTACTTTATCTTAGGGTGAAGAAAGAAAATTTTCTTATGTTGCAGTCGTGACAAAAACGAGTTATACGACCTGACTTGTCATTCTTATGATATATCAAGACACTAAAATAGAGTGAAGATTGTTTTGTAATTTTCATTTTTACTTCGATCCAGAGCTCTATGGTCTGGAGTGTAAATGGTTATATGTATATAGTAATTTGTAATATAGCTTAATTGCAATCAAATTCAAAGTATATCTGTAAGCACAAGTGCAATTCATTTATTCATGCTCTCTTATCTGTATTGAAGTGTAAAATAAAACATTTTTATGGTTAAGTATTTTCAGGTTATATTCATAAATGTTGGGGAAATATTTCTTACTAGCAGATCCTCTGCATAGCATCTTCACTAAAGTTTCTTAATCGCTATTATCTATTGATGGTTCTGTTACTCATGTTTTATGCAGAATATAAATCCATTTATAATGGATGTAGCATCGATCTGCACATTTCATACATTTAAATGAAATCAAGACTAAAACTGCCTTTTGTTAACATTGTTCAAATACCTTACTGATGGAAATTCCAGGGTTATCACAGGCGACTTTTTTATATTTTCAACCTTGGCTACTAGGGGTTTCTTTTTAAACAAAATCGTCTCAAAAGCTCCTATTTTCAAACTTGGCGAATTTTTTGAAAATTCACCAAAGGTCAACGAAAATTTAGTCCTTTTTTTTAAACTGATAGCGGACAGAAATATATTTTTCTGATTTTCCTACAGAAAACTTTATTAAGGGATGCCAATTTTGAAGTTTTGGGTGCCAAGCCGTGGTAATCATGAACGAAAAACATCGGAATCTGATTGCTAGATTATCATGAAAACCTTATTAAGAAAATATTTAGTTTTTTATTTAAAATTTTAATTTCTTGGCGAGATCTGCAACCCGTTTCATACTTAATTAGCACATTTTGTGTTTTAGCTGATTCATTTTGTATCTGAGCAACTAAAATTGATAAGTTAAGATTTAAAAAGAAACTTGCTACTATTTTTTAAAATGTATGCTACTATTGCACACGTGGCTTGGTCGTGGCAGCAATGTTATTCTTATCTATATAAATAAGAATGGAGTGTATTTGTAAATTGTATATTTTCGACCCATTTCAAGTTTTTGTATCCTTCTGATGCAAAATCCATCTCTTGCGCATTTGGTGTCTGTATGTGGGTGCCCATACTACGTCCAAGTGGTTGAATATATTTTCATGAAACTTTGCATATTGTGAGTACTTATATTCATTTAGTGACTGAACTTGGTTGCGTTAATCCGTCTGTCCGACTTCCCGTTCTATGTTCGATTTTGTGTTTGTACAAGTATCACATAAAATTTTTTAGCATATTTTAATGCAATGTTCTATATTTGATACACCATATTTTAGTTCAGTGAATACATTTGAAATTTCTTTGCTTGCATATTTAGTCAAGTTTCATGTTAAAACCACTGAGTAACTATACTTAAATCAACCATAAATTGGTTGTTTTGGACTATCTGGAAAGTATATTGAGCATTGCAATTACTTGGATTGTTTACCAGTTCTGTGAAAAATCAATTACTTTTCCAAAAACTATTTTTACGGAATTTAAATTCTAATACTTTATTTATTTTGAGCCTTATTTTTTCTTTACGCAATATAAAAAATTCTGAATATTTGAGGCAGACGATAAAGAGAATAAAACATACAAAGCAAAATCTTTTAAAATATTACTGGTAGCTAATATGGTAACCTTTGTTCTTTTTAATCGCTTGCTTTTTTTTAAAATTCGTGTCCGTTATATTCCAAGAATCTATTTTGCAGTGAAAAAACAGATACATTCATTAGTTTTTGTCGGAAGCTTTTTTAAAAATCTGTTTTAAGATGTATTTCTGCATTTTCAATTTGATGTTTTTCGTTCAATAACTGTAATGAAGGTAAGTAGTGATTTAATTAGTTTTAATCATTGTGTGATAATTTTGGGAAGCGCTTTTGTTTTGAAATGATATACAAGGCATTTATATGCATATTCTGAACTATTCTATGCATCCTGGGTAACATTGGCACACTAGACTTTCTGTCTTACTAAAAATTTAAATTATATAAAAATGTTAAATATGACATTCATTTACAGTTGTGAAATTGTGTATTTAACAATTGTGTCCCTTTATTAGAGTGGTAGTTGTTACATGTCATGAATAGGAATTAACAATTTATTAACGAAAGCGGAAGTTAGTTAACCAATTCATCCCGAGTAAAGCCGTTCAATTCTGCTAGTTTCTAATATAAAGTGCATGATTAAAAGTTCGCAGTCATATTACCCCATTGAGCTTCTGAATGTCCACCACTTCAATTGCATCTCATTATCTTTTTAAAAGATGATTCAATAATGTTTACCTATAAACCAATTTTCGGGTTGGCCCAGAATTTCTTTTCTGGGTTAATTTCTTCCAGATTTCTCAATGCCATCTATAATCAGACTGCTGAAAATTTTCATTAGAGAAGATGAGAGCTCTTCCTTGCAGTTCTAGCAATTTTATGTTGCTCCTAGCTCAAATTGAGCATGTTTAAAAGCAAAATTGGCTTATCTTGTAGCTTTTGATTTTATATTGCCATTTGCCAGTATACAAACAACATTGATTTCTGTGCCACGTACGTTAGTGAAATATATATAGTCAACTAAATAGTAAAATTTTTTGCTTTATACAGGTATTTTGATTCACTGAAATAAATATGAAAACAATTTTAAAGGCCAATTTTAATCTTAAGAATTAGGCTTCGTACTCCTAAAATAAATTTTTTCGGTAATTCTTGTAAGATGGTCAAATAAGAAACTTATTTTTCTGAAAATATGTATTTGAAGAATGCTTTCCTCTTTTAAAAAAGGCATTGAAACATTGTTCTCTGCTTTCTTCCTTTGAATTATTTTTGAAAAATTTGATGGAGTAAAATATCAGGGTTACAGACTTTCAATCTAAGTTATAGTAAAAGAAATGGGTAGCATTATGAAAATTCAACCTATTTTACATGATACTCATGGCAAGTAGTTTGTTTATTGGTTAGGATCATTGTCTTTATCTTGAAGTACTATTCTAATGTTTAGTTATATTGCAATATTTCTATCCAAACTAGATTCAGAGAAAAATATAAGAGTGAATACAAGTTTTTGCATTTTTGAACTCTAAATTGAAATTTTGCATTCAGAGAAAGTTAAAATTGCTGTTGGTTTCTTCTATTTTTTGGTTTCATGCATCAAAACATTTTCTAAAATATTTGCAAAAATGCGAAGTTTTCTAAAATAAATTTTCTTGGGCAATCGAATCCAAGAACTCAAAATCAAACTTTTAATGAAGTAGTAAATACTAAGATTCAATTTAAAATTATGAGTTAAGTTTAAGTTTAGTCATCAATCAAATAAACATCTTTTCCTTCATGCATTAGTCGAATTCGCGTGCGCGCGCGATGAGTTGGTTAACCAAACTTCTATCGCCAAAATCTAATATGATTGCCAAATAATTGTTTCATCTTGTCTTAATCACATCTTAAAAGCAACAGAAACCAACATGTAGTATATTATGTTGGCGAGTTTTAACCATTACTTGCTTTTATCATAAATATATGTATAAAGATATGTTTTCCTTTTTCCTGTATGCAAAATGCAATGAATTTTTCCCTATTGTTTCATGTTAAATAGAATTATAATTATCAAGGTCAGTAGTGTATGATAGTTTGGCTTATTTTCTCCAAGAATTGTATAACTTAGAAAATTAACTACATTAATAGAACTTTTTTGAAAATACGAATATATCCTCAAAAACTTCAAAGCTTTCGAAAAAATGAATCAATGTCCTTCAAGGGGGACAATCGATCGAAATCAAAATTGACTTTTAATTTTAGCTTTAAAATTAATTGATAGCAGAAAATTTTCGAATATGATTTTTGACAGTTATATGGATTTGAAATTTGTAAACAAAGAGCCACATTCTTTTTGACTGCTATCAAAAACAATCATCGATACTTTTGTAAGTGAGCTTCAACATTTATTCCATAAGTTTATTGATATATTTTCACAAATTGGCACCATTTTCAACTGCAATTGTGTTTTCTACACTGCTTGCTTATGAACATTTTATTTCGTTTGCAAGCTTTTAAATCGTTCGTGTAAATTTTGGTTTTCGTAAACAAAACAGTTCTTTTTATAACTACACCTTGTAGCGATCTAAAAGTTCTTTTCAGTGCTAATTACAAAAAATTGTTTCTATATTTTATTTTGTTTTCCATGTTTTGTCATTGTTGATTGTAATGCACAGCTTTATCTTCACAGGAGAAAATAAAAAAAGCCGATCAACAAAGCGCAGTAAGGTTATAGCACTGCTGCTGATGCATTAGGAAACAATCTGAAGAGTTCTAATGTAGCTACTGATTTGACCTCAATATACGAAGCGAAAATTGATGTGTGATTTCTGATCCAATAATTGAGGATACTACGACTGAAATAGACCAAATTGTCAACCACTAGTTACATTATGAACGAATCAGCTTTTTAGTCTCTGCTTCACTATGTGCTTATATGATAGTTGTGGTGTATACTCTCTAGATGTAACGCAGGGGAAGCATTTGGCGATACAGCTGTATTATACACCTCGTTTGGTGGCAACGCTCTTGGCGCACTTTTTATGCCACCAAGGAAATAATTCTTAGAAAAATACAAAACTGAAAAGAATACGTTTTTTAACAGAAAATAATTAGCAGAAATAGTTGCAAAATAGCGGTTAACATATCTTTATTTTGACATAAAAACGGGAATAACCCTAATAAAGATGGGTTGGTTTCACCTGCCAGAACTCACTACTAAAATTGCGTCAAAAATCACACCAAGAGCGTTTCCACCAAACAAGGTGCATAATACAACTACCCATTTGGCTACTACGTAAAATTAGAGCTTGTACTCACATCTTGAGATAAGAGTTTTGGATTAACTTTTTCGAGTCATCGTGAACCATACACTCGAAAGTTTGATGTAAGTAATCATGTGAGTGCATTTTTAGGCACGGACTGAGGACTTGGCGGTAATGGAGACCTTCATGAACTTAGGCGCTGCCACAATAGATCGTAAAACATTTTCAAAAAATGCTCGAAAGAATTGAGCATGAAGCGGCTATTTGAAATACAACTTATCAGAAGAGTCGGCAATGCTGTTCGAAAGGCCAAACAAAAAATGAAAACAAACATTTCAGTATTAAACGATGGGGCATGATAAAAGAGGGGACCATACTTCTCTCTTTGGTATTGGAATCGTTATTGATTCATTAACAATCTCGTGATCTATGAAATCCTGTGTAAATACTACCCATATTGCACCCCCACGACCCTTGACCTTGGGAAATCCAGTACAGAATTCAGGATTTGATATGGCGAGTCCCACAAAACACAATTTCAGTGGTTCTTCTGGCAGCATGGAAATGACTGCTGTATTGAAACTTTGGAAACCCTCATAGAAGATTAGAGCTTACTTTTGTATCAATAGTTTGAATGGGTTTATTTTTGGTCAGCAATAACTTTGTGGACTTTACAGCACCCATAATTAGTCGAAATGCCTGGTTTTGGAAGATCTTTAATTTTTTTAACATGTTCAGAAGCTGTTACAAGAGGTTCGCTTTGTACCTTTGTAAAGGCAAAATAAAGGTATTACATGTGGTATTAATAGAAGATCGGACACATTCCCACCTACAGCCTATTAACATTTCAAAATATTCAGACTTTTAGAGGCACCTTTTTTATAATTGATTCAATAAGTCGCTTCCAACTTATATTATTGTCAAACTCCCACCTATATAGTAAATTTATCTATTTATAATTGGAACATTTTGGTATTTAAACTCAGGATAAAAATGAGAAAAAGACTGCATCTGTTTTCATGATCAAATAGTAAACGTACATTTTTAGTCCTGGGCTGTGGACATGCGTCAATGGAGACCTTCATGAACTTGGGCGAAATGAATCGTAAAACAAACAGCTATTTGAAAGACGATTTAGCAGCGTCTCGCAATGCTGTTCGAAAGGCCCATATGGAATGTGGTTGGTTTTGGGAGTTTTATGGCTCAAAGACCATATTTGGCCATGCTACGCCAGATACAAGACTTACAATATCAAATAATAGACACGCAATAAAAATTGTACTGACACAGAAGAGAAAAATACACCCAGGGAGGAATGCACCGCCTACAACTCGGAAGGTTGATAGAGCAGTGGGCATACCCTCTGTTTGAATTGATTTTTTTCCACAATATAAATAATTTAAGAATATTTGAATGATGAAAAATGGATAGTTAAAATACTTATAATTTTACGCAACTTGCATTTTGTAATGGAATACGAACAGCCAAAACAAAAAAACTCATTGATCATATAAGCGTAATTTTGCAATTCGGTATCTGGCAACTCCAGAATTAATTTTTATTTTAGAAATTAGATTTAGAATTACGTGTTTGTGTATTTCAGTTAAGACAAATGTTGCGGTCATATGTGAGCATTTCTAAGTTTCGTAAATTTGTGTTCTTTTGTAAATAATTCATTATTGTCCATCAATATTTTTCAAGCGTCTTTTTCGAATTTCTCTATTTCAGAATATTCTCATTACTTCGAAATTCGACACGCTTGCTCAGATCTTTCGTTTTTCAGAATTCTACATTTTTCAATAACCAGAATTTCGTTTCTGTTTGTATTTATGTGTTTCATTACTTTTCATATTACATATATATTATTTAGGAGTTAAATTGTAATGAATTATTTTTATTTTCTGCCAAATACCACTAGACATGGGTAATTTCTTGGTGGTATATGTATATTTCGACGAACTTCCCTTAAGTCTGGTTAAATACGTTATAGTTTGTAGAATTCTTTTTCATAAAAATTAATGGAAACCTTTTTAAGCAAGGTGTATAACTTCTTATTTTAAAATGACTGGTAAAGTTAAAATAAAGTTATTCTGAAATAAGATATATTTCGAAATCAAAACGGGTAGCCATCCGTTGTAGTTCAAAGATATTTCTAAATTTTGGACGATTAAATTAAATTTAATTTACATTTGTTTTCTCCGTTTCATGGGTATTATTGAAAGCTGTACTCTATAGTCAAGTAACTACATATATCATTCTAAATAGGTGCGTGGTTTCCATATAGACACTGAGTCTCGCAATTGAAAAAATACCTTAAAGATTCGATTTAAAACTAAATTTTTCTGTTGGAGGAAACGAATTTTAAATAAGACTGCTAATTTGGAATAAAATAGTAAGTAAGTATGTAAATTAGTAACTGAAAAATAGAATTTTGTTGTCTTAAGTGGCAGAAGGTCGAGGTTGCTTGCTTGAAGTTGAAACTGTTCGTATACAACTTAGGTACATGTGAAACATTCATTAAAAGCAATGATTTTGTAAAATGTGTAACCGATTTTTTTTAGTTTGCTTTGTCTACACTGATGACATTTGTTTTAAAAACAAGCTCCGTTGTTCCACGTGCGGCTGAATAGAATTTTCAAAAAAAAAATGTGCTTCAAAATAAATTAACCACGAATGCCGTAACAGTTTAATTTGCCATCCTCTCACAATGATAATGTAATTCGAAAACATCGAATCCAAGGTGCAAGGGTACCACAAATAATAAATATTGATTGGAAAACTGAGTGCAAGACTATACGCTGAAAGTTCTTCATTTTTACTGAAAATGAACTGAATTGCCATTCGTAATCACTCCAAAACTCAAAATCGACTTCTGAAGTCATCTCAGAAAAAGCTTTTGTAGTTTGTCTTACAGAAAGAATGTGATGAATATGAAATGGATTATATGGATGGATATATTATGTATACACATTTGCGTCCAAAGTAAATTGTAGAAGCTGTGAAAAAGTTAAAACGATGTTAAAAAATATTTTCTGTACACTTAAATGATGCTTGCATTTTTCTATGAAATAGAACCAACATTTAACCAATTAAACCCGAGCTTCGCAGGGAAATTGTAAAACTTTAGAGCAAATATTGATGCTAATTTCATAAGTAGAATTTAGTTTTGAAAATATGGTATTTAATTAACGTCACACTGGAGCAACACAATGGGCTATTGGTGACGGTCCGGGATCAATCTCAAAGGGAAAGATCCGAGAACAACACCACGTAACTTTGAACCACGGTCAGACGACGAGGCAACATCCTGAGCTGGCACCTCACTGTCCAAATTTCTACATCACTCCAAAGTGAGGACATTTGAGCCACGACGGATTTAACGTGCACCAGCCCCCTTTGTACAGGATGGTCTTTGGTTGGATTCGAACTCGCAACCCTGCGGTTGCTAATCCATTACTCTTTCAACCGGGTTATCAAAGTTGCCTTGTTATTGTTCAAAACTACTGATCTTTAAAAAAAACTATCCCCTAATACCTTTAGAATTTTAGGTATACGCGGTACTTAAGAAATGGTAGCACGAGGGCTTTTCGTGGTAAAAGATTGGAACTAAACGAAACACGGAAACAGGAAAGGTACACGAAAAGGTATCTTATCAAAAGCAAAAATGCTAAATAGCATAGCTAAAAAGAAGAGGAATTCTGAAAAGCAGCCTTGTATTCAAATTTGAGCTGATGAATAGATATATTCATAATCTCCTACAACTGACGGCTGGTTGTGTTTGTATGGCGCAATCTGGAAAATCTGCACCAAGCAATGTTTTTTCTATCTAGTATATAGACGTAAGCACACGGAAATTATTTATTCACACAGACGAGTTGAAATACCCATGGGTAGTAATAGTAGTAAACCCACCTCCTACCTACTCACCATGAGCATTTAATGGTATATACCCATAGGTAGGAACAGAAATCGAATCTACAATTAGACGGAATAATATTAAAAAGGAAAACAATGTACTCACGTATTGGAAGTAAAAACCCGCAGCGCCCTCTGGTATTCGAACCATTAAAAGATGAAGTTAGATGTAGAAAGAATCTCTTTCACCAGGATACGCCCGAAGATAGCTTTCACCGTTAACGACTCATTAGCACACACAGTGAGATCGTGTGTGATCAGACATGGTCCGACCCACCGAAAAACCATTCGACGAGGTAAAAACTGGCGTTTTCTCTTTGTTGTTTGAATTCTTGAGATTGGTTGCGAAAATAATATTCGCTTGCATAGAGTCGGTGTTTCGTTGTATAGTGCCCAAATCGAAGAAACCATTGGGGGACGAAGTGGTCTTGGTTACAGGCGCCGCCAGAGGTCTGGGAAGAGAGCTTGCTTTGAAGTTTGCCCACGAAAAAGCGATCCTGGTTCTATGGGACGTAGACGAGGTAAGTTTATTAATTTTCATTTCTGTCGAAACGTGAGTTTTAAAAATACAAAACTTCCCCTTTATAATAGCGAATACTTTGGAAATGTCCAACAACTGACTGGTTAAGCTAATACCGGACAGTAGCGGATTAGTACAGCCGGAGGATTACTTGTTCAAAACTCGGTCCAACCAAAGGCCGTCGAATACGCGGGGGCTGGTCCACGTTTAGTTTGCTGTGGCTTCAAATGTCCTCATGTTGGAGTGGAGTGCCAGTTCAGCTCTAGCGAACTGTAACGTGTAATGAAATTGGCTTCAGATGTGGACGGTACTCACTAGCGAACTGTAACGTGTAATGAAATCGGCTTCAGACGTGGACGGTACTCACTAGCGAACTGTAACGTGTAATGAAATCGGCTTCAGACGTGGACGGTACTCACTAGCGAACTGTAACGTGTAATGAAATCGGCTTCAGACGTGGACGGTACTCACTAGCGAACTGTAACGTGTAATGAAATCGGCTTCAGACGTGGACGATACTCACTAGCGAACTGTAACATGTAATGAAATCGGTTTCAGACGTGGACGGTACTCACTAGCGAACTGTAACATGTAATGAAATCGGTTTCAGACGTGGACGGTACTCACTAGCGAACTGTAACATGTAATGAAATCGGTTTCAGACGTGGACGGTACTCACTAGCGAACTGTAACATGCAATGAAATGGGCTTCAGACGTGGACGGTACTCACTAGCGAACTGTAACATGTAATGAAATCGGCTTCAGATGTGGACGGTACTCACTAGCGAACTGTAACATGTAATGAAATCGGCTTCAGACGTGGACGGTACTCGCTAGCGAACTGTAATATACAGGGTGGCTGTAAAGTCTGGAAACTATAGGAGAAATGATACCAGAACTGCAGTGCCATGTGATATGTATCTTCATCTACCGACGGTCTGCCAGACCGCCGTTTATCCTGAGTGGATCCTGTTTCACGAAATTTATTCAGCAATTTTCCAACTGCACTATGGGTTACTGACTTCTCCGGATGCCTCCTATTGAATTCGGCCGCCACGTCCCTCTGCGACCACCCCTCTCGTCCACAAAGGAGAATTATCTCCACACGGTGGTCTTTCGTCAGTGACATTATTCACTTGTAAACAAACAAATACAAGAATATAGTCATTTCTCCTGTGGTTCCAGACTTTGTAACCACCCTGTATAATAAAGTCAGTTTCAGATGCTGGCGGTATTCTCATTAGCTAACTGTAACCTGTAATGAAATTGCCTTCGTGGTGGTGATGGACGGTACCAACTAGTGAACTGTAACATCTAATGTGACCAGCTTCAGATGTGAACCATTAGCGAACTCCTTGTTATACAAGTTCTGAAATCGGGATCAGATGTGGCCGGGCCGGTCAGATAGCCGTAGCATTCTGACTTCGGTTCAACAGGTAAGTCGTGGTAGAGTCGCGGATTAGCAACCGGAGGGTTGCGAGTTTGAAACTCGATCCAACCACAGATCGTCGTGTTCGTAGGGGCTGGTGCACTTTAAATCTGTTGTGACCTCAAAGGTACTCACGTTGATCCCGGATGGTCGCCAATAGCCCGACGTGTTGCTCCAGTGCGACATAAATTCACGGAATGGGAGTTTCTTCTCCCATTCCGTGGTCCAATAATATGATGAATGTTCGGTTTCACCCAGCAGACGCAAATAGTCTAAGGGCCACCTTACAACTAGTTTTGATTACATGATCCTGGGCACGAAAAGGTTACAATTGCTCATTTTACTTTTATATTTCCTCTATGGGTTCGTAATAGCTCAGTGGGTTCGCCCGCTGTGCTAGCAACCTACGTGTTGTAGGTGACGCAGGTTCGATTCATTTGTGTATTTCTCTTTATGGGGCAATAAAACTTTGTTCATTGCTTGACGTTGTCTGTCTTGTATTTGGCACAGAATGACTAAGTACGGCCCTTGTGCTATAAAACCCCCAAAACCAACCAACCTTTCAGTTTTATAGAAATATGTTTTTCCCACAAAGTAGCTCGGTACGTTTTGAAATTTCTAGTGGTGACATTGCTTTGTTCCAAACACTTCCAGAAGGGCATCCTGCTTGTCAAGTCCGAAATCGAAGCTGAAGGCGGCAGTGCACATGCGTACCAATGCGACGTGAGTAACATCGATGAAGTCAATCAAATCGGAACCCGAGTGCAACAGGAGGTCGGGGACGTAACGATCGTCGTCAACAACGCCGGCATTCTGCAAAACGTGTTCTTCACCGAACTCGACGTCACCAAGATACGGAAGACTATGGAAGTCAATCTTTTGGCTCACTTTTGGGTAAGGAAATATGTACATTGCTGCTACTCTTTCGCTCTTGGTTAGGTACTGTTTGTCTACTGCGAGAATTACTCCCCGCTAAGTCTGCACCTACCTGTTGATGTATAAAAGGGCTTTATCACATTTGCGTAGGGAGTGCTTGAGAATATGCATTCAAGTTTGTCTCATTGGCGCTCTTGACGCGTAATCGGAAACATTTGTAATGATTTTTTGATTGCGAACATTCGCCAGGAACAACAAAATTAATGCTTACAAAGTTATTCTATCCAGAGCACAATTCCTATAGTGACGGCCATCGTAGACGTCAAATATAAGTAGAATGAGCACAGCTATTGAGAGGAGCTTCAAAAAGTGTAAACACTGAATCGACTAGTAGTCACGTGACTGCTCTGAAAAATTGGCTTTGTTGGTTGATTTGGCGTCTTATCGCCTCATGACATTTTATGACAGGGTTGACGTGCGAATGCGCATTTCTACAATTCCGACAAAAATGATGAAATCGCCAGTCTACTATGTCCCGTGAACCAATCAGATAATGAATAAATGGACGGGCTTCTCCCGTTCCGTGGACTAGTCATGCGATGAATGTTAGTTCCAACCGGCAGACGAAAGTAGTCGAAGGATCACGTTACTACTAGTTTTGGTCGCATGATCCTTGGCACATGCAAAGGTTACCATTACTCACTCTGCTTTTATATTTCCTCTATTGACTGCCATCACCCAGACTTAACGGTGATTGAATCCTTTAAATTTCCCTTTCAAAGTTTTATGCATTTTTATATTATACATATGTAAATTAAATTCTTCAGTCTCATAAGTTATACCTCAGACGATGATGGTCTTGTTTTTATTATCTGACTATTTAAATATTTATATTCACATATACACATTTTACATGTTTTAAACTTACATTTATCTTTATTTGGACTTCATTTTTAAATGTTTTGTTCTTTTATTGGGCTATGTTCTGTCTTGTGTTTGGCGCAGCTTGTCCGCTTTTGGACCTTGCGCCATAAAACCCCAACATCCAATCCAATCCTAACTTAAAGCAGTTCTTTGGTGGACAATGCTTTGTTCATTGAGATTCACTAAAAGATGCTATTAGGATGGTTGGACGTTTTTTACTTCCGTCCCGGATCAAAATTAGAACAGTTCCATGATGTTCTTCCTGCGATAAACCTCCAAAGAACGTCTAGTATCATCATGAATGTCCTTCTATGCCAACCACAGCCCTTAGGGGCACATGTTTAAGTGTGTATAGGCATCACAACCCCGAGGTACTCGAGTCATCTTTCCTCCCTTCATTTTTACTCTCGTTTACCCTCTGCTTTTCCTTCCTCCCTCATTGTGTTTCTGTCTAGTGTTTGCGTGGCTTGGCCAAATATGACCTTTGCGCCATAAAACCCCAAAATAACAAACCATGCTAACCAAAACACTGCAGTACGTGGTCAGGACTAGCTACGCTGCTACCCTGACAGTTGTGACAGTCAGGGTACATCTTTCCTCCTGTCACATATTTCATTGCTCTTTTAATGTAACCAACTCGAAATCTTGAAATTAGATTGAATGTAGAAGTAAGTTTTGAAGGGGGAATACTTAAGGCTATTTCAATATCTCAGTAGCTAGAAATAATGAAAAAAAATAGGCTACGGTAATACATATACTGGTTTTGAAAATTTTATTATACGTAGGATTTGGTTCTTATAACTAAACGTTCTTTACTTTCTGAAAGACCTCGTATTCAGATCCTTGAAATAACTTGCCAAAGTAGACACCTTATTTCACCTCGATGCAAAAATTTCCTTAACCCTCTACGTAGTTTCGATGAGATATCTCGTCCACCAAGATCTGTAAAATTTTGTTAATGACGATATATCTCGTCATAAAGATATTACCCACTTTTTATGATGACGAGATCAAGATCTGGTCAGTTTTGCTAATGACGTGATACCTCGTCGATTCAACCACCAGGAAGGTTAATTCACTGCTATTACTTGGTTTATTTATGGGTCTCTTCCAGATCAACAAGTTTTTCCTACCCAAAATGATGGAAATGAAGAAAGGACACATAGTTGCAATATCTTCCGCGAGTGGTTTGACAGGATGGCAGTATTTGGCAGATTACAGGTACTGTAAGACATTTTTTAATACTTTGGCATTCTAAGTATGTTGTCCTGTTGATGAAACGACGACAGGCAGAGTAACGTTGTAGAGTAAAGAAGGGAGTCAATCAAAATAGGTGATGTCACCTGGCATAGATTTTCCAAGTGATTACAAAACTGCGATCAGGCATGCTTTTAGATAACACGAGCATTGAGTTGATTGCGGAAACACTTAAAATATAATTAATCGCGCTTTAGAAAAATGCGAGGCATCCGAGTTCTTTCACCTGTGTGATTAATTACGATTTAACTTCGGAAATGGGAAACGGATAAACAGAGTATGTCAATTTAAATCAGCCTGATTTAAATCATAATTTAAATAAAGTAATTTTTATAAAAAAATATTGATTTAAAAAGATATCAAAATTTTAAATTTCATTTTCTCTTTCTGTATTAAGTTTAATAATATTGAAAGCAAAATAACTGAAGATGCATGTTTTATACAAATAATTTAAGAACTTTGCTTGCACTCAGTTCACCTAAAAGTTATATTGAGCATCGCCCTCACTTTGAAGACACTAAAGAACAGAACAAAATTGGGATCATAATTACCTGACATGTATTTCTCTCTTAGGCCATTTACCAACAGGTGTCACTTACAAGCCTGCTCATCAGCGTGGGTTCAGTTTAAACATTCCATGTGATTATAAATCACACGTGGCCAATTTTGAACCGAATTTCCTCCTCCATGTGATGGGTGAAGATGCTCGAAATGCATTCAAATTAAAATTATGGCAGTTTGTAACCTTTTTTAAGATGTTCTAGTTATTTATTTAGTATTGTAATCTGTGTTCATGAAAAAAATAGTCACAACGAAAAGATTTTTTGCAATATCACAAAATCATTCCAAATTTGCACATAAATCTTTACAATTGGAAATTTGAATATTTTCATTTTGTTTTCTGTAATATGTTGGTTAATTTTTATTTAAATTTTATCGGGAAATTTTATACATTGATCCCTAGGACTTCTTTAAACTGATAGCATAACTATTCTATATTTATGGGACTGAAATTTGGAGTTTAAAAGTCAAATCGCCCATATAATAATTGAGTATCGACAAAATACAAATAGATTATGGATTGAAGCGGAAAGCCATTTTAATGATTATGATTATTGCAACGTGTTGTGCGTGTGTGATGAACTTTTTATTGAAAGCTCAAAATTTCACTGAATTGACAAGTTTTGGGGGATGCTATTACACTTGTGTTCTATGCTGTTCATAGAGAAGTTTCATTTTCTTACATATGAATGTTAAAACTAGACAATTTTCACGGGGCAAAATTAACTATTTCCAGCGCATCAAAGTTCGGCGTCATCGG
Organism: Meta bourneti; assembly: GCA_933210815.1. Lineage (NCBI taxonomy): Eukaryota > Metazoa > Arthropoda > Arachnida > Araneae > Tetragnathidae > Meta > Meta bourneti. Next base: position 23,057,024 of record OW119931.1, read on the forward strand.
CTTGATGGAGGTGCTCGAGGAAGAGATGAGGGTCCTTGGATTGGCCGAAAATATACACTTTACGACTGCTTGCCCTCTCACTATAGATACCGGTTTGTGCCAGAAGCCGACCAGCAGGTAAGTTCCACAATCATCATAATTCAGTTTCGAAAACGGATTCAACGAGTAGAGGTATTGTCTGTCTACTGCTCCAGGTACAAAGTCTGACCCAGTCTGTTGCTGAACAAATGGACATTACCCTATTTTCCATGGGAGATGCTTGAGGAAATGTTTTCAAGTTTCTCACATTGGCGCACTTGATGACAAATTGGAAGTTTTATTTGTTAAGATTTTCTACTTGTCGCGGAGAATATCTATAAACTACCTCTTTCCGCAGCTAAAATTTGCGAAAAATAAAATGAAGTCATCGCGATAGTCACCCCTACTCAAAATGAACGATCCCTATTTCTATAGTGAAAGCTACCATCCAGATTTGGTGTCGGGAGCAGTTCTGGTGGTACAGACAGACAGTAATAGGTTTGGTTTGTCACTCAAGTGTAATTTTTTTTGCTGCGAAAGGACAAACTAGATCGTGACCTACGGCAAATCTCCAAGGGGTTTCGACGAGGTATCTTGTCCATCGAGATCTGACTGATTTTGCTAATGAGATCGGCAATATTAGTTGAGATCTCGTCAACCAATATTGCCGATTTTTTGATGATTACAAGATCAGAATCTGATCAGTTTTCTTCTAAAATTGCGATCGTGTTTTCTTTGACGATATCCCACCCAACAAGATCTGGTCAGTTTTGCTAATGACGAGACACCTCGTCGAGATAACCACCAGGAGGATTAAAGTGGACAACGAACATCTTTGGACACCAAATCCAGAGCCCTCTGGACTGAACCGAGGTCCAGAGAGCCTAGCCACTAGGTTAAGGAAACTTCAGGATGTTCTTCCTTTTTAAATGCCGAGGCTTGAATATTACTTTGTACAATACTTAACATTCCTACTTAAATGCTTAGAATTGAATAGTTTAGGATATTGTTAAATATGAGGTTAAGGGATCAGGATTCTCTAGGTTTTTACTTTTCAAAATAAAAAAATATTTATGAAGGAAACAAACGACTCAGTGGTTATTAAAAGTAGACCTAAAAATTAGAAATGACTACGAAAAGCAAACATCACTGATATGAATGAAATGATTTTTTGATTTATTTTAATCTATTGGGCGGTCTGTGGAAAAATTGATTTTCGTTAGAGGGCCGCATGATTTGGGTTAGTCAGGCCAAACCTTGTGTCAGGTCTGATTATATATACTGCACAATAACGTGTCTCATTCAATCCGACCCAAGTAGAACTGTCAATAAATATATTGATCCTGCACAATAACTGGTGCGTACAAATTTTTGAAAATGAAAAATAATCATTTTTAAGTGCCTTTTAACCTTTTCAGGGGATTAAAAGGGTTAATAGGGTTTCCAACGATGCTAACCAAGCGGGTATAGCTTCAATACCACACTTAAAAAATTGCTTACTTTGCTTATGAATTTTTAGTCCCGCCATAAAAACATGCAAAATCACAAAAATCCTATCGCTAGTTCTGATGCTCCAAATAAGGCACGATAGCAATTTATAGCAGAGAAAGCAAACCTACACCTGATCTTGAAATACGCTTGGCCTATTTGCAGTCTTTGTTGCGCAAGGGCCACATTTGGCCAAGCTATGCCAAACACAAGAAAACGTCAAGTAACGGACATACACATACAAGGAAAGTTCTATTAACGCAGAAAAGAGACAAATTCACCAAGGGTGAGTCACAAAAATTGAACTTGCGTCTTCTATAGCTACTCGCAGGTTGCTAGAGCTGGCAAACCCACGGATATAGCCCCTGACATATATGTATGATTTAGCAATATTCGAAATGAATCTATTTCAAAATTTTCTACATGAAGAAAAGGAAGTACCGTCTTTCTCATGTCTAATGACGAGATACTACATCGAGGCAACCATCAGGAGGGTTAAGCATCCGACCTAAAAATAAGCACATTTACGAGCCTTTATTTTCTATTTAAAAATATAAGCACTATAAGTACTTTTAACTTACTGGTGGTTGTCGCGACGAGGTATCGCGCCATTAGCAAAACTGGCCAGATCTTGGACAAGATATCTCGTCTTTAGAAGAAAACACGATCATTAGAAGAAAACTGATCAAATCTTGCTCATAAAAAAATCGGTAGTCTTTATCACGAGATACCTCGTCATTAGCAAAATTGGTCTAATCTTGATGGACTGGACAAGTCGCCGAAACCACTTGGAGGGTTAAGAAATGTGCGAAGACTGAATAAGTTTAAGGACCCCTGTTCTTCCAATATTTCTTGTCAAAGCTTTTTTGCAAGTAGTCTGCTTCAAATCCGTTTCTTGGCACATTGAATTGCCTTTCGTCATTACTGAAATTATGGTCGTCATTTTGCAGGTTTCCATCCATAATCCCAATCCTGGATGTGAAAGAAAGTGCTCACGCGATTGTTGAAGCTGTGCAGAGAAATAGACGAATAATTACGATTCCAAAGATCACACTATATCTGCTGTTAATCACTAGGTAAAGTATAAAAATAATTGTAAGTGAATCTTACCCTCAGGGGAACATCTTTAGTTATGTATAGGCATCACACAATCACGAGGTACCTGAGTGATCTTTTCTTTTGCCGTGAGGTCTGGTAAACATGGGGGTCGCGCTCCCGAGATTCCCAAGCGATCTTTTTCTGTTTCCATGCCATTACTCTATTCCCCAATCCCTTTCTTCCCCTTCTAGAAATTTTTTACTTAAAGTTGTCTGTCATGTTTGGCCAAATATGGCCCTGTGCCAGAAAACTCCTAACCAACATGACAGTTATGTAACCATAAGTGGCCATATATTCAAAATCAAAAGAATTTCTGAATGTTTGAATGAGTTCCTAAAGCTTGAAATTCTCAAATTCAAGATAACAAGAACTCTTTAATAGTGGATAAACCATTATAATTTTGAAATTCCTTAAAACTTATTTGTTAAGTATGCAGTACATAAATTTAATGAGAAAAATAGTACTTATCGGCGAATCTCATCGCAGACGGTTGGGGATTCACCCCGAAGGGAAAGATCCGAAGACGTCATTTTGAACCACACGGTTAGATGACGAGGACAACACCTGATCTGGAACCCTATTCTCCAAACTTCCACATCATGCCAACGAGTGGGCATTCGAGGTCACATCAGATTTAACGTGCGCCAACCCCCACGTACACGACGGTCTTTTGTTACATCGAGAGTTTCAAACTCGCAACCCTCCAGTTGCTAATCTGCTACTCTTCCAACCAGACTACCGCGGCCCTTGAATCCTTTATTTTGTTTAGGTTATACTTGACATTTATTCTTGATATTTTATTTGAATTTCACCTAACATAATTTTGATTCACATAATAGGAATTAAAAATGGAATAAATTCATGCCAATATTGATTCTCCATGGGTTTAATTTTTTGTAAATTACTCGTAAGATATTCTTCCCTATAACTTAGTAATTAATGTTTAGAAAACTAAGTTTCAGATGACATCTTTTGATACTCGATCAGATTATTGAACTTAGTGAAAAGCATAAGTTCAATAAAAATAGTCCTCGTCGAATGTTTGTCACACAAAATTCAGCATAAAATGTTTCTATTTCCTCAAGACAGTTTTACTAGAATGTTATTAACTATCCTGGGTAAAAGTTTGTCATTATAGCAATTTTTTGAAATAGAAATTTCTCTCAGCAACGGACCTCTTAAAATTTTAAGTTACTTTAAGTTCTTTTTAAGAAAATGACTTCATCTATGAAATATTTTAAGCTATTATTTCTTTATTTGCAGACTGTTTCCCAAGAAAGTGGATCAATTAGTATGCGATTTTATCCAATACAATATGAATCAGAACACTTCGGAACCATAGGAGTAACGGATAATTTGTCGAGGAAAATGAAATAGCATAATAAAATATCTGTATAATTGTATTAAGGACTCCTTACAATTCTTCTGATGGACCAAATTATACTTCAACATGCCTTTGAAATGCTTCCTCTGGTTACAAGACATCAGTCCATTATTCTTATTTAGTAAATGCATACATTATATGGACAAGAGTATTTGGACACTGCAGAGAAACGGGTTGTTTTTCCTGGTTAGGACTCGGCCCATTGCTTTATGTACCTGGTACCATGAACGCTGACGTGTACCTCGAAGTTCTGGATAATTCGGCCTCGCCTACACTATGGCGATGATGGTTGTTTCTTCCAACAGGATCGAGCTCCATGTCATACTGCAAAACGTGTGCTGGACTGGTTTCCTGAAAATGAGATGAATTTGCTTGACTGGCCTGCTCAGAGCCCCGATCTCAATCCGATCGAGCACTTGTGGGACGAACTGGAGCGACGGGTACGACACCGCCACGCACACCCATCTTCACAACAATCTCTTCTCAGTCTTGCAAGAGGCATGGCGAGCTATTCCTGTCCAGGCTTATAGAGAACTTGTGGAAAGTATGCCTCGACATGTTGCAGCTGTAATACAAGCAAAAGGAGGGCCTACCCGTTACTAAATAGAATAATAAAGCACTTTTTCTGAAAAACATGCAATGTCCAAATACTTTTGTCCATGTAGTGTATATTCTTTTACATAAATTTAAGTAATATTTTCCCCTTCACTTTTGGATTGGCGTAGAATAGAAGTTTGGAGAGTGGGGTGCCAGCTCAAGTGTTGTTTCGTCATAGCACCGTGGTTCATTACTAGGCGTTGTCCTTGGATCTTTCCCTTCGGGATTGATCCCGGACCGTCGCCAAGAGCCTGTTGTGTTGCTCCAGTGCGACGTTAATTAACTACCTACCTCCACTTTTAGAGGGCCGCAGCAGCCGGTTGGAAGAATAGCAACTAGATCCAACCAAAGACCGTCGTGTACGCGGGGGCTGGTACACGCTAAATCTGTCGTGGCCTCAAATTCCCTCACATTGGCAGTGTGTAAGTGGAGAATGGGATGCCAGCTCAGGTGTTGACCTCGTCGTCTGACCGTAGTTCAAAATTACGAGGTATCGTTCTCGATCTTTCCCTTCGGGACCGATCCCGGACAGTCGCCAATAGCCCGCTGTGTTCTTCCAGTGTCACGTTAATTCAACTACCTACCTCGGCTTTTGGCATCACGGGTGTTGCTTTGGAACTGAAAAACATTCTTAAGGTCAAATACAAGGGGTGGTCAGAATAGCGACTACACACTAATCATGATTCCTAGGCGAAAACCAACCCGAAAAGGTGAAGACCATTTACGATTAGGCGTGGCTTTCCGGATATGTGTATCCAGCTTATGGTTCAACGCACACCACTCAGAAACATCCTAGTGGGTAATGTACCCATTTGGGGATACGACCCCCGTGTGTCAGGACAGCTGATAGGATATAGGGACATTTGAATATAGCTGAATGGGGACAGCAGGAATTAATGAACATACTACATTAGAGTACACAAGTTCTAATGTACCCAAATGGGCACTCCAGGTGCGTTGGTTGGGTTTTATGGAGCAAGGGTTGTTTGACCAAGCTGCGCCAAACGTCAGGTAAATGGACATACACGCAATGAAAAGTTTACAGGCACCGAAGGGAAATCTACACAGGGAGGAATCCTCTCAGGGGCATCTTTAGGTGTGTCCCGGCTTCACGAACCCGAGGTACCCTAGTGATCTATCCTTTTCCTATGGGGTTTACTGGCCTCTGGTAAACATGGGTGTATGCATCGACCTAATGTAATAGACGGAGCAAGTGGGCGGTGTCGTAAGATCTCTGAAAGGTAAATCACGTGGACATACGGATCGACAAAGTCGATTGGCAGTCGAAACGCAGACTTGTGTTTTTGATCACGGTGGATAATCACTTTAACCAATCAATAATGTAGGAATCATGTTTTTACCCATAATCACGTGACAGATTTCAAACCGAGCAACTGGAAGAAATAACATGCAACTGAGGGTACATGCTATTTCATTTCAAGGTGTATGGGGATAGGTAAACATGGGGATGAATAATTGGCTCTCATGACATCGTAGACAAACACCCCAGCCCAATATTGATTTACCACAATGGAATGTGTAAATGTAGCCGGAAATATTCAATGTCGACAAAGGACAGCAAAGTTTACAATTAAATTTTTATTCAGGAGCAGAAAATGCACTTGCTCGTTTTTCACATGTGGAAGAACAATCTCTTCTCTTTCCAATGGATTACGTAAGAGAATGACAATAATATACAAGGAATTAGTTTAATACTACAGAAGTTGTCAGCACCTCGTGTGTTACAGTACACTTGTATACATACGTTTATTACAGTACACTTGTATAGAAATAAAATAAAAATTTCAAATTTGATACTTTTCATCTTACAGAGATCTGCTTCACAGGAAGCTACCTAATATACAAATCACAAGTTACAGTGACGAGTAACAATGTTCATTCATAGTTCCATTGAACACAGGAAAAATGCGTTAAGAGTTTCTCATTAAGATATACAGTAAAACCTGTCAAAGTATGACCACTGATCATAATAAATACCTGAAGAATTTCATATAATAGTGCTGAAATTTAATAAATGTGCAATGTGAAAAAATTAAATACGTACTGAGAAGGATTTTAGATTAAATTATTCTAGAACAAATTTTTCTATATAAAAATATTCTTTAAACATTGTACTTAGCCATGACTATATTTCATAAAAACACAAAACCATAAGTTCTACCATAAAAAACTAACAAAATAAATTCTTATATTATACCAACTTTAGTTATATAACCTAAAATAATATACTTAATTCTCAAATGATAGATATGCAAAAGTATATTTTGACGTTTATGTAAAATATTTGTTCCTTCTGGTTTTTGTTGAATGTGAATGGGGGGAAGTGTTTTGGAACCAAGTTATTTTTTTATAAACATAGAAAACATAATTTTAAAATAAAACATTTAACAGAAAATTTAATAATCTGTTTCAATAAAATTTTAATTAAAAAGTTTCAGTTTAAAAGTAGAGCATTAATATATAATTTTATACATCAAGCCAACATTTTTAGTTTCAAACTTTGAATATTCTTATAGATTATAAAATTTGTTTTAGATCATAAAAATTTGTTTTCAAATCCCTTTTCGTAATTTGCAACATAACTATCGGTGTTTATGGACATTAAACTATTTTATGTTTTAAGTTTCACAAGTTTTAAGAAAAAATTTGCTAATTTTAGAACACTAGAAAATGAAACTAGTTGTGTGTATATTTAAAGATAAATAAGTGAATTAAAAAATATCTGCACCAGGGTTAAATTGTCAAACTTTATGGAAAAAAGGATGTAGAACGAAACTTTTATTTTAATTTTAGATAGCACAAAGTATAGGTACAAAGAAAATTATTTTTGCATCTTAGAAGTTCTGCAAACGATGTTTTCTTTTAAATAAAAATCTGCAAAATAAATCTGTTTGAGTAGTTGACTCAATGGTTTTATTGTATATCATTGGTAATCTTTTAGAGTGAGTCAAATGTGATCGTTGAAAACTCATTCTTTTTATCTACTTTATATGCACAGAACAGATGCGTGCATAACAAATAAACGTATATAACAATATTCAATATTAAAAGAAATCCTGTCAATAAATGCATTTAAAAAAAGAAAAGGATTGAATAAATCAGTGAGATCGTACAATTACAATACAAGGAATAAAGTGCATGTAAAAACGAGTGATAATCTTTGGGACAAAATATCGAGTTGAAGTGTGAAATACATTCCATTCAGTTTAAGATTTAACATTACTTACACCTCGTAACAGGATCGAAAATACATAAGTTAAAATTCGCTGCCCAACAGTTACATTACATATCATTGAAATAAACATTTTCCTTTGTCACAAGCAAGTTTTGGTCACAAAATCCATAATGCGAGTTTGATCTCTAAACAGTTTAAAATCGGGTTGTAAATTTAAAATGTGATGTTCTTCAGAGATCTACCCAAATACATTTTATTCCTTCAGTTATAGGGCCGCGGTGGCCCGGTTGGAAGAGTAACGGACTAGCAACCGAAGGGTTGCGAGTTCGAATCCAGCCAAACACCGTCGTGTACAAAGGGGGCTGGTGCACGTTAAATCTGTCGTGGCCTCAAATGTCCTCACGTTGGCGTGGTGTGGAAGTTTGGAGAGTGGGGTGCCAGCTCAGGTGTTGCCTCGTCATCTGACCGTGGTTCAAAATTACGTGGTGCTGTCCTCGGATCTTTCCCTTTGGGATTGATCCCGGACCGTCACCAATAGCCCGTTGTGTTGCTCCAGTGTGACGTTAATTGAAATACCCCCCACCCCTTCAGTTATATTTAAACAGGGTAGTTTACAAGGATAATTTCTCGACCCTTTATTCTTTTCGTCTATTAGTTCATTGCAACTGTTTTACGAGGCAATTCGAGAAGTTTCATAATACTATAATTTTCCCTTTTCCATAGAAGTAAACCAATTTTTTTAGGTATTTCGTATTCTGATTAAAAGGGGAAAAAAGGATGCTTTAATCCAAGAGGACTTAATATTTCACTAGAAAAACACATTTCAAAAAAGATGCTTTGTTTCAATTAACTAGCAATTTTTCAAAAGTAAAACATCATCGAATGCTTTTATAAATGCTGTTATCTGGCAACAGTGTATCCAACTTATTCTTTCGATGCATTTTTTAGTTGACTTTGATGTTAAATTGCTTCATTTTTAAGAGTTACTTGCAATAAACTTTAATTGGAATGCTCGATGGTTCTTTTGGTGTTTTCAAATTTTGCGCAGCAAGTATTTTTCTAATTTAATCCGATTCCAATCAAGGCCTGAATCAGAAGGGGAAAATTCGGGTTTAGAGACAAAATCACAAAATGAGCAGATTGTATTTTGTTTCAGGCATTAATAGCAAATAAACATTCCTTTTAAACTTGACAATTTAATTTTGTACGTCAAATTATATCATACACCAATTTGCCATCTGAATTAGAACTTATCTTCATGTTATTTCTTTAGAACGTTTTGGCTAGATCCCTAACGAAAAATTTTTAGAGTTCCATAGATTTCTGTAGAGAAACGAAATTTCGTTTCTATAGGAAAAAAAGCTCTAGAGATTTATATAAGCGAGCTGCTTCTATAAAAATGTATTTCTATAGAATTCTAAAAAGAAGTTCTATAGAAAAGCAAAGTGAAACAATAGAAATAAGTTATAGAAATTCTCCGTAAGGGATAATTTTATCAATTTGGTGTCATTAATTAAAAATTCGAAAAATTTGTTTCTATTCATGAGATTTATTTTAGACGATAGTTGAAGTGATTATTAAATCAAATTACTCCTTATAGTATAGTAAGGTCCAAAACTTTCCACCCCGAACTCGCTAGAATTAAAATTCCGCTAGAATCAAAGTCCGTCAATGCCCACCCTATTTTGTTGCACTGCAGTTAAAATTTTGTGGCTCTAGCACCAGTAGCGCTCCAGCTAGCGTTGCAGATTGACATATTGTTGGTCAACACCTCAAAATGTTTAAACTTGAGTATTACCTGTGTCATTAGATTTTCAAATTCTAAATCATTTTGCTTTCAAATTTGAAGTCGGATCAACATGGAAAAAATTGCATGTGAAGTCATTTTTGCAGTTTAAGACCATTTGGTACAGCTTTGATACACATTTGTGGCAACGCTTTTTGTCGCCAAGGAAAAGTTTCTTCGAAAAACACCGTTTTAGGCTTAGCGGTGGGTGGTTAATTAACGTCACATTGGAGCAATAAAGGGATATTGGCGACAGTCCAGAATCAATCCCGAAGGGAAAGATCCAATAAGGATTAGCGGATTTTTTTAAATAAAGAAAATAATTTTAAAAATAGAAAAAAAATCGACACAACTGACTATTCTTGCTACTACTAGGAAAGTATTTATTTAAATGAAAAATCTTTTTCTGAAATATTGTTACAGAAGTTTCTCCAAGTTAAATAATTTATTAGTTTTAAGTCCTATGGAACCAGGCTATATAATATGAATGTTTTAAAGATCACATCATTTCTAGCAAACTAGTTTAGGCATGGAATGATTTACAAAAAAATAAGATTCAAATAATCGCGAGGTTGCCATAATCCTAACAAAGCAAGATTGCCTTTACCTGCCACAAATCGCTACAAAAGGCACTCCTAAAGTGTCGCCACAAAAAGTCTACATCAAAGTTGTACCGACCATTTTTAGAATAAAAATTCATATTTTTAGAAGTATAGAAAAATTAATTAGCCATTCTAAAAAATGTATTGAAATAAAGGGTGATTATATTGAAAAATATAAATTATTTGATTCTATTACCTCTTTGATTCTATCTTCCAACCCTTGAGTCGGAAACTTTTGAGCCTCACAAAGTAATCAAAACATATGAATCAGTTCACTTTTTGTCTAATCAACCTAATTCATTATTTTGTTCTTAAGTACACATTTTAGATTCACATTCGGGAATGCAAGTCAGACATTTTGATAGATCTCATACACTGGTTGCTAATCACTTTAAATACACTGACGTGCAAAACTTATGGAACACAATTACTTTAAAACGTTATAACTTCAAAATTAAACGAAGCAACCTATATGGCGATTTGCACAGCCAGGGATATTCAGTAGAAAGCTGGTACATATTCACATTTTGGAATCGTGACACCAGAGGCTAACTCAAGTTCTACAGCAGTAACTCATGCACAACCTCATTCTTAGTATGAAAACGCGGTGCAAAGCCTGCATCAGTGTTTGGGATGGTCAGTAAAGCCTACAAGTACCGCCTTCTCTTTTTTTAATTAAGTTTTCGGACCCTACTGCTTCATGGCATCCAAAGCAGTTTCATCCCTTCAGTTCGAATACTTTTCTGCTGTTCACCTGTTCTTGTGTGTTATCGTTTTGTTTTTACTCATTGGTTCAGTAACTCAACCTACCTACTGAAAAATTTTAGAGTTCCATAGAATTCTATAGAAAAACGAAATTTCGTTCCTATAGAATTCTAAAGAGAAATCAAGCTGATTCTATCGAAATGTATTTCTATAGAATCAGAGCTCGTTTTCTCTATAGAATTTTTACAATTTTTAGGGAAGTTTTATAGAAAAGTAAAGTCGTGAAATGAAAGAAATGAGCTTTTATAGAATTCTATAAAGGTTTATAGACATTTTATAGATTTCTATATATTTTCTAGAGGTTCCTTCATAGAGCTTATAGAAAAATGGGTCATAATTCTATAGACCACATTCCATAGAAATTTTAATATAATTCTAGAAATTTTTCATAAGGGTATTTTTTGTATAATTTTCCCACATCCAAGTCACTTTGCTGCAAAGCAGATAAAATCTTACTGTTTCTTAAGTTTTGCAAGCCAGTGTAAAATGCAGTTTCAAATATAATAAAATATACACACAAAACTAATTTAAGGCAGTCAGTTAAATGCATACCATGAAAAAATAACCACTTTCGATTAAATTGCAAAATAAACAATGCTCTATTTTTGTACACAACTCTACTACCCTCAATCTTTCCTAAAAATAAAAACCTTTGCTGTACATAGTTTATCACATATCTAGCATACTTGTATATATGGTATATAAATGAAATCACAAATTAAATTTGAACACTTTTTGATCAATAGTTACCACTTCAGTAATAGTAAATAACGTTAAATGCTTAACTGATACTTTTAATGCTGTGCGCTCAAGTTTTGCTGAATTGCTACACTGAATAAATATGGCACCAGATATATAACAGATGGAATCTCAAAATCATTTTGATCAGTTTGTTATGTTAAATAAAACTACTTTATTTCACTGGACACATATTTATGATTGGTTATACTGATTTAAATCAAAGTGATTTTAAATAACCGTTGACATTTAATAAAAACGTGTAAAATATAATACTTGCGGAAAAATTGCACTTAAAATGCTGATTGCAGTTTTAAACAATATATTTATCTACTAGAAATCACAGTTTTATAAAAAACAGTTATTTTTACGCAGCTTAAAAAATAACAAGATTGAGTTCGTACAATATAAACTTGATTTTTTAAACAGGACACAAATCCACATACACAAGTATTATACATAAATACAAATAATCTACAGACGTTTGTTTCATGTACAAAATCAATATAGAAATATTTAAAAATAAACATTTAAATTCTTAAATATCTCCACACATGACAAAATTTGTTACTCAATAACTATTAAATATCACAATTTAGCACTAAGTTTCAGAAACAATAATTCTGAAACTTGAGAAAGATACAAAAGTCTGTACACAGATAAAATGAAAACATTTCACTGGCTAAAACATTTAGATATAGCATGACATAAATATCAGAATCTTAAAGATGTTCTTACAAAGTGGCCAAAGTTAATACTCTACCACTCTACATAACTGTAAAATATATCAATGAATAGAAATTAAAATAGAAGCAAAATTAAACTCAAATGATAAGTTCACAGTTCAGGTATTTCTTGATTTTGTGCATATCTTGTTCAGTTAATATATCACTCAACCATACAGAAAATGAGAAATACTGATAATACATCAAATCCGATTCATTAAAATATCACTAGACCATACTTAAAAGCATTGACACACTAAGGTTAAAAGAAAAACTTTTCCAATAATTTAAATTCTTCAACTCTAAATAACCAAATACAAGAGTTAGGTCAAGAAATACCTATACTATTTTAAAATACCATAAAAGAAAAATAGCTCCAAAAACCTGAACACAGCTATAGAAAGACATTTTCAACGTAAATGCAGTCTCAAAGTCTCAAATAGAAAACTAAACTTTATAGCATAATATAAGTCAATAAACATTTACAAAATATCAACCACATAAATTAGACACTAATTTCTTTTCTAATCCAAGATTCGGGAATGTCTTCCTTGGATAACGGTTTTATAACTGGCTCTTTTTCTTCATCAGCACATACAATAGTGGACGAACTTGTAGCTCCCAAGGATGTGTCTGGACCAGGTTCCCCATGAAATGTCACGTTCACTGTCGGGAGGCTTATTTTCCGTGGAGTTCGGTTGTTTTTTGAGGGTATGGTGGGATCCCTGGTTTTGGTTGTGGTGGATGACAGGCTGCCGGAGCGAGGCCTGATGGACCGGTGGCCATACTTCTTCTTGAACTTGGGCACGTCCATGCGTCCGTCCTTCAGGGCTGTAAGGGGCTCTAACTCGTGGCTCTCGCTAGTTGGGATCTGATTGGGATAGCTTGCGCTGCTCGATGACAAGGTGGACTCAGAGAGCGCATAGGCATTCTTCTCAACAAGTACGGGCGATGTCTCACAGCAGTCGAAGGATGGATAGTTCAGCTGGAGTTGCCCGTTCTGGGGACCGGCTATGCTCAGAAGAGACAGGAAGAAAAATGTGGAGTACAGCCAGCTGACAGCCATTAAAATAACAAGGAAAGTCCCAATCTGTAAGTAGGCTAGGACGACTGACGGGAAAATCAGCGCTCCTGCCATAAATGTAGTGAAGGCTGCCATGGCAACAGGACTCCCAACATGACTAAGTGCAAAAATAACAGATGATTCTCTATCTTCTTGAGCAGAAAGTTTGTATGCAACACCATAATGAATGGTCAAATCGACTGCAAGGCCGATGGCTATTGACACAGTCGTGCTTTCCAGGACGTTGAGCTTCCAGCCCAACAGAACCAGAGACGCAACAGTGACAATGATGATGCAGGAGATGGTCACAATAGCAAATAAACTAATCAATAAGTTCAATGTTGTAAACAAGAGGGCTGCGAAAGACACAGCAATAGCCACACCTATTGCCACGATGGAGCCCTTCGACAAACTGTCCTGTAGGTCAAAGAAGTCCAGGTCACTGGTGAACCAACCATTCTTCAGACCTTCAGGAGCATCCACCATCATCTTGGAAACCCAGTTGTCAACGACATTCTTGAATTCATACATCTCTGTGTAGGAATTAGAATAAGAATAGATGCTGTCGTATTGAATGACCATCGCCTGTACTTTCCCGTTTGATTTTGAAAACCGCAACCCTTCCACCGAAGGTACAACAAAATATCCAGGTGTGTGGTGTAGTATTCCAACAGCTTCTTTAACACAGTAATTGAAAACTTTCTCGCTGAAAGGAAATTTAGAACTCTCGCAGCACGGGGTTCGATCCATGTCGGAGATTCCATCGACACAGCGTCTCTCCATCCACTCCTTGAATGTCTCAATGAAACAGTTGAACATGAGTGGCCCATGAGTGGGCTGGTAAAAACTTTGGTTTCGAAGCTGGATGCAGAAATTATACAACCATTCCTGAGACTCTGGGAGAGCGATGTTGAAGTCTGGATCAAATTCTATCTCACCTCTGTTGGAAGGATCCAGAAAATTACCAGAATCTCTCGGCTGTACACCCCACACAATTCGTATGGGCATTTTCCTATACATATCTTGCTCTTTGGCTTTCTCGAACCAGAAGTAGTTCTTCAAGTAGAGGTCGTATCGTTCAAATGGTTGTTCCGCACTGAATATCTGAAACTCTTTGGAATCGGGAAGCTGGAGCTTTGGGGAGTAGAAGACGATTACAGCAGCACCGGCAGCTAAGCCTGTGAAGAACACTATCCAAAAGTACCTGGACTTCACAATGATGCAGGGGAGTATCTTCTCGAAGAAGACACGTGAGTACTCTGTGAAGCTGTAATGCAACTTCCAAAGGGTGTTGCACAAATATGAGCACCACTGGATGTGTTGGAATTGTGGCAGGTACAAGCCCACAGGTGGAATACACAGACATGTTGACGAGCACCACTTTTCAGCCATGATGACCGATGCTGGAAGCCAGGAGACAGTGAAGATGAAATTGGCGAGCACAGCAGTTCCAGCGAATATACTGAAATGGATACGCGTAAGTTGAGAACATTATATTTCATTTCAAATTGGAAATTTCTAATGCAAAACATTCTTATGAAATTGTAAATTTGCTTTCAATCAGATGCAAAATTGCAATTTTCTAAAATCCTAAAATATACTTAAATTTGTACAAGAAATTGTTTAGAATTAAAAAATAATAATTTTGTTCTAAAAGATGGGTGAAAAATTGAATTTGAACTTAAATCTCTATATACCTACAATGTTTTTCTACAATATACCATTAATTTTCTTTTCAATATTTTTCTTGTTTCTATAACAAAATGGATTTATTTATTTCTATTTGAAATTACAAACTTAAATGGATCTTAAGGCAATTAAGACAATGTCTCAGATTGATAAAACATTCAAGATATGGAGTTTAGTTTGCTGATGTCAATAAGAACAGCAATTTGGATATTGATCAAAACTTGATTGTTACAATAAAAATTATGCATATTGATAACTCCATCTCTCATGTATACCTTTAATGAATATTTATCAATTTTGGTGATCAAACATAAAATTGGCAAAAAAGTCAAGAATTTAAATCAGGAGCAGCTCACATTAAATACAAAAGTGCACATTATTAGGTGTCATTCATATAAATTGAAACATTCTGCAACATAGAAAAATAGTCTACTAAAGTTTTAAATACTGAATCATGTTCAGTTTAAATTGCTTACTGTTGATGCTATAAGATAGATTATATTATAACTTTAGATTGATATTTTGTTCAGTTTACATTGAAAATATCCCTTACAATTTTTTTATAGAATTCTTTAGAGAAACGAAATTTTGTTTCTATAGGAAAACTCTAGAGATTTCTAAAGACGAAATGAGCTCCAATTCTATACAAAAGTAATTCTATAGTTAATATCCATAGAAAAGTTTTCTTTCTTATCCCAGTGACATAGGTAAAGTGCATCTGCTATTGATCATAAAACCTGGAAGTTATCTCTAGCAGTCCGACTTAGCCACCCATTCACCTTCCTATGTTAACCGGGTAATAAAAAAGTAAAGTCATGAAAGAAATGAGCTTCTATAGAATTCTAGGTTTCTACAGACATTCTATACAGATTTTCTACTTTCCAGAGATTACTTTAAAGAGCTTATAGAAAAATAAAATTATAAAATTCTATAGAAATTTTTCATAAGTGACATTATTTATGTAATTTGATTATAAGAATTTTCCAGGGAAACACAAAGATTCAAATATAGATTGGTTTATCATTCAGGTCATTTTCACTACAGTAGTGCTAATTAAATTGGGACCCGTGGCCTAAGGTAGATTCCCAACCAATTAAACAATGATTTCCAGAACTACAGTTCCAGCCATAACAAACCCTAGCATTCAATTGGTGGTTTGGTTGAAACAATTATGAATATCTCATAAAATTTATTTAGGTGACACAAAATAATGGATATTTTTATAATTAAAATACATTGACTAGAAGATTTGAGAGGATGTGTTGTTTGTACTACACATCTGGGCCTGTTTGAATATACTTCCGATACAACAGTTTCTATTTAAAATGAGTTTAATAAAATCTTGTGCTTTATCTGGGATTCAAGATAAGGGAATTAGAATTACAATGTTATTAGTAATTTATCGATTGGGATATTCAGAACCCTTATAAACAAATTTTATAGTTGCATAATGCTCTAGAGAAACCAAATTTCGTTTTTAAAGAAAAAATTCTACATTTCTAGAGGGAAAACAAGCTGATTCTATAGAAATGTATTTCTATTAGAATTCTATAGAAAAATTGGTTGAGTGCTTGCTAGCCAATGCCCACCCTTGGCTGCTAGGGCCATTTGGTGGCATGCCGACCAGTAGAGACGGGAAACTTTCCCCCGACTCGTCCCCCTCTGTGCCTGGTTCTAGTTCTATAGAAAAGTAAAGCCATGAAATAAAAAAGAAATGAGCTTCTATAGAGGTTTCTAGATATTCTATTGATGTTGCTTTATAGAGCTTATAGAAGAACGGGACATAATTCTATAAAACAGGCCCAGATGTGTAGTATAGAAAATTTTCGTAAGGAAAGTTACAGAATGAAAAGTGAACTAAGCTTTTCTCACCCACATTAAAAAAATTCAAACACAAAAGTGGTTAAAATATGATAAACACAACTTTGATCACTAATGAATATTCACTACCTGAAACACCTAACTGCTGTAATGTTGCTGATCACACTGCCGAAGAATGCCACAGCTGTTGTTATGCTTGTAACAAACATGGACAAGCAGGCATGATGGAGTGTATCACGAACTAGCTTCACCAGGGTCCCATTGTTCTTTTCAGCTTTAGCACATGCCCATATTTTGCAATATATACATGCGTCATCAGCTCCTATACCTGTAATTAAAATAATGCAGCTCGTCAACATGAAGAACTATAAAAGGTTAAATGCACATACACGCTTCAAGCCTCTTGTAACACTTTGTCGAGCGAAGTACAAAATGTTAATGTGGTGAACACAGAGGGGAATACAATCTTGCCATGGTACAGCTGTATCATACGCCTCGTTTGGTAGCAACGCTCTTGGCGTGTTTTTCGGCGCACTTTTTTATGTCGCCAAGGAAAGAATTCTTAGAAAAAATCAGTATCTTTAAACGGAAAATAATAAGCTTTGGCAGAAAGTAATTAAAGGGAGAAAAATACAAAACTTTTTATGGGAAATAATTAGCAGAAATAGTTGGAAAATCACCTGCCATAACTCGCTACTAAAAGTGCACCAAGAGTGTTGCCACCGAACAAGACGTATGATACAGCTGTACCATTGCCATTAATGATTTATTATACACATATATATACAGAGTGCACTATTTACAGACTATGGACATCACACCATCATCTCCCAATATCTGTTCTAAACTAAACTTAAAAAAAGACTACAATCATTTAATTTTATTTATTAGAGTCCACATGCTTCCAGATTTGCTAGCATTTTGTATGTTTGATACATTTATATTTTTATTTACAAGTTATTTCACCAGTCTTCGTCTTCAAGTGAAAATATCTCTGTGCAACGGAGCACACATGATGTGAATCTCACACCTCTTGTTTAAGATTTTTCTTATAAACCATTTCTAATTCCAGTCTGTCCTGAGAACAGCTCATTCATTTACTTCCAATGAATTCTTTCTGGTACTTATACCATTTTGGCATACAAATAGCTTAAAAAAAAGTCAAAGGTGAGTATTTCACAACTGCCTGGCTCCATCCCAATACCAGGCTGTGGCATCAATTATACCTGACCATGAGAAGGTTCTCCTGGAAATTGTCATTTTAGTTTTCTAAGCATTTTTTAAGAATAAATATTATATAGTGGAAATATTCTGAGGAGATTAATATTGATGAATGTATTGAAGAGCTCAGACTCAGAATGCCTTAATAATATCTGTAGCAAGTCACTGCCCAATCATCAAGTATAAAGAAACATTTTCCACTGAAATTGAAGATCAAGGCAGATTGTAACCAGTTCTCAAATCTAATACTGAATACTGTTTCTTTGTACATTCACATTAGTGTTTAAGTGCTTGCTTCAAAACCCAAGTGACTTGATTTTTAAAAGTAATGTCTACAAATTTAAATTTTAACATTTAAGAGAAAATTAATTTTGTTTAATTTTGGTGTAAATGTTATATTTATCAGCATGACACCGTATACATTAAGTGTACTAATATTCTTTATGATTATGTCATCATAAATTATTAATGTTTGTGTTAGTTTCATGTATGAACTTGAGACAGGGCTCTCATGTAATAAAAATAAAATTAGGGCCATATTTGACCAAGTTACACCAAACACAAAACAAGTAAAAATATCATGAAAAGAAATAGAGGGATTGGGGAACAGAGTAGTGGGATGAAAGCAGAAAAAGATAGCTTGGATGTATCTCGGGAGGATGCCCCCAGAGCTTAGAAAGACAGTAAACATCATGAGAAAAGAAAAGATCAGTCAGGTACCTCAGATCCATAAAGCCCAAACAAACCTAAAGATGTGCCCCAGAGGGCCTCGGTATGTAGGTAAACAAAAGGTTTCATGGATCCGAAGTACTCTAATGATCTTTTCTTTCCCATGGGGTTTACTGTCTTTAGCAAAACCGGGGGTCGAACTGGATACCCCAAGCAATCTTTTACTTCTTTCATCCCATTACTCTGTTCCCAATCCCTTTCTTTCCCCTTTCATAACACTTTTTATTTGAAGTTGTCTTTGTTTGGTGCAGCTTGGCCAAATATGGCCTTTGAGTCATAAAACACCAAAACAACCAACCTAGGTAGACATAACAATTGAGCAAGGTGATTGTGTGGTTAAGCAAGGCTACTCACCTATGATGATGACGATGGTCAGTAGGTTGATGAATGGGAAAAACGTGATCTGGTAGATGACCGTATACATGAAGTACGCTGTGCCCACAGAGAAGACCACACCGCAGATGGTCATGAAGGTGACGAAGAAGGAGGAGGAATACATCCATATAAAGAGGAAGATCAGGACTCCGGCCATGCCCACATACACAGTGTCATGCAGCAGGCAGTCGGCAAACAACTTGTACTTCAACCCCAGTTCCATCCCGGCGACTTCGACGACCTCGTTGTACAACTGCATGCTTTCCAGATTCTTGTAGTAACTTAAGGCCGCAGTGCTTTGAGCAGTAGGGAGGAACACAGCAGTGTACGTCAAGTTAGGAACATTAGAGTTGGGAGATTCAGGGTTGAGAAAGTCGATATCCACCAGGTAGTGGAGAATGTTGTACACGGCGTCATACTCAATGCACTGGCGAGGGACGCCGCGGCACAGTGCCGGGTCCATGGCACAGTCGTGGCTGAGCTTCATGCCATGGTAGAACGGTGCGCAGGACACGAGCAGCTGCAGCACTGCAGAGACGTCTGGCTGTTTGATCTCATGGCAGGTGGACAGGTTCCGCAGCAATGCCACGTAGTTGGCGATGGACCAGCTCCTGCAGCAGGTGCCCCAGTTGGTCTGCTCGCAGAGATCTGGGAAGTATGGAGACACACGGAGCTTGTTTTCGTCGATGTCGCAGATCGCTCTCAGACCTTCGACTGAAAACAGGTTGTGCCCGGACACGGACTGGATGATGACGTGGGAATAGGCTCGAACTGAGGAGTAGAACAAATAGCATATTACAAAAGTATTTCAAAATAGTAGCACAAATGCATAAAATATTACATGAAAGTGAAATTTAAAAAAGTGTCTTATATACTCATCTAACATAGGTAGGTAGTTGATGAATGGTGACGCACTGGTGCAACACAACGGGCTATTGGCGACGGTCCACGATTCTCCCCGAAGGGAAAGATCCGAAACAATATCATGTAATTCTGAATCACGGTCAGATGACAAGGTCAATACCTGAACTGGCATCCCACTCTCCACACAACGTGAGAACATTTGAGGGCATGACAGATTTAACATGCACCAGCTCCCACACACACGGCAGTCTTTGGTTGGACCAAGTTTCGAACTTGCAACCATCAGGTTGCTAATCTGCTACTTTTCAAACAAGGCAACCGCGGCTCCATCTAATATAGGATTGGTAAGTTTATAGTTTGTCACTCCAGTCATATTCTGCTACATGAGGACTAATTAAGACGGGATCTGTCTTAAAGTGGATTCCGAACCACTACGGGCATACATGACATAACCAAGACTCAAACCTGAATTGAGGGCCAGAGTGCTAACCACTTGGCTACCAGGCCACCACAGGGTGACAGAAGTTAAAATACATTTTTGTGAAGTAAATTTTAAATAAAGTATAAGCATTAAAGATTTTGGAGCAGTGAGAATTTAATTTTACCTTATAATACTTTTTATTCCTAGAAAAAAGAAAATTTCACGATGATAAAATACATGAGGAGACATGGAAGTGACTTAATGGAACTGGACAAATAACAGTGAATCAAGTTGATCCCTTAAAAGAATGTGATCAATACTTTAAATTATTGTGCTTATAATATGGTTTCATAGGTGGTGCTTTCATTCTTTTCTCTAGTACATTTAGCGAAACAGTTTCATTCAAGAAGTTCAAGTAATTTTGATAAGGATCATTGATTATTGTGAAACAGGTTCAAAAATCGTTGATTGTTCAACAATTCCAATTCTGAAAATTTTGTTCCCATTTGCCTCAAACATGATTCAAAGTTGGGTGTTCAGAAACATTTTAAGAAACTTGAATAAGCAAGTTATACAAAATATCCTTCATCTATGAGATTTTGAATACATTAAAATGAGCCTGAAGAACAATTTAACATTCTTGGGAAAAAATTATTGGGCAGTGTGAATGTTTAATTTGATTAAAAGAACTTTTATTAAATTATATGTGATATTGCCATAGGATTAGTCACACAATACAGTAAATATTTATGTGATTTGGCAGGACAGTAAGAAAGGTTAGACAAATGATGATTAAAAAATTATATCATGGCTGTCAGCAGGACTATCTGTAGTTATGCCTACTAATGGAAAATTTCCACTTTTAAACACTTGTATTTGATTTTGGAAATTAAAATAGAAAGAAAGCACAAAATAATAGAGATTTACCTCAAATAAGTATTTAAATCACTGAATTTTTGAAGTTCAAGCCACCAAATTGAAAAAAAAATTAGTTAAGCTTTCCAGGTTAACAACTTCATTCACAATTTGTAATAAGAACAATGTGTAAAATCATTTTGTGTTTTATTACAATGCAACAGTAGAGTTTCTAAAAATTTCTACCAGAAATGTGAAGACCACTTTCACATTTGATAAAAAATGAAGGAAATGAAATTCATTCTCAAGAGAGAGGAATCATGGAATCAATGATCAACCATATGAATAAGGTTTTGATCAATTCAGTTTTTCTATCAACCATTTCAGACACGTGTTCTCAATACAGAATCTTAGAAAGCAGTTATAAAATAGTAAGTCAATTAATGTGGCTCTTGATCTATCTTAAATTGACCATCACTGTTGTAAATAAAAGAATATGCTTTTTCCACATACTTATTGGTAAATTTTGCAATGAAGGGAATTAAATAAACTGGTAATTAATATTTGAACACTATCAAACACATTGGATAATGCGCAAAAACAATTATTTTAATTACAGTAATATATTCGAACTGTTTTCAAATACTAATGTAAGAGTATGCTTTACTTAAAACAATGTTGTTTGCTTTTGAAACATTGTATAAATTTCATTGCTTTCCAAAACAGACATTTTACATTCATTCACCAACATTTTTAATTTACATTCCTCCACCATCAAGGATTATAAAAATTTAGAAAATTACCTTTTTGTTAAAATGGGCCTATAAATAAAAACAATACAAAATAATGAAACTGAGATGAGCTTAACGAATAAGCAAATAAGTTAAATCACATTTTCATTTTTAGACCAATCAGGAATTAGTGAAAGGTATAAGAAATACAAGGAACACTTACTTGGATTACTGCAAAAGAAGTTTTTCCTCTCAATGATGAATATTTTACTGGGCTTCAAGTTATGGGAGGTTCTCTCAAACACGATGCGTCCTGAATTGTCGTCGTTCTCGTGCAGGTTCCCATAACTCCTCTCCTCTGTTTCGAGCTCCAGCCAAGGCCCCATTGCTTCGTCTCCATTCCCTTCACTGGTCTCATTTTTATCACTCTTGGATGCCTTCGGCCACCCAGCTGCTTCCAAGGTTTCATTCGTAATGTCGGTCACGATGCTTCCTGGGTAGAAAGTCAAAGGACCGTTCCAACTGGTGCTCTTCAGGAGATTCTGCCAAGCAGTCGACCGCTCAGAAAGAACAGTGCCTCGAGGTTCGAAACCCTAAAGGCAGATGGCACCACATGAGCATGAGGAATGCATTCAATTCAAAATATACAGATTCATACTGAGTGTTAGTATTTTTCTAAGAGTAAAGGAAGGGAAGGGGCACACCTAAAAGATGGCCCCAAGGGGTAGGTAGGTATTTTTAAATAACGTCGCACTGGAGCAACAAAATGGGCTATTGGCGATGGTTCAGAATCAATCCCAAAAGGAAAAATCAAGAACAGCACCATGTAATTTTGAACCACAGTCAAATGACGAGGCAATACCTGAGTTGGCACCCCTCTCCAAACTTCCACACCACGCTAACGTGAAGACATTGGAGGCCATGACAGATTTAACATGCACCAGCCCCCTTTGTACACGACGGTCCGTTTGTTTTCGAACTTGCAACCCTCCGGTTGCTAATCCGTTACTCTTCCGCGGTCCAGCCCAAAGGGGTATACTTGTTTGAAATTGACATGACTCAAATGCCAACTTTCTGAGCCAGACTATATACTATTTCTTTGCTTTCAGGCAAATAAAGCATATTTTCTTATTGCTTGTGATGCTGATAATTTTTCAAGTTGATGTTACGTTGCATGTAACATAAAAACGATTGTCTGTACACCAATGTTATTAATACTCATACAGTAGATTAATAAACCTGAAATTTGATCAAATGGTTACTAGAGCCTACAGGGCACAGTAGGCTCTAGTAACAATTGCACATAAGGCAATGAAAATTTTTTCCTCAGTCCCATCTCATAAAGTGAAGATTTGCAAGTTCAAGTTGGATGCAGAGACAGTATAGTGATGAAAACATACTCTAATTGCAAGTCAAACTGAATTAGTAGACCCACGCATAGCCACTGTACTAAAGTTTCTTAATTGCTTATATTTATTGATGGCAATGTCTTTACATTTCATTCCATAGTTAAATGCATTTATAATGAATACATGCATCTATATGCACATTTCATACATCAAAATGAAATATTTTTTAAGACAAAAATATAACACAATGCTGTTTATTTGTAATACATATACGTCTTGGCATAAGTTTTTACTTTCAATAAAAAAGCATGACTGAAGTTTAAAAATCAGTCATGTTACCATACTTAGCCCTTCTAAACATCCAATACTATATATTAAATAATTTTTTAATATGTAGACAATCAAAACTATCCTAATGTCTGAGGTCGTAGTCTTATACTTATAACCACTTTGAGACAATAAGAAAAGGTAGGTTAGATCATTTGCTCAATGGTTATTTTTCCTTACATAAGAATGTTACTTGATTATGTGATCTGAGTCATAATTAATAAATGCCCTGATCAGGGGTAACAAAAATAAATATAAAATTAGGTGCAGGGTTCTTATGGTAGGTTATTTTGGGTTTTTTGGTGCAAGGTTCAAAGATGAATAAGTTGTGCCAAATGTAAGACAAAAAGATTATATTAAAAATATTAAAAATTCAAACCAAAATATTAAACAAACAGCTCTGCCTTGAATGTGAGGTGCAACATGAACCCTGTAGTGCATTAGGGTAAGGCCAAGTGGTTCACAATTCCACCCTTGTTGTGCCATGATGCCTAAAGAATTTCTCATAACAAGTTCAAATTGGCTGGGCATCGGTTAAAAAACAAAACATTAAAATACGATTCTGAGGGAGTAGAAATTTTTGGAATATACTACTAATCATATCCTAGGCATGAAAATATCACAATTAACTATTAGAGTTAGTTGACTACTAGACAGTAACTTAGCGTAACATTGAAAACTGAGGATGCCGAGATTGGATCAAAAGCAAAAAAATCTTATGTTCAGCTTTAGCAACGTATAAGCAACCTGAGCTTCATACAATGTATTTTTTCAGGGCATGCTGAACTTAAATGAATGCTATGCCACTACTACTAGAAGTCATGCAACTTTTCAAAAATACAAAGTAGCTCGAGAAATACAAGACAGAATAAAATTCAGACGGGACAAATCTTACCAACAAGGGATCCTTGAAGTTCGGAAAGTCATTTAGAGTAATACACACAATGGCACAACTTAGTGCTGCAATCAGAACCAAAAGTATCACACAGCATGGATTGTTGGCCACCTGACGGGCATACCTGTGGAAACAAGAGGCTTATTGTAAGTAAAGAGAACCATGGATAAAACAAAGAAAACTTTCTGAAGCAATTTCTAACTATGCTTTAAATTAGGTAATTTGAATTTACAAACAATAAGATGGCAAAATATACATGATCTCATATTTCTTATTAATATACAAGACTGAGGTTCATTCCACATTCAAATAATACAGACCATGAATCACCTATATATGCATTGGGTTTAGTGCAACTGAATTAATCAAAATATGCAGATTTTAATGAGATGTGCAAGAAATACATTCATTTAAAACTTTCAAAGGTTGGTTGGTTGATTTTTGGTTTTATGGCGCAAAGATTATATTTGGCCAAGCTGTGTCACACAAGACAATGTCAAGCAATTGTAAAGAGAAAGGATGGGGAGTGGAAAGTAGAGTAAGATCGCTTAGACATCCGGGGTTGTGATCCCCATGCTTACTAGAGGCAGTAAACCGATGGGAAAAGAATAGATCACTAGGGTACCTTGGGTCCGTGGAGCCTGTACACACCTAAAGATGTGCCCTGAAGGAAAACTTTCAAAGGATGATACTACAAAAATTTGTCTCTTTGGATTCTTTGTTTTAAGAAATGCATTTTCGGGTGACTGTCACAATTGGATGCAATTTTTCCTCTGCACCAGAGATTATTATTTGTACTTTAATAAAAATAATCAATTAGTCAATGAGGGAGGAAAACAAGCAAAAAGTAGAAGGGAGGGAAGGGTAAAATGAAGGGGAGGATATATCATTAGAGTAACTCAGTATTAAATGTTCGGCATAAAAGTTTTGTTTTTGATCAGCTTAAAATCTGAATCTTTTCCAAATGCATCTTATAGGGCACTTCTGCAGAGTTTAATGTAAGGTCCAATTCAGATTTCGGTTTTAATTTTTATTTACCTCATTTGCACTTCTGTAGAAGAGCATATGTCGTGCAGGTCTTTGTGGTTTGATGCGTTTGTTTCCAAATTAAAAGATAAGCATTGTAAGCAGTGCCAGATTCAGTTTCTTTCAATGTTTTAGTCAAAATTTCAATCAATGTTTCAATCACAATTGGGTGCAATGTGAAGTGATCCATGCTGATGGCGATGTGCTTTTAAGCCCAAATTGTAATGAAATTGTTAAGAGAAATTAGAATTTGCATGCATATGCAGTTAGAACCAGAAATGATTAAGACGCTAATTTAATGCTTGTTACGTCCAGACAGTTCATATTTTTAATCAGTACAAAAGATGACTAGACAATTTGTAAAGGTTCAAAGGAAATTTAAAAGGACTGCCATTTGAAAATTAAATAACTCGTATTCATGACGATTTACAGTATAATTTCAAGTACCTTTCTTAGAGAATTGCTCCTAATCCTTTAAAAAAATATAGAACATAAAACTTAGACAAAACTTAAAAAAGAAAGCATTATTTTCATTCCCCGAACAATGGTCTCTGTTCCCTTATTTTTATTCCTTTAATCCTTAATTCATTCCTTTTTTTACTAAAAGTTTTACTTTTTCTACAAGTTTTAACAATTTATTTTCTTAAATTTCGAAGTAGTCAAGTTGAACTATGTTGAAAGTAAAAAAAATCCTGAAGCATGGACTGTTTTTAATTAATGCAAGGGTAGGTAGGTTAGTTAACATCACACTGGAGCAACACAACGGGCTATTGGCAACGGTCTGGGATCAATCCTGAAGAGAAAGAACAGAGGACAACACCTTATCATTTTGAGCCATGGTCAGATGACGAGGTCAACATCTGAGGTGGCACCCCACTCTCCAATTTCCACACCACACCAATGTGAGGACATCTGAGGCCAACAGGGCTACCGAGGTCCAATGAATGTAAAAGAAAATTTCCAAATGTAGAAGATTATTAAAATACATACCACTGCATTCTCAGGCTAAACCTTCATTCCAATAAGTGACTTATTTAAAGAAGCTTGTCCAGTTGACACAAGTGCATCCATACACTTTTGGGCATCTTGTTCAATATGGATTGGAGTGTGATCTGTAGAGGAAAAATAAAATTCTATATATATTGAGAAAAATAAATGCAAAATATATGCTGTGAAGAGCACACTTTAAACAAACATGTTTAACAGTTACAAATGCTTTGTTCAAATGGAAATTTTGTTCAATGCCCCTTCAGAAGTTATCAAAGAATAACAATTTAACTATACAATCTACTCACTAAAGGAAATGTTGAAAACATACAAAAACCCGACCACTTGGAA
Organism: Meta bourneti; assembly: GCA_933210815.1. Classification (NCBI taxonomy): domain Eukaryota; kingdom Metazoa; phylum Arthropoda; class Arachnida; order Araneae; family Tetragnathidae; genus Meta; species Meta bourneti. Next base: position 23,084,125 of record OW119931.1, read on the forward strand.
TTGCCACATTAAGAATATTACAAAAATACTACAAAAGAAATAGAAGTTTCACTAGAAAGCACATTTATTTAAAAAAAGAAAGGTTCTTCTAATTAGTAAGAATGGTGATAAAACAAAATATTTTCCAAATTCGGTCTAATTAACTTTTGTGTAGCATAAAATGACCTTTGAGTGACAAAACCAAATCCCTCTATACCCCATGACCAGAGTAACAAACCAAACCTAAAGAAAATTTTGATGTATACATATTCAAACTGAAGTGCGAGAGAAAAGTGAGATGCTTCATAATAAATGAAAATTACGAAGATGAGACTGTTTAAAGGAAAATTGAGATTAGAAATAATGCAGAATATCATAGGAAACAGTATGTCTAGGTGAAAAAGGTTTTTCTTTATGAAATGCATCACATGTTAAATGTTCAGTATATAAGATCAGTAGTCATGGGTGAGGAAGCAAAAGAAGGGATGCGAATCAAGAGTGCTCCAGTGAGGATTTAAATTGAGAAGTGAACCTCCATGGTGGTAGTGACTTCTCATGGTATACCAAGGGTAATGTGGGAAGGCATAATGATTTCACGTTTTGTACCAGCAACAATGGCATAACAAGGAAAGGTGTAATCGCTTCTCATGATGCACCAAGGGTAACAGGGGTTCACAATGGCTTCTCATGGTGCACCAAAATTGGTAACATGAGAAGGTGTAATGGCCTATAATGGTGAACCAAGGGTAACATAAGGTGTACTGGCCTCTTAGGGTGCACCAATTGTAATATGGGAAGGTTTAATGGGGTCTCTCATAGTGAAGTAATGCAGTTTCCCCCAGGGGTCATAACATGTAATGGCCTCTTATGGTGTACCAAAAGTAACATCAAAATGTGTAATGGCCTCTCATGGTGCACCAATTGTGGTAATATGGAAAGGTGTAATGCGCCCACTCATGGCGCACTAGGGGTGGTAATATGGGAAAGTGTAATGGCCTCATGGAACACCAGGGTAGGTAACATGGAAAGGTGTAATGCCAACTCATGGAGGGTGGTAACATGGAAAGGAGTAATGCCCACTCATGATGCACCAGGGATATTAACATGGGAAAGTGTAATGGCCTCTCATGGTGCACCAAGGGTGGTAACATGGGGAGGTGTTATAGCTTCTCATGGTGCACCAAAGGTGGTAACATGGAAAGGAGTAATGCTCATTCATGATGCACCAGGGGTATTAACATGGAAAGGTGTAATGCCAACTCATGGTACAACAAGGGTGGTAATATGTGAATGCATAATGATGGCCTCTCATGGTGCACCAAGGGTAATGTGAAATTTGCTAGTCTTGATGTTTCAAAGGTTAAATTGTGCAAAAGATGTAGCATATGAAATCATCGCCTATGTCGTTTTTAAATTCGCACAATAAGGTGCTTTCAAAGATTCAGGATTAGCAAAGATTTGTACTTTGGAAAACTTTAAGCTTGTATTTAATTTACTAAAAAACGTTTGTGTGTGTGCTTACGAAGTGAATTTTTTTTACATTTTGTAACTGTCTAAGTACTGTCTATAAACAACGAGAACTGTTCCCAATAGCATGTCTGGGTGGTTGCGATTGCTATAGGAACAGAGCTTGTGCATTTTGAGTAGTGGTGACCATGGCGAATGAGTTAATTTTATTTTGCTTTTGGCGAATGTTGGCGGCGAAAAGTGGTAGTTAACTAGTATCGATCTTCTTCGCAACAAGTAAAAATCACAACAAATATATTTCTAAATTATCAGCAAGTGCACCAGTGTGACGAAATAAAAATCATTTCTTCAGCTATTCCCTATGGAAAATAGGATAAGGTCCGTTTCTACGGCAAGGCAGGAGCAGACTTTATAGCGGAAGCAGTTCATGTGGTGGACAGACAGTAATTTAGCTATAGTTTCGGAAACATTTTCTGTCGTTTCCTAAGTCAGCTCAATTTGCCTAATGAGATATTTTTCTCGTTCGTCCCGCTAAAGTTCAAGGATAGGCCTCTGAAATAAAGAATTCATTGTAAAAATCGAACTACTTCTGCAATAGACACAAGTAGCTATTCGGAAAAAAAGATTAGTTTTGTTACATACGAAACTTTGAACATCATTCCTGAGCTTCGAAGAGAAAACAGGCGAAGTTCAAGAACATGTCAGACATCACAAGTAGTTACAATAAATCAAGAGTATTTGAAATAAAAATACCCAATCACATATATACTCATTAGAAATTTATTACGAAAATATCTGGGATTTTTTATATATTTGATTTGCCTTGAGAAATTTGAGGGTAGGTAGGTATGTATTTTAATTAACATCACACTGGAACAACAAAACGGACTATTGGTGACGGTCCGGGATCAATACCATAGGGAAAGATCCGAGAACACCACGAAATTTTGAACCACAGATGAACCGTCAGATGACGAGGCAACACCTGAGCTAGCACCCTACTCTCCAAACTTCCACACCACGCCAACATGAGGATATTTGAGGCCACGACAGATTTAACGTGCACCAGCCCCCTTTGTACACGACGGTCTATGGTTGGATTCGAACTCGCAACCCTCCGGTTGCTAATCCGTTCCTCTTCCAACCGGGCTACAGCGGACCGAGAAATTTGAGAAAAAACTGTCTTGCACCATGGTAAGGTCCAAGAAACATGAATATTCCTAAAGGCTGATGGAGGCAAATTAAGGGATCATAGATAACATTAAAAACACACATTTGATACAAAAATGGAGGCTATTTTTTGAGTTCTTAAAAGATTTCCCTTAATGTTTTTAATTTGCAATTCTCTTTGATGCTTTCTCTTTACTTCTTCCCTGAACATTAAATACCATTTCCTGAAAAATCTTGATTTGTTTAGTTGTTTTTAGATTAGTTAATAAAACCTTAGTTTTAAAAGTTCTTTTCACATAAGCTGAAACTTTATCTTACAGAATATTAAAAACACCTATTTAAACAGCCTGTTTCTTTTTAGAGTAAATATTTGGTAATCCATGATATTTTTCAACCGGAGAAGATACAATTCCACACCAATGACGTTATGAACATTCAAAGGGATTATGGAAACAAAACAAAAAACCATTTTTTTGTTTTAAAGTAAAATAATGCAAATTTATAGGAGAAAACGTTCTTTTTCAACTTTTGTGCATCGTCCTAGAAAAATGATAATTTTTCCTTTACGAATTGTTTTTTGCAACTTCTACAAATAACAGCAATTATCTGTAGAAGTAGAATCGAAATATTTCGAAGTGAATTTTAAAATTCCTGAAATTTTGTGCGTCTGACATAACCAAAAAGCATACTTTCAATACATCTCATTCCTTCGATCTGAATGAAATTCTAGGGTCAAAGCTAAAAAATTAAATAAATTTAATCTCTAAAAATTTTCAAAGCAAAATCTATGTACATAAATGGATGTGTGTATGTAGTATATTCTGTATACAAATCTACACCGTTTGACCGTCCACATCAAATTTGGTACACTTATACTTCAGAACCCTGCGGGTAACGTAAGTTCTATTTGTCCTAGGTGTACAGAAGGGGCTAAAAACAATTTGAAATCGCCACAGAAATAACATTAAGTATAAAACGATCGCGGTACGCAGCTCATTTTGTTTTAGCCGTGTTGATAGAAAACTAAATTTTCCAATAAAATTGCTCTATCAGTATTGCTCGAAAAACAATTTTTCCACTGGCAACGCCAGAATTAAAGTTTAATTTTTTAATTTGATTTAGAATTCTGTGTTTGTGTATTTGAGTTTACAGCGAAATGTTGCGGTCATATTTGATTGCGAAATGTTGCGGTCATCGAAGTATTTTAAATGTGTTATTTTCGTAAATAAATAAAATTATTGTCTTAATCAATATTGTTTAAAAGTCTTTTGTCGAATTGTTCTATTTCAGAACATATTCAGCCAGTCGAAATTCGACCCGTTTGCACATCTTTCTTTTTTAAGATTCTGCATTTTTCAAGGATCGGAATTTCGTTTCTGCTTGTATTTATGTGTTCCAGTATTTTACAATTTGCAGATAGTATATTATTTAGGAGTTAAATTTTAATGATTTTTTTATTTCCTGCCAAATATTAGACATGGGTAATTTCTTGGCGGTATATGTATATTTCGACCAACTTCCCTAATATCTTTAATTAAATACATGATGGTTTGTAGAATTCTGTTTCATAAAAATAAATAAAATATACAAAACAAAACATTTTTAAGTTGCGTTACTTATTTGGAAATGACCAGAATTTCGTTTTTGTTTGAATTTATGTTCCAGTATTTTACCTATTGCATATATATATTATTTAGGAGTTAAATTTTAATGAATTATTTATTTTCTGCGAAGTATCACTACAATGGGTAATTTCTTGGCGGTATATGTATATTTTGACCAACTTTCCTTAAGTCTGGTTGAATACGTTATGGTTTGTAGAATGCTGTTTCATAAAAATAAGTAAAATATACAAAACAAAACATTTAAGTAATTTCTTATTTTAAAATGACCGGTAAAGTTCAAAAAATCATTTTAAAATAAGATGGGTACGTTAAATTAAAACGGAGTCATACGTTATAGTTAAAATATATTTCAAAATTTTGACAAATTTTCGTCACAAGACGATTAAAATCAACTAAATTTACATTCGTTTTTCATGTTTCATTGTTTGTAATTGAAAGCTGTACATAGTCGAGTAACTACATCTATCATTCTAAATAGGTACGTGGTTTCCATTTAGAAACCGAATCTTTGAATTTAAAAGTTTCGATTTAAAACTGAATGTCTGTTGGAGTAACGGGAATTTTAAATAAGACTTTTCTGATCTTGAAATAATATCAGTTAGGAATTTTGAAAAATTGAAATTTTTTTTGTCTTAAGTGACAGAAGGTCGGGGCTGCTTACTCTACAAATTGAAGCTGTTCTTACGAAACTTAGATAATGTGAAATATTCGTTTAAAGTAGTGATTTTCTTTTTTAAAATTGCTGTAAAATCGACCTTCTGTTTTTTGAAAAATTGTAATCGATTGAGTTTGCTTTGTCTACACTGATGACATTTATTTTTAGCACAAGCTTCATTATTCCAAGTGCATGCTGAATGGAATTTTCAATAAAAAATGTATTTGCATCGAAATAAATAAATCACGAATGCCGTAACAATTTAATTTACCATCTTCTCATATTGATGATGAAATTCGAAAACATCTCATACCAGGTGCAAAATGCCACAAGTAAAACATATTCATAGGAAAACTAAGTGCATGACTACGCCGAAAATTCGGCATTTTTACTGAAAATGAATGTACGGGGATATTTGCAATAACTTCAAAACTCAAAATTGACTTCTATAGTCTGACCTCAGAAAAAACTTTTGTAGTTTGTCTTACAGGAGAAGTGCGATGAATATGAAATGGTTTATATGGATGGGTATATCATGTATACATATTTGCGTCCGAAGTAAAGTGTAGAAGCTATGAAAATTTAAAACGATGTTAAAAAATTATTTTCCGTACACTTAAATGATGCTTGCATTCTTGTATGAAAGAGGTGATTAGCCTGATCACTTTTTAATCAACATTTAATTAATTCTACCGAGCAACGCCGGGTAATTCCGCTAGTATGAAATAAAATAAAATTCTGTGCATTTATTTGTACTCTACTATGCGTAAATCTGAACAATAGTAAAACAATTCCAAATCGTACGACATTCTGCAAAAAATATATTATTCTAGTTCATTTCACACATTCTGTATTTTGATTACAAATCTCAACATTTACAATTACAACTATGAGAATCTGCTCGAAACGTCAATTACACAAGAGAAAACAAATTACGCTTTAACAATCTTAAAACAAGGAATTAAATTTCGTATCAGATTTCAAATGGATAAAATAGTTAATAGATTGTTAATTCAGAGGTTAATTGCATAGAATGTTCTTTAAACTATACTTAAACTAGAACAAATTAGATGATAACCAGTCTGCATGTGATACAAAAAGAAATTATTCCTTAAAAATGCATAAAAATATGGTTTCCAAATTGTATTGAACGCTCATTGTACATCAAAAAGCTTTAACTGTGAATAATTTTATATCATTAACTAAAGAGCAATATATGTAATTTTTTATCTTTATTGAATTCCTCGTTTTAAATACCTCCGTGACTTCATGATAGGAGAGCTTTTGAATTTTTCTTCATCCTATCAAAGCGTGAAGAAAAACGAAGTTAAACTTTCAAAGACAACCTTGTTATTATAAATCCTGGAGTCTTACCTTTTCGATAGATTTGGTATTTAACAAATACCTGAAATCCCCAAACTGGTTCTATAAAACCCAAATATCCAATCTCTCAACTAGTTCGACTACATTAAGAACTGTTTATTGTTATTTAGGAAAGGCATCTCAAAACGCCCCTTCTTGAATACAATGAGGCAAGTAGGTAGTTGAATTAACGTCGTACTGGCGCAACACAACAGGCTATTAGCGACGGTCTCACAATTTTGAACCACGGTCAGTTGACGAGGTCAACTGAGCTGGCACCCTACTCTTCAAACTTCCACGCCACGCTAACGTGAGGACACAACAGATTTAACGCGCACCAGCTTCCACGTCCACGGCGAACTTGCCTTCCTTTTTTTGTGTACTATCTTGAATGTTTTGTGTGTATAGTGGATTGCTCGGCTCTCCTAATCCCCGAAACTCCTTCGTAAGTCAGACTATATAGCTGAAAGCCACACAGGTGTAACAGTGTCCGCCTACGGCATCCAATCCAATCCAAGGTTGAATAAATAAAATTAGAAGGAACAATATTGGACAAAGGACTTAAAAGAAAGTTAGAAGTATATGCTTTGCGATGCTCTCACAATGCAAAAGTAAATAGTTTTCAATCTAATCTAACTACTTCAGGGATTGGATGTTTGGGATTTATAGAGCTAGTTCTAGGATTAAATACGTTTATTAAATAACAAACCTATCGTAAAAGTAAGACTCCAGAATTTATAATAACAAGGCTCTCTTTGAAAGTTTAAGTAAGTCTCTTCCACGCTGTTCTATCATGAAGTAACGGGGACATTTAAAATGCCTTTTCTTCAACTTTGGGTCGCAGATTATAAAAGGGATTACATCGGAGCTGGAGTCTCCAGATAAGGAAAAAACAGATGCAAGCAGAAATCACATCGGAAAACATACGTGTCATTCGAAATGTGAGGTATTTAAAATTACTGGGGACAAAAATGCATGGAAACATCGGAAAACATGGAAATTGATCAATAACCTAACAATGAATACTCACAGATTTAGATTTCATACTGTGAGACTACCATTTCCAAATGCCTTTGTCTCAAAGCATAAAACCTTTTGCCCAGTTTTCAGACAGCAGTCAAAATAAGATGCCGAATGTTTAAAAATAGACCGGCACATTCTAATCAGGCTCATTTGCGCAGCTTTAGGCTGCGGTAATGCGATCTCTACAAGCAATTGCGATACACGTAAAGTGAAACAGCACGCCGGAAAAAAATGGCACCAAAAACCTGGAATTCTTTTTCGTCCACGAAACGGTTCACAACAGTAACAAGACGGACTTGAAGTCTGTTGGACTAAGAAGTGAGCATCAAACTGCATGTGATCTCTACGAGCAATTGCGATACACGTAAACTGAAACAGCGCGCCGAAAAAAATGGCACCAAAAAAACCTGGAATTCTTTTTCGTCCACGAAACGGTTCACAACAGTAACAAGACGGACTTGAAGTCTGTTGATACCTGTTGGACTGCGAAGTGAGCATCAAACTGCATATGATCTCTACGAGCAATTGCGATATACGTAAACTGAAACAGCACGCCGGAAAAAAAATGGCACTAAAAGAAAGAATTCGTTTTCATCCACGAAACTGTCCACAACAGTAACAAGACGGACCTGTTGGATTGCGAAGTGAGCACCAAACTGCGTTATGGAAATGGAAGCTTATTGCAACAGAAACATGCAGGCAGGGACATTGCAACATTGATCCCGAAGCGCACCGGGAAAGGACGAAGATGCAGACGCTAACACGGATGCAAACAAAACGTGGGTGCGTGCTCTCGCCCCATCTGGGACGGGAATATCAACAGATGTTCCCCGATCGCAAATGGGGATGAGCACGCCACAGCGAGGCGGGGGCCTGGCAAAAATGCAGAAAGTGAGAAACAAAATACGCACCATTTACTCCACGGAGTGGAACTGTTGGGATTCAGGAGGGGACGATTGTTGCAAAGGAAGGCAGCAGCAACCGGTGTTTTGATTGCGACATGACAGGGAAAACAACCATAGATTTATCCGGCGCACTTCCCGAGACAAAATCCCGAGCCGGTGCGGGGTTGCCAGGGCTTGGCGCTCGCCAAGGAACTCTGGAGAAGTGGAACAGGGGCGAGCGATTAGTCATTAAGTGGCTCTGCGCCTGGACGAGGGCTGTTCTCCGAAGATACATCCATCAGGGGTGTTAGCAGAAAGGTTTAAGGCCCGATCTCAGTTTGCACAGTCCGTCGGATTGCATGGACACTATCAGGGCTGTGCAGACGGGTGGGGCGCAAGCCCTCTTCGAGTGCCCCTTTTTGCAAGAATGCCTCGATCGTGGAATTGGGTTAAACAATTTGCAAGACTCAGATGGTTGTTTATTTGGGTTTTATGGCGCAAGATCCAAAAATAGATAACCGACGCCGAAAGCAAGACAACAAAATTCGATGCAAATATATTTAAAAAGCAAACAGATCAATATTAAAAAGGGTGGTAAAACGTTTGAGTAAATCAAAAATTAAAACAAAAATGAAACTATAATCCAAAGTAAATTAATTGATGCGGTAAAATAGACAAAAGGTGTTGGTGTAGTTGAGTTAACGTCGCATTAGAGCAGTACAACGGGGTTTTGGTGACGGTCCGGAATCAATCCCGAAGGGAAGGGACCGCGGACAACGCCTCGTCATTTTGAACCATAGATTTATATGGTTGATGAAGAGGTCAACACCTGCGCCGAACAAAGACAAAGTCAAGTAAAATTTGTCGTGAAAGGGAGAAAAAGAGGGATATGGGGAATGGAGTTGTGACAACAAAGAAAAGGATCGCCTGGGTATTCAGGGAGTGACCCCTGTGTGTACTAAATACAGTAAACCCCATGGGAAAGAAAGGATCACTAGAGCACCTCGGGTCCGTGAAGTCGAGACACCTAAAGGAGATGTATCCCATGAGGGTCCGAATCAGTTGACCGCTTGCAGCGAAAAGTAAACGTAGAGTGACAAACTAATCAACCAAGCACCTCCTTTCCTGTATTGGAAAGTCGTTAGGGAGGATTTAAAAAGTCCGGTGTTGGTTATCAATGAACTTTGGGTTTTGTTGGGTTTCGACACGAGGGCAATATTTTCACCGCCACAATTTCAAAAGACGATGAAGTATTTTATGGACAGAACATTTTTCTATAAAAGTGAAATGTTGTGGACGAAGCACTCGTTTGGAGAGCGCTGGTCTGCAGCGCTTGGTTGTGGGTTCGATCCTCGCAAGGGTCGATGTCGGGCTGGAGTTACTTCCAGTCCATACGTTTATGTGGGCCAACTTATCCAAAAGATTGGATCTCCGTGTGTTTCGGTAGGTAGTTGAATTTACGTAGCACTGGACTTATTGGCGACGGCACGGAATAATTCCGAAGGGAAAGATTCGAAGTCAACACTTGAGCTGGCATCCCACTTCCCCAATACAAAAATACATCATGCCACAATCTAACTCGATCACTATAAGTGCAAAACGAAAGGTTGAGAATTTTCGGAAGAATTCGTTACGTAAATAGAATTTCTTACACAACTTTTGTGTAAAAATTTATGACACAATAATTATTTATTAAACCAAGTTATGCAAAGAGCAAACATCCGTTCCGAAACTTGCAGTTTTCCCAGCACGACTTCTAACTAGTTTTGGGGGGGGGGGGGCCGTTATAACCCATATGGAAGAGTAGCGGATCAGCAACAGGAGGGTTGCGCGTTCGAGACTCGATCCCACCAAAAACCGTCGCGCACTTGGAGGCTGGTGTACGTTAAATCTGTCGTGGCTTCAAATGTCCTCACGTTGGAGTGGTGTGGAAGTTTGGAGAGTGGGATACCAGCTCAGGTGTTGACCTCATCATCTGACAGTGGTTCCAAATTACGAGGTATTGTCCTCGGATCTTTCCCTTCTGGACTGATCCCGAACCCTCGCCAATAGCCCGTTGTGTTGCTCCAGCGCGACGTTATATAATTACTACCTCACTATTTAACAAGTTTTGATCTTGACCAATAAAATCTTCAGGTTCCTTTCAATAATGGTGTCATTACGTGTGTTGTCAGGAAAAAGCAATACAATTCTACTCGAAGATCTCACGATCAGAGGGTTAGTGGTTCACCAGTGCCACTCTGGCGGAGAAACACGCTTATCTTTACGATCTGACAGCAAGCGTGTCTAGATAAGAGTAATTTGTGGGATGAGATACGAAAATACGAAAAAAACAAAATTTCTGGGATTCCTGAATGAAAATCCAGGAAAGGCGAAAATTCGCAAAATAGAAATTCCTTTATAGCTTCCTCATACGAGAGCTGTTTCGATTGAATACTTCCATAGTTCAAGGTCTCGCACACGTTATTCGTTAGATAGGTAATTAATAAATGCCACACTGGAGCAACACAAAGGGCTATTGGGAACGGTCAGGGATCTATCCTTAATGGAAATAGGGACACGGCAGCCCGGTTGCAAGAGTAACGGATTAGCAACCGGAGGTTTGCGAGTTCCAATCCAACCAAAGACCGTCGTATACAAAGGAGGCTCGTGCTCGTTAAATCTGTCGTGGCCTCAAATGTCCTCACGTTGGCGTGCCAGCTCAGGTGTTTACCTCGTCATCTGACCGCGATTCAAAATGACGAGGTGTTGTCCGGATCTTTCCCTTCGGGTTTGATCCCGGAACCGTCACCAACAGCCCATTATGTTGCTCTAGTGCGGTGTTAATTAATTACCACTACCATCATACAAATGTTTCCACGTTCAATTTCTCCGAGTCAATGAAATAGGGCCAGCGTACAGCGCTTTGTGGCAGAAAAGTGAAACTCGAGCTGCAATAAGGTAGGTATTTTTAATTAACATCGTATACTGGAGCAACGCAAGGGGCTACTGGCGACGGTCCGGGATCAACCCCGAAGGGAAAGATTCGACGACACCGTCATTTTGAACCACGGTCAGATGAAGAGGTCAACACCTGCGCCAAACACAAGACAAAGTAAAATTTGTCGTGAAAGGGAGAAAAGGGGATATGGGGAATGTGGTACTGGATCGAAAACAGAAAAGGATCGCCTTGGTATTCCGGGATCCAACCACGATCAGATGACGAGGCAACACCTGAGCTGGTCCCCCACTCTCCATTCGAAATCGCAACCACCGATTGCTAGTCAGTTAGTTTTCCAACCGGGCTACGGCGGCCACGAGCTGCAATGAGGAATTTTCAAAACCGGACAGCCCCTTCCTTTCGTCAATACACTCAGCAGTAGTTTTTCATATTCGTGTTTGCATTTCTGGTGCTTTATTTTCGTCTCGATTGAATCAAGCTCCGGCAAGTTCCGCGCAAAAAGGATAGTTTACTTGGTATTTAAGGGTGAAATTTCGAAACAGGAAATGACGTCAAGAAACTTTCGACGAGAATATCTTCGGAATGCCTCTTCCAATCCGAAAACGGACACCTTATCGGGGGTTAGTTTTCGACAAGGAATCGCGTGGTATGACTGTGTGGTCGTTTTAGCAGAGAAGCTCCACAACCATCGCCAGTCTACTTTTAGTGTGGCTCAGACTATGAGGTGGTCGACTTCGGATTCTTGGGTAGTTGTAAAAGCGTGTTAGGAGAGGGCGGACCACGTGAATGGCGGTCGCCGTGGATGTTTGTCCCCAGCAAATTCGTTACCGATGCTATCGCTTTCGGCACCAAACAATAAAAATTGAACCCGAACACGCACAAAAGACACCAATTATGGAAGATTGGTTGGCTTTATGGCGCAAGGGCCATATTTGAGCATACTGCTCTAGACACGAGACAATGGGCATACACACAAGGAACGTTTTTACTGACACAGAAGAGAGAAATACACTCAGAGAGGAATCGAACCTGCGCCGTATACAACTCGCAGGTTACTAGCACAGGGGGCACTCACTGAGCCATGACGGCCCCCAATTATGGAAGGAATTTGTTTACGTTACTACCAGCCCCCAAATTTAACTATAGTCCGGGTTCCCGGGAGAAGGCAGTTGAGTCACGTGGTTCTGAATGAATCTATTAGTGAAATTAGGGGACTGGTGGTAGAGCGTAAACAAATTCTTCCTACAATTGGCATCTAGAGCGGACTCTTAAGTTTAGCGCTAGGTGCCGAAAGGGAGTATTGATAACAAGTTGACCGGGGGAAATATCCACGGCGATCGCCATTCATACTTGCGTACGGAAAGTTTTCCCAAACGCGCTTCCACCTCTTCAAAAATCGATTGACCCAAGGTCGACTGCCTTCTCGTCGGAGCCGCACTATAAGACTAGTTCAAATCCACGCGACTCATCTGCCTTTCCCCGGCTGCCGGACTATATCACAGCACACATTTCATAGCACCAAACTAAAGTTTCCTGATAAATAGATAGTTGAATAAACGTCACACTCGAGCGACACAACAGGCTATTGGCGACAGTCCGGTATCAATACCGAAAGGAAAGATCCGATGTCAACACCTGAGCTGGCACCCCACTTTCCACACCCCGCCAATGAGGACATTTGAGGCCATGACAGATTTAAGTGCACCAGCCCCCACGTACACGACGGTCTTCGGCTGGATCGAGTTTCGAACTCGTAACCCTCCGGTTGCTAATCCGCTCTTTCAACCGGGCTACTGCGGTCCAATTTAACTATAGTCCGGCTACCGGGAGATGACAGTTGAGTCACGTGGTTTTGAACGAGTCTATTAGTTAAATGAGGGGACTGGTGGGAGAGTAAACAAATTCCTTCTACAATAAACATCTAGTGCGAATTCTGGTTCCTAGTGTAGCGTTAGGTACACTAGCATTGGGATATTAGGGATAGCATTGATAACGAGTTGGCAGGAGGAAAGCATCCATGGCGATCACCATTGATACTTGTACACGGCAGACTTCTCCCAACGCGCTTTCACACCTATTCCAAAATCGACTGACTCAAGGTCGATTGTCTTTTCGTGGGAGGCGCACTATAATAGATTCGTTCAAAACAACGCGTACATTTCGCAGCATCAAAGAACTAAAGATCCCTGATAAATAGAAGTTATCATTCTAAGAACAGCAATGTAAAGTATTTTACTTACTTAACATTATTTAGCATACTAAGAGTGCTCCTACAATGTTTGATGTCAAAATCTAAAAAAAATACTCCTCGGATTTTATTTAATCCAATTCCCAATGCGCACATTTGGAAAACCTGTAACTACCCAAGGTTACAAGTGTTAAAATATCCCAAACCCATCAGCGAATCAATGGGTAAACATCTGTATAAAAGGAAACTAGAGGTACAATACAACATCTGTATGAAGATTGGCTCAAAAGTCCTTGCCATGTTTCAAAAAGTAATTCAAATCAGATAAGAATGCTTTCAGAATTTGCTCACTTTACTTTTTCCTTCCTGAGTCAAAATTTCCTAGATTACTCCACTGAATGGTGTTTTTCGAAACCAAGTGTTTCAACAAAAGCTGTCTAGAAATCCTCCTGACAATTCGTGTGAATAATCAAACACAAAATTTATTCATTAGCATTGAAGGGAAAACTGCAATGACACCCATTGCAGAATCCAATTTACATTGGTTGAGGTTTTATGGCACAAGGACGATATTTGACCAAGCTTTGCTAAACACAAGGCAGACAATGTCAAGTAATGAACACACACACAAGGAACCTTTTACTGACACAGAAGAGAGCAATACACACAGGGTAAGGTACAGGAATCGAACTTGCGCCGCCTACAACGCGCAGGTATATTGCAACGTATTTCGTATTAATTTGCAAGATTTTATCATAGATTTCATGTTTAACTTGTAAATTTACATAATTAATAAAAACGTAATTTAAGGTCTGATTTTAATCTGGAATCTCTACAACGCTTTCCTTTCAAGATAACTTATATCCCACTTCACACCCTTCAAAACAAATATAAAAATCAGTACACCAAATTTCATTCAAAAATATATTGCACATTTTTAGTTACTGCGTTTCTCGATCAGAAATTTTACTAAAAATCACAAGCAAAGAAATATGCATTTAAATATTTGAAAACGAATTAAAAAGCAGCTCTATTCAAAGTGCTATGTATTCGTTTCAATTCACCGTACAAACAAAATAAACAGTTTTATAAAGAAAATAAGTCTAAATAAGAATATTGAATAAAAATGAAATGAACTTTAAGTCAAAAATCGACTTTTCACAACGTAGTCAACCTTAATGCATGATTTAGGTAATTTCATTTAAAAAAAAGCAATTCTAGGCTCCCGATATATCGCACTTTTCTTGTCCTCCATGAAGGGTGATACGTCGGAGTTATTGTTTTTGATTTCAATCTCTTAACCCTCCAAGTGGTTTCGAAGATATCTCGTCCATCAAGATCTGATCAATTTTTTAATAACGAGATATCTTGCCCATCAAGATATTGCCGATTTTTTTGTGGTGACGAGATTAAGATCTGGTCAGTCTTTTTCCTAGTGACGAGATATCTCGTCCATCAAGATATTGTCGATTTTTGTGATCACGAGATCAAGATCTGGTTAGGTTTTCTCTAATGACGAGATACATCATCCATCAAGATATTGCCGATTTTTTTATGACGACGAGATAAAGATTTAGTCAGTTTTTTCTAATGACGAGATATCTCGTTCATCAAGATCTGGCCAGTTTTGCTAGTAACGAGATAACTCGTCAAGAAAGCCACCAGGAAGGTTAAAACACCCGCTCTTCGAGTCTATATTTCACTCCCCCTCAATGAACGGTGAACTAATTATTCGTGTAAATTGAGAGTTTCTCCGACTCCGTCAACAAGAACGTCATCGCCGGAGCAAGCCGTTCGAGAGACGTCGTGACGTAACTGGAAAGACGAGTCGCCAAAGATGCGCGCGTTTAAAAGCATTCTGAAAAAAAGCTCAGCGTCAGCTGGTAAAATAACAAAGGTCGATGGCTATTTCGGTAGAATTAGACGCCCACCACTCCGAGCGGAGGATCACATGGAGCACGAGTGAGGAGACGCGGATTTATGGAAGAAATGAACTCGTTATTTAATTCCGTTACGTAAATACAATTTATGACTGAGATACGTTGAAATAAATTGTTGCCACTGACAGCATTTTTTCTATTGTAGTGGATACTTCTACAATTCTAGTTACATCAAGATATTGAGATAAAATTTAGCATTCTCGTTTTAGAGCGATCTCCAAAAGTTTATACATTTCGTTGGGAAGATATTTTTGTAAAAAATAATCAATTTATTATAGTATGTAAAAATGACATGTTAAGATTTTCAAATATGATTTTGATGGAAGAATAGTTCTATTAACAAACATAGTGAAATAAAATACGAAATTATTCAATCAGACTAACCATTCTTTACATCACTGCAGAAATCCCGTGAATTTTGTTTTTGGAAAGAGCTGATGGTAAGAAAAATGTAACGAATGGACATGAGAAAATAGATCGTTCAGAAGTTTTTAAAGAGAAATCGTGTATATTCTTCGAAGCATGAAGGTTACTTCTTGAATCAGTAACCTTTAGTTTGTTAAGTTTCGTTCTAATGCGATTTTCAATAAAATTTACTTCGTTGAACCACAAACTTAAATGCATTATTATCTTAGTTCCATTTTACCTGCTAGTAGTAGGCGGCGCAGGTTCGATTCCTCCCTGGGTGTATTTCTCTCTTCTGTGTCAGTAAATATTTCCTTGTGTGAGCGTATGTTCATTACTTGATGTTGTCTGTCTTATCTTTGACTCAGCATGGCCAAATATGTCCCTTGCACCATAAAATTCAACCAACCTTAGTGCCATTTGAATAGCGATAGGTCTTTTTTCATAACGGATTTTCTGTTGTATCGGTATTCGTTTTATCAAGAATTATTGTATCAGTAAAATAATTTTCATTCAATTTTAGAAAAATACATTTAAAAAGACCGAAACTTTAATTCAAAAAACATCGAGCAATACGCAATAGAAAAATCCTCTGTACTACACATTTTGAAATTTTAAGGTTAAATATCGCTGAATGTGGGGAGGAAGTAAATATAACATTAATTAATTTAGAATAGTAAAACATTTGATTGACATAATTTTTTGCATATTCCGCAAATTTAAGAACGTTCTTTTAAGATCATATCTACGGGGGGGTATTTCAATTAACGTCACACTGGAGCAACACAATGGGCTATTGGTGACGGTCCGGGATCAATCCCAAAGGGAAAGATCCGAGGACAACACCACGTAATTTTGAACCACGGTCAGATGACGAGGCAACACCTGAGCTGGCACCCCACTCTCCAAACGATCATATCTACGGAAAGAGTATGGAATAACATTTCTGTGAGAAGATATGTTCGATTATTTTTATAACTTCAAGTACGAAAC
This sequence comes from Meta bourneti, assembly GCA_933210815.1. Classification (NCBI taxonomy): domain Eukaryota; kingdom Metazoa; phylum Arthropoda; class Arachnida; order Araneae; family Tetragnathidae; genus Meta; species Meta bourneti. Next base: position 23,100,757 of record OW119931.1, read on the forward strand.
CCGTACCTTAAGAAATAAGTCATCACAATTTCTAATAAAAGATAATGTTTGCAAGCAATGTGCTATCAACTGCCTCACATGACTTTTTAACGATCGACTAATAAATTATGGACAACTGTAAAAGCGAACGATCAAAAATTAAATTTGGAACAAATACATAAAGGCGAAATAAATGTCGAAGGAAAATACAATTAAATAAAAAGTAGAATAAAAAGAATATAAATACTATTTTTAATATTCTGAAATTGAAAATTAGCAAGAGGAATTTCATGAATTGAAAATAACATTCCAAGCGATGAAACAATACTAGTTGTTAAGTTTGTTACTTTACGTAGTTCGTCTGCGTGCAGGAAAAGCGCTTTTACAGAGAACTCGAAAGTGCTCCAAGGGGAAAAATGCTTCACTTGAAACCCATTTTTCCTATTTCGTTGACTTCAAAAAGCATACATTTCTTGGACTGGAAGGAATCCAACAAATCTTAGCGTAAATGAAAAAAATGCAACTAAACTTATTATTAAATCAGAAAAGCGTAGGTAGTTCTTTGAACATCCAGACCTGCATCCAATATGTAACATCTGTTTTCAATTTCACAGTAAAGATCATACAATTTAAAACACACCGTTACCTCACGGTGGAACTATTTTAGTTCTACCATGAGGTAATTCTGATATACTTCAACTATCCTCCTTTAATTTTCAGACTTTAATGTGTTTTTATCAATTAAACATATTATCTTTTCTCTTATTGTTTTCACTCCATTGGTGTCTGGAGAGATGAATTTTCCTTGGCCCTTGTGCACAGTTCATACGTAGACAACACCAAATTGTGTTGGATTGGATGTTGGGGTTTTATGGCGCAAGGTCCTAAAATTGCATTGATTGAGTCGTTCACCTCCCGATAGACCCACTAACACCTCATTGTTAACTTCATTTCGTACTTTCGTTTTATTTACTTTGTTTAAAAAAACTTTCGTTTTATTATTTTTTAATCATATTTACTTTTCGTAATTCTGGATTGAGATTATATTGATATTTCCCTGCCGGATCTAGAAGCAGCTTATGCGCTCTAGTTGCTCTGCGTTTCTATTAATTGATATTTAAATACTTTTCTTAATCATTTTGAATTTATAGGTTATATTATATAATAAAACCCACCTCCCCGAAAAGATAATAGCAGCCAAAGGAAATTATTAATACAGAAGTACAAAATAACATAAAACATAAAACGAAAGTAATAAATTGTGTGTGTGAAAGTTTTAAATAAAATTATTTAAGCGAAAATACAAAAAGAAAAGAAAACGAAAGTAAAAAAATTGAAAGTTTAAACGAAATTAACAATATGAGATCCATGGGAGTGATCTGGGAGGTGTCAGATTTCATCAACACAAATTGGCGTTGCCTACAAACGAGCGGCACAAGAGTCAAAGGAAACTTAAACCCTTTTTAACAAAAGAGGGAAAAAAGCGAAGACCTATAAAGGTTCGAATAAACTAGATGCGACAAGACAAGATTCTAGGTAAAAAGATATAACAAATGTAATACTAAAAATATATAAAATTCATAAATTACATGACATCGAAAAACACAAAAAATTATACATATATACAACTTAACAAATCTTACGAAAAAGAAACATTTTACTGGGAAATCAGTGAGGCGGTTGCATTAGCTTACGTTCGCAAAGTACATCGGTTGGGGCTATCTTGTTAAGGTAGTCATAAATCATCTCAAACGTCCAGTCTTTTCCAATATTTATTTTTTAATTGTTAAAGATTAAATTTAAAAAAAAAAAACAGTTTCACAACAAAAGTAATTGATGAAAGATAACACATATTTGACTGCAATTCAATACTTGATCTAGCGACTTTTGAACTCTAGAGGCGAACCCCCAAAACTTCTACCAAAAACAACGTGTGGGGTACGTGTGCCCCACGTAAAGAACCCTTGCTCTAACAAATGCATACATCCAAACTTAACAAAAACAACGTGCAAATACATGTACCCCAAATAAAGAATCCCTGCTCTAGTGAATGCATATATCCAAACTTACGATTTGCGGCAAAATCTTTTCAGTTGAAGACAAAATGTAAGCGTTATTTTTAAACAGTTTTCTAATTGAGGAAATCCAAAAAGCATTGCTTTCCTCTCTCAATGACGTCGGAATCTTCTCGACCACCACGAGCGATAGGAAGGTCAGAGCTGTACCGTACCGAACAGGACATTCATTCCGGTTCATCAGGTGGCCATTGTTCGTTGCATTCCTCCGCGAATTTATGCGTTTTCCGATCTTTCGATTCCAATTCACTCGAATTATCACACAATCGTCTGCAGAAAAAGATCCGTAATTTAAAGCGGTACATCCTGGTACGCGGAATGGACGGCCGTTCTGGAGAAATCTAATATTTTTCATGAAAACAAACCTTCAAAACAAACGATCGGTGAAGTTTATTTGGTAGGTAGTTGACTAACGTCACACTGGAGCAATACAACGGACTATTGGCCGCGATCGATCCTGAAGGACAACACCACGTAATTTTGAATCGAGGTCAGATGACGAGGTCAACATCTGAGCTCGTCATCGATCACCCCACTCTCCAAACTTCCATACCACACCAACGTGATGACATATGATGCCACGACAGAGTTAACCTGCACCAGCCCCGTGTACACGACGGTCTTTGGTTGGATCGAGTTTCGAACTCGCAACCCTACGATTGCAAATACGTTACTCTTCCAACTGAGCTACCGCGGCTCAAAAAGGTTATTAGGGGGGGGGGTTATGGCGCAAGGGTCATATTTGGCCATGCGTGCCAGACACAAGACAGACAATATCAAGTATTGGACATACACACACAAGGAAGGTTTTACTGACACAGAGAGAAATACACCCAGGAAGGAATCGAACCTGTGCCCTCTACAATTCAAAGGTTACTAGCGCAGTGGGTATACCCACTGAGCTACGACTGCCCCAAAGGTTATCAGGAAAGGAACTTACAAAGTATATTTTCAACCATTTCTTGTTGGAATATACTTTGAAAATCATAGATGTCGAATATATTCTTTACCAAGGGGAGTCTAAGTATAAAATAAAAAAATTGATCAAAATGATCCTTCAATGTTACTATCAAACTGAACTTAATTGTTTAAAGTGTAAATTAATTGTTGAATATTCACACACAATAAACAATTGTTCAAACTTCGTATGTCTGTTTCATTCCACAATCCAACATCAGGTCCAAGTATTCACATCAAAACTACGGTTTGTGCCCTCGACACAACCTATCATTTGTATTTAAATGTTTGTCAAAGCGGTAGGGAGTATCTCAAAAGTGAGACAAAGAGAAGATGCTTTTATCAGACTCGTCATTCACAAGCAAAGTTCCAATTATTTTGACAAGAGTCGCCAACAAAACAGGCAAAATTGATTAAGTCATAAATATGAATTTCAATTATTTTGCGAAAATATTACTTAGATACAAATTTTTATTTGAAAAATCAGAAGCAGGAAAACACTTTCTAATTGGAAATATCTTAACAGTGGATCCCTATGAAAAGTAAAAATTCTAATTTTATACACATACGATCCATTCTAAAATCAATGATTTAGCATAACCTTGCATTCAGACAGTATTTGAGAATAAAACTTTCTAAATGAAGTATAATTTCTACACAACAAAGGGTTGGAAAGATAATCAACGCCAACACATCTATATTTTAAATTATCCCTTACTACAGTTTCTGTATCATCTGGATGCAAGATCTAAGTAACTCGAAAAATGGGTATTGCGAGTTATACTTAAATTAGTAAAGATGCGATAATACAGAATTTAATGCAAGGACTATGCAACTTTTTTGACCACTTAAGCTTTATCTAGTCTAGACTAATGAAAAATGTAGGTATATATGAAATAGGCATTGGCGTGGAAACTGTTTTACCCTTTATCTCTATGTACATATAAAGCAGAGTTGGCGTGTCTATGTTCTCTATACATATCTACACCGTTTGACCAATCCACACCAAATTTGGTACACTTATACTTTGGAACCCTGCGAGTAACGCAAGCTACATATTAACCCCCGTTCTATTTCTCTTAGGTGTGCAGAGGAGACTAAAAACAATTAGAAATCCCCACAGGAATAACATTGAGTATTTTTACGATCACTGTCAGACCAATTCACACCTAATTCGGTGCATTCATTCTTTAGAATCCGCGAATTTTAATTAGAAAAGCGAATTTTAAATAAGACTGCTGAAGAATAATATAGTAAGGAAGTATGTAAACTAGGACTGTTGAAAAATAGAAATTTTTTGTGTTATGTGGCAGAAGGTCGAGGTTGCTTACTTGAAGTTGAAACTGTTCGTATACAGCTTATGTACCTGTGAAACATTCATTGAGAGCAGTGATTTTGTAAAAAGTGTAATCGATTTTGAGTTTGCTTTGTCTACACTGATCACATTTGTTTTAACAAGCTCGTCATTCCACGTGCGGCTGAATAGAATTTTCAGGATAAAAATGCGTGTTTCAAAATAAATTAACCACGAATGCCGTAAACAGTTTAATTTGCCATCTTCTCACAATGATAATGTAATTCGAAAACATCGAACCCATGGTGCAAGGGCACCACAAATAATAAATATTGATTAGAAAGCTGAGTGCAAGACTACGCTGAAAGTTCCTCATTTTTACTGAAAATGAACTTAATTGGCATTCGTAATCAATCCAAACTCAAAATCGATTTGTGAAGTCATCCCAGGAAAAGCTTTTGTAGTTTGTCTTACAAGAGTGATGAATATGAAATAGATTATATGGATGGATATATTATGTATACACATTTGCGTCCGAAGTAAATTGTAGAAGCTATGAAAAAGTTAAAACGATGTTTAAAATATTTTCTGCACACTTAAATGCTGCTTGCATTTTTCTATGAAATAGAATCAACATTTAACCAATTCAAGCATCACCGGGTAATTCTGCTAGTAATCTAATAAAACTAACTGAGGGCCAGAGATCAACAATCTAGAAATGACAAAATGTTACTCCTACGAAGCCATCTAAAATGACGATGGCCCAAACTAGCCAACTGGTGCGATTCCGAACAGCGCCCTCTAGTACATCTGGGTGCCGCTTGCGGAAATATATCCCTATATGTGCGTGAATAAGCTTAATTTTATATTCCCTACCTCCCTTTCAATTTATTTGCAAAGGAAGTTTAGGTATACCCAATACAATCAACAAATAGGCGAATCAATAACTAATCAAATCAATCAATATTCAGTGTGGTATTCAATTCGTCACCTATCTACGAGACAAGCGGATGCACTATTTGAAGAACTGAGATAAAACTCGAGATTTCGTCGCGTTTCACGATAAGCTCGAGATGTATGTAGTGCAATCCAGCAATCAGAGCTCAAATTTTCAGTTGATGCAGTTTATTTTTGTCATTGTGATCAGCAAAAAAGGCAGCGAAGGAAAAAGTATTCTTCGCGTTTTATGGTTTTAAAAGCTGATCACAACGGGATAAAAATTAACTGCTGCTGTCATTGAAAATTCCCGTAACTTGTGAGCTCTAACTGTGACCGCAGGAGTTTTCTGCTCACATACATCTTGAGCGCATATCTCGAAACGTGGAAATCTCGAATTTTTATCTGAATTCTTCAAAAATTGCGGTCACCAGTCTCTCGTAGGTAGGTGAAGTTGATGTATAACACCCTTTATTTTTAAACCCAATAAAACAAAGTTCAAGCTGTTGATACCGTCGACAGATAAGAGGACATTTGAGCTCAAGCACACAGGTAGTATTACATAACGTACGCTAAGAATCTACTCAAACAATCGACTAATATCTATCAGAACCAATCAGCTATCAATAGAGAAATGCTAAGTTATGGCGGTTTAGCATTAGATATTCGTTTCATTTAGAATAAGCGTTGGAAGGACGGACAGACTAATGATTTATACTTGATCTGAGCAATTGTTTCTTCTCTGGTACTGCAATAAAAAGTTTCGTTACACTTCCGCATCGGTCGAAGGGTGAGCCTTTCGATTCTTTAAGATCAACAGTTCTCGGGCTAAAATGCTTTTTATTTGCCACATTAAAATTTCAAAGCACTATCTCGTATGTGTTGTGTGGGTAGTTTCGAAACATTTCTTTATAAGCGTAGTGAAAGGAATATTTGATCATCGACCTTCTAATGAAATAGTCAGAGCATGTTGGGCGGAATCGTTGTCGTAAGATCTCAGAAGGTTAAATCACTAGGGCTTACGAATCGACTTAGCCGATTGGCTCTCGAAGCGCAGACTAGTGTTTCTGATCACGATGGATAATCACTTCAACCTATCAATAATTTAGGATCCATGTTTTTTCCCACAACCACGTGACAGATCAAGCCAAGCAATCGGCAGAAATAACATGGAGATGAGCACACATGCTCCGTTAATTTCATTAAAAGGTCTATGTATGACACCGCTACGAGCTGAGATTTGAATGCAATGAATTTTCATAAACAAAGACAAATGGGATTTGAGGAGCAAGGAACCACTTTTTGTACCGCTATTTACGCAATATTTACATTGCATTTACAGGAAGTACCACTACGCAATATCGCGACCCAAAAAGGGGTCGAAACATCATAACTGCCATAGAAAAAGCAAGCGAAAATAGAAAAACCAATGTAGGTATATTGTCGCGCTTGTAGGGGACATGGAATAGTGATATGATGGTTGGAAATAATTTGCTTATTAGTACTAAAAAGGCCCGAATTAAACGATAAATTATGTGGTCATTTTACTTTAACGCAAAACCAATTGTAAAATATTTTAAAATAGTACTTTATATAGTAGAATATTTTTTAAAACAAATTCCTTGTATTCCAAACTTTCAAACACTAAAAGATTTAGTATAGTAATTCTATTAGATACGTACTCGCGAGTGATCTTTGAAATCTCAATTCTAAAGAAACAGATTGCGATTTCATCTGTGTTCGCATACTTAAAATTCATCGGGGGACAAGTAATAAAAGAACGATAAATCGCGGCGCGATGTATAGAGGGGTTACTGCAATTCGTAGACCACCTGTGGGTCAGCTCCCTTTCCAAACGTACTTAATCGGTTGCCGACACGTGCTGAAATAATAAACGCAGAATATGGTATTCTTTTGGTTCGTGAAAAGTAGGTAGTTGAATTTACGACGCACTGGAGCAACACAACGGGCTGTTGGCGACTGTCCGGAATCAATCCCCAAGGGAAAGATCCGAATGTCAACATCTCGTCATTTTGAATCATGGTTACATGATGAGGTCAACATTGAGCTGGCAACCCATTCCCCAAACTTCCTCACCGCGTCAACGCGAGGACATTTGGGGGGGGGGGGGGGTGTCACGACAAATTTAACGTGCACCAGCCCCCACGTACACGAAGGGGTTCGTGAAAGAGTTTTGCTTCAGTGTATAATCCTTTAACCCTTCTTTAGACGAGGGTTTTTTGACAAATGGGATCGGGCTGCATCTGTGGAAGTGCTCGACAGTTTCTTTCCCAGTTACACACGCACTGACTACTCATTTTTTAAATAGGTAATTTATTTGAGGACATACTAAAAACAAATACCTAAAAATCCATTACTTAAATTTATAAATAACCATTTCTTTTCATTGCGTAATATTGGGTTGGTTTGTGGTTTTATGGCGCAAGAGCCATATATGAACATGATGCGCCAGACACAAGATATACAATATCAAGTAATAGACATACATACACAATGGAAGTTTTTACTGACACAGAAGAGAGAAATACACCCAGGGAGGAATGCACAGGAATCGAACCTGCGCAGCCTACAACTCGAAGGTTGCTACCCGCAGTGGACATACCCACTGAGCCACGAAGGCCCCTGTGTAATATTGGGTAGTTAGGTATTTTAATTAACGTCGCACTAGAGGGGCACGCAACGGGCTATTGTTGACGGTCCGGGATCAAACCCGAAGGGAAAGATCCGAGCCTAGTCATTTTGCCTAGGACAAAGCCTACTCATTTTGAACCACGTTGAGATAACGAGGTCAATTACTGAGCTGGCATCCCATTCTCCCAATCAAAATTCAAAATCATCTCTCCAAACTTCCACACCACGCCAACATGACGACATTTGAGGCCACGACAGTTTTAACGTGCACCAGTACACCCTTTGTACACGACGGTGTTTGGTTGGATTCGAACTCGCAACCCCCTGTTGCTAATCCGTTACTCTTCCAACTCCTACCGTGGCCCACCACTGTCTAGCAGGAATTACTAACAATAACAACGAACATGTGTTCGAGCAGCAGGATCCAAGTACTCGGATCCCCGATTTGCATATTGAAAATGCCGACAGAACAAAGGCAGTGGACACTTAGCAAGAAAGGAGCGGCGCAAACGATCCGGGGGAGGTCCGCAAATAGAACGGAGTTCCCAGGGCTACCCCAGAGCGGGAAGTGCGGGGGGGAGAAACAAAAGCGCGCGTAGAGCTGTAGAAGGGAGCTGTAGAAGAGGCGGGAAAAACAGAAATCCGCAGACAGCGGATTTGTCATCGGGTGGCAACCCTGCGCGCTCGACGACAGGCCCGGGGAATATCGATCCGAACGCCTTTTTCCCGGACGAAGGTCGGTGGCGGCCTGCCAGGCCCCTACCCGCCCCTCAAAACGGCCTGCCCCCAACACGAACATTCCCCCACACTTTAGTGTGCAGAATCGTATTTCTTTACGCCGCTTGCACATAAAAAAAGTGTGACCAGTGGCGTAGCTGGAAGAGGGAAACAGGACCACGGAGAGCCCCGGGCGCGAGGATAGAAATATTCATCCAAGCTATTTTTTTCTCGGGATTTGGGGTTTTTATGATGCAAGAGCCATTCTGCTCCAGACAAAATAATAGACATACACACACACGAGTTTTTACTGACACAGAAGGGAGAAATACACCCAGGGAGGAATGCACCTGACAGGAATCGAACCTGGGCCACCTACAACTCGATAGGTAATCTATTTTTTTTGCTTGGAAAAGTGTACTTTAAAAAGTATTAAAATTTCAAACGCAACTTTGATTACGTCGCAAATATGTTTTGCATCTGTTATTTGGGTCAAGTGAATGTGCTTTCATGCTCTTCATTCATTCCAAGAGACTCAAATCAGTCTTACTAGGTTTGCAAGTTCATTCTTCTTTTCATGTAACCCCTGCAATCGTAATGCTCAGTGACGTAACTAAAGAGGGCATCAGCTGGTACTCCACTCTCCAAACTTACACACCACACCAACGTGAGGACATTTGAGGCCAAGACAGATTTAAAGTGCACCAGCCCCTGCGCGACGGTTTTTGGTTGGACCGAGTTTCTAGGTTGCAATACACCGGTTGCTGATCCGCTACTCTTCCGACCGGGCTACTGCGGCCCTTTAAAACAAGGGACAAAGCACAATACAATTTCTCTTTTGCCAAACATGTGTAATGCACTAAACGAAAAGGACATCTTTTCTTGCAGGGGCCGAGGTACCCAGTTAGAAGAGTAGCGGAAGCAACCGGAGTGTTGCGTGCTCGAAACTCGATTCAACCTAAGACCGTCGTGTACGTGGGGGCTGGTGCATGATAAACGTGTTCATGGCCTCAAATGTCCTCAAGTTGGCGTGGTGTGGAAGTTTGCAGAGTGGGGTACCAGCTCAGGTGTTGACCTCATCATCTGACAGTGGTTCCAAATTACGAAGTATTGTCCTCGGATCTTTCCCTCCTGGATTGATCCCAATAGTCGGTTGTGTTGCTCCAGTGCGAAGTTGATTCAACTACCTACCTATTTCAATGAAATTTAGTATTTATGAAATTATAAGAAAATCGTGCAAAATATGAAAAAAATATCTAAATTATTCTTCGAATTACAAGTCATTTGAAAAACTGCAAAATTTGGATTACATTAGGTAACGAATATCGTAAAATCTCGAGTTCCACATGTAAAAAAGCTGAATTTTGGCTTATTTTAAAACCCATAAAACAAGCTTCTAATTGATATGCTACAACCATGACCTTTCATAGAAAAAGTTTTCAAAGTCAAGTCTCTGACCTCATATTTTTAATAAACCTACATTTTAAACTTGTTGAAAACAAAATATATATGCATTATGCATACGAATACTCAACATATGCAGCAAAAATGAAGTGTGTGTGATAACTCTTACTAGATTTAGAGCTAATTAATATTTGATGTTTTATAGTTCAGGCTGATATTTGGTATTTGGTATTTTCAATTAACGTCACACTGGAGCAACACAACGGGCTATTGGTGACGGTCCGGGATCAATCCCAGAGGGAAAGATCCGAGGACAACACCACGTAATTTTGAACCACGGTCAGATGACGAGGCAACACCTGAGCTGGCACCCCACTCTCCAAACTTCCACACCACGCCAACGTGAGGACGTTTGGGGCCACGACAGATTTAACGTGCACCAGCCCCCTTTGTACACGACGGTGTTTGGCTGGATTCGAACTCGCAACCCTTCGGTTGCTAGTCCGTTACTCTTCCAACCGGGCCACCGCGGCCCAGTTCAGGCTGAATAGATTTGGCTAAAAATAAACTACGAACTGGATATATAAATATATGAAACGATACCTAAAACTTACCCCCTAAATACAATACCAAACTATCGTGTACGTGGTAATTGGTGCACGTTAACCTCTTGGAGGTTGTTTCGACGAGGTATTTCGTCATTAGCAAAAGTGAGATCTCGATGCACGACATATCTTGTCATTAGAAGAAAAATGATCAGGTCATGATCTCGTAATCATCAAAATATCAATATAGCCATGATGAGATAACAAAGTTGGCCAGATCTTGATGGACGACCCTATTCTACTAGCAGACCCGCACTTAGCATTTGCGCTAAAATTCATCAATTGCCTACATAAAGTGATGGCAAAGTGCTGTTACCACATATCATACCTTATTTCGATCCATTTATAACGAACACAGCATCCATATTTACATAAATGGATTTTATACCTCTAAATGAAATAGCAGGATCCTAAAAAACGTAACAGCATTTAGTATACTTAAACTGTCAATTTTATTTCCAATAAATGCATGGCAGAAAGAACCACTAAAATGCATGGCAATAAATGCAAATCCAATAAAATGCATGGCGAAAGATTATAGGAGTATGTCTAACTTTAAACGACCATATCCAGACTAAATAAATTTTTGATATTCATTTTATATTTATTTGGTCTTTATCGTATTTCCTACGAATTGCAATAAGATACTTATATATCTGCATACTTTGCCCTTAATTTAAATTAGAATATTTAAAAAACAATCACGAGGTTAGGTTGGTTGAGTTTTATAGAGCAAGGGCGAAGCAACGTCAAGTAAATGGAGATATACACACACGGAGAGCTTTACTGACGCAGAAGAGAGAAATACACCCAGGGAGGAATCGAACCTGTACCTCCTAGAGCTCGCAGGTTGCTAGTACAGTCGGCATTTCCCCATGAGGGGAAGGAATGTGTTCAGGGAGGAGGATGTCCATATGGCTCGAATTCTTCTGGAAGAGAAAGATCCGACGACACCTCGTGATTTTGAACTACGATCAGTGGACGAGGTCAACACCTGAGCTGGCACCTTACTCTTCATTCTTCCTCATCCTGCCAACGTGAGGACATTTGAAGCCACGACAGATTTAATATGCACCAGCCCCCACGTACACGACGATCTTTGGTTTGACCAGGTTTCGAATTCGCAACCCTCCGGTTGCTAATCCGAGACTACCAAATAGTCTATCGCGGCTCCTTTTATTAGAATAGGGAATTCAATGGTCACTTGTTTGAAGCAATTATCTGAATGGATTTGTAAAACAATTAGCTGTCTCGAAAATGAGGATGAGAAGGAATTCCTATTTTCAAAATATTCTACCGTATTCAGAAATATTTTAAAAGGTTTTAACATCGATTTTTGTTTCACTTGTAGTTTTGCACAATTTTAAACGTAATTTAACGTAAGCATATTTGTCCTATTTATTTGTATAAAGGTTTTCTTGACCCCTCACTAGATTCCTTTTGTGCTCCCCTCCAATTTTCACCTAATTTTGTAAATTTTTTCTTAAATCATAATTTATTCAATAGAACTAAACATATTTTTCAAGTTTGTGAAAATGAGAAGACAGGTTAAGAGATTAAGTAAGACAACAATCTTATATATTTAATTTGGAGGATAAGTGTTTAAGGAAACAAAAAATTCTATTTTGTAAATTGAATATTCACAGAACTAGCATTTCCAAAAATGATGCAACTCGAGCATTCAGAGTTTGAATTTAAGGACTGGATTGGATTAAAGTACTCAATTCTTCACAAGTATCCATCCAATATAAGTTTCAGAAGGAATTTTGTATTGCAAAATAAGTTTGTTTCATAATTATTCTTATCAGAGATAGATCACTATGATGATATCTTTAAGGTCACTTTCCAAAGTAGGTTACAACTAGAAGACCAGCCAGTAGTATAGAAGTAATCTAGGTTGTTTCCATATCACTAATTTGGTAAAATATATTTGTGGTAATAACTACATGCCTCCAGTCTGAATAACACTGATTTATTGCAGTTTATTTATTCTTTGGATGATCTTGATGCTCCAGTTCAACTCAAAGATCTCCAATGAGATTTGGGTTGGTTGATTTTGGGTTTTATGGCACAAGGGTCATATTAGGTCAAGCTACAACAAATGCAAGACAATGACAGAGGTAAAAAGCAAAAGGATAGATGAGGGTAAAACTGAAGGGTGGATAGATCACTTGGGTACCTCGTGGTTGATGCCCATACATGCCCCAAGGATGTGCCCCTGAGGGCTCTAGATCAGAATTGTGAACTGGTCAACTCAATGCTTCAAGACAAACTACACTGTAACAGCTGAGGATTGAGTTGTCTTGCAGAGCCCTTAAGTACTGGTATAATGTTGAAATTACACAATGTAACATAGTATGAAACATATTCAGATTACTTACACTTTTCCAAGTGCACAACTGACACGGATTGTTTTTATCTTAATGCAGATAACATCACAAGTCAAGATCTGTTGAATCAAATTAACTTTAACATGTGAGAACACTGAAAGATTTATAAAGTAAAGGTAGCAGAAAGAGAACACCAAATATACCCATGTTTCTATCATTGAATTCATAATGACATTTCATGCTTAAGCAAGATCTGAACAAAAGAAAGCACCATGATATAAAAAATTAGACATTCAATACCATCTTCTACCAATTTTCTTCTAGTTCCCCATTCCAATCAAACTGCCCTAATGATGAATATGCAATGCATATCATGATTTTTTCACTACTTTTGGATATTCTTGCCATTCATTTTATCCATGCGATTAGAGAAATTTTGATTTTCAGATTGAATAAGTTATGGTAAAAATAAACTAGCTAGAACAAAAGTATTGCAAGGTGGGCTTGAGCTCTCCTTTTGAATGCATCCAACTCACAGAAAGTGATTGTGGCAAATAATAAAATGTTTCATGCAAAATCAAGCAGAATTTGTATTTTAGCAAGATTTTAGCGCTTAAATCAACATGTAATTAAAGAAAATAGATGATCTAAAACCAAATCATAGACAACTCTAAAATAAGTTGCTTCTTTTAAAATATTTTTGAAATAATTAAAACTTACAAAATCACTATATCAAATTAAGAGATCCAACTTAAAAAAAACATACTTTTATTGTTAAAACATATTTTATCCAAAAGTTAAAAAGAATGCAATACATACTTTAGTTGTTAGAACCTGACAAGCTCATAAGCAAAGTTAGAAACAAGTTAAATAGGCACAAAAACTTTTTTAAAGCATACTATGAACTGTATTATAACTGCATGTACAAATGCCTGTCCATTTTAGTTTCCAAATTTATTATATGGTTCATGGTATGAAATTCCCTTTTCTGCAATTTTAATAGGAACTATTCATTTTGACTTATCTATACAATTGCAGCTGTTGTCAAAATCGAACATGAGAAAAACCATAAAACATATCTTTGATGTTAAACGAATAATCATAAAAGAAAACAATGCATTGACACGAACATGCATGTAGTTTACAAGAGGCAATCTATTGGTGAAATGTGGGAACTACTTCACTCTAAACAACGCATAAAATATACTTGAGCCTATCTAAATCTACGAATAAAATCTTCGAAACTTTAACTACGTGAAAATTAAGCATTGATATTTCATGAAAATGCACGGAGAGAAAAATAATATAACATTTGTCTCTGGAAAACTTACATCGCTTTGTAAAGGATTAGTTACGAAATATAAATAAAATCATGGTATGTTTCTTATTCGACAGTTCAGGTTTATTATCTCAATTTAAACGCAAAAACTTACCATGTATTTAGAATGAGATTTTGGATAAAAGTTTAACTTAACAAATAGAACGAATGAAACCAATGCACACCACGGAGAAAGAAAAAAAACTGAGAACTAACAAGTTCAACAATCCACAATATCAAAACATCACAAATAACAGGATTTCACTTTCAGTAAACAAATTGAAAGTAGTAGTGTTTGTTATGCAAGCAATTTTTTATTAGACTTTTTTTATATTTTAACTTCCTCCTCATCTTATTAGAGTTATTATATTTTTATGGTCATCACATCTTAAGTCCCTGATGAATTTAGTTTTTTTGATTCAAAACAATTAAATTTATGATACATTTCCAAAAATTATTTATGGTTTGACAATTTATAGTCTGCAACTTCAGGAAGAAGAAACTCATCACACAATGCACACTTGTCTTAAAAACAAACATCTGATTTCGGATTCTGACTATCTTTTTTTGTTTTTCTTCCTCCCACCCGTACTTACACGTGTGTAAATAAATAGTTCAGCCGTTCGATCTTGATTCTGGTTTCTCAAGCACCCATCTCGAATCGTAGAATGAAAAAAGAAGGCATGGGCGGGAGAAATAAAAAGAGAAAGGAGCGTGGCAAAGAGCGTCGGGTCTTAAACGTTAAATACAACAAACGAATGATGAGTATAGCAACGAAAGTGTCGATCGGTTCCGTGATAGCAATCGCCGTTGTTTTAATAGCGTATTTGTACAGTCAGTACAAGCCTTGGAATTCCAAACAACTGGAAGAAACCTTGACCGGGCTCCTCCGGGAAGAGAACACCGCAGTAGTTCAGCCTGGCATTCGAATCGCTGTGGGTTTCGGATCCTGTCAGGACATTGTAGTGCAAAGTAAAGAAGTTATATTTGACCGCGCTCCTGAATTTCCTGAACATTTCTCTTCTATCGCTTCTAGGGAAGAATTTCTTAAAGTATTCGCCTATTTCTATCGCCACGGAGCTGCTGCAGAGTAAGAAGTGTTAATATATTTATGCCATCCAAATAATTTCGTTCATTTAAAAGCGCCTACTTCTGATATAGAGTTCAGTAGTTGCTTTACAGATATAATGTTAGGATTGTTTTGTTTATCACTAGAAAAAATAATTACCATTTTATGCATAACCTGGTTGAGCTATGAGAAAAGTTTTGTTTTCTGGATAAATCTATAGCTTGATTTATTTAGTGAAAAATTATCTTTCCTTGATATCAAGCATTGAAGGTCATAGGAGGTCACATAAAGAGCAAAAAGTAGTCTGGTGTCTTGTGATCAAACTTGATATGCAACATCCCTTGTTGCTACTTTTATCATGCTGGTTTAAACCCAGATATTAGTTGCAGAAATTGTCAATTAAGAACCCAATATTGATGCCTAAAGGAATTCCGCAAGCTACTCAGTCTTTCTCCTTAAAGAAAAAGAATCAGGAAACTGTTCACAGCTAAGCCAAGCAATTTTATTCTGATGTGAAATTACTCTATTTTATTCTCGCATCACAATATGTATATTTCAAGATTCAACATTCTATCCAACTCATACAAACAAAAAATCTCCTATTTCCAGCTTCAATAAAACCCAGTCATTTTCAAAGGGAAATTTATTTGATCTTAATCTTATAATTTTATAAGTATACATGACCAAGCTCTATCACCATCTGAAATATGTTTTCAAATATGAGAACTGTAAGAGTAAAAATATCAGGAAAAGTATGAATAAATGTGAATGTAATTGATATTTTAAAAAACATTTATTTATGAATATAAAAACCTTTTTTATTGTTTGAGGTAATTGTAACACACTATAAACTTATAAAGTTTTTTTATTTCCTTAGGAGGTATGTTTCCAATTCCACTTTTTTCAATGAGTTGGTTGATGCAGCAGAGAGGGCAAAGAGCGCCCGTCACCTGATAGGGGGCAATGCCCCCATCATGGCCAAAAGATTCCAGAAGGAGGGGTGCAAGGTTCTCCTGGGGGCCCAAATGTCCAAGTCCCATCAAAGTCACTTTCCAGAGGGTATACAAGTCTCTGGACCCATCATATCCGATGACAACATCCACTTGCTTCTGGAATACCCAGCTGGACAGAAGTGGGGCCATTTTATACCACCCAGAGCAAATCGGTAAGTTACTTCTGTCTGCAGGTTTCGTCTGAAAAGTATTAAACAAGCATTACCAGGAAAACTGAAAATCCTAGTGTTGTCTAGAAATAAGGCCCTTTGAGATAAGAATACAATGGGCTATAGAAATCAATTATTGCTATTAAAGTGCTTGTTATTGTCCTTTTCGGCATAATCGTAGATGAGTGCTCGTTGAAACACCCTTGATATGCTTCATTGTTCATGAATATTTTAAACTCAAATTACTCAGAATAGAAAATCAATTAATATAATCTCACACCATGAAAATACATCTCAATCTCAGTAATAATCTCACAAAAACTAATACAGAATTCAGCAACTCAATTAAACTCAGCTCAAAACTACATCTCAATTAATAATTTTAAATGGAACTAAAAAATTAAACATCTCTGGCATTGCCAAATGTAGAAAATTACACATTTCTTAATAATTTAATGGTACTTATGTATTAACCGCATGCAAGCGATTAATCGCCAAATCTGTTGGAAGGGGTATAAGATGGAAGAACTGGAACAATCTGGTTATATCAATCTGAAACACAAATACAATTTCTTTGATTCTGATTGTTTTGCAAAACTTTTTGAGAACCACAGTTCAGTGTGTAGTTGCATTAGATACTCATGTTCTGTTTTTACGTCAAAGTAAATTTTTACATAACGTTTGATTTTTATGAAATAATGCTAGAATATTCCCACTTCAATGGATATTTGGGGCATTTGTAGCGAAACATTTCTTGTTATGTTCCCCGATCGTAGTGCTACCACATTAATGAACAAAATAAAAAACACATTAAAGATGGATCGACCATTTTTTCCGACCCTAAGGGCAATTGTTAAATATTTTCCGCCCAAAACAAAACTTGGCTGATATTCGCCAATGGCATGCGGTTAATACGTAAGTACCAATTTAATTATACTATTACATGCTCGTTTTCATTAATTTTCTGTATAAATATTGCTTACCTTTTCTAATATGTAATCATAAATGTTATCACTTGTATTACTAGTTTTCTTACATCTATGTCATGATTCAATATTTTTTTATCATGCTTGAATAATTTCTCAGGAAAGTATTTAAATGTTTTATTTATCTTGAACCATGACAGAATAAAAAGTGATCTATATCATAGTATTTTTGCCTTTTATATAGTAAAATACTTGAGATATTGAAAAACTCATGAAAATGAGTTTTTAATGTAAAAGCCAGGACAATTTATAGAAAATAATCTGGAAAATAACCTAATTTTCAAA
Organism: Meta bourneti; assembly: GCA_933210815.1. Classification (NCBI taxonomy): domain Eukaryota; kingdom Metazoa; phylum Arthropoda; class Arachnida; order Araneae; family Tetragnathidae; genus Meta; species Meta bourneti. The sequence goes on from OW119931.1 coordinate 23,118,526, forward strand.
AAGAAGTTAAGATCTCTGAGAATTTGTTCTTACTTACAAATATCAATCTTGAATATGCCAAAGACAGATCTTTGCCGCATAAACCCTTATAGCAAACTACACCTATGGGTTAAGTATTTGTCTATATTCTAACTTAATTAACTTTCAGTTAGCCTGATTTTTCATTTTAGTTTTTAAGGGCACTTGAAAAACCTTAGTATTTGCTGAAAGTCCTTAAAAATGTTTTATAAAAGCCTTAATTTTTATCAAGAACACTGCATATGTATTAAAACACTGGGCAACGATACTCCTTCAAGATCAAGCATCATCAAAAATTGGTAGCTAAATATTTATAGATTAGCTAAAAATTGATACTTTTTGAACTGTCCATAACACCCAAACATAGCACACCTGAAAGTTCCATCACATGAGCACTAGTTTATCTATCATGGTTGATATAAAAGATCTCCTTTTAAAATGAAAAATAGCTTCTAATTTTTCTTTTCATTGAAAAGTAGGAACCCTGGATGAAGAAACGACCTTATACAAACTACTTTTTACGTGCTTGTTCTAATAGGTTGATTTCTTGGTAACTGTCAGTTTTCAAGTCTCAAATCTAACATGTTTTAGTTTTAACCTAGGAGTAAAAATAAATTTGTTGGAACTTTGCCAAGTCACCATCCTTCATCTATAATTTAATTTTTACTGCAAAACATTTGACCAATAACAAGCTTTTTCATTGCTGACTGTCCAGTACTGCCTTCTCCACATCTGCATTGCACTAGCATAAAACAAGCTTTATATGCTTTCTATTGGTGGGGAATCATCTTCAACAGAAAGAATGAGGACTGGAGGGAGTTTCCTATTTAAATCTCTTGATAGTTGTCTCGATGAAGTATCTCATCATTAGTTGAAACTGACTAAATATCACGACATTAGAAGAAAACTAACCAGATCTTGATCTCACCATTAGAGGAAAACTGACCAGATGTTGATCTCGTTGTCATAAAAAATCAGGAATATCTTGATGAAATATCTTGTCATTAACAAAATTGGTAAGATCTTGATGGACAAGATATCTCGTCAAAACCACTTCCACCAGTAGAAGAATATTAAAAATCACATTTTCTTTTTTATCCGACAACTGTTAATTAAAATGTTTAATAATGCCAAAAAAGAATTTAGACGAGCATTTTTTTACATTTTAGAGTCATTTTCATGTATTTTTAGACCAATAAACCCAGACTCTGATAATAAGCAATTTAGCAGATGAATTCAGCCTTACTCAAAACCAAGTCATCTTTGCCTTGTTCAGATGAGAAACAAGAGTAGGGTGTTTAGATTAGGTTACTGGCAAAAGAAGTTTAAGTCTGCCTTTGTCCACCTTTTTTTGCTTATTTTTTAGTGTGTAATTGGCAGGCCATCTAAAAACTCATTTGCTTAAAACTATTTTTATTACCCCAAAGAAAAATATCCTTTTACAGTATGTAAGTGTTTTGCATTGAGAAATCATTGATTATTTCAAATGATATTTTGCTGTACTTATATCATTTTTAATATTTAGTTTAATTCAGTGATTATAGTTTTTAAGTTCTGAAATTGCTTTGATTTTAAGATGGGTATTTTCTAAAATATAGATTGTCTTTTTGTCCTTAGTTTTATCATTCATAATGACCACCAGAATCCAGAACTGTTGTCCTTAGATTTTTTTACGAGTCAAGTGCAAAATTATAATCCCAAACTACTGGTGGTTGGAGGTCTTCAAATGATGGATAATTTTCCAATGCCTGAAAGTAAGTATTATTTTTAGTGGTAAAGCAGTTAATGAGGTAAGTTGATGAGAATCAGTTGTACCAAAAAATAAGCAAATCTTCTAACTACCAAAATTCAACTCAAAGCATACATGAAAACATGTAGACAGTGAAAACTGGAACAAAAATAACCTTCAATAATCTTTTAAAATCACCTGACCTTGTAGCTAAGCGGCTATTGCTCTGGCTTTTGGTTAAACAAGCTGAGTTTGAATCCCAGTCATGACATCGATGTTCAGTGGTTCAGAATCCATTTAAAGTTGTAGGTTCAAAGACTTTTCAAACAAAAAATAAAATTATCTGTTAAGTACATAATAAAATATGATGGTCATTACAGCCCATTCTTTAATAAAATTTCTTTGTCAACTGTTTCTAGAGATTAGCTAAACCAAACCAATGCTCATTTTTGTCATTGTTTCTGATGTCAGTGCTTGCACAATATCAATAGGTAAAATTACAAACTAAAACTAACTTATTAACGTCCTGCTTTATGAAAAATTCATTTTAATTTTTCTGATTTGCTGAAACATTAGGATAGTTTTTCTACTACTTCTGTAGAAAAATATTATACAACAGTAAAAAGACATGGAGATTTTAAATGCATTTTCTTTATATAAAATAAACTGGAATAGACTTCCTATCTAACTAAAGGGTTACTGCTGTTCTAATAATAAGATTGTGAAGAATTGTCATCCAGCTAAACCCAGAGGAAGAACAATCATTTTCATAATAGGGAACATTATATTTCTTCATAATGAATAAATATATAATTTATATAGAAAAAACTAAAATATTAGCATGGAGATTAAATTTTTGGCATGTGCACAAGACACACCTTGCGAAAAAAATTCGAGTTCCGTAGAATTCTATAAAGAAACGAAATTTCATTTCTGTAGAAAATTCTATAGAGATTTTTATAGAGAAAACAAGCTCTGATTCTATAGAGAGCTATAGAAAAGCAAAATCATGGAACGAAAGAAATGAGCTTTTGTAGAATTCTATAGAGGCTTCTACAGACATTTTCTATAGAGATTTCTATATTTTCTATAGAGGTTACTTATCTCTATAGGGAACTTATAGAAAAACGGGCCATAATTCTATAAGACCAGTCAGTGAAAAGAAGACCCAACTTTCCTCTAGAGGACAAGAATATCTCAACTGTAAATATAATTCAATACCATGAGTGTTTTTAATCGTATGCTAACAAGCATATGCATCAATTTTGTAATTGTAAATATTAAAATGATTAGATTAAAAGATTTAGACAAAACAGTTTTCTCTTGATTTTTTAGAGAAGATTTAAGCCTTTTTCTGTAAATATGTTGAAATCGATGCTTGTCTTTGAATTTATTTGACTTCACAATTTAAATAGAAAGTGGATGGGCTCTTTTTTTTAGCAGAGTTCGAAGCCTTATGAATGCTTTTCATCCACTTGGGATTGATTCACTGACCACTACTCTAAATCTTTCATTTATATAAAGAATTTCTGTGCTTCATTTTCAGTTTCAAATCTTACTGCTCGTTTATTTCAGGTAAGCAACGGGGTCGTTTACAAAGAGTTCAAGAACTAATGAAGCAGCAACTGAACAGTGTAAGAGTTCATTTTGAAATGGCATCATTTGTCGACGAAAACCTGTTAAGGAACCTCGTGGAAACTGTCATTCCTTATGCTGATTCTCTGGGCATGAATGAGCAAGAACTGCCAAATTTATTCCAGATGATGAAGTATGGAAACATTAGCTTTGTTTCAGAGTCTCGCCCAAGGACTGCTGCTATTTTAGATCAAATGAGAGATGTTTTTGAGTAAGAATTCCAATTCTCACAAATATCTACTTCTGTTTTGTATAATTGAAAAAGATACTTATTGTGAAAAGATACTTATTACTGGTGAACTGACCGTTTGGAAGGTGTGGAAAAATGCAAGTATGTTTGGAGATAAAATAGGTCAGCGTATTTGAGGGCTGATGGAAAATTACAAAATTTATAATTAAAAATCACTCAAAAACAGAAAATGAGCAGAAATACTGCTTTCTATTAGTTTTGATCTGACCTATCTTTGCTCTAGTATTAATAATTAATTAAAATTTGAACCTATGTTCTGACTAAATGACAATTAACACACAAAAACTGAATTCATTACAAGTTGTTGACAAATAAAATATGAAAATTTAAATTTCAAGTATTAAATTTGCTGATTAAAAATTTTTCATATATTTTGGAAGGCTACCTCATATACAGATATGCACATCTATTTACATTTGGATTTATTCACATACAAATACTTACAGTCCATCATTAGACACTGAAGTGATATTGGGATAGTTTACATAACACTTACCAATTACATCTACATGGTCCAAGTTTTTACAGCACTACTAACTGAAGGTTTGGGTTAGGAATTCAATTCTCAAATGTACCGATCTTCAATAGGCACATTAGCCTCAGTCATTAGAAAACTGTATTGTATGTGAAAAATCCCTTATAATGAACAAAATTACTAGATCTGCAAACCCAACCTCTAAATTTTACTAATATCAAAGATGAAAGAAAATCTTCTGATTTGCAAATTTCTGCTTTTTGTTTTATCTTTAATTTTCCTGAAAACTTCCACTGAAGATTCCAGTTTTCCTGACATGATCCAAAAGGAATAATAAGTTTTCTTGTTTCTGATATAATGGAAGTTCTCATTTTTAAGAACTTTGGAACATGTTGGAAATCACTGCTTATCCAAATTGTTAATGAATTAAATTAACCATTGAAATAGGAGATTAGTTTTGTTTGTTCAAATAAAATTGAAAATTAACTAAATTTTAGTGTACATACAAAACACTTGGTATACCAAAAATTTGCTATAAAATTAGTCTGAATCTGCTCTGAATGGACTCTTGGGAACCCATTACACTAGCTCTATGTTATCAAAAGGACTACTGCTTTTTCCAGTGCTACATTGCTAAATGACTTCCTTAAAAGGTATTCCAAACCTTTAATGATCAACACCCTTTTACTATACATGCCTATCACTGGTGTTCGTGTAGGGTAATTTTTAGATGTGTATGGGCTTCACGAACCCGAGGTACTCTAGTGATCTTTTCCTTTCCCATGGGGTTTACTGCCTTTACTAAACACAGAAGTCATGCTCCAGGGATACCCAAGTAATCTTTTTCTGTTCTCATCGTTCTGCTCTATTCCTAATCCCTCCTTTTCCCTTTTCATGACATTTTTTACTTGACACTGTCTTGTGCTTGACACAGCTTGGCCAAGTATGACCTTGGTGCCATAAAACCCGAAACCAACCAACATCCATATAGGGCAATTAAAAAATTATGATTTTGATTAATTTTTGAATACATATGTCAATTTTAAGTTTTGCAATTTGAATGTAAAGAATAACCATGTGGATTTTCCTCTTCCAAAATTTTTTTTACTGTTTTCATCCTTGTATGCATTGGGTTAAAAAAATTTTATCAAAATTTGACATTTTCAGATTAAATTATATTAATAATAAGAAAAATTATTTTTGTAAGTGTATGCTAGTAAAATGTATGAAATAAATATGAAATCAAATTTGTTTAATTCTGTTTAGGTTCCTTCAAGCAACGTTGGAATCTCTAGGTCGCCGTAAACTTACGAGACTTCATTTGCACACTTTAGCATTTCAAGCCTTTATGGTTGACAAGACATCAGCGTGGAAAAATACTAAAGCAGCAGCAGCTAAAGCGGCTCTCACGGCCAATCGTCACACGTGCGGTTCCGACGTCATAGATACCAGCAAAGCAAAGCTCGTCATGGACGAATCCTTTGCCATCAGTGCCAAGAGTGGCACTAGGCGGATACATTTCAACTCGACAAATCCCGTGTCTTGTTGGGACGAGAATAACATTGAAATATGTGTTGCACCTGTTCTAGTTTGTACTGAAGTTCTCCAAACAGGTGGAGGTGGTGATAACATATCTTCAGCTGGACTTGTTTTACAAATTTAGATAATTTAAAGCAGTTACAAGCTCAGGTCAGGTCAAAAATCATAAAAATTGTGATGAAATCTTTTGACATTCCTGTTTGGTTCAGATCTTAGTTTGTTTTCTTGATTTATATATAAGCTGGCAATGGAGAAAATATATAATATTACATAAGTGGCAACAGAATATAATTTTTGTTACTATAATTTTTTGTCTCATTTCTTTATAGAAACGTGAAGATGTAGTTTGATTCTATTTTTGAGCAAAACGGTCTGGATAATATTTTGTTAAGCTTTTTATATTTTATTCTAGAGTTTATAGTCTTGTTTGTAGGAAAATATGTTTTCATACAGGTTATATGTTTGCATCTAGTTATTAACTGTTTTGTTATGAGTCATAAAAACTCCACTGCATCTGCATTTTCTTTGCACCTGTAAATGTTCTAAAATATGATATGGAGAGGATTTTTGCTTAAAACTATGAGTTGTCTTCTAATTTGGCTAATCGATTTATTAATGCAATAATATTATTAATGGAACAATTTCTGAATATCAATAGAGTACCATGTGGGGTTTTTCCAAAAGGTTACATCTCAGTAGAGATCCTGGCAACAAACCAGGGATATTGCCCCCAAAACAAGCAGAGATTCTTAATTTTTAGGAATGTGGCTACTAGATAAGATAGAACTGGAAAATTATCAAATGGAGGGGTTTTAAGAAAAAAATTATATTTTATTATAATTTAAAACATCTATCTATTTTCAAGACTTCAAATTTGAAGAACATTGGATGTAATGTTATAAAAAAATGTAGATAATATTTCCTGACCTTTTATCATGAAGTACCGCTACTATATTAATTATTTTAGGAACCACCAGATCTAAATTTTTAAAGCTATCAGATGAAATGTAATCTTGAGTTTAAATAATACTGAACAGTACTTTATTCATGTTTAAGCAAATATTTTCCTACAAAGATTTAACTTTTAAGGTAAAAAAAATTACCTGAAAGTTTTTGCGTTAGATTTCAAGATTTAGAAATTAAAATTGATTGAGAATTACAGAAAATTAGTTTGTCTGAAGTTTTACAAAATTAAGCACAAGGATTATGGTAGGTAAAATAAATTTGTTCCTCAGTGGTAACATTAACTTTACAATAAATTTCGTCACACATCATTAGGTATAATTTAGGGCAGTAAATTTCATTATATGCCATTAAAACAGCTGATTTAAAAAATTTGTATAAATATATTTGCAGTAGTAGAAATATGGCAATAACCCTAATTCCACTGATAGCCACATAAATTAAGAATTCATTTCTATTATTCATAATCCCTAGGGGTATGGTTTTAGGAACACACCACCTATATTTTACCATAGGTAATTTACTTCCCTTGAGTTCAAAAATTCACCACTACTATTTGCCTTGCTATATCCAAAATCCATTTCAGTTTTTAAACATGAAATGTTCTCAAGTCACTATTTTTGAGTCTAATAGAAATTAGCTCCCTTAAATTTTCAAATCACCACCTACACTTATCATCTGGCTCTGCTAAGTCGGCATTTGAGTCATGTGGTTTTGAACAAATCTATTCATTTAATTAAGATGGTTCTCGACAAGGTATCTCGTCATTAGTAAAACTGAACAGATCTTGATGGATATCTCATCATTAGAAGAATAGTGATGAAATCTTGATCTTTTCATCATAAAAAATTGTCAATACTTTGATGACAAGATATCCCATCATTAGCAAAATTGGTCAGATCTTGAGACAGGATATCTTGTCAAAATCACTTGGAGGGTTAAATCAGGTGACAGGTTGAAATAAAACATGGTCTTTCACTATTGGTGTCTTAAGCACAGATTCTGGCTGAGTTTATCATTCAATGATTCTGAGTCTTAAACATTGATGAAACAAATTCATCTATGGCAATCACCATATATATGTGTTTTTCCCATATGGCATTCCCTTTTTTTATACCATTCTAGAAGGGGACTCAATCAAATTCTCAGCAGATCCAAACTATATAAAGCTTTGAAACAAAAAGTTTATCATAAGAAAACATTAATATTCCCCAGGGGTTGTTGATAGCACCTGCTCCTTTTGTTTATTTGGAAATCAGGTGCATTTCTGACTCATTCTGTTTGAATAACTATCTCATTCGTACTACTGTCTTGAATTTCTATCATCCAGAAATCAGTTGATTCATTCCCTAGGTGTTCATAACTGAATTAGCTTACTAAGATTTGTTCAGATATCTTTATATTTTATACAAAACCATCCGATAAGAAAGGAAAGATGGAAATAAAAGAATACTTGTGTAACCTCTAACTGGAACATTCCAATGATTTTTAATATCCAGCAATATTAATAATTAGTTTAAAATTTAAATGAAGCCTAGTAGTAAAATTAAGGAACCACTTTCTTTTTTATCATTCAATTCATGAAATCTTTACTGGATATGCAGTTGTTAAAACTGTTCTTGATAGTTCAAATGATTTTAATTGTATTATACAATTAATTATTTCTGAACTTAATACGAAATCTCACCTGGTATTGCATTGTATTTTTCTTTCGAGTTGGTATGTTATAAATGTGAAATCGAGAATTAAGAAAAGTTGGAAAAATTCACCATTTCAAAATTAGATCAGAGGTACTAAGAATATATATACTCCTAGTACCTCTAATCTAATTTTTTGAAGATTTAAATTCATGATTAATTTATCAACTCTTGATTTCACTAAAATTGTTTAAATATAATGAATTCTGCTGCCATATATTAAGTGAATTAACATTATAAAAATAATTTGTTTTCGACAACCTTATAGCATAAAATATAAGTTCGAAACAAGTCCCTATCAACTTATTTACATTCGTCAATGAATTTTGTTTAAACATTGGTATGATTTTATTATTTCGATTTAGTTGTATATATTTCTATGTTTAATTTGTATATGTTGGGAATAGAATTAATACAAATGAACTGAAAGTTACATAATAGATGCTGTAAAAATGTCTACTTAATTTTTGTTCATTTTATGATAGTAATATACTGATAGTTTAGACATTTTTTTGTTTTTAAATATGTTAAACTCCAATGCATTTAAGACTAAACTTGTGCAATCCAACCCATTGTCAACTTTGGAAATTGGCAGTATTTCTATGCAAAAACAATTGAAATAATGGGGATGAAAACAATTCATTTAGCTCAATGAAACGATCTGTTTTCTTTCAATGCTCAATTTTAAAAATGTATCAAAGTATTTGAATGTAAAAAATTATGTTTTAGGTGATAAGGTTGTATTGTTTAAATAGGTTCTGATGTCAAATTAAAAATGTTTTAATTATAACTTATTAAAAAAATTAATTAAATTTTAATAAAATTTTACTTTAAAAAGTAAATTTTGAATTTTTTTAACTGAAAAATGGGCAGCCTTTAAAAAATTCTTGTATTTTAAATTTATTGTAATTCATTTATGTGCTATACCGTGTGTACTTTAGAATAACATGTTTCTTTGCCATTTACAAGTCAGATATTTGAGATTCATATTTTATATAGTTGTCATCTATTAGTTTGAATACATACTTTATTGTTATAACATATTTTTTGTAATTCTAAGTTTTTTTGTGTTGATAATTTTTATTTAACGTTATTTAAGCTCTCGCTCACATTGATCTTTTAGAATGTTATTACATTAATATCATTCCAACGTATATTGTGATTTATGAACCATGTGTATCATAAACTTTCCATTTCATTTTAATTTCCAGTATGTGCTTACTATTTTCCATAAAGTAAAGATGCATGTGATAACTAATTCAGCATTCGTACAAGGAAAGCAAATTGCTAGTTCAATCAGGTTTCATGAACCTTGACAACCTTCCAAAATCTAGCTTTGTTATTTGAAGTAGAAATATGAAGTTATTCTGAGAAGCAAGGGTCAAGTTAGCTTTTAGAGTATGACAGCATTTCTGCTGTAGTGATTAGAAAAGTGAGCAATTTCTGTTTTAGTGAAGGTAAATAATTTGTACAATTGTCAGAATATAATATTTAAAATGCAGTAACCCTTTGATATATCATGCTTCATAGGGGAACAAGGAAAAGGCTAAATGTATGGAGGGAAGAGATATGGCAAGGATAAAAAAACTAAAAGGCATAAATTATACATTAAATTAAGTAATTTTTGTTGAAAATTATGTATACCTACAAGTTAAACATAAAATCATGGCAAAACATTTAAAAATATTTAAACTGTATAAAGAGCAAAAAATAATACTTAATTCATTGATAGCTTCTTTAAAAATCGTATATAAAGGTGTTTTGATACTTTCTCCTTGAAGTCAACTAATATTTGTCCACTGCTTTTAGCCCATTTACAAAAGTGCTCCAATTTTTTATTTATTGATGTTAGATAAAAGAATTGAAACTATTAATATTGTCCTTAGAAAAAATTGGCACCTTTCCCATTCAATACAGCTTCTATTCGTCTTGGTTGGTTTGAGGGTTTTATGGCACAAGGGCCATATTTGGACATGCTGTGCCAGACACAAGACATACAACATCAAGTAATAGGCACACAATGAAAGTTTTACTGACACAAAGGAGAGAAATAGAGCGAGGAAGGAATGCACCTGACAGGAATCAAACCTGAGCCGCCTACAGCTCGGAAGGTTTCTAGCACAGAGGACATACCCACTGAGCCTTGACAGCCCCTCTATTCGTCTTGGAGTAGTCACTTTAAAACCGATCTTTCGGTAACGCTCTAAAACTGAGTAACACTAAAACTACAAATAAACTTTTTAGTTACCCCTAAATAGAGAACTTGCAATAAAAATGTAGTCCCCTCCAGATTGATACCCTAGGTGTGCTGCTCGTTTCAATCCCGAATTCATGCTTTGCTTCATCATTGGGGAAACTGATTTTATGACTGATGTGCTACACTCCAATGGTATCAAAAACGTTTGGTAAATATAAACAATCTGATTGCTTCAACGAAGCATATAGTATAGTATTTTTCTGTTAGTGAGCTGTTAATCTGGCTCCAAGCTACAAAGAAGTACGAAGCATTAAGTGTAGCTTAATGCTTCGTACTTCTGTTACACAGAATATTTTGAAGACCTTGTGCCAAGGATGTTGCTAATATCCACGTCTAGCTCCAGCTAAACCAAATCCACAAGTCCATTCACTCAGTCATACACCAAAAGCGGTTGAGAAAACAGATCATCTCAGGACAACTCCAGAAACTCGAGAATGTGTGCTAGGGTAATACTTCATCAACTAAAATAAGTTTTATGAGAAAACTAATTTTGCTATTATGTTTAAGAATTTGTGCTACTAAAGCTCGAGTGCTACTTAAGGTACTATTTCACAAGTGCTTTATCTGAGTCTGCTTAAAGCAAATGACTTACATTTCAGAGACGTAAGAATTCTGTTTCTGAAAACCGAAAATTCATCGAGGGACAAGTAAAAAGAGCAATATATCGAGAAATTACAATATATTATTTTCAAGTGATGTTAAATTAGTTTTTATTTCACTTAACATAGATTGTTTGCAGTAATACTATTGTTGCAATTATTCTTATGACCTTAATACTATCTTGTTTAATCCAGAGACCTATCTTATTTAATAATCATTGTATTTTGTACTTTCTGCTGCAGTTAGAAATAAAAGTAAAGCGCACCTATTATGTGTATTGGATTTGCCACTGTCATGGCAAAATGACATATTTTGGAATTAGTTGCAAAACCCGCAAGATATTGTTTATTGTGATACCCATCAGAAACTTTCCCTTGGAAGTATGTTAAAACTTGTTATCATTCCAGATGTATTTGCCCATTTTTAGGAATCAGAAATATAATTTTTAATCACTTACAAGTAAAAAACATTATCCTAAATTAAAGTTATCTTTTTAATTAATATATATGTTTTTAATTAACTTTACATTTTTCGCTCATGACACTGACGATGTTCAAAATTTTATCTTAGGGATACTGCTGTGATGGTATTCCTGTCATGAACCATGTAGAAAAAGTGCCTTAACAGTTTGCATGGAACTTTCTAGGAAATCTGGTTTTCACATCCCATTTTCTGTTCACCCGCCCTCATTGTAACAAATATAAATTAATTGTGGCTCTTTGCTTTATGGAAATCGATGTGGATGCATTTTAAAATACATTTATATGCATGGTTGTAAAAATATTAGTAATGCACTGTAGCACAAATGTGTTAGAGTTCTTATATCTTTATGTGAATATACCAATTAAAACGTTGAGAAATTCTAAGTTGTTGCAAATATTTATTATTTTTAAGCATTAGTTTGTCAAATCTAGTTTTTTATATTGATTTACATAAAAAATATATTTTATGAATTTATTGCTGAAAAGATTTTCTTGTAACTGTATAGTATTAAAAGCTTTTCAATAGCAAGTAGAATGGACGTCATTTGTCAGTAAAAATGAGACTTCCTCATTTCTCTTGTTTGAATTTAGTCAACTTGGGTATCAATAGATACCTATATATTTCATAACAGGGTTCACAAGTGCCGTTTGTCTACTCTTCATGCTCATAGTGCAACATTTCTTCCAGGTTTGTGTAGAAAAATTGCTAGACTATTTTAAAATTACATGGAATCATCTAAATTTGTAATCGTGTCACAGTTAGCTAAGGGAAAGACAATATTAACCCTCCAAGTAGTTTCAATGAGATATCTTGTCCATCAAGATCTGACCAATTTTGCTAATGACAAGATATATCGTCATCAAGATCTGGTCAGTTATCTTCTAATGATGAGATATCTTGTCAAAAAGATTTGCTAATGACATACCTCATTGAGACAATCTACAGGAGGGTTAAAAATTCAAAGTGGTAAATATCAAATCATGTCAGAGTAATTGGGTAATCATGAATTATTTTTGCACATTTCAAGGCAAAAGTTCTTGGATTGGTACTTTTGCTATAACTAAGTTGACTACTTAAAGCAAATTCTGAAACACCATGAACATCCAAACAGATTAGGGGATTTGAACTTGAGACCTGTTGCATTGAGTCGGTGCTATATATTTGTTAATCAAAACATGACAATGAACTTGACAGTTATAAATTTTTACATTTAAAAAACATATTTTTAAAGAATTATATCTATAGCTACTAATTTCTAAATTTTGAGTAGTATGAAATAGCTAGGAACTGATACCCTTTAATTTGTTTTCTGTAAAAAATTAAGTTTTAAGATTGCATGAGGAAAAATAATTATATTGTATGATTTCCTTTTGAAACAGCCAAATGGAGGTGATTTAGGAAACTGCATTCTATAAATGAACTAGGCTTTAATTTTGTGTCTTGTGAGTGTATGGGAGGCATTTTCTTCCAAGCTAAATGTGGGTGGCAGTAATACTTGTAGATACCCTGAACATGGCATTTGTCTTATTTTATTACTACGACCTCAGGTACTTTGCCAATAAAATTCCAAATTGATGTGATAGTTAAAACATCAAACATTGCCAAAATGGCGATAAATTACATTTTAAAGTAACCCTGATGTATTTCATGTGAGAGCATTTGGTTGGTTAGTTTTATGGTGCAAGGGCCATATTTTGACCATGTTGTGCCAAACACAAGACAGACAACATCAAGTAATGCGAGAGCAGAAGTAAAATCTTAGACCATTTTGTTTGTTTACACTGAAAATCCCTCTCATAGGGTTATGATAGAAAGTGTTGCAGTTTTAAAAATAATGAATGAAGGCTTAACTGATTATAAAAATATTGATGACTTTATTGATATAAATGCAAATACAACAATAAAAGTACATAAGTTCTCTAAGAAAATAAAGCATGTCGCATAAAGAGCTGAAGTTGAATTTAACATTATACATTACTTGACAGAAAATGCTAAATTATGAAGATTTTATCTACCAGTTTGTAAACTGCACTGGTACTTTGCAAGGTGAGGTATGCAAGTTATTGCAGTTTCTTAAGTGGTGTGTGCATTTGCAAATTTTTCAGCAAAAAAAGGAACAGCCAATCAAAACATTCAGTGATAAAAATAAATGCATTCACAAGATGCAACCCCCACTCAAAAGTGATCAACTCGGTCGTTTTCTAACATTGGTAAAATTGCTATCACCGGATGCAGTGTAATCAAATGAGATTTTACATAGTCCAGTCTGTCAGATTTGCCAGCACCGCTGGTGTTGAACTTGGCAAATCCGGAATGTTTGCACCTTGCTTACCCTGCACCTACTTCCTGTTACTAGTTTGCTTATCTCAGTTCTGTTATTCCCATAGCAATCAGAACGTTTCTCGTTTTATTTTCGTATTTGTTCCAAAAATGAATAAATTGTTTAAGTATGATGGTGAAACCTTTATTGAATTCGTAGAAAGTTGTTTATGGGCAAGACAGCAGATAGCTTCAATAATATGATTGCAAAAGAAAATGCATGGTTGGTTGATTTTTAATGGGGGCAAGGGCAATATATGGTTATGCTGTGCTACTTGCTTCCATCATCCTTTGCCTTACAGCACCACATTTGAGACTCTTACATTGGATTGGTTTTGGGTTTTATGATACAAGGACCATATTTGGCCAAGCTGTACCAAATACAAGATAATGTCAATTGTGAAAAGAAAGGATGGAGAGAAGATCACTTGAGCATCCTGGGGTCACGACCCCCCCATGTTTACCAGACGGTAAACCCCATGGGAAAGAATTATCTTTGAAATGAAGATGATTTGTTGAGCTAGTTAATATCAGTCTAGTTCATAGCTCGAGAACCAATTGTCATGGCATGCAGCCAAGCATATTGCCCAATACAAGGGCAACATGAACTATTGAGTCATTCCAAAGTACCTTGCATATGTGGGTTGCATTGATATTAAAATCAAAAACTAAATTTTATTCAAATTTTTTTACTTCAGAGGAAAGGCATTTTTGTCAAACAATGTATAACAAAAATCAAACTACTTAAAAAAATCTTTAAAAAATATAAATTTTACTATAATAAAAAAGTCTCCTTCAGAATGAAATTTTAATTTAACACATTCAAATTTTTAGATGTTGAAAAACAGCTTTGTATTATATTTTGCATGAATTAAAATCAATAACTCTGTTCAAGCACAGGACATAAGTCATGGGGCTCAAATTTTTATAATCTGACATTAAAAAATAACACTGAATGTTTACTTTAAAGTTTGTGAATGAAATTAAATAATTACTTTGGCAATATTTTCCTCATTGGAAAATGTAAAAACATCATTCGATGTCAAGAAAATGCATCTGAATACTAAAGAAAGTAATTATAGGGGGTAGTTCAAATGGGACATATTTTCACTTTATTTTAAAATTGTTGAAACATGCCCAGAAAACGAAAAGGTTAAAAGTATTTTATAAAAACAATGTAAGATAAAACAAACCGGTCACTTCAAAATTGCTTAATTTACTCAAAGATGATTCATAAAAATATGAGCTTTTCAAACACTGCTGAAGGAGATTGTATATAAATTATTTTCAAATAACAAAAGAAATTCCTTCAATATTTAAAAATCATAAACAACTTTACAATAACAGTTCATGTGTAAATGCGATACATTGAGCAATAATGTCTAAAATAACTCTGGAATACCTTAAAAATAAAAATTATGTACATGAAATTTATCACAATTACGATTTATGAATCACAAAAGGATACATATTCTATCAAGTATCTTAAGATACTTTACTTAAAACATGTGTGACCAGATGATATTTAATTTTTTATCACAGTGATGTCATCACTAAGAGCAAAAATGCATTCAACACAATTTATAGTTTTCAAATGGAAGCCAAAAGCAAGATTTAAAGAAAACCACACAAGAGCTTTAATTTAAAATCAAATTTCAAATATTCAATTTCAAAGCAATTAATTTCAAATTTATTAATTTTAAATGAAAAAGTTTGTTTCCATTGATAATTTGTTTATGTAGTTATTCTACTTTATAAGGAATTAAGATTTTGCATCTGATACAACATTAAAAATTTCCAACAAAATAGCTAGATTTCTTAGATGTTCATGTTGAAATCCATAACTTAAATGCATTATTAACAATTCAAAAACTATTCTGTCTTGCCATAAACTAGTCTGTAAAATTCAGAGTTAGAGTTTGAAAGCAAAACAGAGGGTTTGTCAATTTCAACAATCTGACCCTCTTTCATGAGAATTACCCTGTCGCAATCGAGGACCGTCTCCATCCGATGAGCTATCACAATGATTGTCGAACGCCTGAATGCCATGCGGACAGTGTGCCTGATTAAGCTGTCTGTCTGGTAATCTATGCTGGCTGTGGCTTCATCCATGCAGAGTATCTGTAAATATAGCAATGCAACTTTAATGAGAATCAATACAAAAAATGCATATAGGGGTGCAAATTTTTAGGGGGCATGAGCCCCTTGGCCTTCCTACCTGAGATAAATATTTGTTGTTTTTCATAGCACAAGAACTTAGACAAATACATTCATTAATTCCCGTGTCACATAGTTATGCATAAAGGTAGGTATTTTAATTAACGTCACACTAGAGCAACACAACTGGCTATTGGCGATGGTCTGGGATCATCCCCTGAGGGGAAAGATCCAAGTAATTTTGAACCATGGTCAGATGATGAGGTCACACCTGAGCTGGCACCCCACTCTCCAAATTTCCATACCACGCCAACATGAGGACACTTGAGGCCCCAACAGATTTAACATGCACTAGCCCCCTTTGTACCCAACAGTCTTTGGTAGGATTTGAACTTGCAACCCTGCGGTTGCTAGTCTGTTACTCTTCCAACTGGGCTACAGCGGCCCTCATAATGACACATGAAGTTAGAGTAGTGATTTTCAACCTTTTTCATCTCATGGCATACATAAACTAATTACTAGAATTCGCCGCACACTAAAAATGTATTCTACTTTTTGTCAATCTGACAAATATAAAAGGTATAATTTTGATTGATTTAAAAAAATAATAGTATTTACCCACCCTTTTCGCTCCAGTGTTTTTTAAATAACCTTTTTGAAACAATTTAATTTTGATACTTTGAATTAAAATACATTGCTGGCCACCCAAATTGCAACACCAAGAAAGACAAGAGATATCACAACAAAATTTATTTTGTAGATAACATGTTGACCAAGTATCAAATGATTAAATTTATAGACTTCTGTGAAGTGTGGTTCCTGCCAAAATCAGTAGCCAGAGTAGCCGCCATTGTTGTAGAGCACCGCTGCCACACGCCTCGGCATTGATTCAAAGAGACTTTGGATGTGTTCTTGGGGTACAGCAGACCAAGCAGCTTCCACACGTTGCCAAAGTTGTATCTGGTGTGGCAGCTGGGGATGTATTCTGGGTCAATCGTTGAGCAACCATGGACCACATGTTTTCTATCGGCGAAAGATCCGGAGAGCGAGCTGGCCAGGGAAGCAATTCAATCTGGCGATTGACGAAGAACTCTTGGACAATGCGTGCCACGTGTGGTCACAAATTATCCTGTTGAAATATGGCTGTGGGCAAGCCCTGAAGGTAAGGAAGGACAACTGGCTCCAACACCTCGGAGATATAGCGCTGGCTGTTTAAAGTACCGGCAATGCGTACTAGACGAGTGCGAGAGTGATATCCAATACCGCCCCATACCATAATACCCGGTGCAGGACCAGTGTGGCGGTACATAACGCAGCTGTTCAGCATCCTCTCTCCACGGTGTCTCCAGACTCGAATCCGACCATCGTGGTGTTGCAGACAGAAGCGTGACTCGTCAGTAAAGACAATTTCATTCCATTCTGCCGTCCACATCCTTCTTTCATCGCACCATTGGCGGCGGAAACGTCTGTGGTTCTGCGTCAAGGGTAGACGAAGCAATGGACGTCTTGCGGACAGACCACTCTGCTGTAAACGGCGTCGAATGGTACGCGCAGACACTGGATGATGCGGTACAGACTGAATGTGCTGTGCTATGGTTCGTGATGTGGCTGAGCGATCCGTCACTGCCATACGCACAATATGCCTGTCATCACGTGAAGTGGTGCACTGAGGTGGATGCGATCGAACACGTCGGTCCGTCGTACCCTCCTGCATCCAACGATCACATATCCGCATTACAGTTGTTTGGTTTCGTCCAACACGACTACCGATTTCCCTGAAAGATAATCCACAATCTCGGTAGGCCACTATCCTTCCTCTGTCGAACTCGGATACTTGATCAAAAGATGATCGCTGTTTTCCACGAGGCATAATTGATCGTTTTTTTGAAAAAACCACAAGAAAAACACAATTGCCTACTTGAAAGCGTCGAAATCTCCAAGCCTTAAATAGCGCTTTGAAGTGGCGCCACAGGCGCGCGTGATGTGCGTCTGCGCTGAAATTCTAATCATTTGCATATCTCACCTCCGCAAATGCATATTGTAAATTTCATATTATTTGCATGCTTCCTTCAGGGTGTTGCATTTACGGTGGCCAGCAGTGTACTTAAAACCTCAAAATTCCTTTCCTGTAGACATCTCTTTGTAGATTGAAAGCCTATTACTTATTAGATGAGCATATAAGCCTCTTGATGTTACATAGAGGCAAAGCGGATTTAGATTGGAGCAACTGTGAGTGCAATAGGGGATAACGACAGTCGCTAATTTGTGGTGCTCCCTGTTCTTGCTAAACAATTGAAGGCTTTGACATCATTTGTGACAGCCATATTTTTTGAGCAAAGCTAATTATAGACTATTCCCCAACTGGAAGTGAAAATGATGTAAAATGGTATGTTCTAGAACATTCAAGGCTTTTTCAATAAATAATCAAATTGACAAAACATGTATACATCAAACGTAAATAAAAACAGTATAAGCCATCATGATAATAATAAGACTAGGTATGAAGCAGGTCTTCAGAATAGAACACCAGCACTCTACTACTGGTTGGTTGTTTGGGTTTTATGGCACAAGGTCCAATAACGGACAAGCTATGCCAGCGCTCTACCACTAAGCCATGGTTATTTTGGGGTGTTATGCGAAAAGGGCCATACTTGGCCAAGCTGTGCCAAATGCTTGACAGCATCAAATAATTGTGAAAAGAAAGGAAAGGGAGGAGAAAGATCGCTTGGGAATCCTAGAGTCACAACCCCCATGTTTACCAGAGACCATAAACCCCATGGGGAAAAGAATATATCACTAGGGTACCTCGAGTTCATGAAGCCCGTACACACCTAAAGATGTGCCCTGAGAGGTCCACTGAACCATGGAATCTTAATACTCATGGCAAGGCTTAATCTATTTTTATAACTAAGATATCAACACCAATACAGTCCAAGGTGTATCATTTAATGTTGAATCGAAAAGCAATTGTACATATGGAAAATATTACTTAATATTAAATCAACCCACTACACAGCAAAGAAAAGAATTATTACTTTAATCCTAAAACATTATAAAATGGAAGCTTTGCTGCAAACCTTAGTTTGGCACAAAAGAGCTCTGGCGAGGCAGATAAGTTGCTTTTCTCCAATGCTGAAGTTTTGGCCCTGTTCTTCCACTTCAATGTCCAAACCACCCAAAGTTAGTATTTTCTCCTCCATATGGCAATCTCTCAAGGCTCGCCATATCTCAGAGTCACTTTTAAGGAAACGAGGATCAAGATTCTCCCGGATGGTTCCACTGAATAAAAATGGATCTTGGGGAATGACAGACAATTTCGACCTAGAAAACAAGAGTACAAATGAAAAGTTATGAATGAGATAATATCATTCTATTTCAATTTTAAATCTACTTTTCTATTTAAGCATGGTTTACTATATTACAATAAAAAGTCTAATAAAACAAAGCATATCTTATGCAACAAAAAAAATGATGCTATGAAATATGTAATAAAAGATTGGTTGGCTGTTTTATGGAACAAGGTCCATATGTGGCTAAGCTGTACTGAACACAAAACAACAAGTAAACAATGTCATGAAAGGGGGTTGTTTTCAGGTTTCATGGTGCAGGGGCCATATTTGGCTAAGCTGAGCCAATTGCAAAACAGACGACACAATGAGGGAGGAAGAAAGGGCAGAAGGGTAGGCGAGGGTGAAAATGAAAGGGAGGAAAGATCACTTGGGTACTTAGGTTGTGATGCCCGTATACACCTAAGGAAGATGTGCTCCTGAGCCATGAAAGGGGGGAGAGAGGATTGATTGGTTCAATTTTTTAAGGCTGAACACCCAGGGAGGAATCGAACCTCTGCCACCTACAACTCACAGGTTGCTAACACAGTGAGCATACCCAATGAGCCATGATGGCCCGAAAGGAAGAAGGATTGACGAACAGAGTAGTTTTATGAAAGGAAAAGATAGCTTGGGTATTCCGGGAGCACGACCCCTATGTTTACTAAAGACAGTAAACTGTTACAAAAGGAAATCTAACATTTGATAATAAGTCAAAACGTATGAAGATAAAATAGTTTTTGTGGTGAATTTGAAATTAGCATACACAAATAAGTAAATTAAACAAAATTAAATAAATTCAAAACATTTTCACCTGCACATAATTAGTTACATGGGAAAAAATCCATCTTTTTAAGGAAATATTCATATAAAATTTTGGTATTTGACAACAAAGTGAAAAAGCATTTCAAAAGTGAAAAATTATACTACACTTTGTAAATGATACTACTTTTGTAAAAAAACTAAGGCTTACAAAATTCCTTTATACTTTCAGCAAATATTAAGGTTTATAGGGCTCCTTCAAACTAAAATGAAAAATCAGGTCTTGGTGCTTTTTAAGGCCTGTGGGAACTCTGGATAAGGGATCAGAACTGTATTAAGTTTGACACAACTTATTGTGAGAACCCATCACTCACCTCAGTGTCTCTAGCTTCAGGTTAGAAATATTCACACCATCTATGAACACAGTTCCTTCGAATCGATCCACCATTCTATACAGCACTTGAATCAAGCTGGACTTTCCCGATCCTGTACGACCCACAACACCTATTTTCTCCCCAGGTCTGGTTTCGAAAGAAATGTCCTTCAGAGCATATGGGCAGCTGGGTCTGTAACGCAGGGAAACGTCAGCAAAAGCGATCACACCATGAGAAGGCCAAGAAAAGGGAGGCTGAAAAAGAATGATGAAATAAAGCAATGGAGTTGTTTAAAATAAATCTACACAAAGTTTTTCAATATATTTCTGAGGTACTTTTCCTCTTATAATTTTAATCAAAGTTCTCTCTGTAAGTAACACACATTTTAAGAGGATTTTTATCTCAAAGTACATGTTTCTTTCTACTTTTCAAATGCAATTTAAAATTCACTCAGAATTTTATTAAGTGAAGGTGTAATTATAGATTTCATATGAAATTATGAATTTTGATAGTATTTTTCAATTACATTGGTGTGTTGACTTTTGTGAGTTTTATCAGTGATGCATGCCTCTCATTAGCTGTGGCATATCAAGACATCTGGATTATCAACATTTGATAATCAGGAAGTGAAGGATGCAAAACATTTATTAAGACAAGCAAATATGTATGAAGCAATACAATTAACCCCCTAAAAATGTTCATTGCCAATAAGTCCCTTAGCATTCCAGAATAACTCCCTTTTTTACACTTTTCAATGGCTAGTCTTTATTTCATTGCTAGTTATTTAGTTTATGTCCCCAATGCATGCTTAATTCACTTTAACCTTCTGAACTTTCCTAACCATGGCTTGAAACAGCCCCACTTACTTGTGGCATTTATTTCTACTTCATTTTCCCTTGCCTGTTAGATTCCACAACAACATGCATGTGCCAATTAAATAGAAATCCCACCTTTACTGCCAATAAATTTTCTTGATAGGTCTCTTAATCCAATAATCTTCCATTTCCTTAACCCCTTAGGAATTATTTTTAAGTATTCATCCATACACAAGCCCCTTAAAAGAAAGATAGCATAACCGTTTCATCCCCACATGTGACATAATACCTTGTACTCTGATGTTTCATTATGTTCCAAATCCTCTTTAACTTGGGCTGTGGTAGCCCTGTTGGAAGAGTAACGGACTAACAACGAGAAGGTTGCAAGTTCGAATCCAACCAAAGACCGTCGCGTACAAAGGGAACTGGTGCATGTTAAATCTGTTGGAGCCTCAAATGTCCTCACGTTGGCATGGTATGGAAATTTGGAGAGTGTGGTGCCAGCTCAGGCGTGACCTCATCATCTGACCGTGGTTCAAAATTACGTGGTGTTGCTCTTGGATCTTTCCCCTCGGGGGATGATCCAGGACCATCGGCAATAGCCAGTTGTGTTGCTCCAGTGCGACGTTAATTAAATACCTACCTCTTTAACTTATTAAACAATACAATAAAATTGTTGTTTATCCTGGATTATATGCCTCTGCCTTAACATTAAATTGGTGAATTTCAACACACCACAAAAACTCTGATGGAAGATTGCCTACACCACTCCTGGAATGGCTTAGTTAGAAGAATCAATCTGACAACGAGTGAAGTTGTATATAAACTTGTTTTCTATCATATTTACTTATGGTCAATGATTGTGGGCATAGAGTAGTACCACCAAACAGATCACTTCACTCATTTTACCATCAACAAATTAACTATTACATGACGATTTTACATAAACTATATTTAAAAGTTTTGTACCTTAGTATATAAACATAATGTGACCAATATAGACATAAAAATAACTATAAACAGATTTGCATACCATTTGAGTGCAATCAGCAACTTCAGTGTGAACTCCATCGATATATTGCATTACTCTTTCAACACTGACTATTTCCTTTTCAGTTTCAGTGAATGACACGATGGAACCATTTAAAAGGGCAGTAATAGACAGAGCATAGGTTAGAGCAAGTCCAACGAGTCCTAAAAACAAAATGTTGCATATTTTGAAGGAAAATAAAGTTGCTAACATGCTAAACACATTGCTAAAAAGAAAGCCAATTTCAAAATTACAATGAAGGAAAATTAATCTTTTGGAGGGATATAAATATTTTAAATAGATATTTGATTTATCTACTTCGAGATCAATATTGCATTAAAAGGAAATAAATAAAAATTTAGATGAGTGCACAATAACCTTAGAAATTAAAAGGTTTTATAAGCAGGATGTGATAAATTTCATCAAGTATCAAATCAAATAGTAGCCTTGTGTAGTAAAACACATAATAATTTTCTCAATCATGTATACTGAAAAATAAGATAAAATAACAAAGGCATTGAGTTTACAGTATATCATTAATTCAATACAAAAAGAACCTGATAACATTTGTACATTTCAGTGAAGGTAGACATATAGTCTGTTAAAATGACAGGGGACAGTATTCAAAAAGTTATCGACATTTTGCTTCCGCTTTGCCAAAAACCAAAAGTGGTGCATTTTTAAAATTTAGCATGTATTACCAGTGTATTCATATGAATTTGTTTCTTCATACGAGTAAATCTCTGAAGTCTGCCTGTATTTCTAATTATATTTATCAACATCTTCCTTTCAGAATTTTTTTTCCTCCAAAAATATAACCATTATTTAGTTAAAAATTAACCCTAATTTATAGACATCAGTGAACAATTTTTAGAATACCTAATTATCTTTTCTATATTACTAAACAATAATCTGAATTTTCATCCACAAAATAATTTATAACTGCAGAAATGACTTTTTTCATGCAGATACAACTTCAATTTTAAAAGCAAAAGTAATTGGAATTTGAAAATTTAAAGATAGCATAATACCCAAATTTAAATATTTTACATTATTGGGCACAGCACTTCTGTGTCTGCAATGTTACTGGTGCTGGAGCCACACAATTCTTATCACAGTGCAAGAAAACAGGGTGGAGGGGGTTCTGGTTAGACCTGTCAATACCTGTTCTAATATGTTTGGGTCAGAAACTTTTGGACCTCACTACATACATAACTTCATAAACATGTAAAAACAATACAAAGTTCAGTGGCTTGATTTATGTACCTGGATCAACATTCCCAAACTGTCTTTCCATCAAAGCCAGTAATGCCACAGATGTAACTATGATCACACCAATGAACTGAAGTCGGAGATTAAGCCACTGAGAGGCAGCTGTTGTAGCTAGACAAGCCTGTAAATTGGAGTCGATGCACTCCATATTTTCCCTTTGAAATCTATAAAAAAAATTTTAGAAAGTTATGTCAATCTATACATATAAAGCAGAGTTGGCATGTCTGTTTATACAAATCTACACCAAATTTGGTACACTTATTCTTTGGAACCCTGCGGGTAATGTAGGCTACATATTAACCCCCGTTCTATTTGTCTTGGGTGTGCAGAGGGGTAACGTCCCGTTATCCTGGACAGAGCACTTGCTAAGGGCGCTCTCTCCCGGTCTGGCTGTGTAGATGATGTCAGAACATCTACAGGAGTCACCTCTCAAAATGACTTTGGAGGTTTTTAGAATCTTAGAGTATGATGCAATCGCAGATGAGTGCGGTTGCACTGAAAATCACTCAGTATCATATCGTTTATGTATTCCGTCAGTAAATTCTTAAACTGTAGCTTTATTATTGGAATGAAAATTTTTATGATAATATATTATTTTCATAGAAAGTGGTCTTTTTTTATCGTAGATATTGTACAGGGGACTAAAGATAATTCAAAACCTCGTAGGAATAACATTGCGTATTTATACCATCAATGTCAGACTAATTCACACTAAATTTGGTACATTCATCCTGTAGAATTCTGCAGGACACATAGGCTATTTAATAACCCATTTGATTTGCCCTGGGTCTGCAGGGGGCTAAAAACAATTTGAAATTTCCATAGGAATAATATTGAGTAATATTACGATAAGTTGTTAAGATGAAAAAAAGATGTAATGCATAAATGCAAGGTGTAATGAATAAAAATAAGTAGGTCACCTTTGGTAAACCAAATTATGAAGGCTAAAAAATATAGCTAGAAAACTGACAAGATGGGGTATCCTCTTCTTAGTCGACTATTAAAACTCTAATATAAATTCGTTAAAAGATGATGAATCATAACAATGGTAAATAGTGCCACAGCAATGTGAAAAGGCATGTGGAGCATGACCCAACAAGTCTGATAAAATAGGTAATGAGGTTTTAAAAAATCATCGATATATGTCTGAGGCATGCACAAGAAGTTAAAATATAATTTATGGAGAGATGTTCTTGGCAATGCTAATAATTCTTTTAATTGTTATTAAAACAGCATTTTCGACTCTGACATTGCAAAGATAGACTTAAAGTTTAAAAAATAAAACTTCCAAACTTAAAAAATACTAAATTTAAACTGATGGGTAAAGAAAAAAGTAACTGGTCAGCATTCAGAAAAAATTAAAAACTAGCACTATAGTAAGAGATGTTGCATATGAGATGTGCAAGTATTGCTAACATGTATTCATTTTCTCTAAATAAATCTCTGCAAATTTCAATACATAGTACCAAATAATGCAACTCCATGTTTAAACAAATTACTGGTATCCATGGATATTGATATATGATTATAGGTTATTAATAAGTTATGATTGACCAATATTAAAATACTTTATTAAAAAGTGGACAAAATTGAAATTTTAATTAAAACAACAGGATGGCCAAGAAATATAAGTACTGTCCATTTTAAAACAGTATGCATAAACTCCAAATTCTATGGATTTATCTTGGGTTTGGCGCAGCTTTTCTGCTTTTGGACCTCGCATCATAAAACTCTTCTTACCTACCTACCCAATTCTATGGAAATAGACTGAGATTTCTTCTAATGTTTGCCAACTTAAAATTCATTGGGAGGACAAGTAAAATTGATTGATGTAGCCAATGAAATGCATCAAGGTGCAATATAATGAAGAGTTACTGTAACACAAATTGATATCTAGTATGAAAGGAGATCGATAGCTTTTTTATGCAGATGTGTACAAATTATACTGCTTCACAGAATTGTAACTCTCTTTGGAGTTACAAAGCAGTAAAAATTCAAACTCCTTTACCAAATTAGTCTATTTTTATCATTTTTCGTCTTCAGCATGCAACAACAATAAAAACCAACTGCCTGGTTGCGTTCTTTTTTAGAATATTCTTGTTGCCACACGACAACAACTAAATAGTATTTCTTCACCAAAAAGAAAGATAGTATACATAGAGACGCTACAGAATCAACAAATCAAAATATTACAAGGATTCTTTATAAAACTTCAGCAAATTAAAATTACGCAATAAAAAAATAAAAACTTCAGCAAATTTAAAATATTTTCATGAAAAACTCACCTAGATGAAGCAGACATT
This sequence comes from Meta bourneti, assembly GCA_933210815.1. Taxonomy (NCBI): domain Eukaryota; kingdom Metazoa; phylum Arthropoda; class Arachnida; order Araneae; family Tetragnathidae; genus Meta; species Meta bourneti. Next base: position 23,144,530 of record OW119931.1, read on the forward strand.
GCTCTTATAGTCGACTGTCCATTCAATGTTTCAGAGAAATGGGCATAGATTGGAGAAAGGCTGATGCTCGAAAGTCTTTTCAGTTCCCTGGATGTATGTCTGTAATATTGCTAAAAAATAACATTGAACCAGATTTTAAATTAATTACAAACAGCTATTGGGAAAATAGGTATTTTTTTTATCAAAATTGGTTGCTGCACAGGAGAAAAATTCACTCTGATTTGAGAAGAAAATAATTATACATTTTTTAAAGAAAGCTAGAATTAATAAATATATGCGACATACAAAAAATGATGATGCTAAGTACTTTCCTCATAAAATTAGCACTAACTCTTCAGAGCATATCATTTAAAAACTATAGCCAATTTGCATATCATAAAACAGCAAAGTTAGAATTAATTCAATGGATCTCCAATTCTTCCAAATAGTATTTTTTGGGGGGAAAGACATTTGTTTCAATAAAGAATAAGAACAAAAAAATTCCAAATTATCACATTTTTATTATTACCTATTGTACTATTTTTTTTAACATGCACAACATAAAGTTGGATTTTCTCATTAAAGCTGAGTCAAATAGCAAACAGTTTTGAAATACATAAAATATTACATAAATTCATGGAACTATCATAACAAGGAAATGTTTTAAAACATAATTAACAACATCAAAGGAAAGCACTAACAATTTTAAAACTCTTCTAAGTGTTATAATCTATAAAAAAACGTAAAACCTTATAAGCACAATTTACCTGTATTTTACAGTAAACAAAAGATAAACCTATGATTATGACCAGAATCCAGGGAAGACCATAGCACATGATTGCGATACAACCTGCCAAGGCGAACACTTGAGCAAGAAGAATATTCAACATGAATGGAAGAGCGTCATCTATGCAATAGATGTCAGATGAGAAGCGGTTCATGATTCGCCCTAAAGGAGTGATATCAAAGAAGCAACTTGCTGCCTAAAATGAAAAGCAAACACAAAATGCAGTAAGTCCTGAAAACAACCACAGCTACACAGGATTGACGAAAAATTTCCAACAGTGGCTAGCCAAATTTGAAAGTTCTTTGTCACACCACAATTTCCACTTTTCTGCCACAAGTGCTGAACGTTTTCACTTTATCATTGCCACTCAGTGAAAAATTGAGCATGAAAACATTTAAATCCTATAAATGTGTTGTACAATTATTCTTGCATTCTCCATTTTTTCTATTTTGAATTGCAACAAATGAACAAAATTTTAAAAACAAGTAAAACAGTAATTAAGTATCTTCTCAAACTCGATAATATATAAATCTCAGAATAATTTCACAAAATCAGTATTAAATATCATAAAAACTCAGATGAACTAAGAACTAAAACATTAATGGCATTACTAGAACAGAATCATAAAATTACATATTTATTACAAGTTTTATTGCTTGCACTTTTCGCCTTACTTTTTCCTTACATCTCAGTCATGTTTTAAATATTTATCTTACTTTTAAAAAAAAATTAAATTGTTGTAAACACAAAAGACTTCTAAGGAGATAGTCAAAATATACAGGTATCAAAAGCACATTTTCATGTCTACAGAATGAAATTTTCAACAAAATATATTTCAATGTCTTTTTCCATCTGATAGTTCACTTTTAATGGGTGTCAGCATACAGGGCTGCCACAGCTATTTGTAAAATAGTAGCATTAGTAGCTTTTAAATAGCAGCAAAATCATCTTAAACCTTGTTTTAGTAGCAATTTTAGTTGATCAGATGCAAAATGAATATTTTACAATGCAAAACATGCTAATTAAGTATGAAACAGATGTTGAAGGATCTCGCCAGGAAATTTAAATTTAAAACTTAAAAAACTAAATATATTCGTAATAATTTTTCATGGCAATCTAGCATCCATAGATTCTGATGTTTTTCTTTCACGGTTAATATGGCTTGGAGCCAAAACTTCAAAATTGTTATCGCTTGGAAAATTTTCTGCCCAAAGAAAAAGCCGAAAAATACTTTTTCTACTCTCTAATAGTTAAAAAAAGGGAATAAATTTTCATTGACCTGAGGTGAATTTTTTAAAAAAGTTGGCAAAATTTTGAATTGAATAGATTTTGAGACAATTTTCCTTAAAAAGATACCAGTCGCCAAGGTTGAAAAACTCGTAGCAAAAAGCCACCTCTGGCAGGCTTGCAACACTCCAAGCAATCATGTTAGTAACTTCAGCCTTTATGCTTTGCCCGTCGACTTATCGAAATTCGACTAGCAGTTTTCTAGTAGTTTTTCATCAATCCTGGTGGCCATAAAACAAATCAGATAATGGAATACTAAAACATAAAACTTCATTTACCTTCATGACATTTTTAACTAATCGATCATGAAGTGAAACTGCAGCCTTGATTCCAGCTAATGCAAAAAGAAAAGCTCTAAATAAAGTAAAAATGCTATTTGCAGCTGCTATACCACCGTAAATTGATAAGTAGAATGCTAAAGATCTTTCTCCATCTTCATATGATTTAAATGTTCTTCTAAAAATAAAAATATATTCTAAAATTTTCACATATTGATTCATAGATATTGTTTTCTAAATAATTATAATTCATAAATCACTTACGATTAATTTTAGTTCTAAGAATATTTATAAGACTAAGAGAAACACTGAAATGAATTACAATACTAACAGTAGGTAAGGTATTTTCAGTTACAATTATTAGTATACATAAGTTAGGTATTTTTAAGTTGTGTAGTTAAATATGTATAAAACATCACTAAATTTAAATCTCTAAAATATAATATTCAACACAGATAAGTTCTTTAATGTTCTAGAATAACTCCTCCGTTTCCCTTCACCCACTAGTCTTTGTCCCATTGCTAGTTATATGGTTGACATCCCCTTTGTATATTTACACCTTTAACTTTATGAACTTAGGAAAGTTAATAAGGTTAAAAGTGTAAATAGAAAGGTCAAAGCCATGGCTCCCTAACCATGGCTTTGAACAGCCTGGCTCACTGATGCTGTTTATATTTCTTCTTCCCTTTTAGTTTCCTGGTACAACACTTAAGATGTATGTGTGACTTTAATAGAAACCCTACATTTTCTGTCAAAAAATTTCTTAATAGGTCCCCTGTCCAATAACCTTTCTCTAAATCCTTAACCCCTATTAGTTTTTAACAACCCATTCCTTCACAAACCCTTTAAAAGAAAGATAGCAGAACCATTTGCTTCTTGTATGTGATGTGTGACTAACAGAAGCTCTGATGCAGTTCTGTGATGTTCCAACATGTTTTTAAATTTATTGATGGATAAAATAAAGTTTTTACTACCCTGGTATTTCTGTCTCAACATTAAATCGGTGAATTTTCAACATATTCAACACTACACACCTTCAATGGATAACTTGAACATGCCTACATCTCTCCTACCATACCTGACTTTGCTTTACATTATTATGTCAGGTATTCTGACAATAAATGTTCAAATACGTTTTGAATTTACTTTTACATACATAACTTTCCGGGGTTTAGTTAATAAATATCACTAGATTATTCAGGCATTTTTTATCCTTGAAAATAATACAATTTATCTCATAATTTAAATAATGAAGATTCCAATTTATCATTTTAACATAATTTTACTGTCATAAGATATGTATTATAAATTACAAATGGATGTTTAATTGCAAGTGTGAAAAACAATAATTTTTGTGTCTTAAACATACTCAATGAATGAATCTTCACTTGACACATTGACATGCGGACTGGAAGTCACCCAATAGGACAACCACCAATCTGAGATTGTTCGAGATGCTACAAAACAAAATATTACTTCATTTTAAAACTTTCAAAATTATATTCAAGGAAATTCATTCAAATTACTATATTACTAGTTTTTAATAACAAATACAAGTGAGTTCAAATAAAACAGTTTAAAAATATAGAAAGGAATTGGCAAAGTTTAAGAGGCACAGTTAATTTATGATATACCTTAGATGTTATTGTAAACAAAAGTTGAGTTTTTATAAATTAGTTAGATTGATAAGTGATAGATACATATAACATGACTGCTTTACTTAGTACATGATTGAGAATACATATTTTAAAAAGCTGTAACTACAGATTTTTCAATTTGCTAACCACGTTTCTATCATATCTTTGTACACTTATATTTAAAGGAGAATTGAGTAAATTTTGAACAGATATTTTGGTTTGGGAATTTTACTTACATAACCTATTAAAAAAGTTTGGAAAGATTTCTTTTAAAAGAGGTTGATTTTTGTACATTTCAGTATTAGATTAAAAAAAGTAGAACAAATTGATTTTGTACATTTCTACACTGATAAAAAATAAGAAGTTTAACAGAGAAATACTTTTGCCACGAGTCACTGTAGAATAGACAACAATTTTTACCTTTTCAGTAAATAATGTAGAATTAGGTTATCATTTCAAACATGATAAAAAAATACAAAGCATACAAGATGAATTTAGCTTTTAATGATTATTTAGGGTTTTATGATGCAAGGTCAAAAACAGACAAACTGCTAAATGCAAGACAGAATACAACCCAATAAAAATAGATAAAATACTAAAATAGTCTAACCAACAATAAAAGTAGATTTTAAAATATGCATTACTTGAAAATATATGACATGATGCAGCTAAAATTATATACAAGGAGCTTTCAATGAAACACTGAATGCTCACAAATCATAAATTATGTTATTAATCATAAATGATTTGAATGACTTGATTAGTCACTACACTTTTCAGTCACTTTTGTTACACAAGGGCTAATTAAACCAGGACCTACAGCTTAAAGTGGATTCCAATCCATAATGAACATGAAAATCTTTTAATATGAATAGAAATATACTAACAATTACTTCATTCCCAGCTTTGAATACGATAACAAGCTAAATAACTATGCATACAACTTTAAAATTAAAGATCATTAACATAAAATGTAGGTACTCAAAGTTTCTTACACTGCATTAGAAAGCAGAAGAATAGGACAACAACAGACAACAATGACCCAACTGCTTTCCAATAGGCTTTGTAGACATGCAATTTCACATCTCCTTCCTCCTTCTCCTCTTTCTGAACGAGCAACTGAGATTCGTTGTTATCGAGGGAGCTCTCAGAACGGTAAAGTGGAGCTCTTTCCTTTTGTTCATAATCATTTTCATCATCTTCACTTAAAAGACTAAACATCAGAGCCTGACTCGGAGGTCCTACAGAGGAAAACAAAATTACAATACATATATAAATTTGTCTACACAAATTTCCATATAGCCATTTGCAAAATAATGCTAGGCTCGAATTTGTAACTATTTTAAATATTTATTATAAGTATCTCCTAGGAATATCTGGTATCGATATCTGGTCTGTGCAATAAGTGAACATGTGGAGTGCAGTATATGGTCTGTGCGACAAGTATACTTATTCATAGGGTTGATTGGTTTGGGGGGTTTTATGGTGCAAGGGCCATATTTGGCCATGCTACACAAGACATACAACATCAAGTAATGGACATACACACACTAGGAAAGCTTTGCAGTCACAAAAGAGAGAAATACACCCAGGGAGGATTCAAGCCTATGCTGCCTACAATTCACAGGTAGTTAACACAGTAGGCATAAGCACTGAGCCACGATGGCCTCCCTATTCATAGGACCATATTTGTCCATGAAAATTTTTCTTAGAGGGCCTAATTGGCTTACAGGCAGGGTGAATTGTTTTTAAAAGCCATCTCATCTGTGGGCCTGATAAAAATATTTAAAGGCCCACGTTGGGTTGGATGGACAGGAAAAACCTTTAATGGAAGGTGGTTGCTTTTTAGCTAGTGGGCCTGATAAAAATAAGTGTTTTAGAAGGTGATATTTTGCTGGTGGACAGCTTACATCTTTTTGTATGGGTGCCTGGCCATTGGGCCTGGAAAACCTTTCAGTATAGCCATATCTGGCCTGCAGACTGGTTAATTCATTCAAAGGGCCTGTGGACCTGATACAAAAATATTTGGAGGGCAGTAAATGCGTAAAAGTGGCCTGCAGGCCAGTTAAATGTGTCCAGAGGGCTGTATCTGGTCTCAGGGTCTGACAAAAATTTATTAACCAATTTATTTCTCACATGCACAGGTATTTTTTATGTGGATGGGATGCTTAAGCCTGGCCTTAACAGGAACAGCAGCTATTACCCAAATAGCTAAAAAAAAATATTTTTGAAATTAAAATTTTTTCACATAACGGAGTAATAATTTTAAATGAAATAATCTTTATAAGCCATGTACCTCAAAAGACTTTACACAAAATAATTTGTTACATTTGGATTATAATACAAAGTGATAAATTACCATGACTGATAATCTTTCCATCAGACAAAGCAATCAAGTAGTCAGCTTTTTCAGCAAATTGAATCTTGTGAGTGCATAAAATTCGAGTTTTGTTTTTTAGGATTCCCATAATACAGTTGGAAAAAATGTGATCAGCCACATGAGCATCTACAGCTGACAGTGGATCATCTAGCAAGTAAATGTCAAAGTCCTGAAAAGATTTAACATATGCCAGCACAACTGATTGTTAAACAATATCAAATACACATTGAAAATACAAAATTTTTTATTCACATTTTACAAAAAATAATACTGATTTGTAATAAAATATTATAAGGGCTGCCACAGTTAAAGCACTTGTGAAACTGTAGCAAGTAGCACGAATTTTTAAAAATAGTTTCCTTTTAAACCCTATTTTAGTAGCTCAAATACAAAATGAATAAGTTAAAACAACCTGTACTAATTAAGTATGAAGCAGACGTTGAATATCATACCAAAATTTTAAAATTTAAAAAACAAAATATTTTCTCAGTAATGTTTTTATGGCACTAAGATTCCGATGTTTTTCTTTTATGGTTGCCATGGCATGGCACTAAAACTTTCATCTCTTGGAAAATTCTCTCCCTAAGAAAAATATTTTTCCATCAGCTATCAGTTAAAAAAAGGGGGCTAAGTTTGTACTAGCCTTTGGTGAATTTTCAAAAAAAGTCGCCAAAATTTTGAAAATAGGAGCTTTTTAGACAATTTTGCTTAAAAAGATACCCCCAGTCACGAATTTTGAAAAATAGTAGCAAAAGTTGCATGTGTCAGCCCTGTATAAGGGGTGATAAAAAGTTGTTGTTTGATAGCACTTGTATAACATATACTTAAGGGCATGATCTCACAGCATGATAAATAATGTAATCCTCATATTCAGAACTGTGTATGGAATGTACAGTAACATATCAACGGCATTGGCAATATCATCATAAGTGAATCAACAAGTGTTTATTGGATACAATGGTGAATATTCACTGCAGAATTGTGGTTGCATAGAAATACATGCCTGCCAACCACCATTGTGGAAAAATTCTGTTAACCAAGCTATATGACACAAATGCTCTGATTGCCACATCCCCATATTGCTCCCCCAAAGAAATGAATTTCTAATGCTCAGCCAATTTGTGTAAATATACCAAGGCTTACATTATTACACAAAACTTAGCTTTGTTATATTTAAACTTTTTAAATATTACTGAATGTTAAGTGCATGCTTTTAAATGCAAATAAATTTTTGTTACCTAGAATTATCTCGTATATTTAGTGTTAAGTATAAAAATGTTAGTTCTCAAAATACATACATGTTATAAAAAAGAGTTAGTACTCATTACATATATTTGTGTGAATTTTTCCAACATAACACCATGAGTGTATCACATAATATATTAAGTGGAAAGATAATCAATTCAAACCCATAAGAACAAATGTTTCAAAAAACTGTAAAATTTAGTACAATTGAAGGGGGAAATTGATGTTAACATCTTGATGAGAGTGAAAATCTTTCATTCAAATGTGAAGACATTTATTTATAAGTTTTTATACATTCAACAAATACAAAGAAAGCTAAGATAAAACAGTTTTAAAATATAGAAGGGAATTGAATTGGTAAAGTTTAAGTGGCATAGTAAATTTCTGATATACCCTAAATGTCATTGTAAACAAAATTTAATTTTTTAATTGAAAAAATTGTTAAACTGATGAAAACGATAGATAAGGAAACATAATAGCTTCAGTTAGCCCATGCTTGAGAATAGATATTTTAAAAGCCACTACTGATTTCTTAATTCACTGACCACTTTTTTGTCATATCTTTGCCCAACTATACTTAAAGGAAAACAAAGTAACAATTGATCAGAGGAAAAATTTCACATTCAAATTTGAAGATGTTTGTTAATAATTTTTTACACATATTGTCAGAAAAAAATGTCTTTGAAATTAAAATTTAATTTAGTAGATTATAAAAAATTTCTTACTTTTCTTCCTTTCAATATTTTTTCAACTTTTACAAACATGTGAATTTTACATTTATGTTCTAAAATCTAGGAAAACCATGTGTAGCTATTTAATATAACCCATAGTATAATTGCTTTTAAACTCTAATTGTTAAAACAAGAACAAGATATTTAATAATATAAAATAATCAATTAAGGAAAAACCTGATAAACAGCTCTAGCCAAAGCTATCCTTGCTTTCTGGCCTCCACTCAGTGTGACGCCCTTATCACCAACTTCAGTTTGATCTCCATAAGGCAGGGTCTGCACAAAACAAAATTGCATTTTTGTACATTAAACAAACACAGTAACTCCTTGATATATTGTATATAGTTGCCAATCTCCAAGAAAAAAATCCAGAAGATTTTTACAACCATAAAACCAACATGCAACTGTCGAAAAAAGAAAATGCCTAAAAATAGTTATTAAAATATGTAAACAAATTCAAAGTGCCAAATTGGTAACAATTGTGCTAAATTTGGCTTTAACAAAGTAATTCAAAACAGAAAAAGTAATCCTACTCTAAATAGCATCGCCAAGCAGCAGTTCAAACTCAATGAAATCAACTTGATGATAGGTGTCAAATATATGCGAAAATAAGCAATTAAACTCTTTTTCGAGTGTTTGAGAGGTATATTTGTATGTTTTTCTCAAAAATTTGTGCCTAAGAAGGTTTTTATGAAAATCTACCAACCACTGATCCAATGTGTATTTTTTCCATTGGCTTGCCACCCAAACTTTGAAATTGGCGGCACTTGAAAATTTTCTCCCCTAAATAAAATTCAGATAAAAACTTTTTCTGTTCCGAAGACTGAAAAACAAAGCTTTTTGGGAGTTGGCAGGAGCACAATATCGTTTCCCCATGGATTGCCATGATGCGGTGCCAAATGTCAAATTTGGGGTCATTTGAAATTCATCACGTTGAAAAAAGGAATCCAGAAGACATTTATTTCTGCCCGGAACACCAGAAAGAGAGTGGCTTTCCGGAAAAGTTGGTAAGAAAGTGTTTCTTGGTTCAAGAAAAGCATGTTATACACCAAGGGGTCAAGAAAAATGCATTTATTAAAAATAAAAAAGCATGATTTCTGCATTAAATTACACATTTTTCAGTTAAAATTATGTTAAACTACAAGTTAACAAACACAGGGGTGCACCTACAGGTGGGCTTAAGATTATCGATTTTATGTAAAAATTGGATATTACAAACCTGAAGGTCATTTACAAGTGCGCAGGACTCTAAAACTGATCGGTACTTCAAGGTGTTTAAACTTTTCCCAAATAAAATATTGTCTTTTATCGATTTTTGCTGAATCCATGATTCTTGAGATACATATCCGATTCCCAAAGCCCTATCTGACAGTTTCATTTTGATCTGACCGGAGACACTAACAGTGTCAGCCAGAACACTAGAGAGTAGAGTTGATTTTCCAGATCCAACCTTACCAATCACACAAATGAAATCGCCCTATAAAGAAAAACAAGTTAGTAATAAGATCTACAAATTAAAAACAAATTATCAGTCATCACAAGGTTTGTGTAGTTTTAAAAATCAAAATTAAGCATTTTTTAACTCTTTCAGAGGCGGTGAAAAATCTGGCTTCCTGCTACCCCTGAAAGAATTAAATGCTGCCCAATAAAAATGCATCTATTAATCAAAAATTTAAGACTGTCTGGGCTTACAAATTACAAACTTCAGTGGACTGTAATTATGTTTATTTACATTGAATGCTGTACTACCCTAAGTACACAAAGATTTGTATTATCCTAAGTACACAAAAAGAGTTGAACACAAAGAATGATTCCCGCAATGGAACGCTGGCAATATCGACTCACAGCATTAAGAGATTAGGCAAACTAAACAATAGGCAGCGTTCTTGGTGTTCACCAAGTACATGAAAAGTTACACCAATTTAGGAATAGTGCCAACTGTCATGGAGATATACATGGCATGAACAAAAAATATAAGAAGGGAAAAAGTGATTTGTTATTTTCTAGGCAAAAAAATTCAAAAGTGGTGTTTTAAAAGTAATTTGTTTAGATGGGGAATAAATTAAATGTGTCAAATTTGTTATAATTATGCTAAATAAAGGCTAATAACGCAATTCACATCAGTAAATGGAAACCAAATCTATGCTGTTATATGTTTGGCTGAAGTTTGTAATTAGCAATACTTCAAAAACAAAATATCGCCAAATTCGGCAATTTTCTTTTTGTAGATAGAAAATTGAGAAGACATTTTTTCTGTATGGAAAACTCAAGAAATCTGGATAAATTGAAAAGTATGCAAAGGTTTGCTGAGAAAAATGTTACCTGAGCTGAATTTTGATAAAAAGTAAAGCCCTTTTAAGCATACACCTTTAACAATAAGCACTTTCAGGGCCCTTATTTTTGAAAATCGAGCACTTTTAAAAAATACATGAACCCTATATAATATTTTTACCCTACATATAGTAAAAGTTTGAGTCATAAGTAGGATCGAAAATTGAGCAGTGCTGTAGAAATTTTTTCTGTTGAGATGTAAAGACTAAGTTTTTCTCCTTAAAAGCTTTTACTTTTACACTTTTTAGGATATAAATATTATACAAGGTTCAAACTCTTCAAGCAAAAGAAAAATTACGGCCTTTCTAAGGATACATCTGCTACACATATTACTACTTTCTGAATCTACAAGTGTGCAAAGGCAAAGAAACTTTCACAAGTGCTAGGATTGGATCTCAGACCTTTAGGTTTCAAAAATCAATTTTTAGTTAAATTACATGTATTATGGATATTGGTTAGGAAAATTGTGACGTTTTGCCTTTGACTCCCATACTCAACCCACTTGAAGTTCATCCCTTGTGTTTAGCTCTTTGAATCTAGATTTTTACCTGGATTTACACTTGTTTTGAATCACCATTTTAATGGTATTGATCTTAATTATATATTCCCCTGTAATTAGTAATTTCTATAGATTAATCAGCAATTAAGTCTTGAATTTTACTTTTTGGTTTTTATGGCATAAGGTCCAAAAACAGACAAGCTTCACCAAACATAAAACATAATTCAAGTCAATGGAAATAGATAAAAAGTTAAAATAAAGTAACACCAAAAAACTATAAAAAAATTGATAAAACATATTTATAGAACAAATATATGGATGTGGTTTAAGTGATATAATGAGTGTATATTAAAAGCTGAGGTATATAAAAACAAATAGGTCATTCATGGAACTACTTATGGACGCTAAAAATATGAGAACTCAAGACAGACTAGAAAAATTTGAGATTAAGATGGGATATCCCCATCTTAGTTGAATATTAAAATTAAATATCAGATATAATTAAAATATGGTTATTATAAATGTGATAAAAATCGAGTGATGTTAAAAAAGTTAAAAAGTGATGAATGCGGATTTACTAAGTGGATTTGAGTATTTTATTGATTATTAGAAACCATTTGATTTTTAACCACTGAACTAATAGAAGACGATGCATTTTGCCATAATTGGGAAGGAATTCCGAACTTATCCAAATTACTTGTCATTGATCTGATTTTTTAAATGCAGCTAAATTAAAATATGTAGTAGTCTTTAAAAAATTTTTAAGCTTTATTTTTTACAAGAACTTGAAGCAAAATTTGAGGGGGTTTTAGGGGACTAGAAACAAAAATGAACAATCAGGCCTCTTTAAGGCATGTTGGAATCCTGTCATAGCTTTATCTAAAAACAATAAAGAGCATCAAAAACATAATAAATAAAATAGATAAAAATGATAAGATAAAAGGACGCTGCACTATAAGCTCAGCAATAAACCACCGCTCTCTCCCTAAGAACAGCAAACATCACAAGAGGGACAATAAATCATGATACGCCTTTGTTTGAGAACAGCAGGAAGACTGCATGTTATATATTTACCAAAAATAGGGAACAAATTTGTTTTGGTGTTGAAGATTTCTTTTAAAAGCCTTATGTTTTGATACTTAACACATCTGCTATAAAAGATGAAGTGAAAAGAAAAAGTGAATGCACATTGGTATTCCCAATCCAAAAATAATGTGCTGTTATTTAATAAGAATGAAAGTATTTCTGCCCTGAAAATGTGTTCAGAGGATCCGATTGATACAAAAGCGCTATAATTTGCTTCAGTGATTGCAAACTTGTTGCAAAAAAGGAAATATCCAAGGCTTTCAATCAATAGATTGCAGTTTTCTACATAATTTACAACACACTTATGCATTTGACTTTACAATAATTAGTTTGAATAGCTATGACCAGAGCTCTATGCTTATAACATAATTTGGTACACCTTTGATATAGACTTTTTTGCAAAGCTTTTGGTGTGCTTTTTGAAGTGAGTTGTGGCAGACAAAGGCAACCCAGCTTTATTAGGATTTTGCCAATCTCAAAATTATTTTAATCTTTTACTAATTTTTTCAAATAATTATCTTTTACTTTACCATGCCTAAATAACTTCAGTTTATAACAATTAATGTGAGCTTTTATAATATTCATATTATATAGCCTGGTTCCATTAGACCTGAAACTAATAAAAATAAACTATTTCAGAAAAGTAAAGACTTTTCATTAAAGTAAACACTAAATACTTACACAGTAGCAGTAAGACTAATCAGTTGTGTGGGATTTTTATTCGTTTTTTAAATTTTAAATCGTAATATTCATTTGTAAATTTTTTAATTATTTTCCACTAAGTCAAAAATAGTGTTTATTCTATGAAATTCTTTCTTGTCAACATAAAAAGCATGGCAAATAATGCACCAAAAACATTACCACAGAAAAGTCTTTATATCAAAGCTGTACCCACAATTTTAGTTTTTTATATTCTATGAAGGGTATATAATACTTTTATTAATAACATGCAGGGCATCTGAGGAGTATTGTTAAATTTGTGTGTAAGATATATGTTTTTATAAAATGTCACCTGTAGCTCCATAAGATTAAATTAATTGGTTCTTGAGTCACTACTTCGGAACAATGCTGTTCTAATATGACCAATGCTGAGTCGTTAAAGATCGTCAGTTACTTTAATGTGATTTCAATTCACAAAAAGATAGTGGAACACTGATCATATGAAACCCAATTTAATAAATTTGCTCTAAATCAAATAAAAAATTGGTATGAAGGCCTTGATTTAACAAAGAAACAGTCACAATTTAATTAATCATTTTCACATAATCCTGACATTTTCCCAGTCTTCAGTAGTACTAGCAACTATCTTGTTGAGCATTAAAGTTAAAGTTAACATAAAATTCCTTTTTATGTTAACTTTACTCATATCCCTCACATAACAATCCCACATTGGTATTTCTCTGATTTGACTATTTCCTGTAAATAACAAATAGAAACAAAGGTTGAATTCTACACTTAAATCAGAGTTCAACTGTACTTTAAACTTATTTACGTTACCAAACTTCATCAAAGATATGCTTTAGTCCTAAATAGTTTCAGGCTTAATAACATGTTCTAGCCCTAACAAAACCAAAAGTTATTAAAATATATTAAAGTTCATTTGAGACTATTTGCAATTAAATCTATTTGTTTTGATTAAAACGAAAAAAAAATTCTTACATTTGATAGCTGTAAACCTATAGGTCCAAGAAAGAAATCAGGTATATTTGGTGTTTTCTCAGAGACAGAGTATTCTGTATCCTGATTTTCTGCATCATCTTGTTCAGAATGTGCAAAGATGCCATTAGTGATTTCCAATTTGATTTGATCCCCTGCAAAAAATATACAATTTATCAAACTAATTTCAAAATAAAGTAATTTAACTACATTTATGCAGAATAGAAAGTGAACACTACCTACCACTTTCTAATTCAGAATAATAATCGGATAGATCTAAATTTTTCATTTGCAGGAAACTGTTCACTCTTTTTATGGATATCCAAGCCTCCACGAGACCATTCAGTACCCATGGGAAAGCATTCAAGGGCATTATTAGAATGTTAAACAATGCAATACTGGTAAAAACCTGGAAACAAAACAAATATTAGTAGCTGAAATTAGATTAAAATAGTATGCACTTTTAAAGAGTAGTACATTTCCCATCAATTAAATGTCTGTCTATATTCATTTACCAAAGTATAGCATCACCTAAAAACAAATAATTGATGTACGTTATAGTATAACATATATGTGTATATAGGTTGATTGTAAGTTGTGACTGGCTTATTTACATAGGTGATTTTGAATTGATGATAGGGTGAATATCTTCTTAACCACTTGTCAGAAAAATATGCTTCACACTATGGTGCTTAAATCATGTATTGATGATGAATTTATCATTTCCAAGAGAGGTTGAAAATGCATAATAAAATTAAATTTAACTTTTTATATTGTTTCTTATATATACCCAAAACTTGCATCTGGTCTGGTAGCTGAGAAGTTAGCATTCTGGCCCTTGGTTGAAGAGGCTTTGGGTTTGAATCCTGGGCATGGGCATATATAGTGGTGTGGCATTCACTTTAAGTCATAGGTCTCGGTTTTATTAGACCTTGTGTGGCAAAAAATGTCAATAGATCAAACCAAAGACTTGCAGCATGTAGACATATATTTAGAAAACAATTTTCAGGTGGCCCAGTTAATTTTTACTGGCTATCTACTATAATATGATTGCTGTAATGTTAAATGAGCATTATGTGCTAAAGATTTTTTTAGTTTTCATACATTTATATGCATATTTTACTTGTATGACTTAAGGACTCTGGATAGATGATGATTAAACTAGTTTTGGCATGTACTTTTGATGGACTGTTTTACGAACAAAAATATTTAGAGGAGGGTGGGCCCTACCCCTGATTAGGTCCTTGTATTATAGGGCCATCCATTGAACTGTGTGCACAATGAAGGGAGTGCAACAATGCATTCTTTCTCTAAAGCTTATTCAAATCCTGTTTTCTGTAACCACCATAGCAAAACATGGGAGAAACGATACCTTCAAGGTATATAAAAGTACATATTTTGCATTTAAAATCCATTCCCCAACTTTATAAACTGATATATTAAAAGTCTACCACTGTAGTAGCTGGTAAGTTCCCTGCACATATATTCCCATAGAACCTTGATTATCTGATTGTCTGTGTTATCCAAGTCGAAATTGATACCAAGATTTTTTAAAGTTTTAAAATAAAGCTTTGAGCATGATTGTGCACACTTTGCAATTGACTGAACTGGTTTGGTGGGCAGATGGTTGGATTGGGCATTATGGTGTAATATCCAAAAATGGATTTGGCGCAGTTTGCCCTTTTTTGGACCTTGCGCCGTAGAACCCAACAATCAATCAATCAAAAATGGATATATATCCAAAAGCATGCCAAAATAAATATGTTTTAAAATATCAGATTAACAACCAGACCAACATTAAAAGCACAATAAAACATTTAAGTAAACAACGTTAAAACAAAATAAACACTTCAAAAGTATGAAAAAAGCAAATACATTAAAAACATCTCATCAACATTAAAAAGTAAAATGTATTTTAAAATACACTGATGTGAAAGATGAAATGATGAGTTTGCACATGTGAAAATGCTGGGAAAACAGTTGACTTCTTTCTGTTTAAAAGGTTCATAACTCAGGTCTGGATTTATTGTAAAACTATCACAATAAATACAAACTGCGATACAAATCTGAGTATCGATTATTATTAATGCTTGCTTTGTGAATCTTTCAGTAGCAGTAGAAGTAACATAAAGTAGTCAATTTTTTTGTATTTCATATAGGCTGTTTTATGTTACTATGCCCATGTTATCTAGGAAGACTATTGAAAATTCAGAAAATTATGGTTTTCTTGAAAAGCATAACATAAGTATAGATACATTACAACTTAAAAATCAGCTTTCAGACTAACCTACCTTTGAAGCTGTTAAAGTGAATCCCAAGGATGCAAATAAAGTGAACGTAAGGAAAGACATCATGAGGGGAGTGGTAGCCCAGAAGTAAACGCAAAGTGCATCTAAATATTTTCTTTTCTTTAGATACTTGACTTCAGTATATCTTAGACTAGATAATTTTTTTGAAAAAATATTTTCCCATGTGTTCATTTTGATGATTCTTATTCCAGATATGATTTCATTCATCATCTGAAAACATGAAATTTGAATAAGTTAGACACAAGCTTAAAAATTCTAAGATTTAAAATATTTTAAAAGATAATTTTTGACATGTTATGATAAAAGATAATTTTTGACATGTTATGATAAAAAAAGAAATAACACTATGGCTCATATATTTACTGTTGATCAAAACAAGGAAATCAAGTTATGAATTACTTCTGATAGTTATAATAACTGCACTTACAAAAAATTTCTATAGAATCCTCTAGAATTATGGCCAGTTTTTTATAAGCTCTATAAAGTAACTTCTAAAGAAATCTTTATAGAATGTCTGTAGAAACCTGTATAGAATTCCATAGAAGCTCACATCTTTTGTTTCACGACTAATTTTCTATACCTTTTCAATAGAATTCTATTCCAAGCAAAAGAGGACACTTACACCGCATTGGTGTGCATGCTTCTTCTGACTGCCCCTTTTGTTCGATGAGGAGCTTTATGGATTTTAGTCATCTTTTATCCTGCACTTTTTTATCTGATCACATCTTAGTTGACGACCTTTTTAGCTGGGCTAATTTCTACTAGGCTTGCCCTTAGGAAATTATGGTCCCTGGGCTTTTGATGACAGGAAAAAAATAGATTTCTAGAAATACATTTCTATAGAATCAGAACTCGTTTTCTCTACAGAATTTTTTTCTACAGAAACGAAATTTCATTTCCCTTTAGAAATCTCAAAAATTTCTAGAGCTCTATGGAACTCTATACATTTTTTCGTAAGGGTATGTAAGTATTTGCTACCAACATTGTATAATTTTAATATAAGAGTTTACTATTTGTAGTATCATTTTGAAATAGATAAGTATCAATTGATACAGCATAGCTTACTAGAATCATGTGAATAGGCTCATCAAAATTAGTATTTAAAAGATCGGGACCATTTTGTTGTGGTTTTACTAGGCGCTGTAGAAAATAACACAAGCCACAGGTACTAGTCAAATTAATTTTGCAAAAACTTTCTGTACAACAAGAAACCAAACCAAAATTAGTGAGACCAAATAAACAGTACCAGGGATGCCAACTTGGGGCTTTTTTGGAGGGTACCAATTGCTTCATATAGCATGTTTTTGAAACTCTTTATTTTGTTTACACAGATCATTCCCAATATTATAGAGTTTTTTAAAATATTTCTCCTTAACGTTGGAGAGGGAAGACAAAATATTGGGGACCAAATGATCTAATGAGTAGGCTGCTTATATGGTTGCTCATATTAGTGTAATATTTATCCCTCATGTTTTAGAGGCAACTAGGCCCAAATTAACATATATTAAGGGGATGGTATGTTGAAACAATTAATTTTTACATATAGGTAAAATTTTAATATTTACCCCTTCTGTTAAAAGTTCTGGGTCCCCATCATAAAATTATTGGCTGTTCTGTAGTAAAAATGGCCATATGTTCATTGCAATATAAATCAGAAAATGTTTTGAAAGAACAAGTGATTGGGCCCCTTGAGAAGAGCTAACTACAGTAGACAATTGATGAAATATTGAAACTGATACTGAAAACCTGGACATATTTTTATTCATTTCCTTAAATTTCAGCATTTAATTACAAAAGTTAGAAAAATGGTAGACAAAATTGAGGGTTGTGAAGAAAATTAGGGTAAGAGTAAAACATAAATAAGCATTGCAATAAATTGGCAATTTGCTTTACCCTTGCACAATACAATATTTAATTCCCTGAAAAAATGACCATGCATTCATTGTAATATAAATTAGAAAAATGTTTTTAAAGATCAAGTGTTGATTATTTTAAGATTTAAACAAAAGTTAAATTTTCGGTACTTATCTGTATATTGGAAATATTTATTACAAGACTTGGGTAAGCCACATTCAACAAGTGTACTATTTCTGTACAGAAAACATTTGATACACATGCGAATTCCAACCTATTTAGCATAGCAAGACCAATTTGTTTAAGTCTTGAACCAATGGCATGCTTTAATACAACATGCCATGCATGTGTTTTGCAGTCTAATTTATTTTTTTAGTTTGGTTTGGATTATCTATATTATTTGTCATCCATTACTATGGGTAATTGGGACTTGTGTGTGTGCATGATGGTGAACTTTTTTGACGTGATGGTAAATTACCACTTAGTAAATGTACCAGTTACAACTTGCACTGAGACAGCAATATCCAAATCAGAGGGTTCAAAGGGAATGCAAGAAAGAGGAAATGGAAGGTGAAATTTATAATATATATAGTGAATTATGCTGAAATATAAAAGAGAAAGATTTTTGGCATGACATACATGTTATTCCAAATTGTCTTCTTGAGAGAAACATGTTTAAATTAATACTTTCCACATGTAGGATGAGAAAAAATAATGCCAAACTAGAAAGTTTGCACAAAACATATTTTTAAGGCAAATATAAAATTGAAAGATTAGTTGGTGGGTTTTGCAGCACAAGGGCCATATATTTAGACAAAATAGAAAGCAAAAGGTAGTAGTATGAGATTGTTACTCACTTTAATTCTACTGTCTTTAGCTGTCATCATAAGATTACTGTACACTGCAATTTTCTTTGCTACATGTTGATTGATGGGGATCACAATTATCATAAATATCAAACCAATGAGAAAACAATAATGCAGCTGCTGATATAAAAGCACAAGAGCAATTATTACTTGAACAGGCAAGCTCCAAAACTGATGAAAACTTTGGCAAAAATTCACAATTCGGTCAGTATCAGTGCTAATAAAATTTAAAATCTCGCCACTGTTGATATTGGACAAAGTCACTTTACTGAGCGATAATGTTTTCTTGTACACTATCATGATAACGGTCGCTTTGATCTTGAGGCCGAGCTTATTGATCAAGTAAGAGTACTGAACAGAAGAAAGAGCACAAATGCATGTGACCAGAAATAAGCCAAATGCATAGTAATACCCCTCTTTCGAATTATCTTTTTCATTTGATCCCAAAAATGAAACAAGATAACTTAGTAGTATGGGTCCACCAAAACTAAGATTGTCGGATATAAATTTCAAAATTCCAATCAGGTAAAATTCTCTGGAATGTAACTTATGCAACTGTCTGGCCAAACTCACATCAAATAAATTGCAAAAGAGTTTGTTGATATTAGAGGGATACGGAATATTCTCTTGTGAATTAACTCTCTCATAGAGATTGACAGTTCGGAGAGACCTCGGCAAATCGTATAAGTCTTCAACCCGCCTTAACTTCTTATTATAACCCTTCAACATCAAGGGCTGAACCCATAAAAATAAAATTTTTGAAAATATGTTATTGGTTTGTTCAGCTCTGCCTAAAGTTTCAGCGTCTATTTCTTCACTGATGCCATAGTACCTTGATAAAACAGAGCTAATTAGAGGTTCTTGTTCATTTAGACTAGAATTTATATTACTTGCCCATATAAGTTCACTCATTGCTACATTTCTGCGCAAAAACGTACAAATATAAAGAATTTGTATAATACAAATGGCAACAGAGAAATCATCCAGTTTTTTCAGTTTTCTGTACCGAAAATACATATTACATGATGAAACAATAAAACATAACAAAAAAGAAATAATCACAGATCGTGGACCTCTAATTTTATATGTGATGCCATATAAAAGTTTCTTTAAAAATGTTAAATGAGACAGCCATGCACACAAAATCACTATCAACTGAACCAAATGAATTAGAGGGATATCTTTGTTCGTTTCCATGTAAGTGACGTAAAATTGAAAAAACGTCAACACAAGCAACAAAACAGTCAGAAGAACCCTGAAATAAAGTATTGTTCGTTCACATTTAGATCTAATGGGATACCTGAAATTTCTAAAACCTGTATAATATGAACTAATCACAAGCAAAAATAAATACGATGGACATATTAAGAACAGTTCTTGAAAACACTGTCCAAGAGTTTGTCCATCCCATATAAAAAACGTTTCATTGCAAAATTTGTCTAGAAACATGTCTATCAGGTAGGTTTTCCCTCAGCAAAAATACACATACGCCGATATGGCGTTAATTAGGAATCAGCCAATCAACTCAATCATGAGATCTCGGAATTCGGAAACTCAACTGACATGAAAACAAGAAAAACAGATGAAGCTCAAAGTAAATTATTGTTGCATTGCAAAAACTAACTTATCTTCAAAATTTTTACATCAAAACGAATCATTGCATGTGCGATTATTTACTTTTCCCTCCGTACGAACATATGAACATATGAGGCATTGCTTCTGTTTACCTTTACGGATATGGTTACTTCACTTCATTTGAGGTTTGCATTGTAGCAATATTCAGTATGAAGATTGTCGAATTTAACTAAAATATACGAATTCAGATAAACTAATTTAAATACATGTACTCATATATTTAAATTCCAGAACTGATAATAAAAGTATAGAGAAATGTAATAACCCCTGAAGACATCAAACAAATTTCTGTCATTACTTTAAATTTTATGTTTGGCAATGTGTCAAAAGTGATCACAATATTGACGTTAAAAATTTTCTGTCATGAAAGTGATGTACTAGTTTAAATGTCAAAATGACATGGACATTCAACAATTTTCAAAAGACAGAGAATTATATTTGAATCCGGTGAGCATCAAATTGATAAGGACCAATTTCCTCCATTTCACTTTTCCTTCCCTAATAAATTACCAATGCTGCATTTCTTTTTCTCTACCACCGGAGCCACTTTCATTAATTAAAAGTTATACTTTTATGAAGATTTGATTTGGGGTTATGTGTTATCGGCAGTACAAAAGCAAACAATGAAGTGTATAGTTATTTTGTTTACAGAACTCTCGACTATTGCATTGTCATTATTTTGAGAAGAAAACATCTTGTGCAATTTCTTGTTCATTATCAGATTCGAGCTTAAAATTACACCTCATTTAACAATTATGAGAAATAACAAAGCTTTCATTGGAGTGAACACTAAAATTGTTTGGTTCAATGTAAAATTTATCTCAATTGTTTGTCCCCTATATCTTTTTAAGCAGTGCATGCTACAGTATGGATTTAATTTCATTAATTCTATGGTTTAAACTAGCTTCGTATATTTTATAGTCCCAAAGGTGTTTAAAAATCTCATCTGTATTTTCTGACATTTTTTTTGTTTGATTCATAATTGTAGTTTTAAATCCATGAAATATTTGGAACCTCATTTGATTTTTTCATAGTGGTGTATATCAATTGAGTTAAAACCCAAAAATTACGATATAGTGTTCAATACACCTTTAAGATTATTATAAAATGTTCCGTGACCTTCCTGTTACGTCTTATGGGGTCTGATCAGCAACTTGTACTTTGCATTGTTAAAATTTACTGAATTAACTGTTGCCAGAGTTCATAATGATTATTATCATATTTTGCACCTTTAAGCTTTGCTTTGATGACCAAGTTCTTAAACCTTGTCATTTTAATGCCCAAGTTTCTTGAATATTATCGCTTGTATGATGTAAATTCTGACCAATTAATCATCTATTCTTACTTCTTACAATCTGCTTTAATCTATCTGTAAATACAAAACAAAAAGTCTTAAAGGGGCTGAAGCCCACAAATGCAAATGCCATTAAAGTCCAGGCCCTGGTCATTAATTACACTGTTAATATACATCCACGTAAATACAATCTAATTTGAAATTGTAGATTATTTTGGCAACTGAGGGGAAATGTGCAGATGCTATTGATACCTTACTGTCTACTTCTATTTTAAAACCCTGTATAGTCGTGGCTTAGTAGGTATGTCCATTGTGCTAACAATCTACGAGTTGTAGGCCGTGTAGGTTCGATTCCTGTCAGGTACATTCCTCCTTGGATGTATTTATCTCATCTGTTTCGGTGAAACTTCCATTGTGTGTGTCTATTAGGTACAGCTGTAGTCTCTGCCGCGCGCGGTGGCAACGCGTTTTTTTTGGCGGCGTGTTTGGCGCACTTTTTATGTCGCCAAGGAAATCTTCCAACATCGAATATATACTGCATACGTACGGAAGAATTATGTAAATCTGAATTAAACAACATTTTGACTAGAAAAACACTGCAAATATTGAATAATTATATGGACTTTTAGCGTAGTTATAAGCGACTCATGCCGGTGAGGGTAACCCATTTTCTCTCGAATTTCCAACAGTGAATCTATACTGTACATATGGATGAAATGAATCAAAAAATCAAAATAAGTAGAATATAAGTTATTATAACAGTTTTCACTGTAAATGAGGGTTTCCTGTTTAAACGGGGCTGCCAGTCGTGAACTGAACCCTCAGTCGCACCCCATTCGTTTTCTTTTTAAATGGAACGAAATTTCAAAGCAAACCATTATAGGAACCCTTGTGTTTTCCCATGCGATCTGCAAAGATCTGCCTCCCCTATATCTTCCGTCTTTGTACCCCTTAAAATCTCATATGTCAAAAAAAAATCTCCTCCATCTTCAAATTACTCTTACGGAACCATGACCCGTGTCTAATAGATTTATAACTACGACAAGGCTTATCATCCCGACGATTTCGACAAATCCATGTGTAACCATCGCTAACAGCATTCCTAACTGAAAAAGTCATATCCCCGTTACATTTATCACATGAAACTTTAGATTTAATTAATCCCGTTTCCTATAAAAAATTTTAAAAAAGCTCTTTATCTCGACACAACTCGTAACAAAAAAAACGATTAGCTACTCCCTCAGTCCCGTAAGTTAGCCTACCACCAGAAAAAGAAAACTTTAAATTGCGAGCAAAATTCTCCTGAAACTTATCTACAATACTAAAAACAGAAGGCATCTTAAATAAGGAATTCTAGAAATAATAAAATAAAATAAACCGAAAAAGTACAACCTGATGCAATATCCTAAAAAGAAAAGACCCGCTCCCCACCGTGTCCAAACTAAAAAGAACAACCAATAAGTATTAGTATTGCAGATAAGTCTGAAACTTATCTACAATACTAAAAACAGAAGGCATCTTAAATAAGGAATTCTAGAAATAATAAAATAAAATAAACCGAAAAAGTACAACCTGATGCAATATCCAGAAAAAAAAGACCCGCTCTCCACTTCTATCCTGAAAAAAAAAGACCCGCTCTCCACCGTGTCCAAACTAAAAAGAACAACCAATGCTGGACAGAACTGGACGCCGGCAAGGTTGCCATAAAAACAGGTTAACCCTAACCAGGAGAAAATTCGAGAAAAAAATGGGTTACCATCACCCGGTATGAGTCGCTTATAACTACGCCAAAAGCCGCGCCAAGGGTCGTTGCCACCGCGCGCGGCAGAGACTACAGCTGTACCGTCTATTACTTGATATTGCATGTTTGGCGTAGCATGGCCAAATATGGCCCTTGTGCCATCTAACCCTGTATAATCAAAAATGTTTTTTTAAGAAAGTTGAACTGCAAATGTATAGCTACCAGATAAAATCTCATGACACCTGTTTAAATTTTGAAAAACATCTATTTTTCATAATTTTGTAATTTTATTTGTTACTTGAGAATGATCACAATTAAATTCAGCTTTGTCTTCAGTTCTCTACTGTTGTGTGTTCGATTCCAAAGTGTGGTGATAGATTATTTCTCCAATTGTATATTTTGTGTAAAATGTATTTTTTATACTCTATTGTCACTATTGTATTCCTTTTGTGAGTCCAAAAATATGAATAGGTTGCATTTATTCGTAAATACAAGTTCCTTTTATTTTTAATTTCTTGTTGCGAAGTTTTCACTCTTAATATTTACTAAAACTATTTCAATCATTTGTGGGTACATCTGTTAAAAAATTGTTTATAAATTATGTAATTTTTTAACTTGGCATGAGTGAACATTATTAAAATAATCTTAAATTTTTTTAAACACTATTAAAATGGGTTTATGTTTTGCTTGGAAGGACAATAATTTAATTTCTAGAAAGCACTTTACATTTATTAAATTTTGTATCATTGTTACCCAAAGGCCTTAAGAAAGCCTGATTTAGTGTTACAGGCCCCTATAAAACCTTTATATTTGCTGAAAGTCTTAAACTTTTAAAAACCTAAATCTTTATAAAAACACTGCATGTTTAATTTCACCTGCATTCGTAAACTAAAGCCAAGTGTCATAAAAAATTGTTGTCATGATATTTATAAGTTGCTAAAAATGAATGTTTTTCAAAATCTATAACTTTCCTCAGAAAAAGCCATAGAATTATATCAAATGATTAGATTAATGCTTCTGGGGATAGGAGGTGTAGTCAATAAGTTTCCATACTGATGCTGTTAATGAAAATGAGTCGACCACTGCTCTTACTTACATGCATTACCTTCAAAGTAGTCTTTAGAGTCCAAAAAGGGGAATGTATTTTATCTTTATCCAAGTAGAATTATTATAACATGTTTTTTTAAAGGATTTAAAAGGGTTTTTTAAAGTTAATACCGACGGAATATTTATGAATTCCCATTTCGTAATTTACTTAATGATACCTGTTATTTTGTATATTAAATTCAGTAAAAATAAAAATGGGACTTGCTTGAATTTATCTGTTTCAACCTCTAAGCACGCATTTATTTCTTTTTAGCTGTGCAGATAATTTAAAAGATGGAGCCATGTCTGAAAATTTGAAAAAATCACTTTAATAGATTCTAAGCAGCTTTATTTTTACAGCAGGTAAGTTGAACCAAATTGCAGAGATTTCATTAGAGTATGAGTGCACAATTATATGTTTCTTACATCAGCTCTCCTGCAGTGATGATGATGCTTCTTTTTCTGCCTTATTATCTCCAAGTTTCAATCACCCACCATTCTGCTGAGAACAAGTTCTGTTCGGTCAAGCATTAAATGGCTCTGTGCTGTACCTGATATTTCATGGCACTAATCTTGGGATAAATTATTTCTCACTGCAGTGCATCAAGTTGAGTCATTTTTCTTTCAGAATCCTTAGACCATGACACATTTCTCTGTAGGTCACATCTCCCTCTCTTGCAATACTTTCTCCCTCAGACCTGTTTCCTCTCTCTGTTGTGGAAGGGATTTCCTGAAAACAATTCTTTATTGTGTATCTTCCTTCCTGTTCAGTTTATTAATATTCTGTGTGTGGGCTACTCTGTTTTGTTGACTGTTAGACGTTGTGGTGGAAACCTTGTTCTCACCATGTTGTGGTTTTCTGCATTTCTTGAAATCATGCTTTGGTAAGGTGTTTTGATTACACTTTTTATGAGATGTTAGATAACTGTTCCAGTTTTTTCTCATTTCTGTTTTACCCCTTTACTAAAGTGTTTTAATTTTCATCTCAATTTTTTGTCAGGTTTTTCTAATTTCCTCAATTTTAATTGTTGAAAATAAATTTTTGTTTGTGACCATTTTTGTGTTTTGCTGAAAACATTGACAATAATTACTTTGACTTTTTGTTAGAATTCTTCTATTTGCAATTTTTTAGAAGTTATACCTTAAAAGGTTCCTATCACTGCACTACATTAATGTGGTTTGAAAAAATAATTAATTTAATTTCATTGCTAACAAAGAATTTTATTATACATCTTAATTTTATTTGTTTTAACTTCCCTATTTTTGGCTATTTATTATTTTTTACATGTGTTCAAATCTGCTATCTTTTCTTTTGCAAGTCTGTTTTAAAACATTGATCAACAGGTGACAACCAACATGTGAAATTTTCTATAAATTTTTTATTTAATTTTGGTCCATATTACATTATGATTTTTCAATATAATTTTCATTTAATTGCATGCACTTCTCCCAGCATAAAACTTGTTTTAGACCATTTAAAAGAACATTTTGAGAGTCTTATCCACAGGTTTATGTCATTTAATGGTGCAATAGACTTTCAAAATCGTCAAAATCGATGTTTTAAAAATTTTAGTGTTAAAAATTCATTTATCGAATTATGTTGATAGTAAAAGAATTTTTCAATTTTGATATAACTTTTGATGTTAGTTATATATGTGAAACATCAAAGATAAAGATGTAGTAAGTCTGCTATAAAAGCACTTTTTCTCCGATTGAGAATTTTTTGACATTCTGATTTCAAAATGTTCCCTTCATCTGATTTTAATTGATTAACTTGAAAATTTTTTTGGCTAGTCTTTAAAATCTCAGATATATAAGTGCAAATGAGAAATTCATCAAATTTCAAAATCTGTTTAAACTGTTGCTTAACCTATGCTTTTTTTTGCAGAATTTTAGGTGTTAGTTTAGATTGAGTGATACACTGGATACCAAATGGATTTAAATTGATTTACAAACTATTATGTGAATTAAAATTTTGATAATACATGGAAAATACGCTTGGGACCTATAAAGTTTTGCTAATTTATCAAAATTTTTTACCATGTTTAATGTAATAACTTCCTACAATGACTTCATATTTTTAGAAACTTAAAAAAGGCTTTTTTTAAGTTCAAAACAGTCTGCAAATTTTATAATAATCACTCCATATGTCCTGAAATTGACTCTACATGCAGTTTTTCAATTCTAGAAACATGAGTCACTGAGTGCCCCTCTTAGCACCAACTCTCCATGAAAAGAAACAAATGACTGAGAATTTACAGCATCTTCCATTTATGCAAAATGATCACTTGAAAAAATCATCTGTATTCAACAGCATTGACTAACATTCTTGGGATAACATGTCAGGACTTGTCTGTACCTTAAAGCACTAGTTATTAGCGCTGCATTATTCAGACAGATTATAATCCTCAGAACTTTGGAAACATCCCTCTTAGTGAGAGGGACGGGAGCTTTCATCCATTTCCATCATCTGTTACATTGTGAGCTCGTGTGTGGAAAGAAGAAAAGACAGTTTCAAAAAATATCACATAATTTTATTCAGAAGAAGCAGGTTCAGGAGTGTAAAAAATGGCTTAATTAAACATTGATCAAGTCAGTTCAGTTAGATAGTACTTTATCACTGTTGTCTTATTAAAAGGTAACCAGGTGGTTGTAGTCTATTTGAAGTGACGTGAAGTTCCTGGACGACAAGTGTAGACCCACAGGATGACGAGCACAGACCCACAAGACGATGCAAGGGAAGCCTTTCCGAGATTATGAACTCATTTCAAGAAGGGAATGCCAGCCATTGCCTTGCATGACCACAATACCATCAGATAGAATTGATATGCAAACAGGATAGTCCATCTGCTGCCGACCTGGCAAGGAAGCAGGAACACAATGTAAAAGGAAAGAAAGATTGCTGAAGGTTCAGTTTCTGCCTAAAGTACTTGTAGTGACTGACATCAGCAGTGACACTGGCAAGCACTGCTTCTCAGTTTCACTGTGGGGAATCTTAGTTGGAGGTGCAGCCCCTCTGCCTGACCTTGAGGTCATTACAGATTAGCAGGGAAGGCCTCAGAGGTTTTGGCAGGTGGTCTCGACAGTAAGGAACGAAACTCGCTTTTCATTTGGTTATCGTGAAAACGAAAGGGCATTATTTGTCAACCCGAGGGTTGGCTAAATGTTTCGTGATACTCGTATATCCATTCTGAGGGTTGGAATTGAGCTTTATCTCTATTTCTTCCATCCTACTCTTTTAAGCTGGGTTTCACCATGGGGCACTCACAACAGCATTTCGAGTTCTTCCACCAGCTGGCATCTAAGATAGGCAGAAGACGAGCCACTGGCTGGCACAATTGTTGCAGTACGGTCTTCAATTTTCATGGATTTAGTGTTAAACTTTAAAAAAGGACTATTTTCACAAAACAATGTGGAATTCATTATCTCATGTTATTCATTAGGATTTCTCCTGCTTATATATCAGCTAAATGTCAACAAATTTATTTTTAGGTGCAATGATGGAACCACCTATTTTGAATCTTCCAGATGAGGTGACTTTCATAATGCAAGTGGGGCTTGCCAGAGATTCTATCACTGTAGATGTTGGCGACCTGAATTTGAAAAGCCTCAAAGACCTTGCATGTAACTTTGTGGATAGAAAGGTAAGTTTTATTCACTTTTGTGCTATAAGGGCTATTCTCTCTCTTCATTTCAAACCATCTTGTGATTTGAATGACTGTTTTTTTTTCTACCACACATTCCCTTTTATATTTGTTGATATTTTGATATAATTTGATCGTCTATAGTTTAGCTCTTAAATATAGTTCACAAAACAGGAATGATTTAATCAAACTAGAGTCAATTTTGGCGAATTCTTATACTTTTGGTTATTTAATTTACTATCTCAGAACTTAATTTTACAAACATCTTGCATTATCAAATATTATCTCCATAATTGGCTCTAACAAATGAAATTGTGATAGATTTTTACCTAAAAGCTAATTTCAAGCTGAAAGTTTAATTTAAAATTGAAAATGCTTCAAATTTTTTTCTGATTAATTATCTTAGACATTAATTATTTTAATATTTATTGGTATTTAATATTTATTTGACAATTCACTTTAATTGGAATTTTGTTATTGCAATGATAAAATGACTGATTTTCATTGTATCAGTGATCAATTTTTATTGTTTATTTAATCTTTGTTTGGCACAACTTGTACTTTTTGAACCTTGTGCCATAAAACCTAAACATTAATCATTGTTATGGCAACAATAGGCTAAATGCTTGATTACTATCTGAGGTGATGCCTGGTGATAAAGTCTTGCCTATGTGACTAGCCAACTGGCATGTGATTGCTGGTAAATTCCATCGAGTACAAATAACAAACTGTTTGAGATTCTATAAACTACAAAATTTATTTACAATATGTACAACTATGTTCAAAAGGATTTGAATTTGGCATCCCACCTCCTTGAAATGGTTTAGGCTAGATATATAAAATTGTAGGTATATTAAGGGTCCTTAGGTATATTAATATTCTCATTTAATAGTCTGATGCCTTGGAGTGTTCTACATGGGTCACATTACCCCTAAAAAATTCAAAATATTTTGTTCAAAATACATTAATGTATGGTAATAGATCTTTATTCATAAAGAATTTTTTTTTCAAAATTATTTTTATTATAGTGCCCTTTAATGGGGATTGTTCTTATTGATATACAATATTAAAGTCACATTGAAAAAATCAAGTAATCGTTTTTGAAATATTAAATCTATTTCTTACTCCATTTTGTATTTCATTGTATCATTCAAAAATTGGCACTATGATTAGTATGTAATGGAATCAGGTATGAAATGTCTTATTCTGGATGTGAAATTTGATTTAAAATATTTCATGCTTGTAGAGCATCCATGTAGCCAGCAAGATATAATGGAAATTATTGTGTAAGTTCGATTTTTATTATGCTTGTTATATGCTTTCAATGATGTTTTATAATCCATCCTAATAAATTTAAAAAAAAAACCAGCAATATTACTCTCAAACCTTGATTACTATTATTACTCAATAAAAGTGGATAACATTGTCGAACCACTTGGTTAACTAGTGCCATTTCTTTTATCAATGGTTCTTTGATACAAGATCAATAGGTATTTTCCCTTAGTTCAAATTTGAATACCTGGAAATTGAAGGAACAGTTCTGAATTGACGGAACATGGCATTGGTTAAAAATTAGTTTGGAAAATACATATTGATATTGTGTCAAAGCACCTTTGAAAGAATAATATATATACGACACAACAAGTTAACCAAGTGTTTTTGCCTATCTGATTTATTTGTCAAATAATAATAGTTTTCAAGGTGTGTGAAAAACAAATGTTTGTTTTTTATTTTATCAGGATGGATTGTAAAATATCTTTGAAAGCAAATAATTGTAAGCACAATCATGTTACGCAATAATTCCCAACAGATATTGTTTCATGAAGATGTAAAGATCAGTGTCACTTCTGAAATTGAATTATTACCGTCGTCAAGAGCCCGTTGTGATGCTCCAGTGTGATGCTAATTAAAATATTTACCTACCTGAAATTGAATTACAAGATTCACACAATCATTAAAAGTAATTGTATTTTCTTATTTTGATCTCTAACTTTCTTACCGGTTTATTGCATTAAAAACTTTCAGTAATCATCATTTAAGTCTATTAATATATTAAATTGACAATTACTATTAATCCATTGAAAGCAAACATAACTTTCTTTTTTGTATACAAAGTTTTAAAATTAAAAGAATAATTTGGGGCTATTTACAATTAATTGCAATCAACCGATGATATTTATTTGACATTCAGTCAAATGTTCAGATTGTCAGATAAGTTTACGGAAAATTGTCACATTTTCTCAAATTCAAGTTAATGGCTGTGAAATCTTATAAGAAATAACCTTTTATTGTGTCTTCACTTAAAATAACTTCTCACATTTGAATTTTAAATTGTTTCTCTATCGTACGAAAATGTTATCTTTATGTGTTACCATGAATGTCTTATTTTTGTAGTTTCCTGAACATAATTTGAATAGGCTGAGTGAAAGATTAATACTTTTCCGCCATGATTATGGCTCTACAAATATTTTGCTTCCCATAAATGCAGCATCAGAAGTTAATGAAGGAACTTTAGTTGAAATTGTAGTTTCAGGTTAGTGTGAATGTTTATACTTCGACATTAACTGAACTTTACATTTTGTTTTACTTGATAAAAGGATTTTGAGCTACGTCTGAGTATGCATCCAAGCATCACGTTATTTTTGGCATCAAAAACAGATAAGCTATGGTGTAGTAAAAGTTAAAAGAGAATAAAGATAAAAATCGATATAATGGGATGTACTGTAAATTGTACAAAACAAAAAAAAATCTCTAAAAATTAAGGAAACCCATAATCCCTGGATTTCTTGAAGAATTTTACTTTGGGTATCTGCTTTAAATCTAGTTTGCTGTATAGTTTGCAAAGGTGGCATTTCCATGCTTGTCAACCTTCAGGGGCACATCTTTAGGTATGTATGGTCATCACAACCCTGAGGTAACCGAGTGATCTTTCCTCTCTTTCATTTTCACCCTTGCCTACTCTTCTGCTTTTTGCATTTTTTCCCTTCTGCATTGTGTAGTCTGTCTTGTGTTTGACACGGCTTGACCAAATATGGCGCCATAAAACCTGAAAGCAACCAACCATACCTGTCAAGTCTCCAGATTTTTCGAAAAACAACTGTTTTCTGGTCTTCTGGATGGAAAAAGTGTCTTCAAGATTTTTCTTTTCAAGGTGAGAAATTCTCAAATGATCCCAAATTTGTCATTTGGCAAATCCATGGAGTCATGGCAATCCATGAAGGAACGATTTTGCATAACTGCTGATCTTTCTGGAGTTTTGCAGATGGAAATAATATCCAGATTTTTTAGGGAAAAAATTTTTAATGGACCAATTTCAAAGTTTTTGCATTAAGCCATGGCAACCATGCTATCCAACATCCAAATCAGTGGTTGCTAGATTGTTTTAAAAACCTTTGGCACTATTTTCAAGAAAAACCTTCAAATATACCTCTAAAACACTCAAAAGAAGTTAAATTGCAAATTTTTGCTGATAATTAGTGCCATTTTGTGTAAAATATTGCCATATTGGTTTTGCTGAGTTCAAACTACCACCAAGCATGTAACAGTAGTAGTGAGCAGGGTTAGTTTTCTTGATTTGAATTGCTTCTTAGAGACCAATTTGGCACTAACTTGGCTCATTTATTTTTTTTATAGCTTTTAGGCATTTTCATTTCTGATGGTTGCTTGTTTTCTATGTCGCAAAAGTCCCCCGAATTTTTTTTCTTGGTAGTTGGCAGATATGCATATCCTAAATGGTTAATATGAAGTATTTGTCATGCCTTATTTCTTGAGGTGAAGAAAAGGATACACAAATAACTGTTACACCTTAATTTAACTTCCATAAGATTACTTACAAAATGAAATCCACTTCAATCATTTGGGTTCAACAGTCACTTTTGATGTGAATGTCTTTAAATTCTGTTCAGTATAGGGGTCTACAAAAACTCTAGTGACCAAAATATGGCCAGATTTGTCATGCTTATTTATGTCTTGTGAATTATTAATGATAATCTAATGATTTAGATTTTTTTTGGTTAGAGGGTTTTGTCTGTATCTAACATAATGGATTGTGAATGTGTGCAGTGGTAAGGGCAGAGGGATAGCACTTATGTGGAAACACTGAAAATGGTGATGCTATGTGCAGTTTGGACAGAATAACTTTGGATTACAAAGAGATAGGACATTGAAGATAGTGTTGATTTGTAGAGAACAGGACATTGAAGGTAGTGTTGATTTGTAGAGAACAACAGGATGTACAGCAGTAATAAATGATAAAATAAAATTTATAAAATTATAAGCTAATATGTGTACTGAGTTGAAGAATATTTTCATAATGTCAAAAAAATTGCAAAGGAAATGTGAGCAGAAATGTAACAAACATATTATTGGAAAGAAAAATTCAAAAGAAATCAGAAAAGCCCAAATTGACTAATGCCAAATTATGCAGATTGTATAGAGAGGCTGAGTGTATCAAATTTGGCGCAAGTACTTCATGTGCGCCACTGCCTGAACAGATGGATATTGACTTGGAATGTGATAATTTTGAAAGATTCTATCAGGAAAATTGTATCTAATATGATTCCAGATACCAATGTACCCATTATGCTTAAGGGTGATTTCAATGCTGATTTTGCTCAAAACAAATCGCAAAAAGACTGCAACATGAATTCAACCTGACATTTCTACATCACCCACTACTCTGGTTTATTCTGCAAATCTACTGATCAGAAGGCTACTACTTTTGCTACGACCTTTTATTGATTGATATAGTGATAGTAAAACAGTATTACACATACAGGAGAATGATCTGAATTGGTCGCTATATTAGTGAGTCTTATAAGGTAGTTTTCTAAGTAACAAACGTTTCTTTTGCTAAAATTCAGGAAAAATTATTTTTGATGGGTTCTGTCTTAAAATTTTTTAAAGTAACCAGACTCATTTTTCTGTAGTAAACCCTTAATGAGCATGTTTAATTTTATTTGGAATACTAATTTAAATTTCATCAAGCATTCTTTAGGAAATCCATAATATGCTCTTGGAATTTCATTTTCAAATATAAATAATGTTTATGAGATAAATATAAAAAGCATAAATTGAACTCGTTTTTAAATAATTTTCTACGAATATTCAGCATTCATGTCGTCTAATTGCATTCAATTTTGGGAATGTAATTGTAAAACAGACTAGTGCTTGCAAAAAGGAAAAGTATTTCTAATTTAACATAACAGAATGGTAACATTATTAGGGAAACCCAGCTGAAACTTTCTGATGTACAATATATATATATATATATATATATATATATGTATAATCTGGAAGAAATAATTTTAAGACTGAGTGTTATACACGAATAGTTTTCCATATATATTCACTAAGCAAAATTTAACAAGTATCTTTAATAATAAATAAACTCTGAACGTATTTTAACTATTGGTAGAAAGCAAGTAATTATATAAAAGATAAAATCCTTTTGCAATTTTTTTACATGTAGATAGGAGATTAAATTTTTTATCACTTTTAATCAGTCACTGATGAATAGTTATCTCTTCTCAGTTTAAATCAATTTGATATGTTGTATCAAAGCTCTGCATTACCTAAATGTTGGAAGAACTCAAACATAGACAACACTTTAAAGCATGGCGTATTTTCAAAGTATTTTAGATGTTTTGGAAAAATTTCTAATTTATAGTTAAAAGATTTTTAGTTTATTTTTTTTATCTTGAAAATGTTGCAGTTTAGTTTACTTGTTTAGTTCTCCTATCCTAACACTTGATTCCTGTTATTTTTAGGAAAAGATCCATCTGAAGACATCCAAATTATGCCCCATGCTTTAACTGTCCATTCCTACAAATCACCCACATTCTGTGATTTCTGTGGTGAAATGCTCTTTGGCCTTGTCAGGCAAGGCCTCAAATGTGAAGGTAAGTGTTTTTATCTCACATTTTTAACTAGATCATTCTAACTTGCTCAAAAGAGGTGATTTTAAATGCAAAGAGTGTATCATACCATCAACCCCAGAAGCAGTGAGAGCATAGTAGTTTTGTGTTATCCCTGGATGCACCATAGAAGATATACTTTTGTCTACTGGAGATTTGTCCAATTTGAATGAAGGCTCAAACGAAAAGTGCTGTGGTCTTGTTCCTTCTACTTGTCACCATAACCACAAGTCTGGGAATCTTAGCCTATAAATTTAATATGCACACACCTGGTATACTCAAGGGAGTTTCAGTGAATCCATAACCTCAATCTGCTCCCTAAGCAAAATAAGGGGATTCAGTAGCCCTGTTGAGAGTAACAGATTAGCAACTGGTGGATTGAGTTCAAAACTTGATCCAACAAAGACCTTTGTGTATGTGAGGGCTGGGGTATGTTAAATCTGTCTCAAATGTCCTCACGTTGGCTTGGTCTGGAAGTTTGGAGATTAGGGTGCCAGCTCAATTGTTAACTCGTTATCTGACTGACTCATAATGATGAGGTGTTGTCCTCTGATCTTTCCCTATGGGGTTGATCCCGGACATTTACCATTAGCCCATTGTGTTGCTCCAGTACAGCATTAATTCAACTCTCCCATAGCAAAATCCATTCCTATATCCTGAGTCGGGATCTAATTAACCCTCCTGCAGCAATAACCGAAGGTCAGCAAACTAATCAATCTATCAATCAACCGTGTCATAACTCACTGGACCAGAAAGGAGACGAAATATGTATATAGCTATTTTATTGCAGAAGTGACAGTATACATTTCCTTCAATGTCATGTACTGATGGAATTTGCTATGATTACTGGTATAAAGAGTAAGGCCTGATATTAGATTAATTTTTGTTGAAATGGTTCAGTGAATTTTTAATGCTAAAAGTCTAGTTTAATGTTGCTACTTGTTTATTGGATAAAATGATGTTTCAGTATTCCGATACATGTCGAAACATTGCTAAAAAAATTATACTTTCATTTGTGATTTGAATCAATTTCATGTTTTGTTAAATTTTGTGTATAAAAATCAAACTTTGCACATTTGTATGAAGTGTATGAAAAATTTTGTAATTGAGAAAATTTAGAATAAGGGACTGTATGAAAGTTGGTTTTATGTTTTTTGTGCAAATTTGTTTCCTGATTTAAAACTTGTTTGAGATCGATTATTATCTTATTTGAAACATTTAAATTACATTTTGTTCCTTTGAAACTAGCAAATATTTCAAGTGAGTTTAATTGAGAGGTCTTGAAAATAAGGAAACCTGCATAGATTAAATTGAGTTCTGTTTGTGATTTACTGAAAGCTATTATTCATCTTCGATAGGATGTGGATTAAATTTTCACAAACGCTGTGCCTATAAAATACCTAACAATTGTACCCATACCCGCCGAAGAAGATCAGCTACATCCCTATACCCTCGCAGCCCCACGGAGTCATTAGGACATACTACAAGCAGTGCAGCTAGTTTTGATGATACTATGGTAAGTACATTTATTGACCACTTCTGTTAAAATGCATAATAAAAAAACAGAAGAACCCATGCAGTTCAATCTGATCCACATGTCTGTTTCTAACACTTTAAAAGAACCTAAGCAGTGCTGAACATGACAGGACAGCAAAACTTTTCATTACCATCAGCGGTGCACCCCGGATATCTATCTGGACCGGGCTACATTTTATCATAAGCTGATTTTAAAATTGTGGGGGCGATTTAAAAATTTCTTTGAAATATAGATTAGTTTTAGAGTGTTACATAGAGACTAGTTTTAGAGTGGCCTAGAGATTTGTTTCAGAGTGCATTACCTAAAGACTAGTTTTGGTGTGTTACCAGTTTTAAAGTGACTATTCCAAGATGAATAGAAGTTGTATTGAAGGGAAAAGTGCCAATGTTTCAATGAAATACAGTAGTGCCTTGGTTAATAATGGTCTCAGATAATGACTTGGTTAATGACAAGTGGCTGTAAGAAAAAAAATCTCTTGGTTACGACACAGGCTTTGGTTAAGGACTCTTGATTATGTGAACCTCTATTCAATCTAAAAAACCGGAAAACTGAAAAAGAGTCGCAAGCAAACAACTCTAGACATGATTTTTAAAGGTCCATTTGTCAAAAAACTCTGAAGTGAGCCTGATTGTCCCTATGGTGAAGATTGGTAATTAAAAAATTGTTTTCATAAACAATTCTATTTAATTAATGTTAATTTTTTTTAGCAAATATAATAAATAAATGACATTTACTATATTTTAGGACATTTAAATGAGTTTTATCTGCATTTTTAATATGTACTATAGTTATGGGAAGGAGTGGGAACCAATTAATCCATTTTCAATTAAATCTTATGGGGAATCGCACCTTGGATAATGATGGTAATGCTGGAACAGATTATCATCGTTAACCAAGGCACCACTGCATTAAAATTTTCAATTATTTTATCCAACTCCAGTAAGTGAGAAATGGAATGGAATTTTTAAATGGGGTAAAAGCAATCAGTTGACTGCAAGGAGAAAATATCGAAACACCTTTATACACGATTTTTAAAGAAGCAATCACTGAATTAAATAAGGATATTTTTGCTTTTATACAATCGGGGAGGGGCTTAAGCCCTCATATCTCCCTTTGTAGGTGTGCCCCTGATTACTATTAATAACTTTTTATATTGATTTATTGGATTTATTGATTAGGTACATCAACGATTTTCAACCGATATGCTGCAAGAATGGCTCTTGTGTGCCTTAAGGGTGGTGAAACTGTTCGAATTGCATAAGATTTGTTTCATTTCAGTGGTACAGTTTTGAACTTTTGACAAGTGCGTTCAGAAATAATTTTAAGTAATACCCATATAAATAATTTTGAATTTATTTTTTGTATTACAAAGTATTATATATAAATAGTTTCAAGAAGGTTTTTAAAGCTACTTTGGAGCAAAAAGGGTAGGTAATTACTATTATTGTTTATAAATCAATCAAAATTATCTTTTTTGTTAGATTGAAAAAAAATATCAGACTTTTGGTAACCACAAAATTTTAGTAATTAGTTTGTATGCTATGAGATGAAAAAGGTTGGAAATTAGTTGGGTACTTTATTCTATTTTGTGTGGTCATTCTCAAGAATATATTTATAAATTACTTGAATTTTGTTTTATCAGCTTTAAAAAACATTGGGTAATTCATTAAAAATTAGATTGGAACTATTTTCAAATTATTTGTTTGTATTTTTAAGTAGATCTTGCATAATAATTTTGAGTTGCAACTAAAATATTTGCATTCATTTCAATTTCTGCTAAAAGTGCAATAAAGGAAGGTGGAATATTGTTCATGTTCAAATTTTTACTGTTTGTCTTTATGAAAGAAAATAAGTTTATTTTGTTTTGAATTATTATTTTTATTAATGAGGGATACAGGAACTAAGCATTTTCGCATATAACTCAAGTAATGCCTATTTACCTAGTATTTTTTAAACTGTAAAATATTTGTAATAGTGTTTTTTGCATTGTAACAGAAATCTACTTTTTCAGCTCGGTGGAACGTCTCCTAGTCGTGCTAGATCACCTTCTCTGAACATGGGCAGGCCAGTATGGGTGGAGAGAGAACTCGCCGGCCGCATCCGAGTTCCTCACACATTTGTCGTTCACTCATACACACGACCCACAGTTTGCCAGCATTGTAAAAAGTTACTTAAAGGGCTGATAAGACAAGGTCTGCAATGTAAAGGTAGGAAAATTGATTTATGCACTGGTTTGAAATGAATTATATGAAAGTAAAATTGCCCATTTTCATATTTCATTGGGAAAATGGGTTAACTGGTTAACAACTTAGCAAAGTAAGGTCGTAGTGGAAAATGCCTTGTTTAGCAAACAGCACGGTGAGACTTAATCATTTATTAGAATAAAATATATAAAAAGCCATATGTTTTATGTATGTCAAAAACCATACATAAAACATCGTATGAAAATTAGAAACAGGAGCCAGCATGGCTCACAAAGACATGATCAGTACTTTGTAAAAATAGAACTTAAGATATAAATGAACTCCACCTTATATGTCATATAACCAATCAGAATCTAGGCGTTTCACATCCAAAACTGGTCCAATTTACATATTGATTGAAAGATCCGATCCAGAGTAAATGGCTACGCATGCATAGCTACCCACTCTGATCCGATTGATCAAGAGTGACATGATTTGAAGTGATCTCAGACTGTTTACAGTCAAGAGAACAGGACAATGTCTGATATGAGTTAAGTAAAAAAAATTCTTCAAGGTAGAAGGAATCCATACCTGAACTTCTTTAACTGGATGTATTCCTCTCTTCTGTGTCAGTAAAACTGTGTGCTTGTCCATTTACTTGATGTTGTTTGGTACAGCTGGACCAAATATAAAAAAGCCATTATAAAACCCAAGCGATCTGAACTTATTTAGTTGCAATCCTGGTTAAATACTATTGAAATCTAGGGTCGAGGTAACATGAAATTGTCTTGTTTGCTTATGAGATTCTAAGAAATTCATAATTCTTCTAGAATTTGGTTAAGTGGAGCTTTACAGTTTTGTTTCTAATATCTTGAATGTTATCTTGCAGAATCCAAATAAATGCATCTACGATTCAAACTTGTAGTTAATATGGCAGCTGCATGTCTTTGTTTGAATGCTATTGTTATATCACAATGAAAACTGCTCTTACATCACTGAAAGACTTGAATCTGAATATATTAGACATTCTGTGTACGTATCCTGTGAACATATTTTTACTCTGCATAAGGGAATTTAATGATTCGAGTTTTTCATGACTTTGCAGTTTTCCTCTTTCAAATCAATCATTGGAGAACTCAATCCTCCATAATACAGGAAGAGTCAATAATGTTACCAATTGTATGGGATTGTGTTTTATTTAATTTTTTTCCTAATGCCTTACCAATTGAATATTTCCATCATGCCACTATGAGCTGGGGTAGCCTGGTTGGTAGAGTAGCGGATTTGCAACCAGAGGGTTGGGAGTTTGAAACTTGATCCAACAAAGAGTGTCGTGCACATGGGGGCTGGTGCATGTTAAATTTGTCGTGGCCTCAAATGTCCTCAATTTGGCGTGGTGTGGAAGTTTGGAGAGTGGGGTGCCAGCTCAAGTGTGACTGTCATCTGACCATAGTTTAAAATGACAAGTTGTTGTCCTCAGAACTTTCCCTTTGGGATTGATCCTGGACAGTCGTCAATATCTGTTATGTTGCTCGAGTGCGAGGTTAATGCTATTACATCATGCTACTACAAGGGTGGCTTTGTGAACCATTTTGCATTACCCTGGTGCACCACAGGGATGGGTTCACATTACCCTTCATTCTAGACAACTCATTTATAGAGAACCCTCATATTCATTCAGGATGGACAAACATCCATGCTTTACCCCAGATTCAAACCAGGAAACTTTCAATTCAGAAGCCCTGGCCATGGATTGGATGCTTGTATCATTTCTTTTATAAACCATTTTAACATAACATTAGTTGCAAGTAAAACTAACGCACGCTTTTACCATCAAAACTTTCTCATAAATTCAATCGAAAGTTAAAGTACTTCAAGGATCCTTGTTATATCATTCTTGAAATTTATTTCTCGCTGCAGATGGTGACTCAGACTCCAAGCTACAATCTTCCTTCCAAATTGAATATTAATGCCTTATTTAGTCTGAAATAGAATAAAATTTATGTGATTGTTTTGCCCATATAAGTAGTAACATCTTTTTGATTCTTCCTGTGTATCAAAAGTTCTAATTCTGCTACCCATAAATGTGTGCTTGACTTGGTCAAGGAATTACAAAGC
The DNA here is from genome assembly GCA_933210815.1 of Meta bourneti. NCBI lineage: Eukaryota > Metazoa > Arthropoda > Arachnida > Araneae > Tetragnathidae > Meta > Meta bourneti. Next base: position 23,184,608 of record OW119931.1, read on the forward strand.
TTGACAATTTAACTGCTAAAAGTTAAATTATGTCATCAATAAAGATCATTACACCTAGAAAAGAATATTAATTCCAAGGCATTGCTCATTCAAGTATGGAAGATGAGGATTATATTTAAACAGACGAATTTTTAAAACTAATATATGAATTTGAACTGGCTTTGAGAATTAAATAGCTCTGCAAATAAACAGACACTTGAAACTAATCCCTCTTGTTCATTGTGTTGTCAGATATATAAGTTATAATTGTGATTTTGTTTCCACTATCCTTCCAAAGATACCAATTGAGCATAAAACAAATCAGTTATAAACATTAAATAATTCCTTGTATTTGTGTATATTAATTGCTGTACGTATATCTAAACTGGCTTCGAAATGTTGAATGCAGAAAGCACTCAACCATTCCATTTACCATTATAAAATAGCTCAGGTGTTGACCTCGCCATCTGACCATGGATCAAAATGATGAGGTGTTCTTGGATCTTTCCCTTCAGGATTGATCCAGGACCATCCCCAATAGCAATGTCGTGTTGCTCCAGTGCGTTGTTAAATCAACTATCTACCTGCTATTATATAAATTTAGCCCTGTCAACATTGTTTTTCATTATCCACCAGATTAAAATATTTTTGTATTTTATTGTAGATTGTAAATTTAATGTTCACAAGAAGTGCATGGAAAGAGTTCCAATGGATTGTGCTGGAGAGGCTCCCAAAGAATGGGGTATGTAATTTCTTTAATAAACTTGAATTGTTATTTTGTATGGCTTCAAAGTTTATCTATTCTTGAAACAAATCTACACATTCAAACTGTGGAGCCGCAAATCATCCAGAAATGTGGAATATTCGGATAATTTAGTTATCTTTTTTCTGGAGGTCCACAACACATTTATTATAATTGAAGTGAGAATTTTATTTTTTCCTTTACGTAGAGGACTGCTTTGGTGTATAGTTATACTGAATGTATGGTACTTTTAATTGAAGTACTACTGTACAGATAATACTGTTTAAAGAAATTATTTTTTAATATACATCAAACAAAATTTCCAATAAATCAAGTTAACAATTGAGTATTCTGTTTTGAAAAAATTAGAATTCTTTAATTCTGCAATTTATTCTATAGGAAGTTATCTTGTCTTTTTGATAATAAGCAAACATTGTGGAAAGGTAGATTCTGCTTCGGGAATAGTTTTAGGCTTTAGAATTGTTGGCTGTTCATCAAGATATTTTTTTTACCAGAAGTGTGCTAATTTATCACAATTTTCATTTTCTTGTTATCTTTATAACTTTGTAGTGATGATCCAAAAATGCAAGTGAAATTAATTTTTTAGTTTGACCCCCTGAGCATTGGGAAAGTATCTGCTCTTTTTCCTGCTGGTTCTGAACCAGTCGGAGATCTCACAGGCCTTGAAAAGTCCTGATTTTTCATTTTAGTTTTTAAGGGCAATTAAAATATATTACTGAAATAAATACTTAATATTTGCTGAAGTCCTTAAAAGTTTTTAAAAAGCCTTAGTTTTTACAAGAATCCTGCATATTTTATCTCACCTGCATTCAAAAACCAAGACCTATGTGATTCTTGCCCAAAGTCAAGTTTCATCCAAAATTGTTATAATATTTCTATAAGTGAGCTGAAAATTGATATTTTTGAAACTAGATCTGCGATACCTAAACCCTGCGCTTGTAAAAAGTTTTCCCACCTGTGCACTCATGGGTTAATCATATTGTGATTAAATGTAGCTGTAAAAAAATTAAAAATAGCATTAACCCTCTGTTTACTGAAAGGCCCAAATGGCCACGATATTCCCATCTTTTCATTATGGGTGGGTCAGATTGTTCTGTACCTCAAAATTCTGAAGAAATAGCCAGAATCCTTTAGGGCTTCCCTCCATTTCTTTGCAACAAAGAAATCTGGGCACGGAAAATCTCATCTCCGATGATAGTGAGTTCAGGGCTACTCAGTTTTGTGGCAATTGACTTGAGTGTCATTTTCGATTTACATGTAGGAAAATTAATGCTTGATGGTAGAAAATGAGAATGTAAATAAAAAAGAATGACCTGGCATCAACTATCTCTTTACAAATGGCACCAAAAACAATTTAAGGGCCCTTTGAGTGTAACGAGCCAGGTGTGGAAGGATTGAGGAAAGGGATTGAGGCCCTTTCGGTAACGTCTAAAGTATCATACATTTCCAGGCATACCTCAATAGAAACCACCGGATAGAATCAAAATGAAGACACATTCTCACGTCTCCTGTGTTGGGCTGTCTTGGCTCATTGAGTTTGCCCACTGCTCTTGCCACCTTTAAGTTGTTGGCAGGTTCAATTCCTCCCTGGGTGTATTTCTCTTCTGTGTCAGTAAAACTTTCCTTGTGTGTATGTCCATCACTTGACATTATCTGTCTTGCACAGCATGGCTAAATATGGCCTTTGTGCCATAAAACCCTGCCAACCAACTACATCTGGGGAAAAGCATGTGTATGAGCTTCACAGACCCGAGGTACTCGGCACTCTAGTGATCTTTTCTTTTCCCATGGAGTTTACTGTCTTTAATAAACATGGAGGGCACATTCCCAGAATAATCAAGCGATCCTTTTCTGCTTTCATTCCACTATGTTCTGCATTCCCTCTCTTTTTCTCCCTTTCATGAAATTTTTTACTTGACGTCTTGTTTGACGCAACTTGGCCAAATATGACCCTTGTGCCATAAAAGTCAAAAACAGCCAACCAACCTGGGGAAAAGCACCAAGAAGGGCCACAAGCCATAGTTTGCATGATGTATTGTCTGGTGCATTTCAGTAGATAAGTGACAAAATACTGTTTCAATGCTCCGCATGCAGAGAGGATTAAAAGGCCATGATTTTTTTGCTTGAAGAGTTCGAACCCTGAACAATGTATTTTTACAATTCACAATAATCTATCTGGAAGAGAAAACTATTACTCCTTATAATATTTTCAACAAAGATTTTTATCCCTACCTGTCTGTTTAGCCCTCAAGGGCACATCTTTAGATGTGTGCAGGCTTCATGTACCTAAGTTATCTTTTTTTTCCCATGGGGTTTATTTATGGGGCTGTCGTGGCTCAGTGGATATGCTCACTGTGCTAGCAACCTTTGAGTTGTAGGTGGCACAGGTTCGATTCCTGTCATATGCATTCCTCCCTGGGTGTATTTCTCTTCTGTGTCAGTAAAACTTTCATTGTGTGTGTTTGTCTATTACTTGACGTTGTATGTCTTGTATGGCACAGCATAGCCAAATATGTCCCTTGTGTCATAAAACCCCAACAAACCAGCCAACCCGTGGGGTTTAATGCCACAGCTTGACCAAATATGGCCCTTGTGCCACAAAACCCAATAAACCAACAAGCCCTAGTCTGTTTACCTAATTTACATATTAATTCCTCTAACAGTGGTACTTATTCCTGTAGCTACTGATGCCGGCCGTAATGGGGAAGGAGAGCCAGAAGGTGAACGGGAAAGCCTGGAGGACGAATCTGATAATGAGAGCGAACAAACAGAGAAGCCTAATGAGAATCATGATTGTCAAGATGATGATTCAAAGATTCCTGCAAAGTACACTCATTGCACATTCAATTCTCCTTCAAAATGAAACTTCCTTTTCTATATTTGTTGAATTTGTATTTACATATCTCTTGTAAGAATTTTCTAACTAGAAGTAATCCAAGTTTTCATGGATCACCAAGTTTTTCATTTCATGGATCATTTTCATTCATCAGCTAAGAGCAAAAACGCATTAACTGACAAAACAAAAATTTTATTCTATAGCTGTTTAAAAACTAATTATTGCTTTTCAGGTCAAAAAATAAAAATTATAATAATTTTGATTGATAGTGTAAAATATCTTTTAATCACATATTGTGGCAATGTGTTTCCTATCATCATGAAAATAAGAATTTAATGTCTCTGGAAAAATATCATTAAATGAGCTGTTCTATGTCGACTGTATGCCATTTATTTTGTACAAAAATGAAAAAAATTTAAAAAAATGAACAGCTAAGGGTTATATTTATATCACTTTTGAAGAGGTCGATAATGGTTTACAAATAATGAAGTTGATGAGTTGTATAGAATATATCTTTTTTAATATATTAAATATTTATCTTTTATACAATTGAGCCTACACAGCAAGAAACCCTCAGCATTTCACTTATGTATTTGCTCAAAAGATTTAACTGCTGTTACAAGTGTTTGTAAAAGCTATTAGACTCCGGACATTAATGGTAGCCTAATTTGAATTCATTAAATCATTTATTTCTGAGATTTCATTAATAATTGTGTTATATTTGACTAACTTCGATATTTACCTTAAAGGGAGACTGGTTATAGTTATCACACAGGAGTGTCACTCTGAAACACTAATATTTTAAGTTATACTTGGATGAAATCGTGTATTGTAAAACTGCACCCACATTCACATAGTTATTTGCATGTCAGAATACTTCAAATGGATTATAATGTAAAAGTTCTTTTTAGCATTTTTAAAATAAATCTTTGGTTCTAAAGAAAGAAGGGGAGGGGATGTGCAGCCTTGCATACAAATTAGTGATTTTATTTGTGTCCATCAAGGTTATAAGATTGATGTATATACTAAGAGATATGACAAGAGTAATGAGTACTTAGGTTCATTGCTCTTGGTTTTTTTTTTAATATTAATTGCATACATATTATTAGTTATGCCTTGTATTAATATTTACATTAAACTATTGCTTCAGAACTCAGTTGGTTAAGAACATGTTACTTGCATTTGTATCTTCACTTGACCTTTAGACTATGGCCTGTATAACATTTGTACAGTCAGATTTTTCCTTTCTAGAGCGGCTTGGTTCAGATGCTGGACTGGAGATTTTGTCCCCCTTTTAAGTGACCCTGACATTGATCACCATTTGTGATCAATGTCAGGGTCAATGATCAATGATATCTCTTATGCCAAGAAGCCAGAGTCAAAAGGTTAATCCTCCTGCTGTAGGCTCGATGAGGTATCTCGTCATCAGCAAAACTGATCAAATCTCGATGGAAGAAATATCTCATCTCTTGTTATTAGGAGAAAACTGAGGAAATCTTGATCTCATCATCACCACAAAATCAGCAATATCTTGATGACGAGATATATCGACATTAGTAAAATTAGTCAGATCTGGATGGACAAGATATCTCATCGAAACCACTTGGAGGGTTAATTGACAGTTCAGAATAAGAATTTGTAGGAGAGAGGAAGTCAACATTTTTTATTTGTCTATTATTAAGTATTTAATGTATTACAAGTGTTTTTTGCACGATGTTTTGGAACATCTCATTTGAATTCCTTTTCGATGTTACCACTAGTAAACAAGCATTCAAGACAGATGAATGATGTATAAATAATTGTCATTTAAAAAATAAATATCAAATTTTTATTTTTTTAATGAATCGTTATCGTTTAACAGAATGTATGAGATGGTTTTTTGTAAAGCTAAATGCAGAGGGCGGTAATGTTTTCATATCTTAACTCTTGGTATGTTACTCAAATGCAATTTTAACATATCTCTTATATTGAACATTTTTATTAAACATCACCAAAACAAACTGAACTGATAAATCAAATCAGTCCTTAATTGGAAGTACATTTTTTCTCTGATAGTTTGTTTTTGCTTACACTGAAAATCTCATTGAAAATTTGTGCTTTTAAATAAATATCATTTTCTAAAAATATATTCCAGATGTTACTCATAAACAAAACCAGTTAGAATATAATAAGAATGTTTACAGACATTTTGTGGTATGATGAATCTTTTTAAATTTTGAAACTTTCTCTTTAGCGTAACATCTAGTAGCAATATACCTTTGATGAGGATTGTACAAAGTATAAAACAGATGAGAAGAAAAGGTTCCAAGATATTAAAAGAAGGCTGGATGGTACATTTCACAAGCAAAGACAACATGGTAAGTTTGTTTGTGAAATCATTGGGATAAAAAAGTGAAAATATTTTTATTTTCAGAACATTTGGTAAGTCATTTTGAAACTTGTTCGAAGAAGTATTGTGCTTTGCAATTTCTTGAATAGCAGTTTCTGATTTTGATATCCAAGTTTTAAATCCTTACAAAGTATGTATTACTGTATTTTAAAGAGTACAATTAATCAGTGGAAGTTTTACTTTCGATAATGTCTAATCTCCAGTAAAATGCTTATAATGTCAATGAAGGTAATTCCATTTTTCTGTAATTCTCATAATTTAAGTAAAAGAATTTGAACAAATCCCATGAATTTTTAGATTATCAATAGATCTGACCTTTAAATTTATTGAACTATTCTGAAATGTTTTCCAAAATTTGAGTAAATCAGGTTTTAGTTTTCATCCTATTTTTAACAGGCAGCATTTCCAGTAATTATTTAACACTTCTGGCTAACAAGTTTTAGTAAAAAGTTATTTTGTAGCAGATTCAGCAATTTAATTATTTCTTAATAAGCTGTAGTTTTATTTTAACAAGAATAAACAACAATTGATTATTCATTACTCACAACAATATTGGAAAGATCTTGCTAGATTTTTTTAATCTGTTTTCTCAATAATAAGGATGTGTGTTTTGCAATACTGAAACTTGAACAAATATTAGGGAATTAACAAACTTTTGGGATTAACAAATCTTAACATTTTTCACATCTTTATCAAAAAATAATTTCTCCTGTAACTATTATTTAAACAGCAGATTTTTATTAAATCCAGTAGGGAAAATTCTGATAAATTTTAAGTCCCACCAGACAATTTTTTTAAATCGTAAACTTTTATTTTACCTCTATTCCACATAGCATGGCATTCTACTTGTGTAATGCTTCATGTAAAACTTCCCATCTGATAACATCAATTCAAATTTTGGAGAATTTCAAATATATTTTCAGGTTCTGCATTATTCATGTGCTGATTACAATAGTGGTGTCTTGTTTTCATTTCGGAATATATCACAAAACAAAGGAAAATAATATTTCTAATTTTACAAGTACTATCTCAATTTTTACAACTAGACATTTTTATTAATCTATATAATAATTTAAAAATACCTGTATATTTAAGTAATTTGTATTTTGCAAAAAGTTTTTAATGATATCTGCTGTTCAAGTCCCAAATTCTGTGGTAGTCATTACACTATGAAAATTTTTACCCTTAACTAAAGCTCAGGTACATAGTTTTTAAAGATGCCTCACATATACGAGGGTCATTTGAGGAGTATGGTAAAAATACAATTTAAACACCATTTTTTGAACAAAATCTGTTTTTTTTTCTTGACATAGTCACCATTGAGGTATGCACACTTGGTCCAGAAAATTTCTAATTTTACATCCTGTCAGAAAAGTACCTCTCAAAGGCTGCAACATATGGATTGACAGCAGTAATGACATCTGTATTTGACAGGAATTTTTTCCACCGAGCCAAGTTTGGAAATAAGAAGTCACATGGGGCCAAGTCTGGAGATTAGGGTGGCCATCCACTTTTTATAAAAATATTTTGTCACTGCATAGAACTCTTTTCCATTTTTGTAGCATCTGCTAGAATGCTCGCTTCAAATGTTTGTAGAATGCAAAAAAGTGTCGCATCTGGCTGAAAGAGTGACACCTGCCAGACATGCCATCACCAAATTGTGTCCCCTTATAGAAATTTATCAAATGACCAGATAAAAACTTAAATATACGAAACAAGACTCATTAACATCAAACACTAATAAACCAAACCAAAAGGTAATTTGTAGAAGAGTTAATATTTTTGTAGTTCATATTATACCTCAGCTTTTATTATAATATTTTTACTATTCAGGTTGCAAATGAACACTTCAACTAGTGTTTTAGTGTGGTTTTTCTTGTGCTTTACTGTCCAATCGGATCTTAACATTAATATATAGGATGGAAATTCCTTATTTGTTTGTTCAAGGAGCTTGCTTAGGACTCTTTTAGATTCCCATACTTATTTTTTCCTTGTAATTAATTTTCTGTAAATAACTTAAAACTTTCATGTTTCTTTCATATGTACAGAATGTACTATAGTAACAAGACAAGATTGTTAATGTATCAGCAAAAATAATGGACTGTTCAAATATTAAAGTATGGGTCTAGAGTATCTTACATTGAGTTGACAAATAAACTTAATTTTTTGGGTGTAATTAGCTCTTGTAGAAAAAATTATTAAAGCATCAGAGAGAGAGATGGATCTTTTCATTTTTTGAGTATGGAAGCCTTTCAAACATTTATTTTTTGCATGCTTTTAAGTTTTGTTTCTTGATTTCTTATTTTACTAATGCTGTAAAACTGTATACAAAATTTATTTATGGGTTATGATGCATGGCATATTTTTGTTATGTTAAATGCTCTACTTCCATTATAGAATCGGAAACTCCTTGGGTTTACAACTGACTTTTTTCAAGTAAAGGTTAGTATGTAGCTTGGGTAGAGCAGTAGATTGTAATGCGTACCAGTTTATCATTTTTACAGTACTCAATTAAAACTGCAATATGACATATTTTCATCTTTCACATATGTGCTGATACATACATTTTTCCATCATTCATATGCATGAGGGATGGATGCTATTCACTTCTGTGAAATCGTACGAATCTGTCATTAAATTAAGTTTCTAAATATCGAAAATAGACCATTTCTTGGACAAAAATCACATGCTTTCCGATTACAATCGTGCTCCTATATCCACTAATTCATTGTCCACAGTTTCAGTTATCATGCATGTACAAGGGTGCATCCAGCATGGTAATCTGGGAGGGGCTATATTTGTATTGTAAGCTCTTTATTTAGGAGGAGGTTTTAAAATTAAAAAATTTCTTTGAAATATAGAGTAAATTTAGAGTATGTTATCTAAAGACTACTTTTAGAGATTATCACCAACAGAGGACTACTTTTAGAGTGTTACCAAGAGAGTAGTCTTAGAGATTATCACCAACAGAGGACTACTTTTAGAGTGTTACCAAGATATTTGGCGAGATCTTCAATATCCGTTTTATACTTAATTAACACAACTTGTGTTTTAGTCAACTCATTTCGTTTCTGAACAACTAAAATGGGATTTAAGAGGCTTTTTATTGTTTTAAAATTTATGCTATTTCACATGTGCTTTGGCTGGGCAGCCTTGCATAGATTGTAACATCAGAATCCTTTTTCTACATGATTGCTCACTGTATACATACAACAATATACTTTATTATTATTTCATCTAACTTTCAATTTGTCTATGCTCCTCAACCCAAGCAACTCTTTCCCATATTTTAGATAGCATCCATATCTCTAGGACAGCTCCTGAATAAACAGGATTTTTGGTTGCTTGTGTGACTTGTATGACATGGTCTTTGTACTTTGTCTAGGTTATACCTTGACCAAGGGGATTAGTATCACCAACCACATTACTCCATTTAATGTTCGTAATGTTTTGCTGCGTAAAATGTATTAAGTAAACCTTGGTAGCTCTCAGAATACTTTATCTGGATATGGGGCATTTCTGTACTATGGAATGCCTGTATTTTATTACGATAGCTGATTCTGAAACTGCTCCAAAAATTATGGAAAGCAGTAAAACTTCTGTTTCATTTCTGATTTGAGGGTGTGAAAAACATTTCTGTTTCATCCTCTATTTGAGCAAGTGAATGCTTCACGTGATATTTAATTTATGATTAAAATAGGAGTTTTATTTACGAATCAGATTGACTTCTTTGTTGCAATCTAATTTTCATTTAAACTTTTGTCAGTGACTCACTCTTTTAAGTAATACTTTTTTCTGTTTTCATTATAAGGAGCTATGTAAGTGATTTATTTATAAAAATTATCCATTAGTATCTATCTTTCACTCTACTGTTAACAACAGGCTCAACTTGAATTGGAAAAATGACGTGATCTGTTTATTTTAAAAGGCGTAACTCATCTTTGAAGAGTCAATTTCTCATTAGAGGAACATGGACATAGAAACAAATAATTTGCAAAGCATAGAACTCAACATGACTCATGACTCTAGATCTTTTCTTGTGCATTTGATTTATGTTTATTAGATGCAATTTCACAGATAGTTGATATTCAATGAAGCAAAATGGCATATGTGTTAGTGGTCAAGCATATTTTAGAGATGAATCATATTTTAAAAATGAATTTGAAATAGAAATTTCTCTTTTAGAGTGGTAGTACGATCAATCTGTTCTCTCAAAGGCTTCTAACCTTAAGTTCGCAAATGTAGAACAGTTAATATATTATTCAGTGTTGCAAAAATTCTTAAATTTTAGGTCTTATTTTTATTGAATTTAGTTTTTGGAGCTGAATTATTGCTTTCATGAAACAGTTGTTATCACAGCACAATATCTTTCATTTTAAGAACAAATTCATCATTCTTCATTATAGTCATTCTGACTTAAATAAAATGTTCCATATAATTGATTTACTTTTATAATCTTATAGAAAAAGCGTCATTATTGGAGGTTGGATACAAAATCCATTATACTGTTCCAAAACGAAACAACAACTAAATATTACAAGGTAAGTTTTTCTGTGTTTGAAAATTGAATATAATTTAAAAAATAAGTGAATAAAATTGTATAAGTTAATTTATTAAGCAGCAACTATGTAATATTTTCTGTTTCTTTTGTGATTTAACGGATACTTTTCATCCAATCCAGCTATGTACCTAATCATTCAAACTGCAATAATCATAAAATTACTGTGACCAACTGCACCACTCTTAATCAACAAAATGTTTCTATTGGCATATTTATAGATACTCCACCATCTGTATGCCAATTTGCAAAGTGAAGTTGCTTCTTTTTCCTAAACTGAAGTGTTCCACCTTTGATTAATTTTTATCCAAAATGGTCGTGAAATGATGAAAAAACGTATCTTCCATCAAAATGACCATGTCTACTATTACTACATGTCAATTTTACAACTATTGCTAGGAATTTTTAACTGGATGTTTTGCAATGACTTACAAAGCTACTTTGAGTATCCTGATGATTTTGTACCTAACAACTGTCGGTTTGCCCAAATAGTTCACTAGAATCAAAAGGATTTCGAAAAGTTAGTAATAATTAGAAAAGAAACTTATAAACTTTAATTTAACATAAGGGATACAGAATCTCGAATATAAATCAGTTTGCACTCGATAACAAATTCAGTTTGCACTTGGCAGTCATCTCGAATGCTTGTGTTTGATAAAAACACAAGCATTCGAGATGACTGCCAAGTGCAAACTGAATTTATAAGAGGCCACTGTTTAATATTGTTTTGATTAGACACTGGCACAGTTAAAAATAAAATTTTGACAATCAGAATCGAACTTGACTACAAATCGCATTAAATAAAATTAGTGTCAATTCCTCTCAGTCCCACTGGACCTTTCGATCAAGCAAGTAATCAAAACTATAGACACAGCATAGAGAAAGATCATTACAAATCTTCAGTTTAAATAGTTTGCATGACATAAGGATTTGCTTACGTCACATGTAAATAGGTGACAGCTAAAATGTTGCAGTCAACAGTTAGTTTTCAGGAAAATTTCCAGAACAATTGACCCTCTCTCATGAAAACATGTAAAAAATAACATAAACAATTATACCATTCACCTTACATAATACTCATTTAATAAAAAAGAACAATACAATTGAAAAAATTGTCACATAATATGAATACACCATGAATAAAAATCCTACCAATTTGAAAAGAAAAAATTACAACAATGTGGTAATAATCAAACGTGTCACTCTTTTATAGGAAATACCATTGTCAGAGATTCTTTCAGTAGAAGCCACAAAACAGCAAGTTAGTGTTGAGTCTGGCCAAACATATTGTTTCGAACTACGCACAGCCAACGTCGATTACTACATTGGGGAAGATCCTGACATGTCAAGGGGCTGGGAAGTTGCCATACGCCAGGCACTGATGCCCGTCACTGCTCCCACTACTATAACTCTTATTAAAGATAGTGGAGGTAATTTTCTTGTTTTGTTCATAGTTATATTTTACGTTTTAATAAAATAAATCATTTCTGATTCATTCATGTGCTGTTGCTTGAATAGGATTAGTGTTTCCCAGTGTGGAACCGAGGTCGCTGTAACCTGGTTGGAAGAGTAGCGGACTAGCAACTGGGCGGTTGTGAGTTTGAGTCCAACCAGACTGTCATGTACAAAGGGGGCTGGTGCACATTAAATCTATCATGCTCTCACGTTGCCATGGTGTGGATCTTTGGAGAGTGGGGTTCCAGCTCAGGTGTGACCTCTTCATCTGACTGGTTCAAAATTACATGGTGTTCTCGAATCTTTCCCTTTGGGGGTTGATTCTGGATCATCATCAATAGTCCTTCGTGTTGCTCCAGTGTGATGTTAATTAAATACCTACCTATCCATCGTAGAACCTTCACCAGACCACATAAAATCCTTAGGAATGTTTTTCAAAGATCTGTTCTCATTGCATTTTTTAACATTTTACTAATTGAATCAATTAAATAATTGAATTGAATGTTTGAATCACACAAATTTGTTCAAGGTATTGAGGACTTGTGGCTCAAACATTTTTAATGGAATAATAATTTTTTCAATTCAATCATTGATTATTTTGAAAGCCTTAACACTGAGATTAAACCAAACAAACGTTATTCTTTGCTCTACAGCAATCTTCTGCTTATCATCTGCACACATATGCATAAGCTTAGCTCTTAAAATATTAGAAAAATTATGAGATTGAAACTGTTCTGTTGTACTAGTGCAGTAGGACCTTTTAAGTCCGTGTAGCAATTATAAATAAGTAAAATTGAAAGTATCTTTAAGAATGTATGTTGTCATTAAAGCATGATTTTAATAGTACTTTGTCTTGCATTTTACTTAAAGAAACTATCTTTGTATTGTTTTTAATTGCTTGCAGCTCCTCACCATGATGATAATGGGAAGTCTGAAAACATTGAGCAAAACATTGTAAGTGTCCTGTATTTTATTCAAAATTGATTTTGATTTTAGATTATCATTTTATGTATTAAAGTAAATATGTTCCAGTAAACAAATCTTTGTGATATCGTTAATTATACATTACAAATACTCTGTTAATTGCTCTGTTGATTATTGTTAACATTGATTTTAACCCTTTATGTGCAGCAGTAACTTTGAGCATGATATCCTCTAGTGCTGATAATATTTCATCACCCATGTTAAGTGGTTTATAATATAGCAGTGAAATAATGAATAATAGATTTACTATAACTGCATAACAAAAACATAATTAATTCCAGAAAATAATATAAAAAGAATTTGACTGTTTTACAAAATGGTAATACTGTTGGGTCCTTTTTGGTTAATTTGAATTGTAAATATGTAAGGTTCGAATGTAAGAACTCCAATGGCAGTAATCGATCGTATAGGGGAAGACTGATTTGATTTAATTGTGACCAAACTTACACTAACCCTGCTCGCAATACTGTGTGAGCAGAGCACTTGGATATCTGTTCCTTAGTTAACGCTTAAAGAAATCTCATGTTAATTGATAATCAATAAATGGCAAGGAAGAAGAGCCATAGTTAACAATTAAATGTATTTAACAAATGAGAAATGTTCTTGAGTAAATAAATTATTGCACAATAATCACGATACGAATACAAAATACACAATTAATAAGATATAATAGATTAATAACCAAAGGTGAGATGCCATAAAAGATCTTTAAAAAATTAGAAGATTAAAAGGATAGTGGGTTGAAAGATATACGAAAAATGAACGTCATAAAATGGCCGAGTGTAGCATGGACATATTGCCCTGAGAACTACACACTGATGGAGTTAACTCCAGATAAAAATTAAAAACGAATCTTGTACTTGCAAGGGGCCTCATTCTGCTACTTAGTAGCAACGCTGGCTCAAACGAACGCGTTCATGTCCTTCAGTGTCTGGAACTTGAGGTCAAAGAGAGTGCTTTTCCCCTTTCAGGGCTATTTATTTGCTCCCTTTTGGGGATTGTTAATCGGGGGAGTTGGGTCTTTCCTTTTCATTGTTTTAAACTAGCTTGTCTGTAACTTATCAGGGGGAAGCATGTGGTGGACTTTCTAGAAGATTCCTTGAGTCTTTAATGAGAATCACTGGAACGAGGGAAGAGAAAAAACGCCAAAACGACTCACTGATTTCGCAGCTGTCACCTTTCCAGCTGGGTTGAAGTGGTGTGTCCGAGAATTTGGCACACAACAATTCTCAAAACTAAATAAAAATTCTTTTATATGGTATGTATAAAAACATGGTTGCACTCACAGACTAATGCCATATTCTTTCACACGATATGCTTTCACCTTACTTCAGAACTCCCCATTAACTATAAATGAGCATGATCCCTGTTGTGACTTTACTATGTTCAAGCAACAAGCTTTCACAACTGCTAAGTAACATCAAACAAGTATGTATGATCAAGAACATTTTCGCGTGGAAGATACAAAAACACATATATACACTCATGGCACTTAATACAGAGGTACAGAACCATATACAGTGGTACCTTGAGATACGAGTGCCCAACATACTAGTTTTTTTAGATACGAGCCGTCACTAGGTCAATTTTTTTGCTTGAGTTACAAGCCAGAATTTGAGATACAAGCTTGCTTCAGTGACATCACAACCACCACTCCACTCAGATTCCCGTCCTGTGTGTCGTTCAGTTCACATGTTTACCTCACCTGATGATAGTTAATATCTGTCACAAAAATCATGCAATTTCTTAATTTGATTTGACATTTATTGTCAACTGCCACCAGGAGGCCCGAGTCCTTTTTGTTTCCCCCCATTTTTCTTTTCTCCGAACAGATGCATCAATTCTGAAAAAGAAAAAACAGGATAACGTACAGTTAATTTAGCTAATTTTTTTCGTATAACCATGAGTCCAAAGGTGAGTGTAAAGAACAGTTGTGAGAAAAGGTAATATCTATGGGATTAAAGAGTGAGATAATAGACAAACATGAGCAATGCGTGAGAGTAATAGACTTGGCAACTCAGTACGATCACACTATTTCTATGATATGTATTATTCTGAAGCAGAAGGACTCGATAAAGGCTATAACTCCAGCTACAATATTTGTTCATTATAAATACATTATTATAAAAAATTGGAGTGGTTTTTGGGGGGCTGGTACGAATTAATCTCATTTCAATGGGGAAAATTGATTTGAGATATGAGCATTTTAACTTACGAGCTCAGTCATGGGACGAATTGAACTCGTATCTCAAGGTACCACTGTAATGCACACCTGTGATACTTAAAGGGTTATTAAGTATCACAGGTGTATAAAAAAAATGCTTTTCACAATAAAGAACAATATTTTTTGCTTCACCTCTACCTTAATCTTCTATTTTAAATTTCAATGGTCAATAGTATGACCCCAGCTAAAAATCGCCTAAACCCAAATTTATGTTTACTTCATGTAGCTGAATGTCACTGATTATTGTTTATTTTCATTTAAAACACATTAAAACCTATTTGTTTCTAGTAATTTCTCATTTACAAAGCAACTCTACTAAAATAAAAATTTACAAGTATATTTGTCTTTAATTGTGTTGAATACTTTTTAAACAATTGTAATGTTTGCAAGTAACACTACTATAATGCATTCCTTACTTTTCAAATTCTTTTTGTATTACTATGATTTTCATTGCAATCAACTTAAAAATGTAAATATTTATTTACCAATCATTCTCTTCCATGTTTAGGATATAAGTCTTCAGTATCAAATATTTCCTGAAGAAGTATTGGGCTCTGGACAATTTGGTGTTGTGTATGGAGGTAGGCTTCTTATTTTTATTATGGTATCTGATTTTCTGACAAAATTAATTTTTATCATGCATTATACAAACTTGATCTCTTTTCTCAATTCAGTATTCTTTTACTGTACTTCTTATTTTCCTTGAAATTTTTGTTCTATGAAATAAGTTATTACTATTTGTACTATAAATATGTTTGTTTTATGAACAAATAAAAGTATTCTCCTGTATATAAACTTGGAATTAATCTTGCTAATTCTGTTCATGTGACATTTGACCGTAGTTTGAAAATTCTAATAGACTGGATCAAAATGTCTTTATTTGATAGTGCCAGTCATGTATGTAATATATACTATATCTGGAATCTTCCAGCATAAAGGGCATGGCTTCACAATTCAACCAGTAAGATATTTGTTACACTTAAAATTTAATAGAAGAGTTAAATCTGCAATGTACGTACAATATGTGATAAAAATAATTATTGAATTTTCAAGATAAGACTTATAGATTTGAAATTTTTCACATAATGAATATATGCATACTGTATACTTTACGTATGTAAGAAAATGAATTATTGTAGTTTGAGATTTTGTTTTGGAAGCAGTAAAGGATCATACTAGATACAGATTCATTTTTGTATATTGCCTGCTGAACAAATGCCACACACTAAGTCAAAAAACAAAGGGGGAATTTTACTACATAAACTTTGGATCTTATATATACCTATGTGTCAGCTTCCGTAGGAAGTTATTACATATTCATTGAATATTATGCTTTTGCAATGGGTATAAATTTGTTATAAATGGTACTTAAATAGTAAGGTAAAAGGAAAAAAATTATTTAGGCTGTCTAGGGATACTGCTCAAGATTAATGAGGCAAATGGTCTAATATTGGAGTCTTTCAGGATTTCATATTGAAGTGTTTGAAATTTGCTGTATCACTATTGCTTTGTAAAAGTTTGAGTTCATTTTTTTAATATAGTTTTGAAGGTGTCTATGTTAAGGTCATTCGACCTAAGATTTACGCATTAAGTGAGCTTTTATGTTTATATTGCTTTTATTGTTTTATCTAGCACTTGGCACAGCGTGTCCATTTTTGGACCTTGCGCCATAAAACCCAAACATACAATATTTATGCACTAAGTCTGTTTCTCAAGAAAAATCTAAATTTGACAGTGTTTCACTTGTGAGCCAATGATATTATTATTTGTAGTTAACTATTAACCTAAAAACACTGGGCACATGTAAATGTCTGCTGTCATATATTTAAAAGTTAATTTCTCTAGCAAATGCATTGATAGTCATCTAAAAGGAAGAAGTGTGTGAACATGTAGAAAGGGTAACATGGAAATCTTGAGACATTCTTAGTTTATCGTTTGTAGTTCTCTTAAAAAAAACTTGGTTCTCTTCATTTCCGACAGGTGTCCATCGAACGAGCGGCAGGGCAGTGGCCATCAAAGTCATAGAGAAAGTCCGCTTTCCCACAAAACAAGAGGCTCAACTCAAGAATGAGGTTTCTATTCTGCAAAACATTCACCATCCAGGTGTGGTCAATTTGGAGAAAATGTTTGAAACTCCAGAGAGAGTAAGTAATACAGTATTTATATATAAAAATATATGCCTTGATTCTGAAGTATAGAGAAATTTGAAGGGGGCCTGTTATAGAATGATTTCCATCAGATCTATTTTCAATGCTTGCTTACTTCCAGAATGTGTAACAAGACACAAAATTTTCCAACCCGAGGGTATTAAAAAGATCATAGAATTAAACAATTTTTATTTCATAATATAATCACACTTTATTTCAGTACATTTCTTAGAACAGCTAATTAACTTTTCTATACTGCTAAAGGAACTGAAAGGCTTAGATTCAAACAATAATATTTATTTAAAGGTATTCCTGACTTTGATTTTGAAAATAAGAAGTTTTGAATTTGAAATTTTTATGACAATTCGATACTCAAGTTTAAACATTTTAAAATATTGGGCGACGTCACTTCTATCTGCCATGCTAACTGGAATGCTGCTGATTCTAATGGTGCAAAATTTATAACTGCAGTGCAACAAGATATAGAGTGGGTGGTTAATGAAATCAACGTGTCAATTCTTAGATCAACAGATGTCACATACAAACCGAATGAGCTTTGAAATTCCAGTTGCAAGAACATATGCATTGTGTTGAAAATAAAGAAATAAACAAATCTGCCAACGCTCAACCCTGTAGAGAATTTTCTCATCAGTTTTATTTTAAACAAATGAAAGTGGGTTTTATCTTCAAGATTTATTCTCATGTTTGACATAAAAATCTTATCTATTTTTACTTTGTCGAACACACTAGTGAATAATACTAGTGCTTCCCCCTTTTACGCATGGCTGTTTGAAAGGCTTCATTAAAGTAGTGAGATTTATAGAACAACATATTTAAACTCGTTTTTCCTCTTGTGACCTTGTCTTCATGGGCACATTCTCCTAGATGTGTATGGGGCCGTCATGGCTCAGTGGGTATGCCCACTGCGTAGCAACCTTCCAGTTGTAGGCTGCACAGGTTCGATTCCTGTCAGGTGCATTCCTCCCTGGGTGTATTTCTCTCTTCTGTATCAGTAGAACTTTCATTGTGTGTCTATCTATTACTTGATATTGTATGTCTTCTGTCTGGCACAGCATGTCCAAATATGGCCCTTGCACCATAAAACCCCCAAACCAGGTTTCCTAGGTGTGTACGGATTTCATGAACCTAAGGTACTCTTTTCTTTTCCCATGCAGTTTACTGTCCTTAATAAATATGAGTGTCACACTCCCAAGTGATCTTTTTCTGCTTTAATCCCATTATTCTATTCCTCAATCCTTCTTTTTTTCCCTTGTGCATCCTCTTTATTTGAAGTTGTCTGTCTTGTGTTTGGCACAGCTTGGCCAAATATGGCCCTTGTGCCATAAAATCCCAAAACAACCAACCAATCCTCTTGTGACTCACTTCTGTCCTAATGATGGTGGGCATCTTGCTCCACGGAAATGGCCATTAACAATATTTTATAAGTCTTCAATTTTTATTAGTCATGGATTTCAAGTTTTACATTTTTGCTACCTGTCAATTTCTGTTCTCACTTGTTTGGACCAGAAACTTTGTCAAACACACTAGTGAATAATACCAGTGCTTCCCACTTATACACATGGCCATGAAAGGCTTAGTAGCTAAAGTAGTGAGAAGTTCTAGAACAACATATTTAAACTTGTGTTTTACTCTTGTGACTTTGTTTTCATGGGCACATCTTCTAGGTGTGTATGGGTTTCATGAACCTAAGGTACTTGAGTGATCTTTTCTTTTCCCATGGAGTTTATTAACTAACTCCCCGGCACTACATTCCATGTTGTACCTTGACGTCCCTAATGATATGACTCCAAAATACCCTGTCTTGGGCCTTAGTCCACCAATTTTTTTTATTTTCATGTTTTTGAGGTCTTTTTCGACCTCCTCACGCCATCTTTTCCTCAACCTTCCTGGTTTTCTCTGGCCTTAACACTGATTCGTAAATATCTTTTCCATGCCTCGATTGTTATCCATTCTCTCCATGTGTCCCAGCCATTTGATTCATTTTAATTTTATCAAATTTATATCTTTTTCTCTATAATTTTTGGATTTCATGATTGCATGTCCTTCTCCATACATCGCCTTCTTTGATTAGTCCAAATATGGCTCTCAAGAGCTTTCTCTCCCAAGTTATCAACATTTTTTCATGTTTCTGAGTCAAAGTTCATGCCTCCGATCCATATATTACTATTGGTTTAATGATAGTTTTCCCTCTTTTTCCTTTCTACAATCTTTTTACTTGAAGTTGTCTGTCGTGTTTGGTGCATCTTGGCCAAATATGGCCCTTGTGCCATAAAACCCCAAAACAACTGACCAATCCTCTTGTGACTCACCTCTGTCCTAATGATGGTGGACATCCTGCTGTACCGAAATGGCCATTAACAATATTTTCTAACTTTTTAATCTTTATTAGTCATGGATTTCAAGTTTTACATTTTTTGCTACCTGTCAATTTTTGTTCTCACTTGTTTGGACCAGAAACTTTAGGACCTTATGTATGGTGTAACTGAATGATGGTATGTGCATTCGCTGTAATCTAAGCCAAAATCGTCACATTGTTTGGATTAAAGATGTTTCGTTTGGATTTAATTACAAATAAGCGTTAATTCCAGATTTTTGTGGTCATGGAGAAGCTCAAAGGCGATATGCTTGAAATGATACTCTCGAGCGAAATGCGGAGACTTTCAGAAAGGATAACGAAATTTCTAGTATTTCAGGTAATTTTTGACTAAGTTTATAAATGTAGATTCATATGTCCGTATTTTGTATATGGAAATATTTAATATTGATGTTCCGTTTTAGATATTGTCAGCTCTTCGTCATCTTCATTTCAAAAATGTTGTTCACTGTGATTTAAAACCTGAAAATGTGCTCTTATCTTCAGATTCAGATTTTCCTCAGGTTAGTTATTAGTTTGGTATATTTTGTAATCCATTTACCATGCCTGTAGTCATTTATAAATATTATTTCTCCTCATCAGAGCTGTCTAAAACAATACGTAAGGAATTTAATTTCTATAGACCATAGTTTTCCACTTTTTTGGCTAAATGCCCCCTTTTCAAAGATATGTGTCCTCTCTGGAAAACAACAAATAACAATCTCAACAAATAAGTTACAAGCGTAGCTGTGCCTATAGTTTTTTAATCTTGTCAAAATATTTATGTGGCTAGTATTTTTAGAATTTCCAAAAGCTAGTTTGAAAATAAAAGAACTTAGATCTGAAATTATGCAAATGAGATTACAAAATAAATTGCACATAAACTCACTAGATTTTTCAGTGAATTTGATGTAACATGCAGATTCCTGCCATTGGATTTGCTTAAGTCGGAAGTGTGCGCAAAAGCGTACCTGCTAACACTCGTTTGTTACAACCTGTTGTCTTATTCTTAGACCAATCGGTTATAACATGCATTTTACAATGCATAATTCTTGCTATAGTGCATCACTGTAGTGACTGTCTATATGGTCAAGGGGATAAGTGTTTGCTTTAGACATTTTTAGTGGCAAATTTTTTAGCAGCTTATTGCCCACTCTTGCTCTTCAATCCCTCCAATTTCCCTCTGGGCCAGCATTCCCCGAAATTCCTTCTGTGCCCACTTTGGAAACTGCTATAACTGGATATATAGCTTTGGAAAGGCATGTTAAAAATGATGTAATAGTTTTATTTTTGGTGTAGTAAAAAATTAAATAAAACCCCTACGATGTTCTAATTTGTTTTTATTTTGTTTAGTTATACTGCTTAAATTTACGTTACAAATCTCATTTAATCTTATCCTCTGAGCTTGTGGAAGTATCACCATCTCACAATTAGGTAAAGACAGCAAGAAAAACTTAAATTAAATCTGCTTTCAAAAATTACACTTGAAAAAGGTTGAATTCAATGTAAAAAAAGTATAGATGCATAATATAAAAGATGACATTGGCACGACGAAATTCAAAACACGTGAGACAGTCACCTGCTCAGAACTGAATCAACGAAACTGGAGCCTTTCTCCTCAAATCTTCATTATATAGATGTGATTCTTAGGCAATGCCATCTGTTGGTAAGACGTAGAGTTAAAAGTCACCACAAGCTTTTATCTTGGTGCCTTAATATTACCCATTTCAAAAAATGATTTTTTGAATACACTTTCTGTATTATTTTTTTATTTGTTAGGTATAACTTTATTTTGGGATTTCATAGGTGAAACTTTGTGATTTTGGCTTTGCTCGTATTATCGGAGAGAAATCTTTTCGTAGATCTGTGGTTGGAACTCCAGCTTACTTAGGTATGTATCTAAATCGCCATTTTTCGTTGGAATTACGCTAGACGAAACTTACTCCTGATGTATCTTAATGTTCACACATTTTATGTTGGAATGTTCCTTCCTTTTTTTGTAAGATTGACTTCAACCCATTGGAGCCAAAATGGTTTTGTGTGTCTGTGGACAAAATGCCTGTTGTGTTGCTCCATTGTGACATAATTCAACTATCTACCTTGCATTCACTAACATTCATCCAGGAATTGAATTTCTAGCCTTATTAAATGGATATGCCATAATGAGATTAATATTCTCATATTTTTGGTATGATTCGTGAGCTTTGCCTTTTCTCAATTCCTGATATATAATTTGCAATCCATATGTATTTTTATTATTAAATAGTTTGCTCTTCAAGAATTGTGAAAAATGTTTAGGTTACAAAGTTAAGAAAATATATTTGAGTGCATAAGGACAAAAAAATATTGAATATCACTGGTTTAGAAGTTATTTTGATTGGACGCTCAAGCAACATGCAGTAAAAACTCATTCATTCGGGTACTTTTTAAATAAATATCTTTAGAAATATAAACACTAAAATAGCTTTGAATATTGAAATATCAAAGTTTTTTGCATATCGGTGTATTATTTCTCTCAAAACAAATACCAATTTTGTCATTTGGTTGCAAGTTGTGTCCAAAATGTTTGCATATTTATAATGCCTTGCATTTCTGCCAAACATCAAAACTCATTTCTTATTCAACTTTGGAATATCAGGAACCGTTTTCGTTGTATTCTTGCTTAATGTAAATTTATAAAAGAAATTTTTTAAATAATACTGAAAGGTGTTTATATTGTTTTAAGTGTTCTTTTCATGGCCATTCACTATGTCAGACATATAATATTAAAATAGATCTTAAATTTTTAAAATATGCAAATTTCAGCACCAGAAGTTCTTCGCAACAAAGGTTACAATAGGTCTCTGGATATGTGGTCTGTAGGTGTTATTATTTATGTCAGGTAAGTTAATTTTTATAATTGTATTAAAGAAAATAGAAAATTATTTTCTTTCAGAAAGCAAATTAAATGAATTATGTATAGATATTGCTTTTTGATATAAAGGACGAAATATTTTTAGTTATTTGTCTTAATTATTCAGTTATAGTAACTAAGTTGCCTCCCCTAAAATTTTTATGCTATGACAATATTGAAGTTATTCTGTATTAAATCTTTGTTTTCTAACTACTTCATGCAACTTAATTAACTTTCTAACTCATGTATTTAAATTGCAGAAATACTAACCATTCCAGATTCTAATTGTTTGAATTTCCACCTTTTATTACTGCACCGAGCTAAATAGTGAAAATTTTCTGAAAATCTTACCTCTTGATAAAATAGGCCGAGTCGCCAAAATTCACCAAGTTAGATGATAAACAACCCTTTTTTTTTTACAAAGATCACCAAGTTGGTTATTTATAACAATTCAAAATTTTCCATTTAAATTTTATCTGCATTACAATGTGGCATTCTTTGTGGCTTGTAGTTATCGTTTGCCAGAGGCTTGGAAACAAAAAATTGAAATTGCACCAAGGTGATGACGTTAACTACGATTTACCAAAATTCAAGCTTGAAGGAAAGCATTCGACAACTGGATATTGGGTAAAAATACTTATAAATGCATAAGAACCTATGGTTATAACTGACTAACGTTCTGGTGGAAAATACATACTGAAACTGCTACAATTTTTTACCATAGTAAATTTTCATTTGCAATCTTTATGCATCCCTTATGCAAATGAGTATTTTTTATATTACTGTATTTCATTACAAGAGTCTGTAACAATAAATAAACAGAATATTGCCTTATTTTTCATTACTCCTGAATTTATAATTTTTATGATTTTTTTTAGGAATTTTTTGATGCTTTTATTTTTGCCTAGGCAATTTTTACTTTTGCTATGTTAATTTGTATATGTGAGGGATAATGAGGTATAGTGAAATAATATATTGCTCAGAAAATTGTATTTTTAAGAGCTGTTCCACAGGGGAAACTTACATTAGAAAATAGCTTACAATAGTGGAAGAATATTAAAATTTTATTAGATAATGGTTGATTATGCCATGAAAATTATTAATTCTTTCAAAGAGAATCAATTCAACTAATGAAACTAAAAGTATCATGTGTATTGTTTACATAATAACCATGTACCCTTAATCCTGATTAAATTGTCATTTATAAAAAAAGTTGAATGCGATATTAAGAGAAACATTACTGGAAGTCAATATTTAGATTCCTGAACCATCAAATCAGGTTGGCATCTGCATTGTGTTTTTTATATTGATTATGGCCAGAAACAATAGCTTACATTATCATGGATGATTGAAACTATTGTGTGTTTACGTCAATTTAAATATAAATCACTAGTTTACTGAATCTTCTGTAAGGTAATATGAGTCAAAGACTGCAAATTTTCCTTAATGAGTACCATATTTTCCAGTGTTCAGTTTTACGTGTTAACTAGGCTTAAACATTATCATTTCTGAAAAATCCATTATCTTATTCCTGACACAGACTAAGGCTAATTATAATATTCATAATTATAAAATAAATTAAATCTAAAAACTAGTCAGATCCTTTGTACTTAAAACCTGATGCTCCAGTTTTGCTTGCAGACAAATATATCTAGTCGAAATGGTTTTTAAACAGCTAAGGCAATTTTTTTTAAGCACACTCTTAAGATGGTGTTGGAACTATACTCTATTTCAACTCAAAAAGTGTACTTTGGTGAAATGCCATTAACCCTCCAAGTGGTTTCGACGAAATATCTCACTCATCAAGATCTGCTAATGGTTTTGCTAATGACCTTGTCTAGATAAGCACCAGGAAGGTTAATGGAACATGTAATGTCATTAGAGATATTGAGGCTTTAACCGAACTCTGGTTTAGGTGTATCATTTCATTGAATTCTGGCAAATCTTTTCACCTTGCTCAAAGTTTTAGATGTGTTTATGAACCTGTATAAATTAAATAGAGTTTTTGAATTTTCTGGTTTTAGTCTGAGTGGAACATTTCCTTTTAATGAAGATGAGGACATCAACGATCAAATTCAAAATGCTGCTTTCATGTATCCACCCTCCCCTTGGAAAGAGGTGTCTTCTGAAGGTTTGTGTTCAAGATTTCTTTGTTCTTTGCAGCCTAAAATCCTTAGAAATATTGCTTTGATATGTATCTGAATTCTTGCCCTTAATTCTTGAGATGTATCCAAAACTATCCAATTTTGTTGGTCTAGGGAGAACTAATATTAATTTTGGACGAAACCTTTATTCGACGCATACTGAGAATTATTTACAATTAAATTACATGGAAATTAAGACCCATCAAAGAGAGACAAAAAAAATCAAGGATAAGGGGGTGCAAACCCATCAAAGTTTAAGGGGAGCTCAAGCACTCCAAGTGATTCAAATCAATTGCAATGAATAGCTGGAAGTTGTAATTCAAACTGGGGGAAAGAGCCTTCCTGTTACAAGCATTGATCTTGACAGCACCATCTATATAAAATAATTGACAGGAGGTCTAAACACTTGTTCAAGTTATGTATTAAATGTTTATAGCATGTTGCAAGCTGCAAAATGAAGCCAAGTTATATCTGTGTCATCTCAATTCTCGTATCATTTAAAATATTATGTTTGAGAATGCAGTTCAACGTGCTTTTATGCCATGCAATAAAATAATATTCATTTTCATGCAATTATTTTTCAAGAAAATATTCTTGAATACTTGCATCAAAGAATGAATATATAGTTTTTAAATAATGTGCTTTATCTGTCATCCAATTCCGTTTTCTCTTTAGGCACATTGAGAATGTTTGTCTACTATTATATATACACATGCATATATAATTGTCATCTTAGAGCATAAACTCATTAACTGTCGTTTTTAGGAAATACATTTTTGACCCTAAATAATTATTTTATGAGAAATAAATTGTCATGTTGTATTTGCAAGAAAATATAATAGTATCAAAATGTTTACAATTTTTATTTTTAATAAAACTAAAAAATATAATAGTTAGTCTTTAATCGCTGTGCAGTAAAATTTAATATTTTGTCAGTTAATGAGTTTCTGCTCTAAACCAATAATATATATGTTGTCGGCTTATGGAGCAGAAACTCATTAACTGACATTTTTCGGAGATGCTAAATGCTTATTTTCATGATGTTGAGACACTAAATGTTAATTCATTATCATTGTAATCATGTAAAAGATTAACATTATCAAAAAGCTTATAATTTATGTTTTCTTAATCTAAAAATTGATAGTCTTTAAAGAGTTGTACAGTAAAAAATTCTTTTTTTCAGTTAATGAATTTGTGCCTTTAGAGAGCATACGATATATACTTGACAGATGGTGTATACATATAAAAGAGTTATCAATTTCTGTAACTCTAAATATTAATTTAAAATTTTGAATAAGTTAAAAGTTTTAAGTTAGAATAATTATAAAAGGATTTTTTAATCATTTTAGCCATCGACTTAATCAATAATCTTCTCCAAGTGAAGACAAGAAAAAGATTCACTGTTGATAAATCTCTCTCGCACACATGGCTTCAAGTATGTAGACTTTTAAATAATTTCTATATATTTATCTGTAGTTCTGGGTTTTTAAATAATTTTTGAAAAATTCTCAAGGTTCCAAGAATCCTAGAAAGTTTCATATTTTATTAGATATTATATAGTATAGATTCTAGATTATATTATATGTATAGATTCTGGATTAGGTTGTAAGTTCTAATTTTATTAATAGCATATACAAGTATGTAGAGATAGGTCTAAAATATGGTGACTTTCTAATATCTAACTTATTTTGCATTTTAAATCTGGAACTTATTTCTCTAGATAAAGCAATTTCATGGTTCATGTTATTAAAATTGCAAATATTTTATTCATTCATCAGTTTTAGAAATGGATTATTTGAGTGTTTAATAGTCAAAACCAAAGTAGCCCAGGGTTTTTAGTAATGGTAGATTTATTCCTTTGTTTTTATTAATCCACATATGCTGGATTTGTAAATTACATTTAATTTTATCTATTTTTCAACTTGACCAAATATGGCCCTAAAACAACCAACTTATCTACATTAACTATCATGTGGTAAATGCTCCACTTATTGAATGTTTGTACTTGGTCATTAATTGAATGAATTTTTGATCAATGTTTTGTCAGCTAATTAACCATTCTATGAAATCTTTTAAATTTGATTTTTGGTATGAATTTTTTAACTTTTCCTAATAAATGACATGTTGCTCAAACAAAATCCAATTCCTTCAAAGATTTTATGAATCTTTTGCATATAGGAAATGAATTTTTCTGTAGATGTTACATTCAAACACGAGTTGTCCAAAAATTGAAATTAACGAATAGAAAAAAACGTTAAGGCAAAAATAACGTAAAAACAAAATAGAATTTCACGATAATAAAAATGCAGTAACTTGGCATTTGAACAATTACTAGATTAAATTAATCAAACTGCACTTCCAGCATCTATGTGCACATGATGTCTTTTTAGTGAAAAATGGCATCTGGTAAGGGTACTTATTAACCCTCCAAGTGGTTTCGATGGGATATCTCTTCCATCAAAATTAACCAATTATGCTAATAATGAAATATATTGTCATCAAGATATCATCAATTTCGTGATGATGACAAGATCAAGATCTGGTCAGTCTTCTAATGGCGAGATATCTAGTCTCGAGATACCTCATCTAGAAAACCACCAGGAGGGTTAATTACTCCTCCATTATTTTAATTCATGAACATAACATTAATTAATCATTTACTAGAAATAATGGTTTCCCTATCTTTTTGAATATCTCAGCCAGTCAAGTGAAAAAATTCTGTTTTGATATTGTTTTCAATAGAAATTCTTATGTTTACTTTAGAATTTGCTTTATAAGTTTTATGGAGGATTTCTAGAAAACATACAAAGCAAACTGCCTTTTATTTGCATGTATGAGACTTGTGCACATTTGGATTTGTAATTTTACCTTCACTGCCATATGCATTTACTCATTCATGAACTTAAAAGATGCAGAACAGATATTGTTTAGATTTAAAATGCAATTTGTTTTTCTGTGATGACTTGCAGTTTGTTAATATTCTGATAATAAGCCCCTTTGTCATGCACATTTTCTTTTGGAAAAAATCCTGTTTACCCCCTTCTTTTTCACATTTTTACCACAAAAAAACATTTATTGAAACCCATAAATCTCAATTTTTTGTGACCTATGCAAAAGCATATAAGAGCTGAGTTACTTTTGCATAATTATTGATCATTTGGCGAGTTAATCTATAAATACAGTTCATTCTTTAACAAAATTTGGTGACTAAGGGTTTTCGTAAAAAATTTCAACTTTTCATAATGAATCTCAGATTATATACATGATCCTGGGTACTATTGGAATAGTCCTTTTAATTCGGAATAAAGGTATTTATTTAAAAATTTTCAACTCTTTGAAAATATTTGGATTTGGAAACCCCTATCAAGTTTGAGAATTTTCCCCAAGTCAAGGGGGCTTATTTTCAAGATTTTACGGTATTTTAATTAGAATTGCAATTTATGTCGGCTAACTCTTGGGTTGAATCTAGGACTACCAGACCTGGTGCGATCTCCGCGAGTTAGAGAGCCAAGTGGGGTGGCGCTACCTGACGCACGAATCTGACGACGCCCGGTGGGAGACATACCGGCGCGAGCACAATCTCCCCCCGCCTCCCCCAGTTCCCCAGGAGAGGATGACAGACCGCATCCCACGGGCCCCCTCCAAGCTCATGCCCTGTCCCGAGGCCAAGAAGGAGGAGGAGGCCAACAACAATGTCTTTGGGAGGATACGGTTATGAGGCCTCACAATTCGCTCAGGTGCACACAGGCACTGACCTCGGGCTACCTTCAGGGTTCGTACACCTTCAAAACGCCTAGAAACGAAAAAAAAAATTCTTTCAGGGCCCTGGAAAAATGAAATATGGTCCTGGAATTTTTTAAATTTCAATCCTAATTATTTATTCCTTTTTAAAAGTTTTATTTCCAGATTGGGTTTAAAACCTATTCAGGGTGGAAAACCAATTTAAATATAAAAGTAAATCTAGTTTGAAATGTGCTTCATAGATGGCGCCCTGATATACTCCTTGTTTTGTTTAGTTCCCACCTTTGTTTATTCAATGATTTGCTCTTCAACAAAGCAACTGGTACTTATTTTTATAAACTTCATTGGATTGACTTTTTATCTTATGATCTCATTGCATTTCCGGCAGACACGAGAAAAGAGACGTTTGTGAATATATGTTATTACTTGTAAATTTCAGTGACAGAACTAATATTTCGACACAGTTTGATTCTTTAAGTGGGGAATATAATCCTGTACAATTTTCTGCTGTGGTTGAACTTAAATTGGGATACCTCCTCGAATATGCTTATCCCAAAAGTGCACGAACCCTGTAACTCGGAAGGTGCTCAAAGGAAGCCGACCCCTCAAAACCCACTTCTGCCTCAATCGAGGCAAGGTCCGAAGGATTTTATTTAGAGAACACTTTGTACATATTTAATGGCAACTGGTATTGCCGACCTCTTCATGAGTGTTTGAATTTTTGATCTGTTGGATGTAATGTTTTTCCACTTGTAAAATACTAACACATTCCAGATTTTAATTAAATTAACCAAGTTCTGTATCCCATTTATTTATAAATGGCGAGTTCAGCATATATTTTTTGTGTGTGGTCGATGCTTGTTCTTTTGTG
Organism: Meta bourneti; assembly: GCA_933210815.1. Taxonomy (NCBI): domain Eukaryota; kingdom Metazoa; phylum Arthropoda; class Arachnida; order Araneae; family Tetragnathidae; genus Meta; species Meta bourneti. Next base: position 23,213,966 of record OW119931.1, read on the forward strand.
TTGATGCAATATTTCTTCCTCGAAGCGCAAATGAACACATACGGACATCGAATAAGCCAGGAAAATCCTGCTTTTTATTTATGAGTTATGATTTTATTGTTTGTGTGTTTTAATACAGGGTAGGTTATGGTACACTTTGCTGTCATGATAATTTTAGTGTCTGGGATACTATAAAATTTGTGTTTATTATAATCTCTTTTTAGTAGAAATGAAAGCTCAAAATTGCTACTACTTTTGAATGTGATAAAAATCTCTTGTATATCCCTAAATGTAATGTACAATCCACATTCCAATCACTTTAGTCATTTTGTGAGGAAAGCATTTCTGAATATAGAGGAAGCCTCACGTAGCCAATACATTATTTTGTGTGATGCTTTTCAATTTTTGTTTTGTATGTTTCAAATAGCTGATTGATTAGTGCAGCTGTTGTATACCCTTTAAAAGAATTGTGCATTTCTTTTCATTATGCATATTTAATTTATTTATAATTGCTTGAACATATAAATTATTGCCTTAAATGCAGTAAAATGTAATTTAAAGTCACCTAGGTATATTTATTCCGAGATCGCATTTGTGAGATGAAGAATTGTTTCAAATTTTAAGAATAATGACTTTTTTAATCACGAAATTTTTATTGAATTATCATTCCTTATTTTAGATAGATTCTTTTTTGTATTGAACTCTTTTTAGTTTTTTAGCCAATGTATTAGCTACCATTATACCTTCTTGAAAATGTGGAATTTTTCTTAGTTTGAAAAATATTCATAAGATTTTTTTACTATTTCAATTTGCAATTTATAAAACTACAAAGTTGAAAGATTTAAAATTGCTTCATTTTGAGCAATTTGCATGTTATAAGTTATGTGCTAATATTTTGAACATGTTAATGTGCAGATATATAAACAGCTGTGTAAGGCTTGCTCAAAAGAATGATCAAAATGCATATTTTGTACATTTGTGCAACGAAACCATCTCAATTTTAATCCTACCACATTGTCAAACATTCTCAGTGCCAAAATTAATGTGTTAATCTGCACACATGTGTATTTGGTCTCTTTTCCACCTCTGCATAAGTATTTTTATGTTAGATCCAATTCTGGACTATATTATTTTGAAACAGTGCAAACCTGCCAACTGCTATGAACTGTCCATAGATTCTGGAAGCTAACTGAAAAGCATTACTTAAAACTTCCGAGAGAGAACATTTTTATTTAACAATGATTCTAACTTAAAGAATGTCTATACAAAATAGTTTTGATATTCTAAAGTTTTCAGCTTTCTTATGTTTGTGTAGAAAGAAAAACTTTTTCTCAGTTTGACTTTGCTTACTCTTTCAATCTAAGTATTTCAATAACCATAAATGCAAGATGTCAACAAAAATGTTCAGGAAGGAATCTGTTTTACATATCACTAATTTCTTTTAATGTAAATCTTATAATTTTCGAGCAATTGTAGAGGGAAGTTGAAGATTGAAAGCATTCTGTTTAAATTTGTAATGCTTATATCTTGAACACTGAAAGTACACTAGGTATGAAAAATGAACTAATAATTCTTAGCCCCTACAAAGGTAAACAGCTTAATTTCATCAGGTTCTTGGATTTTAAAGTGAGGTTGCAACCTTTGAGTTTTATTTAACAAGATGTTCATGCAAAACCATTTCTGCTTTATCTGACTAAAGCTACCCATCTTTTTTCCATGCATTCTTTGCCACGCTTTATAATTTTATCTCTGGTAAATTTTACCTAATTATTAGTCTCATTTTTTTATCTTATGTGTATTTAATTTTCTTTGAAAAGAAAAGGGGATAAGAATATTCAATAGCACTTATCATATCTAAAATAATTTATACCTTAAATCATCAATCCAGCAGAATATCCACAAAATAAGACTCTTCAGTAGACCTTAAAAAGTATTTACTGCAATGACATAGGACGTGTTATTTTCCTTTACAGTATTGTTTAAGGTATGTGTTTCAAAGGATATAGAATGCCCTTAGTTCAATAAAATATAACAGTTTTAGTGACTTAGAGAGTTTGGACAAAATTCCATCCAAAAACTAATGTTAATCAAGTAATAGTTTGCTATAGATATACCTTTTCTGTTCTGTTAAAAAACGGTATAGATGTCTTCATGCAATACCTAAATCTTAAAAATTAATTTGAAAATTTACTAAACAGAAGATATTTTCCTGTGACATTTAATTCAAGATAACAGAACTGTCAACTGCTGATTTAAAATACTTCAAAAGGTGTTGTACAGTTTACGTAATTTATCACAGCTCTATTCATGATTTTCTTTTTGTGTTGTCACAAGATATTTGTGTCAATCGCATCTAGACACAAATGTTTGACATGATAAATAAATGCTTTTTTTCATTGGAAACAAAATTACAAGATCTAAATGAGTTATCTTGATTAGAGAGTTTAAATGGGGGAGTTCTATACCCTAATTCAGGTTTCAGTTCTTTGGAAAGGAAAGTCTAAGTTTTTAACTGTTTAAAAGTTAGGAAAATTGTCCTTTTTCTTTCCCCTCAAATACTGTAGAATAAATTGCTTTATCACACGGAATGTTAGTGATCCATACTTAGAGTTGGCAGGTATATGAAATGTAAAAAAAATCTGTAGATGTAGAACTTTATTTCTGTCTTGGTTGAAGTGTTATCTATGTAATTTTGCAGGTAGAACGGATTTCCTCAATTTCGTTTCATTCAAATTTAACTGGTTAACCTCTAGCTAAGTGTGGTTTTTATAAAATTAGGTTGTGTCCAAAAGTCTACAAAACAAAAATTTATGTTCTAATTAAGTTGTAATTGGTCCTTAACGAGTTCCCAATAAGGTAAGTTCTATTATCAATCTCCATTCTTCAAGCAAAATAAAAATTAGGGACTTTTAAGCCTTTTCAAGGCTTCCCCCATATTTTTAAGGCTACATTTAACAGTCTAAAGGGTTCCCACTGGCTTTAGAAAACCTTAAGAGCTAATTTTTCATTTTATTTTTAATGGACCTTAACAAGTCTTAATATTTTCTTAAAAAAGTCCTTAAAAAGGGGGAGGCTCAGTGGGTTTGTCCACTCTGTACTAGCAACCTGTGAGTTGTAGTCAGTGCAGATTTGATTCTCTGATCAGGTTCTATTCCACCCTGGGTGTATTTCTTCTGTGTCAGTAAAATTTTCCTTGCATGTGTTTGTCCATTACTTGATGTTGTCTGTCTCGTGTTTGGCGCAGCTTTCCAAATGGTTGCATTAATTTTATGGTCCTTGTGCCATAAAATTAATGCAACCAACCTTAAAAAATGTTAAAACCCTAATCTCTTTACAAGATCACTGCATATTTCATTTCACCTCCATTCAAAACCCAAGGTCAATAATACTTGTCCAAGGTAAAAAATTGATGTTTTCAAATATGGATCTGCGAGACCCAAGCAAAATGCTCTTTAGTTTCTTCACATGCACACTCATGGTCAATTTATTGTGACATGTGAAATTGTAGCCCTAATTTTTCTTTTGCTTGTTGAGTTGAAACTTTGGGCTGAAACCGATTTGAAAACTGTACCTTTCAGGAGCAGAATAATGGATGCATAATGCTCAGAGGTTCAACTAGCATTTTGCATTCTTTATACAAGCAAATACATAAAACAATTTTTGAAACAAATGTTTCAAATCAAGCTACCTGGAATAAAAACTTCAAACCGAGTTAATCTGTTTATATATATATTCAATGCATTGCAGGAAAATTAAACTGCAGCTACTGAGTAACCCCCTAAAATCTGCTTTGGGTAGCTTTTCCACGAAGCTACTACCCTTTTCCTTCTTTCTCATAACCCTATTTTGAAGTGCTTCATGTCCTCACATTTATACAAAAGAAATGTATTCTTCTACTAAGCACTTAGCAGCAATTACTTGATGTATCTTTCAAACACTTTTTAAATCAATTACTAAGCTACATATATATTTATAAAGAGATAGCATCAGACAGGCAATAAGTTTTGAATAAGTAACAACAGCAATAAAATAATTTATGGTGTATTCCAAATCACCCAATGCTTAACACTTCATGTCTTTTGAATTACACCTGATCCAGTATTTCATTATGTTCCTATTTTTATTTTATCTTATAATATGTGAATAATATTTGGAAGACGTGGATATTGTTTTCACTCCATCCTCCTTGGCAGATTCGTTCGTTGTTATTTATTTCTTTGAATATATAAATCTATATTTACAGTTCGTTATTCTTGGATGTAATCTATTCATGGGTATTGGTTATAACTTCTACTATAACTGATGCTTTAGAACTTTCCATGGATAACAAAAGAATTCATTATTAATCAAATTGTTATGTTTTGTTTGTCTCAAATTGTCATATTATAATTGCATTCCATACAATATTCAGGAATTATTGTGTATATCGTATATTTTATAAAACTAGAATGTCAACATGGTATGTTTTCACTTATTTTATTGAAAAAGTGTTGCTGGCAATGTTAATTTATGTGTAAAAGTTGCTGGATAGCAGATATTTTATTTTTATATGTTTTATTTTTGTGGAGTTTATTTCAATTGTGGATAAGTTCAAATAAATTTAGTTCTATCTAATAAATTGGTGTTCCTCAAACTATTCCAAGAGATTATGGTGTTGTGATAAATATTGTGAATAACCTGAATTCCATCATTGCTTTCTTTTAAGATATTTCAAGATAGTTTAACCCTCAACTGGTATAGTCAGTTTCTTAGACTATTTGCTACCATCTTCAGCTGTCTATAATTGGCAATTTACTTTTTAAAATAATCGGATACAATTTAAAGATTTCTGGAGTGAGTTTATGGCTGAAAGTTAATGATTCTAAGATACCATCCTTATCATTTTCAAGTGATTATACCAGTTGAGTGTTAAGGTACTCACTGTACATTTTTCATAAATATTCTAAATGTTTAAGTTTTTCAGCTTGTTATCTTTTTGATCTATGCAAAAACTTGAATGTAGGTGTAATAAGTTAATTCATCTGTGTTGAAATGCTATTAAATGATTGTTACATTGTGTTCATCCCTGCCAACTCCTACCAAATGACCATAGCTGACTACAGAAAGTATTGGCCAATCTGGTTTCTAAGTGGTTAGCCCTCTCGTCTGTTCAACTGGTTCTGAGTTCGAATCACTATCTGGCAATGTATGCTTGGATTGATTCGTAATTCACTATTTATAGTACACCTTAGTCTAATTCAATTAGCCCTATTCAGGAAAAAATTACCATAGAATGGGAAATCAGACAAGTATTGTTAAGACTATTTTTTCTGCTAAGATAAATAATTTACCTTTTTCAATAACAATCTATTATTGTAGCAGACTGCATTTGCAAAATTTTTTATTATATACACATTTTCAGCTTAAAAAGCAAATACCAGGGAAGTATTGAATGATTTATTTTCTGTGCATAAATAACGTTTTACTATTAAATGAGTTAGTGGTGGATGAATTTTCTTCCCTTTTTCACTTATAACTAAAACTTCACATCTGAATGTGACCTTATTTTTAAGAGAAAATCCCATGATAAATTAACTCATAATGTCGTAAAAGTTACTAATGATTGGCTTTTTAAGGTTAAACTTATTTCTGCTTTAAAGGCCAATACTGCAAACCAAAACACCTAGAAAATGCTAGTCCAAGACCAAAAAATTTTGCACTAATAGATCCAAAGAGACTGATGCAGTCACGGATGTGAGAAAGTTGCAAGAGAGGCAGTACAGGTGCAATAGGAAAAACTTTAGTCTCTTCACTCGAAAAATGTACTCTTGGTGTGCCCATTTCTGAGTCTCGCCAAAGCAGTTTGCAATGATCTGGGACCACCAAACTGAAGGGAAAGTCCAGCACGCTTAGTTGGGTATCAGTGACGAATAGGGGAGTCAGGGTTTTTAGATTTCACCAAGGACTGGATCTCTGATGAAGTGAGCACTATGTACCAGAAAGAACTCTGTTCACTGAATCAGCAGTTTCGTATGTGAGGCTATGGTCATGGGAATGGTTATGTTGGCAGTTATGCATATTTAATGGATTTTATATTTCTATTTTATTTGCTGAAATGAAGTGTTTGGTTTAAGATCTTCATTCTTTCATGGCAAGTTTTTCCATCCTTCATCGACGACATGAAATTATTACGCTTAGTCCACATTCACTCTATTCATCCTTCTGTGTGTGTAATAGAGTTAGTAAAATGCTGTACATACTGTAATATACATATGCTGTTTCATAATTTCAATAGTAGCTGAATTTCAAACCTTCTCACGTAGGCTGTGTCATTTTCGAGTTCAATGTTTATGTTTGAATGCACTAATCTGCAATACATGAAACACTCACGCTGTTAAGAGAGAAACAGACTGCTTAGAAATTCTTTTAAAATGCTTGGATTTGATAATACACTTTTTAATACATATTTCATAAAGTAAATTAAATTATATTATACAGGCGGTTTAGGATTAACAAATGGAATGCTTGTTCCTAGTAGACATTGAAAGGATAAATAGTAAGTATTTGAAGCACATATCAAGAGAATATCCCTACCTTTGTGCCTTATAATAAGGATATTCACAAGGACAACAATAAAAAGATTTGCTTTCTAGAAATAAATTTTTGCTAACAGATTTATTATGGTTATGGTAAAACAATGACAAACATTCAGTTTGAAAACGAAAGTTTTCGATTTCAAACGTTACTATTTAACCAATCTAGCTTTTATTTAAACCTATCAACATTAAAGAAAACTGTTTTAGATAGTTGGTGATCACCAATCTCAATACAGGTAAAATATTTTTAAATGTTATTTCATCAATAGCGTTGGTTATGGAACGATAGATATGTATTGAGAGCTTGTTGGCTTTATTTTAAGTGAAACAGGTTGGTAAAAACGTTGTGTATGTATTCTAAATCAAGTCACATTAAACAAAATATTATCTGAGATGGAGAAATTATTTTTCCTCCTGTCTATTTTGTTGAGATTATAAATGTATGTTCTGGATTATATTAGTAAATTAGATTGAAAGGTATTTGGAGTTTCAAAAAGCACAAGTGAAACAAATTGCCATTTAACCCTCCTGATGGTTTATCTTCATGTCAAAATCTGCCCTGTAGTGGCCAGTCTGATACAAAAACATGTTCCAAATTGTCACCAGTTCTGGTAAAGGAACAATTTGTTTTACCTACTTGGATCTTCGTTCCCCTTGGAGTAATAAGGCAATTTTATCTCAATGAGTTATCTAGTAATTAGCAAAATTGGATGGAGATCTTGTCAAAACCACTTGGAGGGTCAAGGAATTCGTTTTCAAATAAGCAATATTTGAGTTTTCCTAATGTGCAGCTTTTTTCCCCTTTGACCTCATTTCTTCAAATTACTTGTCTCATTGTCACAGTTAAAAGAACCTCATACCCAAAAACAAGTTTTTAGTAATATTTTTAGTTTGAGTCATTGATAATTTCTATTTATTTTTGACAAGTATACATTTTGAATATCAGAAATCTTTCACAAATTTTCTTCGTGCCCACATACTCGAAACTGCTCTTAATAATCGCATTCCTGATTGCGAATTTCAATCTTTAGTGCACTTTCCGTTAACCTTCAGTTACTCACACATGGGTCTGATAATGCCATGAGATTTGTTTCGTACATTAGCTTTTCAATAAATGGTAATCCTGTGAGTTGGTATTTAAGTTACATGGTTTCAAATGAATCTACTCAACTTAGGGGCAGGTTAAGCGTAAGCAATACATCTCCATAATTGACATCTTTAGTGTGGATTCTGAGGTTATAGGTCAGTTCAGAAAGCACAGTAGCAGTGATTATGAATTGGCAAAATGAATTGACTATAGTAGTTGCCATACATGATTTTGAGTATGGCAGACCTTTTCCCTGATGATCCTTACTACCTTTATAAAAATGGACTTCTCTAAGGTCATTTTCCTTCTCCCCAGTCGCTTTATACTATGTTGAAAGCCTGGCAGTAAAACACCAATGTCACAAGTTCTTTGTTGTGAAATTAATTTCCCATCAAAATCACCTTCTGGCTGTTACTTCAAATGAACTGAATATTTTGATATTCCTAGATGAATACACAATACCATGTAATGCATTTTTATAAAACCTGGAGTTGATGTTTTCAACAAATTATGTGCAACGTACAAGTTGGCCTCTGGTCATATTTTATCACCTACATAATATCTGGTATAAATTGAAGAGTTATTTTAAGTAAGCAGATTGAGTTCTCCAAAAGATGCAAGTATCCGCAAAAATAATCTTTCATATCTAGATCTTTCAAAAATAATCTTTCATATCTAGCCTACAGCTAGACTAAAAAACATCTCAATAAAATATGTCCACCCCAAAGAGTTTTCTGTACTTTTTATAACTGAAAAAAATGTTACTAAGACTCCAAAAGGAAAGGTGTATAAAACGAATGCGAAAAGTGCAATGTCTGTATTTAAACATACAAGTGTTGCAGTTACATTCCTCAGAAAAGCTAATTACTTGCTAACAATTCAAAAACGAAGGTATAATCACTCTTAGACGGAGGGCCTTCAACCCATGTTCACTTACTAATGTAGCTTTTCATGATGCAACCAATAAAACGTTTTAAAAGTTGAATAAATTTTCATGGTAAGATTTGCATTTCATATCAAAATGAATTTGCTCTCTTAAACCATGAAAATAATGAGAAATAGCTTGAGCTTAACAGATCCTGCATAACAAAGGGCTTTTTGAAAACCCACGTGAGTAATGGAAGGTTAAGGGGCCAAAAGTTAGGACCGTACTTCATTAATCTTCAGATTTTCAATACCTCAATTGATATTCAAGATTCTCAGTTCAATACAGGGTGTGTCACCTGTAGGAGTCCTCAAGTTGAGTGCTACACATAATGTATGCAGGTAAATGCAATTGTCACAGTACATACCTCAAATATCGCATATTCTGGAAGTAGCAGCCTCGTTTCCAATTAACTGGTTGATGTCATTCATTGAAGTGCTTTCATTTGCTGGCTTCAGAATATGGAATTTGTTAGGTTTCTGGTGAGCAATTGGTAATACCTGCTGGATCCTGGTTGCAGAAGACAGCAACTAAACATGTCTATCCTTTAGTTATTGCAACTAGAGAAAGCATTAACTCTGGACCTCAATGGATAAAACACCCTGTATATTTCAAATGGTATTCAAGATACTTGTTTTCGTATGCTAACTTTTATTAATATTTTAAATTTTATTATTTACTTTCATTCTAAAGTACTGCAATAGGATATTAGAAATCTAGTTACTTTTAAAGATTGTACATCAATTCACTATGCAATGGGTATATACCCTACAAACTTCAGAAAAATACTTTTCGATTCTGGTGCATATTAGTACAATCTCAAATAATTCAAACCATTTATTTTTTTATTAAATGAACTGTTCGTTTTACTTATTTAAAATCTTTTACATCAGTGCTTGTGATTCATTTAAAATGTTATGTGGACGTTTTCAATTTTTTACAATCATCCCAAGAGCATCGAATCACTTAAAACGTTCCATTTGTAATTCATTGGTACATTTTTCTACTGAGAATAACAAGCGACTTCTGCAACTAATGTCACTAGTAGGCCAATTTTTGTACAAATTTGCAATACATCCTTGATGTATTTCAAATATTTGCACATTATGATTTTTACAATTTTAGACATACAGTATGTGCAATGCAAAGTTTAAAGATGAATTTTTTTAACATTTCAAATTGAATGACGTGTTTTTTTAATTGTATATGCTACTTATAGTGAAACAGTTAAAATCATGTTTCTTTAAATAGAATAAAGAGCAATATTTTTTTCAATTACCTGGATAAGTTAGGCATGGAAGAGAACGTTCAGTAGATAAAAATTCTTTAAAAATTCCAAGAATTGCAAATGACTATTTCAAAGAAATTCAGAAAATAAATATATTGATGGTGTGTTTCAATATTTATGTATCACAAGAAACTGCTACAATGAGATCTCAGATTGCATCCATTCCATAAATGTGTTGTGTAAAAATTTGGAGTTGGTGTTATATAAAATGACTTTGTCAGTGATTTTTATTGGGAAGAATCTCTTGTAATAAAACAAATCAAATATACAAGTATGTGTTGAAACTTTATAGTATATATTCAACTTGGCGACATGGTTCTGTGTCTTTTGATTATTCTAATGTATTTTCAAAACACTCTGAAAAAGTGTACTTTTGTAGAATTTTTAGTGGCAATTTTCTTATCCCTGTGATCTTTATGATGAGCTTTATTCTGTAACTGTTTGATGAGTTCAATATTGTAGGCAGATCCATTTTCATGTAGTCTTTAGTTAAAAATAAAATTAACGAAAGAAGCTTCTGATATTCCTCATTATCATGACATTCCTTCCACCTGGGGTAGCCCGGTTCGAAGACTAAAGGATTAGCAACCGGAAGGTTGCTAGTTCAAAACTTGATCCAACCAAAGACTGTCAGGTATGTGGGGCATGTTAAATCTGTTGTGGCTGCAAATGTCCTCATGTTGGAGAGTGGAGTGCCAGCTCAGGTGTTAACTTGTCATCTAATCTCAATTCAAAATCACGAGGGGTGATCCTCGGATCTTTCACTTCAAGATTTATCCTGGACCATCACCAATAGCCCATTGCGTTGCTCCAGTGCGATATTAATTCAACTACCAACCTAGAGAAATTTACTTTTTATCAAAGCATCTTCTGGTCTGATATTTACGCTCAATTAATTTAAAAGGGTATTTTCAATCGCTTCCTATAAAAAGATATGATGGAATTCAGGAACCTATTTTACAGGGACCACAGATCAAAATACTGATCTACGAATCAACTTAAGTGGCTACACTAATAAAGTCGAAAATGACTTGGATGTAAGGTTTAGATTCATAAGCAGTTTCTATAAAAGAGGACTTCAAACCAGAGTGATTTTGATAACTTCCACAATCTGGCCAGATCTTTTCTGTGAAAGGAATTTATTATGGTTCCACTAAACATACTAATAGGTTCTTAGTTGTGCATTTTCAGACCTGTCAGACGTACGATTATCATTTTTAGTCCATGGTGTTTTTTCGTGTAAGAGCACCATTTTGTTTTAGAATAACTTCTAAATAAAACATTTTATTCTTTTTTCACATATTGTTACGCAATTTATGGGATATATCAGTCAAATAACTGCCTCTGGCCATGCTGTTGCTATTGGGCTCCTTCAACCACATTTCTTCGTGGATGTTTGGCTTAAGCCATTGAATTGTTATCAGACTCGTTCCTTTAAGTAGCCCTAAAGAAAAAAAATCTGGCAATGTCAAATCAGAGGAACTAGGGGTTAATCGACAGCACCAGATTTTGAAATTCATCCAAGAAATGCATCCTTTAGAATTCTAATGGTTGCACGAGGTGTATGACGTGTTCCTTCATCTTATTGAAACCACATGCTGTGAGCCTATTGACAATCAATTTCAGACAGAATTTTCGTAACATTGCTCAATATCCTTCACAATTGATAGCAATTTCATTGACATCCTTGAAGATGGACCAATAATGCTTCCATTTCAATTTGCATACCCAACAGTTGCTCTACGAGGATGAAGAGATCACATTGGATTTTCTGATCCCAATAAAGAACTATTCACTGATATTGCAAAGAAATTGAAAAATCAAACCTGAAGGAGTATTTGCAGAGCAACCAGGTCATTTTACTGATGTCACATTCCATAAATTGCCGTTAATGGAGTAAACATATACAAAAAAATTAATAAAAATATTTCATTTAAAGTTGTTTCAAAACAGAATAGTGCCCTTACATAAAAAAAACCTATACTATGGAAAAGAGTTGGCCATAAAAAATAGATCAAATGAGATGTTTATCAGAATATATGCATGACCCAAACACATGCATGTAAAATTAAAAAACACCTGATATAAATCCTTTCTTTGTCTAAGAGATGCAAACAAATTGATCCTTCAGATTGGATTACATTGCTCAATCTTGGTGAGTGTTATGAAAAATCATTCAGAAACATTCTCATCAAAACCTTTTATTCAAGTGAATGTGATAAAATCTTAAATTAGTATCACAATATATATATGGCTGGATATAGCTTCAGTTGTGGCAAGATTATGGAAAACATACTTAACATTTCACAAACATTAACACAGAATCGATTTCATTACATTAAAATAAAACTAGCTGAAAGTTTCTTTTGTGTGTATATATAGTATGGGATAAAAATGGCTATATTTCTCAGCACTCAATATTGCCATCTTTCCCAAGTATTTGAGGATTCTTATTTCTTCCATATAGTGAAAAGAAATTTATAAAACAGGAGCAACATCAATTTAAGCTCTCAATTTCAATATTTAAAAATTCAACGAATTAAATATATGTATGTATAAAAAATCTAGAAAAAATTGCAGAGCTTAAATGGAAAGCTCAAGATGTAACAAAATATCGACTCGAATAATGAAAAAATGAAGTAAAAGTATCCTTAACAACTCATTTCATAAGTAATGGCTAACAAGTATAACTGTCATTTAAACAATTTTTTAAACAAACAGTAACATATTTTTATCTTTTAGTCTATCAAATAAATCATTTTTCTATTTTAAAAGTTTAACATCAGGGACTTCACTGAACAATAATTCTCTCAGTGTCACGATTGCTAGTGTCAAGTGCTGATTTAAAAAGTAATGATCTATTATGTTCATATTTTAAAAATCTGGTATAAAACTACAGAAAATGACCACTTATGAATTTCCCATGTTTTAATGAAAACAAAATTTGTTTACATCCTCCTCAACATTAAAAAAAATCATCCAGGAAAAATTAATTCCAGCAATGTTTTCCTATTTAAAATTCCTCATAGAACAAAGTGATAAGAGCTTTAAAGTTTAGATTCTAGACATAAGACAAATCAAAATTCAAATCCACAACACGTACAGAAAACTAGAGTGCTAAACAATCTAACTGAACTAACCACAAATAGTGTAGTGGCATAACGATGGTATTTAAGAAATCCGGTAATAGTTTTGGATCTTATTTTCCAATGTGCACATAAATAACATTTGGGATGATTTTACATGTTTCCTAAATAATTGTTGAAACCACCAGTCACTTCCAAATTAATTTTTAATCATCAAATTAAGCTAGACACTTGATTTTAGGCTGTGTACTTGATCAACTTTTTTTAACTAAAAGTATTCTATTAAGCTCGTACAATAACAAAAATGTGTTACAATGTTTATTTATTGTAATAAACAATGGGAAATTGAATGCAGGTTTAAATATGCAATAACGTAATTGTTATTCTCTTAACTTTCAATCTAATGTTTAAAGAGAATAAAACAATTTCATGAGGATCAATTAATAGGTTTTGAGCAAGCATTGATTTGTTTAGCACAAAACAGCCCAATGATGATAAGAATATTGCACCCCTTTCATCATGAAAGGAACTTTAAAAAGAAGTATATTATCAATTCAGCTAACCAAACAATTCATTAAAATGATATTTTGCCCTCTGTATGCAATTTCCTGATTAAATAAGCACTCCTTGAACTTCAGTAAAAGCCCTGAGGATAAACAATAGATTGTCAGGTTTAAATTTCTTTTAAGTGAATTACTTTTACAATATTCCATGACATATGAAACAACTACATTCAAAGTGTCTACTGTAGATCCATTTCAGAAAATTCCACAAAAACTTTGTGAATATGTTCAAAGCAAATAAATGTCAAATTAAGAATGCTTCTCGAACAAACTGAGAAACATTTTCTATACACATAACTTATTTTTCTTATTTACATTTTTCAATGACTTTTAAATATTCTTTTTAAAATACTGCATAAATTCAGTCTTGTCTATTTAACATTTCATAAGAAGCTAAATTTTGTTACATTCAAATACTGTTGGAATGATGATTCCATCAACTATTGCGTATGGGACAAGGGGTTCTCTATAATCGCTATCGAAGTGATTACAGTTCCTTATCTCAAATATAGAAAATTAACTATACAGCAAAGTGTACGTGAATTATACAAAGTAGAAAATCCGGAACTCACACAGTACAAAGGAAATCTTCCAACTCATTGCACTAGCAAAATATAAAATAAAACATTCACTCTTATTAACAATCAATATAATATAAAAATGTACATCTCCCATAAATATACAAGACGAGTAATCTTGCCAAGAACGTTGGATCTGAACTAAATCCCACAAAGTTCCTAACTCAGATACTACAAAATGAAAGATAAATTAATTTTAAAATTTCTTTAGTACAAAAACATCTAAGAATATACAAATACGCACATTTTACACACCACATCGTTTGGAATCTGTCTCATGTAAATTATGAATTGCTGAACCTCAAATGAAACCATGCAAATTATTTCAGACATTTCTTTTAGAATCTAACCACTGTTAAAACATTAACCATTGTTCACATTTTTAATGGTTTCTCATAAGTTACAATTAAGGATGTATATATTAAATATAAAAATGACATTAAAATACTGTCCTTAATGCCAATTAACTAAAGAGAGAGCGTGCAAAATTAAAATAGAAAGAGGCAAACCATCAACGCAACTGAAAACTTTAATGTCTGAAAATAAATTTCACCAGACTTAAAATTAAGAAACATGTAAACTCATGGTTAGTTGAGTTGAGTTAAATGGTTCAAGAGCCATACTTGGCCAAGCTGCATCAAACATCAAGTAAATGGACATGCATACACAAGAAAAGTTTTACTGACACAGAAGAGAAATACACCCAGTGAGGAATAAACCTGCGTCGCCTACAACTTGCAGGTAGCTAGAAAAGTGAACAAACCCACTGCTGTTAATTCATGACATGATACATTTAAAGTTACAATTTTGTTTGGTTACTTTTATTTCAGAATTTTTTAATGTTCCAAAACAAAAATGAAATAGAATTTAAATTAAACAAATTAAGCTACAGTTTGAAGTTATTTTGAAATACTCGTCACTTTCCCTTAAAAATAAGGCAATGTTTCAAAAACAATTCTATATGCAAAAAAGATTTCAACAAATGAAGATTTTTGTTTGGAATCCAATAATAAATTATATTTTAAAAGACAACTCAAATTATATGAATTTTTACCCTATTAGGTGATGAGGAATGAAAATATTTGAAAAAAGTGTTAAAAGTTCATTCCACTGTTTCGGTATTAACAAACTTATATACTATAAATTAAATATATACTATGCAACAAAAGGCACAGGTAATAAATTTTCTACACAAAAACACCAATAAAATTATAATTTCCTCTATAAAGTCAATATTTTTTAATTAAATTCAAAGTAGTATGATCAAAGTGCAGTTGGTGCTTGTTTTTGTAAACTTCACAGGGCTGAGGAAAAATTTCATTGGAGATAATTAAACCTTGTTTTATGTTTAGATGGAACTTGATGGATTTTCGTAAAATTGGAGTTTGTTGAAAATGTGTAGACTGTTGTGAAAAGGGTAGGTTTAATGCAATTGTCAAAGTAATTTAAAGACTAAAAAAATGCAGCAAATACAATTATTTCACAATAATCATCTTTTATCGAAAAGTATTTAGCGATAAAGGGCGGGGAAGCAAAACTCTTGCCTTGTATGTTCATGCTTTTAGTTTCTAAGCACAGTCGATTATTCTTAGATACAAAGATAATTTAAAATCAAATGAAATTAAATGCTGATAAGATGTTGGACACATGAACAAAGAACTGATCAACCTACCTACATTTACATAGATGCATATTATAAACATGTAACAATACACAAGAATGAAGTGCTCTCAAGAATGATTTGGATGAAGTTTTAAGTACCTTTGCGATAAAAGAAAACAGAGTGTTAAAGTTGAAGCATACTCTATACCTGCAAACCATCAAGAAAACAATCCATAAGATTTCTGCAACATAAAAACCAATGTGCAACTACCAGAAACGGAAAATGTCTAAAAATTATTAAACTAAATAATAATTAAGGACAAATTAGCAACAGCACTGAATTTGGCTTTAAGAAGAAATTCGAAACAGAAAAAGTAACCCTTCTCTCTACTACTGTTACATTCTTGGTAGCAGTTCGAACTTGGCAAAACTGACGGTGATCTTACACAAAATGGCACTAATTATAATGTTTTAGAGGCATATTTGTAGGTTTTTCTTGAAAATTCGTGCCAAAAAAGATTTTATGCCAATCTATCAACCATCATGGTTGCATCTACCAATATCATGGTTGCCACGGCTTCCATGATAGTTAAAACAAGGGAATTAAATGCTTGTAAGATAGCACTTCTGGAATAGTTAGCAGTATAACCAGCCGATTTATGCAAAATATTAAAAACAATCAGACTACATTGAACCTCATTACAGTACCAGATAAAAGCACTAAAAAGAGACATTTTGGGGATTTAAAAAATTATATCTCTTGCAAATCTCAATACCAACATCCCAGAAGAAGGCAGCAATCAAACAGGTGTAATAGAAACAAATTTAAAAGTTATGAAAAACTTTGTTTAACCGTATATGGATGAGTTCACAAAGCAATAAGAATTAGAATAACTCTGGTTAAATATTCAGCTCCTATAACATTAGGAACACATAAATAAATTTGTGTTGCATTATTATACATGCTGAAAGGAAAATTAATTTGTATACTCTCAGTGGAATTAATAGTAATAGTTTTTTATGGTAAAAAAATCACTTGGTTATTGAAACATTTTTACTCTTAATTTTGTTAGGAAATAATCTTAACACAATTTAAATTTTGTCATTTTGAAAACAAATTTTCTGAATTTCGTTCACACAGCAAGCACTTATTAACCATAATTAACTGAAATACTACAACACAAATGGAAACACTGCGTTAAGTGACAAAATTAAAAGAATCCTTACAGGACAGCATTCTTCAACAATCACACAAGAGAAAATGAAGATTTTTTTAAAAATCCGTCTATAAAAATAACAAGGATGAGTTGATCTGACAAAAGATATAAAACCATTAATACAAAAATGAAAACAAATAAATTGTACTATACATATTTGCACTAAGATTCACACCACACTTTGCCAAACTATATAATCTAAAAATATATTACACATTTCATATTATTTTCCTTTTTAATTTCCTTCTCTTAAAAATATTTCAATTCTTGTCATTAACAGCTAATTTTCATGCAACTTCATATAATAGCTTTTTAATTTTAACTGGAATAAGCCAACTTTTAAGATGTTTCGTAATTACAGCCAGTACAGTGTACTGGGGAGGGGTGAGAAGGGGATGAGATAAAATCGTCTTGGCATCTAATAAGGAACCTTAGAAACGTGCTAAGCTCATTAGAAGGTAACACCACCAGTTAAACAGAAAGATATACAGATCGCAGAATTTTTTTCACTAGTGACTAGTATTTGCCACAATATATGTTTCAGGGGGAAACATCTTGTTTCACACCAAAATAAGTGGAAGTTTATATATACATATAAAAAGCTACATAACAATTACTCACAGCTACATACCCAATCTGGACTGTACAAATAATTACAAAAAGTCAGCACTCGAATGCTTCGCCTCAGTTTGGAGACGCCGGAGCCTCTTCTTCCCTGGTGCTTTTGGTAAACATCCACAGAACTTCCCAAAGGATGGCAGCGTCCATCGACGCTGCAGTTGGACGACAAGGCACCTTATCAATTGATCAGAGCGTATCCATCTCTAGGACATCAAACGTGCACGTGCTCGGTGCGGCCGCTGTGGTGGTTGAAAATCGTGACCGTCCTGGTGTCCTCGAGGCTGCCAGAATTGTTGGTGGCGGCATTGATGCCGTTGCTCCCGAATGTGGTAGAGTCACTGAGCTCGCCGTTGAAGGGACGAAATGCCGTGAGGTTGACTAAGGTGGCAGAGGAGGTCTTGCCGGCGGAAGCGGCGGCCACGTTGCCGGAGCTGGTCCTCGTGAAGGAAGCACTGTTCCTGCCCAGGCTGCCGATCGTGCTCCCCCGGCCCACACTGCTGGTGGCGCTGGTGCGGCCTGTGCTCCTGGCCGTATCGCTTGCGGCGTCGCCAGAATGACTGCCGGAACGTGAGCCACTTTGACCACTGGAATGACTTCCCCTGCCTTGAAATGAAACCTTACTAAAGCAGGGTTCACATATGCATAGATTTACAGACACCAATCTATATGCCAGTAAGGGTTCACATGAAATGAGAATTTCTCCACCAATTTTATTTTTCCAAGTGCAGGAAACATTTGTGTAATGTTTGCTATTTTATGCATTCAAATAAACATACCAAGTAAAAATTAAATGCTTCTAACAAGTTGCTATAGCAGCATGTCAAAACAGGTTTACAAAAAGATTTAGTAACGAGTGCTGTTACTGATGTACGAATCATATTGGTTGATTTGGATTTTTATAGCACAAGGGCCATATTTGGCCATGCTGCATTAGACACAAGACATGCAATATCAAGTAATATACACACGATAAAAATTTTACTGACACAAATGAGGAATGCACCTGACAGGAACCTGTGAGTTGTAGGAGCCACTTACAATTCACAGGTTGCTAGTGCTGTTCTAACTTTTTGGTGGTAAATCTATGTGCGTATGGTTTGAACTTGTATGACAAGGTTTTATATGTGCATTCTATTCTTACTGGCATGAACAAATCTTTACATGAGTAAGCTGCACTAAAGAACTGAATGGTGAACACATGCTTACTAACATTGGTTCTAACAATGTATGCAGTTATATAGATATGCTATACTCCTGTCTTATATTATATAACCACTGATGTATACTCTTTGGCACACTCTACAGTATGAAGTCATTTATGGTAGTCAATGGCAGTACTCAAATAAATCGAATTTTGACAAGTGTACACATGGCAAAAATTTGCTTGTACTTGATGTTGGACTCAAACTGATAGTTCCAATTTTTCTCTTCCAGCCAATGATGAAATGCTATATCATGACATATTGTGTAGGATTGAATTTCAGTTTATATTAAATGTTTACTATTCATGTTTTCACTTGCTATGCTCTATGATATATGTTAGTTGAGAGCTTCTGATTCGGTTGGTGTTTTACAAATGTCTTATAAACGAGCTACTTGAATAAATATATTTTTATTATGAATCTCTGAAGTTTTTAATGCTATTTAGGATTTCTAAAAAGATCTGCACTCCATTTGGTTTCCTAGGGTGGAACAGTTCTTTTTAGCATATCAGATAACCACAAGATTTATACATTGGCTATAAAGGTGCTCACATTAAAGCATCAAAACATGGTAATAAGCAGTGGCCATTGAATACACATCACCACCAATCAAGTTTCACATTTGTTAACTTCCCCATTTTGATTTCCAATAAAAAAAAATTAATTAAATTCATGAAATTCCTTCTTTTTAAGCCAAAATAGCAGATTAAAGGGCAAGTGAGGAAGATAATAAGACTTCACAGTGATGAATGAATCAATATTATTTACATAGGATAAGAGTTTTCAGTATGTTCAGAATTTTAAAAGCCCTGAATGCAAAATAGAATATGTTATGAATACATTTTCCTGCATAATTTACTTTACCAGCAACATTAGGTTTTCTGTATATTACTTGTGACACCTATAGATAGGTGAGTAGACTGCAATCAAACATTCGTGGTTTAAGAATTTTTAATTATGTTAAAAGATTCATTTATTAAAATCCTCAGCGGCCAAAAATATAAAGTTCAAATATTATTAGTGAATATTGTGCAAAATAAGGCCTTCCAATATGAAAAAATAATCCTCTTTGAAAATTAAAAAAAAATCGGTAGATGAGAATTTAAGAATTTTCAGGAAAGGAGCAAGACTGCAGTCCTCATTTTTTTCCAAATTAAAGAGTTAAAAACCCTCAAATATAGAACATTTAAAGATGTTATGATCGTTGTACATGGAAAGAATTTCAAACTACTACTATGATTTTTCATTAATAATTAATTAATAAGGAGAGGGAATTGTGTTTCATTGACCAATTCTAAACTCAAATACTAATAAGAAAAGCTAATGACGATAGTGACAAAGATACGCATGGAAAATAGTCAGAAAAACATTCGCCTTTAGGTTTTTTATACTAGCAAATGAATAGCAGAAATGCTGGAACATAAGAATGTAGCATAATACAAAGGCTGGAATATTATTTCAGAGATATCAACAACTTACCTCTAGGAGGGGCACTATCTACAACAGATGCTGGTCCTACTGTTCCAGAATCTCGAATAATTCCATCGTCGCTACGAGCTGTACCTCCACTAGAGCAGCCCTCCCCACATCTAGTGCGTAACCTAGAAAACAAAGAGATTTAACAGAAGCCCTGATTGAGAGTATACACTACAACAGTAATGATTCCACCTAATTGAGACTCAGGTGATTCAGGGAAAATCTTATCAAGTCCGGATGCAGTAAACGTTAAAATCAATACATTAGATATCTCAATTCTACAAAATTTGCAGACTGTTTTTGCTAAAAGGCCTACATAGGAAGTTTGATGCAAAAATATTAGTTACACAGAAGTTATTACTAGGCCCTGGTTTTTAGGTTGGTTGTTTTACGGTTTTATGGCACAAGGGCCATATTTGGCCAAGCTGCACCAAACATAAGATGACGACGAGTAAAAAATTTGAAAGAAAAAGAGGATTGACTGGTTTAGGAGTTTTGTGGCACAAGGGTCATATTTGGCCAAGCTGTGCCAAATGCAAGACCATGTCAAGTATAAAATGTCATGAATGGTAAAAAGGGATTTGGGAACAGAGTAGTGGGATGAAAGCAGAAAGATCGCTTGGGTATCACAGGAGTGGGACTCCTGTATTTACTAAAGATAGTACACCCCATTAGAAAAGAAAAGATCATTAGAGTACCTCAGGTTTGTGAAGCCTGCACACATCTGGAGATGTGCCCCAGAGGGCCCAGATTTTTAGGTGCTAAATATCTTAAATTAGGTTTTTGTATCTGTTTTAGGTTATTATAGGTTTTAACAAATTATCCCTTGATACATAAATTATCAGATACGTTTATACAAATTTTGGATATTTTAGAAAACTACCATTAATTCCAATAATTAACTTAATAATAGTTATAACAGTAATAGTATTGATATTTATGCCCATTGATAAATTATTTATTTAGCTTGAATTTGTCTTTTTATATTTTCATTAGCCTTCTTAAAGCAATAAATGGTCAGAATGACACAAAAACAGAAAGCTCTCATGCATTACACTACACAGGATATGTGTATGGAATGTGAACTTGCTGTCTTAATAAGCTATATGAACTTCTGGCAATTACGACAGATGGCATTCTCCACAATAGGTCAAGTACAATTTTTCAATGCTAACCATCATTGCAATGGTAAGTTTTTATCCCAACTGCAATTTTGCAGACAAAAACTTGGTTTTATTACGAAAAATTGGAATTTTGCAATTTAGTGAGTTCTAATTAATAACAAAGCAGATGCGAATTTGTTTTGTTCTTCACCAATTAGATTATAGAACACAAAAAAATGAAACATAACTAAAAGTTATTTTTAAAAATAAGTCAGCATCTTTAGATAAAGCAGTTTGTTTTGGATCGAGCAAGGAGCAGTAGTGACGATTTTAATACAGCAAAAATTTGGATTCAAAAGATAGAAGACAGCTTAAACATGTGACAAAACGTTTATAGATTTTACTTGAACAACCAAAATATAACAGGCCCAAACATTCACATACCTGTTCCAACAGTTTATGATTAATTTCTTAAAAAGTCCTATACTGACTGATCCCCCAATCACCTTGGAAAGAAGTTCGCTCGTCTCGGCATAGGATGTGGTAAGAGGAGACACATAGATTGGGTAACCAATGGGCTGATCACAAGAAGAATTTATAATATTACGCAAAGCTTGTTTCGCATTCTGTATACTCCCTCTCTCTGGATTACGATTCCGCAAGTACACAAGCTCTTGCTGCTGCCCAGCCCACAGGCCTCGAACGCATTCTCTGTTAATCTGAAAGATTGAAAAATGCAATTTAAATGAAAACCAACACCATTCTAGGGAATTAAAATATACCCTTTTTGCCTGGCCTCACACTGGAGCAGCATGCGAAAAAAAATTCCACACTCATTCCGTTTCTGTCGGTATGCATACAGATTTAAGCCTTTATAGAGCTTTAGAGCCCATTAGAGTGAAAAATAATACTCAATCGATTTTGCAGAAACAATCTATAATTTAGAGTGGTAGATCTTGGCAAACTTATTAAAAAGTTCTAAAAAAGAAAAGGTTTAAAGGTCTTTGTAAACAAATTACCAGTTGAAGACACAAATAACAAGATAGATACAAAGCCAAAATAAAAGGAAGTATTAAAATATTTTGCATGGGGAAACATATAATGAACGTTTAAAATAGAAACGCAAAATTGACTAAAATAACATTAAAAATAATTAACTGTTTTTTATCCAAGCAATTGACTGGATACGACAAAAGATTGAAACCCGAGCACAAAATCAACTTTTTCAATTCATCGGTGTCAAATAAAGCATTGGAGGGAAGTCTGCCACACTTTTTTGGTCACATCATGCAGTGCTTCAGAACATAGAAACAAAATTTTCAAAAAGCAAGCGAATCAGATAGAACTTGAGTAGCTGATTTGACCAGTTATTCCAAGCCAAAATATTACTAAATTCACCAACATCAAATTACACAACCATGTTAGACAAAACGAGATTAACAGACGAAAATCCTTACTAGTGTTTCACATGGTGGACACTTAATGAGAACTACAGCAAAATAAGTTTTAATGTTTCATTGCCATTGATTTCTTACAGCATAATTTTATAATAGAAATTAACTTTACCTTTATTACTCGAAAGCTCAGGAATCTTTTATTCAGCATAATGATTTTATATTCATCGCAACCATCCTCAAAAATGTGCCTGAAATACAAAATTATGGTTAGAATTATCACAAACTAATTTCCTTTATTTTAAAGTTCAAAATTTAGAAATCTTATTTATTTCTATTGAACAAAACCAGAACCCAATGTCACAATATCATAGTGTTGTCTTGACAACATAACACATAACCTGTATTTAACCCCTTTTTGAGCTTTCCTTAGGGAGTGCTGCCTTTTTAGAGATATGCCTGTAGTGTTATTCTGAAGTGTTTTGAAGTTGTATTGTCATTAGCACATTAAGAAATGTTTTAAAACACCATAATAGAAATTAGCATCTTTATGTGCAAGTCTCCATGTGTGCATCTTTATTTGGGGCATTTTATTCAACCAAGGGTAGGTAGTTGAATTACTGTCACACTGGAGCAACACAATGGGCTATTGGCGACAGTCTTGGATACAACTCGAAGGGAAAGATAAGAGGATCGCACCTTGTCATTTTGACTTATGGTCAGATGATGAGATGAACAAATGAGCTGGCACCTCACTCTCTCAACTTCCACACCACACCAACGTCAGGGCATTTGAGGCCACAACGGATTTAACATGCACCAGCACCTACCCACAACTGTCTTTGGTTGGATCAAGTTTATAACTCACAACCCTCCTGTTGCTAATCTGCTACTCTATCAACTGGACTACCATGTCCCTATTCAGCCAAAGGATGACTGAAATTTGAGGCAAGACTTCCATACCTATCTAATTGTAAGGAATATCCCATACATTTCAGTTAAATGCTCTGCTGCATTTTACATAACATTGCTTCTTATCCCACTTGGTCTAGACAAGGTCGACCGAGTTCATGCACCTTCAAAAAGTCCAACCAACAAAGGATTAAAATACAGATCCTCTCCTTGGACAGCCCCAGACAAGTAAGAAAATGGCCAGAAGCCTGCTCCATATTTTTACATAATAAATAAACCAAAGGTAGGTTCGTACTTGAATTAACCTTGCACTGAAGCAACGCAATGGGCTATCGACGACAGTTCAGGATCAATTCCGAAGGAGAAGAACCGAGGACAACACCTTGTAATTTTGAACCAGTCATATGACGAAACAAACCAGAGGATAAATACTCGTCTGTTGTATGAGAGAAATCTTTCCAGCTAGCCTAATGATTTAATACTTGGAGTACAAGGATATCCCAGAGTGAATACAGAACTAGCTTAAAGCAAGTTTCATAATTGCATACCGTAGAGCAAGCAATGAAGGAACACTGGAGAGGACTGCATTCCGCCAAATGGGGTCTGCTTCATGGGTGATGACTATGGTCTTCTGATAAATGGTAATTGCATCATACAGGGCGGCATGTTCCTGATATTCATCAGCTGACATAAAGTGATCCTATGATAGAAGAAAAGCATCTATTTAGAGGCAACAAAAATCATTTCTTGGGAAACTTCATTTATAAAGTTTAACATTTGACTGAATTTTTCCAAAATAAACTATTTATTTTCTCACCTAGAGGCAGCACAGCTTATATTGTAAACATTAATTTCATGCAAAAGTCATGTTATCTAAGTGAGTACTCTTTTCCTCCTTCCAGCTTTTATTACTTGAGCTTCAGTGGTCAACTGCACAGCATGCCCATTACACTGAACTGTGCATTAGTGGTCAAAAATGACCCCAGCATCAATTATTGGAAACAAGATTAATGAATAAAATTAATTTCATAACTCCTGTAGAAAAGTGTGTGTCAAACACACATAGGCAGTTATGATCCTAAACGAAGTGGCCCTACTGCTGTAGATAAATTATGTTGAATACTTTTGTCAGAAAGGCAGGCCCAAATCTTTCAAACAGTGGTCTCTAGATCTTCTAATTTCATGGATACTTTTCTTGAAGAACTTTTTAATGTTATTTGATAAACAAGTTCAAATATCAATAATCAAAATACACTAACAATTCAAATCCTAAGCATGATTAATTTTGCACACTAATTACATCAAATTATGCAATGAAAACTTATAAATGCCTTCATAATTAAAGCAATAGGTTGTTATGTGACTTCAAGTAAAGCTTCACATGACCCAACTTCAGATGAAGCCTATATAGGTATGATCCACTGATCTTTTAACATCACTAAGACACTGACCTTAAACACAATTCAGACATTACCTGATGCAATTTTAAAGCCATGCGCACACTGGGAGCAATGACTTTTCTCAAAAGATCCATGTCTTGAAACACCCATTCGTCTCTCACAGATGTTATTCTGAAATCTCCTTTGAAGAGAGCATGAAGACCGTAAAGAAGGAAATCCACACTGAAAACAAACAGAATGCATTTAACAGAGAATTCACTAAATTCACAATGCACTGTTCAATTGTAAAATATTCAAAGAGGCTTCTTCCAAACACAAAGAAATAAAGACCGAGACAACCTTGCCAAGAACAAACTCATACAAGTTGAGATATTTTTAAATGAGAACTATTGATTTTGTTGTCTTATAAATTTCATATGAAACTCAAGTTTTCTACGATACTTCAAATCACAGGTAAACAACAAATAAAACTGAATGCAATAAATATTAGGTAAAAACATTTTTACCTAGCAAAAGAATTGTGTGATGCAGTTCCAAGGACTCGCCTAGCTAAGAGACTCAGCCCAAAGCACAGGGAAACCATTGCAGAATCTTTAGAACAACTCACCGTCTGAAATGGAAAAGATATTCGTTAAAATACAGCAAAGTTTATTGTAATAGTAGCATAAATTTGTTTCAGTTCCAAGGCAATGATTAATTAATAATTCAATTTTGTGAACATCAGCCTCAAACCATGGGAGAAACAAGTCTCAAAAACATTGATCTTGTAATCTTTCAACCATATTCAAGGCCTGTTTGATATTTTTGATCAGCAACAACTTTTATATAATTTGCTAAGGAGTATACAAATCAATTGACTATGTCTGCTGTAGGTGAAGGCAGGGGTCTCAATGTGGGTACATGTACCCCTAGGGGATATGCCATGAGAGCTCCAAAGTCGATTGATCTATCACTATGTCTACTACAAGAGCTGCTTTTATGACAAAGTCTGGATGGTGGTGGTTGCTATAAGAACAAGGTTTGTTCATTTAAAGTAAGGGTACTATGATGGATATCTTAATTTTAGTTTGGTGAATGTTCCAACAGAGGTAGTTTTCTAGTTTTTATCTCGGCAACAAGTAAAAATCCTAACAAACATATTTCCAATTTGTCATCCAATGTGTTAAACTTGAATATATTTCTTCAGGCATCTCCTTGGGAAATAGGGTGATGGGTCTTCTGTAGAAACTGACTTTATCCTAGATATATCAGTTTTTTATTCTCACTGTTATACTACAGTGAGTTTTATCTATTTATACAAGGGGTACACCAGTTATATATGGATAGTTTTGGATGTAATGGTGCAAGAACCATATCTAATCAAGCTGCACCAAACATTAAGTAACAGACATAAACACATGAGGAAAGTTTTATCCAAACAGAAAAAATACACTTTTGTTGCAATCGAAGATGTGCCACCTACAACTCGCAACCAGTTGCATACTTGCTTCCAGCAGATACAAATATAAAAGGTTGAGAATCACTGGGCTAGGGCAATAAGCACTCAGAGGACACAAGGCTGAGCAGTGGAGAAAATGGGGAGGAGTTTCTCTACTGGTACAGAGAAAAGATCCAGAAAAAGGAGAAGGAAGCTGACTGAAGGACATCTTGGGCAGCATGGTTGGTTGGTGTGGTCCAAAGAAGGACAAGCTGTGTCAAACACAAGACAATACAAGCCAGTAAAAATACATAAAAAGTTAAAAAAGCCTAACCAATAATAAGTTGATTTAAAACATGTATTTATTGAACAGATATGATGCAGCTTAGATGACATAAAAGATGAAATGTATAAAATCCAAGTCCCTCTGGTTGTTTGTTTTGGTGTTTTATGGCGCAAGGACTATATTTGATCAAGCTGCACCTAACACAAGACAATGCCAAGTAAAAAAAATGTTGTGAAAGGTGGAAAAGGGGGCATTGGGGAACAGACCTGTGAGATGAAAGCAGAAAAAGATCGCTTGGGTATTCTGGGAGTCCGCCCCTGATATTAGTAAAGACAGTTATCCCCATAGGAAAAGAAAAAAAATCTCGGGTCTGTGAAGTCAGTGCACACCTAAAGATGTACCCCTGAGGACAAATTACTCTTAGAAAAACAAATTATGGAGGCAAAAACATACAGAAGACAATCTCGATTAAGAGATAGGGTATCCCTATCTTAGATGACTATCAAAAATTTAACATCAAATGCAATTAAAAAGTGATGCATGCAAGTGGTAAAAAAAAAAACCAGTGACGTAAAAAGTGATTAATATCTGAGGGTGACCCAACAAGTCTTATAAAATAGGTGATGTTCTCAAAAAGCAATCATAAAAATCAAGAAGTTAAATATGATTTATGGTGTCAGATTCTTGGCAATGCTGGCATGATGGAGTGGTTTTACTGACCAATAAAAATCTATGCGACTCAAATGGCCAATGCAGGCACATGAACAATGAAAAGCAAAAATTCCTAATTCCAAAGGAGAGGACAAGAAATAGAGGTAGTTGCTTGCTCCAGTGCTGGATAAAATCCTGGCAGCTTCAATTGTCCAACTCATAGGTAGTGATTTTTGTAAACTTTCTTGCGAAAGAACTTCTTGAAAGTGACTTGATAACACCTAATTCTGTTGACATCACAAGACCTTGGGAACTAATCCCTTTTGCAGTCTCCACCTCAGTATCGATAGTATCGGAATGTACTACATTTGCCTCCAAAAGTGATATGGTGATTGTTTCACTTATGCATATTATGGAAATATAAATAGGAATGTGTGTGTGCTAAGGTACTGACATAAAAGCTCTTGCATTAAAATTTCCAAATGGAAATAAATTAACTATTTTATAAAAAGCAATAATATAGCCTTGTTATTGCCTCTAAAAACTGCTCTTTAATACTTGAAAAGCTATACGATCATGAAAGAGGAACATACAATATCATGAGAGAGGAAAGAAAATTACTTAACAAAGCATTATTCTATAATTGCATTGAAAATTACTTACAAAGCATTATTCTATAATAGGTGATTGAATAAAATTTTTAAAAATTGTTAGATACATTCAGAATTAAGTATATTAGGTTTCTGAGTCAAAACTCAGAAACCTAATATACTTAACAATAAATCATGTGCTTAGAGCAGACACTCATTTACTAACATATTTTAGGAGACACAAGATATTTGTTTTTGATGAGATAGTTATACTGTAAATAATCTGAATAAAAGATATATTAATACTATCAAAATGCTTCATTTATATTTTTTTACCTAAAATCTGATAGTCTTTAACCCTTTCGCGACGCGAAGCGCAAACGCGCGCTTATCGCTGAGGCCGGCAGTCTCTCTCGCGAGTGTCTGTCCACGGCCGGAGGGTTTTTTGCTGTTAAGCCTAAATCCATGAAATTACCGAAATATCAACGCGTTGTTTAATAATGTTCTGTAGAATATTTAAATGGCATATGCTTTATATATATTTCTATAGATACTTTATTTATTTAAGTTATTTCTTGTTTAAATATATATTTTACACATTTTATTTTTCGACGCTTCGACATTCTAATGGTAAAAAGAGAAAAAATTTACGTCTACAAGATCTAACTATCCACTAAAAACTGGACCGCAAATCGAAATACCCAACGCTGTAGCGAAAAAAAAACTTCCCCTGCTTACTGTAAACAAATACCACGTATTTGTTTACAGTATAATTCACGCCGTATAATTCACGCCATTCGGAAACATTCCTTTCTCCTTCATTCCTTCCCCCTAAAAACCACGTGTATGTGAGTCATACTACTCTCATTTTGAGTAGAAGGTCAAATCTACATGTATCTGAAACCACATGGACATATAACGCCATCTTCTGGCAAAAATTTTAGTTTTTAAAACGTTCCAGGACACTGGCACTAATGGGTGACGGCCGGGGGTGAACGAGAAAACGCTCTTGCACGCCGGCGTGTCGGCCGGGAAGTGAGTGCGTTTCTTGCTGGCACGTACAGGTGACAGTCGGCGCGAAAGGGTTAAACAACTGTATTAAAAACCTGTCTGTTAATGAGTTTCTGCTCTAAACCGACAAAATATTTATAAAAAAAACATTGAAATATTCTTTTGAATATCATGAATGCAAGTACTCATTGACTACTTACCAAATTGTTCTTGGTAATGCAATATTGTATCCAATCAAGATACACATTGCAGAAACTATTTCTTGACACACCTGAAGCTCTAAAATCATAATCTTCATCAACAGTCATGTTAAAAACAGGATCAAGATCAGCATAGTTCTTGTCCAATGTCGGTCGAAGGGCTTCCTGAATGAGTTCAGACTGCAACCAGCGTGTTAGTTTCTCATTGCATATGGTGTAATAGATGACACTCTGAAAATGAAAACATAGGTAATCTAAGCAATAGCATTAAACATCAATTTATTAGAAATAAGTTAAATCTTGTAAAATTCCTATTCAAACACATGAATAA
The DNA here is from genome assembly GCA_933210815.1 of Meta bourneti. Lineage (NCBI taxonomy): Eukaryota > Metazoa > Arthropoda > Arachnida > Araneae > Tetragnathidae > Meta > Meta bourneti. The sequence continues at coordinate 23,243,460 of OW119931.1, forward strand.
TGAATTAATGTATCCTATACAACTCTTAATTGCAACTTAGAGGACAAACTTTTTTGCTATTGACAGTCCAATTGTACATACATAAAACAGCAGCTCACAACAGTAAAATGTAATATAATCTTTTTTAAAATTGTTAGCTAGTTTCCCTTGAACTATAATGAACGTAACAAAAAATTACACAATTAGTTGAAAACTAAATATTAATTAAAAATGCAGATATTAATAAAGAAATGCTTAAAATGAAATATAAAATAAGAGAGAAACAAAATCTAAAAACCATTACACTTTACACTTCTTTCAGCAAAGTTTAAGTTCTTGAAATGGTAATTTCTAATTTTCTTATCTTTAGTAAATTTTCCAAATCGCTCAAAAAGGGTAAAATAACATGTAATATATAGGGTAAACTAGACAGTTATTGACACCCTAATCTTTAATTTAAAAAAATAGGCTTTCATGTCAATGTTCAGTTTCAAATAAGGGCGGGAAAAATTTATTGTGAATCATAGAAGTCAGCTGTGTTAAAAGATTTTCAAACTGTAAACATCAAGAAAGGTAATATAACCGTAATTAAGAAGTATACAAACAAGGTACTAGTTAAGAAGACGGTTTCTTCTGTTTTTGCTAAGAAAAGAGCATGAGCATATTTTGTAAGATAGATTAGCCATAGTTTCCTTTGCATAAGTCCATATAAATAAGAATGATGTCAATAACTGTGGTGTCAATTATTCATCCATAGGATGTCAATAACTGTGGTGTCAATTATTCATCCATAGGGTGTCAATAACCATTTTGCACTATTTATTCTCAATATATTGCAATACCTTCCAGGGATAATTTTTTAGCTTTAAGTAGCATATCAGCTTTAAGTAGCATAATTCAGGAAAAGTTACAATGAATTTCAACTTGATTGAACTATTTTTACTATTTTTTCCATGAATTTATAGTATAAATATTGCCTCAATATTATAAATATGCCTGGGTGTCAATAACTGTCTTGTTTACCCTATTACAGTAAAATCTTTGAAAAACAACATACCTTGACATAGTAGGTAATGAGGGCTTTTCTCAAGTCAAAAACCTGGAGCATTGAAACAGCACTGTTATCCGAGATACTGTAGCCTTCTATAACATATTTTGAGGTAGTCACTTCCCATGCAAGCCATCGCTGGTTGAAAGCGGCATTCACGGACAACAGGTGTGGAAGATGGCCAGGCTCACAACAGCAACAACCTAAACAAAAAAACACATTGTAAGCAAAAAGAGATGGTTGCATTTGAGTTTTATGGCACAAGGACCTTATTCGGCCAAGCTGCACCAAACACACACAAGACAAACATTAAGTAAAAAATGTCATCAAAGGGGGGAAAGAGGGATTAGGGTATAGAGTAGTGAGATGAAAGCAGAAAAGATCGTTTGGGTATCCTGAGAGCGCGACTCTCATGTTTACTAAAGACAGCAAACTCCATGGGAAAATAAAAGATCACTAGAGTACCTTGGGTGCGTGAAGCGCGTAACACATTTGAAGATGTGCCCGAGGGCAGAAAAAAGAGAAATGCATCATTAAATTTACAATTGATTTAACGAATCGAAAGAAGCTTTCATCAATTACTTTAAGAAAATTATAAAATTAGGTTAATGCTAAAAAGCGAGACATATTGATAGAGACAGTAAAGCCAAAATCAGTGGTGTCCATTTCTGAGTCAGGTATTGCAGTGTTCATTTTGTGTAACTTTGGCGATGTTGATTATTTTCTCACCGTAAAGCTGTGCTTCAGGATGGATGGTTTGAAGCAGGGCAGGTGAACATACGATTAGACGTGAGTTACAACATCCAAACAGTTGTTACAATGTCTATGTTTTGGTTCCATCACTGTTAATTTTCATGCCTTTAAAATGTCCTGTTTTCAGTCTGGATATCATGGGGTAATTTTTCTATCAGTGTTAACTACACCAATTTGTTGTTTTTCGGGGGAAAAATCAAGCCAAAATCAGTGAAGCATGAATAACAAAATGCAAACCAATATGCTCTTTTCTTCTTAAAACAATTCAAAAATACTAATATTATTTATTACTCAATTCACTTAATTCCACTGTTTTAATTGTTGCGAATGAAATTTCAAGATTAAACCACTATCTGGAATGCAGTGCTCAAACTGTGAAAACAGCATTCGGAAAAATGAAAAACAAGTGTGGGTAGAATTACTCTTTAAATCAATGCTACTTCATTATATTGGTGTTTTGGCACATTTTTGTTGGGTCTGAAAATTCAATTCAGAAAGAAATTCATTAAATTCAAGGGTAAATATTTGTACCTTGGTAGAAAGAGTCAATGCCTGTTTTGCAAATTATTGGTAACAGCTAATGGTCAAAAATAATCTCACTTGATGCAGATTGAAATTTTTGGATTGTTATATGGGTGACAACTTGACAACCTTTCTGTGAAAAGAAAGGTAGATCAACATCTTTTCAATTTTTGGTGCCCAAATTGCTTTATCATCTTATGTGAAATCTTTCATACTAATTTCAGTATTCATACCAATGCTGTATTGAAAAGTAAAAATCTGAAATGATTAGCATCTTTGCATATAAATATATTTATATAAACAGATTCAATATCTTAGTTACGAGTGTTGATATCGACAAAGTGAATACCTTCATCTTCATCAACACCTTCATTTATGGCTTCCACTTCTCTCTGCTGGCAATAAGTTCCTACAACAAATTATACAGAATGATTTAGCAATGAAAATTAACAAATATGTGATAAATTATTAAATGAATTAAAATCATAAATAGTGAAATCTTCATCAAAAAGGATGTGGAGGAAACAGAAATAGGTAACTATAAAAAGCATATTGGGAAAACTTCCATAAACACATTAACCCTCCAAGTGGTTTTGACGACACATCTCATCCATTAAGATCTGGTCAGTTTTGTTAATAAGATACACTTCTTTGAGACAACCACCAGGAGGGTTAAAGAGTACAATATAATCCATTCTACTTAATTTTAATATGCTACAGAAGTTATAGTTAAAATGAAATCTATTTCTAGAGTTCACAAGTGAAATACTTCTCACCTCGAAATTCCAGCCCTCGAACTTGAAAGGTGATCAGTCCGTTTCCTACCTCGATGATGTGCACCAAACAGTTAAGATTTTCTGAAGCTAAGACAAAACAGTCGCCTTGTTCCACAGCGCCCCATCTCCCCAACACGACATCCCCATACAAAGAGTGCTGCAGAGATCTTGTCAGGTGTTCATAAAATATGGAGTTTAGGTTGTTATCATCAGCACCTGAAATATTTACATGTACGAAATTACCACATTTGATAGCTGTTATGCTTTGTTTCACTTCTTACTCAGTAAACTGATTTTTTTAACTTAACCACTAATATACATGTAGAAAACTAAGTCAATATTGAAGAAACACATTTCAGTTTCCCATTAAAGGTAGAAAAGAACTTCAAAATCATTCATTTTTACCTGGATTACATTCCAATTGTGATGATAGTCTGGTGTTCGAATGATCAACTCGCTTCGTGCTGTAAAAACAGATTTTATGCATTTCATTAAGTCAGCAAATTAGAAGAAAAGAACTATGAATAAGACAAATACTTAAATTGCTTCTAATCTGATAAAAATTATAATTTGTTTCCTAATATAATTTTTCCAAGTGCTGTAGGGTGTCACAAAAAAGATGGTGTGAAACAGTCAAATACAGACTTGAGTACATCATTTCAGTTAAAGCATATTCAGCAGAAACATATTTATTCAAATTAAGAACTCTAACTTAGGTACAACTGTTAATAAGTTAATATTTGCTATAAAAGATAAATAGGTATTAAATAGGCAATTTCCAATGTCCAAATTTTTAACAAGAGAAAAATTGAGTGAACTCAATTTCTGATGATTCAGAGATAACATAGAGTACATTTAGAAGTTCACCAAAACGTCTGCCAAAGGTTTACAAAATAAAAGCACAAAAAAAATCAAAGTACTCCTGATTGTTAAAGGGATATCACTTTACTTATATTTGATGGCAAGGGAAATGGGAAAATCCCGTCAACATTTCCTTTTTCAAATTTAGAGCAACTACCATAGAAGATTGAAATCTTTTCTATTTTACCGCAAATCTAATGTTTTTCCAAATCTTTTTACAAGTTATCTCTATGGACTTTTCAGATAGCCCTACTTGAATTTGGTGGTGAGAACTTTAAAAGATTTCTTGCCGATAAAAATGAAAAAATACCTGAAAGTTATGAAATTCCACTTTCTATGAATTAAAGTTGAAGCAATTTAGAACAAGCAGTCTTAGTGAGCAAATAACTCAAAACCTTAAGATTTAGACTCATAATTTAAAGTTACAGCTTTAATTTGCAGGAAATTTATCATACTATTGCCCATTGTTAACCCCATTTTAAAATTCACTGGCATTACATTACATAATCATACTTTGAAGTAAAATCTTTTATATCAAATCTGATGTAGTAAATTTGAGACTACCAAAAGAGATCATTTGAAGCATATCCTGCTTAAACATATCCTGCTTAAGTTCAGTTGGCACTTGCCTATTTTTGAAAATCAAATTGTCTGGTACCATGTTGGATAAGAGGAGCCAAATATGAACTCGTGGTGAGCGTACTACAGTAAACTTTAAGCTTTAACAAAAAAATTCAGAATTTCTAGCAATTTTATTCTGCTAGATTAATTTGTAATTTGCTGTTATAAAACACAAATTTGGAATATTCTACAAAATAAGTTGTCAGAAAGTTAATGCTTACTTATAGTCTCTTTCCCAGAACTTGACAGGACGAACGTAAGATGTAAAAAAGATGGCACTACCCAAAATGGGACTGAGAGGTGTTGATAGTATGGATGATATAGCAGCCTGTACAAACAACATTGCAGAATCTTTGTGTGTCAAGGTCTCAAACCAGAACAGCGCAAAATAATATTAGAATAATGAATTGGTTTAGTTCATATTGAGATATCAGACATATGGAAAGAAGGGAAACAAAGTGCACACAAAGAGACATGTATCTATTATAAGAGGATTGATTGGTTGGTTTCTTTCATTTTTATGGCGCAAGGGCCAAATATGGCCCTGCTGCGCCAGACACAAGATATACAATATCAAGCAATGGACATACACAACAAGGAAAGTTTTACTAACAGAGATAAATACACCTAGGGAGGAAAGATCCTGACAGGAATCAAACCTGCACCACCTACAACTTACAGGTTGCTAGCGAAGTGGGCATACCCACTGAGCCATGCTGGCCCCTATTTTAAGAGGAAAACAAATTAGTGTATAATGTGATTAGTAGGGCCTGTATTTTGTTGACCTAAACATTAGTACAAATGACCTAAAAAAGCCTAAAATGTACAAAATACCTAGCAATTTAATTCGTTTTCTTTTAATTAGCAAAATATTTTTTCAGATAAATGCTGTTAATAGCTTTTTGTGCATACACATAAAGGGATAAAAATGTATTTCTTATAAAGGCATTAAAAAACCAAAGCATTTCTCATACAAACATGGATTCTCTTTACAACCAATTCAAAAATTTAGCAGTCTCATAGTTGATGCTTCATATTAGAGTTGCAAGAGTTCAATTAAAAAATATATTAACTGATCAGAAGGCATTATACCTGTCCACAATTTCTCTACTCATGGGCTCAACAAAACTTTATTTACTGTGATAAAACTCATTAAAGTGTTCGTTTTTTGTAACATCGATCTTTCATGGGGTGCTGGGCTACTCAAGTCCTAACTCTGAATACATTCTTTACTCCTAGGTACCTAAGTTGAACTAGTTAAGTAGGTAGTTGAATTAATGCTGCACTGGTACAACACAACAGGCTAATGATGACAGTCCAGGATGAATCCCGAAAAGGAGAGATCCAAGGACACCTCGTCATTTTGAATCAGTCAGATGATGAGGTCACACCTGAGAGATGGCACCCTACTCTCCAAACTTCCACACCATACCAACATAAGGGCATTTGGGGACACAATAGATTTAACATCCACCACTCCACACACACACATGGCAATCTTTGTTTGGATCAAGTTTCAAACTTGCAATCCTCTGGTTGCTAATCTGCTACTCTTCAAACCGGACTACCACATCCCCAAAGTTGAACTAGGAACAAAATGCAAAACATTATCAATAAAACTGGCATTGGTGATCAATTGTAAAGGATACGAGGCACACTGAATGGCTGAGCAAATGCATGGAATGCAGACCCCCAAGTAATCTGCCATGGCGCAATATAAATTATGATGAATCTCACTTTCAACAGAAACTCGTAACACTGAAAACAAAATGGTTTGTTCAACTGCAAATTGTAGTGTCATGTTACATAGAATGCTACATTATTAAAACTGTTCTTGAATTCATACAAGTATCCAATTACAGGGCTGCCATAGCCAAAGCACTAGTGAAATAGTGGCATTAGTAGCATAAATATTAAAAAAGTAGCAACAGTAGCCTCTTAAACCCTATTTCAGTAGCAATTTTAGTTACTCAGATACATAGTGAATCAGCTAAAACACAAAATGTGCTAATTAAGTATGAAATTAAAATAAAATGACATTGAAGATTTTTGAAACTAAATATTTTAATAAAGTTTTTATGACAATCTAGCAGCCACAGATAAGTATTATTTCCATGCACAATTTGTTAAAAGAGGAATTAAATTTTCATTGCCCAAGTGAATTTTCAGTCTCCAAATTTTTCGAAGAGTGGCCAAAATTTTGAAACTAGTTTTTGAGACGATTTTGCTTAAAAAATATCACTGGTCGCCAAGGTTGAAAAATGCTTGTGGCAGCCCTGCAATTACAACAATCTAGAAAATAGCATCCAATAGTATTTGAAAATGTGTACCTACAAATATTTGTCATATCTGAACCATAAAATATAATAATCATACCCTATATAAAATTTATAAGCAAAAATTTGTAGTTGGGACACAATTTTAGATTGATAAAGAAAATTGAAATATATCTTTAAAAGCTAGGGTTTACATTCATAAGAAAAGAAGCAAATATTCCAATGGTAACTGAAATTAAATAAAATGTCAACTGATTGGATAAATGCAAAGTATATTAGAGTTTGTAAAATTACACTATTATTTCTCAATAATCACAATTACACCGCATTCAAACATATATTGAAGTTAAGAAGGCATATGCTTACATGAAAAAATTAATTTGCATGTTTCATTCTAAAAAGTTATCATTCTAAAAGGCATTAACTCTTTTATTTATTTTGATTTATTAATTGTATTTTAATGTGTTTGAAAATTTTAATAATTTTAGAAATTAATAATCCACATTTAATTAAGAAATTAATCACAATTCAAAAATTTTAATCATAAACAATCTAAATCATAGAAATTGGAAATAAGATAATTCAGTTTGGGAATAATATGTGGACTGATAAATTTTGAGCAAGACATTTGTTCATAAAATAAACAAATCAAAATTATGTCACTCTACAACTAATGATGTTAAGACAAATAATACTCTTTTAATTTTTCCTAATACTTCCAGGCATACTTCATTGTTAAAAGAAATTTCAACACATTTCTCTATAAAACCTCCATCTAAATGCAGAAGTATAATTTCAAGAGTATGTATGGTAGTATATAGTTTGCTTAATATCTTCAAACCCAAAATGTAATATCAAAACATAAAATCAATACATGTGTATTAATAAATTAACAACCTTTCCATTGGAGAAAAAACTATTTGAGAAATCTTCATGCAAAATAAAATATATTTTAGTTTAATAGTTTGCTTCAATAAATGTTAATGTTGAATATGGAAAACATGTCAGCAATTGCTAAAACCATGTTTTTTAGTGTTTCAGAAGTAAAATTAACTTCAGTATGAAAATTACTGCACACTAAATGAAAATTTAAAGTATAATCATAGCTTTAAAGAGATTCATTATAATGCACTGCAAAATTTCAAAATCAGAAAATACATAAATTTTAAAAGCAGGACAGTAATTAAAACTACAAAGCATAAATGAAATAGTAGATTTAACCAAAAATACTGAATAAAAAACATGCTATAAAGAGTAGATTTCAGAACAAAATAACCTCAACACTCACTTTACTGAATACTATGGAGAAAACAAAAAAGTTTATCAGAAACGGTTCCTTGTAACCATGGAAATCATAGTTGAAGAAGAGTGTCATGAAAATTAGCACAAGATAATGGTGAGAAGAATCACAAAAGGCACTGCGCAGGCACTTGAAACTGCACACGACCACAACTAAAGAACCACCACTGAAAAGAAATCACACCTTTTAAAATTCAGGATTCTCAGCAAGTGTTCAAGTTATTCTAGACACTAATATTCCCACAGCACTTTTATTAATGAGCTGAAAAGAACTGGTTACACTTAGGTATTTGGTTTTCAGAGAAACAATTAAAATAATTATGTCAAAGGAAGAAAATAAAAAAAATCAACAGCAAATATATAGGGTTAAAACAAATTATTCAGTTTCAAAATACTGTATTTCAAAGTTTTTCAATGAGTGTTACATGAAAAGAACTAGAAATTATCCTAGTTTTACTCGTAACACTACAAATGCTCATTGTGTGCTCCTCTTGTTAAATAACACATGTTCATGAGGCAGTCAAGTTCAGATCACAAGCATTGTGACATTTTCCCTCATCAAAGTAGTGATGTCATTCTGGAGCTCATCCAATGTTACTGGCAATGGGGCATAAAATCAGTGACATTTAACAAGTCCCAAAAGGAAAAATTACAGGGCATAAGATCAGAAGACCTCGGTAGTCATCTGAGCAAAGTTATGTCATCCCACGTGATGTGGGATGGAATCACAAGGAAGTCTGTACACGCAAATTTTAAAATGAGATTTTTTCAATGTGATTGGCACAAGAGTGAGATTCATAGCTTGGAAATTACTTCAAAATCTGAATCATTTGTAATAACCTTGTACACAAAACATTACATTTACATGTCTGCAATATGTATATCCCTCATGTGCCTTTTTAAAGACTTTTCAATGCTATATTTCATATAAATCACAATAGATTAAACTATGACTGCACAAGTGAAGAAAATCAAGAGTGCTAGGTTTGTTTGTGTCATGGACTGAATTAAAAACATTTTCAGCTAACAAATAAATATTATGCCCTTGATTTTTAACGACACTTGAACAAGTATCATGGATTTTGGCTTTCGAGTGCAAGTGAAAGGAAATATGCACCGTTCTTGAAAAACAATTAGATTTTTTCAAATTGTTTAAGGACTTTCGGCAAATATTAAGCCTTTTTAAGGGTCCTTAAAAATTAAAATGAAAAATTAAATGACTGCATTGTGCAGATCAACACCAAGACACACACACATACCTACTACTTATGCAGCTTTTGTTCTATAACTTCAAGACATCTATTAACACTCTAAAGTTTAAATTAATTGGTTTCAGTTGTATGCAGTTATCCTCATTTCTGCAGAGCTTTAGAAACAATCTCAGATCGGATTTTTACCTCAGCAATACATTTGGTAAAATGTAATTTACAAGTTCGTATATTCTATGAAAAAAGCTTTACTGAATAAAAATAAACATTTAGAATACATACAAAATAGAAATAAGTATTAATGATTAAAAATATTTTGTTAACTTATTTCTGAATAACCACAGGAAGGGATTTAAAAGGAAGGGAAATAAACTGCAAAAACTAAAACCTGAATTGAATGAAAATGAAAAATTAAACATTCAAAATAACTGAAGAAATGGCTATGCACAGAACTAAAAATCTGCAAGCCATTCTTATAAAAAAATCTTAACATCTGTTAATGACTAAATCTGATATGAATAAAGACACTTACTAAAGTCCAAAAATCGCAATTATATAAGATGAATTAGTAGTCAAGGCACTGAGAAAAAGCAATGGGTAGAGAGCATTTTTCTCGATAAACCATAACCAGACTTGAACTTTTTCAAACCACATGATCTTTGCAGCCTCTATAAGATGCAACACATTTTTATTGATCCCAAACAGTAAGCAACAACACTTAACATAACTTAAACTTTTTTAATTATTTGTAAACCAGTTTACTTACCATGGGCTTCAAACTGCCCATACTCATGGGCTTTCAGAATTGGATGAGCACAACACAGCCATGGCAACTGTTTCTTCATTTGAGGTATAATATAGTGTAAAATGAATCCCCAGATTGTCACAGTAATATGAATAACTGTGTGGAGATAGGGCTAAAAATAAATATTCAATATCAAACAAAGTTTCAAAACTTCCAACAGAACTGATTTTTCAAATTAGCCTATTAAGACATACAAGAACATCAGAGATCCCAATTACTGGCTAATAATAACTTTTTCAGCAAAGCTCATACTAAGATGTAGATGCAAGATTTTCACATACCTGAAAATTATCTACCATACTTCAATTTATTTTGCCAAAGTAGGCCACATTAAATGCATAACACAGACATCAAGTCTAAGTATATCACTTAATCGGCTATACTACTCACTTTTACTAGTCTCTTAATGGATTTTGAATTTGTGAACAGCAAAAGAAATATCTATCTCTTAAAAACAAGGAGTACAAAGATCACCTGTTTCAACCACTAATTTTAGCCCTTTCAAGTGAGCCTTGTGCCACAATATGAAATTTTGAAAGGACATTGTCAAGTTAGGAGGTTGAGATTTTTCATCAGAACCCAAAAGAAAGTTGGGAAAATCACAAATGATTTACCGTATATAAAAAATATTTTCCTACCATACTGTAGTTTGTTATACATACTTTTAAATATGAAATGTATATAGAATGTAAATTAGTGCTTCATGCCCAAAAATTTAATTTTTCTCAGCTCTCAGTATATTATGCTTTTCCTTTTCCCCATAGAAGGGTGATAATTGAGGGGTTGCACGTTAAATCAGTAAAGGGCAGATTACATTGCCTACCTTGTTTACAAACATTTCACCAATAACATATTTTAATGATTAATTACTTAGTACTCTTATCAAATTCAAGAGTTTATTTATCCTTTGAAGACAGTAATTTTATTTTTCAAACTTATCCACATAAATGCAAGCAGAACAGATAATTGACTTACCTGCAAAACTGTAAACACAGTGCTGACATGAATAGCAAATACAAAGACTGCAATAAAGACGCATATGATGGCATCTGATCGCAACCGTGTCAACTGAGGGAAATTAAATAAATTTAGTGTTAAAGCACAATATGGAACAGATTTCATAGTCATAGACAACAAAGCAAATCATAAAAAGATAATTTATGTTAAAGTATATGCACTTTGTATACATAAAACTTTCTTATCTACGTCACAGAATATAAAATAATTATTATTACATTTTTGGTTTGTTACTCTAGCCATCTTTTACTTTACGAGGGCAAACTATATCGGAACTCATGCCTTAAAGTGCATTGCGAACTAAGAACATCTAGGCCATGACTGAAACTCGAACCCAGAGCCTGATGAAACAAGGACTAAAGTGCTAACCACTTGTCTATCAGGTCGGCCCATTAGAATTCAAAATGCAAAGAATTACAAAAAAGTGGTGGGTTGGTTGTTTGGGGGTTTTATGGCCCAAAGGCCATATTTGGACAAGCTACACCAAACACAAGACAGTGTCAAGTAAAAAATGTTGTGAATGTAAAAAAGGAGGGATTGGAGAACAGAGTAGTGGGATGAAAGCAGAAAAAGATCGCTTGGGTATCCCGAGAGCGTGATTCCCATGTTTACTAAAGACAAAACCCCATGAGAAAAGAAAAGATCTATAGTTCCTCGGGTTCGTGAATCCTGTACACACCTGAAGGAGATGTGCCCCTGAAGGCTATAAAAAAGTGATGAAAGTAATAAAAAATACTGAAATGCAAGTCTTGGATATATACTTAGGTTAGGAGCTGATATTATATTTTTTCATACTTTTAAAAATAACACCTTTTGAATTTCATCACTTGATAATTGAATGGGTTTTTCAAAATTGCAATTATATTTATTAGTACATTATTTGCTTTTTAAAGCCTCACTCACTATAGTATTTTGCAGCTTTAATGGTAATGGATCGATTAGTTCAGTTCCATTATCCTCTTTGCCTTTCTTCGGGGTGTCTTCAGACCACAGATGACACTTTATAAGAGACCTATGAAGGAATAAAGGATGCAATTAACAATACATGAACACATTACATTAATAAATTTCTAATTTAGTACACAAAAATTGTGACTACAAGCAAATTGTAAAAGAAATCGTTTACAAATAGTTACCACAACACTGTAGGATCACTGGCACTTCGACTCAGGTGATAACTAAGTGATACCAAAAGTCCACAATAAATAGAGAACATTATATTTTGGGATGGATTATTTGGCTCCTGAAAAGAACAAATAAACCCAAATTAGACATAAGAAACTAACACATTACATAATCTTTTATTTCAGAAACTAACTAAATGAAAATTTAGAACTAATTATTAATTTCCCATTAATGATTTGGCATAATGGTGCAGAAAAATAGTACAATACAAGTTGACATGACTGAAAACTTTATAAATTAAGATAGAAATGGACAAATGATCAGAAACAAAAATTTTCAAATGCTCTTACAGAAGTGGAAATTAAATACAATTTAATATATAATGTGGCTCTGGTGAAAAGGTAGATGACCTTGGGGAAATCCATATGTGCAAAGGTGATTGAGCTCCCCAGCTGCTAAATGCAAAATCATGCATCAGATCACCATAGGTGATTATTTATTTGTTTTGTCAGCTTGCAATCACTGCTATTGCTTTGGGCACCAAACGATTAGTTCAGCATCAGAATCCATGCTAAGGACACCAACAGGGCTGCCACCAGCCAAAGCATTTGTAAAATAACAAATAAGAGTATGAATTTTTAAAAATAGCGACAAATCTATTCTTAAATGTTATTTTAGTAGGAAGTTTAGTCACTCAAATGCAAAATGAATTGATTAAAACAAAATTTGCTAATTAAATATGAAACAGATGCTGAAGATCTCGCCAAGAAATTTAAATTTTAAAATTAAAAAGTCAAATATTTTCTACAAGGATTTCATGACAACAGATTCCAAAGGGTTTCTTCATGGTAGTCTAGGATTGGCATAAAAACTTTGAAAATGGCAACCCTAGGAAAATATCCTCCCTAAAGAAAAATCTGAACAAAATTTTTACCAGTCAACTATTAGTTAAGAACAGGAACTAAATTTCCATTAATCTTTGATGAATTTTCAAAGTCACCAAAATTTTGAAAATACGAGCTTTAGAGACAATTTTGCTCTAAAAGATACCCCTAGTCACCAAGGTTGGAAAATAGCAAAAAGTTCACCTTTTAGTCGCCTTTGGCAGCCCTGTGCTTATCAGGATAAAGCATTGTTTACGCTTAACAGTCCTTAATTTAACAGACTTATTCAAAACCACCTCACTTAAATGCCGACCCATCAGAGCAGGACCATAACAATCCTAATGTTGATAGTAAACAGTTAATTTTCATTTAAAAATCATACTACGGAATTTTTATAGAACTTAAAATGCTAAGTATTTTATTTTATTTGCTATTGAAAGTGTTCTTAAGCAAATTAAATTGAAAAAACAACCATTGTCACATTTTAGTGCTGCAAATTAGTTAAGCCATCTATTGAAAGGAAATGTTACCTTCAGTGCAAAATATGCAAATCCATACAGCAGTGCAACCGTAGCAATGCTTCTTACTAAACAGTAGAATGCTGATGTTAAACTTGTGGTAGCTAAGAAAGAAAACAATCACATTAACTGACTTTTTACAAGTGTCTACAGATTTTGAATCCTAACAGAGATTAGGAAAACAGAATGAACAAAAAATGCCTAGCAGGTCAAAATAAGCATTATTTTCTAAAATTAACTTATTTGAAATACAAATCATAGATACAGCATAAAAAATTACATTTAAAATGTATATGAAAAATAAGTATGATCGTTTTTAGGTTTTTAGTCGTTTTAGGTTTTAGGACGCTAAGGCCATATTTGGCCAAGCTGCACCAAACACAAGGTAACATCAAATAAAAAATATTGTGAAAGGGAAAAAAGAAGGATTGGGGACTAGAGTAGTGGGATGAAAGCAGGAACAGATAGCTTAGGTAACCTGGGAGCGTGACTCCTGCATTTACTAGACAGCAAACCCTATGGGAAAAAAATAGATCACTAGAGTAACTCGGGTTCGTGAAGCCCGTACATACCTAAAGGTCAAGAATAAGTAGGAGCACGAATGTAATGTATATCAGTTATTCGCATGAAACGAATACATACCTATCTGATTCATACAACAGAATTCTTAAGTACATTAGGCACGTCTAAATAGTCAAAGTTGATAGGCTGATTAAGTATGAAAAATTCAGCAAGTTTAATTTGAAGAGTTGCTGTTAACAATCAGGATCATTCGAAAGATGGAAAGCCCTGACAGCAGAAATTTTGTCTGATAGTATTTAGATTATTGAATACAACTTCCAACCACAAAAACTAAGAAAATAAATTTAAAGACTAAGAATCCATCTAGTTGGTAGGCATTTTTAATACTGTAGATTAAAATAAATACAGTTTGACATGCTTATCAAGACATTAAGATGAAGTCATCATTAATTAGAACCAAGTTAAGTTAAAACTACACTGAACATTTTCCCCCAGGAGTATCAAGTAATTAGAATACCACTAATATATAATTGAATAATAGAAGACTACATAGTTAATTTAAATTCAATAAAGGAGGGACGAAGCAAAATACATAAAGAACCTACCTGTTCCACCAAACAAATGTATGTCTATTTGCTCTATCAGGTACATAAGGAATGTGTTAACTTGGGGCAGCAGACCCAAACTGAAGATCACAGGAAAGAACAATACAAAAACTACAAAGAAACAAATAATCAATACAACATAATTGTATATCAATACCATCATAAGTATAAAGATAAGTTCAACTAAGTTTGTAAGGTGTTTTTTAGATAGGAGAGGACACCAACAGTATTCACACAAAGTGAAACTTGAAGGAAATGAAAAAGCAGACGCGCACTTACTAACGACAATATCTTTGGCTTTGATAATGAGATCACTGGAAAGAAGAGCTATTCCGTACAACGTGACTGGAGGCAATGTCAGCCGATAGTCGATGCTCGTCTGAAAAGCATTCAACAGCAGGCAACAGAGGCAAAAATACACAGGTCGGCTGTACAGAATTACTCTGTTATATCCCTGGAGTGAAAAGAACACACATGAAAATTCATTTTTCTTTCAAATAATGTAATATTAGACAACAAAGACAATATTCAGATACATATATTGAAATCCAAATCCTTGCACATTTTTATTTCACATCGGATATGCATGGTTTCTTTGCTCATTTTTTACAAGATTTCCAATTTCTAATGCTTCATGATCTTATAAAATTATTTATCTAAATCAGTGGTTTCCAAAGTATTCAAGTCAATTACCAAAGAAAGACAAGGTTTCAAGGGGTACGTAGAAAAAATGCAATATTTCACTGGGCAAAATAGAGAACTTCTAAGAAAAATAAAGTAATCAATTATTTTCTGATTCTTCAGTGTTTTAAAATCTAAATTTTAAAATCGTAAACAACTTGTAGGAGATTCCAGTATTCATTGATTTGAAATAATAAACTAGAAGTTCAGAATGAATTAATATTGAAATTACCAAACACTGCTAAACTGATTGCTAAAAAACAACTTCTTTGCTCACATTAAGAATAATGTATATATTTTGACATCCTAAATATTATAATTTAACAAGTCTTGGTTTCAATACATGTTAATAAAGAACAGTGTGTGTGTATAACATTAACAGTTTATTTTATTTTATTGCAGAACTCAAGTTTTTCTATTTCAGAACTTTAAATTGTCATCACTAAACCTTAATGTGAAGTTTTTAACATTATATAATCTTTTCAACAATGATCTAACTATTTTACTTTCAATATTAAGGCAGAAAATAAGGATCACCATAGTCTTATAAGCAGGCCCTCATGTGCCACATTTAATTTTATAATATCAAAGAGCATTTTTTTTATTTTCAAGGGAGATCCTTGAGCTGAAAGTTGGAAACACAGATCTAAATATGCGAGCTTAATATTCACAATTTTTGATACCCATAAGTACACAAATGATGGTGATATTTCAACATCATTTTTTACATTCTGCAAAATTAACAGTAAAACCAGGATAAGAAAATGAAACATCAATAATATTTCAAGTTTTAAATTTGACAAAGTAAGAGCTTTCTTTTAGGTAAAAATATCAGAAATGAAGCAGAGTGCTTACATGGGTCGGTGATGCTGCATCAGGCTGGACACTCTGGAAAAAAGATTGTAATAATTTTTTTACTATTTGGAAGAAAAGCTAATGCAAATTATGTTATTTTCGTTCAGTACTCTGTTCATAAAACAATTTTTATAGATTGCACTAACTTAATACATAAGGGCTTCTTCATTACTTAATACATACTAACTTCTTCATTATCTTACATTCCAATTCAAAAATTTTAAAATAAAAAGCAGAAAATTAGTAGGTAAAAGAGCTGATTTTAAGATTGCATTTGACAAATATATGTACAGAAATTGAATGTATTTGAACACTCAAAAATTGTAATCAAATCATGCTCAGTAAATAATTTTTTGGTTAGTTGGTTGTTTTGGGGTTTTATGGCACAAGGACCATATTTGGCCAAGTTGCACCAAACACAATACAGACAACTTCAAGCAAAACATTTTGTGAAAGGGATAAAAGAGGGATTGGGGAATAGAAGTGGCATGAAAGTAGATAAAGATCGCTTAGTATCCCAGGAGTGCGACCTTCGTGTTTACTAAGGGCAGTAAACCCCATGGGAAAAGAAAAGTTCACTTGAGTACTTTGGGTTAGTGCAGCCCATACACACCTAAAGGAGATGTGCACCTGAGGGGAACAATTTTTTGATAAAATAAATACTATTTCTACCTTAGCACATGAAATCAACTTAAAATTTAATTAAACTAAACCATTTTATACTTTTTAGATGCCCATTATCACTTTGATGATAAATACTAAACTTTAAATGTGATATTGTAGCAAATATTTTACTTAAATAATTAGCCACAAAAGAGCTTTTACAAACAGGAAATTTCTTGGCAAAGGAGATATAAGTTACATTTCATATTTATACACATACATACAATACCTCATATCATACAATACCCCATAGAATGATGCATTCAGTCTTTAAAGCCCTTTTTTAACTGCAAAACCACTTTTTCACAATAAATGATTCACTGGGGAAAAATGCAGCTTACCTTGAGCAATGTATACTGGCAACTTGCAATAATGAAACAAAATATAAAACTCCACATATCCTCAAATAAGTTTCTGGAAAGACTTAGAGCACCAAGGACAGCTACCAGCACTGCCAATATAACGGATATAACATTCTCGGTAACTGTCAGATTCCTGAAACAATGCAATTGCAATTAGTGAACAGCTTTTGAGGCTACTGTACCAAACGTGAACAAAAAGAATGAACCCCTAAGAATTCATATCAAAATTGGTTGGAACCTAGAAATTTATTTTAATAAAAGGCTGGTTGGTTGCATTTTATGGCACACAAACCATACTTGGCTAAACTGCACAAACACAAGACAAATGACAAGTACAGGGCTGCCATAATCAAAGACTTGTGAAATAGTAGTATTAGTAGCATAAATTTGTAAAATAGCAGTTGTCATGGCTTGGCCCCAAAACCTCAACACTTGGCATCCCTTGGAATATTTTTTTCCATCCGCTGTTAGTTTTAAAAAAGGGACTAACTTTTAATTGACCTAAAGTGAATTTTCAAAAAAAATTAGTTAAGTTTTCTAAATTAGGCCAAAATTTTGAAAATAGGAGCTTTTGCTTAAAAACTATCTTGCTTAATTCTAACAAAATAGTTTTTTGGCATGGTAAAACAAAAAAGGATAATGATTTACAAAAATAAAGAGATTCAAATAATCGTGAGGCTACCATAATCCTAATAAAACGGGATTGCCTTTGCCTGCCACAAGCTACAAAAAGCATGCCCAAAAAGCATCAAAAGCGTTGCCACTAGTCTTTATATCAAACGGTGTACCAAAGTTTTTTATTCAAATTTGATTTTTTTTCCTTCCTGCACTTTGGTTTGATTTTACAGTTTACCTATGCAAAGTTGTATTACAAATTAAATAAAATATAATTTTTAACTTTAAATTGCTATTATTAGCATTTGATTAATACAACAATCTCATTGGCTGAAAGAAAGCATAATTACCTGTCCAGCAGGGCCAACAGTGCGAGACGGTCGAAACGTATTTTGATGAACTTGAATGGGAGCACCCAGTAACGATAGTAGTGTTTGGGCTTAGGAGAACGTATCATTGTCAGTTCCGGAAAGCGTATCCGCCGCCCACATCTCACATCAGTGTCCGTCCCAGCCTGAGAGCTAGCTGTCTGGGACAAGTTTGAGAGGGTGGTGGGAAGACCGGCAGAATTCAGAGTACGGGCCCCGCCCGCAGCCATGGCGACAGCCACTGCGTGTTCATAGCGCGCTGCAGTCTGGTTGAGCCTCACATTTGAAGTCCTTATTTGATGGATGATCAGTGGTGGTGGCTGGACTGGGTCAATGGAGTTTGTAAACATGGATGCTTTGTTGGCGTGGAGGACAGCAGCAGGGCTGTCCAGGATGACAGTCGAACGAGAGCTTGAAGAGGAGCGTGAAGCGGATTCCCTGAAAAACACGGTTTGTGAATGTGAGTGAAATGGCCTTGTCAAACCAAAGCAGAAAACCTATTAACATATTTCAACAATATATGGTTCCTTCCTAAACACATATACAGTAGCCTCTTGCCATATTGCACCTCGATATATCACACATTCAGCTGTATTGCTATTGTTTTTTATTCCTAGTCTCTTGATGAATTTTTGGTTTCCATTCAGCAGAGGACATCTTAATTGATCCGTAGCAACAATTCAGATGGCCAGTGTACTTCAGATCTCCACTGAAGGTTGGTAGGTTTGGAGTTTTATGGTGCAAAGGTCATATTTGACCAAGGTGTGCCAAACACAAGACAACGACAAATAAAAAATGTTGTGAAATGTGTGACTCCCATGTTTACTAAAGACAGTAAACCCCATAGGAAAAGAAAATATTGTTAGAGTACATTGGGTCCGCAAAGCCTGCACACACGTAAAGGCGATGCCACTGACAAAAGTAAACAAAAATCAGGTAAAACCGAAGTGGAGTTTTTATCAAAGACTGAAACTGATATATCAAGCTAAAATTTAGAAGCCCTTACTTTTCAGTATTTCGTTCAGAACTTATTACAACGCCTCAAGAACTGGTCAAACATAACAGACATGATGCAGACATCATAACTTTCCTTTCTAAGATGGCAACCTCAAAATTAATAACACTGTACTGGATTCCTTCCCATGTTGATATGTTTGGAAATGAAGCCGCTGACTCATTTCCACTGAGGGCAGTGAACAGAGTACTCTCTTGGACAGCTCTCACTGCAATAGGCCCAGTCCTTGGTGAAATCTAAAAACCCTAATCATCATTCGTATCCAGTTAAGCATGCTGGATTTTCCCTTTAGTTTGGTAGTCCCAGATCATTAAAAACTGTTTTGGTGAGACTCAGAAGAAAGCACACCAAAAGTATGTTTTCCGAGAAGACAAGTTTTTCAAGAGTTTCTTTGTCTTGAATCTAAACTGCCTCGCTTGCAACTTCTTCTCATGTCCTAGATTGGATCGGTGCCTTTGAATTTATTGGTGGAAAATCAATAGGCAGCTTCTCTCCTACTCAGATGACAAGATCTTACGGACTGGTTTAGTATTTTCTAGACCCTGGGGATAGGCAACAGAGGAAATCTATAAGTTTATTTGTTTGTCTATTGTAACTTATGTCACTTGGTATAAATAAAGTTATACCAAGTCTATTTGCCTGTGAGACTTGAAGTCATCAAGAACCCGCTCAGGGTGGTGGCCTAAGGGACAGCTGAGACAGTTGAGCTCAGGCAAGGCTGAACTAAATTGCATTTAGAAGAGGAAAATTTTTGCAACCAAAATCGATATTCATAGGCTTCAAGTGTCCACAGCGAAGTCTGGAGATAGCAGTCTGGTCTTTTCTACAGCCCAACTTTACCCAGGGAAGCACCAGGCTGACTGCAGGAGTACCAGTGATAAGTCAGAGGAGTCCTCCACATTCTGTTCATGCTCACTTTAATTTTGGAAGTAATTTCTTGGAATTCGAAGTTTGTTTCCTTAAAACTGGAACAAGACTTCAAGAAATATTTATACCTTAACTTTTTTCCATCAGTTCTGATCATAGACTGAAAGTCCTCGATGGCCTACTAACATCGTTAAGTCATTCAATTTCATTGGACTCAGAGGATGAAAATTGCATATAACCCCATTCATGTAGGGAAATTTTAATATACAATTTTAATAAGTGTTTAATTCGAAGTTATAGAAAATTATAATATTTTCCTATTCAACAAAACATTTTTCATACACAAGTTTGCTTTAATTTTCCCTAGATGCAGCATCAGCAAAGGTAATTTAGTAGTGACTAATTCTTTCGAAGAATACATCTGGTGCATTTATACATATGCATGTATAACATCAGGTTTCCGATCTCTAAGCCCTCTACTTCGTAATCCTTTTATCAGTCATTGGCTTACCGCATCTTGCAGAACACTGATTTTTGTCTTGTGTGTCTCTTATGTTGTTTGTAGTGATTGTGTACATTGATTGAAGAAGTTTTACCCATTTTTGCTGTCATGTATGGCTCAAAACGAGGTATTTGCAAAACATTAACTGGGATGTTTACAAACAAAACAAATTTAAAGCAAAGTTGGGCATAATAAAAAGCCCTTTAATTACAACATTTCAGTAAGTCAAGTTGTTTTATGTTTATGTTTAATAAAATGTGTGGTTTTTTGTAAAGCATAGTTCATTTTTCTTAATGCCTAATACCATTTTTTAAATATGCAAACATTAATTACTTGATATTAATTTCAGAAATCATAGAATCCATAAAAACTTCTTAAATTGGAATTCAAATATTTTTGATTGTCCCTTCAACTTTAAATTATCCAAGTTTTACAGAAAAGTCTAAAATTCCCATACAAGGTACTTTAATTTAACTCTCTGAGCCCCATTAATAGTTCATACTAACATTTTATCACTTAATAGCCATATCTAGAAATCTTGAAATTGGTGAAAGGCTTGAAACTAGTTAGGAGAAAAACTACAAATTACAGAACAGAATATCCCTCAAATACAGGAAGTTAATAAGCCATAGTATTAGTTAAATATTCAGAGGTTTATGAATGACTGAGAAAAGGAATACAAGTATTGTCATTTCTGTAAATGACAATGTGCTTTCAATTAAATGTACTTATGCATATATGATCACGCAATCCATACTTACCACTTAGAATCTATCATGTATTCTAGAAGCTTAACATCTCCAACAGTACTTAATCCCTTTGCAATTCCCGTACTATTTTCATCGAAAGTGTAGGTTAGCCAATTTCCTATAAAAATTAGGACAGATTAATAACAGATTATAAGCACATTTACTTAACTAAAAAGTGCTCTAAATCTTATATACACACGTCTTATTTACTTTTGAGGAAATGTAGTTTATAGTAATATTTTCTGTTTTTCCTTCATTCACAATCATTATTCTTTTTACTATTTTAGTCAGTAGCTTTTTATGGTGCAAAGGCCATATTTGACCATACTGAACCAAACACAAGACAGACAACATCAAGTAATGGACATATGCACACAAGGAAAGTTTTGTTAACAGAAGAGAGAAATACACCCAGGGAGAAATCCAACCTGCATCCCTACAACTTGTAGGTTGCAAGTGCATGGGCTACCCACTGAGCCATGACGGCCCCTTTTACAATTTTAGATAAGATTACATTGTTATAATAAATAAGTAATTGAAGAATATTTAATAAGACAGTATAGCAAACTTCATATCCCCATAAACTGAGCTTGATAGAGTTCGTTGAAGTGGGAGTATTCTGAAATAGATAACAAGGTATTTTGAATTCGGATTCCTTTAATGATATCCTCCTTGTACGAGACAGAATTTTTAGCAGTGTAGGTCATCAAAACTAATTATTGATCACAATTATCACAAGAACAATCAGAGTTGAATATTTAATTAATTCTGCCCACACCTGTCAATTTTTATGTGTATTTAACCCTTTGTACTAAGATGTCGCCATATTGGTGGCATTTCAGTAAATTTCAAATGTTCCAAGCACAGAGTTAAAAATGCTTTATTTGTTATTATTTTTTATGTCTTTAATATTTAGCTAATTAATCAACAACAATAGCTTTCAGTTACATAGATTTGCAACATTTAACATTTAGCTTTACGTTCTTAAAAATGAAACGATTCAGTTGGTTGGCTTGGGCGTTTTAAGGCCCAAGGCCATCCATATTTCACCAAGCTGCACCAAATACAAGATAACAAGGCAAGTAAAAAATGTCGTGAAAGGGGTAAAACAGAGGGATTGGGGAACAGATTAGAGGAATGAAAGTAGAAAAGGATCACATGGGTACCCCAGGAATGGGATCCCAATGTTTACTAAAGACAGTAAAATGGATTGGACTGAATTTTTTATGGTGCAAGGGCCATTTTTGGCCAGGCTGTACCAAACATAAGACAGAAAACTTCAAGTAAAAGGACATACACAAGGAAAGTTTTACTGGCTCATGGGGCCATCGTGGCTCAGTGGGCATACCCTAACTGACCCACGATGACCCCATAAAACCCATGGGAGAAGAAAAATCACTAGTGCCTAGGTTGTGTGAAATCAGTATACACAAAAAGGATATGTGCCCCTGAGGGCTGAAACTATTCAGAACATGTCTTGCAAATAGATTACCGTGCTCATCTTGAAAGCAGTGAATGGCTCCAGGAGACGTGTCATTGTGGGAGCTAGCTAGGTGTGTGCCGGGCGTGGAGAGCAGGTTTGCGAGAAGGTAAGCAGGGGGGCCCTGAGTAGATTGCTTCTTGGGAGACATCCAGCTTGTACTGCTGCTGTCTTCACTAAAAGAATACAGCACTCATCAATATTTCATTGAATAAACAAAAACATCCCATGGAAAGAAGAAGTTTACAGCTGTCATTATTGAGTCAGATGAATCAAAGTTTAAAAGTTAATACTCACTACATGTATGTTTTAAAGTACCTTCCAATAAAAATGTGCCTTTAATTGGAAAAACATAACTTTACAAAAAAGATAACTGAGGATATTAACTAAATTTTTAAAAATATCCCTGTCCCTCACTACTTCATAAATAAACAAAAAACAAGATTCAAACAGTTTATTCAGAAAGAAATGTAACCCCAGGTTGAGCTAGACACAAAAATATGCTATTTACCCATCATCAGCAGTGGCACCAGGTAATAAAGATGATGTTTCTGGACGACCGTCTGGCGTTCTCCTTCTTCTAGCAAGCAGTTTTGGTCTTTTGGGAACAGGAATTTCTGTAAGAAAAGAAAATTACAATGTCAAACTTTCATACAAGCACCAAAATAGAGGAACCATGCCTATATTTTAATAACTCACTTTAACTTATAATCAAAAGAGAGAAATAAAATAGTAAACAATAAACATTTAGAAACTACATAATTAAGGTGTTATATAAAGGCAAGTAATTGATAATTTGAAACGATATTGCTGAAGATGGTAATTTTACTTGTATTAGCCAATGTATATCTGTCAGCCTCCTAGAAAAAATCCAGATTTTTTACGGCATGAAAACGAGGTCCTTGCTTAATACTAACACACATAAAAAGTTTTGTTTAAATAATTATACACAATGGTATCAAAACGAAATACAACCAATAAAAAATTATTTTTAAACAAACATCAGGGATGTTAACTATGAAGCTTTGGAGAATCTTTCCAAGAGGTCTCTTAATTCAACGATTAACCATATTGAAAATTGGTTATATGTCACATGTTCCAGAAAACCTTCAAGTCTTAACCCTCTGGATACTGACCCGCCCGAGACGGCTTCTCATTCAGACATTCGCTAGCCGCCCGTCCGGCTCTTAAAGTAATCAGCGTTTCTGCCCCTCTACCAGTGAGGAGGGTAATCGGTCATCCCCACTCTACAAAGGATTTTCGAACATCTCCTTGTCACCTGAAGGTGTGCTAAATGATCATCAGGTGTTAAGGGGTCGATTTCTAACTACGTTCTTCAGTCTGTCTGCGGATCGGATAACCACCTGTGAGATTTTTTTGCCTTTAAAATGCCACGGTACAGAAGAATTTTGACTCGAGAAGAGATCGAAACAATACTCTTTAATGATACAGATGAATCAGATTTGGATAGGAGTGAAGATGACGAATTGGAAATGCCAACTAAGGAATTGGGAAACAATTCGATCAGTGTCGATAGTGAATCCGAAGATAAAGAAAATATAGATATTCTTCATACTGAAAAAAATGACGGTACCGTTGAATGGGATTCAGAAGTGGTTGAGAACGAACGCATAAACGTCCCCCAATTCACTAATTTTTCTGGTCCCCTTCATATGTTACCACCTGTCTCTTCAGCATTGGACTATCTAAAATTATTAATGAGTGAAGAGATATGCGAACTCATCAGGGTTAATACAAATAAGTATGCTGAATTTTGTGCCAAAATGCGAGGATTTACAGACGAGAGATGGGAACCTATTGCGAGCATCAAAGAACTGTGGAATTTGTTTACAGTTCTGCTTGTAATGAGTATTGTACGCATGCCTAGAATCACTGATTACTGGTCCAAAAATGAGACACTTGGAAATTCAAGAGTGAAAATGATGATGAGTAAAAATAGATTTTTAAGCATTAAACACTATTTCCATATATCCGACAGGGAATACGAACTTAAGAAGGACAGTGAAAATTTTATCGATGCTCACTTGACCGTCGCTTTCAAAGCGGAATTTGACTCAAGTACATGTTCACTTGTATTGTTATGTAAAATTTAATTCCAACACATGTTTTGTACCTACGCATATACAATAGTAACTGAAAAGAAAAATTGTGTAAAGAATGACTTTTAAATTGAATTACGAGCTATAAATGCTAATTTTTCGATTTATTAGTGAGGGTTGGGTAATAGTAGTAAAGTGTGAATTTTATTTCTAATAAATAAAGGTTATCACACTTAAAGGTTTGCCTATCTCTGTTTTTAGGAAAAAGCGCATATTTTTAAGTCCCGCAAACGAATAAAACGTCCATTTCAGGGACATAACTGTGACGTAATTCTTGCATATTTTATTGCAAGATGCTTTTGGTCTACAATTTTAAAAGAAACCATTATCAAAAAAATCACGCTGCTTTTAAGATCATATTTATAAGGAAGAATTATTGAAAAATAACCACTTTTATCACTATTATATTTCCGAAAACCTTTTTTAAACATCAATTTCAAAGCAAAAGATATATTATTAATTTGAAAATTATCACGAATTTTTGATACATTGTTTTAAAAATAAGATAAAAAATTACAAATTAATTGCCGATAACACAACAGAAAAAGTATACCTTGTATATTCCTGTTGCAAGAGATTTGAAGTAAAAGAGATCAGAGGGAAATAAAGAAATTAAATTGCCTTTTTAAAACATTTAATGAAAAATATGTACTTAAATTAAACGTAACCTAATGTGTTTGTTCTAAAATTAAAAAATATTTTCCTTGTTTTATAAGTAATTGCAATTGCTTTACTTTTGCGCTATATTTCATTAAAAGAAAATTGTTCTTTCTAACAATTTGACAATTTTCTATCCGTGTTTTCTTTTTGAGAGTTTAAAAATGCTATGTAATGGACGCTGAACATTAGCATACACAACATGTCTATATATATAATTCTAAGTTCGACTTATAAGTTGAAAAGAGCACTTTCCATACAACCCCCCATTAAAACCAGCGCGGTTTTCGGTCCCAGTGTAGAGTCCCCCGATTAGGTGTAAAATAAGTTGCAAACGAGGGGGGAAGAAATATTGGTGATTGAACTAATGCTACTCGGGCGTTTTGGGTTTCTGAGGACATGATGTTTAGATGCATACGGATGTCAGAGGGTTAAGGGGTATAGAACTTTTCAAAAATCTCATAAAAAATATTAAGTATAGAATCATGTACACATGATTAACGGCATATTACTTTTTTCGATTTTTAAGAAAAATGCCAAAAACCCTGTTTGGAAAACTAAAAAGCAAGTGATAGGAATGTTTGTGTTTTGTTAAAGGCTTATTAATTGTTCTCATTATCTCACAATTCCCTTTAGTGCTCATAAAAAATATAAGAATCTTCAAAACCACATCAGAAGATTTTCAAGGATACAAGAACTTGTTATTAAATTCAATAATGTGCTTAGGGAAAAACTTAATCCTTTTAAATATAATTTAAATAGTATTTTTAAGATTGTATAAACTTTACAAATTCTTACAAAATATTTTTTAAACTGTTTCCAAACTAGAAAACTAACAGTTTGCTTAGAAACCCTAATTCCTGTCAAAAAACGAAAATGTCCAAAAATAATTCGAAAAATAAAAAAGCACCAAATAGGGCTTTATGTGAAAGCAATTCAAAGTGTAAAAAGGAAACCTCCTGTCTGCAAGTGGTATATACTTGGCTGCCATTTGTATTAGGCATAACTAATTTAGCATGCTAAATGGTTAAATATACATAAAAATAAGTGCCAATTAAATTTTTTTCATTTACAGTTGTGCAGGTTTTTGTACATGTGGCCAGCAATCTGGCAATCATTGATTCTGATGATTTTCATGGTTGCTATAGCATGACTTGAAACTTTGAAGTTGGTGCTACTTGAAAATTTTCTCCCGAACAGAAATCTGGAAAACTCTTTATGGACAGAGGATCAAAAATCAAGAGTGTTCTTTTTATAGATGACTTACAGTAAAGTTGGTAAGCATAAATAACTTAATTTGCAAGTTACACAACTACTGAGCATAAAGCAACAACTTAATAGTCAAAAGAACAAGTTGTAGGATTGAATTGGATGTTTGGGTTTTATGGTGCAAGGTCCAAAAATGACCAAGCTGCATCAAGAGGATAAAACAATATAAGTATTGTAGAGATAAAAAAAATGCAATAAAAATTATATTAGTCATAAACTCTATAATTTATGACATGTTCGATACTAGATAAAACAAACTCCAAATTTAAAATATGTGGTGTAATAGTTATGTAAGACAGGAGAAGCAAAAATGGAGTGTTTGAACTTCAATTAAATTACAAGAGGTATGATATTTTGATAAAAAAACTAATAGTGATCGAAAGGAGATGAAGATAACAGAAGATAAATTTAAAAACATGTCAATCAATGACATTACTAAATACACTGTTGGCCATTGAAAATGCAACACCATAAAGGAAGCATCCAATAGCCATGAAATTTGCAAGATGCATAGATCATAGAAGAATACGCAAATTATTAGCACTGCAGCATATATGCAAATTATGCGTACCAGTAAATCTCCCTGTAAGCAGTATAAAAAGGGAGAATAGAGAGTTGGTTCTAAATATTGAAATTGTTTTCTTGCAGTTGCTGGGTATAAGAACCTTAATTATGCTTTGTCGAAAAACACAGCAGAAAAACGAGCATGTTTACGAGCTTGACAGAGGAAGAATTTTGGCTTATCGAAACTATGAACTATCCTTCCGAGAAATCAGCACTCATCCAGTTGGACAAAATCAAGCCACAATGACACAAATATGGAATCGGTGGGAGCAAGAGAGTTGAACTGACCGACGTGAAAGATTGCAGAGGCCTTGTCACACCACCAAATGCGAGGAGACATCTTGTGCACATGGCTATTGCTGATCATACTGCAACATCAAGAACCCTAGCTCAAACATTAGGGTGTGTAGTACTACAACCTGTGTCAACATGTACAATTCCACATCATCATCTGCAACAGTGGAAATTTTTTCAAGGCGCCTATTGCTGGAACTGCCTTTGACACTACACCACAAGTTTCTGTGGTTGCAATGGTGAGTAGAATGCAGTATAAGGACAAACAAATGGCATGACATCCTTTCAACTGAATCTTGATTCTGTCTACAGCACCACGATGGTCGTATCCAAATCTGACGGCACTGTGGCGACAGACTGCATGACTCATATTATGCATCACCATACCGGTCAGTCACCTGGCATTATGATATAGAGCACCAATGGATTCTTCTCTGCACCTACCTAGTACACATTACTAGTATACTCAGCAGCCACCACTGCATCCCTGTTGTCCTCCCTCATCTTCAGGGCTTGCCTGCAGACAGTTTTCAACAGGACAATGCATGACTGACCATGGCATGTAACATAAAGCAAGTCTTCAATGTTCAACAGGATTCACTTCTACCATAGCTCTCCCATCACACATGTCTGGATGATGATTGCCCAATGACTGGCACACCAGATCTATACCAGATGAACTTTGGCAACATGTGGAAGCAGCATTGGACTGATATACCCTAAACACATAATCAAAACCTTTCTTTCAATGAAGAAAACTTGTAACAGCAGTTATTGCTCCTCATGGCTACTATACAAAATAATGATTGCTTTGCATTCTGCAAGTCGAAGGGAGTTGTAATTTCAATCCTTTCACCTGTGTACCATATGTTATTTGTATAATAAATATGGCTTTGATGTCTCTTGTCCTCCATGATGTTACATTTTTGATCACCAGGAATGTGTTTGCAATACCATGTAACAGGTATGAAAAATAAAGATACTATATACAATTTAAAAGATCAATGGACTGTAAAATTGCCAACAGATTTTAAAAAGAGGGGTTTCTCCAATTAAATCTCTTAAGTATAAAATAAAACTTAAAAAACCTGAGACGATCATTTTTGAAAGCACAGGACAAACAATTAAAAGGTGATGCATGGCATATCAAACTTCACACATTGCACATGCTGAAGCACTTGGTTCGATCAAAAGCTGTCTATATGTAAAATGTGTGTCTAATGTGAAGGCGAGTCAGAGAACAAGGTTTAGATTTCCATTCTGAATCTGTGGCAACATCATTCAAACCCTTCCGGCCAATTTCAAATATGTACAAGAACCACTCTCTTGAATTTTCTTATCCCCTTCTTAAAGGTACAAGAAAGGGTGGTGGTGTTTTTTATGGCACAAGGGCCATATTTGGCCAAGCTGTGCCAAACACAATACATACAATATCAATAGACACACACAATGAAAGTTTTACTGACACAGAAGACAGAAGTACACCCAGGGAGGAATGCACCTGACAGGAATCGAACCTGCACCGCCTACAACTCAAAGGTTGCGAGCACAGGGGGCATACCTACTTTTACGGCCAATGAGAATTTAAGCTAAAGAGGGCGCTGTGCGTGCCTCTGAAGAAGTTAAATTGTGTAGTGATTTTCTGGCTCTGTTCTGAAAGAGAACAGAGGATGATGAAATAAGTTAACTGTAAATATGTCTCAATGTCTGTTTTGGTTCTTGTTTTGTGAAAATAAATGTTGTGGCTGTAAAATTCGAATGCTGATCTTTCCAAATGAATCCACATCAAATAATAATTTGAGACGACGTTAATTTTGGAGCGTCACCCACTGAGCCACGACGGCCCTAGTACAAGACAGGGAAAAACAAGGTGATATGAAAAGGAGAGCAATATAATGAAGTCTGAAAAAACTTGCCTGCTAAAATGAATTTATAGATTAATAAATGCAGTTTTATTTATAGTTATATACAACTGCATGTTAAACACAGAATCGATAAAACCTTTTTAAATAATACTAAGTATAGAAGAATATTTTTGAGAATTTCTTTTTATCCATACTTTTGACACCCAAATCTTTCATGCCAGTTCAGTTTACGATAACTGGTTGAAACAAGTGCCTCTAAATTTCCAATTCTAGAGAAACATATTAGAACTAGCAAACTTGTGCATAGCATCTGCACTAAAGTTTCTTAATTGCTAATACCTTTTGGTGCAGTGTCGTTTCTCATATTACATACCTTATTTAAATAAAATTTGAATAATGAATATAAGCATCGATATGCACATATCATACACCCAAAATAAATTAAATTTATCAAAAACATAAAAATGGTATTTTGTTTACATTTTTCAAATATATTCTTAGTGGTGTTCATTCTTAAAGCACATGGTACAAAGTTCATGCCTCAGAAGTGTTACCACAATTAGGTTTTGAACATCCACTTCAACTGCATCTCATTCACTTGTATAAAGATAATTCAATATTCTTTTTACCTCTTTCCGGGTTAGTTCAGATCATGTGTTAATTTCTATCTTCCATATTTCTCATTGCCTTCTGTAAGACTGCTGAAGAATTTCATTAGAGTGGCGAGAAATCTTCCATGAAGTTCTAACAATACTAAGAAGTTCCTAGCTCAAATTAAGAACATTAAATCTTAGCAGAATTGGTGAATGAGTCTTGTAGTGGTTGATTTTATATTGTTTGCATCCATTTGTTGTCGTTTGTCAAAATACAAATAAGGCAGATCCCTGTCCCATGCATGTTAGTGAAAGATTTTTTCTGCTGTTTGCAAACTACAAATTCATTGGGGGCAAGCCAGATATTAAAAACCTATTACTTGCATAAATATTCAAATACAAAATGAGTCAAAGGAAAATAACATTTGAAATAAAAAGCAGATATATAAAAAAAGATGGAATCTAAGACTAACCTTTTGCTGGACTACTTTCAGTGTTTGGAGGTGCCCCAACAGCTGGAATTTTCCCTGAAATAAAACATTTAAATGAATATAATAATGCTTCCAAAACTAAATTTCAGTAACATGTTAAAATAACATTCACATACAAACAATACTAACATATTTTTAACATAATATAATTGTAGAACCCAATGAGACCAAGATCTATATTATACAACAAACATAAAAAGAAATTTCCAAACACAAAATCTTCCTTTTGAAGTTAGAAATTATGTGTGATTAAACCTAACATAGACTACTATTATGGTAAGCTATTGCTACTATACTAAACAAACAACTTCTATTAAATACCTCCACAAAACATTCTTAAGTTTTGAAGACTTATTCAACTATTTTCTGCAGTTTAGTCTTCTCTTCAACTGAATATTCTTATAGAATATTACAATTTTCTATTTAAGAAATTTATTCATCAGTCCTGTGCTTTCCAGTATTAATTGCTATGCCAAAAATTATATTAAAAGTTTCAAGTGTTCATGCACAAATACATTACAAGTTTCAAGGGTTCGATTTCGTATTTATTACAACAAACCTATTTCGATGAACATTATGGTTTGTTCATAAAATTATTCTATATTCATAACATATAATAAAAAAATAAATTTTTTTACCCATCAGTGTTATAATTCTGGATTACATTAAATTACATAAAAAAACTACTGGAATAGTTTTAAAATTGGCATTTTTAATATTAAAAATGTGCTTAGTCTTATTTACCAAACACATGAGACTGATAGCAATCAAGGAACTTCTAAAAATACACAAAATATAATGTTTGTAAATTTTGTTTCAGTTCTAGCTACAATATAATATCTATGACTATAATTTTGAGAAATTTAGAATAATTAATCTTACATCCTATGAGGAACGTTTTAGGTATCCTGAACAAAAAAATTTTCATTATAAATAAAATTTTAATAAATTAAAACACGGTTTCTATCGCATTTAAACCAACAAAAGTAAAAATTGAAAAGCAATTCACATAAAAAAAAATAAGATAAATTTTGAATACTTTCTCCTGACAAATTTCTATAACAATAAAATTAAAAAATTGTTAAAAATTCTTACTTTTCAATTCTAACGCTCGCTTAAATTTGTGAAGTTCGCTCTCACATTCAAAAGGATCGTCAGTATTGCTTAAAATTTCTAGTAAACGTTGACTTAACAAGATTTGTTCTTTTGGCGTATAAGGACCTTGCATAGCTTGTTTTCCGTCTGAAAAAAGTATTTTTTAATTTGAAAAAAGATAAATAAATTAACAACTCATATGTTAAAAATTATTAAGAAATTAGAAGTTTTTGGAAAAGCAAGTCCATACAACTGTTTTAATAAAGTCTACAAAATTTTATTTAAATTCCTACAACAAAACTAATTGAGCAAGCCAACAGATTTTTATATTGTGCCTGAACTTAATTTGACATACTATTCTAAACAAAGCTATGAACTATTTATAAAGTATAAAGATAAAAATAAAAATCTTAAATAGAAAGTTAGATAAAGAAAGCTGTTATGTATTGGCAGGATGTTTTGCCAATGAAGCAAATGTTTTTCATACTGAAACCCCACATTTGTTTAGAAAATTAAATTACTTGGAGTCCTGCATCGAGAATATGTTAATTAAAAGAGCATAAAGTTGATTTGATTTGATTGACCTAATAAAATAATAAGGTCCAATGGGCCAAACTTATTTGATATGGAACTGATAAAATCACATGCCTACCAGGAGTAGATTGGTTCTAATACAACTTAGTTTTCTAAACCAGAAGTATAAGGTCAGAACATGGCAAAACAAGAGTCTATAATACTGAACTTTCATTCTTTTACATAGTTAATATTTGAACTTTGTTTCTTCCAAAACGTTTCCAGGATCATCAAAATAAGCATTTTTTTTGTTTTGATTTCAGCTGTCTTGATAAAAAAAATTGCTTTCCATATGAGCACAATCATTTTTTAAATGTTTGGATACAGAATACATTAGAAACTATTTTTAAAAAAGATGGTAAAGCCATTTATAAAACTGTTTTATTTATTATTAATAAAAAAAAATTTTAAACAGAAAACATTTTAAACTTGTAAAAACAAAACAATATTTACAAAAGCTCCAGATTTCACAGCCAAAATATAAATTTAAATTAATACTTTTTCACTCATTGAAATCACAACTTTCATAAAAAAAGTTTTTGAATGGTCGAAAACAGGTAAGGGCTAATGAATTTTTGAAATATTCAATTGTGAATTTAAAAACTAAATGCTCATTTACCATGAATTTATTTACTTCGTACCAATACTAGTAACTGCCCGATTTTATCTTAATCTTTAGACTATGGGTGGTACAACAGTCATACCGTATTCGGATAGCTGAATAAAGGCGCCGCGTAGTGTAAAGGTTAACCACTCACTTTTTAAGATTTTAGACATTGACTCCAAGTGAACTGCTTAGGTAATTTCATTAGCTGAATTTAGTTTCTAACATTAAAGTAAGCAAACTCAAACTTAAATGTTTCAGCAATGAAAGACTAGCCAAAAGATTGGGAGATCTCATTACTTCTGTCTTTTCCTGAGCCGTCGCTTCGTCTGTGTTTGGGGATGGCGCCTTGCGAGCGGCGAGAGGAAGATTCCAAAGGAGTCGTTTCATCAGGGGAGGACACTGTGCTGTCTGAGTTCCCATCAAAATTATTCCTGGTAGAGACCTGGCTGTCTGGGCTTGCATTGTCTTCTTCTTCACCTTTATAATAAACTGGTAATGCTGAAACAGAAAATATGAACTTTAAATAAATTTACTTATGTATTACAATGCCCATGATGTGCAAAATCAGCCACTTGATACGGTAACCCCTAAAAATGTCCCACTTTTTAGGGGATATGACAGTGATTTTTAATGTAAACAAACCCCAGAAGACAAAGCTTTTACTTCATATTACCTAATATGATTGGTTTGTTGCTTTCGGGACCCATGGTGCAAGGGCAATATTTGGCTAAGCTGTGCCAAACATAAGACAGACAACACAATGAGAGGAAAGATCACTCAGGTACCTTGGGCTTGTGATCCCTTACACACCCAAAGATGTGCCCCTGAGCCCCCAATACGCAAAGGAAGCATGTTCTACTAGTAAAAACCAATAGTGTCATCTACCCATTTCGCTTTACAGAAAAAGCCTCTCGCCAGAACCAAAAAATTTACTTATTACAGCAGTAGTAGATTGCGCACTAGGTATATTTTATAGAAGGGCCTTATAAGGGAAAAATATTGTGGTTAAATAATCATTTTTCATGATATTCAAGCGAATTGGAAAAATCTTCATTGTATATTTTTCTATTGTTGGAAATTAGGCCTTTTTTCATGTGGGGGCTGAAACAACACTCCTCAAGTTATTCTCAAATAAGCATCCCTCTTATCCTTATTCAAACAATTGGTTCTGATCAGGACACAAGAAAGGTTATTTCCATGGACTCCACACTGAGGAAAACAAGTAATTAACAAAGCTAGAAAAGGAAAAGCTGTGGGGCTTAGTTTGTATAACGCTTGCTTGAAGGACACTTTTTTGAAAATTTCTCTTTACCTTTCATCTCAATGGGAAAATTCCAAAGATCGAAAGATTCCTATTGTGTAAATGCTCTCAAATGAAAGCTTCTAGTTTTCTTGACCCCCTTAAATTACAGGTAAAATAAATATTATATTTGATGCTGCCATGGGCATGCTTCCCGAAAACCCAAAATGCAATCACAGGGCTGCCAAAGGACTTGTGAAATAGTAGCATTAGAAGCAAACATTTTTTAAAAATACAGTGGACTCCCTCTTAACCGTCCTCCGCTTTAACCGGCTGCCACGAGTTTGAGATGATGATGACTCACAGACCTGTCTCGACATGTCTCTAGCCACTTTCAAAAGAGCAATGCACATAAAGAAACAAAAGAAAATCGACGATTACTTTTAGAGCTTATTTTTTACAGTACAGTACTGTGCTAAATGTGAGATTTAATGGCCTGTTTAGTAAGGTCTAATACATATGCTGCAATTATGTACTGTAAATACAGTAGCCTATAGAAACATGTGTTTAGCTTTTTTCCCAACAAAGGAAGCTCTTCCAGGGTAAGTTTTCTTAATTATACATATCATATTACAATAAAGTAGGCTATATACTTAGTTTTATACTAATAAAAACGATTTTGGGAGTGTATTTTAATGCTATTAAGAGAACGACGTTTTAACCGGCCAAATCGTTATCTGGTCTGGGTCCCGGTTTCGGTCCCGAAGTGGCTGTGGTTAAGAGGGAGTCCACTGTAGTAACAAAAACATTTCCTCTAAAACACTATTTTAGTAGCAATTTTAGTTGCTCAGATACGAAATGAATCGTAAAACACAAAATGTGCCAATTAATTATGGAAGACATTGAAGATCTTGCTAAGAAATTAAATTTTAAAATTAAAACTAAAAATGTTTTCATTTTAAGATTTTCAAGACAATCTAGCAACCACAGCCCTGCAATTAGTAACAGCCAAAAGTGATGCTTGTGTAAAAGATTATTTATCATTCTCATCGGGGGAAGGCTGCTACAACAGAAATGTCCTTTACAATGGGTTACAGCAGATGGTCATAATTCCAATTAAATGACATTTGTAAAGTCACTTGCCCTAAAGGACATCTGAGTTATTTGAAATTGAAATGCTTCAAGGGCTGGGGTTGGTTTCAGTGATTAATTAAGCTACTTTCTCCTCTGAGAAAAGCTGCATGAACTCCAGAATTATTTCTCCTTTAAACAAAAATTGATCACATATGTACGCTGGTTCTGCTCCAGCTTAGTTATTCTCTTACATAGCTACACTGACATTTTTGCATTACACCTTTTGGGGTAACACAAAGTTCGTAAAAGCTTCATGTATTGCAGTTAAAAGCTAAGCTTTCTTTTATAATACAATCATATTATCCTTTAAATAATACTTTATTAAAAACTGCTGTATGTTATTTGCATGATTAAGCAACATGTATACTTTTGAGATAAGTGAGCTTTTTATCGTCCACACAAGCGATAATATTCCTACACTGAAGCATTTACAAACATGCTGATAAAATGATTTTATGCTTTTTCATTCAATAGCTATACATCCTATGTTGATTGTGATAAAGTGGTAATTATTAGTCGTGTAGAAGAGTTCAATTGAATGGTTTATTCCAATTATTTTTAATGTCTGCCATAGGTGCTGGTCCCTCATGAATCATTACCAAGAAATTTATCCAAGAAAATATCAGAAAATGAGTGCTAGTGTGTTGCGCAAAATGATTTAAACTGATATTTGAATGGAATTTGCTTTCTTCACTGGAAGAATTCCCAAATTTGCCACTCGAGGCTGTAGCCTGCTAAGCACATTTAGAAATGTAGTACAGCATTTGTATGTTTTCATTTAAAAATAAGTATCATTGTCCACAGGGTATGCTGATTTAAATCAGCTAGATTTAAATTGGGATTTAAATCAAGTGATTTTTTGTTATTTTATTCAAATAAGTTAAGAACTTTGCTCGTACTCAGTTCATCCCAACAATTGTACTGAAAATCATCCTTCCCTTGAAGACATTAAATAACCTTTTTTGATCAGCGTGATAATTATCAGACAACTATGTATTTCCCTCTAGGGTTATTGACTAACAGGTGTCACTCACAAGCTGTTCATCAACATGGGTTTTGTGTTAAACATTCCATGTGACTAAATTGCATATAGCCTATTTTGAATTGTTCTCCATATGATGGGTGAAGATGCTTAAAATATACTCACTCGAATTATTAAAATCATGGCAACTTCTATTCTTTATTTAGATGTTCTAGTTATTTAGTATTGCAGTTTATTCTTGAAAAAATACTTATAAGACAGCTAGACACAACGAAAAGGTTTTCTGCAGTATCAAAAAAGCATTCCAATTTTGCACATGCATCTTAAAATAGGCTATTTTAATATTTTCATTTTTTGTTTTTGGTAGTTAATTTTCATTTAAATTTTATTGGGAAATTTTATGCATTGATCCCTTGGAATTCATTATATGGCAAGCATAACTATTCCGTATTTATGAAATTGAAATTTGGAAAGTAAAAGTCAATTCAATCATCTGATAATTGAGTATGTTGAGAAAATAGATAGTGTATTGCAGCAGAAAACTATTTGAATGATTATGATTGCAATGATGAATTTTTTATAGCAAGCTCAAGATTCCACTGAATTTACCTGTTCTGGGGATACTATCATTCTTGTTTTATATGCTGTTCATAGAGAAAAGCTTCATTTTCTTGTATGTCATGTATAAGACCTTTTGTTTACTTGGAATATTCCAAAGTACTAGTCAATGCTCAGGAAATTTGAAAAAGTACACTTATTTTATTTCAAATTTATGTATTTTATGTCTTGTTTCATATTTTACTGTTTACTTACATATAATTTTTTCGCAAATAAGCTATTTTTTGCAAGCCAAATATTAATGAGATGTAGGAATGTTTCACGATGCAAGTTCCTTTTATTTTATTTTCTACTGGTGACATGATTTTTTCTCAAAAGCATGTCTTTAACCAATTAATTATTTTTTTCAAAATAATTAAAGAAATTTTATACATTTAATTCATGTATGATAAATATATAATGCAAAATAATTCTGAAATTTGTATGATTGAATAATTTTATACAAAAATTTATAAGGTGTCAGTGGGATCCCACAACCTTGTTTATATAGGTCTACAAATTTCATGTCATTGGTTATGAGTTAAATTCAAAGTAATCCAAACCACTTGAGAACCAGATGGAAAAACATTGCTTATGCTTGGCATTTTTGTGGCACTGTTCTATTTACTCTATCATGCGATTTACTTTTCTAATTCCCTATGTCGAATTTTAATCTTTCGCAAATTTACCCAGTTATATTTCCTAATATATTTAAGTTATACATATATATTAATATTTAACATATACAGGATGAGTCTAAACTAATATAACAAACTTTAGGGGGTGATAGAACACAACAAAACAAACACTTTTCACCATGGAATGTATGGTCACAAGTGCAGTGGTTGCCCACTAGAGCACAGTCAAAACGCTTGTATAAAAGCGGGGGTTTTCACTTCCAACATCAGTCGCGACTGGAAATGGCTGAATATTTTAATGCGTTGAAAGCAGACATGCATTTTGTTTACGGTCTGGCCGACAGAAATGGCAGGCATGCACAACTCCTTTACCGAGATCGCTTTCCTAACAGGCGCATTCCCCACCACGAGACTTTTGCGTGTTTGCACCGACAACTCTCGAAAAGGGGAAGTTTCCACACTGACATGCACGAGACAGGTTGTGCCAGAAGTGTTCGAATGCCGAGCATATCAGAAACAATCATGCATCAGGTAGAACAGCAACCTGACATTAGCACTAGAGTTGTAGGTCGTCATACAGGTGTATCACAAAGAATATGTCGAGTTTTACACACAGAAGGTTTACATCCATACCATGTGCAGTGTGTACAAGAGTTGCAGCCTACAGATCAGACTGCGTGCATTCAGTTCGCACGCTGGTTCCTGCATCAGAGAGGAGTGGATGTGGATTTCCTGGCACACGTTTTGTTCAGAGATGAAGCCACATTTAGTCGTGAAGGATTTTTAATGTCAGCAATCTGCATGTATGGGCCAGCTGTAATCCACACGTAATACGTCCACATTCCTACCAATGAAGCTTCAAAGGTAAACATGGGCAGGTATCGTAAACGACTACCTCATTGGCCCATACCTGTTACCGGAACGTCTGGATGGGGCGACTTACTTGGTTTTCCTCCAAGTGTTGCAGCATGTACCAGCAGCCATCTACCGAAAAATGTGGTTCCAGCATGATGGCGCGCTAGCGCATTACAGCACGGCGGTATGTGCTTATCTTAATGCCACATTTCCTGGCCAGTGGATTGGGCGAGGGGCCATCACGTGGCCCTCCACGCTCATCCGATCTGTCTCCTTTCGATTTCTTTTTATGAGTGCATCTTAAA
Organism: Meta bourneti; assembly: GCA_933210815.1. Lineage (NCBI taxonomy): Eukaryota > Metazoa > Arthropoda > Arachnida > Araneae > Tetragnathidae > Meta > Meta bourneti. Next base: position 23,282,315 of record OW119931.1, read on the forward strand.
TCTCTCATGTATGAGACCCCCATTGAGGATCAAGAAGATCTTGTTGCCAGGCTTTCAGTAGCTGTGGCAGAAGTCCGCGAAATGCCTGGTATTTTCCCGACCAAATGGGAATCCTTATGTCGGCGATGAGATGCCTGCATCAGGTGTGGTGGTAGACATTTTGAACAGCTTTCATAAATGTGCACTTGAGTTGTATTTACCGACTGATGTTTATACATGTGGTTTCATTTCATTTGAAAAGTTACTCATGTTGTTTTGTACATGTCATTTCTTTCTTACCCGTTGTTCCTAGTACTTATCTTTAATTTATGCAAATCTTATTGTATTATTTCATTATGTCAAGCGGTTATTGATGTTCATTTGTCTTCATCAAAGCGTTGTTTCCAAGTTTCATGCCTCTTCTCTATTCCAACTTGCGTGGGACCGTGTGTTTGTGCCGAAATGGAAAGCACCCTCTAGCGACCATACATTCTATGGTGAAAAGTGTTTGTTTCGTTGTGTTCTATCATCCCCTGAAGTTTGTCGTATTAGTAATGCTTAAAATAAATCAAAATCATCTAAAAACTACACTGATTTCCATCTCATGTCCAACAAGTTTAAACTTGTACGGCCAAGAAATTAATTAAAATCATAAAAATCCGATTTAAATCAAAAGTCTGATTTAAATCAAATAAATCCGATGTTTTCAGTTTTTTAAAAAAATCATGATTTTTTTGCATACCCTGATTGCCCACTGTCATGTGAGAAACAAATGACTGAGTCACATAAAAAGCTATGGAAATATATACATGAGACCACTTCAGGTGTGCATGTGCACTGCACACAGGTGCTAAGCTACTTTTAGGCCCATATACAGTATTTTTTAAATGAACAGAATAAAATTTTAATTTGTTCAAAAAAATTGCACTGAAAGATAAAGATCAATTCATTTTCTTAGTTTTCATGCATTCTCCCTCCAATTAATCCTACTTGCATTTCACCTCATTTCCTCTCGACTTTCAACTAACCGGATTTGTTAAAAAATCCTTCTCCACATTCAAATTTAAAAAATATTTCTTATCCTTCTTTTAAAAAAGGCTTCCTAGAATTTGGTTTCTTAAATAAAAAAAGAAATGCTTCCAAATGGAAGGAGTTAGTAAATTTTTATATTAAGTCGAAAAACTAAACCATCCTTTGAAATGTTTGTAATTAATTGTTTCTAAGTAAATTTAAGAGATATAGTATAAAACTCAAAAGTAAATCATTTTTCTACAAACCTGATGTCAAAAATTAAATTAATTGAAACTTATGTAATTTTGAAATTCTATCTTCAGAGAATTTCAAAACAAAACTCATACAATTTTTAAAATTGGATATTTACTTTTACAATAAAGACCAAAATACTTAGGAAGTTCCATCACTAGTATTTTTCTTAACATATTTGTTGAATCTAATTTTTTCGATGAAACCCAAGCATATATTAAAATTTACATTTGTTTAAAAATAACTACTTATAAATCCCACCTGATTACAGAAACTGACAGAAAACTGAAATTTTACTGATAAATTTCTTACTAGTTCACTTATTTCTACCGTTTTGTGAGTTCTGATGCTTTTTGTGTTTACATTAAAGAACACAAACAAAATCTATGTAATGTTTTCTTTTAAATAATGTTTAGTAGCAAAAATAGTTTTGAGTAAAATGACTGAAATTAATATTCAAAAAAGAACCTGAATATATTTCGATGGAAATTTATACATATGGATATTATGACAAAAAGATTATAGTTTTTTCAACTCGATTTGAATTAGTTTCTTTTAACAAATATAGATAAAAATAGCAATATAAAATTAAACAGTGAAAACTGTTCTTTTCAATGAATTTGCTTTGATCTTTTATAGTTTTAATTTAGTGCATTATTTATTTGTGATTCATTAATATTACTAAATTAAGAAGTTTTATAGTTTGCTTCATTATCCAAATTAATTTTATACTTTTTAATAAAATTATCTAAATATATTTTGGTCATAAATCAGAATTATCTGCACCTAGAGCCTCAAAATGACTTGATCTGCCACTGTACGATAGGAATAAAAAGGCATAAATAATGCATTAAATTATGTATTTTTTATTTAACTCGGAAGAGGTAGCATGTGGTATGTCCTACCCTAATCTTCCAATGAAAAGAAAATTCTAAAAATGTTTACCATAAGAATGCAATGATATCATTAGTAACTTACTTTTATGCTCAACACAATGGATTATTGCCAACTGTCTGGGATCAATACCAAGGGAAAGATCCAAGAACACTTCATTTTGAACCAAGATTAACCTTTTGACTACGGGCAGGACGACAGTCATCCCAAATTCAGATAGCGGAATAAAAGCGCCATAGTGTAAAGGTTAAATAACAAGGTCAACACCTGAGTTTTCATCCCATTCTCTTAACTCATAGAATGGAAATTCTCATGGATTTCTAACAAAAGGGTGGGAGGAACTACATGCCTTTTCATAGCATGCATACTTAAAACCCAAATACAGTCAACTTTTAGGAATCCTTACCACTGGTGTGCTTTGGTGTCACATTAATAGCTGGCTTTTCTCTTTCCCCTTAAAAACTATTTCCAGACCTCTTGGTCTTTAGAATGGATTTGTAACAATAGGAGTGAGATACCCTACGCATGGGGTATCTCACCATCTGCTATTTGATAAAAAAAAGTACTACATTTTCGTTGACGTTTGGCGAGTTTTCAAAGTCCCCATAAGCAGCCAAAATTTCGAAATTAGTAGCTTTTGAGACGATTTTGCTTAAAAAGATACCCTTAGTTGCCAAGGTCGAAAAATAGTAGTAAAAGTCGCCTTTTAGTTTACCTGGGGCAGCCCTATTTTTAGGCTATGCAAATTTGCTTAAGATAACAGCTTGAAACTAGTTACCTTTAAACTCCCAATTCAAAGTAAATAGATTGATACACCATCGTCTTATCACCGTCACCGAAAATTTTTGGTTGACTTACGTCAACCAAAAATTTTTTAGGGGACAAGAGAAAAAGTGCAATATAAGCAAATGCATGATGTAACAAGAGGTTTCTATTCAAATTTCCTTCAATGGATATAAATCATCCAATACCATCATGCAATCAGCAGATGAAACAGTCAGCAGTGCATCTAGAGTGATGTCCTGCCTGAAAGTTGTGAACACCCATGGAATAACACCACATCATGTTTAGTTATACGAATCCTGCCTTAGGGCAGATAATCACCACATTTGTGTGCACCGAAAACTCGGGTAGCACTGCCATTCTCAGTTTACTGTCAAGTGGAACTGCAGTAAGTCTGATCACAATATCAAATCTTAGTGTAATGGAGTGGGGAGTCATTATGTACAATAGTCAGTCCCCTCTAATAGTGTCATGAGGTAGTTTAAGCACAGCAATACATCCAGCAGATCCTACAACCAAGTAGTTTGCCTTGCATGTCTAAAGGGCTATTTAACGGTATAATAACACCCAGCCACAGATGGCTAGCCCCTTCCAGGAGTCCTGCCATGTTGAAAACCTTCCTTGGCCAGAGATCCCCAGATTTGTCTCCCAATCATGTCTGGAATATACTAGGCCATCAGTTGCACCTTCCTCAGAATATAAGATATCTGGAGCAGAGATTGCCTAATCTGCAGCTCCAGTTCCCATAGAACCCCACAGGATAGCAAAAAAGGGGTTTTTGACTTCATGCCATGTCTCTCTCTCTCTCACCAGAAGGGCTTTACTACCAATTTATAACCTTTCTAATGAAATATTGTTTCATAACAAAGAGCCCTGTAGATTTGATATTGTGATCAAATCTAGAGGATCTCTATCCCCTCTAGTAATGTCTCTAGTAGCCTAGGAATCTATCTCTTCCAGTATATCACACAAGCTGTTTCATTCCTGTTGAAAACTGGGTTCAGGGTGTTTCGAGGTTTTCGGTAGTGTATAAACAAATGTATGCAACACACAACAAGCAAAGGAATATAGATCAATACCTGTTGCAGGAGAGTTGAATAACCAATCAAATCCAGCTATGCTACTTGCTTCAGAGGGAGAGGGGGAAGGGGAAGGAGATTGACAATTCTTAGAATCTCCCCAGGGCATGAAAGGAAGCTGATTCCGGTCAAAGCAAGAATCCCTGGGATAGCACGGCTTGTACACAAGAGTATAGTGGCTATCATTACTATCTGGTAATGAAAGGGAGAGTGTTTCACTGGACACTGAAGAGGCTTCACTACCACACTGTCCCGATTTTCCCGTGGCACCGTCCGATTTAGTCACTTGCCCGTCCTCGTGAACAGGGTGAATTAAAAAATTCACAGCTACCTTGTCCTTACTAGGCTTGAAAGCATCCGCTTCTGAAGACGAGAACACAGAGTCCCCACCGGAAGCCTTCAGTTCAGCCTCGTCTGGCTTCTGGTTGTTGGGCTGCTTCTCCATGTAGCGCTCTTCAGATATGCCCAGAGAGCGGCTGCTGCGTGCAGAGAAAGTCCGCATGTGCTTCGAGGTGCCCGTGGTCTCCAGAGAACGGTGTCTCACCAGGGAGCAGTTGGAGGAGGAAGTGTTCTCGTCCTCCTGTGAGGAGGAGGGCTCAAATGACGGCAGAGTCGATATGGAGGAGTTGCCAGTTCTGTTGTTCTCCAGGTAGCATGCCTGGTGTTCGTCACTGAGTTCGACGATGGGCTTGATGGCCTCGCTGAAGCTGGGACGCAGGAACTCGGCGCTCCTCAGAGGGACGGCCGGTCGAGCACCGATCCCACTGCCGCTGCTGCTGCTCCGACCAATCATCTCGAGGCTGACCGGATGGGAAGGCGGGACACTCGGAGACGGCTTCTCGGGACATGTCTCCAATTCGCTGTGAGCTCTTCTGACAATCCTTTTGTCTCTTTCTGCTCGAGCTTGGCTGCGGTTCCTGCTGCGAGCGATCTCTGCTGCTCGGATGCTGGGGTCTTGTGACATGAAACCCAACTCCACAGAGCCAGTGCCTTTCAGCAGAGCTTCTGAGCTGGAGCTGGAAGATAGGCTGAGAGCACTAGGAAGATAGCTAGTGTGGTGATGAGAGTCCGACAATATGTATACGGAGCTAGCAGATACAGCTGTCTCTTGTGAATGACCTGAAGGAAGGAAATATGTATATTAGATACCATGTGTAATTTGTAACCTTAAAAATTCAAAACCTACATGACTCTGAGACATAATTATTTCTTTAAGATCAGTTGTTGATTATGTAACATTTGTAACACACGATTATGAGTCATATAAGTTTATTTCTTTTGTATCAAGAATTTATTTGCATGAATAAATTTCCAAAGAGTACTATACTTTGGATCTTGCCATCTTGGAATAATTTATTTTATCTTAACATTTATTACTTAAAAGAGTCAACTTTTCTGAAGTCAAGAACAGAGTCCCCAATGGGAGCCTTGTTCAGCTACTGGTTGAGCTGCATCTGTATATTTGTTAGATTCTGTATGTAATCTGTATACATGAGGGGTAAAATTTAATCTTTATGTTTGTGGGAGGCCATGCCCCCAACTTTAAAAATATTCAAGGGGCTCCCAGTACACTTTTCTTTTAAAAATGTTAAACTGATCTAGATTTCAAAAAGTAACTTCAGACTTGTTTCCATTATACCCTTCAAGTTGGTTGTTTGCGTTACCACTCAAGTTGAATTGAAACAGTATGAAATAGCAAAAGAAAGGAATTTGTAATGTTAAACTGGGTTGAGGGATTAAAGTACATAAATTTGAGAATATTTTCAGTGATTTTATTTATTAAACTTTTGGTTTCGCATTGAAATTGAAAATTACACTTTCTTGGAAGAATTTAAGAAATGGAAATTATGATTGTCTAACATGTTGACTGCAGGTCCGAAATCAGTCTAACATTGCAAATTATTTTTTTCTTAAAAAGATTCATTTTCGTGTGTATAACAGTTTGAGTTAAAAGTTAGCCAAAAACTAAATAATATTTTCAAATTGCAAGACGCCATGGTGGCATCATCAGCATCTAAAAATGAACTTGCTATTACTATCCACAGTACATGAGAAATGTCAAAAGGAGGGAACTCCGCTTTCTGATTCAGGATTCATAATAAATTGCCCTTCTAACTTGTTGAGAAAATAAGCAGGAAAAGGCCTCAGAAATAGGTCTCAGGCAAGAAAACCATTGTTTCAAATAAGAATGGGAGTCACTTGCATGACTCCAAATCTTTTTACCCAACAGCTCAAAGATCATGGATGCTAAGAGATGAAATGGAGATGTACAGGTTTTACAATTATACTTCAGTGCTGAGAGAAATAATTGTGTTTTATTTTTTTAAATGTAAGATATTGTAGCTTTATCAAAATTTCCATGGTAGGTAGTCAAAAGATTCTCCAAAAGTTCCTATAATTTAATTAAGATTACATGGATAGAATCTCTTCAATTTGCCATGCTTATAATTTTAAATGTGATTTGGTTTGGTCAGTTAGGTTAGGTAGTTAATTAACGTCACACTGCAGCAACACAACGGGCTATTGGCGGAAGTGCTGGACCAATACCGAAGGGAAAGATTCCAGGACAAAACCTCGTTACTTTGAACCAAGATCAGATGATAAGGTCAATACCTGAGCTGGCACCCCACTCTCCAAACTTACACATCACACCAACATGAGCACATTTAAAGCTACAACAGATTTAACATGCAGCAGCCACTGGGTATAAGAGTCTGAAACTTGAGGACCAAGTTTCAAACTCAAAAATGTCCGATTGCTAATCTGTTACTCTAGCAATTAGACTACCACTGTAACAAAATTTCCATGAAATAATGACATCAACAGGAGGTGTCTCCAGCTATGCTTCTTGGGGACTGGCTGGCTTACAAAGAAATGACCCCTCCTAGATCTTTCAGAAACCAATTAGTAAAACTTTTGCTCGGGAAGCGAATGTGGCATCGCCTGCCTTCCTGAGCAAACAGGCAATGACACCAACATGCTGTCATCATCACTCAATGTTACTACAATTAACAAGAAAGGCTCAATTATATTACTTTTAAATTATAATTAATTATAATTACTTTTTAAATTTTAAAATTGAAAATGTTTCGTCAATTTCAGTCTCTTTCAATACTATACAAGGGTAAACCAGAAATATTAAGTCACTTTTATTATTGAGCATACTGAATGCAGAGATTTTTCAAATGTCTAAAAAACACTTAATTGCAAAATCAACTTTCGAAAAGATTTTAAATTTTTATTTCGTGACAAAAATCATAAACATATGTGGTCCAGTATGAGATGCATTACCTTGGTTATACTTGCTGAATTATGAGAAATGTACAATCATATTATTTAGTCATAAAACTTCAAGAATGAGTTTAACAGTTATATAAAACAAAATTAATCAAGTAAAATATTACAAGTTCAAAATACCTAAGTGATATTTACCAATTTGATCTTGGCTGGCATTATTGGATGTGAGAGCAGTCAAGAGAGTATTCATAGCAGTTATCTCTTGCATATTATTTTTGGTAATATCAGCATTCCAAGATCTTCCTTCAGAAGCTGCAACTAAGGGATCAGTTATTAGAATAGCAAATATCAAGTAACAAAAACTGTTCCAACGCCTTTTATATAAAAATTAAAATACTATAGAATTATTTCAAAAATGATTTTACTTGTCAAATAAACAGCATCATAATCAATAACCTTTTCCCAAGGAGATATGAGTTCATGTATATCGTCATGAACTCGAACATCGTTTTTCAAAATGTATTGTCTTCAGAATTGAAAAACCTAGTTACTTCTGACTCTCTCCTTCAAATCTAAAATTTTTCTTTTGCATGTAGTAGTCCAGAACATGAAAAAGATGATAATAGCTTAGGGATGTTGGATCTTTCGCTTTAGGAATTGGATCTTTCAGTGATAACCAATGATGTTTCCACTTGATGTTGGAGTACTGGATTCATTTTTCATCATATATAAGAAATACACTTGATTGGTTGATTGTTTTGGGGTTTTATGGCACAAATTTAGCCAAGGTACACCAAATACAAGACGGTAGGTCGGTAGATATTTAATTAATGTCACACTGGAGCAACACAAAGGGCTATTGGCAATGGTCCAGGATCAAACCCAAAGGGAAAGATCTAAGGACAACGCCGTGCAATTTTGAACCAGGGTCAGAGGACGAGAACACCTAAGCTGGCACCCCATTCTCCAAACTTCCACACCATGCCAACATGAGGACATTTGAGGCCATGACAGATTTAATGTGCATCAGCCCCCTTTACACAGCGGTCTTTGGTTGGATTCGAACTCGCAGCTCTCCGATTGCTAGTCCATTACCCTTCCCAACCGGGCTACTGCGGCCCCAAATACAAGATGGCAACATCAAGTAATGGACTGGGGTGAACTTAGCCACCACTACAAAAATTAACTTATAATACAATAATATATATAGCAGCATAACTCAACTCCATGTGAAGTAGTTTCCGATAGAAAAAGTTGCATTGTCTCTCATACGCCTTGCTAATTGGTGACTGGTAGAAGTGATTTGAACATGCACACTTTCATAATAAACCAACCAGATGCCACTTCTGACAAATTCCAGGAGGCACTTGAATCATTCAGAACACTTTAATGGATGGTCACGATGAGTAGTTGAATTGCCCATGCAGTATATATCACTTCCACTGTATGATGCTGTGATAATAGGCCCACTATTCATTATATATATTTCCTCTTCACTGCTATTCAGCCTTTACATTCACACGATTCACTCGGCTGCTTAGTGCAACACACAGGACAGTCCATGGACACAATCGACTATTGCATGACCACACATACTGAAGTACACCCATAACTTTAATACAACTCTCAGACTCCTGCAATGGGCAATCTATCAACTAGAGGTAATATCTATTGAATTCAGCCATTGCTAAATCCTAGAGGGGAAGTATTGTGAACACCACTACAAAAATTAACTTACATGACATACACAAACATGAAAAGCTTTACTGGCACGAGATAGTAATACACCAAGGATAAGTTACAGGAATCATACTTGTGCCACTTACAACTCGCAAGTTGCTAGAAAAGTGGGCAAATCTAATGAGCCAAAAGAATGCAATTGTAACAAAAATTATATTGAATTTAAATGCAAGAAATAAGATCATTTATGGTCCAATATCAAACAATATGCTAAAAATAGAATAAATCTTTGCTTCAAAGAAAAGATACAAAACCATTACATACCTTGTTGCATTACTTCAGCTACAAGACTGGAAGCAAGGCCATCTTTAGTTTCCTTCTCTTGCTGAGTTGGTTCTGTCATTGATTGCTTAACGGATGCAGCTCCAGAGCTTCCTGAGCTTTCTCGATGATGAACATCAACTTCTAAATCTAATAAATCACATAAAAAGCTGTTAGTTAAAATTAAAATTCAATACATTAAAACACTAAACATGTCCTAGTTTCTCTATCCCGAAGCATGAAAAAAATCAGAAAGATATTTATAATAAAATGCAATACCTTGTTTCAAAAAACTTATTTTAAGTCAATTACATTCAACATAACTCAAATCCCAGCACTATCATAAAGATTGGTTGGTTTGGGGTTTTATGGCACAAAGGCCATATTTGGCCAAGCTGCACCAAACAAGACAAGAATGAGGGAGGGAAAAAGCAAAAAGGGTAGCCAAGGGTAAAATAGAAAGGAGGACAGATAATGCAGGCATCTCAGGATTGTGATGCCCATACACACCAAAAGATGTGTCCCTGAGGACCTAGTATAAACAGAACAACTTAACTTTCATTGTTTAACAATTAAAACTCATACTTTTGTATAAATACGACTAGGAAAAAAGCAGAAAAGAAAAAACATTGGAAAGAGAATCTTCATGGACTTACCAATGGTGCTACCACATGGCTTGGGATCAAACTGTGACATCATTAATCTATTAAGTAGTTCCATTGAATCTACATGAGAGGATGATATATTACTTTTACTTGGGCCTTCTGCATAGGAATTCCGTGAACTGCACTGAACGGGGGGTGTTTCTCCATCCCTGCGAGTGTTCAGCACGCTCATTTCAATACGCTCCGTCTCCCTGAATGATACAAATTCAGTATTCAAAAAAGTTTTTTAATTTTAAAAGCATGATACAATTAAATTATCAAGGAAGTATAAGAACATTAAAACATAATATACAAGCTAACATTTAATTTGCAAACCATAAGACATCAACTCCTTCACAAACACCAAAAAAGTAAAGTACAACTGTCAATAGCTTGTTCCACAGAATTCAACAGAAAATATATTATTGATATCTGGTAATTATATGCTATTCGTCACAAAAAATGTTTTATTACAAACCTGAGGATCATGACAGTATATTTTTTTTTCACTGTCATATGACAGAAATCAGAATTACTTAGTGGCTAATGGTAACAAAGGTATATAAATCAATCAAATATAAAATCAACTGCTAAAGGATTCATTCATCAATTTTACCACTTAGTTAAAAGTATGAAATATTTTTCGATTTGGTGGACTTTCAAATGCAGTGCTCTTCTTTGCAAAAGAAAATATCATAACAAGCAAGCAAAAAAATACATTTCAAAAGAACACTGGATTCAATATAAAAGATCATCAGCTAAACTTAAAATGGAAATGAAAAATACAGCAAGACAATATTGAGATAAAACCTCTTCTAACTCAAAATATTCAAAACTATTTTTCAAAATATTTCAAATAGATCTTTTGCAGTGCAAACCACCCAAAATTTGACAACAAAACTATTACACAACCAAATGAACAAATTGAAACATTTATAAAATTTTTCAGTCATGCAATCAATCACAAACCAATCCCTCTTGATTACAGAGGATAAGGAGATACGAAAATGAATCAAGATTTCTCTCTCGACAAACTAAAAAAATCAATCAGAAAAGCAAAAATTTCAACCCCAGGGGAAGACAAAATTTGAGTGAAATATCTTTCCAAATTATTATAGTTTCAATTATATCTAGCAAACCAACGATATCCCAGACAGTTGGAAAACAACTATCATCGTCCCTATTCACAAAACCATTAAATCTAAAGAAATTAAATCATACCAACCACAATTGGTCTAACTACAGCTCCCACAAAAATCTTCGAAAACATGCTACTACAACGCCTTATTGAAAATACAATCCTTAAAAACCAATTGAAAATTCTCATCTTGGATTCTTACCCTTTAGACAGTCAGCTATTTTTCAAGTTTATGAAGAAATTCAGAAAGCAATAGATAAAAAAGAATTTTTTATAGGAATATCATTAGATATTCATGCAGCATATGATTCTATTTTGATCGACGGTTTCATAGAAAAATGTCTTTAAAATAACATCAAAGATCAAGCAGCTCAACGAATCCATAATTTTCTTAAGAGAAATATCAAAGTTAAATGGAGAAATTCAATTTCCCCAGCTCACTCCTTGAGACAAGGTTTAGTACAAGGTGGCGTTATACCAGCATTTCATTTTACGATATATATGAAAGATTTATACGAAAACCAATCTTCACGGACTGAAAATTATCATTTATGCAGACGACATTTTTATTATTTGTACCAGATCCTAACTTTAAAATATTTACATCAAACTCCAAAACACATTTGACAAAATTACTAAATGGTGCAATTATTGGAAATTAGAAAACCGTCCAGACAAATGTCATTCTATCAACCTTTCTCGCAAAAGAGAGATACCAAACTATTCCTTAACAATCGGAGGCAAACACATTCCTTGGACAAATCAACTGAAATTTCTTGGTGTTATATTCTCCAAAACAGGAAAATTCGAACCACACTTCAATTACATTCGTTCTAAAGTCTTCAAAAGAATTCATTTATTAAAAGCGCTTTCCAACAGTTATGGAGCAAAATCCAAACATCAATTGGTTCAATCTTGCATTCGAAATCTTTTTGACTACGGAAACATTATCACTCACTACGCCAGCAAATCTCAAAAACAAATTTTAGAAGTGGCTTACAATTCAGCTTTAAGAATCACTCTTGGTTTACCAAGATGGACCCCATCCGACATCAGCATCAATGAAATTTTTCCTCTTAATACCATTGCAATATTCAAAAATGAACAAACAAAAGATAAAAGTGGAAACTTTAAAAAATCTTAACATTAATTCTGATAACATCATAGAATTTATTTTTCCAACTAATCTTGAAAACTATGATATCCAGATTAAAATCTCAGTTTATGATTTCCAAAATATAAATCTTATTCCAGAAACAATCAATCCACTTTTCAAAGAATTCAGTCAGAACACTTAATGATTACCATACAATTGCCACAGATGCTTCAAAATCAGTTGCATCCACTTCAATTGATGGTTGCCCAGAAGGTTCCTTTAGCTTCAGAATTAAAACATTAATACCATTTTCCAAGCTTCCAATCCTTAAAACTTCAAACAGCATAATACTGATAACTTCTGCAATCTGATGACCTGAGCATTTGAAAACAAAGCAACAACTAAGGAACTAATCCGATTTCTAATCTCTACGAACAAATTCTAAGCTCACTCCACTCTTCTGATTACCAATAAACAAAATCAAAGACTCGAGCAATAGAGGCGAAGGTCGACAACGTCGCAACCATAAACCTCAAAGCACTCTTGAATCTTGAATCTAATAAGGATATTTTAAATACATAGAAAACAGCTCAATATAATCACACAAAAACGAAATTTTGTAAAACATTTATGAAGGTTGGTTGGTTTATTGAACTTGAATGGTGCAAGGGTATGGTATTACCCAAAGTTTGCATTAATCAAGGAAAATGCAATTTGAAATATCCTTGCGATATCACATCAGTCTAAAGCTGAATTCAAATAGGAAATGCAAGGCACAAAGTGACGTGCGAAGACCTATCAAGATGCAATAATTTTAATTTGAAGATGAACAGCACTCACCAAGGCACCTGATTGGTTTGCGGGTATCGGCATGCACCTTGCACTTCCTATTTGAATTTAGCTTAAATTTATCCTAACTCTCAATATTTACTTACTTCTGCAGTTTGTCAGGTAAGATAATAGTATCTCCTTCAATGTCATCTGATTTACCAGATTCATCACTTGATTCTTCGCAATAATCTCCAATATCAAACATCTTATGCATTTGAACATTTACAACTTTTAGTGCAGTGAAGATCACACCAACAATGATACAGTATATGGTCCATATGATGAAAGAGGGAGCACAACACTGTAAAGCAGAACAAATGCGAAAATGTCATTAGTGCAGAACAAAATGTCTATAAATACTATTTCCACTAAGAAAAAATACTCTCTAATTAAGTCAGTCTCTTGGCAATAAATCTTTCATTAATCAGGATATATTATATTTTTCAATCAAAAATCATTCTAATTAGTAATGTTTGGTTTTTTTTAATTATCAAAGAATATCTATAACATCCTTGAGGTCAGAACCATAAGTCTTAAAGCATATAACAATCTTACATTTTGAATTTAAACCATGCAACTTAAAACCTAAATGTTGCTTGAAAAATTAAATAGCTACAATGTTTCTCACCTCCATAAATGACATTAGAAAAGGAAATATAAGCCAAAATTTTTTTAAGTCTAAAGCATTTTTTTAATGAAATGGAAAAAAGTAGTGTTTTAGATATCTTAGAACTGAATATTTATTACCTTTGTAGATAAAAGTTGTGCATTTCTTTTTTCTTCGCTGCACCGTAATATATAGATCAAGGTGCAGCAATAAAAAAGAAATGTGCAACTTTTATCTACAAAGGTAAAAGAATTTTTACAAAAGTTTTTTCATTCATAACATTAACAAAGGTAGTATTGCCTGTCATTTAAATCCTAGAATATGGTGCAATAGGCATGTTCGCATCTTGCCAGTGATACTAACCATTAGCATTTGGTATTAGTGCTTGGTGACAAAGTTAAAATCTCACCAAGGCCCAAGGTTAACTTAGGATTTTATCTTACCTATCTCCCAAGAAACAAAAACAAATCACAAGTAGAAAAGGTACAAGAATGTCTAAGCATGTGTCAAGGTTTTCCCAAATTCTAGATGGAGCTTTTCTATAGTCAATTTAATGCAATTAAGGACTCCGAACTTCTGGATTGTAAAGTGAGAGTTATGTTCCAATTCATACATTAATAATGTATCACTGCAGATGATTAAGAGAACTATTGTAGCTATTTTAAAATGCATATATACAGTATTTACGAAAAAAAGAATTTCAAAAACATCTTATAAATTGAAATTACACTTTTTAAAATGCAGCTGTTTAATTGATTCATTGAATTCACTTCGATGCAAGATTTGCAGAAAAAGGTTCCGATTTACAGAATTCAGTCTCAGTAAAGTTTTTCAAATAATTTGTCCAAAAACAGAATTTGTGGCCCATTAAACAATAAAAAGAATAGGCTATATTCTATACTCCTGTGAACCAGAATAGAAAACTAATCTGCTATCAAAATAACAGAAACATTAATTTTTTCATTTAAATTGCAAAAAATAGTTGCATGGAAAATTCTTGTTTATATTCCAAAATCAATTCTACAAATCAAAACTAATTTCTATTTATACAAAATCAGAACAGTTGTAGCAATAAATTAATGGAATCTTGCACAAAATTTAAAGCTAATAATCAATTAATGACAAACCAAAGTTTAAGGGAAAAAATGTTATATTGACAACAAATGAAAAAGATTAAGGAAAATAATATTTTAAAAACACATTTTGGGTTTCAGTATGGTTTGAAAATTCAGGTACCTCATTTCATTAACCCTTATGCAAAACAAATATACAATTACTATTTACAATATTTCTAAATCAAAAAGCAAAAGGGTTGAAGGCATTAAAAGTTTTACAAAGTGATTAGCCATAGGATACTCGTTTAAATTTCACACGAGCTGGTTGCCATAAAAACATTTGATCTACTTCTTTCAATACTAAACATGAAATGAAATACCCATTTCTAAACATGAATGAAAACACCTCTTGAATCTATATGTATCACATTTCGTATGCAAAAACTTAATGATAGGAAAATAAATTCGAAAGCATGAACTCCCAGCAATCATTACGTCTGATTCGGTATTTAATTATTTGTTTACTTTTTATGCAGAATCGACAAGACAGGATCTATTGTGTTATCGCTTAGTTTCAACAGAGTAATCTCAACTAAAAGGTAAACTTACTAATGTAACATCATAAAATAGCTTACCATATATAATCCAAAGGGCAGACAAAGTAAAAGTAACCATATATACAGATGAGCTATATTACAAAAATGCTCCTGTCGGGGATCGTAAAACCAGCCCCCTGTAAAAGATGCCCAAACACCTTGGCGCAAAATCTCTAAAGTTTGGTAACCCATATTTTATTTCAAAATTATTTTACTGATATTTGCTTAAAATGAATAAAAAATTCGACAGAACTGAAGCCAGGCATTCTGTGCAAAATATTACATAAACATTGTATACGAGAATATATCGCTGCCATGTTAAATAAATCTCTTTCAGTTTCTGCAGCGAAACGATATGTTGCCATATCAGTTTAACTAAAGCAAAAAAAAAAAAAGAAAGAAAGGATGATCGACCTCTGAAATTTCCGAAGAATATTTTTCTGAAATGAACAACCCTGTCGGTATTCAATATTCAAAGGAACAAATTTCCTATTTGAAAAAATCAAAAACTACTCTAAAGCTCTTAAATCGGATCCAATAAATGTCATTTTCAATTAATCTCTTGGATGGGAAATAGCCCGTTGTGTTGCTCCAGTGTGACGTTAATTAAAAAATACCTACCTCTTGGATGAGGAATATGTGAAATGAATAACACATTACCATTAAGATTGGAAAATAGCATTTTCCATTCACCAAAAATATCAAATTGTTCATTAAATAAATTATTACTGTTTTCAGACTTTGTTTTGGACGCTTTCCGAATAAACAATAAAAGTAAAACAAAACTTTAATAACCGTGAGGATAGATTTATTCAAAAAACGATTTCAAATTGTTGAGTATTTGGGTATTTGGGTATTTCAATTAACGTCACACTGGAGCAACACAACGGGCTATTGGTGACGGTCCGGGATCAATCCCAAAGGGAAAGATCCGAGGACAACACCACGTAATTTTGAACCACGGTCAGATGACGAGGCAACACCTGAGCTGGCACCCCACTCTCCAAACTTCCACACCACGCCAACGTGAGGACATTTGAGGCCACGACAGATTTAACGTGCACCAGCCCCCTTTGTACACGACGGTGTTTGGCTGGATTCGAACTCGCAACCCTTCGGTTGCTAGTCCGTTACTCTTCCAACCGGGCCACCGCGGCCCCAAATTGTTGAGATATTATCAGCATGTCATCATTGTAAAAAGAGATTCTATCATAACATTTTAAGAGGGAATCAATGCTTTTCTATACTTTTAAAAGAAAGTTGGTTGGTTGGTTTCCTTGAGACTTTTAGCTGCAGAATCAGGCTTTTGTCTCCAATCTTCCTAATTGATCTAGATTTTAGATAAATGAAATAAAGAAATCAAAAATTTTCAACTGATATGAGAAATCTAGTTATGTATAGCTTGTTGTGGTTTATTTATAATGCTTGTTATGAGAGAGAGAGAGAGAGATTTTTGAAGGTGAAGTTTTGATATTGGAATTTTAATTTTTCTATGAGTTTTTTTTCTAGGGCGTGAATACTTTTTGCAATCGAATATGATGTGTTGAAACGAGTCGTCGACTTTACAGCTGTCACAGAGGTTTGTGTCTGCTAGTTGGAATCTGAAGAGATCTGGTGTGATTAACATTCCAGATAAAAATCTTGAAAAATAAACATCTTTTCTCGACGTTAGAATATTTTTTACATTGCATATGTTTGGAAGGTTGCCTGAGATTTGGTAGTATTTGCTATGGCTGAAAATTGATCGATCAGAGAGATCCAATTTGTTTCCTATGCATTTTGTTGTATTTTCCGGCAATAACCATTCATGAAGGATGTCTTTCTCTCCCACTGATTTGGCGAGTTCATCTGGTTTTTCGTTTATTTCGATGTCTCTATGTGCTGGGACCCAGATTAATTTTAAGTTTGTACAGAGTTTTGCAGTGCTGATTAGTTTGTTAAGTCATAGGATTACTTTCGATGATTCGATGGAACAGTTTTGTAGAGCCACTAGGACAGATTTACTCTCGATATAGATACAGTTACTTGTATTGAAGTCAATAAGTTCGTCTATTGCTTGGCACAGGGCTAAGGCTTCCACAGTAAAGATAGAGTTGATGTTCTGATTCTGTATTTGATTTTTAATTTCTTTGAATATCCTGCGATTGCTGTGATATTGTTTGTTTTAGATGCATCTGTTGCTATTAGGTGACTGCTGTAGAATAGGTTTTCAATAGCATTTTTAAAAAGGCCCTGGATGCAATTATTTGGTAGGGATTTTGTTTGGAAATCAAACATGATTAGATGATCTGTCTTGAAGTCTTCAAGTAAATCAAAACATGAAATAATTGACGAAATATTTTGTTCGAATAAATCAAAATTATCTTGAATAATGGAATGCAAGGGGGAGAAGGTTCCCAAAGAGATATGCTTGTGTCTCAATCTGACCAGATTTTTTGCTGAGAAGCCTTTCGGAGTTTATCCTACACCGTCGCCAGTGAACTGTTTATATTACTCGGCGCCGGCGACGCGCACAAATCTGTTGCATTTCGAGATGTATATACGTTCTTCGGGAGGCGAAAGCAGACGCTCGTGAGATCGGTTCAAGTGTAGAACATTAAAAACTCTTTTGAGGACTATCTATTCTTTTTCGTTTGAGATGTCGGGAGCCATATGTAAGTTTCTACTATTAAATTATTTTTGATATAAATTAGCTGTACTTTACTCTCTCTAAAAAGTAACTGTAAGAAACAAATTCCAAGATTAAGAAGTAGATAAAAAAAGACGTAGTTTTTAAACGTTGACGATCTGCTATATAAAATGACGTCCGTGACAGGACGTAGAATTTGTTACTGAGAATTTGTTGTTGATAATTTGTGATTGAAAAGAAATTAATTCATTTACTTTAATTTTATGATGGAGAGTTTAAAGAAAATGCGTATTCCTCTAAGAAGTGGTTTCACTAGAATCGCTAATACGTTATATGAATGTTTAGAAGAGGAAGAACGTGATATTGATGAAATTGAAATTTTAATGGCTCAGTTAGACGAAAAATGGTTAGAACTATCGAAAGAAAAAGATATTATTGCTTTGTTATCAGAAGATGAGTATTCTCAAGAAAGTTTTAATCAGGCTGTGGTGACATCATTTGCTATACTGAAGCGCCTCCTATAAAACTCTTCACGTTGCGATTTTTCTTTTGCTCGAGTGGCATCAGCTAATAAAGTTCAGAATAAAAATAACTATGGAATTATTCGTCTAACGTTTCGTTATCGGTTGATCTAATTATGTTTCCTCGTTTATAAAATTATTTAAAGAAGTTTGTGCTATATGTAAATTAATAATACATTTGTCATTATTCAACGAACTTAATTGGTGACCCGGAACGTGATCGATTGCGATAAAATGTCTACAAACGAGAAAGCCGAAACAGCATCGGAGAAACCAACGATTGCCAGGGTAAGTCTAAAACTTCCTCCTTTTTGGAAACCCGACCCCAAAATATGGTTTCTGCAGATCGAATCCCAATTCCGCAACGCTGGAATAACAGTTGATCAAACAAAATATGATTATGTAGTCAGTTCAATCGAAACAGGGACATTGTCACAAGTTGCAGATATCCTTGTCAAACCACCAGACGACGGGAAATATCTGGCCATTAAAAAGAGGCTTATTGAAATTTTTGCCGATTCCGAAACGCAGAAACTTCTGACCGAATTGGAATTGGGTGATAAGAAACCATCCCAACTCCTCTGTGAAATGCGCAATTTGGCGACGGAGCAGGTGCCAGATGAATTTTTGAAAACATTATGGATGCAACGACTACCGCTTAATATAAGGAGCATTTTGTCAGTAACCAGCGATGATTTGTCCAAACTATCGACAATGGCTGACAAAATATGGAAATTAAATCCCACTTCACTTCAGTTAGCTCGCATTGTTTCTCCATCAACTGATAACAATACCACCCATGATCTAAAGAAACAGATATCAGACTTGGCACTGCAGATAGCGGAGATGAATAGACGTAGAGATTACAGTCCACAAAGACGAAGATACAGATCGAATTCAAGAAACCGTTCCAAAAATAACAATGACCCAAATAACTGTTATTTTCACCAACGCTTTGGCGAGAGAGCTTACAAGTGCATACCGCCATGCCAATATCAAGTTTCGAAACAGGAAAACTGAACCCCCGGCTTTTAATGACGAACGAAGGTCAAGGGGTTGAGCTGAGTCGTCTATATATTCGTGACAACTCATCAGCAACATATTTTTTAATTGACTCTGGAGCAGAAATGTCGGTTATTCCACCATCACTATCGGAAAAAAGAACTGTATCTAAGCTTGAGCTGTTCGCAGCTAACGGCACAAAAATCAAAACGTACGGTCAAAAATTGTTGGAACTGGATTTGGGGCTACGAAGTTCTTTCAACTGGCCTTATATAATTGCAGTTGTCAACAAACCTATTGTTGGAATAGACTTTCTTTCACATTTTAACTTATTAGTTGACAGTAAAAATAGAAAACTAATTGATGGCACCACCTCATTGACGACTAAAGGTATTTTGTGTAACGGTAGCGTCACTCCTAAATTCATCGCTTACACTTTTCAAAACCAATATGGAGCCATTTTAAATAAATTTCCTAGCTTAAACCTAACATAAAAAATGATAAAATTAAAGAACATAATGTGCAACATATCGAAACTAAAGGAAACCCCATATTCTCTAAAGCCAGAAGACTTTCTCAAGAAAAATTGATTGCTGCGAGAAAGGAATTCGATTATATGCTGCAAGAACGTCTCTGCAGACCATCCAAAAGCAACTGGTCAAGTCCATTACATCTCACTTTTAAAAAAATCCGGTGACTGGAGGCCATGCGGTGATTACCGTGGGCTTAATGCAAACACCATACCAGACCGTTACCCACTGCCATTTCTAACGGACTGTACAAATATTCTGCATGGGAAAACGATATTTTCAACTATAGATTTGATAAGAGCCTACCAACAGATTCCTGTTCACGAAGCTGATATTCCGAAGACCGCCATCATAACACCTTTCGGACTTTTTGAATTTCCTTATATGACATTCCGTCTACGCAACGCAGCACAAACCTACCAAAGGTTTATGAACACCGTGCTGAGCGGCCTAGATTTTGTGTTCTACTATCTCGATGACATTCTCATTGCTTCCCCAGACACAGAAACACACAAAAACATCTTAAATTCGTATTTCGAAGGTTCAATAACTACGGACTGTGCATAAACATTGCAAAATGTAAATTTGATCTGAACAAACTTGAACTTTTAGGTTATGAGATATCAATGGAAGGGGAAGGGGGGAATTAAACCTCTTTCATCGAAAGTTGATACAATTAAATAATATTCTAAACCAGAATCCTTCACAAGCTTGCGCAGATTTTTGGGAATGGTGAACTCCTATCATCGCTTTATACCAAAGTGCAACAACCGTTGACAATCTTGTTTAAAGGCGTAAAGAAAAACAGCAAAAAAGCTTTAATTTGGACCGAAGATGCGCAGAATGCTTTTACTGATATCAAAAACGCATTGTGCAACTCAGCAATGTTAGTTCACGCTAATCAGACGGCGAAAATCACCCTAACAACAGATGCATCTTATTCCGCCGTGGGTGCCGTAATCCATCAACAAGAAACTACAACGCTTATGATCGAGAATTACTTGCAATCTACTTAGCGATAAAGCATTTTAAGCACATTCTGGAAGGACGATCATTTACTATTTTCACTGATCACAAACCTATCACCTTTGCTTTCCAGCAGAATTTCGATAAAGCATCTCCAAGGCAAGCCCAGCAGTTGAACTACATTGCTGAGTTCACTACAGACATACAGTACATTTCCGGCGAAGAAAACATCGTAGCAGACACACTGTCGAGAATTGAAACCATCACTACTCCAGCTCCAATTGATTATACAGTTATTGCAGATTGCCAGGAGGATGAAGACCTCAAGATTCTTAAATCAAATTCCAGTTTCAAAATGGTACAAATTCCTATTCCGGATAGCGATAAGAAAAATCCCATCCTGGAATTCGTGCAACAATGAAGTTGGTGACAAAAAGATTCATTTGGCCTGGCATAAACAAAGACTGCCAACTGTGGAGACTAGAACATGCTTGGCATGCCAACGAGCCAAAGTTCACAAACATACCTATTCTCCAGTTGCTGAATTCAAAGTTCCAAATCAACGATTCAAACATCTTAACATCGATATTGTTGGTCCTTTACCATCTTGCAAAGGTTTTAGGTATGTACTTACTATCATCGATAGGTTCACCCGGTGGATTGAAGCTGTTCCTTTAGAAGACCAAACAGCAGATTCTATCACAAAAGCCCTTGTCGCGACTTGGATTTCCAGATTTGGAATCCCAGAAAGAATAACATCTGACCAAGGTCGCCAGTTTGAAAGCCAACTCTTCCAATCCTTGAGTAAATACCTAGGTTTCAAAGCTAACACAACCACAGCTTACCATCCACAATCTAACGGTTTAATCGAACACCAACACCGAACTTTGAAAAACAGCCTGA
This sequence comes from Meta bourneti, assembly GCA_933210815.1. Taxonomy (NCBI): domain Eukaryota; kingdom Metazoa; phylum Arthropoda; class Arachnida; order Araneae; family Tetragnathidae; genus Meta; species Meta bourneti. The sequence goes on from OW119931.1 coordinate 23,304,069, forward strand.
AATCCCACCTACAAACGTCAAATTCTTGGACTGATGTTCTACCATTAATTCTTCTTGGCATTCGATCCGCCATTAAAGAAGATTTGCGTTGTTCTTCCGCTGAACTTGTGTACGGCACACCAATCTGTTTGCCTGGAGAATTTTTCAGTAAATCCCCAACTGCCACGCATTCAGATTTTATACAAAAATTGCAAAGTCACATCCAAAACCTAACTCCAACGACCAACCATGGGAAAAAAGCAGTTTTCGTACACAAGAACTTAACAAATTGTTCACATGTATTAATCTATAATAACATAATCTCATCATCTCTTCAACCAAACTACCGTGGACCATATTTAGTTAAACAACGTTTTAAGAAATTCTTGAAATTTGAGAAAAAAGATGAAGTAACAACAAATCTTCAGACATGTGAATCTGATAACTCCAAAATCTCACAACCACTTACTAGTGACAATGATCCTTCCGATGACATTGAATCTAGAAACACAAGAACTGATCGACGAGTGAGATTCCCTGCATATCTGAAAGACTATGAGGTATAACGTTTTCACTGGGAAGGGGGTGTGCTGTGACATCATTTGCTATACTGAAGCGCCTCCTATAAAACTCTTCACGTTGCGATTTTTCTTTTGCTCGAGTGGCATCAGCTAATAAAGTTTAGAATAAAAATAACTATGGAATTATTCGTCTAACGTTTCGTTATCGGTTGTTCTAATTATATGTTTCCTCGTTAATAAAATTATTTAAAGAAGTTTGTGCTATATGTAAATTAATAATACATTTGTCATTATTCAAGGCTTACGAAGTTTTTGAAGAGTATAAGGAAAGATATATAAGACCTAAAACTAAAGTTAAGAAAAGTGTTAATGACGATGCCAAAAACACTAATGACGATAATAAAAGGATGCTTAGTGAAACAGTATCGAAACGAAAATTCCAACTTCCTAAAATTGAGCTTAAGAAGTTCAATGGTGATGATAAGAAATGGCTTGGTTTCTGGGGTCAGTTTCGGAAAATTCACGAAGACTTGGACATCGCACCGGAGGATAAATTACAATATTTGTCCCAGTCTACTGTAGAAGGATCGCGTGCCAGAGATGTAGATTCCTTTCCCGCATCTGCTTAGAATTATGAGCAAGCAGTTGAGTGTCTAAAAGCTAGATTCGGAAGAGAAGATTTACTCATAGAAGTGTATGTGAGAGAATTGCTAAACTTAATTTTGAACAATTCGTTGCATCAAGCTAAAGTTACACATCTCGCCAAATTGTATGATAAAATTAAAGCACACCTCCGTGCCCTTGAAACATTAGGTGTAACTTCCGATAAGTATGCTTCTATACTGCATCCCTTAGTTGAAAGCTGTTTACCAGAAGACATGATTCGAGTATGGGAAAGAAGTATTAGTTTAACAAATGAAACTAAGAAACTGCCAAATAAACTGATCGCTCTTATGAATTTTCTAATATCAGAAGTTGAAGAGGAAGAACGAATTTCAATAGCAAAAGAGGGGTTTGGTTTAGAGCCAAAACGTAAAGGGAAATATTCCTATTCCACATCTAATAATGATAAACAATTTCCAACCGCAATCGAACTTTTTGACAATGCTGAGACTCGTCGGAATAAAATAGCACTGTTCTCATTTTGTGAGAAAACTCATGATTCATAAGCTTACAGAATTGCATTTAAAAATGAGTTGGGATGATAAAAGGAAAATCTTAGCAAAAAAGGGTTGTTGTTTTTTATGCCTAAGAATCGGTCATAGAGCTCGTGATTGCAGATGCAAGATTAATTGTGAAAAGTGTAGGAGTAGACATTATGCTCTAATGTGTAATGAATGTAAATTTAAAGAACTTAAATCGAAAGCGAACGATGGTGAAAGTGATAGTCAAAAAAAGATCAATGATGCAGTTTTAAGCAATCGCACATGTTGTACAGTTCTTTTACAAACATTGTATCTACGATTACGAAGTGCAGGAAATAAGGGGAAAATAGTTCGTGCACTCGTCGACTCTGGGAGTCAACGATCTTATTTGAGTAAACGTGTAGCGAAAGAAATGAAATATGATTTTATTAAAGAAGAAAGTGTTATTCATAATTTATTTGGGGGCAGAGAACATCCCGAGAAACATTTTAAATACAGAGTATTCATTAGCAGTTTGGAAGGTGATTATAATTGTAACTTTGAGGTCCTTGACCAGCAAACCATTTGTTCGGCTGTACCCATTCCAACATTAAAACCATTCGCTGAGGAGCTTGAATATCATAATATTACTGTAACTGATCAACTAATCTCTGAACAAGAAGAATCGTTAGAAATTTATCTATTAATCGGGGCTGATGTTGCGGGTAAACTCTGTAATGGAAAGATTATTCATCTGCCGTGTGGACTTGTTGCTGTAGGAACATATTTAGGTTGGACCTTGATGAGAAAAATGCCATATCAAACTTTTGATACCAATTCTACGATGGTAGTTACAAATATGTTAGTTAAGGATGTAGCTATTACCGAACTCTGGAATCTTGATATCATTGGAATAATTGATCCGGCCACACAAAAGGCCAGAGAGGAAAGAGATTTACAAACAAAGATGCGATTTCAACATTTTGTGTCCGTGAACAGTGAAAGGCGCTATGAAATTGTTTTGCCCTGGTCTGAACATCACCTACCGCCATCCACCAATAAGGATTTAGCCATGAAGCGTTTAGAATGTAAAACGCAGAAACTTCGCTCACAAAACCTGCTTAAATTGTACGAGGAGGTTTTCGACTGTTGGCTCGATTTAGGTATAATCGAAGAAGTCAAACAAAGTGAGGTTATTGATGATGGACACTATTTGCCACACCGACCAGTTATAAAGGAAAATAGTTCTACCCCAATAAGACCAGTATTCGACGCTTCTGCGAGAGTAAAGCATTCTCCGTCTCTAAATCAGTGCCTAGAATGTGATCCGAATTTAATAGAGTTAATACCTTCCATTCTTTTAAGATTTCGGGAGGGTAAATTTGCAGCCATAGCAGACATAGAAAAGGCATTTTTACAAATTAGTGTAAAACCCGATGAACGAGATTATCTTAGATTCTTTTGGTGGAAGGATGTGAATAAAAAGGAGCTAAAAATATTTCGTCATACCCAAGTAGTGTTTGGTGTGAAAAGTAGCCCTTTTCTTTTGGCAGCTGCAATAGAATTTCATTTGCAGAAATATATAGAAAATTCTCACTACGATAAAAATATGTTGCATAAACTTATTCACTCTTTCTATGTAGATAACGTTGTTACCAGGTTTGAAGATGAGCTTGAAATGACACTGTTTGTTGAAGAATCTCAAAAAGTAATGAATGAAGGAAAGTTTAATCTCCGAGGTTGGTTACGTACTGGGGATGACTTACAAACAGGTGTTGAGTCACCGGTATTAGGATTATTATGGGATTACCAGAAATATCTTTTAACTGTGAACCTGACATAGTTGGAAAGCTTCAAATTGATGGAAGTAACTAAGAGGACTATTTTGTCTATAGCCCACAGAGTATATGACCCGATTGGTCTTGTAAGCCCTGTTCTCTTGCTTCCTAAGCTATTGTTGCAAAGCTTATGGAAAATGGGAATTTCTTGGGATACTGAAGTTCATGAAAATACAAAAGAAAAGTTTCTAAGTTGGTTCAGAGATCTGAATCTCTTAAAAGAAATTTCTATACCCCGATGGATACACACAGAGACGTAACTAGAGGGGGGCAGACGGGGCATCTGCCCCGGGTGCCGGATTTGGGGGGCGCTAAATTGGCCGAGTATTTTTTTTTTACTATAGATATTTACGTTTGATAAAAAATGAAGAGGAAAAACTTATTAGTAGACTACAAAAACCAAAAATTATAAAAGGAGCTAAATGCAGAATGTGTGAAGAAATATCAGGAAAGTTCCACCCAGATCCTCTTTTTTAAAGAAGTACGGAGGAGGAAGAAGCTGATGTTTGATGACAAGGCCGAAGTTGAAAGCTATGAATTCTCAGAAGAAAAAAGTTCATATTATTGATTGGACAAATAGATTGGATTCTGAATGAACTGAAGTAAAGGTTTCAAGTCATTCAAAACATGAATAGTTTATTTGGTTTCCTCAATGGAGCTCGGTTTGAAACAATGAATGGAGTAGAATTGAAGAACCAGGCACTTGAGTTAGCTACCACATATAAAAGAAGACTTAGACAATGACTAGCTGGCGATAGAAGTGGAGAGTTTTAAGTATCATGCCTTGGATTTAAGCCCTAATATGAAAAAGGCTACACTATCAGGCCTTCTGACGTTAATATACAAGAACGGACTTGTAGACGCGGGTAAAGATATAGTATTTATTTTTTGAATATTGGGGATAAAATAGGGTCTTGATAATATGTGGGAGTTGATTTTTACATTTCCCCCTCCTTTTTACTTTTAATTTTCCATTATATGCAAAACCGGCAACAATCATACATCTCTTAGAGAAAATTCTCGCGTTCAAGTTACAAAGTTGAACTACGTTTTAAGATTTTTCTCCTCTTTTATAATAAACTAGCTGAATTACCCGACGTTGCTCGGGTTGAAATGGTTAAATGTTGCTTGAAAAGTTAATTAGAATAATCATTTTTCTTTCACAGAAAAATGCAATCATTTAAGTTGTACGGAACGTTTTAACTTTTTCATAGCTTCTACAATATACTTCGGACGCAAATATATACATTTAATTCCTGAATATACTGCAATATGTAAAAGATTAAGACATAAAGACAAACAGAAACGAAATTCCGACGAAAAAATGCAGAATTCTAAAAAACGAATGACGCGCAGTGTCGAATTTTGACTTCCTGAGTGTATTCTGAAATAAAGCAATTCGAAAAAAGACATTTGAAAATATTGATAAAGACGATAATGATTTATGAAATTTAGTAATGCTCAAATATGATTGCAACATTTCGCTGTTAACTAAAACAGACAAACACGGGATTTTAAATCAAATTTATAAAATAATAAAACATTAATTCTGGTTTGCCAAATCTAAAATAACAAAATTACGCCTTAATGATTAATGAGTTGAAGTTTTTCGTGTTCCATTACAAAATATAAATTATGAAAAATCAAATATTTTAAATATCTTTTTTATCAATCAAATATTCATAATATTCATGTAAAAATATAAAATTCATCATAGAAATAAAATAATAATTCAATCGTATACATCCAGCATCTCGGCACTCCAAATACATGGCCCTTTGTTATAACGTCAATCAGTTTCAACTGCTTCTGTTTAAATACTCTCGCAATCAAGTCGTGGCGCTCACTGTGTAATTGACCATTGGTAAGAACCTCCTTGATCTCCGTCCAAGTGGGATTGCAGGTGAAGGTGATAAATAAGTCTGGTCTTCCGTACGTCCTCACGTACGTCATAGCATCTTGCGTGTATTCGTGCATGTGTCTGGGACTCCTGTAAATGTAGCTGGTAGTATGACCAAGGCACCGAGGTTTTCAACGTTCCCGTTATTTGCCATAGCATCTTTCAGGTGAATATATTCGTCAACTCTCAGTTTAGGTTGATTTAGACAAATGTAAAGGAGACGCTCACTCTCGACTTTAGCGTACATATCGACGATGAACTGATGAAACAATTGCCTGCAGTTCAATACGTGGTACTGCTCAGTATCTCAAACCATTAATCTGTACGCATAGAAATCCATCGCTGAAACTTTCTTGCTCGTTGTTTCACCTGTTCTTGGGTTGATCTGCCTCAGATTAAAATGATATCCATCTTCACCATGTGGGGAATATGACTGGGTACTGCAGAGCATCATAAGATCGATGTGTTTCCGAAATGCGCTGCAATGATTCACCTCGTCGTTGAATAACGATATCCCGTTGATGGAACTCATCGCCTGATATAACCACCGCGACTTCTCTGCTTGAGGAGAGTTAAAGCGTCGCTCGTGTTCACCTGCTGGTCTTCGGTCTGCTCTTATGACTACTTTAAATTCATCTGTTGGCATACGTTCCAATGCCGTTTCAAACGTTTTAATGAGATTATTGTACGCATGAAACATCCTCTGTAAGTTTAACACAATCTGACGTCTTGTTCCCGAGATGTAGGCGCACCTCTGATCAGTTTCCATTTGTTCGTTTTGAATAAAATATTGTTGTAGAAATTTTGGTGGTTGATCTGGCAGTGGAAGCAACGATCCCGCTCTATGGTAAATCTGCCCTTGCACCTTGAATGTCGACGGAAATCCGGGCTGTCCAACAACTGATATGGCGCCGAATGATGTCATTTGGAAACATGAGTTGTATTTTCTGATGTTACTAAGAAAATGCTTCGACTCTGACGTATCTCCTGATGTGTAAGTCAAAAGTTCTTGTGGTGGTGGTTCCAGTTGGAAGAGATTAACTTTTCCATTTTTGAAGCAAATACCAGTAGACTCTGATTTAAACTTTTTGGCTTGACAGTAACTACAAACCATTCCCATTTTCCCGATGGTAACACTTGCATGCAGCGAGTAGTCTTTATGTAAAACGTAGTGGAATCCTTCCAATGCTAAGCTAAAATGGTGCGCAGTCCGTGATCGTTTGACTCTATCTCTCTTATCCTGTAGTCGGACCTCACGCTGCTGTGCCATCTCTGTTGCTCTAAATGTAGTAGCTCTCTCTCTCGCAATCGCAAGTCTTCTATTCCTCTCCTCGGAAGTTTCTTGACTACGCTTATCTTTCATCATCTTAGCCGTTGACTGTACTTGGCCGATTGCCTTCCGCTTCCTTGGAGGCATTGCTACAGCAAAGAAATCTGTAAAAGAATACAAAAAGGTATTTCATAAATTACGCAAAAGGCACACTCTCACTGAACAATGAAATCTATTATAGAATACAATAAAAAGCTAAAATTAACGAAAAAACAAATTTAAAATTATGTAGTACTTACATCAGTTTAGAAATATAAATCCAAAATGTACACTATCACTGTCGAATAAAGTAGGAAACACTTATACAATCAACTAAAAGAGCGAAATAAAACTGCAGATTCACTGAAAGGTGATAAACTGGAAGACTTACCGAGTTAGCTTCTTTTAAATACGATCAGCTAAGAATCGAGTGGGTACTGGAATGTTCTCCATCATGAGTCCAAGGAAGTTTCCGTTTCCCCAACTTTCTAGAAAGTTCTACTAAGTTTTATAAAAAAAGTAAACATTAATTCTGGTGTTGCCAGATACCGAGTAGCAAAATTACGCTTTTATGATCAATGAGTTTTTCGTTTGTGCTTTTCGGAATAACGGTGCTTGGGTTAGAAATAAATGTAATCGGTGTAGACAAATTAAACTGAATAGATAAAAAATTTTCAAAAAGCAGAAGGTTGATTTTACAGAATTTTTAAGAAAGAAAGTCACTGCTTTCAACGGAGGATTCACATGTATGTATTCCGGACATTTTAAAATAAGTTACACGCCTCATGTTAAAGTAAGGTTACATTTTTTATTTTTATTTAAATTTATATCGATTATCACAGTTTTGTTTTTGTAAGTGGCAACAGTTTTTCTTTACTTATGAAGAATAAAGTTCTTGTGTTTACCTAACTCGTAATTTCTTCGATAATTCTCAAAGTATTTTTAAATAATAATGTGTGGTACACGTTAAGAAGATTATTTTTAATCTATAATTAACATTTATGGCGTCCGCGACAGGACTTTGAGAATTAATTTTGATACTTCGTTTTTATTTGAATAATGGAACGTGAAGTACGAATGAGAACGGTAAGTAGTTCTGCTTTCACAAGAGCTTCTACGACTCTTCAGACATTACTGAAAGAAGAAAACTTAGATATTGAAAAGATTGGGGTTTCTATTGCAGTCTTAGAAAAAAGAAATAATGAACTTTGTGAGCTCAATGCAAAAATCGTCGACTTACTGCTGGAAGTTGAAAATTCTGATCTGGATGCGGAGCTTACCGCTGCGGAAAGATACGAAACTCAATTTATAGAGTTGCGATATCGAGTGTCTTCCATCATAAGAGGTAATGCGAAAAGTGTATCTTCCATTAATGGTGACGTGAATGCACACTCCAGAAAGTTCAAACTTCCAAAGCTCGAATTTAGAAAGTTCAGTGGGGACATCAAGGAATGGCTTCCTTTTTGGGGACAATTTCAGAAGATTGATTCTGATCTTGATATTGCTGAAGAAGACAAATTTCAATACCTTAGGCAGGCAACGGTTGAAGGTTCCAGAGCAAGGGATATAGTTGAAAGCTTTCCCCCTATAGGAGAAAACTATAAGAAAGCAGTGGAAAGTCTCAAAGCTCGGTTCGGAAGGGAAGACCTTCTTGTGGAAATTTATGTTCGAGAGCTTTTGAAGCTAATTTTATCTGTGCATCAGGATAGGAATAGGCTTTCCTTATCTGCTCTTTATGATAAACTTGAGACATACCTGAGGGCACTAAACACTTTGAAAGTGACTTCGGACAAATGTGCATCCATGCTGCTGCCTCTTGTGGAATCCTGTTTTACAGAAGATTTTCTTAAGGCTTGGCATAGGAACATGACTTTTTCCGAAAAGGATGATGCCCAAGATCATTTGACAAAATTGATGGTTTTCCTGAAGACCGAGGTGGAGGGTGAAGAGCGCATTTCTTTAGCGATGGAAGGTTTTGGCTTGGGGAAACGGGGTGTTTCTTGTGAACAGAAGAAAAACAAACCCCATCTTGTAAAAGAGAAAATTTCAACTGTTACTTTCCTCTACCACAGTACCAGATCTTAGAACTGCTTGTGTATTTTGTCAAGGAAAACATTTGAGTTTGGATTGTTTTGTGGCTCAGAAAATGAGTTTAACTGACAAACAGAAGTGCTTAAGAGAAAAGGGTATTTGTTTTGCTTGCCTGAGACCTGGCCATATGATTAAGGGATGCCGTGCTAGTTTAAGATGTTTAATCTGTTCTAAGAAACATGTGCCCTTAATGTGTCCTCAGTTGAAGCAAAATGGCAACTGCCCTCCAGATCCACCTGTGAATCAGTCAACTGGAAATTCCAGTGAGGTGAATATGACGTCTTTCAATTACGGCTCTAAAGTCTTTCTTCAAACTTTGAAGGCAAAGTTAATTAGTGAAGGAAAAGAGAGAGAAATACGCATTTTATTGGACACAGGATCTCAAAAAACGTATATCCTAAAGGATGTAGCTGGACAGATGGGATATGTGCCAATACGGAAAGAAACCATCGTCCATGCATTATTTGGCGGATCGACAGAAGAAGTCCAGCACAATTGCTATAAAATAAGGTTGGAAAGTTTCAATGACCAATTTAAATGTAATTTTGAAGCTCTGGATCAAAGGGTCATTTGTTGTGATGTAGCACCCGTGGAGAAGGGACCGTGGATTAAAGAGCTAAAGGAGTTGAAAATTAATTTGTCAGATGTGTCGGAGAAGGCTTCCCAAATTCACATTCTTGTTGGAGCCGACATAATGGGCAAGCTGTTGACTGGCCGGCGAGAGATTCTGCCATGTGGTCTAGTAACAGTAGAAACATACTTGGGATGGACTTTGATGGGGAAAGTCACTCAAGTGGGCCCAAAAGAGCCAAACATGTCAATGGTGGTCACTTCGTTATTTATGAAAGAAGCTAGTGTCACCGACCTTTGGTATCTAGATGTTATTGGAATTTTGGATCCTTTGGTCTCCAAAAGCAGAGTGGAAAAGGAAATGCAAGCTAAAAAGCTGTTTCGGGAATCAATTAAGGTAAATGAAGAAGGGCGTTACGAAGTTTCCCTGCCTTGGACAGATGAAAACATTCCTCTACCGAGTAATAAAGCACTTGCATTAAAAAGGTTGGAGACAACTACAAGGAAGCTAAATTCAGAAAATATCCTTTCGTCATATGATGAAGTTTTCAAGAACTGGATGTCGTCTGGAATCATTGAAAGGGTTTCGACTGAGGCAACAGAACATGAACATTACCTACCACATAGACCTGTTGTGAAAGAACAAAGTACAACTAAAATACGACCAGTATTTGATGCTTCAGCCAGAGAGAAGGGCTCACCGTCTTTAAATCAATGTCTGGAATGTGGACCTAACTTAATTGAGCTTATTCCATCGATTCTGCTAAAATTTCGACAGTTTAAGTATGGTGTTGTGAGCGACATCGAAAAGGCTTTTCTGCAAATTAGTATCACAAAAGAAGATCGTGACTACTTGAGATTTTTTTGGTGGGATCAAGAGGGAGATAAGCAATTGAAGTCATTTCGTCATGCGAGAGTTGTCTTTGGTGTTAAGTGCAGCCCATTCCTTTTGCGTGCTGTCATAGAATATCACCTCCAAAAATGTATGCTGATTTCACCTGTTGATCACATAATAAAGAAACTACTGAACAGTTTCTATGTGGACAATGTTCTTGCTAATCTTGGCTCACAAGAAGAGTTAAAGCAGTTCATTGAAGTTTCCCAGAATGTAATGGCCGAGGGAAAATTTAATCTGAGAGGTTGGCAATACACTGGTGATGAAGACTTGGATGTCCAAACAGCGGTTTTGGGTCAAGTTTGGAACAGGAAAGAAGACACATTGTGTCTAAATCTGGACTGGTTGGACGATTTAAAGATCACCACTATCACAAAGAGAATGATGTTGTCAGTTGCTCAGAAAGTTTACGATCCATTTGGTTATACTGCAGCTGTTATGCTTTTCCCAAAATTGATACTGCAGAAAACTTGGAAATTGGGATTGAGTTGGGATGATGAAGTCCCTGAAGCTTTTAGTAAAGAATTTCTAAATTGGTTTGAAGAACTTCATGTTACAGAAGAAATAAAATTTGACAGATGGCTTCATATAACGGATGATAATTTGCAGAACTGCACTATTCATACCTTTTGCGATGCAAGAAAAGACGCCTATGCCGCTGTTGTGTTTCTGCGACTTGAATCAGAAAATGATGTCAAAATATCCTTACTTTTCACAAAGTCCAGAGTTGCCCCCTTGAAGGGTGGGACAATTCCTAGATTAGAATTGCTATCTGCATTAATTGGAGCCAGGTTGACTCAATTTGTTGTAGAGGCACTGGATTGGTCACAAGTACCATGCTACTACTGGAGCGATTCTATGACTGTTCTCGCATGGATCAAAAGAGAAGAGAATTGGTCTGCTTTTGTAAGAAACAGAGTTGCAGAGATTAGAAAACTATCTGCTTCTTCTTCCTGGAATCATATTTCTGGTGAATTCAACCCGGCTGGTCTGACTTCTAGAGGCTGCAAATCAAGACACCTACTGGCAGCTAGATGGTGGGAGGGTCCTCTGTGGTTAAGAAGTCCTATAGAAGAATGGCCTGTGAGTTTTTCTACAAATGTAGACTGCAAGGAGGAAGAAATTGAAAAGGAAAAGATGAAGTCCACAATATTGGTTACTAACAATCTAAATGTGCAAGACAGAAAATGGTACTATTCATATTTTTCGAGGTATCAGCAGATTGTGCGTCTAGTAGGTTGGGTTCTTCGCTTTAAGCACAATTGCTCCTGTGTAGATGAATACAGAATTAAAGGAGAACTTACATCAGTTGAATTTCAGCAAGCAGAGAGACGAATTGTGCAAATGATTCAAGAGGACACATTTACTGGTGAGAAAGTCAAGAAGTTGAAAACTCTGAGTGTATATAAAGATGACCAAAACATTTTTCGTTTGAAAACCAAGATTGTCAACAGAAAAGACCATGAAGACTTTAAAAGACTAATGATTCTCCCAGCACAACATGAAGTTGTAGAAAAGTTAATTGTTTATCATCATCAAAAGAATTCACATGCGGGAGTACAGATTCTTTTGAACCTTCTCCGAGAACATTACTGGATTTTGAATGGACGGAAAACAGTTAAAAGAGTGCTGTCTAAATGTGTTGTATGCCGCAGGCATACATCTAAAAGGTTTGAAGCTGAGACGTCTACTCTTCCCGAAGGTCGAGTAAAGGACACTGCTGTCTTTCAAGTTACGGGAATTGATTTGGCAGGTCCCTTGTATCTGAAAGATAATCAAAAGGCATGGGTGACCTTATTTACGTGTGCTACCTACAGAGCGGTCCACCTTGAACTGGTTACGTCTATTTCAACAGAATCTTTCCTTCTCGCTCTGCACCGATTTATTTCTCGTCGTGGAAGATGTTGTGTTATTCACTGTGATAATGGCACAAACTTCACTGGTGCAAGAAATCTTCTGGCTTCCTTGGATTGGAATAGAGTGGTCAAATATGGATCAGTCAATCCATCGAGTTCAAATTTAACCCTCCAACTGCGTCTTGGTGGGGCGGTTTCTGGGAAAGGTTGATTCGTGTCCTGAAGGATTTACTGAAACGTGTATTGGGACGTGCTCAGTTGACCTACGAGGAAATGACAACAGTTCTCTGTGATTGTGAGTCTTATAAATTCAAGACCGTTAACGTATCTTTTAGATAGTGACGCTGACTTTCAACCTATCTGTCCATCAATGTTTCTTCAGGACATTGTTGAGTGGAAAGTTCCTGATATTGATGCAGCCGATCATCAGAGCTTGAATAGACGAATCATATATCGTCGAAATCTGCAAAAGGACCTAAGAAATAGATTCCGTTCGGAGTATTTGGGTTTGCTTATACAGCGTGCAGAGAACAGGAAAAACCTCCGACAAATTTCCATTGGAGAGATTGTTCTTGTGGGCTCCGATAATAGCAAGAGAATTAACTGGCCACTTGGTCGAATCGTCGAGCTTCTCCCTGGAAAAGACGGAACTGTTCGCTTGGTTCGAGTTCAGACCTATACTTCAGTACTTCTGAGACCTGTTCAGCGAATTTACCCATTAGAAGTCGCCTCTGATGCTAAAATTTTGGAAAATGCTAAATGTAATCCAAAGAAGAGATCTGACTCTTGTTCATCATCTTTTCCTGCGGCTGTGAAACCCGAGGCTGGCTCATATTCATCTAGGGTTGGAAGAGTAGTAAAAATTCCCAACAGACTTGACTTGTGAACATATCATTTGTATTTAAATGTGATAGAAAGTATTTAGTATTATTTATGATGTTAAAATTAAGTGATTGTGTATTGTTACAAGTGTTTGAAGTTTCAGTCGGAAATGTAAGCTATGTTGTGATGCCCACATCACAAGGTGGGAGTATGTTAAAGTAAGGTTGCATTTTTTATTTTTATTTAAATTTATATCGATTATCACAGTTTTGTTTTTGTAAGTGGCAACAGTTTTTCTTTACTTATGAAGAATAAAGTTCTTGTGTTTACCTAACTCGTAATTTCTTCGATAATTCTCAAAGTATTTTTAAGTAATAATGTGTGGTACACGTTAAGAAGATTATTTTTAATCTATAATTAACACCTCACCTAAAAAGTTTATGAAACAGAATTCTACAAATCATTGCGTATTCAATAAATTATTTAAGGAAAGTTGGTCGAAATATACACCAACTTTCCTTGAAAATAATCCTTGAACTCCTGTAAACCTTTCCTTGAATTTCCTTGCAAACATAAATATTTTAAAATATTCTTTCCCCCTTCATCAATAAAATATCTATAATTTATTTACATCATGGGAAGAACTAAAAAGTCAGTTCAAACATAAGTACTGTAATTTAATTTGTTTCGGAAAAATTGTTTTTCGATCAACACTGGTAAAGCAACCATCGCTGCCTAAAGCAATCAATCTATACTCAATGTTATTTCTATTGCGATTTCGAATAGTTTTTAGCCCCCCAGGGCCAACAGAACGGGGGTTAAGAGTTAGCCTATGCAGTGTTCTGAAGTATAAGTGTACCAAATTTGGTGTGGATTGGTCAAACGGTGTAGATTTGTATAGAAAATATACACACATACATACACACACACATCCTATTTTATATATATAGATTGTTCTTTTTTATTGCAATCTTTTAAATACACCCACGCCTCGTCTATTGTCACAACATTTTTCCATCTTTCTCCAGCTAAATGCTTCTCATATAGAATTCTGCAGCGAGTTCTGCTTTATGCAATATGTCGTGGAGATAGACGATGAACATTGTATTTTTTGGCCTTAAGATTCAAATCACTGTTAATTATTTTATTTGCAGTTGAAACTGAACTTTTAATGACTTTGTGACAGTCCTTTGACTTGGCGGATTCTCTTTTAAAATTAATGATCTTACCTTACAAATATTCTCAGAAATCCTTTTCTTTTTTGGATACGTATTTGGAAGTATTTTCCCACTTTTACACATTTATTCCTTTCTCATTAATAATATTACTTATCGTACCTTCAGATATAGAAAAAACATGACTTTTACAGCGTTTTTGAATAATTGAATAAGCATAATTCTCTTCGGAAAGAGCAGAAACATAGCCTTGCATCCATTGTTTATTTAAAAGCGCCATTTTGAAAGTAAACAAAACTCTGAGTTAGCAGACGATAAGTTATATTTTAACTATTTAACTGCTGCGAAAATAAAATTATTTCGTAGCATACAATTTTTTTAAAGCTCATCAAAATCATTCAAAAAATGTCCGAACAGCCTCTGTATTTATCATAATTAAATATCCTATTCTAAAACAACAGTCTGTTGATTTTGATGCAGCCCACACATATCCCGATACCATTTGATAAAATCTTTTCATTTCATTTGCAGCTATTATAAGTATGAAAGAATATACCAAACATGCTACTCTTAGATTATTTATCAATGAAATATCTTAGAATTAATTAGGTATTTTATCTTGTACTAAAAATGAAATTGCTGCAAATTAATCTATTTACCTTTGAAATCAAGCATTTACCATCTAAGTTCAATAAAAAAATGTGGACTAGTGGAATTAATGTGTGGTGGCGATATCAGGTGTTGTCGGGGAGGGTTTTGGTTTGGTTGGACGGTAGGGGTGGGGGCGCCAAGGCGAGTTCTTGCCCCGGGTGGAAACTAGCCTAGTCACGTCTCTGGATACACACTAACAGAGATAACAAAAATTTGTGTAGCTTCACACCTTCTACGATGCCAGTAGTAATGCATATGCTGCTGCAGTGTTCGCGAGAATTCAGACTTCTTATGGAGTTGAAGTTCATTTATTAGCTTCTAAGTCCAGAGTAGCTCCGGTGAAATCAATCACGTTTCCACGTCTTGAGTTGATAGCTGCAACGGTGGGAGCGAGACTCTGCACTTCAGTAGTTTTAGAAGTTTTGCAATGGCAAAATGTTGAATTATATTTTTGGACTGATTCAACCACTGTTTTGACCTGGATCCAAAAGGAAGAAATCTGAACTGTTTTTGTGTTGAACCGAGTACGGGAAATCAGGAAATTAACAAACCCGAATGTATGGAGACATGTATCAGGAACCTATAATCCTGCTGACCTTCCATCCAGAGGCTGTACTGCCAAACAGCTTTTCTCAGTTAGATGGTGGGAGGGACCCGCATGGTTAAAGAGAAATGAAGGTGAATGGCCAACACCAAAATTGGAATATAATCAGGGAAACATTATTCAAGAAATCAGAAAAAAGGTGCTGTAACTAACACACATGTAAGTCTAGAAACAAGAAATCTTCCATAGAATATCTTCGTATGTCAAACTTGTTAGAGTTAATTGCTTGGATTTATAGATTTTTCTCTAATGCAAAATTGAAAACATCACGTTACTTTGGGGATCTAACTTTGAAATAAATAAATTATGCAGAATTAGTTTTGTTAAAAATTATCCAACGCGAAGCATTTCCTGTTGGCGTAAATGATCAACAAATAAAGCCTCTTTATCTTGTACTCGACGAAAAGGGGTTATTGAGAGTAAAAACGCGCACTTTTAACTGAAGAGACAAAAAGAACTTTAGATTACCCATAATCTTACCATCAAAACATAGAATAGTGCATTTGCTTATAGACAATAAGCATAAAGAACTAGGACATCCTGGAGTCCAAATATTGATGAACCAGCTCAGAAAAATTATTGGATATTGCGTAGCAGAAAAACGATTAGACAAGTTATATTGAAATGTGTCCGATGCAAACGATTTACTGTGACCCATCCAGAACCAAGAGCCTCTTCCTTACCTGAAGATAGAGTAAGAGAAGCTACGATATTCGAAGTCTTGGGTGTAGATCTCGCCGGACAGCTGTATTTGAAAGATGGGACAAAATCCTGGATAGTTCTGTTCACTTATGCAGTATATCGCGCAGTGCACATGGAATTAATAACATCCTTGACAGCGGAAGCCTTCCTGCAGTTACTAAGAAGATTTATAGCTCGAGGGCGATCCACTATTATTTATTGTGATAATGGCAGTTATTTCGTTAAAGCTCACAGCGAACTTTGCAAAGTGGACTGGCTTAAAATAAAGTCTGAATGAGGAAGATAACTTGGAAATTCATCCCTCCATCTGCAACATGGTGGGGCGGATGGTGGGAGAGATTCATTGGCATGGTCAAACAAGTTTTACGTAGAATAGGGTTATTAAATTACGAAGAACTAAACACAGTGTTTAAAAAAAGCCTAATAAACTCTCGACCTTTGACTTACTTATCTGAAGTTATAAACGATTTGATTGCTTTGACGCCTTCTATGTTTCTACAGGAAACGATAGAAAGTGGTGTACCGGATATCGATAGTATAGACGTCGCCTATATGCGCAAAAGATACCGGTACATACAAAATGTACGTGAAGATTTACGAAAAAGGTTTCGACTGGAATATCTAGGACAGTTAAAATATAACGGAAAACCTTCGGAAACCTCAAAATTTATCTCTGTCGGCGACATAGTACTCATTGATTCAGACAATCTGAAGCGTTTACAATGGCCGATAGGGCGGGTCGTGCAAGTCCTGCCTGGAAGAGATGGAATCGTCAGAGTTGTGAAACTGAAAACCAAATCCGGAACTATAATACGCCCTGTTCAACGTCTTTATTCCTTAGAATTATCAGATGAGACATCAAGTCCTTTCCTCAGAAGCAAAATTCCCAAAGATAAAGATAACCCAGGTGCCACAAATATTGACTATGAACTTGTTCCTGTCAAAGAACATCAAAAGTCACCCAAATCGACAATCACTCGGAGTGGGAGAGCAGTGAAACCTATTCAAAGACTCGGCTTGAGAAGCGACAATTGGTTGAGTTCTTCCAAGTTACGAACTCAAGGTGGGAGGATGTCGCAACCTGACCAGACTTTTTGCTGAGAAGCCTTTCGGAGTTGATCCTACACCGTCGCCAGTGGACTGTGTTTATATTATTCTGCGCCGGCGAGGCATACCGGGGCCTCCCCCGTTAATCTGCTGTGGCATTTACTAGTCGGGTGCGGAGGGGGCTGCGCCCCCAACTAATTGTAAGTGCGCCGGCGAGGCGCACAAATCTGTTGCATTTCGAGATGTATATACGTTCTTCGGGAGGCGAAAGCAGACGCTCGTGAGATCGGTTCAAGTGTAGAACATTCAAAACTTTTGAGGACTGACTATTTATGCTTTTTCGTTTGACATGTCTGGAGCCATATGTAAGTTTCTACTATTAAATTATTTTTGATATAAATTAGCTGTACTTTGCTCTCTCTGAAAAGTAACTATAAGAAACAAATTCAAAGATTAAGAAGCAGATAAAAAAGACTGGTAGTTTTTTAACGTTGACGATCTGCTATAGCTTGATCCAGAATTTGTTGCTTATTTTTTTTATCTGGGTTTAATTTGGATCGTGTCTGATTTTGTGGAGAATAATATTTGGTGTCCAGTTGGGAAGTCCGCATGCTGTTCTCAATGCCATGTTTTGACATATTTCTAAATGATTAATGTTTGTTTTTTGCATAAGTCTAAGATTGTACTGCTATAATGGAAGAGATTACAAATTGAGGATTTTGCAAGGTGTATTAAGTGGTGTGTGCGGGCAGCGTAATTTTTATTTGCTAGGGCTTTTAGAATGTTTATGCGCTTAAATGCTTTTATTTTTAGTTGTTTGACAAAGTAATTAAGATTTCCAGATTTGGATATTATGATGCCGAGGAACTTATATTCATCTTTCCATTCAATCAGGTTACCCTCCATCGAGGAGATCCAGTCAAAAATATTTCTTTTCTTTGATAGGTTTATGATTGAGCTGTTGCTGTATGTGATTTTGAGTTTCCAATAATTGCACCATTGGCTGATATTTTTTAATGTATTTTGTAGTTTCCTTTTTATGTATTCTGGGTTGTCATGAGAACAGTAGATGAAGATACCGTCCGCATAAATAATATATTCTATTCCTATTGGTATTGTTTCTTGAAAATCAGCCATAAAAATCGTGAAGAGAATCGGAGAAAGGACGCTACCCTCGTGGGACTCTTCTTTTCATTTCCATTGATTTTAATATTGTATTTTCCCATTTGACTTTTATTGGGAGATCTTGTAGAAAGTTGTGGATCCATTTAGTGATATTTCTTGAGATTCCTATTTTGAGGCATTTCATTATGAGACCATCTATATAGAGTCGTATGATGATTTTAGATCAAGAAATATTCCTATTAAAAATTTCTTTTGAGAATGAGCTTTTTTATTTCAGAAAATAGCGTTTGAATTGCTGTTTGGCTGTCTCTGAATGGTAGAAATCCAAGATGAGTAGTGTCAATTTGTTTAAGAAAGTGGAAATTCTTTGGGATAAAATTTTTTCACAAATTTTTGCTGGTAATGATGTAAGAGATATGGGACGGTGAAGTTATCCTTTGGTTTCTGGGTTTTATGAATGGGTATTATTAATGCGGATTTCCAGCTGTTCGGAATTTTGAAGTTTAGCCAGATATCATTAAAAATGGGATTTATTATTTTAGTTGTTTCTTGGTTAAGGCCTTTGAAAAGTTTTGCTGAGGTGCCATCTTCTCCAGGGGTTGAAATGCTAGTATTTTTGATTGCCTTTTTTTAGTTCCTTTGTTGTTATTGGTTTGTTTAATTCAAAGTTTTCTGTGTTATTGTAGTCTATAGGAATTGGATTATGATTATCGTTTGTAGAAAAATATTTGGCGAAGGTATTGCTTTGATCTTTTATTGACATGATTTCTTTACCATTTAGTTGTAGAATGATGTTAGATTTCTGATTTTCATTCATTCTTCAATTCAGTGCGTTAAAAATGCGAAAGAGAGAGTAAGGCACTTGCATTCTGCAGACCTCATCCCAATAATTCTTACTGTCTCGAATAGCTTGTTTGAGTTTTGCAGAGAACTTTAATATTTTATCCATTGGTTATTCTTGAGAGAGATTCTAGCCCTTTTTAGATAATGTTTCTTTAAGAACAGTAATTGATTGCATTTGGTATTCCACCATGGTGTTTTTATCTTTTCGCTAATTTGTTTCGTAAAGCTATTTTCTAATTTGGCCTGTTTTATTAGATTTTGTAATTGATCATAGTTGTTGCAGTTTTCACTGATAATGTTTATATTTAGTTGTTCTATAATTTTGTTCCATCTATAATAAATTTTGCTAATTAGAGAGTAAGTTCCATTCTCGATATTAATTACGATAGGAAAGTGGTCACTTTCGTAGTTGTCTTCTTCAATATGGTAGTTGCAATTAGGTAGAATTTCGGATGAACAAAGGAAAGATCGATTAGTGTGAAAGATCCATTTGGGGCAACGTGGGTCGGTTTATTATCGTTAATGAGGCATAGATTTTTCTAATGCCCAATTCAATAAAGTCTGGCCTGCTGTGGAGTGGGAATTGCCTCCCCAGAGATCATGTTTAATGTTGAAATCGCCGAGGAAGAAACTATTATTTTTATGGTTATTTGAGATGTTGTTTTAATATTTTATAATCAATTTTACCATTAGAGGGGTAGAAGTTTATAATTGTGATAGGTTTATTTTTGTATATGAATTGAATACCTAAAATTTCATTTTCATTGTTACTAGTTGAATCGTTAATGTTGATAATTTTTGATCGTATGTTTTTAGAAATTGCGATCAGTAGGCCCCTCCAGTTTTGTGAGGTCGATCTCTTCTGTAAATTACTTTTTGTGGTATATGAAATTTAAGGTGTGGCTTTAAGAAGGTTTCTTGGATTACTAATATTTGAGCTGTTTGAAAGATTCTTGTGTCTAGGACCCATTTTTTATTTTGAATCCCCTTTGCATTCCATTGTAAGATATGCATGCTTTTTTTAGTTTGTTTTTGTTTTATCTATTTGGATCTCCATCTTGGATCCATAGTTCGAGGAACTTTCGTTATTGAATATCGCTGGGGGAGTTATTGATTTATTCTTATTTGTTTCTATTTTATTTTGTTTCCATTCCCCGTTCCCTTTTTTTCTCTCTTGGTGGGCCTGTATCTGTTTTGTTGTTAATTGGTGATTTTGTATTATTTACGTTCATTTCTGCCATAGAAATGAACATTAAAGTCATTTTTTCTAGC
Organism: Meta bourneti; assembly: GCA_933210815.1. Taxonomy (NCBI): domain Eukaryota; kingdom Metazoa; phylum Arthropoda; class Arachnida; order Araneae; family Tetragnathidae; genus Meta; species Meta bourneti. The sequence goes on from OW119931.1 coordinate 23,324,393, forward strand.
AATTGGTCTATTTTATCTTAAAAACTTCATATAGTTTTTTTGACATCTGATCGATGGATTTTTCAATATTACTTATTTCATTATTCAGAGTCGATGCGGTTATTTTTGTCGAATAAGTATTCTTTTATTGCGAAAAATTGTCTTCTTGCTTCTGTAGGTTAATCTGTTTATTGCTTTATATTCTAGAAATTCCGCTTCTCTCAGTTTATATGTGCAGTTGTTGTAATCTGCTCTGTGGTTTTGGCCGCAATTTACACATTTAATTGGATTTTGACATAAATCTGGGTGTTTTGCTTCACCACAAGTTACACAGATACTTTCAGCTTTACAGTGGTTAGGATTATGGGAGAATTTATAGCAGGTTGTGCATTGTCTTGGTTTATCGATAAAAATGTTCATTTTTTGGTTTGTTAGAAATAATTTAACCACGTTGGAAATGTTTGTTCCTAAGCAAGTTATTAGAATTGGGTAAACACCTTCTTTGGTACCCTTTTGGAATCTTCTAAGTTCCAATATGGTGATGTCGTTTTCGGCAGTAAGTTCTTCCGCAATTTCATTTAAAGTAATTGAGGTATGCATGTCAAATATTAGAAACTTTGTTAGACTTTCCCAAATAATTTGGGGGACTACAGGTACTCCTTGAATTTCAGTTATATTTACGAGGTTACTAGCGCCTGTGGGATCGTTTGTAGATATAAATAGTTTTCCTGTTCTTGTAAAATTTAAATCCGTTATTTTTTGTAGTTTGAGGTTTTATATTATTTCTTCTTTAATCTTTTTTGGGTTGTTTCTTGGCATGCTTTTGTTGTTTGACTTGCTAAGAAATAATTTGCAGGAGGTGGCTCCTTTTTGGTGAGTAATTTATCGAGTTTTCTATTTTGTCGCTTGTTTTGAGGAATTTAGGGTTGAAAGTTTTTTCCAGATCTAAGCAGAGACGTAACTAGGCTAGTTTCCATCCGGGGCAAGAACTCGCCTTGGCGCCCCCCCCCACACCGACCAACCAAACCAAAACACTACCCTACAATACCTGATATCGCCACCACACATTAATCCCACTAGTCCAAATTTTTTTATTAAACTTGATTTCAAAGATAAATAGATTAATTTGCAGCAATTTCATTTTTAGTACAAGATAAAATACCTAATTAATTCTAAGATATTTCATTGACAAATAATCCAAGAGTAGCATGTTTGGTATATTCTTTCATACTTATAATCGCTGGGTTGGTTAGTCGTTGTCCTGTTAAGTTTCTGCGGTAATTTTTTATGATCTTCAGTTTGTTAAAACTCCTTGGTTTACTGGTATTGTGAGGAAAACTGGTATTGTGAGGAAAATTCTCAACGCTGTCGTTATGTTGGTGGACGCGTCTTCAAGTCCGTTCTTGTATATTAACGTCAGAAGACCTGATGGTGTAGCCGTTTTCATATTAGGGCTTAAATACAAGGCATGATACTTAAAACTCTCCACTTCTATTGACAGCTAGTCCTTGTCTAAGTCTTCTTTATATGTGGTTCACGTTGGCGTGGTGTGGAAGTTTGGAGAGTGGGGTGCCAGCTCAGGTGTTGCCTCGTCATCTGATCGTGGTTCAAAATTACGTGGTGTTGTCTTCGGATCTTTCCCTCTGGGATTGATCCCGGACCGTCACCAATAGCCCGTTGTGTTGCTCCAGTGTGACGTTAATTGAAAATACCAATACCATCTTTATATGTGGTAGCTAACTCAAGTGCCTGGTTCTTCAATTCTTCTCCATTCATTGTTTCAAACCGAGCTCCATTGAGGAAAACAAATAAACTATTCATGTTTTGAATGACTTGAAACCTTTGCCTCAGTTCATCCAGAATCCGATCTATTATTTGTATAATCAATAATCTGAACTTTTTTTCTTCTGAGAATTCATAGTTTTCAACTTCGGCCTTCTCATCAAACATCCGCTTCTTCCTCCTCCGTACTACTTTAAAATGAGGATCTAGGTTAAGCTTTCCTGTTATTTCTTCACACATTCTGCATTTAGCTCCTTTTATAGGTTTTGGTTTTTGTAGTCTACTAATAAGTTTTCCTCCTCATTTTTTTATCATACGTAAATATCTATAGTAGAAAAAATACTCGGCCAATTTAGCGCCCCCTCCAATCCGGCGCCCGGGGCAGATACCCCGTCTGCCCCCTCTAGTTACGTCTCTGGATCTAAGTTAAGCTCCTCCATAAGGGGTTATATATATACTCGTTTCTTCAGTAACCCTAAATATTGAAGACGTCATCTTGCTACATCTGTTAACCGTTTATATTCGGATCCAGTTTTTTTTCCAAGTTAGATAATGTAAGATCACTTTTACCTTCTCTTTAAAAGAAAGTGAGAAAAGAAAAAAAAATTATATATTGAAGGAGATCAGAGGTTCTGAAGAACCTTCAAGAAAGAAATGAACGAGTCTGCTTTAAGTATGAAATTTGTAGTTTGTACTATGCTACTAAATCCGACAGCAAAATGGAGACGCCCTACATATTCATTCTTCTATATTGCCAGAGGAAATCTTCAAGCTAAAAGCACCTTTAAAAGATAGTACTGCTGAGTTTTTAAGAGAGTAAACAACTTTCGGTTCGAGGTTTATCTTGTTTTGCTTCAAGTTTTATTTCTAAGAGTTATGTTTCAATCGGTGGCAGCTCATATTTCTGATAGTTTATAATAAAAAAAATTGTAAATTTGTATGGGGGTGAACGAAGAGGTGTCAGGGTTCTGTATCTATACATCAGAAATGGATGTGGGTAGATTATTTTTATCATCGTCTCTTTGTGTTTATTGCTATAAAATGTCTCTAGAATAACGCGTTGCTGTGTGTTTGCTTCCGATCGAGCTTCTTCAGAAAACAGATCCACAATGTTTTTGTTATTGTATGCGCCATCTAGGCCTAAAGCGTCTGCACTATGAGACACAAGATAACTTAATAAAGAGAAGCTTGATTCTGTTGAGCTCGTTACTTACTACGGATGCCCGATTTTATTCGTTTTTCTATGGAATCTCTGCATTCTAATGCCACAGAGAATCATGGAATCGGCGATAAAACGAGGCTTTGGACTGCCATTTACGATTACGAAGCATCGGGAGAGGACGAGTTGTCACTTCACCGAGGGGAGCAAGTCGAGGTGCTGTCAAAGGATTCCAAAATATCGGGTGACGAGGGATGGTGGACAGGAAAAATATGTGATAAGGTGGGCATTTTCCCTAGCAATTTCGTCACGCTGCTCGACGTCAACGATGTGCGGCCCATGCACAACGACGGCAGGCCCTTCACCATCAGGTTCTCCGAATTGGAGCTGGAGGAGGTCATCGGAGTCGGGGGCTTCGGAAAAGTCTACAGGGGCTACTGGCAACGCCAGGAAGTGGCGGTCAAGGCCGCCCGCCAGGACCCAGACGTGGACATCAGTGTAACTATCGAAAATGTGCGCCAGGAGGCCAAACTCTTTTGGCTGCTCAACCACCCAAACATTGTTACGCTCAAAGGTGTATGCCTCGAGGAACCCAACTTGTGCCTTGTGATGGAGTACGCCAAGGGAGGTTCCCTGAACCGAATTCTGAGTGGCCGCAAGATCCCACCCAATGTCCTTGTCAGCTGGGCCATACAAATTGCAAGGGGCATGCACTATTTGCATTCTGAGGCTTGCATATCTCTCATACACCGAGATCTCAAGTCAAGCAATGGTGAGTGTCATACTTTCGTACCTACTGTAGGGTTTATCGTAACATGCTTCATGCTTATACAAAAAATATTTTCAGGACTAATTGCAATGATTCCTTTGGGCTCAATGGAAACATAATACAACACAATTTGAAAGTTTATGCTATTATTCTTAAGGATGCAATTTTCTGAGCATCTAATGCAAACCCCTTCAATCCAATTCATCACTAGGCTTATTTATTGTTTTCTGCAGTATATCCTATAAATTTTCAAATTTTAGCTTAAATCTTGTGCAACAGATTCATGTGCTATAAACAAACAATTTGCCAGCAGTGGAGAATTCCTCTGTTTGTTGGTGCAAAAATGAAGTGCGCATGATGGAAGAACCTAATTATTTTAGGAATTAGGTTCTTAAATTTCTCACGACACAGTGTCTGGTACAGCTGCAGTCTCTGCCGCGCGTGGTGGCAACACGTTTTTTTTTTTGGCGCCGTGTTTGGCGCACTTTTTTTGTCGCCACGGAAATCTTCCAACATTGAATATATACTGCATACGTACGGATGAAATATGTAAATCTGAATTAAACAACATTTTGACTAGAAAAACACTGCAAATATGGATTAAATATATGGACTTTTGGCGTAGTTATAAGCGACTCATGCCGGTGAGGGTAACCCATTTTTTCTCGAATTTCCAACAGTGAATCTATACTGGACATATGGATGAAATGAATCAAAAAATGTACATAAGTAGAATATAAGTTATTTTTAAAAATACCCGCTCTCCACCGTGTCCAAACTAAAAAGAACAACCAATGCTGGACAGAACTGGACGCCGGCAAGGTTGCCATAAAAACAGGTTAACCCTAACCAGGAGAAAATATGAGAAAAAAATGGGTTACCATCACCCGGCATGAGTCGCTTATAACTACGCCAAGAGTCGTTGCCACCGCGCGCGGCAGAGACTGCAGCTGTACCCAGTGTCTTGTGTTTGGCATAGCTTGTTCACATATGGCCCTTGTGTCCCAAAACCAACCTAAATTTCTCTCAAAATCTCATTTGGGTTTTTATTTTGGGTACAGCTGGTATTTTACGCCTCACTTTTGGCGCACTTTTTATGTCGCCAAGGAAAGAATTCTTAGAAAAAATGGTGTTTTAAATGGAAAGTAATAAGCTTTTGTGGAAAGTAATTAATGGGAAAAATACAAAACTTTGAAAAACATGGTTTTTTTAATGGAAAATAATGAGTAGAAATAGTTGAAAAATAACAGTTAAAATATCTTTATTTTGCCATAAAAACAAGAATATCCCCAAGATGGTTGGCTTCACCTGCCATAACTCGCTACTAAAAGTACACCAAAAAATGCCAAGAGTATTGCCACCAAACGAGGCATATAATATAGCTGTACCTTATTTTGAATCCTTTGCCAACCCCTTGGTCTGAATTTTTATAATTCTAAGTTATGTGCTTTAAAAATCTGATTTAAACTTAGTTTTAAATGTCTGGTGAAATAATAACAAAGTATGAATAAACTGAATTTATAATTGTAAGGTTTTAAAAAATCTTGTTTTTATCAAACCTGGTTGAAAAATGTTAATATTTATTTACAAATTGCCTCTTACATGTACTGGTCTTGAAAGGTCTTTCAAGTTGATACTCATTGCGCTTATTAGTTTAATTGCTTCAGTTTCCTCATTTTATATGAAAATGTGAACTAATTTGATGTCTAATTTGACCAGGAAAACTATATCCCTTGCTCACATTATGAAACATTTAAAAATAATTGATAAATAAATTCTCACAAGATGTGAAAATTTATTAAGGAGGACAGTTATTGTCTTTTCAGCAGATGTGAATTTTTTAGGTAAAAAAATGTGTACTCCCCTGTGTGTGATGTAAAAATTTTGTAAAACTGATTATCTGAAAACTGATGAACCTATCAGTCACGGCCATTACTACATTTGATGTGAGAATTATCTCAGATATCACTGACAGCATTCGTAGAGTTTTGTTTGACCTACTTGGTATGAAGATTAAAAAGTGTCTTGATATTTGAAACTGGGGACAGGCTAATGGTGATGCAGTTACACCAAAAAAGAGAAAGAAAAATAAACATTCATAATCCTTATTGTTAACTATAGTTGTATAAGTTGCTATCTTGAAAGCATTTTCTGACTGCTAAGTATGAATATAATTTTTTTTATTTCTCGTACAGGCGAATCTCGACCAAAGAAAAAATTAGCCAAATATGTAGTGTCAAACCTTGTGGTTGAACCATATAATTATGACAGGATACTTTCATCATGTTAAAACAAGTATTAAATTAATGAAGAACAAAACAAGTCAAGTAAAAGTTGGATTGAACTTGAATAAAAATTTCAGATAATGTGAAGAATGACATTTTTTCCATGATTATAATTGTAGCACCACCATTTCTGTGTGAGATAAGCCAAATAACATTCTATCGGAACCCCCTTTTATCAATAATCGTAATGACATATTAGAAGACCCAAGATGGTTTCTACAATGAAACCAAACACATTGATATTTTGTTAATCAAATGGCAAGAAATATACTGAATATGCTAATGTATTTTACAATACCTTAGATGTGTTGTAGCTCTATAAGCACTGATTAATATTTGTTGCAGAAGTTAAGTGTCAAAATGGCACCCGAACATTTTTCCTCAGTTGCTGAAATGCTTTACTTGGCTGCAATTTTCAATTTATTTTGTTTTCATAGATGTGCATAAACACAGTGTAATGATTAGTGTCTGGATTTAAATGCACCTATTTGAAAGTAAAAGTATAGATTGCATTAGAAGGAATAAATAACGAAAAAGTATTTGAAAAGATGGGCATAAAAAATTGACGACTTGGCTTAAAAACGTGACTGTCAAAACTAAATTTATAGGTGCAAAATATGGCTAATTTCGAACCCTGGTAAAAATTCATGTTAGACAAATGCATCTCAGAAAGGTTTTGTATAGCAGTACATGACTAAACTGCAATCACAATTTAAGTAGGTGATAAAAATGTAACAAGCATCAAAATTAACTGACAGAATTTGGAGAAATTCCCTCTCAGATGCAGAAAATTTTAAAATACTTAGTACAATGGAAGTGATATATAAATTGTAAATAAAGTATATATATAATATAAGTTAATGCAATTAGCAATTGGAGGGTTGCATGTTCAAAACTCGACCCATTAAAAGACCGTCATGTATGTGGGAACTGGTCTATGTTAAATCTGTCATGCCCTCAAATGTCCTCACATTAGTGTGATGTGGAAGTTGGAGAGAGGTGCCAGCTCATGTGTTGACCTCGTCATCTGATGTGGTTCAAAATTACGAAATGTTGTCCTATGATCTTTTCCTTCAGCATTGATCCTGGACTGTTGCCAATAGTCCGTTGTGTTCAAGTGCAACATTTATTCAATTACCTACCTGGTTCCTAGCAGGGCTGTTTCTGAGTATTGTGGTGAGCATGCACTTGCACAGTCAGAAAAAATAATAGACAGCAGTATGCCTTCACCTTTAAATAAACATGTCCTGCTAGGCATTTTCTAATATTAATTTTAAACTTATTGAGTCTGTTTTTACAATTGTATTAAAAGGTGCCTTAAATCTGCATATTTTAAAATATTAAGTATATTCAAAAACCACTCATCAAGGACAAGGGTGTTTTGAGAGAGATCTCACAATGCTCAAATCCTTTGTGAAATTATGTAGGAGTTTTGTGTTTTTCGTAGCTTTTTCAGCTATTAAACACTGATTATCATGCTGAAGGTAGTTGTAATGATAGAAAAAATTTAGGTTTCATACATTACAGGTAAAGTGTATGTCTGAATTCGTTAAGACTGAAAACAGTCAAAAAATCATTTAAATCCAATGCTTATTTAATGCTATAGCATTAAGGGAACCAGGAGAAAGACTGGGACATCAAACTATTTTCTAAACATGTGCAATGAAGGGCATTCTTTCAGAAAAGCGAATGTTTTTGAAAAGAGGTAATTACATAGTCATAATTACGAGGTGTCCTTGACCTTTCCGTTCGGGATTGATCCCGGACCATTGCAATAAGTCGCTGTGTTTCTCCACATTGGATGTCTTCCACTTCCGCGTGCAAATGAAAGGCATCCAATATATTAAACCTACGACATGTTACTGGAGTTCAAATTTATCTCTAATTTGCTATGGTAACATATTCTTGAGTCGAACCACAATTTCTGCAAATAGTAAATTGAAATACTGATAATAGTTCATTCCAAGTAACCATTTTTTAAGAAGTATAAGCATAAAAAAATAACACATGTAACCAAAAATTTTAGAGCCTCAAAGTTTTTTTAAGTTTTGTAAAAATGGAAATCCACTTACTGACCAGAAGCGACAATCTGAACAAGCAAATCTTTCATAGAATAAATGCAGTGCAATGAATTTTCGTTAGACGTTATGGCGCAGGACATTTTTGTACATTTTTCTAATATTTTATGAATCTACCATCCTGTGGACCACAATTTAGGATACACTGCTTCCTTTCAATGAACAATTCAAAGATCTAATAAAATTCGATCTTCCACTTTCCTCTGGAGAAAAGCATGCAAAGGATTTATATTACAAAGTGGGGTCGATTTTTGGGGCACCAGAAGTTGTCGGGTCATTTGTAATACGTGATAGAAGCCCAGGACAAAATGGAAACTTGATAAACTCGAAAACTGATCTAAAAGATGCTCTAAAAATCAAATATATCAAAAAATGACTTTTGAAAACTAAATATCTAGAATCAGGAGATTGCAAGGGGCCGTCATGACGCAGTGGGTATGTTTGCCCACTGCACTAACGACCTGCAAGTTGTAGACTGCACAGGTTCTATTCGTTCCTGGGTGTATTTCTCTTCTATGTCAGTAAAACTTTCCTTGTGTGTGTGCCCATTACTTGATATTGTATGTCTCCTGATGATGTGATATATCGTAAGTGCAATTGTGTATTTAATTAAATGTAAAAGCATTTAAAGAACTTCAAAGAGCATTTTTAGCGAAATTACCATTGCCGTCTTGTTTTCACTGTTTTTTGCAATGTCCTGGGAAAAATACCGTCTTACCAACAAACCTCTCCCCAGCTTTGTTTATTACCAAAAAAAGTATATTTGTTTATTTGAAAAGGGATTTATCTCGGTGATTCCTCTTAGACTCGTATTTCCAATTAAAAAAAACATCAGAAAGAACTACATCATTTTGTTACTAAGGTATGGTATCAAAAAAATACGGGAACTAAATTTTTATATGGCCCTAGAGAAAATTGAATAAGAAACCTTTTGCTTTAAGCCCATTGTTGTGCAATAAAACTAGCCCCAACTTTATAACTTAAAAACTCGCGAAGAATTTTGAATATTTGAAGCTTGCGGAAAACTCATTTCTTCATCCAGCTTATCTGCCATTAGAGGGTTCGACTACAAAATAGATGACATACATTTCTGCCCATGGATCAGTTCTTATTGAGTTCATAGAATAAATTGTCGGTTAACTGGATATTTATGGTAATCCATGATCAAAAATGTTCTTTCAAGGACATTCATAAATGTAGAACATCAAGCAATGTCAATACAAATAGAAATTTCAGTTGACCTCCTAATTGAAAAGTTGAAATTTTCAAAATTTATCTTAATATCTCGGGCTGCTGTGGCTCAGTGGGTATGCCCACTGCGCTAGCAACCTTCGAGTTGTAGGCGGCACAGGTTCGATTCCTGTCAGGTGCATTCCTCCCCATGTGTATTTCTTTCTTCTATATCAGTAAAACTTTCATTGTGTGTGTCTATTACTTGATGTTTATCTTATGTCTGGTGCAGCATGACCAAATATGGCCCTTGCGCCATCAAACCAATGAACCTAATATCTCAGTAAATTGGTGCAAAACAAAATGACCCTTTCATTCAGAAATTATTCAATAGGCATATCGTAAATCCGATAGGGGTCATTCCACGCAAAATGAGCAATATTATCAATTTAAATCAAAATCAGTTTTTAAATAGGTCACATACAGTAATGACCAACTGCAAAATATTAGGTTTCAGAAATCTTATTTTGTTAATTATTGACATTTAAATTTCAAGGTCACACAAATTTAGATTTTCTAGCACTAAAAGTGGCCTGTTTGCAACCCTATTTTCAATATAAGTTATTGACACAAATTTAAAATTTTTATATCGTTGCATTCTTTAGAAAAGTGTCTTAGGAAACGTCAGAATATTATTTAATAGCCATCATTGCTGAAATTGAGAGATCGACGGAAATAGAAATTTTGCCAATTTGCTACAAATTTCAAATTGCTCTGGTATCTCTAGAAATGGAAAGACAATATTAAAAATTATTCTTAATGAAGAGCCTTTCCTAACAAATAGCGTGGTGTAATTTGGTGATTGTATTTCTACTCCTTTATAAAGAAAAAAACATTTAAAAGTAAAATTATGGAAAAATAATATTTTTCAATTTTTAAGAATGCATATTTCACTGAGGGAAAGCTCCAAAAACATCAAACTTTTCAACATAAAAAAGCAAGATGTCTATATGTCCTAAAATTTTTATAATTGTAATTTTATTATTTTTGTCTCTGGAAAATTTTTAATTAGACGTAAATTTAACTTTTTTATCGCAGCTGATAATGAATTATAACCTCCGATAATATAAAAATGTGGTATAAGACTGAAATATAACTATTATTATGGTGCACATGCAAAATTTCACATGAAATTTCTTTTTAAAGTCTGCTTAATCCAAGGAGTATTTCCATCAGTGAAATAATTAGGTGAAAAATTAATTTTGTTAGAGAAGTCTTTTCGATTTGCTTTTTCCTTTGGAAACGTAAGTATTAAATACTACTACTTGTGAATATTAAGTAAGTTTTGTAAATATTAAGCATTAGTTGGGTAAACACTAATTTTGAGAGTAAAAAAAATTTAAACATTGTTATACTCGTTTCTTTCAAATGTACATAACTCACGGATCCTTGTTCCATACTTATCACAATCACTAGTGAAATAAGTAAAGATTTCAAAAATTCGACAGCATTAGGAAAATTTCAATTTAAGCAACTGTGAAATTGAACAAGAGACCCTTATCAGATTGAAAGTGAATTTGAAGATAATCAAATAAATGTTTAAGCTTTTTCAATTGTGATTCGATGTCCTGCTTTTATAATTTCTTTCAAAAGTTAATTTGGTATTTCATTTTGATTTGGGCTTTCATTGTTGTCATTTGAAACGAGTAATATGCTTAGAATTGGAAGGAAATGCTGATTGGCGATAATAAAAAATTGCCAGTTAGTGTGATATTGATAGAAAATGGTAACCCGTCATAGTCCTATCCGAATAGTCATTTGGCAGCGAAACTTTCAGTCGCAAATTGATTGATTGTGCAAGAACATATTTTTGCATTTTACTAATTTTATTATTGTTGCTTTGGGACTCAAAATACAATCCTGAAGTTTTTTACAAGTAATAGATATATTAACCTTTACACTACGGCTCTTTCATTCCGCTATCTGAATATGGGACGACTTGTCCCTGCCATAGTCAAAAGGTTAAACTATACTCTTCCAAAATATAGTTTTCGTCAGAGCTGACCTTCCTTTAATTTTGTGTGCCTATTTTAAGTGGAAAACCGTCATTTTATAATTTTCCTTTGCTGTTTGGAAAATGAAGAAAATAAAAGCTGACTTCCAAACTTCAGCAGTAGTTTTATCATACCTAGCACTGTATCTGGCATGAATTTCAACGATGCATTTAAATTCCTTTAGCCCATAGAAACCTTTTTAATTCCATCAAAATAGACTATTTTTCCATTTTAGCTACTAGTTTTTAGCTTAAATATGATGTTTAAAATTGTTTTTTTCCAAATAGATAAAAAGAAAATTCTTCATAGATTACAAAACTTTGAAATATTGTTGTCTATGTTAAGTAGTTTTTGAGAAAGATCTTCAAACATACAACATCAAGCAATTTCACAACTGCCCTTCAAAGTTGCAAGTCCTTAAAATGCCTGAAACTTCCAAAATATTTCGGATATCGTTATTTATGCATAAACTTAACCCCTGTAGCAAATTTCATGAAAATCCTTCACCCTACGGCCACAGGTTTTTTCTGATTTTTGCTCATTTCACATGGAATGACCCAAAGGAGAAATATCTATTTGATTTGAAAGCATAAAATTATTTCTTAATATAGCTTAAATTGTTCTAGTTCAAAACTCAGGCTAGCAACTCAAGGAGCTACGTTAGCCTGGGTAGATTAGTTACCAGAGGGTTGCAAGTTCGAAACTCGATCCAACCAAAGACCCTCGTGTAAATGGGGACTGGTGCACCTTAAATGTGTCATGGCCTCAAATGTTGGCATTTTGTGAAAGTTTGGAGAGTGGAGTGCCAGCTCAGGTGTGACCTCGTCATCTAACCGTGGTTCAAAATTACGAAGTGTTGTTCTTGTATCTTTCCCTTTGCGATTGATTCCAAACTGTGGCCTATTGCCCTTTGTGTTGTTCCAGTGCAATGTTAATTCAACTACCCCCTAGCAACTCAATAAAATTTCATGATTTTGATTTTATTATCTTGAAAGGTCACTATTTTTTCTAATGCCCGGCTAATTGGAACTTTCATCTTGGCATTACAAAGGTGGAATTGTGAACCACTTGGCTTTACCTGGAACATGGGGGTGGGTTCACTTTACATCTCATACATTCTAGGCACAACCCGTATATAGATGGCACACAGTCACTACAAGTCGGACAAACATCCATGTTTAACCTTGTATTCGTACCAGAAACCTTGCTATCCTGAAACCCAGACCACTAAACTGATTGGTTTGGTTGGTTTGAAAAGTCGATCATTGAATAGGAAACCATGAATTTACCATGGCCATTCGACCATGAATTTACTATTAATGAAAACGAAAGAAAAATGGGTAATTTCCGCTACAGTTTTGTTATAAAGATTTTTTTGTGGCAACGTTTTTGGCATGCATTTTATGTCGCCAAGAATTAATTTCTATGAAAAAAACACCGTTTTAGGATTAGCGGAAAATAATTTTTAAAAAATTAACAAAAAGAATTTCTTTAAAAGAAAAAAAATCCACACAACTGATTACTCTCACTACTACGAAGTATTTACTTCAATGGTAGTCTACTTTTTTTGAAATATTGTTATAGAAGTTTGTCCAAGTTAAATAACCGCTTATAATATGAATGTTATAGATCATATTAACTCTAGCAAACTAGAGTTATTTAGGTGTAAAATCAAAAAGATTTACAAAAATTAATAAGATTCAAATAATCGCGAGGTTGCCATAATCCTAATAAAGGGGGTTGCCTTTGCCTGCCACTACTCACTACGAAAGTAAATAAGTGAAAAATTAATTGCTTGAGATTATTGTTCTAAAATTATAATGGCATCACCCAGAAATTAGTGTCAAAATCCGTAGATGGGCAACCATTATGTGATACCAGAGGCCCTGAATCTTCAGAGCAACCTAGTGTGGCAGCCCTAATTGATTTAATGATGGAACTGTGGAGTAATTTGCATTCATTGAACCCAATTTTTCCTACAATTTAAGCCGGAGTTTGATAATTTACAATACACAATTTTTTGTCTAACCTTTCAAAAATTGGCTCACAGAAAATCCCTGCGTGTTTCTACCCCGAGGTACCAGAGTGATCTTTCCTCACTTTCATTATTACCCTTGCCTACCCTTCTGCTTTTTCTTTGTCCCTCATTGTTTTGTCTGTCTTGTGTTTGGCCAAATATGGCTCTTGTGCCAAAAAAACCCCTGAAAACACCAACCCAGCATGTTTCTCAAGTATTAAAGGCAGTGTCCCTAACTTACTGATAAATACTCTCACATGGTGTCGAAGTTTTGAGAGTGGGGTGCCAGTTCAGGTTTTACCTCGTCATCTGACCGTTGTTCAAAATTACGTGGTGCTGTTCTGGGTTCTTTCCCTTGGGATTGATCTCGAACCGTCACCAATAGCCAGTTGTGTTGCTCCAGTGAGACGTTAATTAATTACCTACCTATATCTCTATACTATGCATATACATTCGCTTGATGCTTAATATGTATTCAGCAATCTGAAAATTTCATTTTTAATCTTGATCCTAACACTGTTTATGTATATATTTTACAAGATTGGTTGCTACACTAAAAAAATACTGTAATGCAATGCTAATGTTCATAAAAAATTAATGCAAACCTGTGCTTTTATTTCATTAAATATCAAACTATATGGTGTTGGTGAATATGGGTGAAATTATGTCCTTGGATTTTTCCCTTGTGGATTGGTCCTGGACTGTCGCCAATAGCCCATTGTATTGCTCCAGTGCGACGTTAATTACCTACCTACTTATAAATATGAGAAACAAATTTTTAAAGCATATAAAAACATAATGGTTGTCATGGCTTATTCGTCCTCTTTATGTTGATTATTTTCTTTGAATTTCTCTAGTTTTAAGATTTGCGTTCACTGTGTTTAAGGATTTTCTTGTAACAAGTGTTTGATTTTTTTTTTTTCGTTACCATCAACCCCTCAGGGGCATATCTACTTTTGGTGTGTAGGCACTTTACGGACCCGAGGTACTCTTAGAGATATTTTCTTTTCTTCCTTTTCTAGAGATTCTTTTTAGGTATGCCGATTTAAATCAAGTGATTTTTATTAAAAATCATTGATTTAAATCAAAATTTTAAATTTCCTTTTCCTTTCTGTGTACAGTTTATAAATATTCAAAACAAAATAACTGAGAACAAAGTACGTGTTATTTTATTCCAGTAAGTTGAGAACTATATCAAACAAGTAAAATAGTATTATATTTATGAAAAAAATAATGACATCTAGTCACAATGAAAAAGTTTTCTGAAGTATCAGAAAAGCATTCCAATTTTGCACATAAATCTTTATAATTGGGAATTTTAATGTTTTCATTTTGTTTTGTAAAATATGTTGGTTAATGTTTATTTAAATTTAATTGGGAAGTATTATGCATTGATCTCTAGGAATTCTTTACACTGCTGGCATAACTATTCTGTATTATGCAATTGAAGTTTGGAATGTAAAAGTTAATTCGTCCATCTGATAATTGAGTATGTTAACAAAATAGATTATGGATTGAAGCGGAAAGCTATTTCAATTATGATGATGCAATGATGAATTTTTTTATTGCGAGCTCAAAATTTCACTCAATTGGCATGTTCTAGGGATGTTATTACACTTATTCTATGCTGTTCATAACATAAAAGAAAATTATGCTTTTCTCTATGTATGAACCTATTTCTGTGCTTGGAATATCACTTTGAAATTGCTTATTAATGTTCAGAGAAAATTTGAAAAATGGGTTTATTTAATTTTAATTTATGTATATTTTCATGTCTTAGCTCATTTTTTAGTTTTTTTTCTTACAAATAATATTTTTCTCAAATAAGTACTTTTTGCAAGCTAAATATTAATGAGATGTAGAATTTTTCCATAAATTTTTTGTGCTTAATTACTTAATAAAAAAAACTAAAGAAATTCTACACATGCATAATGCAAAAGAATTCTGAAATTCGTCTGATTTTTGAATAATTTTATACAAAACTTTATATGGTGTTGGGATCCCCAACGTTATTTATGTAGGTCCAAAAATTTGATGCCACCAGTTATGGGTTAAAATCAAACTAATCTAATCCACTCGAGAACCAAATCGAAAAACATTGCTTATGCATAGCATTTGTTATGCTGTTCTATTTAATCTGTCATGTGATTAACTTACCTAATTTCTATATCGCGTTTTAATCTTTCAAAAATTTACACTGCTATATTTCCTAGTACATTAATGTTATTTATCATAAATATTAATGTTTAACATAAATAAAAACTATATATAGAAACTACGCTGATATCCAACAAGTTTAGACTTGTACGCCAGGGATCAATTAAAATCATAAAAATCCAATTTTAATTAAATAAATCCGATTTTTATGATTTTTTTAAATAATGATTTTTTCATACCTTGCCCATGGGTTTACTTACTGTCTTTAGTAAACACTGGAATCGCGCTCCCGGGATACCTAAGCCATCTTTTCTGCTTTCATCCCACTACTGTTTCCCAATTCCTCTTTTTTTCCATTTACGACTTTTTTTACTTGACATTGGCTTTTGTTTGGCGCAGTTTGGCCAAATATGGCACTTGCGCTATAAGACCCCAAAACAACCAACCTTTATCATAAATTGAACCTTCAAATGGTTTAGCAACAAGTTATTCCGGTGCTGACTGTTTACAAGTCGAGGCATTTTCCGATACTTTTCACTTGAAAAAGAAGGTAGCATCCAAAATCACGTTGCGAGGCATCAATTCTGAACTGAGTTTCGCTTCATATCAAAACGGTAAAATTGCGGCCTCCCGGGATAAGGCTGTCGACTATGGGTCAGTTAATTTCTGAGTAGGTGTGAAAGCGGGGGAATTAGTAGTCTGCCATACGCGAAAGCATGAATGGCGATCGCCGTGGATGCTTTCCCTCTGCCTACTCGTTATTAATGCTATCGCTTTCGGCACCGAACCGATTAACTTCCAGAATCCGCGCTAAAAAGACCATTGTGGAAGGGATTTGTTTGCGAAACGTCGTCTCCTAATTTAATTAATAGACTCGTTCAAAACCACGTGAACTACCTTTACACAGGATGTTGATCAGCATTTATGCTTCGCTAAAAGAAAACAAAAATCGCCACAGCGACTGACCAAAAGGGAGCGGAAAGGATTGCGCTTAAATAGAAAAGTATCACTTATATATGTTGGAAGAAATGAGGCTAGAATTCATTTTTAGCGTAATGAAAGACATCCTCTATTTCACTTATAATTTCAGTACTTTCGTTTGTAAACGCAAAGAAAGGTCAGGATCATTAAGTTAAAATATTTTAGAATTTGCTTGAACTGTGGTGTGTTTCACCTTGTCTTTCCTCTTGATTGATTCAGATATGGTATGAAATAATTCGGGTTCTGTAATGGATTTCTCTAATTCTTTTATCTATTTTTAAGCACTCGGAATTTTTTAGATAGATACTATTTAAAAAATGTATTAATTTCTTATCTAATAACCCCTCTTCTCTACTCTGTTATATGGATATCTTATCAGTGTTATCGCAGAACACGCGACTGGTCTAGGAGTGAGAAGATATTTCCTATTTCAGTTGGCTCACGTGCATTTTTTAATCTGCTCCCACCATTTTTCTCCGATATTAACCTTGAATATGGGGAAATGCGTAAAAAAGTTCAAGATTTGGGGGCATTTTTTATTTGTAGAAAAAATCCTGCGATTAGAAGCGTTTTTATTATTCAATTGCGGTTTTTGTTCTCAACAAATATTGTTCTTGCGAAACAAATATTCTGCTTTGTTCATGAACGAGTTGCTATGTTAGCAAATACGGTTGTTTTTCCAAATACCAACCTCTACTGATAAAAACGTGCCCAAACACCGGGAGCAGCTAAACTAAACAATGTACTACTGTGTGTTACTGAGAGCAATTTTAATTCTATGAGAGATGTTTATAAATTTCAATTCTAAATCTTCCACACATACAACTTAACATTTTTGTGGTTGCTTAATTAACCACAGGCGTGTGGCTTTTTTGTTATGGAGATCTAGTGTTCTTTATGTAAAAATTATGGATAACCCTTGACATAATGAGAAATTGTGTGTCGTTTCATTTTCCTTCTAAATTGTCGATCATTTGTATTGTATTTTATTCCTTTCTAAAAAGTTTTAAGTGTTTATGTCCCATCCTATTGTTTGTTTTCCCGCCTTCATAAATGTTTTGACTGGTATGCAGTTTGACATTTCTAGTTTTCATTTGTAACCAGAGCTTGTTAAAAATTTGTTGTGTTGCTCCAGTGCAACGTTGATTAATTACCTCTTGTTTAAAAATTAAATCATAAACCTCCAAGGAACAATCGCTGTCCAAAATTGAACTTAATATTTCTTCCACAGAATATTGTCTCTTTGTCGCAGCTTATCCATCTTTGGATCTTGCATCATAAAATCGAAACCAACCTTCACAGAATAAAACCACATTCAAATAAGAGTTGTACTCGATACTTTCCTGTAGACAGAAAACAAAATTTGGAATTTATTACAAAAAACTCAATATTTCCGATTTTTGGACTTCGTGCATCTTGTATTGTAAACCCACGATTATTGCTAGAGGAAAACCTTTATAACATTTTTGAATCTTTTCCCGTTGTTACTTTCTAGACAGTGCATTCATGCATTGTTATCTTTTCTGATTCCCTGTGGCAGGGGTCTAACTAAGCCCGTGAGCCGGCCCTCAGAATAGTTTTATCTATCGTGCGTGTTTGACGCTTGGCCACATATGGATCTTATCGCCATATAACCCAACCGATCAACCTATGTGTTGAAAAAAAAATGTGAAGATTCAATGAAAAATAAATCGTGGGGATTTGTTTCGAAAATGATTTTAGCTGATAATGAGATGATGCATTTAGATTTTTATGACAATAGAAAAATATATGAAAAAAATAAAAGTTAAATATACCAGTGCTACAAAAAGACCGTCGTATAAAAGAGGCTGGTGCACGTTAAATCTGTAGTGGCCTCAATGTCACGTTGGCGTAGTTTGGAGAGTGGGGTGCCAGCTTATGTGTGACCTCGTCATCTGACCGTGGTGTTGTCCTCGGATCTTTCCCTTCGAGTTTGATCCCGGACCGTCGCCAATAGTCAGTTGTGTTGCTCCAGTGCGACGTTAATTAAAAATACCTACCTCAACTGATGTGGCCCAGCACCGAGTCGTGAGAGATTCTCCTGGGATTTGTCATTTTTTGTTTTGTGAACATATTTAGGATTAAATATTTTATAGTGAAATATTCTGAGGAGAATAATGTGAGCGTTCGAAACGTTCAGACCCTAAATGACATCTTTGTAGCAAATGTCAGTGAACAATCAGCAAAGAAGTAAAAATAAAAGTTTTCCACTGAAATTGAACATCAGGGCAGTATATCCGATTCTAGAATCTAATAATACTATTTCTTCGCAAGTTCTCACTGCAGTAAGTGCTTGTTTCAAAACCCGAGTGATACGTTTCCTATGTTATAAACACCCATATATCTAAATTTTAATATGAATAGAATAAGAGAAGGGATTTAGTGTTTAATTTTGGTGTTCAGAAATCTTTTAACTGTGTATGTGGTGTTTGTGATGCAACACATAAAATTTTAATTATTGGAATTCAATGTCATTAAAAATTAGCACAAATTAATTTAATGATAAGCCCGAGGAAACTACAATATTCAAAATTTTGCGAGTCCAGTGATTGACAACTAATTTAAATGTATTATATTTGTCAACAAACCACACCGTATACATAAGTGTATTATTATCTTTTTGGATTCCCTGTGGCGGGGAATGCCACAGCCCGTGAGCCGGCCCTCCGAATAGTTTATCTATCGTGCGTGTTTGACGCTTGGCCAAATATGGCATATCATTATTCCAGGGCAATAAAGGCTCCTTTTTGCAACATCGTTTTCAACTTTGGCGCCTAAGGGTATCTATTTAAGCAAAATCGTCCAAAAAGCTACTAATTTCAAAATTTTGGCGACTTTTTAATTCAACAAAGGTTAACGAAATTTTAGTGCCTTTTTTAAACAAATAGCGGACGGAAAAATGTTTTCGGAGTTTTCTTTAGAGATAATTTTTCAAGGAACGCCAATTTCGAAGTTTTGGCGCCATGCCGTGGCAACCGTGAAAGAAAAACATCGGAATCTGGTTGCTAGATTATTCGTAAAAACTTTTAAGAAAATGTTTTAAAATTTTAATTTCTTGGCGAGATCTTCAACGTCTGTTTCATACTTAATTGGCACATTTTGTGTTTTAGCCGATTGATGTTGTGTTTAAGCAACTAAACAAGGTTTTAAGATGACTTGTTACTGTTTTTAAACATTTATGTGTCTTGTGCTTTGGTTGTGGCAACCCTGCACTCATCAAGGGAAAATTTCTTGGGAATCTTTGGAAATTGGATTTTTGTGAAAAGGGGGGCGCTCATTGAAGTTTATCATGGGAGGTTGATGCCTCAGGAATTAGTCATGACGACCTTATAAAATTCCCTTCATTTTTAAATAAGATATCTTTGTCATATCCGTTAGTGATTATGAATAAGAAAGTTCGCACAATTACACCTCGTTCTCCGTTTTAATCTCAAAAGGAAAATAATTATCGCACTATAAAATTTCTGAGTGTTGAAATCTATCCGATTTTTGTATTTGAGATTAAAGAGAATAAACTAACATGTAAGCGAAAGGAGTTTGAAAGAGACAAAAAATAGTTGTGCCGCGCTCGAGTTTCACAACTGATACTATTTTGCAAAAACAAGATAAACTGGACAGTTCGCATTTTCAAGGTTTTCCCTATTTATTGACTGAACTGTTGTGAACTTCGAGTTGTTTTCAGAAGTCATCCGATGCACTGAACACAAACCGAATCGAATCTCGTTAATTTTAATTGCAGAAAGAATATTTTTACTCGGGTATCTTTTCCAACACACGCTTCGTGTGACCGCTCTGGGAGCTGGTGACTACCTATACATCGCGAAGAGAACTGGCGCTCAGTTTTGACCTCGTAACACCTTTGCCTTGGCAGGTTACGCTTAATGAACTGCACAAATCGCGGCTTGCATCTTAAACGAGAGGACTTGCTACTTTTTGAAAATATTTTGTTCGACGTAATTACCGTCAGCGATGCCGTAGGGCGGCTAGGGACAGTTAATTTATTGAGTGGCGACGTTTTCTTTTTTAATTGCAAGTGAACTCCCCGAGTATATATATATATATATATATTTTTAGATATACATCTCTTGGAAGAGTTGTTGAATTGTACAATAAAAGTCATGTTTTGAATAGGGTTGCCCTTGCGTACCGGCACCACACAGGATGCACTGCTTAGGTTGGTTGACTTGCAGCATTTCGCCATCACATGGACAAGTGATTCAAAAGAGCTACTGTCATTCGCAATGCATGATTTTTTGGAAAACGTTTTCAAATCGCAACACTTAAAACTAAGAGTGACAGATAACCTAAGTATTAACATTCGATAGTGGTTCATTCTAGGAACTGTTAGCATCAATACTTTAAGGGGAAAGATAATTAGACTTCCAATTTTGAGTGATTTTTACAAGGATTTTCTTTTCATTGTTTCTATTTATTTTCTGTTATTTTAATTTTGTAAAGAAAAGACGAAAATGCATCAAAACTGTTTAAGTTTGATTTTACTTAATTTATAATACTCCAAAACTGTAATACAGACATTGCAATTTCTTTCAAACTTAAATGGCAGTTTTCATCTTTTAGCAAGCTCTTGAGAAAATGTTAGGTCATCAGCAGCCTGCCCTATTTGTTAATTCATAATGAAATGAGAAAGTTAAGTCATTAGCAGCCCACCCTATCAACTCGCAATCACTAGCCATACTGAAGGAAAAAATGAGCATGGCACGTTGATCACGGCAAACTTTATGGTTACCTAGTAGGGTAGGTTAACGAAGTGACGAAATTGTCAGATGCAAGAATAAACAATTGATCAGGTCCAAATTTAAAAACTTTGGCATGAAAACAAATGAGAGTTTAAAAACTTGGCTACCAAAATGAAAAAGGCAGTGGTTGAAAGTGCAAAATGCTGATTTTCACTTTCCTGTTTCTTGGTTAGTTCCAGCTTCAAGTGACCTTCAAGAGTATAGTATTCTGAAAATCAATATATTTAGCATTTCCATGAATGGTTAGGATAATGTATTTAGAAAGTTTCTGCATTTGAACTCGTCTTTTGTTTCTAATTTCCTTTGTTTCTTTATTTTTTAAGTAAAAAGGGAGCATTTAAGTTTATTTTGCTTAGATAAACTTGTGTTTTGTGGGAAAGCACCGTGTCCTCAATAGGAATAAGATATATCAAGTTCATAAAACAATGTATTCAAAGAATTTATCAGATTATTTAGAAACTATTTAATCTAGTTTTTGAAAATATAGAACTTTAGAAAACAATAATATAATTGTAACATTTTGATGAGAATAAACTTTTCTTTTCAGTGCTTTTGAGTGAACCTGTGGGTGTTAATGACTTACAAAACAAGACGCTCAAAATAACAGATTTTGGACTTGCCAGAGAAGTGTACAAGACCACAAGGATGTCTGCTGCTGGAACGTATGCATGGATGGCTCCAGAGGTTATAAAATCTTCAACTTTCTCTAAAGCCAGTGATGTCTGGAGGTAAGTTGACTAAGGATCTCCTATCAGCTTGTAGAATGTTTATGCTCTTACTGAATCCAGGGTTCCCATACAGGCCTTGAAGAGACCTGAATTTTCATTTTGTTTTTTAAGGACCCTTAAAACCTTAGTATTTGCTGAAAGTCCTATAAAATTAGTAAAAAGCCTTATTTTTCAAAAGAACACTGCAGATTTTATTTTACCTGCATTCAAAAACTAAGATTAATGATACTTGTCCATGGTCAAATGTCCATTCAAGGTATGGATGTTGATAGTGGTTCAGAATCTACTTTAAACCATAGGTCCTGATCTCATCTGGTTATCAGTTGTAGGTTTACTGTGCATATCTCTGGAATGCTATGTCCAAACAAGAAACAAAACTTGGTTGGTTGGTTTTCAATAAGGAATTATGTGGCATGATTATAGTGTGTGCTCAATCTGACCACCTTGTATTACCTTGCCTTATCTATGTACAGGTTATATTTACATGATATAAAAAAATTACCCACTAGACTAATATCAGACTAATACTCATATTTCAGACTAATATCTTTTCATGTAGCTTTGTTGTCCAGTGTAATAGTAACCTATCCTACAAGTATCCTCATCAATTTTATAGGTCTGAGTAAAACAGATCACTATCCCCCAATTGTATCATCAAAATATTTTATTCTTCATGTTAGTTATAAATTGTATTTGTGCATAATTGGATGTGAATAATATGTGTAATGAAAACCCCTGCTCAGTTCTATGTTGTACTTATATTCGTTATTTTTATTGCTGATTTATCTTGTGCTTTTTAACTTTGTAGCTATGGTGTTGTTTTATGGGAGCTTTTAACTGGTGAAACACCATACAAAGGTATTGATGCTTTAGCTGTTGCTTATGGAGTCGCTGTGAATAAACTTACTCTACCCATTCCTTCAACTTGCCCGATGCCATTTTCATATCTTATGAAAGGTAAGCATTGTATTAATATGTATACAAAAAATATATATAAATTTACATTTTTGTTGCTGCAGGAAATGGAATGTAAATTTCTTTATCCTTTATCCATAATTTTTAAACTGCAATATTAAACTAAATTTGTGTAAATGTATATATGAAATATTAAAATCATCTTTCTCATTTCTGAATAATTTATATTTCATTTTAAATATTGCATTATTTTAATTCAAATAAAATATGTTCACATTAAATTACTTTTGCTGTAATTATATGGTTTTTATTGTACTTAATCCTTCTATACATCTCAAGTAACCTCTATAATATTATAGCTATTAAATTAAATATAAAATTGAAGCTCTTAAATTCGGGGTGTAGAAAGAAAGACATTTTGCAATGAAATTTTTATAGTACAAAAGCAGAGTTGTGAAACAGTAATTTTTTTACATACTAGCATTTTTCAATTGTCTTCCTCACTCCACATTCCATTTGAAAGAAGTATTACTTGTATTTTCAAAATGCAACCAGTTGAAGAGTTTCCTTTTTGTATAATTCTTTAGGAAAGTTTTTTTATCTTTGGATTTGTATCCCCATTTTACAAAAATTACCAAAATGTTCAAGATTCAAAATAATGTTTTTATATGTATAAACATCAAGTTCCTTTTCTTTACTCTTTTCGTACCAAATTTCATCTAAACATAATTAAATTAAAATTCCAATCCAATTATAAGTGTTCAATGCTTAAAAAGGGTGTTCTTTTTGTTTTCGGCATAAAAAATCAATTTTGTATTTTTCGCATAATTTTATTAGGGTCTTTTAAACATGTGTGTCAAATTTCAAGTCTAAAATCACAAAAATGGTTCAGTTAGCAGATATAATATTTAAGAACATTTTTTTTCTCAGAACAGTTTGTGAGTGGTTGACATGATATCTATAAAACTATTGGATTGATCAACTTGAAATTTTGCAACATGTCAAGCAAACATCTTATTGTTTAATGAACCCGAAAAGCAATAGTTAAGCTTTTATATTTGTATAGCAAAAATCATGCCAACCAGTGACCACAAACTCCATGTTCTGTTATGGTTGTGGAGAATTGACTGGAATGATTCTTCATAAAAGTGATTTAAAAGAAAATTGTGAATACCTGAAATGATAATTCAACGGATAAGCAAATTATTTGATTGCTTAGTTTTGTCCATAAAAAATTCCATAAAAGCCCCTTAATGTATGAACTCTTCAAGCTGCAGTTCATGCACCCAAGCATCGCTGCGACAATTTCTAGCTGCTTTTTCCTTACCAGATCTGTCGAACGTTCTGCACTTACTTCTGGAATCAGAAGTTCATAGCATTGAACACATCCATCCATCCGACAATTTTTTACCGTAAAATCATAAATTCCTCGAGAATGTAGAGTCAAGACCAACAGTTATTAGAGGCAGCAAGCTCATGTGGTAAATGGAGCACAAAAATGGCAGATGCATCAGTTTACTTATGTAGGAGCCTTACACAAACCATGTTCCCAATCAAACACACCATTAATATCTTATGTCTGTCCTTCCCTCTCTTCTAAAACTTTTTTCCTTGGAATCAAAAAATTTGAAAAGCCAAATCATAAATATCAAGAAATATTAACTAAATTTATTAATTTTTAATATTTAAAAATATTAAATTAACTAAATTTAATATTTTTTTGCATACACCTGGGAGAACACATGCCATAGGTTGAATAACACTGCTCTATAACATTAATTGCATGATATATCTTCCGTGTGAGGGCAAAAGGGGTAAGTGAATTTTAATGAGTCCCAAGGAGTCAGCTATAAAAGGAGTTATTTAAAAAATAGTATAATATGCTTAAATTCCAAACTAAATTAATCTACTTTTTGAAATTACAATTATTTGTATCATGGCATTCTTCTTTTTCTTCCTGAATGCTTGAGAAAGAGTGAAATATTCAACTTAAGATTCTGAGAAGTAGCCATTTGGACTTAACCCCTTTTGCCCTGACATGTAATATGTACTTTTCATTTTGATCTAACTTACATATCTCAAAAATGTATCTAAGATTTTCATTACATTGCACAAGTCCTGAGATTGGATTGCTCTGACTGCATTTGATTCTTCACTTGTTGAGTTGAATATCTCTTTGTACAGGGTGCTGGAACCCTGACCCTCATGAACGGCCCACATTCGTGACAATTCTACATGAGCTGGAGGCCATTGCTCGATCTTCTTTCATGAACACTCCTCATGAGTCCTTCCATTCCGAACAGGAGAAGTGGAAATGTGAAATCGAGGAGATGTTCCATGAGCTGCGTCGCAAAGAAAAGGTAAGGCTCCTGTGGAAGGAACTTTTGTAGCTTTATTCTTTGATTTGCTGTCCCCTTTGATTTTAACGTATTGTTTCCTTAAGAAATGGTGGGCTGCAGTAGCCCGGTTGGAAGAATAACAAATTAGCAACCTGGAGGGTTTCGAGTTCGAATCCAACCAAAGACTCGTGTACAAAGGGGACTGGTGCACGTTAAATCTAATGTGGCCTCAAATGTCCTCACGTTGGTGTGATGTGGAAGTTTGGAGAGTGGGGTGCCAGCTCTGGTGTGACCTCGTCATCTGACCATGGTTCAAAATTACGTGGTGTTGTTTTCGGATCTTTCCCTTCGAGTTTGATCCCGGACCGTCACCAATAGCCTGTTGTGTTGCTCCAGTGTGACGTTAATTAAAATACCTTCTTACCTTTAAGATATGAAAAATAAAGCTAGGGAAATACTTTATAAAAGCATATCTCAACACAATTATTTTATCTGTTCACATTCTGATCCACCAATTTTTAACCGGTGTGCAACAAGAATAGCACTAGTGTGCCTTATGAGTGATGAAACAGTTTAAATTGTGTAAGATTTATTTTGTCTCAACTTTTAGTTGTGAACTTTTGGCAAGTGTGTTCACAAATATTTTCAAGTGATAACAGTATTTTTAATACCTGTACAAATAATTTTGAATATTGTTTTTTATTACAAGGTCTCATAAATAAATTGTTTCAAAAGGATCTTTTAAAAAGCCACTCTGAAGCAAAAAGGGTGGAGAATTATTGCTTTTTGTAAAGTAATCGAAATTTTACTTATTTTTTGTCAGATGGGTAAAAGATTTTTGGTGTGCCACAGGATTTTAGTAGTTTAGTAGTGCCATGAGATGATAAAGGTTGAAAATTGTTACTCTAATCTAACGTATTCTTCACAAAAGTTGGCTACAGAAAAATCCAAAAAAAAATCAAATGAAAAATAAGCTCAGAGTTTTGTTGAAAATGCATACAATCTGAATAAAAACTGAAGGTAGGCTCAAGTTCCATGAGAAAGATAACTATCATACTGCTATGCCAGACAAGAAAGCAGTATCTCCAAGTAGTCATTTTGTATTAACATTTGTTAAATGCTGCATTCATAAGTATCTAATACTTGATAATCCTAGATAACACACACACAATAATATCACTCAATTAACTTTTCATTAAGTGTTCTTACTGTTTTTAGTGTTACAAGCAGGATCCAGATTTTGTTGATCTGAAAATTTAATTTTTATATTATCTAAAATTTTAATTTTGACAACTAAACCAAAATTTTGTGATTAGTTATAGCGCAGTATTTCAAAACATTTCAAACAGGGAATCCACCAATAGGAAAGTATATAAAGGATTTGTTTTACTTTGACGGGTAATTGAGGGATTGTTTGGTGCCAGAAACTGAGATTAGTCGTTTGAAATGTGTTTTGCAGTAAAAATGAAACTGCAAGTGAAATTGTGATTAAGGAATCTTTTCAACTAAAATGTGATTAAAATCCAGAACGAAAGTAAAACTGCTAAAAACTCGAAAATGGCCAAGGAATCTAGAAAAATGATTTAATTATCTCAAAATAACCAAAAATGACTTTAAAACTAATCAAATTACAAACAGAATTTCTGGTATCTTTTCAACAAGATCCTGACCCTGGTTAGAATATCAGGTACTTATATGTGCTGCTTTTATTAACCGTCAACTGGTGGACATTAATTTCTGTGTCATATTGTCTGCTTACAAGTGAAATACACTAGGTCAAAAATCAGTTCTTAGAAAAAGAAAAAATGTACTCTGCTAACTCCCAAAGTGTGTCTCAAAAAGAAATCATGCAAAGAAAAATGACTTCACCAGTATAAAGATCACATTATCTGTACATATAAAGCAGAGTTGGCATCTTGTCTGTTATCTACTCATTTACACACATTTTATGATTTAGTTTGACCAATCCACCAAATTTGGTACACTTATTCTTTGGAATCCTGGGGTAACGTAGGCTACATATTAACCCCATGCTATCTGTCTTGGTCAATGTCAGACCAATTCACACTAAATTTGGCACATTCTTTAGAAATCATGTGGGACACAGGTTATAAATTAACCCTGTTCGTTTTGTCCTGGGTATCCAGAGGGGGCTAAAACAATCCGAAATCCTCACAGAACATTGTGTATATTTAGAATCCCTGTCTGACCAATTCACACCAAATTTGGTATATTCATTCTTTAGATTCCTGCTGGAAACAGGCTATATATTAACCCCAATCATATTTGTACTGAGTCTGCAGAGGGTCTAAAAACGATTCAAAATCCCTACAAGCATGATATTATTTTTACGATCACTCTCAGACCAATTAACACCAAATTTGGTGCATTCGTTCTCTAGAATCCTGCGGGAAACATAATCTAGATATCAACCACCGTTTTATTTTCCTGGTTCTTTAGAGGGGGCATAAAACGATTTGAAATCCCCATAGGAATAACAGTGAGTAATATTACGATGAATTACAAACAATTCAACCCGAGCATTACTGGGTTATTCAGCCTTATGAAGGCATGGTTTTTCGTTTTAGTTTTTAAGAACCCTTAAGAGTCTTAATATTTGTTGAAAGCCTCGTAAATTTTAAACAGGTCTTAGTTTTTACAAGAACACTGCATATTTTATTTCACTTGCGTTCAACAACCGATGTTAATATTTGTCCTAGGTCAAGTGTCATTAAGGGTCAAGAACATAAAATTTTTGCTAAAAGTTGTTTTTAAAACTAGGTTTGTGGTAACCAAACCTAACACTTGTGAAAGCTTCTTCACCTGTGCACAAATGGGTTAATCCATTGCAATGTGTTGGGAAATATAACCTTAAAAATGAAAAATAGCCTTGAAAAGGCTTTAATTTTTTGTCTCAAGAGTGGGAACCCTGTTGCGTGTTTCATTTGTAAGCTGACAATATCGTGTAAAAAAGTTTATCTTTGAAATACTGCTTTCTTGACGAGTGTGGCAGTCTATGGGCTAAGGCTTCATATGTTTAAATTAATGCAACGTGTATTCTAGATATAAAGAAATTGAGACTGTTCCAGAGCATGACAATTATAATTTTACATTACGTAACTTGTAAACTCTTCCGGATTTTCTGGAAGTGCCCATAAAACGACTCTTCTGCAATTTCTTTTCAATGTTAGAAATTTTCAAATGACATAGAATTCTACATTTGGCGCCATGTCCATGAAGGAACAGTATTGCATATCTGCCAACTTTTTTGTAAGTCTTCCAGAAAAACTAAGTTTTGGTACTAAGCCATAGCAGTCATAAAAAAACATTGCAATCAGTTGTTAGTAGATTGTTATAAATACCTTCATTGAGATCAATTTTCAAAAACTTTCATACATTACCTACCACTTGAGACACTCAAGAAAAGTTGAATTCTTTTATTTTTCTTTAGGTAAAAATTTTCAAGTGATGCCAATTTTGAAATTTTTGCGCTAAGCCGAGGCAACTGAAAGAAACATCAGAATCAATGATTGCCAAATTGTTATAAAATCCTTTGGCACTAACTTTAAGAAAAACCTACAATTTTGTCTCAAACACTGACTAAAGTGTTAAATTGCTCATTTTTCTGAATATTTGTCACCATTTTGTGTAAAGTATTGCCATGTCAATTTTACCAAGTTTAAACTACCGCCAAGCATATAAAGTGGTAGGGAACAAGGTTACTTTCTGTTTTGAATTGCTTTCTTAAAGTCAATTTGGAACAATTGTAGCTAATTTGGCAATTTTAATTATTTTTAATTGAATAATTATTTTTATGTATTGCTATTACCTCAAAATAGGAATATATATTTATTCTAAGTAGTTATTGTGTGTAACAATGACCATGATTTGCTCAAAAAAAAACTTTGCTTTGAAGGAGCTTCGCTGTCGAGAAGAAGAGTTAACCAAGGCCCTACTCCAACAAAAGATTCAAGAAGAACAACTGAAGAAGAGGGAGCTAGAACTGCACGAGCGGGAAATTGATTTGCTAGAGCGAGAGCTGAACATCATGATCCTTCAACAGCAGCAAGACCGCCCCACACCAAAGAAAAGGAAAGGAAAGTTCAAGAAAAGCAGACTTAGACTGTTAAAGTGTGGTGGTCAACAAATAAGCATGCCATCAGGTACCTATGGCCATGAAAAGCCATTAATAAATGCTAAACGTGCATTACTTTTGAGTAGTTGATCGAAAGCATCATCGTCGAAATGTTTCGGTTGGAATAAGTGCTATATAAAGATTTTCAAGCGCAAAATTCAGTTTTGGGACAAAAAAACTATCGCAACTGTTGCACAAATTGTTTCTGCTATCAAATATCTACCATTGTAGAAGAAATTTGGAATTGAGTTTATCCAAACCTGTTTTTCAATTCAGTCTAAATCAAAAGTATCGAAACACTTTAGATTTTACTTTTGTAGACTTGTCTCCTGCATAACAATTAAATGAAATGGATGAATTTCAATATTAAGTTATAAGAAAGGGGGATCCTCAAACACACATGGCAAAGCTGACATAAAAACACTTAATAAATTCATGCTAATATAAGAAAATTCTTTTAAACACATGAGATAGGATTTTTTTATTGTGTAAGAAGTGTCTAAATAGTTTTTCAAAAGTTTGTAATATGTATGAGATGAATTTTCTGTATTTTTATCCTATTTCCTATAGATAATCGCCCTCAGGGGCACATCTCATGTAGGTGTGTACAGGCTTCACGCATCGGGGTACTCTAGTGATCTTTTCTTTTCTCATGGGGCTTACTATCTTTAGTAAACATGGATGTTACACTCCCAGGATACCCAACTTCATTCCATTATTCTACTATTATCCCATCCTTCTTTCTTCCCTTCCATAACCCTTTTTTACTTGAAGTTGTCTGGTGGTTTGGTGCATCTTGGCCTAATATGGCCCTTGCTCCATAAAAACCCCAAAAAACCTGTGGCAAAACTAAGTAAATAATAAGGCTGAAATTAAGCATTGAACAAGATATGTGTGTGCGCACTGCAGTTTTTCAAACTTGTACTTTGATTTGAAGAACTGATAAAGAAGCAGGCTCACCCTTCACATTGATTTTAAAACATACCAAATTTATTCTTGTTCAATCAAATGCAATTTTTAAATTAAAATTCAAATCTTAAGAAATTAAACTTCAAATATTTTAATGCAATTATATAAATATTTTATTTTATTCAAATGCGAATTTTTGGATTTACAATCCTTGCAACATTCCTTGTCCTTTGTTTTTGACTGCCAACCATTGACTGTGTAGAGTTTTACTGTAGCCATTTGCATTCCTAGTGAAACTCTTGAATATGTTCTTTGTTGGTCCAAAACGCTAGCAAAAATGCTTGCAAGCTACAGACTGCAATTTAATTTTTCTTAGAATGGTATTTATAGAAATGTATATGCATTTAGTTATTTTTAACATAGTATATTTCTGTTGCATAACTTTCTGCTTTATTCCAGTTGAAATTTGGCTACAAGACTAATCTGTAACATTACTGGAAATTGTTTCGAATTATCTAATGCAAACTGTCAGTACTACCATTCCTGCTATTGTGTTCCACAGTAACATTGATACACTGAGCTGCTATGTTGCAGGCACATGAGCAATATAATATGATGGCGTTTCTATGTTTTATTTCATGCATTTTGACAAGTGAAGGATTCTGTCTTTTCATTTAAATGCCTAATGTTATGCTCAGTTTGTCTTTTGTATTTAAAAGTATTCTCATTTACCACAGCATTATCTGAAGAAAATGTAATTTTTTTCCAGATTTTCGACATAACATTACAGTGCAACAAAGTCCAAATGTTAGAGGAAATTTAAAAGGTTTACACAATCCATCTAGTCCAGACAGCCCACCTTCTTCGCCCAATCTACCTCGTCTACGAGCTTATGCCTGTGAGTTTTGTAGTATTGAAACTGTTATAGTTCTTTATTAAGTGCTTTGTAATTAAGACACAAATTTTTTTTAGAATTATATATTTTTAAATGTTCGACTTCAAAAATCCATTAGAAATTTCCAAGAAAATCAATAGTCATCTGGCCAAAGATGATGAGCAAGTGGGTTAAATTTAAATTGCTCATCCACTTGCCAACTTATACATTTTAGCGAATTTGGACTGAAGTATATAGTTATAATAGATTGTACAATTTTTTGCGAAATTCGCAAATGAATCTAAATTTTTTTTAAAATAAATGTCTTGCATGTTTACACAAGTGCCAACTACGATTTCTAACATAACATGCATGAGGTAACATCAGTTCTTATTTGTTTTCAAATGGAAAGAATGCATCATTTGCACTGGTAACAAAGCACAATTGAAAGCAATGAATAATAGGTAAAAATTTGATCCCCTTTGATTCAAAATACCACCAAATAGGTTGTATCAAGTGACTGAAACCAAGAATGGCCTTTGAAATAATAAATTTTAACCAGAAGGTCATTTCATGCACTTTTTACTTTTTCATGCATTTTAATTTTATAATATTTTCTTAATCTACTTTTGACACCCACACTTTCCTTTTAAAAGTAAATTTTTGAAGGCAATTTAGTTTACAAATATTTTTTTGGTAAGGAACAGATGTAGTTGATTTTTAGATTCGTTTAACTAATACATATCCCATGAAAACAACAATTGTGAAAAGTGTAAGCAAGTGCCTCTAATGATGGTATAAAGTAAAGGTTTAAGATTTTATTAGTTTTGCTCTAGATAAGAATTTTCTGTTTGTTGATAAACATTTGAGTTGATAGGTTGTTGAATTGATGTCACACTGGAGCAACACAACAGGCTATTGGAGATGGTCAGGATTAATTCCGAAGGGCAACATTCAAGGACACCTCGTCATTTTGATCTGCTGTCAGATGACGAGGTCAACACCTGAGCTGGCACCTACAAACTTCAATGCCATGCCAATGTGAGGTCATTTGAGGCCACAGCAGATTTAACATGTACCAACCCTTCACATATACAGGGGTTTTTGGTTGGATTGCGTTTGGTTGGAACTCGCAACCCTCGTTGCTTCTCCAGACTACCAACTGAGCTACCATGGCCTATAACTTTTCGGAACAGAAATAAATTATTCATTATCAGAATGAAATAAATAAGATGGAGTGTAGGAAATTTTGTGAATTGTATTAGGTATAGATTTATGGTGCAAGAGCCTAATCAGTTAATCTGATCTGACATGAATGTGTACGAAGGATCTTCATTGTAGAAAGGTAAAATTAGACTTCAAACCAAACTTTGGCACATAAGTGTTAAATTTCACTTTTGGATGGCATCTATAAGTAAGCAAGTCACCAAGATTTCAAGAAATGAGAAATGATATCAAGTCAGTGTCATAAAATCAAGGTCAATGTTCATGGTTCATCATTCCTTAAAAATTAACTGAAAACGTTTTTTTAAAACTTTCAGCCATTACAAATGTGTAAAATACAATAAAAATGCTTTTTTAATCTGCCCTTTTTAGGATTTAAGTGCATATGGGTAGTTTAAAACTGTATATACATTTCACGGGTATGAAAGTCATGAACCCATGGAAAGAGTAAGATGTCAAAAATTGATAGTTTAGTATAAGATTGGATTGGGGCTGACTCAACTGGTTAAAGTCCTGGTTTAATTAAGTTCATTATAGATGTTTCATCTGCAGATGAAACATCTATAATGAACTTAAATTATGCAGTGGAAACAGAAAAATAAAGCTTTTACATTCAATATTATCGATTCCTGTCAGATTTGATTCCTCTGTGTGTATGTCTATTATTTGACATTGTCTGTATTGTGTTTGCTTAATCTGACCGTGGTTCAAAATTATGTGGTGTTCTCGGATATTTCCCTTCGGGTTTGATACCGGACCGTCGCCAATAGCCTGTTGTGTTGCTCCAGTCTGATGTTAATTAAAATACCTACCTGTATTGTGTTTGATGCAGCATGGCCAAATATGGTTCTTACACCATAAAACCCAACCAATATTATTAATTCAATAAACTATCTTAAGAGTACCATATCATTATTTAAAATTTTTAAGATGAGTTGATCTTTATAAATACCTGGGCTGAACTGAATGAAAAATAATATTCAGTCAAGCTCCCATACTCTTGAGGTGCCCTTTGAATGTCTAGATATTTGTTAGCCTTGATCATACCATTTACTAGAATAAAAAGTTACATCTATATAGTTGGCATGGTGTGGAAGTTTGGAGAGTGGGGTGCCAGCTCAGGCATTACCTCGTCATCTGACCGTGGTTCAAAATTACATGGTGGTGTTCTGGGTTCTTTCCCTTGGGATTGATCCCAAACCATCGCCAATAGCCCATTGTGTTGCTCCAATGCGACATTAATTAATTACCTACCTATACATCTATATACTATGTATATATGTTTGCTTGATACTTAATATACATTCAGAAATCTGAAACTTTCATTTTTAATCTTGATACTAACACTATGTATATATTTTACGAGATTGACTGTTAAACTAAAAAATACTGTAGTGCAATGCTAATGTTCATAAAAAATGAATGCAAACCTGTGCTTTTATTTCCTTAACTATTAAAATACATTTAATGACGCTATCATGCTTAGATAATAAGTTCTAAAATTTTAAGTTAGTAGAAATGTAGCTTATAGAATCTTTAATTTTATGCATTATCTAAGTTGAGTTATTTGGGAAGTTATGCTTGTTATCATGATTGTAGGAAATATTTGCAAAAATATGTGTTTCCTTTGCAGTGCAAACTGATGGTTTGAAGGGCAAAACCTGGGGACCAAGCACAGTGCATCAGAAAGAGCGTTGCCATTCCCGACAAATGTTGCTTATTGATGGCAACAAAAGATGGTCCAAAAGTGCTCCAAACTTAGAAAAATCCCAGATTCCATTGCCAATTGGAGGAGTTCTCAATGCTGCTGCATTAAATGACAGTGGTAAGATATTTAAAAATTTACTGCTGATTTTGAAGATTTGATATATGGTCAGCTTTATCCCAAAATAGTATTTTGAATGTCACTATGCATGATAAAAAATATAATACTGGATGAGAATTTTTAGTACATACCAATGTACCTGTGTTCTCCAAAAAGATTTAGTCCATAGATTCTTTTATTTTTACGCTACATAATAGAGGCCCTTAAAAGTTTTTTAGGTCTGCAATAAAAAACAAAAGCACTGCAACTTAAACATTTTCTTGGTTCAAGGTCAAATATCAAATTACATTTCCACAAAAATTGTAAGGTTTACTCTTAATTTTAAATAGTAATTATGGTATCAGGTAGTGCGTGTGTGTGTATATATATATATATATATATGGAATAGGGCTGATGACCATAATTCAGTAAATGAAGAGATGAATTAAAATTAAGAGAAATTTAATATAAGCTAAATCTACTATTTACAAATGAGATGATTTGACAGGGTTTTGGGCCGTCGTATGCTTGAACAAGTAAAGTTCATATCTTAGTCAACTGCCAGTTATCGTCTCCGTTCTACTGATTTCGGCAGGAAACTGTTATTGCTGTGTGTCATGCGTAGGTGTTTTGAGCACTGCGTCTTTACGTCCAAGACATCTTCTTTCACTGGGCAACAAGGGATTTCCGGTATCCCACATATATCATGTTTAAAAACAAAACATGATTAAATTTAAACTCATTTTATAAGAGCTTAATTTGCAGTCTTGAATCAAATTGTGGGTCCATGCCCTATTACAGGGCAGCTCAACTTTGAGCTCAATTTATGATGATTGTGGCCTGAAGAGATCTTCATGTCTACAGGGTTGAGGATGTAAGCGCATGGAGCCCAGGAAAATATTTTTATGCTAGGACAACAATAATTTACAATTAACATAAATGAGAAGGTTCAAGGGGAGCATGAGAAAGTGGGAACAGAAGATGAAATTAATGTAATGCTAAGTTTACTATGAAGTAAAGGGAAATCTAGGCATTACCTGTATGCCGGTAGAAAAGATCCAATGTCCATTTTTCAAGTTTTAGGGAACAGCTGATTTAGTAATTATTTTTATTACAGAATACAAATATACTTTCAATGTTTTTATACTTTCATAATGTATTGACTGGCAGAAATTGGCACTTTTTACAATAATAACTTTCATAACCTTGAAGTGATGTGATTTGTGGAAGTAACTTGAAATCAGCAAATTTAATATAGGCCTTTTTTCTACCAAGGTACAGATATGTCAACTTAATAAGCAAATTTTTTCTCTTAATCAGTTTTTTATTGCCAATTGAATTTGTAATCGTATTCACATAGTCTGTTTCAAAACTGGTTACTTAAGTTGAATTTTAAAACTTTATTCTCTGGCCATTTTGCATGCATTACATTTTTGGAGCAAATGCAAAGGCTTCTTCAATTGCAAGGTTAGTGAGATTTAAATACAGTATATAAGTAGTATAGTATTGCATTGAATGATTAAACAATCCTAAGTGCTCTCTCAAGCTGTAATGTGATGTCATTTATGTGCATCAAAGCCCTCTTCTCTTTCAGCGTTTGAACACGAGATATCGGCCAGTTCCAGGTCGTACACCCTCCACAATGGAAATGGAGATGTTTCTGGAAGTACGAAGCGCTCGTCCTTGCCACGCAGGTTTGTCGGTTCTTTGATTGGGAACATGAGTGCCATTCTAGCATCTGTCGCAGCAGGCTTCGACATTCGATCTGCAAAACATACCTCTCTACATCCACGTTTACCGCCCACATGGTCAGATGATGTGGAGGATGACGAAAAGTGGTGGCCAAAAGAGACAGGTGAGTACCCTGACTTTAATCATTAGGGTTTTTACTTCTAGTTCAACATTGAGATATTCATGTTTAAAATAAAGTAGATTCTGTTCTTAGTAAAAACAAAAATTCTTCGATTTTTGTAAAGCTAAATATCAAGCTATTCAGATTTTATGGTAAATTCAATTTTTTAGGAAAAGATGCATATAAATGCATGTTTTCCATCATAAAATAATATTTTTAATGTAATATTGACATTGTAGAACTATTTATCTGCTGTGTTCAATCTAATATACCAAAATTTATCCTTCACCGACCTGAAACATGTTTAAATATTATCTATATACAAATAACTGTGATTACTCGGTTTCTCCAAAATTTTTCATAAAATACTTCCATATTTTTGTCTAAAGATTCTTCTGTATGGAGAATCAATATTCATAAAAATAACCTCCATTAAAATCTTTTTACTCAATATCCAATATTAAAAAATAATTCTGTTCTAATAATTAGTAACGCCAGTCAAAACAAACAAAAGTTATGTGATTAATTTAAGTGGGAAAATATTTTGATGGCTTGTGCCAACTATTTGTGCTCATGTTTTTGTTGCTGCTTAATTTTGAGGTTTACATATTTTAATGTTTGGTTCTTCAATGTTATTCATCTAAGTTCTCTAGAAGATAGTGGGACCAAAAATATATGAATATGATGAAAAATGCATCTCCAGTTTTCGATTTATGTATGTAACATCATTTCATCTAACTTGCTGTATTGTGCTTCACTAAACTGTCTTTAGTTCGTATAAGAACCGAAATGTTTTAATTTATTGTAAAATAATTTCCCCAGGGCCACCTAAACTTGGTGCCGACTATGAATTCTCGTCATCATCTGGTTATCCTCACAACACTTATCACGGCCAAACCCGCCACT
Organism: Meta bourneti; assembly: GCA_933210815.1. Taxonomy (NCBI): domain Eukaryota; kingdom Metazoa; phylum Arthropoda; class Arachnida; order Araneae; family Tetragnathidae; genus Meta; species Meta bourneti. The sequence continues at coordinate 23,361,288 of OW119931.1, forward strand.
ACCGACCTAGTCTCAATCTGGATGGTGCATCCCAAACAAAGTACTGTGATTTGCAGTGGAACAACAATAACAGTGCCGCTCCGTTGCCAACCGCCCGCAAACTCTCCAACACCAGCTGTGAAAGTGATAACTTCAGTTCAAATTTTGACACTTACCCAACTGAGTGCCTCCATGCTCACGACAAGAGCTTCCCGTGCCTTCCGGACACCCGATCAGGGGAGGAGAAATCCTACCCAGAGTGGTCTTGCCTCCAAGGAACCTATGCATACGATAATCCCGGTTCACAAATTTCCTCCTCCACTGACTTTGCCAGTGTCCCTGCTCGCACGTCCCAGCGAGGAAAATACACCCACAGACGCACCCCTTCCAATGTCTCAAATGCATCCAATGCCTCATCCAACATCAACCCCTCCTTCCATAGCGACGAGGTGGCCGGCATCGATTCCGACACCGTCACGACAACCCACTTACTTAAATATTCAACAAACGCACCCCCCGCCTTTCACCGCAGGAAGACCCCCGAGCGACCACCAGACAGGCCGTCCACTCTGGACCTGCAAGGTCATGGAGGACGCTTGCCCCCTCTGCCCAAAAAGAGCGCACTTGGTAGAACCTCCCCCAAGCAATGGACAGCTTTCTCCAACTGTAGCTCACCTTCTAGAACAACGCCGACGGACGGACTGGGTACGCCGAGTGACGAGAGCTCCGGCAGCACCAGCGCCTCAAGGGTCCGCTTCTCGATCGATGAGGGGGGTGGCTACGTCAACCGGGCTGCCCGGGCAGAGGAAGAAAAGACCCTGTTAGACCTCCCAGTGGACGGCCAGTCCCAAGACGGTACCATACCGTTGTCTGTCACATTCCAACGTGGCCTGAAGCAACGGCAAGTCGTGTCGCGCAACTGGGAACACAGTTACTTGACTTAGCCCCGTGTCGTCTTCTCTCGAGAGCTGTACTGACCGGGCAACCTCTTTGGACATTCAGTTGTGTTGTTTGTTTATGCCAAAATATGCTCACAAACACTACATTCCTATTAATGATTGTATAACGATTTTAAAAAATGTGGTTATGTAGTAACAAAAAGTGTTTTGCTTGAGATACTTAAATGGAACACATTCTATTTTTGATAACCTAATACTTTTTTAATTTCAGTTTTTACATTCCGCGTTCTGTATCGAGACATGTACACGTAAAATTAGTAAAAGTAACCTGCTACTAAATTCTTTATTGCTATAATCTAACTTTTATTACAATAATCTGGTAGAATTTTCATTTAACTAGTGTTATTTGCTTGTGCAGTAACTACCACAGATCTGACTTGTAAAATTTCATCAAACTGTACAAATTAGTGGGATCTGTATTTGTGTTTTTCTTGCATATTCTTATGTTTGTCTCTTATTAGAAAGTTTGAATAATCGAGTGAAACTTTTTATTAGATAATCTGATAAATGTAATCAGTAATTGTAACATTTATAAAACTTGTCTTTTGTGATAAAAAGAGTGAATATTTATGAATGTGAAACTGGTTTTTAATCATTTTTTAAATGTGTGATAATGAAAAATCACTATCATCTCTGGAATAAGCATTAGATTGATCAAAAATGTATTAAATACCTATTCCAAAATCAAAATTATTTAATTACAGAGAAGAAAGCACCTGTAAATATCAAATGCTACATATTTATACTTAAAATTGTTGCTCGTTAGCTTGTAGTTTTTCTGTTGCTACTATATGGTTTATTTTGAAAGAATTTTTTTAATTATGATGTTGCGAAAATTTCAAAATATAGAAAATTATTTATCTTACACATGTTTATGTAAATATTGATATATACACATGCCTATTTTGAGATATTAAGTATGCATAGGTTCCATAAAATTGTAATCTCGGATTCACTTTGCATACTTCAAAATTAGGAGTTTTATAAAAAATATTTTGATACACATTTTATAGACAAATCACAATGTCATTCAATTTGAGGTTTCTGTTTAAATTTGTGCATGGCACAATGTTTCTTTCCAGATATGTGGTTTAAGAATCTTTTTGGTATACAACTAATTATTCTTAGTTGTGTGCCAACTCATCGATTAGATTTTTGAAATGGTTACCAACCAATCAACAAAATCGTTAATACTTTCACAATTAATGTTTTTTCGATTGCTCAAGATAATTTTAAATTGTGAGAAATGTTTTGTGTTAATTTCTGGTTATGAAATTAAGTAGAGTACTTATAATTTTATTCAGTGGTTGTATGACATTAGGTGAAATAGTGATACAAAGACCAATATTTTCACCTTAAAATATTGAATGTTGGTATAAATGAAGAGCTTTTATGAAATCATGATATTAGTTTTAAACTATTTATAATGTTCTCTTTGTTGAATGTAGCATGGTTTCTTTCTGTACTTGAAAGAATAGTCTCTTTATGATCAACGTTAAAAATGTTTGTATATAAAACAAATTTTACACTGAAAGCTATCTTTGTCTATGCATGTTTAAATACTTTGTTGTGTAATGTAACTCATTTTATCACAATAGTAACTTCATCTTTCCCATGGAATTCACTACAGAAGTGCCTAAACTTTTTTAATCTTTGTATATATCTAACTTGACACAGTTAACCGTGTATGCAATATAAGTTAATAAATGTAACATGTTTGTTTCGCATTGTGTGACATGTGTTCTAAGAATGTGTACACTTCATACTGTTGATTATTTATTAGTAATTCTGCATTAAAATCAATATTTACTGTACAAAGTCGTTTTTTCCTCCAGTTTTCAATAAGAGTTTGACTGATTTGATTTCAATTCTTTTAGTTACTGCTTTGCACATGTCATAGATAGTCAAAGCTGCAACAGTAGCGGATGTCATTGCTTCCATTTCAACTCCAGTTCTATCTGAAGCTTTCACGTGAGACTTGATTATCACATCGTGGTTGCTCGGATCTAATTGCATGGTTACATTAATGCAATCGATATTTATGTTGTGGCACAGTGGAATAAGGTCGCTTGTTCTTTTGGCTGCCATGATGCCTGCAATTTTCGCAATAGTTATCACATCTCCTTTTTTCATTTTGTTTAGTTTCACTAAGTTGAATGCTGTCGGACCCAAGTGAACACAGGCTTCAGCTTCGGCAATTCTTGTTGTCGCAGGTTTTGAACCCACATCGACCATTTTGAGTTTTCCTTCTTCATTTGTGTGCGTTAAGTCATCGCAGCTGGAAGGAGTATTGGTTGAAAATGCAAGCATGCTCATCTGAAGTGGGACTAAATGTATGGGTGTCTTGTTAAAATCAAAATCCTTATCACTTAAAATATTCGTAAACCTCTTTCTTTTCGTGTTTCCTATAAAGGGATGAATACATAAAATTACCTATAGTTTAATGAAAATTTTGTTTTGTTTGTAAAAAGTATCAACAGTGAAATATCCCAGTAGAAATAGGTTCAAGTCATCATAGGGGTTTATAATTTTCCATAAATGTCATGTATGTTAACAATTTTATATACTAATATATATTGGTGTCTAAAGGATAAAAGCAAAATGAATACATTGTGAAGATTTCATGTGTATCAATTTTCACATATGAAGTATAAAAGCAAAAACATAAACCTATTGCTTTGTGATTAACCCTCCAAGTGATTTCAACGAGATATCTTGTCCATCAAGATCTGCTAATGATGAGGCATTTTGTCATCAAGATATTGCCGATTTTTTGACATGTTTCAGATTTTGATTACCGAGATCAAAAGTCAGTTTTCTTCTAATAATGAAGTACTTCATCCATCAAGAATGGACAGTTTTAGTAATGACGATATACATTGTCAAGACAACCACCAGGAGGGTTAAAAAGGATGTTATTCCTTACAACAATGCAAGCTTTAATTAGGTTGGTGATTCAGGGTGGTCAGCGATCTGTTTCAAAGAACAATTTTTCAATACATAAAGTATGTTAATTTATGGTCTTCAATCAACAAAAAGCAAAGTGTGAGCTGTAGAGCTTGGACAGAATTTGAATTATCACTCCCAATATCTCAAGAAGCAATGCGTTTTATATATTCTATAACTTTTTCTCAAATATTAAACAAAAACTCATTTTAAAGAAACATGCAAGTTCCACATAATTAAAAATATTTTTAAACAATATATATGAACTTGATTTTTTGATAATGAAAAAATTACATACTTTTTATAGGTAGCTAACCTCCAATTAAAATCATAGGACGATTTTTCATTTTTGTAAGATTGAACATACCTATTTTAAAAAGATAACATTAAGGACAATATATTTTTAAAGCCAGTCAAAGAAAAAATTTACCTTAATGTTACTTCACTTAAGTGAGAAAAACATTTACAAAAAATGTTTCCTAAGTTCTGGGAATTACGATCTGACTGAGTAATGCAGGGCTAACGTCTAATGCTTTTAAGTAAAGTCCTGATAGGTTATCCCAATGCCAATCTGTATGATCTAACCCCTTGTCGAATACAGGCGTATATTTTAAGAGTTAGTTTTACAACTATCGAAGACACTGAATTTCAAATACATTTTCTTCCTATGGAGGAGGGGCACCTAGCGACTATCATCTGTTCTCAGATTTGGAAAACTTCATAGTATGCAGTCAGGACTTAAGTTATGTAAGCCAGTGGATAAGATACTTCCTAATTTTTTTTTAGATGGCCTAAAAACCTAGTTTTGCTCTGGGACAAGTGCAAGCATTTAAACAGAAATTGTATTGAAACATTACAATGTAAACAAAAATTAATAAAATACAAAAACTTATTGCTTAGTTCCCAGAACCTTGGAAACACCACTCGTACAAATATGCATAGTGCTGCTCCGACGAGAAGGCTGCCAGATGCAACAGCATGAATGGCGATTTCCGTAGATGGTTTTCCCCCAACTCATTAACATTGCTACTGCTTTCTGCACTGAACAGGGGCTGCAGTAGCCCGGTTGGAAGAGTAGCAGATTAGCAACTGGAGGCAGAGTATGAAAAAATCTCGCCTTTTTCTAAATTATAAAAATCGGATTTATTTTATTTAAATCAGATCTTTATGATTTTTATTAATTTGTTGCCTCTATGTGTTTAAACTTGTTAGATATGAGACATGTAAATCACAGTATAGATTCTAGGTAGTATTGAGTTATGTTAAACAATATATGAGGCGTGTCATCGCAAAAGGGCCTATATACAGTATTTGCAAAAACTGTTGAAAATAAATTATAAGTGGTAATAGCTACAAAACTCATTTGAATTATTCTTACCAACTCATAATATCAAAATGAACAAAGAAAGTAAACATAAAATGTATAAAAGAGGTATAACGTAGCTTCAAAATTTGGATATGGAACCTTTTGCGCCAACAACATGAGAATATAGGCTGTTTGGACACAATAACATACTCAGATACAATGAACTAGCTAACCTTTATTTTCATTATTGAAATCATTACTTGCCTGCAAAAAATAGAACTAAAACACTTGAAAATCAACAATGTACACATTTTAGAAAACAAGTTCTTAAAACATTACACTCGTTCAGCAAGTTGCTCATCTGCATGCCCTTCACAAAAGTCATCTGCTCCGAGGTCCTCCGTGTCGTCGGCTGACATCTCGGCCGTATTTCCCAAGACCACATTTTTATTGAAAGAGCATTCTGCCATTGTGTCCCAGGTTTCGCCAAAGTGCTTCTTCAAAAGGTTTTTAACATTATCAATCTTGGCTACTTTCAACGTGACTCCCAATGGTATTTCATCTGGCAATGCGATCGAGCTTATTTTAACACCCTTTTTAACAATCAATAGGCATTCTACAAGTAGTCAGAAATTTCTAGCCAAAGACTGAACTCTCTTGCGTGACATTTGGAGGACATTGACGAAGGTTTGCTGACACACGTAGACAAAATTTGTCGGTACAGGAAACTCGAATGTAGAAGTTCGTACTAACTTTTTCGTAGAGTTACTATGATCTCCAGGCGTCCGTCTAGCTTTTCCCGGTTCCGATGGGTAATACTATCGTTCATATTCACTAAACCAAAGAAATGTTACCACAATCCAACACTTTGTAAGACTAAAATGAACATCGAAAGACACCTGTTGCTAAACGTAAACAATTATTATACACAATAAAACCAGACCGAATGAGTCAACACTGATGAAGCTTACCCTTCTGCGTGGAATTTCGAGAGATCTGATTGGTTAGATATAGACCTGTTTGATGCGTTCATGCTTGTAAATATGGAACCTTCTGCGACACCCGATGTTTGATTGTATTTTTCCACGGGATAAAACCCTCTTTGACACCAACAATTTACCAGTATATGTGTCGAGCTGCAAAGCTGTTAAAACAGCGTTGAACTCATTTTCAACCGAAAATGGATATAGGCCCTTTTGCAGTGACACGCCTCATATATATATATATAAGGATTTAGAAAATATAGCAAGGCAAATTTTTGAAAGATGGAAAAAATAAGTCATTGGTTCTTGTTACTTTTATCTTTCAGTTGAATTGTATTTCATGATACAAATCCATAATACTCAAAGTTCTAAATTAAAAATAATTTTAATAAGGGGAGGAAATTTTAGATTTAATATATTTTTATAAATAAAAAAAAGTCGAACAAATTTAAATTTTCTGGCCTTTTTGGTACCCAACTTGTTTCTTATGAATACTTTTTTGTCTGCTAGACACAAAAACATAAATTTAATCTCATTTAAATTTGTCGAAACCAAATTCTGCATTCAAAAGGAAATATATGGAATACAAAGTTTTCGCAAAGAGGAAATCAAAATATGTGTCTGCTTTTAAATTTTCTTAATTACAGGCATATTAGATGAATATTTTGCTTTTGTAAATATTAAGAGGTTCTTTCTATTTAAGACTAGTTCATTTTTCCAAAGGATTTACTAAATAAGGGCATCCATACTAGTTTTTAACCATACTGAAAACAAATTTTAAACTGTTGATTCCCTCTTGAAAGAGCATCTGTTCAAGCCTGTGTAACATTTTCACTGAGAAGACTCAAAAATACTTGATGCAATGCATGAACTAGACCCAAACTCAACTCTGCCTGTTTTTAGTGAGCAAAAAGAAATATTTATTAGTCAGTGTCCTTGTGTCCCCACAAACGGGAGAAGTAAATATTTTCAATTATAAACTAAATAAGTTATTAAAAGAGCATCTACACCAAGCAAGCCCTAGGAGCCTGATCCCCTTGAAAGTTTTTATGGTAGAACCAGGACCTTTGAATATAAGGGGTAAATATTACGAATAGAAGCAACCAAACATGCAGAATGATTTGATTTCTCTTAACTTTACCAGATGAGACACAGTTCTAGAGACCAGAACTCCTTGGGTCCTAAATTTTTTTTGTTGGAGTCCTGGTCCCTCTCTAACATGAGGTTTAAATATTACAAATACACTGATAATATTCATAATTGTTTATATTGACAAAATAAATAGTTCTGAAACACCCTGGTATATAAAGTGATGTTTTACTTCTCCCAATAATTTCTCAAAGTTGGCACCACTACATCCCAATGAATATTACCATCTTCAACAGGAAATCTAATTATTTTCAGTTAAAAAAAGGTCATTCTTTAGGTGTTGCTGAGTAGGAGCAAATTTGTAAACTTGAATAAAATATCGCATTCTGTCCCAGGTTATTTCATTTTAATACTATTAAATTTAAAAAAAAAAACAAGATTTAAAGTTTGATTTAAATTAATGATTTTTTAAATAAAAATCATTAATTTAACTTAATCATTAATTTTTTAATAAAATCATTAATTAACTTAACTTTAATCATTAACTTGATTTAAATCGGCATACCCTGACTGGAGGGTTGCTAGTTTGAAACGTGATTCAACCAAAGCTCATCTTATGGGGCATGTTAAATCTGTTATGGCTTCAAATGTTCTAACATTAGTGTGGTGTGCAAGTTTGGAGAGCGGGGTGACTTGTCTGTTGCAGTTTATGTTAACTAATTACCAATGGGTTAGGCACTTTCAGCACTAATTTTGTCATATTTGAAGTATAAACTGTTCCTTGTACCCAATGTTAAGCATTAATATCTGAGAAAAAAATAATTATGCTGCTTGAATTGCCTGATTTATTCTACCAATATAACAAATTCTTGTCAAAATAAAGAACCATCATGAACATCTAATTTGTAAATGGTGAATCTAGCCAAATTTTGGTGGGATTATACTTACCATTGTTCAAGAGGCTTGAATTTATAAATAAGAAATTTACTCACTCTACTACCAATACTCCTTTCCAGTAACTATGTAAAGCTGGAGATACTCCAGTTTGTCAAATATACATAGGACTGAAGATTAATGTCTCATCTCAATACAACACTTTTTAAATATCTAATTTTCTCAACGTGTTTTTACTTTTACATCAAGAGTGGTCGAGAACAGTAAGATGAATTTGTTAACAATTTCAATTCGACAACGATATAGTGAACTCTGATGAGAAGGCAGTCGACTTTGGGTCAGTGGATTTTTGAGAAGGTGAAAGCTTGAAGAGAATGCTGCCATATGCAAAAGAATGAATGGTGATCGCAAATGGTTTTCCCCTGCCAATTTCTTATCACTGCTACTGCTTTCAGCACCAAACGGTAAAGTGAGAATCAGTACTAAAGACACCAGTTGTGTTTTGTTACACCAGTCTCCTAATTTAATTAATAAGGCTTATTCAAAACCATGTCGTTCTACTACCAACTCGTGAGAGTAAGATTATAGCATGTATTGAGTAGTGTAACATAGCTAAATGATCAGTTTACATTACAGAAGGTTTCACTAAATCAGTTTACAAACCTGCATTTGCAACTTAAAGTGAATTTGAACCTGGAATGTGTTATAATCACAACTGAGTGCTAATCACTTAGCCAATAATTTGAAGTTAGAGATTCATGAGGATTTCTTACCTGCATGTTGCTTCTTTTTTGATAAAACTGCAGATGCAATTACATTCAACATGACATCCTCAGAAACCTTCTCTCTTAAAGCATCCCTTAAAGATACTTCTTCATTTCCAAAAAGGCAAACCTTTCAATGATATCAAATACAAAAATTAATAATCAATCCAGATTTTGTTGGCCTAAAAGTGAGAAAAATTACTACAGTATTATTTAATACAGTAGCAATCAATGCATTACTGATTAGCAAAATATTTTCTTTTCCAAATTGCTTGTAAATAAAATATATTTTTGTACTTTTCTCTAAATGAACACAGTAAAAAATCCACATAATGATCAGAGACCTCTCTAGAAGATCACAAGGTGAAGGCTAGTACATTAAGCATTAACAAGAGTGCAGAGGCATACTACACTGCACCCCTAAATAAATTTGAGTGCAAAAGCTCCACAAACCATCTTTTCAGCTCGGGAAGAGAAATCATCCTTCAGTGGATTCCTATCCATTGTGACATTTGGCAAAGAGCAAGCTGACAAATTAGTGCTCTTCTGAATCACCCCAATCCTGAGAATTCCTCTTTCCAATGTCAGGAAATTAATCAGGAAAAACACTTCTTAGAAGGAAATCGATTTATGGATAAGTTTCTAACGAAAAAATGGACCTGCTATACTGATAAGCACAAATGTGTGCAACATGATCTTCCTAGAGCCATCGGAGTTATAATCTTCAGAGTCCTAACTGGGCATAATTGTCTACAGGCTCATCTGCATCAAATAGAACTTTCTGATACTCACATTTGTCCACTGTAATAATGCAAAGATGATTGGCAAGCACTTTTTTACTTGCTCGGCTGTATCTAATGTGTGTTCTTACCTTCCCCATTCGGGGGCTGTTTATTTTATTGGACTGTAAGGAACCTAATGCTCAAAAGAGTGACTGTGGGCATGACATTAACAAAAATATAATCTATAAACTGACCAGAAGTAACCATTTAAACAGGTCATTCCTTCATAGTGTCCTGGTGCAATGCCACTAATAAATCTTGGTTGAACACTTGCGTTAGACATTTTCGTCCATTTTTGTAATAACTGTTTCTGTCATAATATTTCAACAAAAATAGGTTTAAAACAAGGGGAGAAACTAAAGCTTCATGTTAAAAAGTCATAAAATGACCAAAAGGATGCCCTAAAATCTCAAAAATAAACTAAAAATGACCTTAATCCCGAAAGGAAATTGCAAATTTAAACGTGTACAAAGTACTGAAGGAACGATACATGTCAACAAAATTCGGACCCTGTTAATAATATAATGTGGACTTAATTTCCCAGTTTGCCAAAGAATGCTTAAAATTCAGTACACTTACTTTTAAATTACCGTCAGCAGTGATGCGCAATCGATTGCAAGAGCTGCAAAAGTTTTCTGACATTGAAGTAATGAATCCAATTTGACCTTTAAAACCAGGAACTTTATAAGCCTATCAAAACAAAATCAATCCATTTAACTAAAATCTCACCTCTAAAAGACCAATATGTATGGTGTAGAAATGGCTAGATAAAGTAAATTTGTCATGGAAAATCTGAATTAATAAATGGTGATCACATCAATAGCTGCAGAACTTTGAGTAATCCTTTACAAGTATTAAATTTTTTTACTGAAGTGCCAGAAAGGTGTGCATAGCAAGACCCCAAACTCAGATGAGTGTTCTTCTAATCATAATTTGGCATGTATTGAGGATTGGTGTGTTTAAACTTGTGTGACAGCGTCATTGTCCTGTTGGAAGAGACCAGTACATCTGATGAATGCCACTTAAACAAACCCCATACCATTACAGAGCCAACACCAGCCTGTACAATTCCCCATTGACATGTGGGATCCATGGCTTTCTCGAGACAGATCTTTCTATGAACCAGAAACAGTTGGAAACTCAACTCGTCAGACCAGGCTACTCATTTCCAGACAAATGTCTAGTAGCGTTATTCCCCAGCCTAGGCAAAATGTATAGCTGTGTCAAGTATTCATCAAGGGTGTGAGTTGAGCCTCAACCCCTAAAGCCCATACCTTTGAGGGAATGTTGCACAATTCTCTTGCTGATGTTGAGAGCCCAGTATTGAATTCCGATGTTCTTTGAGGTAGTGTTGCACAACTATTACGTGAGACAATTCTTGCCAGCAGGCACTGGTCAGATTCGTGCAGTCTTTTTAGTTACTCTGCTGTCGTAAGAACAGGTTTTGCCAGAATTCTTGTCATGGTACACTCTTGAATGATAATATGTGAAACAGTAGAATGTCTAAACTTCTCTACCTCTGAAATTCTGACCCATCTCAAGAGCTCCAACTATTAAATTGCGTAGATAATCGTGATAACTAGACATTCTCATAGCAGAAATAAGCTCTAGATGCTTCAACAGATGTCTATCGCTTTATATATGACCTGACAGGTGGAATCAATGATATGCATAGGTGGTGTTGCTATGTACTTTGCATAGGCTCATCTGTACTAGTTTTTCTGGCACTTAAGTGTTTTTATAAAAGTTCAGTTCCCCTCTTTTTTAGTGATTGAAATCTTTCTTTTATTATTTGAGTATGGGTAATTATAAAATATATTGCACTAACATTTAATTTTCTTAATAAAAATGTAAAAATTACATTCTTGGTAAATTAAGAGATGGTAGTCTCCATTGTTTTTTAATTGTATACGTATTTTGTATACTTTATTCATATCACCACAATTAGAATTTGAACACTACATCCCTTTTCCTAGTTCAAAGGCAATTTGACATTTTTCGGCGCTAAATTTAATTCAGTTTTCTTCTTGTTGCTTTCTCATTGCTTTCTGTATGCACTAAATGCTGCATCTAAATTTCCAATGCTTACTGTTTAAACATTATTAATAAACATATTGAATTACGAATCTTATTCATTTGTGTAGCATTTATTCAATAAATTTGCAGAAAACTTGATCACTTGCTTGATGAAAACTTGTTTGATTATGCATCTAATTTTAATTGATGACAAGCTTATCCTAAATACTAATTTTATGTGAACCCTCTTATTAAATATATCAAGGCACCAGAATTCTTCGTAGAAAAAATTTAACTAGGCTAAAATTATGCTGGGTTCCTAAGTGAAAAATTTGAATTGTAAAAGTCTGAAATAGATAAATACATTTTATGATAAATTTATTAAAGGAAAGTTTCTTGTGAACAAGTATTCACAACTGTATGCATTCACACCCAATATGATTAAACTTAAAATTGTATAATTTATACTAAATAAAATCTAATGAAGAGTTCCATTGTTTCTTAATTCCATGTTTAGCCTTACTTTTGCAGTATCATTTGGAGCATTTTTCAGACGCTCTAAATCTGGGTACACCACTTTGATAATGTCAATCATTCGTAAATAGGGCACCATTTTATTGTCATCAAATTTGTTACCTCCAAATGGTGAGTATTCTATAAATCTGACATCTAGATTCTACAAATGGAAAGAAAAGAATGGCATCATTTTTTGGTCAATAATAATAACTGTAAGTAAATTTTTATACGTGTAATACAAAATTACCTGGTTTTTAGTGAGGTTTACGAAGGATGTTAATTCATCTTCATTGATGCCCTTCATTACAACACAATTTATCTAAAATAAAACATGTATATAAAATTAAATGTATAAGAGGAAAGTAATTCATTTCAGCAAAAATTTAGTCACTAAAGTAAGCCAATGATCATTATTGAGATGGCATGCATATATACTTTTTAATAAATTGAGTTATGAGTTTACTCTGATCAGTAAAATGAAGCAAAAAAGTATTGTGATTTTATGTTCTGTGAGACTTTCTATTAATGATTAGAAACTTTTCTTCACTAAAATTCAGGTATTTTAGATATTATAAAGACAATACGTCTCGAAATAATAATACATTTGTGTCAACTGTCGTTAAACAGAAACGTAATCAGATGTCTGAACTAAAACTTGACATTTTTTTTATTTGTGGTCTTTAGTGGTTAGTAAATTATTATTCAGATCTGGGGTAGTGTAATAAATTAGACTGACATACAACCAATTATTGTAAAAGATTATGTAAAACCTTCATGCTGTAAACTAGATTGGAAGAGTTCAATACTTTTGTAATACTAATAGGATAACTTTTCATTTTAAGTTTATGTTAGATCAGGATTGGAATATGGATCTGTTATTTGGAATTATTATTACGACTGCCATATCAGATGTTGAATGAATACAGAATAAATTTTTGAGATATATCTATTTTAAGAATTCTGAATCTTTAAGTGTACATTCTTCTTAATTATGAAATCATTTTGGTTTCATTACTTAGCTCTAGTGATATCAAGCTCTGTAGAGATATTTTAACGAATTTTTTTCAATCTCCAACGTAACAAAATTTATTCACCCTTTTTAGTTTCTTGTATTGATTTTGATGTTTATGTGTATATCACCACGAATTGCCTCAATTATTTTTTTAAACCTTTAAAAAAGAATGTATGTAACAATTTTACTACAAATAGATTTTTAAAAGGTACAATTCTTTCTTTTGAGTTGATATATTTTTTAATGATTTCAATTCAATAAGTAAACTGCTTCAATGAAATGTTTTGTTTTATCTTATCTAACTATTCGTTTGTCTTTTTTTCTTGCATTTTTTGGATCACATATTTTTTCTCTGTAATTGGATATTTTGCTGTAGAGAATCAATTAAATAAATAATGAGATTATGTAAACAAACTAGATATCATGTTTTGAAAAAGGACTTATTTACTACATAAATATAGGACATAGGTTAATAATTTACAGTTTTGTAACACTTCTCAAACCTTCCCAATACATGCTTTATATAACTTTTTGGGGAAATAACCCTATACAGAATGGACGTATCAATTACGGAGTACCTAACTGATGACAGCTTATCTCTAAATCGTAATTAATAAAAAAATTAATAATTAGTAAAATTGCAATAAAAGAGAGAAGTTAAAGTGTCGTTAAGCACTAGAAAAATAGGAAAATAAATAGGATAAAAGATAGAATTTAAGTAATTGAACTATTACAAGTCCAATTTGCATCGCAAAAATGTACAAGACAATCTGATCTGGTTGCTTTATGGTGCAAGGGCCATATTTGGCCATACTGCGCCAGACACAAGACATACAATATCAAGTAATAGACAGACACACACAATGAAAGCTTTTACTGACATAGAAGAGAGAAATACACCCAGGGAGGAATGCACCTGACAGGAATCAAATCACAATCTGATCTAAAAAAGAGGTGGAAAATACGCAAGAGCTGTGGTAATAAATGTGAACAGTTTAATTTGGTAATAAGGGTGGAGGGGATTGTGTCGTTACAAAAAGAATTTTTGATAGGATTTAAGATAAAAAAAGGTTGGCAATCAAAATGCCAATGGAGAGGGTTTAAAAGTTATTGAAAAGCGTTCAATAAAATAAAAAACATGAAATAATTTAATTATTGGCGGGGAATTTCGCTAGAGCTGATGCAATATGTTAGAATAATGGTGTCAGAAAAGAAAACTTATGTCTACATGTCTAAGAAACTAGTGCAAATCTGCTAGACTTGCAGATAAAAGAACTAAGTAAAAAAAAAGTTTCACTAAAAGCACTAAGTAAGATAATAGTTTCAAAGGTGTGCCTACTCGTGTCTGAGGTAGGATAAAAATCATGAACAAGGTGTCCCCTTGAAACTTTTAATCTGGCACCTTAGTGCAGAAGTTTGTGGGTTGTTAGCATTAATTGCAGGGGCATTTTCCTGCTCTCCCTCTTGCAATGCACAAGTATGAGCCCCATTTCCCAAATGTCCTCCAGAAATACAGCTCCCTAGCTGCTTTGAAAAATCAAAAAATAATAATTAATGGATACTCTAATGCAGTATTATTCAAGCTAGAGATTGTTAAAAGTTATTGAAAGGAGATGTAAATTTTTCAGTAATAATCTTTTGGAGAATAATTAAGGATTTACATCCAAAGACATGACAAATTTTAAAATGCCATGAAAATATTTTTAATCCATGAATGAATACATAAATGAAAAAAAAATGGCAAGTTTAAAAATGCAGTACCTCTAAGGCTAATATTAGAAATAAAGAAAAGCAAGCATTTAAATTATTTTTGTATTCAGCGTTCTAAATTTTGCTTGAAGTGTGAATATGTGTAGTTATTTTCGAGTTCACTCAAAAAGTTTCTTTTTAATATATCCCTAATCAATAAATTTAATGTGCATTCTGCATAACTATACGCACAAATATAGGGTATGTGTTGCTTATCGAATCTCTAGACTCCACCCTAGCAGCATTGTCAGTACCATGAAAAATGAATAGCGGTTTTCTACAAAAACTAATTATAAATAATTTCTATAAAACAATGCTCATTCTTCTTTCTTATCCCATTTTTACATGAGTAGAACATATCTGCTATTGATTCTGGGATTGGATTGGATGTTAGGATTTTATGACGCAAGGTCCAAAAGCAGACAAGCTGCGCCAAACACAAGACAGAATGAACCCAATAAAAGTACAAGACATTTAAAAATCAAGTCCAAGACAAAGATAGAGATTCAAAACTTTCAAAATGTGTAGATGAGAATAAAAATATACAAATAGTCAGATGATAAAAACAAGACCATCGACCGCAGCACAACTAATGAATTCAATTTACACATGCATAAAATTTGAAAGTGTGAAATCCAAAAGAGTCAATTACAAAAGAATATGACAAAATAGATTGATGACTCATTTTGAATCGTAAAAAAATCAGATGAGATGTAAAAAACTAATTAAATGTAAAAATGCGAAAAAGTTTGGATGAGGATTTTCCCCAACCAAATCTTGTAAGTTTAAAACTGTATTGTTAAAAGATTTTTGGCGATGATGATTAAGAGTAGGATATATACTTAAAATATGATGAATAGTAAAATCTGAAGAACATGAAGAACAAAAATGGGGGCTTTTGCCCAACAAAAGATGAGTAAATCGTGCGAGTCCAATGTGAAGGCGAGTTTGACATCCATCCTCTGCACTGGAGACACTGGCCACTGATGAATGATAGATTTTATACAATGCAATTTGTTGACGACTTGCAAGTTCCATGACTTTTGCCACAAGAAGTCGATGAACTCTTTTGTGAACAGTTTGATGTCACTAAGAGGAAGAGCTTGCTGCAATGGAACCTTCGCAACTCTGTCAGCAAGCTTGTTACCCTGTATGCCCATGTGACTAGGGACCAAAAAACAGAATATCGAAACCCTTGTTCTGCAAGGTATGCAAGATGGTAAAAATATCTAGCACGACAGGACAAGTGATGGTATATTGCTCCAGCTGTTGTAATACACTCATGCTGTCCGTGTAAATGCAGTACTCACGGTGGGTGCTAGAGGATATCTGCTGAAGGGTGCAATAAATTGCCACCGCTTCAGCAGTGTAGATGGAGCAGGAAGTATGAATTCCATAACTGTAAATAGTGTTAGGAAACACAATTCTGCAGCCTACATAATCGCCTCCTTTAGACCCATCCGTGAAAACTGGTAAATAGGTGTCCAACTGACAGTGGTGTAACTTATTCAGTTGTTGGAATATTGCTGGAGCAGTGTCAGACTTTGCATACGGAGTGAAAAGGTTGATAAAATTTAGAACCTAAGATCTGGGAACCATCTCTGTAGCAGTCTAACTTAGCCATTTGTTCAAGATATACAATATCTAGTAATGGACACAAATACAATAGTTTTTACTGACACAGAAGAGAGAAATATAACCAGGGAGGAATGCACCTGAAAGAATTGAACCTGCGCCGCTTACAACCCGAAGGTTGCTAGCCCAGTGGACATACCCACTGAGCCATGACTGCCCACAATGCTCATATATATTATGAATGATACATAAAATAAGCTGCATGTTCATTTCTGCAATCAATTAATTGCAATTTCTTGAAAAATTAGGTTTTAAATCGAATTTCTCCAAATTTTAATGTAATGAATATTTCATTCTAGGAGAATATTCTGATATAAACTCTAAATCAATCTATGGTATACATACCCCAAGGGTACCTAAAGGCATCTCAAAGGGCACAAAACAATATTTAATTTAGTCAGTAATATTTCTTGAGTTTGTTTATTATTTGGCTTTTTAAGAAAACATTTTCAAATACCAGAAAAAAAATGTTTTAGATGCAAAAAAATGGGCAGATATGTTAACAGTTGGAGTGTGAGAACAAAGGCTTGTCGATATTTCAGTATTAAAGATCAATTTTGAAACAAAAAGTTATTTCTACATTATAATCTGTTGGTTGACAACAGATCAAATATCGAAAAATTAAGAGTTAAAATACATTATTAATGAATTGATTTAAAATACATTGGCCCAGCAACATGGCATACAATATAAAATATATGAAAGATGCAAAGTAAAATTCAGGAAATTTTAAAACAAACATTTAAAAATGTCAAGATTTAAATGAGGATTTTCCCCAATCAAATTTTGAAAGAGAAATAAGGCTATGAAAATAATTAAGCAAGGGTAATTAATTAACATCACACTGGAGCAACACAACGGGCTATTGGCAATGGAAATAATTAAGATTGAAAACAGCATAAATTAAATATGTTCACGTTGACCGAAAATATGAATTATGATAAATTACATTTAATATTGCTGTCGTATCCATTTCTGAGTCAGATGTTGCAGTGTGTATTTTGCACAGCTTTGGTGATATCAATTATTTTCTCAATGTAAAGCTGTTCTTCAGGATGGTAATCGATGGTTTGAAGAGCAACTACTATTGCAGGGCAAGTGAACACATGATTACGTGAGTTCCGACGCTCAGACAGTTATTACGTCTACATATTTTGGTTCCATATCACTATTAATTTTCTTGCCTTTAAAATGACATTGAATGTACTGGGCCATTCTAGGAGTAAAGTGCAATGGTACAACTGCAGTACCAGCCAGTTAAAAGTTAACTGAACAAAACACAAAAACCGTCAAAACACAAAACTGTAAAATATTTATTGGATAAATCATTTTAATAAATGATTTATCTGCAGAAACCGCAGAAATATATAAAATTATTAAAATTCACTGATGCATCAAAAGGCAATCTAATTATAAATAATTTAAATTTTAACTGCTTAAGCTCAAAATCCATTACACATAACGTATTTATATTTAAAACACTGATGGATTCAAACAAATACTGTGTGAAGAATTTCTGAAAACATTCTGGTTCACAAAATCATACCTTGACAGGATTGAAACCTATTTCTAATGCTGCATTTATGCCCTTCATAACTCTATTTAAGCCTTTATAGCGTGTTATAAATTCAAACTTTGCTGGAATCAGAGTATCTAAACTGATGTTCAAAGCATTCAATCCTGCAGGAGAAAAATTATTATGTATCCAAATAAAAATAATATCAAATTAAAAAATTATAAGTCTTTATAGCTAAAATAACCATTCTTAATTTTTTCAATCTGTTTACAAAAGAATAACTATTCTTTCATTGAAGTTTTCTGGTCGTATTCATTTTCATGGCTTCAAGAAAATAAACCATATGCAATTTAATAATGCTCCTGATGGCTGTCTTGATGAAGCATCTCGTCATTAACAAAACTGACCAGATCTTGATGGATGAGATATCTCATCATTAAAAAAAGTGACCTGATCGTGATCTCAACGTCAAACAATCATCAATATCTTGATGACGAGATATCTCATCATTAGCAAAGTTGGTCATACCTTGATGGACGAAATATTTCGTCGAAATCACTTGGAGAGTTAACAAAAATAGAGAAACTAAATGTATTAAAAGTTTTTAATTTGTATGCAATATATAATTATTCAGAAAATGTGATGTGTACTTTTGAAGAGTTTTGAAGTGCAAGAAAAATGACATAACTGGAACCTAAATGTTGATGACCTAAACATTTTTATATCCTGCCTCTACTCTCTACCCATTTATATATGGATCATTCCAAGCTAACCAGTCCACAACCCCACCCTCTCCCATCTTTTTAAATCTTGGTGATTTTGTTGCCAAGTAACAAATAAGGAAGTATAAAATGGAAAGTTTTTTATTTATATTTATTTTAAAATTGAAAAATTGGGCAATTTTTCCTGATTCTAGAATCACTAACTTATCTGTATCTCTGGATCTGATTGTTCGATCGGACTAAATTAGGACATATGAACCTCCATCAGTCATACTAATGCACAATCCTTGAATACCTAGGCTCTTGAAATAGGACATTGGTATACTTCGCTTCAACCCATTGAAATAGGACATTGTTGTATTTCACGTTGATATCACTCTCAATGGTGGATAGGCAAAACCTTTTTCTGACAATAAATGGCAATTTTCTCAAAAAAGAAAGATTGGTTGGTTTTGTGGCTCAAGGACTATATTTGGACAAGCTATGCGAAACACAAGACAATGTCAAGTAAAAAAAAGAGGGATTTGAGAATACATGAGAGCAGATAAAAGATCGCTTTGGGTATCCCGGATGCATGACTCCTGTGTTTACTAAAGACAGTAAAAGGAAAAGATCACTAGAGTTCCTCAGGTCCATGAAACCCATTCACAACTAAAGGAGATGTGCCCCTGAAGACCAAAAAAGAAGGGAAAAGTACTTTTATTTCATTTAGACGAATAGTTCCCAAAGTGGGTGCTACTGTTCCCTCCTCTGTGGGTACTGAAAGAATCTTGGGTGCAGTGCTGAAAATAGGGGAAATAGGAAGGGGCATTGAGATGCAAGAGTGGGCAATAAAATGCAAAAAGAGTGGTTGCAAAAGCAGATACCTGCACTTTATTGTGGACTATGGCAAGAAAATTTTTTATTGCATTTTCGTCATTCTATTTAGTTAAACTTGGATTTAGCGTGGTAACATGAGGAACCGATGGCAAATATTACTTTTACAAGACAAAAGGCTAGTGTGCCATACAGAGGACTTGTTGAATAAGATTAAAAGTTAAAGTAAAAAAAGATCCCGTTTAGAAGTGGTTTGTAATGTGTATAATTAATACAAATTCATCAGAAAGTAGAATAAAATTACCAGCTTCTTTCAGCTCTTTGATCTTCCAATCCAGTACAAGTGCATTTGTTGTCAATGCAACCGTATCAAGTCCTTCCAACTTTGAAACTGATCCTAAACAATTTTTAAGTCAATAGAATAGAGGTAAGTATCAAGTTTATCTATTAACAAATACATCATCTTATTCTTAAAAATAAGGATGGATGAGATATATACTCTTGTTAACTGATGATCTACATACATTCAGCAGTGTTCTTAACATAATGCAATAATTTGCAGCTTAGAGCAAAAACTCATTAACTCACAAAAAATTTTTCACAGTACAGCTGTTTAAAGACTAACTATTAGCTTTTAGGTAAAAAAAGAAGTATAAGTGTTTGTATTTTGATACAATAAATCTTTTTAAACAGATTATGATATGAATATGTATTTCTCATCATGAAAATAAGCATTTAGTGTCTCCAAAAATGTTAGTTAATGAGTTTCTGCTCTAAGCAAACGATGTGTTCCCACACATTTTTCCAAAAGCATCAAATCACTGAGTTTAATTGAGTGGTTCAAGTAAAATTTCAACAACTTTGAGATAATTTAATAGAATTTGATTTTTCACTAGAGCTTCTTACACACACACATTAAGAGTTTAATTCAAAATTCACCTTAAGTGATGAAATAACAGCAGTTCAGTAAGCCAACGATCTCTTGAACTATACTATGGCACTGGAATGGCAGGCTCATGACAGACACTTTCATAAGACATGCAATTTGAGACAAGAACCACTATCACACAGGTTCTCAACCACTCAATTATTATATATAGATACAATAATAGCATGATTCGACATTATAGATGTTTTTATTTTAACAGAAACAATTATTTTAACCTCACACGTTGTTCTAGACACAACATTCATAATTGCACTTTATATATCCCTGGCTTACAAGCGAAACATGCTAATGCAAAAACATAGTTCTGAGAAAGCAAAGAGGGAAAAATTATAATTTTCAATAAGAAAATAGCAAATTTATCATTCTAACAATTATTTAATACATTTTGTATTTACTTAATTCATAAATTATTCAGAGTACTTTCATTATGATTATGCATTGCTATAACAACTTATTAATAAATTACAATAAAAATGCATATCTATTCATATGTTTATGTACTTCTGATGTGTGTTTTACTTGTAAACCAACAATATATGGGTAGGAAAATAAATAGACAAGTACCTTATATTAGAACAGTATTTCCCAAATGGTGTTCTGCAGAATCCTGAAGTTCTGTAGAGTAAAATTAAGTACTTCACAAAACAAATTTTTAATTTTACGCGTTAGAGGTTACAATTATTATAGGCAGCTTTATAATAGTGTTTCCTAACGGGGCTGGTGCCTGGTCCTGGCATCAATCATACAGGGCTGCACAAGGTTCTCCTGGAATTTTTCATTTTTGTTGTTTAAGCATTTTATAAATAAATATTTTTAGTTGAAATATTCTGAGAGTAATATTCAAATGTGTTGAAAAGATTAGATCCAGAACACCTAAATAACATCAGTAGAGCAAATGTCAGTGATCAATCCACAAGCAAATATGGAGAAAAATTTTCCACTGAAATTGGAGGACGAAGTAGTTTTGTATCCATTTCTCTGATTTTTTCTGAGAATTGTTTCTTCATAAGTGACTTTTTTAAAGTAATAGGCCTAGACTTAAATTTCAATATTAATAAGAGACATGGGACTTTGTTTAAGATTGGTGTTAACAAATCTCAGATGGAAGGCGTTCGCAACACAACAAATGCAAATCTTTTGTGATCAGAATGAGGTATGTTAATAAAAATCAGCATTTATTAAATGGAGATGGCCTGAGGAAACTACAAAGTTTCATTAGTCTAGTGATTGATGAATAATTTAAATGTAATTTTATGGTTAACATGCAACACCATATGCTGAATGTACTAATACTCTTTATGATTTTGCCATAATTGATACTTGAAAAATTGGAAGTCAACTGTCAGGCAAAACAAACCTTAAATTCCGAGTCTTAAAAATATCAATATTGCAATAATAAAAATCTCACCAATGATTTCTACGAGTTCTTTCCGTATCAGAGGCTCCCCACCTGTAAAGCGCACCTTTGTCACTCCCAATTTTACAAATAAGCTAGTTAACTTGACAACTTCATCTGTGGTGAGTAATTCTGGCTTAGGTGTTAAGGCGACTCCTTCTTCAGGCATACAATACTGGCCTAAATTAAGTAAAAAGGAAAATGGACAAAATAGACATACTTCAACATTCAGCTTATATCTGCACTGTTGCTAATCCTTACATAGGTAGGTTGCTTGGTTGAATTGGATTTTATGGCGCAAGGGCCATATTTGGCCATGCTGCACCAGACACAAGACAGACAATATTAAGTAATGGACATACACAATGAAAGTTTTACTGACACAGAAAAGAAACACACCCAGGGAGGATTGCACCTGGCAGTAATCGAACCTGTGCTGCCTACAACTCGAAGGTTGCAGCGCAGTGACCATACCCACTGAGCAACGACATCCCCCGTGTGCATAGGACAAACTTCAAACTACTATGGATGCCAAAACGATGTAAATGCTTGCTTAGGCAATCATGCCTCTATCAATAATTAAATGCTGTCACTGCTATATAGCAAGGGTTGGCAGGGATGTCACAAATAGTCTTCTCCCTAAATGAACTGAAAATGTACACATAGTATACTATTTTACATTTTTTTATATTGAACCAAACTATGAACTTGAAAATGTACACTTTCATATTTTATTTAACGTTGAAAATTAATTACATCTTAATCGTGTATTTATAATTTTATCATTCATTTTATATTTTTTATCAAAACCATTATATCATCGTTATGTTAGTGAAAGTGAAGAAAAAATGTTTATTTGTTCACTCTTATTAACAAATAATTATGTAGAGAGGCTGCAGTAGCTCAATGGGTTTGCACTGTGTTAGCATCCTGCGAATAATAGTGAGCACAGGTTCGATTACTGTAACATACCCAGGATGTTTCTGTTGTATGTCAGTAAAACCTTTCCTTGAGTGTGTCACATAATTTCAAAATGCCTTCGAAACATATACTTCAAGATAAAGGTAAAATAAATAATAAACATTGCAAAAAATTATCACAAAACAAGTTTCTCCAAGTCAAATAGGTTAATTTTACAATCTCAAAAATAAATATCAGTGGACAAATTAAGTAAAACAATTTGCTTTTAAACAAAAACTACGTACACGTTTCACTGTTTGATTTCGATTAGACAAGGCAGTGAAATTGCATTGTCAGAAATTATTTAAGAGCAAAATAACACTTCAATAAATATTATTGTTGGGGTTTTCTGCCTATGATTAAAATATCCTACTTACATCTTAAATTGCAACGTTCAGTCAGTGAAATTCTCAAGTAGTTGTGCTTTCGACCAAACGTATCAATCAGACTTGGAGAAGTAAAGTTATTTTTTATCTAGAAACAGAATCAGAAATTTTACATCAATAACATTCATAAAGTTTCCAAAAGGAAAAATTGTTAAGATTAAGCTTTCTGCATTCATGTAGTCAAAAAGCATGCAAAGCTCGATCACAATATTCAATACAAATAATTCCAGAATATAAATTAATATTTAAAAAGTAATAAGCCTAACTAATAAGTTTTAATTTTTGTATAATTTCTTGTAAGTAATCGTCAAAAATATGCTAGAAATTCGTATTCCAAAAACATCTCATGAAGACTAACTGCAATTCAAAGACAATTAAAAACAAATGTCGTGAAATCGTTCAAAAAATTAAAACGCAATTTTTACTTGTACATACTTTTAGGCTGCTGCTAAAACACCTCGGAAATTGGTGTGCATTTCTTTTTATAAAACTTAGCAATCTGTTCCCCCTCATCTTCACAATTCTTATAAACAGTTCTAATGCGCAATAAATTCCTGGCAGTGTATTTACGCATCTATAAGTTTGTTCCAGCGAATATTATTCTTGGTAAGCATTTCTTATAAGATTGTTTAACAATCAGACTTTGAACCTCTATCAAATAACAGAAATAGCATCGAGATAACCAAATAATATGGAAACGAGTCGTGTTTTTGAGCAGACGACAGAAGTTTACATTACGGTTAAAGGTAGGTAGGATTAACGTCCCATAGGAGAGCAACATAGCATGCTATTGGCGACAGTCCAGGATCAATCCCGAAGAGAAATCCCAGAGCAACGCCTCGTAATTTTGAAGAACGGTCAGATGACGAGAACGACACCTGAGCTGGCACCCCACTCACCAAATTTCCACACCATACCAACGTGAGGACATTTGAGGCCACTACAGATTTAATGTGCACTAGCCTCCTCGTACACAAGGGGCCGCGGTGGCCCGGTTGGAAGAGTAACGGACTTGCAACCGAAGGGTTGCGAGTTCGAATCCAGCCAAACACCGTCGTGTACAAAGGGGGCTGGTGCACGTTAAATCCGTCGTGGCCTCAAATGTCCTCATGTTGGCGTGGTGTGGAAGTTTGGAGAGTGGGGTGCCAGCTCAGGTGTTGCCTCGTCATCTGACCGTGGTTCAAAATTACGTGGTGTTGTCCTCGGATCTTTCCCTTTGGGATTGATCCCGGACCGTCACCAATAGCCCGTTGTGTTGCTCCAGTGTGACGTTAATTGAAATACCCCCCTCGTACACAATGGTCTTTGGTTGGATTCGAACTCGCAACCCTTCGGTTGCTAATCCGTTACTCGCACATCCGGGCTACCGCGGCCCTCGTAGCCCATTTGGTTAAGTAGGTAGAAAAAGCCCTTCTGGCTCCAGTGGGATGTTAATTAAAATACCTACCAACCTAGATAGGTAGGTATTTGATCAATTTTGCACTGGAGCTAAACAACGAGCTATTGGTGACGGTCCGGGATCAAACCCGAAGGAAAGTTCCGAGGACACCACGTAATTTCGAACCACGATCAGATGATGAGGTCACACCTTAGCTGGTACCCCATTCTCCAAACATCCGCACTACACCAAAGTGAGGACATTTGAGGCCTCGACTGATGTAACTTGCACCAGCCCACTTTGGTTGGATTCGAATTCACAACTCTTCGGTTGCTAATCTGTTACTCTTCCAATTCGGATCTTTCCCTTTGGGATTGATCCCGGACCGTCACCAATAGCCCGTTGTGTTGCTCCAGTGTGACGTTAATTGAAATACCCCCCCCCCCAAATACTCTTCCAACCGGGCTACCTTGGAGAGTGGGGTGCCTGCTCAAGTGTTGCCTCGTCATCTGACCGTGGTACAAAATTACGTGTAGTTGTCCTCGGATCTTACCCTTTGAACTGATCCCGGACTGACACCAATATCCCTGGTGTTGCTCCAGTGTGACGTAAATTAAAATACCTACCTACCAACCAACCGGGCTACCGCCATTTGGAAAAGTAACGAATTAGCAACCGGAGGGTTGCGAGCTCGAAACTCGGTTCAGCTAAAGATCGTAATGTACACGGGGCTGGTACACGTTAAATCTGTCAGGGCCTCAAATATCCTTCTCGTCATCTGACCGTGGTTCAAAATTACGTAGTGTTGTTCTCGGATCTTTCCCTTCGGGTTTAATTCCGGACCGTCGACAATGACTCTGTTGTTCCAATGCGACTTTAATTAAATACCTACCTCAAATGTCATGTTGGCGTGGAAGTTTGGAGTGGGGTGCCAGCTCAGGTGTTTTCGTCTTCTGACCGTGGTTCAAAATTACGAGGCATCGTCCTTTGATCTTTCCCTTCGGGATTGATCCCGGACCGTCGTTAATAGCCGGTGCGATGTAGATTTACCTACCTATATAAATTTAAAATTATGAAGCGAAAAATTTAACCTTGGAGTAGATTCCAATATTTAAATTCAGTTTACTTTTTAACCATTTTATAAAAATCAAAATAGGTACCAGTGCTGACTTTTTAGACGAATTGCAAACATTACCAAAAGAAAAATTGTCGAGTTTTGAACTATTTTGATACACTGCATTTATAGATCTTTGGCTTTAATTTTTAATGAGGCATTTCCTGTAAAGTAAAATAGCCAGTTGCTCCAAATTGCATTCGAGGTACATGCCTATCATGCCACAAACTATGAAAGATATTACCGAAATATTAGCATCCTGAGTTTAGAATAGTTCATTGTGTTGCTTCCAGATTCTTAAATCATATTTTAGCTAAATTACATTTTCGAAACGTATTTTTTGTTTGTTGCATAAGTGTAAAATCTTATATTTTTAACTTAGCATATTTAAATGTCTAAAAACAGATTTTTTAAACAGTAAATTTGAAGTTTCACTTGCAAATATTTTTCATACTTAAAGTTAATGTAAGTGCTATGATTAAGTCTTTGTCGAAGAATATTTTTGAATTGATCGGAAAACAATTAACCTAATCAGATTATATTGAAATAAGACATCTGCATTTTTGAAAACAAAATAAATGCACTAAAATAGATTAATATTTCGTATTATTTCTTTTATGCAAGCTTTCTGTAGAACTTTTTGCAATAAAATTACAATTCAATAAATTCCAGATTAAAATTGTGACAATCCAGAAAATAAGAAATGAAATGTAACATTTACATATAAAAAAATCTTTATTATAATGACAAGAGATGTAAAATTATACAAATTAGGGATGCTAGTGATATTTATGTACAAAATCCAGTAAACTTCAACAATTTCTGATGATATTAAATGACATTGATACAAAAAATCTATATTTTTCTTAATTATAAAAGCAGACATGAAAAAATGTTTAGTAGTTGGTTTTCATTACACTAGTTTTGGGGGCGTCGTGGCTCAGTGGGTATGCCAACTCTGCGCTAGCAACCTTCGAGTTTTAGGCAGCGCAGGTTCGATTCCTGCCAGATGCATTCCTCCCTGGGTGTATTTCTGTCTTCTGTGTCAGTAAAGCTTTCACTGTGTGTGTCAATTACTTGATATTGTATTGTGTCAGGCACAGCATGGCCAAATATGATCTTAGTGCTATAAAACCCCAAAACCAACCAACCAACCATTGCACTATTTTATAAATACAAACTTATAGATTATGAAAAAAAAGATAAAAACATATATATTCCAGTTTGATCAAATAAAATCAAATTTCATTCTGAAATATGCATTGTCAATTTGAATACCCTGTTTAGTTCACTAATTGAAAATAAAAATTTAACATGTGAAAATTAGTTACACTAAAAATAAATCAATGCTTTTTGTACTTCAAATTACCTCCTTCATGCAATTTGGAAAGAACCTTGGGACCATAATAACTGTCAAGTAATTGAATTAATGTTCCTTGAGTGAATATATTATTGGATAAATGTAGATTTGACATAATGTACAGGCTTAAACTTAACATACAAGTTGTTTTGCATTTGACAAATTTAACACATAAGAAAAACATTTACACATAAATCATGAAAACGATGATTTTCCCATTAATTCTGACTACATACACATTTTAAATAAAAATATTTTATGTAATTTGTTGATATATACAAATGTTCGCATGCTCCTCCGAACTATTTCTTCCTATCCGATATAGTGTACTTGTCATAGTTCTTTGTAGGATCGTATGGTTCCCACCTGGATGCAGGGAAAATGTGCTTATTCCTTTCATACCAGCTGCGAAGGAGAACTTTTCCAGCATGGGACTCATCTTTTTCAACAGTTGCATCACTTACAAGTCTAACGTCATCGTGTACATCAAAGCTGAAGAGTGGTCCACTTTTACCTCGTGCTTTGGTGACTATAAAGTCATAAAATGTGTAATGATGAGGTATAATTAAGTCTTCTTTCACATACATCAATTGGTCTCCAGTGACAGCACGCAATTCATGGAATTCTTTGCGTAAAACTTCCAAGCATTTCTGAAAGATAAATAGTAGAGTTGTTAGCAGAGGATATTTTCCGAGAATCTTCTACAAACATTAAAATTTGGAGAATATTTGGGAATTTTCTATGTAAAGCCTTGTTTTTCAAGAAATTGTAATTTATTGATTGCACAAATCAAACTGAAACTTATTTCATGTATCACTCACAATATATGTGGGCACTGCTTAATAGAAATTATTTATAATTGTTTTTATTGAAAACTAGGAAACATTATTTACTGGTTTTGCAGCTGTCACGGTGAAGTCTAGAGATATGATAAGCAAGTCATCGTGAACCATATTTCTGCAGCTGTCAGTACACATTATTGGCTGAGGATATATTAAAAATTATCTTTGAGTGAATGTCAAAATGACTATCCACAGTCAAAGTAAATAATTCACACTTCATGCAAACTCGTTAAAAAGAATAGAGTACAAAAACTGAAATGTTTACTCCTCTTTCTTTATTTCCAATGTTAGCCTTAGAAGTACATTTTTATTCATTTGTGTGTCCATTCATAGATTAAAATATATCATGTACATAGCATTTTTACTTTTCATGCCTTAAGGAGAAAATTCTCAATTATTTTCCACTTTGAGAATATTCTCCAAGATTATTACTGAGAAATTTACTTCTGATAAATAGTATATGTAACAATAGATTTGTTAAATATGTAAAGTTAATTGATAAGAGAAAAATAAAACTATAGGATTCAAAAGGGACAAAAAATTGTCCAGAAAGTGAATTATTCATTACTGTACAAAATTAAAAATTCTACATGCTATTAGTTCTCAATATTTTAATAAAAATATCTATTCAATATTTTCCCAAAGGTTTTGATGAAACGAATATGCGAAAAACAAATCATAATAGATTAACTTGTGAGAGCACAAGTGAAGAAACTTGAACAAGTGCTAGGTTTGGGTCTTTGACCCAACTTTAAAAACAGCCCTAGATTTTTGACGTCTCTTGACCTTGGACAAGTATCATTGATTTGGTGTTTGAATGTAGGTAAAATAAAATATGCAATGCTTTGTGAAAACCAAGGCCTTTTCAAATTTGTTAAAGACTTTCTGCAAATATCAAGGCATTTTAAGGGTCCTAAAAACTTAAATAAAAAATTAGGCCTTTCTAAGGCCTGTGGGAACCTTGAAGTAGTGATGGAATGCTCAACATCTGCCATTGTGCTGTGTACTCACGAATAATTTCCATTTGCACAAAGTACTGGGAAGACTGAGGACAATAGGAGAGCCAGACTACTTAGCTTTCTGATGTAGTTTTAACTTTTGTTTTGTCATGTTTGTTCTGGTATTTTCATGACAGATAATGGTTAATAGATGTAAGTCTATAAGCCATTGCTTTAATTAAAAAAATATTGATACAACAATATGCTTTAATAAAGTTAGGCGAAATTTAAAAGTCTACAGATTAAGCTGAATACGTACCAGAAGGAACTGATATATACTGTGTCCTTTCTTCATTTTCACACTTCGTCGATGGCCTGAGCCATCCCAGTAGCTGAAAGTGATTTCGATTTCTTCGTTCTTTAGCTTCTCTTGCTTTTGCACCCACTCCTAAAGATCAATATACAATAATTTATGGGTATTTCATTTAAGTATAAAGACTCGTCAATGATTGGTGAAATAGTCAATTTTAACTTCCTTTCGTAAAAGTTTAAAATTTTTGAGTCACATTTATCTGCAGGTGCAGTAAGTAAACTTACTGAGTTTTATAATAAACCAACAAAACCGAACAAAGATCACACAGCCAGACATTCAACACGATAGTCTGAGTAAAGGAAGCACACCACAATAAGCTTGAGACAATCAGATCACAAACCTGTCTTAATTCTTCTCGCAGCTTTCTCTCTTCCTCCTCCCTCTCCCGGTCAGGCAAGAAACTCGTATCTACATCTGGGTTCTTGGAAATTTTCTTCTTTTTTGTGACTGGAGGGTCTATGGAGTCGCTTTCAAAGTCAGGAAACTCTGTGCTGTCCTCTTCCTTTGGGGCTGCAGGTTCCTCTATTTTTTCATCCAATTTCTCATCTTCTTCTTCCTCCTCTTCATCATCTAGTCGAAAAGACAGTGCTGCTATCTGTGAAGTGCACAACAAAGGAAGTTTTTACTTTCAGAAAATATACATTAGAAAATATTCGTATACAGGCATAGTGCAGCTCACAGAAGGCAGTTGAGTCACATGGTTTTGAACGATTCTATTAGTTAAATTAGGGGACTGGTGGTAATATAAACAAATCCCTTCCACAATTGGCATCTTTAGAACAGATTCTGGTTCTGTTTATCATTCAGTGCTGATAGCATTGATAAAGAGTTGGTAAGGGGAAACATCCACTGCAATTGTCATTGCTTTTGTGAATGGCAGTCTCCTAATTCACACATATTCAGAAATCGACTGCCTTCATGCAGAAGTCGCACTATATAAGTTGGCTACACACAGGGATAGGTTTGAACAGTTTAAAAGCTGTATTAATGAGTGTTTGTGTGTGAATATATTACTCTAAGATTAAATGTGATGGACAATCTCAACAATCAAGTGCCAAAGCTTATTCTGTGGCAATTGAAACTTTTTCCAGGACCTTTTTTGGGGTCATGCTATCTACATATTATCTGACATTTCCAAAACTGTAAACTAAGATTAAAACTGTTTTCTATTCGACACTATGCTCTCATGCGATGGGATGTGTTGTTTCTTTTACATTTCATTTCGCATAATATATCATGATATACTTCAGATTAATTTTGATATTGCTGTGCTCTGTCAGATGATTTCAAGTGATGCTCATAGGCTTCCCTTTTAGATATACATTTAAGGAGTAAGCACAAAAGTTGCGTCGAACATAAGATAACGAGGTAGGAAAAAAAGCAAAAAGGTAGGCCTGGGTAAACCAGAAGGAAGGACAGATCAAGTACCTCAGGGTTGTGATGCCTGTACACACCTAGAGAAGATGTGCCTCTGAGGGCACAAAGAATGATGGAGAGCACTTTGATTCTGGCAGTCGTCGATTTGGCACTCAGTGCCCCAGTCAATTTGAGCGATCTGCACATTTTGATAAAAATAAAGTGATTTTAACCAGGCATTCTGTAATGATATAGGCCGCCAAGCATAAGGTAGTACAAAGATAAGTACATAACATTTAAAAGACTAGTTTTAATTTTTAGATTAAGTTGTAAAAGCCAATGTCTAAAAAAACAAAAATACGTTCTCAATCCTTGTTTTCGAAGAAATTTGAGGTTAAAATCGGTAATGAAGTGGCGGGTGGTGTCGGTAAACTCTAAAATTTGGGAAATCACTTAATTTTTTATATTTTCTGTTAAAATTTTATTGCATACCATGTACATACGAATGGGATCCGAAAGATATTTGTACTTAACTCTCGTGTGACGTGTAAGCACCATTGTTCTAGTTTTGTGAAAATGACTTCTCGTCTTCCATTATTTTAGTACAATTTAGTTTCCTTCAGGTGGCTCAGCCCCTGATACCAGTAACTGGTTTTTATTAAAGGGCATAATATTGTGCCATTTCATGATAACGCACATGAAACTAAAATGTGCACAATGCAAAAGTTAAAAAATGATTAAAAGATTAAAAGTGTACCTGTCTTTTCTGCCTTTCCTTTGCCTCTTGCTTTTCTCTCATTTCTTTCTGCCTCTGCAATTCTTTTTCATGTTGCTTTTGTGCTAATTGTCTTTCCCTCTCTTTGACTACATCTTCTTGTTTTGCCTAAAATTATTAATGTATGCATTAACACCAAATTCAGATGAATAAAATTCCACCAAGAGGAATTCATCTAGATTAATACAAAATTACTACTTTAATTTAAAACTTAATCAAAATCTAAGTAAACAATTTTAAGAAATCTGCTTATAAAGGCTAAAAGAAATCTGCTACCTACACAAAAATAAAATAATTTATCACCAGGCATATTTTCTATTTTCATACACAGGAAAATGTTTAAAGTTTTCTGCTTCAAGTGTAAACATTGCAATGCTATTTTTCTGGCAAATAAAAGATTTCTTTCATGTCTTGAAGCACATAAACTATAAATTCAATAACTTATAATTCTGTTCATCATTACATTAAAAAAAATTGGAGTATATTTGTCAACAGCTATTAACACTTTGCCTAACACTTACAGATTAAATGGATTTTCAGAACAAATCTAATTCAAAGTGCTGTCAATAAAAATCCAATTTATAGGCTGCCAATCGATAAACAATCACGGAAAATAGCCTACTGTTTGGCTCATAGTAAGTTTTAAGAAATATGCCCTGGTAGCACATAACAGCTTGTTTCCAACTCCAGTTCAAGAAATTACGTGCCATTTAAAGCTTAGCGAAATCGGGACTTAAAGGGAATTTCATTCCAAACTGGATTGCTCCAAATCACATTATTCATCACATTTAAAAAAATCAGAAATAAAAAACTGTGGAATCCAAACAATTGTCCCATTTAACCAGTATTTGACGAAATCAGAATCATCCCAAGTAATCAAAAAGCAGATGTCATGGTACAAAGAACTTGCAACAAAACTCCCAAATGATACACTTCACAGTTAAACTCACTGAATCAGAACTCAGTTCAACCTACGAAGTTCCAGAGTCAATTAATCACTTTATATTAACGTGTTCAAGGTAAACTCGAATATCAGAAAACGGTACTTGTGTAAAATCCTGTCGACCACTCGCCAAACCAGGAAAATGTCGCCAAACGATGCGATATTCCGCCAATACTGGAAAGCATGTAATCAAACACGGGTTTTTTTGCTCCTCTGCTTGTCACCATAAGGATGTGACGTCAAACACACTTGGTTTGTATGTAACCTTGTTTAGCCATTTTTTAAAACAAGAGTTCTAGCAGCTATTATTAACTGCTATTTCTGTTTTTTCACCTCACATTTTGGAAAAAAAAATGATTAAAATTTGGGACCTTCCTTCTACAGAACAGAATGCAGTTGACTATTTTCAAAGTTAAGGAATCCTGGCATAAAAAAGTGTTAATGGACACAATATCTTGCTACCTTGAATGGGATTAGGGAGTTTTGGCCACCGAAATGATTGCAGTAAGTTTGGCTGGAATTGTGCCAACTTTCATGCTCGACGGGATTTTACACAAGTACCAAAAAAACTTATTTTGCAATTATGGTAGGTATTTAATTAACATCGCACTGGAGCAACACAACGGGCTATAGGCAATTGTTCGGGATCAAACCCAAAGGGAAAGATCCAAGGACACCATGTAATTTTGAACCATGGTCAGATGACTAGGCCACACCTCAGCTGGCACCCCACTCTCCAAACTTCCACACCACGCGAACGTGAGGACATTTGAGGTCAAGATAGATTTAATGTGTACCAACCCCTTTGTACACGACGGTCTTTGGTTAGATTCGAACTACCAACCCTCTAGTTGCTAATCTGTTACTCTTCCAAGTGGGCAATAGGGGCCCCTTTGCAATTATGATTTCATTTTAAAATGTATTTTATCTCAATGAAGACATTCATCAAAAACTCAAGTAATAAAACAATTTTCTTTCTGAAATCAATCACTTCTTATCTCAAACCTACAGCCATTGGGCATGGAACATTAACTCTTTTTAACTCAACATTTTTTTCTTTCAAAAATATGTTTTTCAAATCCCTTTAAAAATTTCTTTTGAATGTTTCACAAATGACCCTACCTCAACTTGGTGATAAGTAGAACTTCAAGACTTCTTGGAAATAAAAGTGAAAAACTGAACATTGCGAAATTCAGATTTTTATGGACTAAAAGTGTTGAAGCAATTGAGAATAAGCAGTTTTCTGGCAAGCAAATATCTCAAAGCAACTTTCAACTATAGATATGACTTTAATGAAATCCTTAACCTACCTTCATTTCATCCAGGGTCACCAGACCAATGGTGCTCGATTTAAGTTGCTGCTCCACAGCATCATAGTGAGTTGCAAACTTGTTTTCTATGTTGTACAGCTTCATTTCCTCTTCAATCTTTCTTTTCCTGTGCTCTAGCTCTTCCAGAGCTTTTTCCCTTTTCTTTTTGAGTTGCAGGGCACGGCCTGCCTCGCTAGCAGCTCCTTTGTACATCGCCATATTTCTGATTCTGAAAAGAAAACACATCAGCATCAATTTTAGCAGTGGCAGGACTGGAAAAGCACTAGTGAATAGTCACTTAGTAACACTAATTCTTAAAAATAGTAGCAAAATTATTTCTCTCTTAAAGCGGTACAGCTTTAACATAAAGACTTTAATGGCAATGCTTTTGGCGTATTTTTTGGCATGCTTTTAATGTCGCCAAGGAATAATTTCTTAGAAAAACACCCTTAATTAAACTAACAAAAATAATTAAAACAAATATAATTAAATTAACAAAAATAATTTTAGAAATAGAAAAGAATCCACACAACTGATTAGTCTTACTACTAGGTAAGTATTACTTTTGTGGAAAAAAATCTTTACCTTTTCTGAAATATTATTACAGAAGTTTGTGTCCAAGTTAAATAATTTATTAATTTTAAGTCTAATAGAACCATACATTATATAATGTGAATGTTATAAAACAACACATTAATTCTAGAAAGAGTAAGTTAGGCATGGTAAAAAAAGACACAATGATTAATAAAAATTAATAAAAGATATTCATTAAAAATTTGTGTGATTGCCATAATCCTAATAAAGTGGCGGTGCCTTAGATTGCCACAACTCGCTACAAAAAGCACACCAAGAGTGTTGCCATAAAAAAGTCTTTAGATCAAAGCTGTACCCTCAAAGCTTTATTTTGCTTGCCCCAACAGCTACATCCTTGGCGCAAGGTCTTCAGAAAAGCTGTGCATAGTAGACACATTTGTTGTAGCTCGGCACTTAGAAAACAGTCCACAATTTTAACAGAAAAATACTCGTATGCCATTATATGGATACCATTGAAGTGACCAAAATGTTCGTATAGTTGATCAAAGTTAAAAACATTTCCCCCAATGAAGCAAAGGCATGAATTCATGACTGAAACGAGAATTTATGCTACTGGTTGAAAAAAAGGAAATTAATTTTTGCTGATCTATGGTGAATTTTGAAAAAGTCCCTAGAACTTTCAAAACAGGATCTTTTGAGGCAATTTTGCTTAAGATACCCTTAGATGCAAAGGTTGAAAAATAGCAGAACAATGTCACCCTATAGCCTGTGGCAGTACTGGGTGGTGAAGCAGGGTTCCTACTCTCCAAGGAAAAGAAAAATTAAGGACTTTTAAAGGCTAAATTAAACAGACTGCAATAACTCGTTAGTACACAGATGAAGAAACTTTCATGGGGATTGGGTGTCAGATCCAGTTCTAAAATATTGATTTTTAGCAAACACACATTGTTAACCCTCCAAGAGGCATTCCCGAACAGTTTAAAAAGCTCAGTTTGAATATGGACCAGAAAAATTGACACTGCAAGGGGCAGACCCTAAATATTTAGACATATCACTCTGACCCTAGGACATCTGGCTTCATACACGGGCATGCCACTCTAAAGGTTAAGCCCTAGAATTTTAATGACACTTGACCTTGGACAAGTAACATTTGATCTTGGTTTTTGAACGGAGAATAAATATGTAGAGCTCTTGTTCAAACTAAGCAGGTTTTGAAAAAATGGCAGGTATTAAAGCTTTAAAGCTTAAGTGACAAATCAGGCCTTCTTAAGGCTTGTGAGAACCCTGAATTCATTCATGACCTATTCATTATAAAAGTTTAAGATAAATAGAAATCTTATATGAATTTTGAGTTTTATAATTTTACAAGTGTTCTGAAAGACAAAAATAAAGTTAAAAAAAGTGGTTCTTAACCTTCGCTGCAACATGTCAGAATGTCATTTTCCTGAACCAGATTGCCTCAACTATGAGGTCAAGTACAAAGCATTCTAAGTAATATTGTGAAAATCCTAAATTTTTTCTTTATTACAGCACTAGGATCTCTCATTTCGAGGTTTTTCTACTTTAATTGCAATGGAAAATTGTGATTGTTTTAAAAAGATGAATAAAAGCAGTTTTTGTTTTCATAACTTAAAATTGAACTGAAGAATAATTCAACAAATGAACATGTGAGCAAAGAAAAAATAAAGCACTCAAGTAGAAAATAAGTTCCACTGAAAGATGGCCTCAACAAGATTCCAGAGATCCCTTGACCCCAAAGGAGTCTTGGTCATAGTATTGCTCACAATGATAAATATACAAGGATGATAACTATTTTCTGTGCTAGTAGTCAAGAAGGCATTATCTTCAAGTTTGGTTCACTTAAATTGACCATTGTTACAGAGTATCGTCTTATCAAATCCACATGTCTTTAAAAGAAAATATTTGGCACAGCTGGAATATAAAGACTTTTGGGGATGCTGTTGAAACAAGTTTGTTGGCATATTTTTAACCAAATAATGTCAAAACCAAAACAATTGGACTTAACGAGGTTTCGATATTAAAACAAAAAGTACACAATACTTAACACTAGATAACAATAAGATCACTCAACTATTTGTTCATCAGTGTACTTCTACCATTTTCTAGCGTTGTGAGGTGTCGGATAACTTATACAGTATTTTTACTAAGCCCGAAGTTCAATTTTGGAGCTATACTACCTTTTTGACTAGCATAGCAGTATTTAAATAGTGTCAAAAGAAAAATTGTGCAAAGGAGTTTCTAATTCTGTATTTTGAATGGTACTATTTGTAATACAATGGTCGTCCCCGAACTGTAAGTTTACGTAGCAAATCAAAGCATTAAGAAACAGAAAAATGGCACCACGTTTAGATTAAATCAGTGCCATTTTTCCATTAAGATATAATTCAATTCAGAAAGTGAAGTTACCATTGAATTTTTTCTTACCTACTGTGTACAGCTGCAGTATAGACCCCCCAATCCATTTGGCGACTTTTTTTGTCGCCAACCTTCAATAACGATTTGTTGTTTTTGGTAACCCCCCACTTTTTTCCACTCCATTCTAGCAACCCTACGCTATGTATATATACATATTTAACCCAGACTTATATATTGACTGTGATAACTGTATTTTTATATATAATCAAGATTTACATTATTTATTACGGCGATTGTGCAATTTCTTTGCACATAAAAAAACGCCAGGGTTTCTATAATGGTTGCTTTGAAATTTCGTTTTCCATTTTACAAAAAAATCGAATGGGGTGCGACTGAGGGTTTAGTTCACGACTGGCAGCCCCGTTTAAACAGGAAACTCTCATTTACAGTGAAAACTGTTAAAAGATTAGAAAAATATAGGAAGTATAATAACTTATATTCAACTTATGTACATTTTTTGTAATACGTCTGTTAAAAAATGTCGCCAAGTAACGTCAGGGTTGGCGACAAAAAAAGTTGCCAAATGGATTGGGGGGTCTATACTGCAGCTGTTCCTATATTTTTTTAGAAACTCAACAATCACTACGCAATTGCATTAAAATGATAATAAAAAGTAGAATACATTTAAGTTTTGCGGTTTGAAATAAATTCTGCGTTTCTAAAAGTCGTCAGGAAGAAAGCCTGAAATGGAAGGGATTAATTCTTTTGAAAAATCAAGCACTCCGAATTAAAAAAGTTATGACCAATTTCAGATTTTTGATATAGAACGAGATGATGCTGTGGCACGTACAGGTACTGGAAATACAAGACACTTACTAAAAAATCTAGATACTCTGAAAAAACAATTCAATTTCTGCAACTTGCAGAAAAAGGATTAAAAGTATTGAATGTTTCTGAAAAATCTTAAAATGCCTTTGAAATTTCCGATTGATTGATTTGCTCACACAACACTTGCACCACACGGAACTTGCAAATGCAAAATTGGAAACATAACATTAAAGTGGAAGTAGTAGTCAAAATTGAGATGTGTGCACATATTTTGACATTTCTGTTTCCCTATCTTACAACAAATAGATTGCAATATAGATTATTTAGATATTGCAATTGAAGATTTCTTTTATTACTTCTCTAGTAAAGACTGCGCATTAATGTGAATTTTAAATACTTAATAATCTTTTCCAATAAAAATAGAAGTAGATGTGGGAGGAAAATCCTAGTTGAGAGAAATAAACAGCACAGTTTAGTTTACATTTTTTCCCGCGCAATCTAAATCTGAAACCCGTGAATCCACCAAAGTGCGAAGTTTGAAAGAAATTTAAAATACCTTCTGTTCAAATTGGAGAATTGTTTTTTCTGTTTCATGTGAATTACTTTCCAAGTATCTGATACTATTGACAAAAATCAAGTTTTCTTTTCGAACCAAAATAGGTTATTAAACTAGTTGTTTTTCCCAGTGTTTCATAGAATAAAAACAGCGATGGATGAGATAATTGCTGAGATAGAGGCACAACTTGAAGAGTTTTGTCTATCTGCTGACGAAAAAGTTTTAAGCAAAAGTAAGCATAAATTAATTTGAAACCAGGATTATGACATGTATATATACATACAGTGGCTCCCAAAAGTGTTCGTACACTTACGAATTTCAATGAAATACTGCTCTATCCATTAATAAAAATTAATATTTCAGAATGGGAATGTCTATAACTTGTTAACAAAAATACATAAAATAGTTCAAAAACAAAGTAAAACTTTTTTTTGGAAAATCATAATCAAAAGTAACAAAAAAGTTACCTCACAAAAGTCTTTGTACACTAAAAAAATCTACATATTAGTAAATATTGTAATATTTCAGTAAATTAGTACTTAGTAGGATATCCTATAATATCCACAACACCTTTTAAACATCTGGGAATAGAGTTCACTAGTTTTTTTTTGTAATTTCTGCATCAATGTTCCTCCATTCTTCAATCATAACTGTTTTTAGTTTGCTTTTCGTATTAATGTCATGTCTTCGTACTCTAACCTCCAGTTCTCTCCAATGATTCTATTGGGTTTAAATCCGGTAACTGAGGTGGTGTTTTCAGAACTTTGGACAATTATAGAGACACCAGAGGCGAACGTTGAGCCATGTGCTCAGGATCGTTATCGTGATAAAAAACAAAGTTGTTGTACATACCCAAATTTTGGGCTGATAATTTTAAATTGTCTTTAAAAATATTTAAATAAAGAGAATGAGTCATTATGCCATCAATAAATACCAAATAACCTAGTCCTGATGCTGACATGCACTCCCACACAAGGACACCTCCACAGCCATGCTTTAATGTTCCAACTAAGTTCTTGGGATTAAGTTCCTCATTTTTTTCTTCTCCATACAATTATACGCCCATCGGAACCAAACACGTTAAATTTGCTTTCATCTGCAAATTAGACATGATTCCAATACGTTTCGGGCTTATTTATCATTGATTTTGAGAAGAAAAGCTTAAACTTTCTATTTTTCGCACTTACAAAAAATTTTCTTCGGGCAGAACGCCCATTTAATCCAGCTGATCTGAGCACTCGTCGAACAGTTTCAGATGAAATTGAAGTAGAAAATTTTTCAGTAAATTCTGTAGAAATTTTTACAGCACTCAAACATGGATTTTTCACAAATTTTCTAACTATAAAACTGATCACGTTGAGTTAACTTTGCTGGACGACCTTTTCTTACCTTGTTTTTGATCCGATTTTCTTTAAAGCGTTTTATCACATACTGCACCGTATAATGGGATAAATTTACTAATTTAGTGATATTCTGAACTGATTTACTACTACTATAATAAAAATAATCAATTTTAGAATCAATTTCATTGTTTCCTTACGACTATGAGCCATTTTTAAATAATAAATGGAATATTACAAAGTAAGAGCAAGCAAAGATTAAAGCTAAACGATTTTTAAATGTCACCACAATGCAGAAATAAAAAAAGCGATAGACGATAATTTTATTTATGAATTTATCCGAAAATGCTTCGGTATACGATCACTTTTGTGACGTGTTCTTTCTCTGCCTCCTTGCATTTTCATTTTTATAAAAAGAAAATGAGTCAATATTTTTTTTAATGTTAGGTTTTATTCAGAATCACATGGGATATGAAAAATATTGGACTTTATATTCGAATTCAATTCCAGGCTACAGTGCTTTTTCTACAAATTTTTAAAGTGTACGAACACTTTTAGGAGCCACTGTATATCTTTGATGGGAGGGAATAACAGTACGTCAAAAAATGACATTTTTTAGAACAAAAACCCATTTAATCCATATTTTGAATGAATAAAGTTTGTAAAATCAGTTCTGCACCTTATGTCTGACAACTTTAAGGGGGAAATTAGGAGAAATTTTGGATGTGACCCTGCGACAAAATTAAGTTATACTGTTCGTACCAAGAAAATTGTGCACATCAAACTGATTTGTGCTGTTATTTCCGCCCATCAAAGATATAATACTAATACTTAGAGATTGATTGCTTTTTGCTTTCATTAAGAATGTTTTTATTATCTTGTATATAAAAATATTAAACAATAAGTAAAAGTAAGTATAAATTAATTTGAAACCAGGATTATGATATGCATGTATACTTATATAATACTAATATTAAAGATTATGATTGCTCTTTGCTTTCACTAAGAATGTTTTTATCTTGCATATTAAAACATTAACCAATTCAAAAGTTTCGAGAAAACTAGCCTTTTCCTTTCCTAAAACATTTACAAAAGAAATTAACATGCAAATCTATCAAATGGTCAACAGTTCTTGAATATTAGCCATTATCAATCCTTATTAATGATCTTTTTATAGCTTAACCTTGTTAATACAAACAATTAGGGTCACTCCAACAAATATTAATGGAATGGATGAAATGAAACAAAACATTTAATTTATATTGTATGTAATATGCAGATCACAATAAAGAATACAAATTTGAATGTTTCTCAAACAAAGCATTTTTTTATTATTTTCTTGTGCAAATTTCAAGAACTCTTCAACTAAATAAATTAGTTTCTACCATTAGCTCTATTTTAATTAGCTGTCAGCTGTTTTGATTTCTCTGATCTGGCCTCATCAGTGAAAAACCTTTCACTATGGGCATTTGCTTGGATGTTTAAAATAAAGCCTAAGATCTTATTAAGGTTTGGTGCATCAATTTGTTTCTTAAATCACTGTAAATATTGAACCAGCTCTGTTTTATACTTCCTGTTTACAATACCAAAATGCATATATTAGTATATGCTAAACTTTATCGATTATTACAGGTAATTTTCAGATATTTATGGATGATTACCTCTAAGTCTAAATGAACAATAATGGCCGTTTATATAGGAATGTATTTGTTGGGGGGGTTTTCCATTTTATATTTTGCGATCTTTATTGTTAATGAAATGTACATGGGAAATAGAAGGGTCAATATGGAAGCTGGGGATCCAAAAAATTAGTTTTGATGTTGAAATATATATATATATAATTAGTTGATCTCTTCACACTATTCAAAATAAATTTACAGAACAAAAATACAAAAGCCAGCAGTTTTATATACAACTTAAATTTTATATCACATTGTTGCTGGAAACTATAGTGTCACAAAAAAGATAGAAAGTCACATGATAATTGACAAATTGAAGAACATGAAAAGCAATGCTTCCATTTGCATAATTTTTTAGTTTTCTACAAATAAAGAAATCTTATCAGGGTTGTGTTAAAGTGACTCAAGTTTTCGTTAATGTTTAAAAGATCAGTTTATTTATTCTTCCCTAAATTTAGAAAATCCTGCTACTTCTGTCAACCCACTTCAAGAAGTGGTGCAAAGTAGAATTGCTGGCCTTTTTTTTAGGAAGTTAAAAAGTTTTATCCTTTGATTTCATTGCCAATTCTTTTCCGTTTCGTGTAAATTTGAAAAATTAAAACTTTCACTTTGTATTTTAAATACGGCACATTGAAACCGAAGCAGGTTGTATTGTTTCTTGCTTTTATTTTTATCTCTTATAAATCATTATCTTTTTTTATTCTACCATGCCTTCTGTATTTAGTGTTGTGGATATTTTCTGGGTGTTCTTTCACGAAATTGAAATTCTTCTTTGGGGACATAAAAGCACATCAAAAACATTGCCACAAAAGTCTTTATATCAAAGCTGTACCAGGATTCTTTTTGAAATTTCAAAATAGTCATAGTGTGGGTCTGGTAAGAAGGCAAATGACTGGGGGAGTCCATTTCTAGAAAGGTAGGCTGTTGTACTCTAGATTCTGTGAGGCTGTCACCACAGATGATTATTGTTTTATCAACTTAACGCTATTGGCTTCCAGTAATTAACGATAAATTTGGAGCAAGAATCTTCGCTAAAGACACCAATTGTGGGAATGTGCTGCTTTTGTTTAACATGTCCCCTTAATTAAAGAATGAATTCGCTCAAAAGCCAACTTGTCATCTGACAAATTGGCTCTGGAGGCAGATTATTTACTATTTCATTTATTTTCATCAAAACTGCAATATATCGATATACATCTGTAGAGAGTGCCTGTTGACAAAGTACCAAATAAGGTTC
This sequence comes from Meta bourneti, assembly GCA_933210815.1. NCBI lineage: Eukaryota > Metazoa > Arthropoda > Arachnida > Araneae > Tetragnathidae > Meta > Meta bourneti. The sequence goes on from OW119931.1 coordinate 23,403,602, forward strand.
TAAGTACATGCAATTGCATAATTTTATTCTCTGTTATTTTACTATGTAGTATAATGACAACTTTTGAGTTCATCCTGAATTTAGAAACGTTATATAGAGTTCTTAATCTTTAGAAAAATTCAAATTTTTTGGTAATTGTTATTCTTAACTGAGTATAAATTATGTATTTCAGTGAAAGAGCTGAGTTTTGTGTACAGGTTTTCTGCTGAAGACATAGTTCACCAATGGATTGCTTTTTGCATGTCCACGAATACCAAGACTTGTGTTTCACCAACATTAGCTCTGTTGGAACAAATGGAAAAAGAAGTAAGTATTTTCATTTCAGTAGGTATTTCTGGTAGCATCCAGCACCACCTTAATTATGTCTATTTTATGGATTGTAGCTTCCTAACTTAGTGTAGAAGTTAAAATCTTGATTTTGTTCAGATGAATCGATATAATGTAATTTACATGATACTTACCTATAGTGCCCCTTCACAAAGGTGGGAGAAAAGCCTATCATGGAATTAAAGAAAGATTTTATTGCATATTACAGAGGTATAAAAACATGAAACATCGATAAGGGATTATTTGGTTATTCCTTGCATTACATTATGTCTAAGAAAGCCAAATTTCCTTTTTTTAAAAAGGACTATAGTGTTTCTTGGACTTGGTATGAAACCATCTTCCAACTGGAGATATTTCATATACAATGATCAACAACATATAAGTCAAAATTTTTAAAATTTTGCTTAGTTGATTGTTACGAAAGCTTCAAAATTGGCAAGTTTAAAAATTTAATGATGACTACACAGAAAATATCGAGCATCATTGGGAGCCCATTTGTGTGTGAGCCAGGGTATGCTGATTTAAATCAGCTTGATTTAAATCAAGTGATCTTTTATTAAAAAAATCATTGATTTAAATCAAAATTTTAAATTTCGTTTTTCTTTCTGTTATGTTTAATAATATTGAAAATGATATGCTGAACAAGATGCATGTTATTTTATTCAAATAAGTTTAGAACTTCGCTCGTACTGAGTTCACCCCAAAATTATATTGAAAATCATTCTCCCTTTGAAGACACTAAATAACAGTATTTGCTGATTGGGATCATAATTACCAAACAAGTATTTCCATCTTATGCCATTAACCAATAGGTGTCACTCACAAGCCTGCTCATCAGTGTTGGTTTTGTTTCAAACATTCTGTGACTATAAATCGCACATGGCCAATTTTGAACTATTCAAGATATGATGAGTGAAGATGCTTGAAATATATTCACTCAAATTATTAAAATTGTTGCATCTTGCTTTCTTTTCTAAGGTTTCTAGTTATTTATTAAGTATTGTAGTCTGTTCATAAAAAAATATAAAGACACCCAACAAAAAGATTTTCTGTTGTATCACAAAACCATTCCAATTTTGCACATAAATCTTTATAATTGGTAATTTTAATAGTTTCATTTTTTGTGTAATATATTGATTAATTTTTATTGAAATTTATTGGGAAATTTTATGCATTGATCCCTCAGAATTCTTTACACTGCTAGAATAACTATTCAATATTTATGGAATTGAAATTTGGAATGTAAAAGTTAATTCACTCATCCTATAATTGAGCATATAGAGAAAAGATTATGGATTGAAGCAGAAAGCTATTCAAATTGATAAATTTTTTATTGCAAACTCAAAATTCCACTGAATTAGCATATTCTGGGGATGGTATTACACTTGTACTATGGGAAAAGCTTCCTTTTTTTGGTTTATGTATAAACCCCTTTTTGTGTGCTTCGAATATAGCTATGAAATACTTATCAATGTTCAAAGAATTAGAAAAATAGACATTTGATGTCAAATTTATGTATTTTCTTGTCATCTCATTTTTTTTACTGTTAGCTTACAAAAATAACAATTTTTTCACCAGTAAGTTATTTTTGCAAGCTAAAAATTAATGAGAAGTAGAAATTTTTTCAAGATGCAAGTTTATTTTATTTTATTTCCTATTGGTGACATGATTTTTTCTCATAAGCAAGTCTTGAACCATTTAATTATTTTATATAAAAATAATTGAAGTAATTCAAAACACATTTTATTCATATATGATAAATATATAGTGCAAAAAAGAATTCTGAAATGTGTATGATTGAAAAAATTTATAATATGATGTCTGGGATCCAGCAACCTTATTTATCTGGGTCCAAAAAATTCACGTCACTGGTTGTGAGTTAAACTCAAAGCAATCTAAACCTCTTGAGAATCAAATGGGAAAACGTTGCTCATGCTTGGCATTTGGGGCACTGTTCTATTTACACTATCATACGATTTACTTATTTACTTTGCTAATTCCTATGTCACGTTTTAATCTTTCAAAAATTTACCCAGCTATATTTCCTAATACATTAATGTTTTACATAAAAAATATTGATGTGTAGATAAATCAAAATTATATAGAAACTACACTGTAATTTGCATGTTTCATGACCAACAAATTTAAACTTGTATGTGCAAGGAATTAATTAAAATCATAAAATCCGATTTAAGTCAAAAAAGTTTATTTAAATCAAATAAATCCAATATTTTTTTTTTAAATCATGATTTTTTTCATACCCTGGTGTGAGCAAATGTTTTCAATTATGAACCAAATTTAGAAAATCTAATGTGTCACATTGATTGCTTAATAACTAATTTTCCTCCTTTCTTTATCTTATGCTCATGGTCACATTCTCAAGAATAAAGTGCCGAGCTATCCAATATAAAACACGAGTTATCACAGAGAAAGGAAGAAGCAACAATGTCTTTAAGAGCCAAGCAATGAAAAATATGCTCACCAGTCTCACGTCCACACAATAAATGTTGGAGCGTCCAATCCCATACAGGTGTGCTCGAAGGTCTTGTTACACCCATGACTCTGGGGTAAAGCAGGAGGGACACACTCATGTCTATTCATGAGGCAAGCCCATTTTTTCCAACAGAGCCATCCTGATTATCAAGCTTTTATCAATCATTTTCTTGATTCACTGTTTGGCATTTTGGAGAGGAACCTGTGAAGGGGTTGTGTTATGGAAGATGCAGATTTAACTAAGCTATCTGCCTGTTGATTTCTATGGATCCCACAGTGGAAATAAACTCCTATTCTATTCATAATTACTTCTAAAAATGGAATATTTTTGTCATAACAGCAATCCAATTATAAGGTTTATTCATTATTTGTGGGAATCATTCCTCACTCAACACCTTCCCCCTTTCTTCAAATTATGTATCTGGCCCAGTTTCTGCACAGTCTGGCTCGTAGCATTCATGAAGCTGTGTACCCTGCACCAGACTAATGCCTTCATAAAAAAGTCAGTTTTCGTCAATCTGCATCAGGTTATACAGCCATCTTTACCACATGTGAATATTGATACGTGTTATCAGGATTTTGTGACTGTTCTTTTACTGGGCTTCAATTTTCATTGTTTTCCAATCATATTGTCCCATATGGAGTTATTCAGGAATGTATAGTCATACAACAAGCCATCATAACTAATTCATCATATGTATCCTCATGAGAACAAACAACTAAAGGTGATCTTTGAAGGGATGTTAGAGAGTGGAGGTGGGGTAGATTTTGATGAACCTGGTGCTGGTTTGGTGTCCAGGTGACCAACTGTAACTGTTACTTGTTGCATTGGTTTGTGAACTTGGAGATTATTCAGATTTTATTTCGGTTATAATGTTTTCTACCATTCCATTTGTTTGAAAAGAAAAGAGATACCAAATTGGTTGCAGTCTTTTCCTTTTCAAATCCCTTACTTCCAGAGGCTATTGATTACTCTGCTTCCTTTACTGTTTCAGAAGATCAAAAACAAGACAAAGAATTGATGAAACTAGTTTAATTTAATTCTCTAAATTTGAAATTTCAAACCTTTCCAGTTGTTGGAACTGACTCCAACATCACATGTGGAACTTCTACAATCTTAAACTATTTCTCTCTAATAATTATTGTCAGATGTCTCTGAATTTTAAAAAATGTTTGTTATGTATGTTGATGTTTGCATTTTCTTATGTCACCAGGAATTAATGAAGTCAAAAACTGCGAAATCCCGAAAATCTGCCCTCTCAGTGTATAATTCTTCTAACATTGATCTCGTGTATCCTTTGTATTGAGTTGTATAAATTATAAATTACAGTACATTATTGCAATTCAGTAGCATTTTAGTCTGATTTTATTTGTAATATGCATCTGCTTTTCTTGTTTCAAGATAGGAACTTTAAAATGCTTATCAAATTTCTTGCCTTATTTCCATTTTTTTCACTTTCAAACATATTTCTCACAAGCACTTGCTACTTAATTGTTTTGAACTTTTTGTTTTCAATTTGATTATTAGTTAATAACTCAACTTGAATTAATTTTTGCTTGAAGTTTACTGTGTCACTTTGCAAAGGATAAATTCCTTATACAACACGCCTGTGCCAAAGTAAACCACTAGTGGAATATTAAATTCTTAGGAATCTTAAATTATGATCGATCACTAAAATTGTTTTAGTTTTAATTTGATACAGAATTAAAAGTGGTTGAAAACATTTTGAAATCAATCATTATGAATGATATCTAAAGATGCCATTCTTCTTTATAGCTGTCAGTATATTTTAATGTAAAGGTTTGCAAATATTTATTGCCTAAACTGTTTTCTTTTGTAAAAAGGTTTTTTATTTAATTTTTTAGGAAGATAATGAAAAAATTAAACTCAAGCTTATTAACATGTATTTCATGTTTTCTTAACTTGTTTAACAGTTCCAATAATGGTTTTGAACTGCCCAATAAGGTAAGTATTGCAATAATCAACGTATTTACTTGGATTTCCTTTTTTATTGCTTTAGTATGTATTATACAACAAATATATTATCTTCAAAAAGAATTTTAATTTGATCCACATATTAATCTCCGATCTTGGAATCACAATTTGCTCTTAAACCTCTCGTTCAATATTTTTTAGTTCTTATTCGTTTGAAAATGTTGGCTGTGTCAACTCTTATAAAACTAAAATTCTTATTAACATTGTCTTTTTCTTTGATTCTTTAGCAACCAACTGGTTATGGCAATGTATAACCTAATATCTGTGTGATGTTCCTAGAATTGATTTCAAATTAGTTAAAGTTAATCTTTGGAGCAGATGGTCCCAGGGCTCGAAAAGGTTAAAGCACAATGAATAAAAATACTTTTCAATAATTAAAACTTCAAGTATATATATATGCCATTATAACAGAAATCAGAGTCACAGGCATTGCAGAATTGGTACAGGCAGTCAGCGAATAAATCCATTGGGACAAATGTTGTGTTCATAAACGGATTGGTAAAAAATTCTTAGAAAATCTTTTATTAAATCCTTCAATATAATTGAAATGTAGTATATGGAGGGGTTCTCTGTGTTGGACAGAGATTTTGGAACAGCTCAGCTTTTTATTCAAAGGGGCTCTTTAAAGATGAATAGTTAAAAATTAGTCCACCATTAAGAATATAGAGAAAGGTTATTGGATCAGAAGGTTAATTAATACAGTTGATTAGAGAAATTACTATAAAATTGCATCATAAGTGTTGTGTGGAATGCACTGGCGATCTGAAAGAATCTCAAGTGAGCTGGTCTGTTTGAAGACGTAGTTAGCAAGGTGGGAAAGTTTAAAAGGTTAGAGTGGTAAGAAGATATATTGGGGCATATAGTTATAGCGGTGAGACAAAGATTAGTGGGTAAAAAGAGGGAATGTTAAGGGAAATCTGGTGAAAATTATATTTTAGGTGCTATTTTTAGATATCATTTCATATATATAGAGATAAATGTATTCAAGTTTGCCATATTGGAACATTTAATGACAAATTGTCATTAAATATATCTCTACGGGTTACCCAAGATCAAAAACCATTAAATGACCTCTTTTCACCAGCAACATTTGCCAAATCGAAAATAAAATGAAAACATCTACCATAGTCATGCCTACTCAAAATTAATAAGCCCTGTTCCTATAGCGACTGCTACCACCCAGACTTTGTGGTGAGAACAAGTAACCTGATTTCTTGATCTAGCGACTTTTGAACTCTTTTGACAAAAATTTGCTTTGGCAAGTCGATTTTAGGGAACAGGGATTTCATACATATTTTAAAAAAACTTTAGTTAGTAAGGTATGTGTTATACTTTCAATTTGTTGTGTTCATTTTGAACTTCAGCATTGTTTCTTATGCCACTAAAAATCTTCTAGATTTTTTCTTGGAGGTCTTTTGGTTAAACCAAACATAACATGTAAATTTTATGTATGCTAGTGTTTTAAACTAAAATAGTCTATTCAGAAATTATTTGTTGTTTCAGAGGATTTCAGATTTTTATAGATTGTTAACATAAATTATTCGTTGATTGTCTGAGAAATATATTCATATTTCAAATTGGTGACAGATTTAAAATTAAAATTGTTTTAAAACTTGTATCTTAAAATCTGTAAGAAATTGATTCATAATAAAAGAGTTATTTTAATGTGTTTTACTTATGCATTTGAAAGGAAAGCAGAAGTCATATGCTTAACCTTGACAAAAGTCCAACCTTCTCACCTAAATCAATGACTCCAACCTGGTAAGTAACACTTTTCTGACAAAATTTATAATTCTTCATAATAATCTTACTAAACTGAATCAAATGAATAGTCTGCATTTAAGAAAGAGAATACTCACTTTGTAAAGTCAGTTTGGATTCCTATACCGGTACATAGAAATCATAATACCTTTTAATTGAATTTTCTGGGAAAATGGAAGTTCTTAATCAAAAACATACAAAATTGTAGAATGACCTAATAAGTAGTTCTAAAATAAGTAGTTGCTTGACTATATTATTGATTTGTAAATTATTTTTAATTCAAGCTTGATTGTTGAAGTTATTGCATGTTGTATTTTTTTTATTATTCTTGCTGTGTGCAAATCCTCTTTTCCTTGAATTTTTTTTATGTCCAGTTTCTTGATAGAACTTAGCTTGCCATGCATGCAACTCTAGTATTTTTGTTCAGAGTAAAATTGTTATTAATTATAACTTTAATTTCGAACTAATGGATTTATCCACATCAGTTTATATTAAAAGCTACCTAGCTGACCAACTCATTATATTTCATGATTTATTTGAAATATAGACATTTATTTACCTCTTCATTGAAAATTACTTGCATACAAACCAAATTGAAAAGTAAATTTAAAAACATTTATTTTCTTTTTATCATTGTCACTTAGCTATATGAATTAAAAAGAATCTAATTGGATCAAACATGTATATACCAGTAATCAGTAGTTAGAGCTAATTCTTCATTTTTAATTTTCTCAAGATTAGATTCTTTTTTAACTCTATATTCATGTATCTAGTTAAATGTCAAATTATTTTTTATTGAAGAGTACTTTCATAGTAATTACATATTAAAAATATGTATGTTACTTTGCAAATGTTGGAATATTTATTAGCATTCGTGTTGAAACATTAGAATGTCCTCTGGTGTCATTTGACACTAGAACATGTTTGTCATTTTCCCCCTTTTGTATTTTTTGTGACAATTCCTTGTGACTTTTAATCGTTTTGCTTAATAAGCATGCAGCACAAAGTTTTGTTGCGTGTAACTCAATTTAGAAAATTCTACTAAATTTATCTAGAATGTCCACCTGGTGCCTTTTCAACACCAGATTTCCTTGCCTAAATAGCTTTTGCTTAGTAAAAAATGACCATAGAGTTGCAAATAAAACAGATTACTAACTGCAATTCATTTAATAGTGCTTCTTTATTTGTCCTTCAATATATTAGCATTCCTTTCATAGGCAGAAATGGGTCAGACTTACTCATCTATTCATGTCTATGTTTGTCATCATTTGCAATTACTATGCTATTCACTGGAAATTTTTTACTATATGAGACAAGCAGATGATTCACAGAAAAAGTCGAAGTCTTGAAATTACAAATCTGTTACACAAATTATTCGAAAATAAATCTGATGATGGTTAGCTCCTCTATTCCAATTTAGGGGCTGCAGTGGCTCCATGGGTTTGCTCACTGTGCTAGCAACCTGCGAGTTGCAGCACTGGTTCAATTCCTGCATTTTACCCTAGGTATATTTCTCTCATCTGTGTCAGTAAAACTTTGCTTGTGTGTATATGACCATTACTTGGTGTTGTCTGTCTTGTGTGTGGTACATCTTGGCCAAATATGGCCCTCGTGCCATAAAACCCAACAAACTTTATCAATTACCAATTCCAATTTAGATTTGAGTAAAGAAACCAGATTACATGAAAATAAGAACCCAAAGAAAGTGACACAGATGCTGCTGGTAATGCTAGAATAATTACAATTTATATCACTCGAGATGTGTGTCAGATTGAAATTTTTTTAATTGGTGACTGTTTGATTTGTTCCTAGAAATATTTTACTTGAAAGTAACAGTCCTAATTTTGTCAAGCAAAGCGTCTATAGTCTCATAAGTAATCTGCACCAAAATTATAATAAGAACAGTAAGTTTATCTACAATGGAGAAAATATAAAATTAAAAAGTGTAATTTATATGCAACTACCACACCCGACATGTTTAGTCAAATAAATGGTGCACAGAAACTCAAAAAATGCTTGTTACTGCATCAGTTAAAATAAGGTATGTATACAATATAAATTTGATAAATGAGTGTTAAAATCGTCATGAAAATTGTATTTGTATGTAGAAAAATAACACATAAGCTTTTGCTTTCTAAATTTCAGTGTTTTATTTTTATTCTATGAATTTGACAATTGTTTACTGTTGCCATTTAGATATTATGACTAGTTTAGTTTACACAATTTATTTTCTGGTATCTAAACGAAAACGGTAGATGTTTTGAGGTAATAGGAGTGCATGACATTCTAGTGTTAAAATGTGTATTTGTTGTTTTATTAATTTATTATTTCTTGTGAACACAGTTATACACCATCCAGAAAATATTTCTCCAGAAGTGGAGCAGGCGATGTGGTTTGCTTTTTTGGTGAGACCCAAAATGTGGAATGGAAATATTCTGATGAATTTTCTTGCAGTATTTCATTGCATAATGAAAAAACTGCTCTTCGAAATTCGTACCATTTTATGTGTGAAAAATCGCGGGACCGAACTTCCATATTAAACGACATGATCCAAGAAGCAGCAGAATATTTTATGTCGGAAAATGATGTAGAAGAATGGGGTCGCATCCATTTGCCTTCTGTGGTAAGATAGCTTTTTAATTTATTCATTTGATAATAGTATGATATATTGAATCTTCCCCAGCATAAGTTATGTTTTATTTTTTTTTATTATCTCATTTCCTGAAAATGTATTTCAGTTTTCTTAAGATAGATAAAGGCTGATCTATGAACAAGTTTTATTTGATAAAATGAGTTTGTTTTGCATATTAAGACGATTTTATAGAAAAGAAAGAATTCCCAATGCTTTTGTTTATTATCTCATTTCCTTATTATAAGTAGTTAAGTTGTCTTAAGTTAATTGACCTAAAAATAAGTTTTATTCGATAAAATGAATTATTTGTTTTACCTATTAAAAAGATTTTATCAAAAAGAGAATTCTTTAGGAAAAGATTGGTTTAATTACCTTCATATTTATGAAAACAATTTTAAAATGCAGTACCTCTAAGGCTAACATTATAAATATAGAAAAGGAATTATAAACATTTCAGTTACTCTGCTCTTTTCAACAATTTTGCTTGAAGTGTGAATTATTTACTTTGAAAATGTGCAGTTATTTTCAAGTTCACTCAGAGTTCATTTTTCAATATATCCGCATATATATGTGTACTGCACAGTTATGTACAAAAATATGTAGTATGTGGTGCTTATCATATCTCTAGACTTCACAGTGGCATTGGTATTACCAGTAATTTTGAAAAATGTATCTGTTTTCAATAAAAACTAAAAATTATAAATAATTTCAAAACAGTGCTTACATATATTAGGAATTATGCATAAAACCAATTTCAGGTTCATTTCAGCAATCAAAAAATTGCAATTTCCTGAAAAAATGAGGTTCTAAATAGAAAATTCTTGAATATTCTCCGAATTCTAATGTTTGGAGAATATACTTGTTCTCGGAGAAGAGTCTGTAGAAAATAATCTCTCCTGACAACTCTTGTGATATACTTTTAGGGAATTCCACAGACACATACAGTGGATAAAAAGTTTCCATACTGAAATGAAAACAGCGAATAAATTATAATAATTTCTAAAAAAATCTCACTGCTGGTGGTTCAGAAACTACACAAGAAACTTATATCACTAGAGAATGTGTTCACAACAAAAATTCCTTAATTTTCAAAATTAAAAAGTAATTGATTAAAGCATTGAGAGAAAAACATGAAAAATGAAAGGCAAAAAAACCCACCATACATACTATGCAAATTGAGTGTGACGTACAGTTTAGCTGTTCCACATTCAATTATCGTATTAATAAGAACTTCAGAATAGTATAAGTAATCATTTTAAATGATTTTCATGCCAGTGGATTACCTAAAATGGAAGTTCCGAAGCCATTCGCGAGTTGGTAATAAATTTGAGAAATGGCGGTTTATCAATGAGGAAAATTGTCAAAATCGTAAAATGATCTAAATATGCTGTTCAATATATCATTGAAAGATATAATGACGTAAAACTGGAAAATAGGAACCGATCCGGAAGGTTGGCTCAAAAGTTGAGCCATATACACAAGAGAAATATTCAATGAAAGGTTCGCGATAATTCATGAATTAGTGCACCAAAGTCCTTGTTTAAAACTGATTCCAATCTTTAAGTATCACCTCAGACTATAAGGATCTCAATTGTAATCTAGACTGTAGGGTGTAATCTAAAAAACTTGCTACAATGGGCATGAAGCACATAAAAGCCATTCATTAGCAAACTTAACAAAAGAAAGCGTCGAGTTTGCAAAGAAGCATGTAAGCCCTTAACTTTTTGTGATTCTGTACTTTTCAGCGATGAATCAAAATTCTGTCCCTATGGTTCAAATGTACAAGTTATGATGTGGATAAAATCAAATCAGCAAATGCAAACAAAATTTATGTGGTAATACGTGGCAGGTAATTTGTCTTTTGTTGAAGGTAACATGCTATTGCTACAAAACTGTCTCTTGGAAGAACATTTATCTTCCAACAGGACAACAAGCCGAAACACTACAAGGATCTGTAAGGAATGGTGCTTTTGCCATATGCCGCAACAACTTAACGCACTACCAGTCTCCTGAGTCCCCATAGAACATGTATGAGACAAAATCGGTCATGAACTGAAAAATTACAATACTAGCTGTAACGATAAACAGAAAAGTGCCACGTTCTGGACGTCTGGAACAAAATTACTCCAAAAAAACTTGTAGGTATCATGCTAAATGTAAGGTAATTAAAATAACTTGTAGGTATCATGCCTAAATGTGAGGTAATTAAAGTAAAGGGAAGTTCAACTGATGACTAAATAATGAAACATGGGAGTTATAATAACAATGAAATATTTTTTACCGTACAGAGGCTTCTTTTGCTTTTTATTTGACACATTTTTGTGTTATTGTGAATTTTGCATTAAATTATATAAATATTTTTGTTTAAATGCTGTAGAAACTTTTCATGCAATTATGCTCGCCTGTTTTACCATTTTTCTTATTTCAATATTTATTTTCTGCAAATAATAGTCATTTATTGCAAATAGTAATTGCGTACGGAAACTTTTTTATTCTCTGTATATGGATCACATATTTGGATTTTAATGGCTTATAAAGGATCACTGCTATTACTCTCATAATTTCACAGGAATGAATATATATATATATATACATATATATATTTATTTATTTTTGAATAAATTGAAATGGTAGAATGTTTATTCACTAATCCAGTTTCTTGACATTTCTAATTTAAATGATTTTTAAAAAATAAATGATACAGCTTTGATGTAAAAACTTTTTGTGGCAAGGTTTTAGCATACTTTTTATGGCACCAAGGAAGAATTTCTTAAGAAAAAGCACCATTTTAGGCTTAGCAGGAAAATAATTTAAAAAATTAATACAAAAATCTTTATTTTTTCTGAAATATTGTTATAGAAGTTTGTCCAAGTTAAATAATTTATTAGTTTCAAGTCTAATAAAACCAGTCTATATAATATGACTATTATAAAAGATCACATTAATGCTTGCAAGGTATAGTTATTTAGGCATAGTTATATAAAAAAGGATAATGATTTACAAAAATTAATGTAAGATTCAAATAATTACAAGGTTGCCATTTTGGTAATAAAGCAGGGTTACCTTTGCCTATCACAATTTGCTACTAAAGTGTTGCCTCAAAAAAGTCTTATCAAAGCTGTACCAAAACCATGCACTGAGTTTATTGTTAACCTCACAAATGAATAGGAAACTGTATCTGTCATTGGCCGCATCTGTTCGGACAGTGGAGGAAGGTTGAATGCTGCTTCTTTGCTATTAGAAGGTTCTCAAGAATATTCTTCGGGACAGACTGTTCCTCTTGATGTTAGTCATCTTGAAAAATTTTCCTTCTTTCCAGGACAGGTGAGTATTTATTATTTATAAAGAAACGATTGAGAGAAGAATAATTGATTTTAATGAAAGAAATATGCCCATAAGACAAATTCTTCAAAATTGTGTGACTGCTCACCTGTTAACTACAACGGAATATCCATAGTTAATATGGTTTCTAATTGTTTACAGAAGGGGTGGCTAAAACTATAGAAAGTAACTATTCAATGAAATTTCTTTTTAAGAATTGTGAAAAACTATTTCTATTTAAATCGTATTTTATCTTAAGAAATTGCTCAATGAAAGGAAGGTCTTTGCAAAAAGCAACTTTTAGATTGGTTGAGTTTCATGGAGCAAGGGCCATATTTGACCAATCTGTGCTAAACAACGCAAGTAAATGGATGTACACACGAGGAAGGTTTTACTGATTCAGAAAAGAGAAATACACCCAGGCAGGAATTGAACCTGTGCCACCTACAACTCGCAGTTGCTAGTGCAATGGGCCATGGTGACTCCTTCAACTACTAGGAAACAATATTTGATACTTGGAAGAGAAAAGCTAAATCATTTCTTATCCAAACTATTTTCATTTATGTGTGGTACTTACTCCAAGAACAGATGGTGATATTTATGTGAGCAACTCATTTATAATGTATAAGCACTTGAAAGGTATATTAAAGAATTGCTTTATAATTTTTATTCCCAAAGGTCACAGCTTGATGATTTTTTTTTGTTTAGGTAGTTTAGATTGATAATAAATAGGACTAATAATAATAGGATGTTGTGACTTTCCTAAGCTTATGCCCAATAAAATATGTATAGTCAATTTGTGATCAATCATCAATGTATTAAAATTAAAAATCAACATCAACATTAAATATTATTTTGTAATTTTCAAAATTTTATTATTTCTTTTTAGATTATTGCTGGGACTGGTATTAACAGTTCAGGGAAAAAATTTGTTATGCAAAGTCTTTACGAGGTAAGTATATTTTAAATTACTTCTACTTAGGTTGTATATTACTTTAAGAATAGTTCGGGTGTTCCTAGTTTTGGAAATCAAATCATTTTTAATATTTTGTATACAAGGAATGTTTATGAAACTGAAGAACTTGCTCATACCTACCTCCACTTTCTTTTGTACTTATCTCTGATAAACGAAATTCCATGAAATAATCTGTATAAGTATGACCAATACTGTGATGCTTTCTGAAGCTGATATAATTTTCCCTCTTTTACTGAAGACTTGAGATATGTTTCTTTTATACCAGCTCTAATAAATTTGTCATCTTCTATTATAATCTGTATCTATAAATTAATGCATGTATAGTCTTTAAAATCTAAAACATTAATTTTTTTAGTATAATTATATGCGGTTTAAATTTTAGGGTGTATGTCCTCCTACCTGCCCTAAAGCACCTGATTTGGCTAACTGTTTTGGTAAATAGTTTTCATATTATTTTCCTTCTCTGTATTTGTGGTTTTTCTATACTTTGCACCCAAGAAATGCCTATTTAAATCAAGATATTTTTATTTTAAAAAGTTATGATTTAAACCAAAAACTTTGATTTTTTTTCCTTTCCTTATTAAAGTTTTAAAAGATTGAAAATAAAATATCCTAGAAAACAGTACATTGATCACTGAAAGAGGTATCATTCACAAATCTGTTTATTTTAACTCATGCATTAATGTTAAAATATGTATTGCAATTCTACCTAGAAACTGTGCTATGAGACTTGCATGTCTAACATCAAACAAGTTAAAACTTATAAGACCTACAAATGAATTTAAACTTTAAAAATTCGATTTAAATCAGATTAATCAGATGTTTTTAATGAAAATCATGGTGTACTTACCCTGTTTTGCACTGTTGGTGTAGCTTTCAACCGCCATTTGCATTGGATATTAAACTATGTATGTGGTTGTGACACATTTAATTATTATTATTAGTTAATGATGAAAAATTAAATTGTTCTTCACAAATCTTATAGTACAATAATAGTTGGGATAATAATACACTGAACAAAACTATAGATATCAGATTTGTAATCTGAATGTATTCTGGAATTAATGCAATTAGTTTTCATTTTTATTTAATATTAAAATATACAGTATTTGTAAAATATCGTTCCTTCATAGCCCTCAAAATTTGAGGTATTAGTGTTACTTTATTTAATTAAATCATAAGAAATAGCACTTCATGAAAATGGATTGGGGTAAACGTATCTAAGGCATTTGCATATTTTTTCTTTTAAAGAAAATATGTACTTAACAATATGTTCAAAAGTATTACTTCATTTTTGTAAATCAGAAAATGAATTTGGACTGTTATCATAAAGCACTTAGAGAAAAATGTTCTATTAAAACAATTTTTTAGATTCTCTTGGTGTAGTGATAGCTGCTGGTCCTTTCGCAACCTCTGACACTTTTTCTTTTGAGCCACTGTGGGACCTCATGAAATATGTCAAAACAACAATGCCCCATGTTGTGATCTTGGTGAGTTAAGTGTTGACTTTTCCGTGATCATTAATGCCAAACTTGATCTAACATTGATCATTATAGACTGACTTATGTGGTTTGGATGCATCCTTAATTACACTCTTTTGAACTTCCAAATTAGGTTGGGCCTTTTGTGGATACCAAGAACAGTTTTATTGAGGTAAGATGTTTTTAAACTATGGAACTAGTTATGGTCTTATGCAAAGCATTAATAGAATTGCATGCTGTACCTAAATTAACTATGCTGTGCAACACTAAGAAAGATAAAGATACTCTTAGCAGTGACTGCTCTTAGTGAAATATTCTATTAAAACCATTCTTTAGTTAAGCTTTTGTTACAAAATAAAATACAATTTTGTTATTTTGTGTTGTGATAATAAATGTTGAAAACTTTCTACCTTAAACTAAATAATTATAAGTATATGGTTTGATTCTACAATCTACATTTAAAAATTCCTATTAGCATATTGACCTCAGGGGATCATCTTTAGGTGTGTACAGGTATCACAAACCCAAGTGATCTTTTCTTTTCTCATGGGGTTTACTGTCATTAGTAAACACAAGGGTCATGCTCCTAGGCTATCTTTTTCTGCTTTCATCCCACTACTCTATTTCCAACCACTCTTTTTTTCCCCTTTCACAACATTTTTTACTTGACTTTGTCGTGGGTTTGGTGCAGCTTCGCTAAATATGAAACCTAAAAACGCTTGCTCCATGAAACCTAAAACAACTTATTAGCATATCAGATTATGAAACACTAATCAAATCTTTGTTATCTGATTTTTTTCATGTCAGAAGCATGGATAGTTCAGTTGCTGAAGTGTCTGACCAATTTTTAAATAACTTATATCAGTTGCATGTATGCACCAAGGGCAAGATTTTGTTGACCTAAGAATGTATAAAAATGACCTAAAAGTGAGGAAACATGACTTAACCTTTTGACTACGGGCGGGACAACAGTCATCCCAAATTCAGATAGCGGAATAAAAGCGCCGTAGTGTAAAGGTTAAACCTTGTTTACATTTTGGCATTATTAAACATTTCAATTAATAACTCGAGTAAAATGTGTGATCCTCCATTCTTTTCTATTAAAATTACAGAAAACTCCCTCCGACCCTCAATCTTTTCTTTTAAATAATTCACCCACCCGCAGAAAAGTGTATGAAGGTTTCATTTTGCTTTGAAGTGTGGGTCATTGATTTTTTGGGCATCGGAAACTGGTAGATGAGTTATTTATTTTGTGTTTTTTATATAAACAAAATCGTGGATGAAAGATGGCAACTTGGAAAGATTTCAACAAAAATATATTTTTACACCATGACAAAATTAAAACATTATGTTCAAGACTCAAAAAATGACCTAATCATCAAAACTACTGAAAAATGACTTAAAAAACTATATTTCTAGAATCAGGAGATTAATTAATAATTGAATTTTTCTATCTATTCAGACATTGGTCCTCAGGGCACATTTCCTTTAATTGTGTACGGGCTTCACGGATCCAAGGTACTCGAATGATTTTTTTCTTTTCCAATGGGGTTTACTGTCTTTAGTAAACACTGGGATCATGCTCCCAGGATACCCAAGCGATATTTTTCTGCTCACATCACTACTTTATTCTCTGATTCTTTTTTCCTGTTCACAAAATTTTTTGCTTGACTTTGTCTAGAGCTTGGCACAGCTTGGAAAAGTATGGCTCTTATGCCATAAAACCTAAAAACAACCAACTATACAGGCAAATGAAGTGCTATCGAAAAGATGACATGTCAACAAAATTCAGGCTGCAGTCATAAGTATATCCCTACATGAATAGGTTTAACGAAAAGTACAAAATGGGATGGAAACAAATGACATTCAGCATAAACTTTCAAGATAGTAAATGTGTTGGATACTTTTCATATTTAGCTGCTGTAGACTTTATAAAATTCAGATTCTGGTGTAAAATTAAGTTGCAATAACACATTTGTTATTTATTTGCATGCTTTTGTGGTATAAAAATGGTATTTTATGAATAAAATCTTTTGAACCTCGCAGTCAGTTATTGGCTACAGTTTGCATACAATAATTCCTAGCACCATTAGACAGAAATATAAATATTTACTGAATTGTATTTTCTTACAGAATGGTGAAATGAATGACCTGTATGAAGATGTCTTCAAAAAATTAGTTTCTGAAATTTTAAAACACATTGAAAAGTGAGTATTTTGAGGCAGTTTTTAATAATTCAAGCTGTAATTGTTTTACAGTCCATATTGCATTTGATTTAACAGTAAATATTTTTTTAATTTAAAAAATTGAAATATAAAATTTCTCGAATACTTTCTTTTAACCCTCTGAGCATCACAAGATCTCCAAGCAGTGTACGTTTATTCTCCAAAACTTTCAATGGCTATATAGCCACTTCTACTGGTGTGACATGTTTTATTGGTCAAGAAGGCTAAAACTGCTTCCAAGCTATGAAGGTTGGAGTATAATAATATGTGCATGTCCATTCATAGGGTTAATAATATTTTCTCCTTTACCTCTATTTAACGTCAAGAGGCTTATATGCTCATCTATAAAGACTAATAAACTCTCAATCTACAAAGAAATGTCTACAGGAAAGAACTGGAATGTTTTATTGAAGAATAAAGTTCATGTAATATCATGTTCCTTGTCCTGAGCTGTAGGAGTTGCTTGCTTCCAACTTCTTACCGGACATGACTATCTACGAAGACACTTACACTGTATTGGAATAGTGAGATCAATTATCTGTCCACTTTGAGAACTGGACGAAATGACTGAAAACCACCTGAAGGACTGGCCTAAAATTCCTGACAATAGAATTTCAAATACTGTAGTAGATAGTGCCTTTAAGCCATCTTTTTACTCTTCAGAACTCTATTGGGCTGCTCGTTGATAGGCTGGAGACACAGGCGTAGGATAAAAAAAAATATTTTTTTAAGCACCAGAGACCATATAACATCAAAGATCTTCTGGTTTTTGTTGTTTAGCTGTCATCTGCTTTGAAAGAAATCAAACAAATATTAATAGTCATGAGGTACTTTTAGATATTAAAAGTTAATTCAGTATTAATTACACACTTTATTGCTGTTAACAATAAATATGTTCCTGATAAATTTCTATATAGTGTTTAACATATCTATATGTTGCTGATGTGCACGTATACATGATTTGATATATATGGAAACTAATTAACACACTTTCTGAATAGTATAATTAGTTTTACTTGTATAGTTATGTTATATTTTCTTAATATGAATAAATGAAAATAAACTTCATTTAATTATTCAAACATCAGTTTAATTAAATTTCAATTCATTTCCGTCATGATCCCCATGTTTACCAGAGGCAGTAAATTCCATGGGAAAAGAATAGATCACTAGACTATCTCGGGTTCCTGAAGCCTGTACACACCTAAAGATGTGTCACCTAGGGGAATATTGGCTTAGGAAAAAGTGACAACCACTTCAAAAAGTGTTTCAGTTTTAAAAATAAGAAACATGTTACATACCCAAGTATACTACAGATTCAAATCAAAACATGATATTTACCATATACTTGATAAAATTTGCGTTTTGTGAGTTTTAACAATAATTTAATTTACTTTCCAGTTTAAGTACAAAAGTTGTCTTGGTACCATCGACTAGAGATGCTCATCATGATTTTGTATATCCAACACCACCCTTTTCAGTTGACTCTGCAACCAAGGTAATATAAAAGTTAAGATGGTGCAGATTTATAAGCAATACACATTTAACATTCCTTGAAAATTAAGACATTTCTCAGTTTTCAGTATTTTATAAATCGATCTTTCAATGAATGTTTATACCATTTATCTGTTTGATGATTATAAGTATTTTTTTATTCATCAGTTTCCTTTATTTTAATTTAAAATAAAAATTGTGTGGATGATAATGCATGAATTAATTTACAATATTATTGAGACAATTTCAACTGGTGCGAATTTCTCCATTTGTGCAGGTGGGCCACTATTTTATCATTAAACTTTATGGATAACAAGAAACTTCCTTTTTTATATTACATGTTAAACATATTTGGTGCCTTGTCTACTAATTTGTATCATACATTTCAAAGAAATGAAACAGCAGATTTATCTTCAAATTTATTTTCTCTAAGCTCTTATTTTTATTTCCTTTAGTATGTACCCTGTTTAGTACCCTGAAAAGAAATCTCAAATATTTCCTATATTCTGTGAAGAGCCATAAAGGCCCCTGTTTTTCAGAAACAAATTCCACTGGATATGTGGAGTTCTATTCTACTATTTGACAAGTCATTACTATTAAATGAATTTGTTTTCCGATATACAATACACATCCTACTATTATAATATATGTACTTAATTTGTAAAGAAATCTTATATAAACAGCAGTTTTTCAAATTAAAACAATTGATTTATTCATATATAAATATATATAAACCAGGCAGTTTAACAATCATACACTACCTCTTCAGAAATTTAAGTTAGATTTTTGTTCAACTTTCATGCAAAACAATCATAGGCCTAGAAATTCTTACAAATATTGAATTCAAATAAAATGTAAATGTTTATATGGTAAAGGTATACTTTTTAACATTTCTTTCACAGAGATTGTATTTGGCTTCTGATCCATGCATTCTAAATATTGAAGGTGTTGTTTTCGCCATTACTTCTACAGATACTTTGTTTCATATGGGTAAAGAAGAAATTTCCCAGTAAGTATATCATAATTAGTTTGCTTATTATTGTATTAGAATTTGTATTGCATGCGAAAGCATGAATCCATGTAGATTTCCATTTTTATATCTTTCTAAACCTGTTTGGATTCTGTGCACATTTTAATTCTTCGGGGATGCAACACTTTTTGCTACATTCTTACAAACAGGCTTTTTTTAACATTTCATTTATGGTACAAAAACAAAAAAATTATCAGAGCGAATTGTTCAAAAGGGGTTTTCATACTCATTACACATGATTCCAATATTGGCCATTAAAAGTCATCACGGTTTATTAGTGAGAATTCTGGATCCTAATATGGTTTTGTGGTAATTATCAGGCCCTGGATTTTTTTTTTTGACATTTTTGTTAGCACTTCATAGGCAATGCCCATGGAGACAAATTCCATTAGCAATCTCCTTATTCTATATGTACAGTTTTGGGGTCATTTTCAGTATTTTTGATATTAAGAGCCTCTTTTTTGTCATTTTTTAGTTTTTATCATAATGTTTTCATTTTCTTCTGGCTTTTAATCAAATTTTGTTAATACATTCTCTTGTCATAATCTCATTCATGATTTTATTTTTACTACAAAACGTGTCGAAAGTGACTCATCTGCAAGCTTCTGACAAAAAATTACCCTACCTTTCAATGTAAAACAAATCCATAATATCCTCTGCTTAGAGCAGATTAGAGCAACTCATTAACTGACCAAAAAACAAGTTTTATAGCACAGCCCATTAAAAACTAACTTAGTTTTTAGGTCAAAATTAAATAGATATTTGATAGTGCATTTTCTTTCAAGCCCAATACAATATGACAATTTATATCTTTGTCCTGAAAATAATCATTTAGTGTCAAAAAATACCTTTCCTAAAAATTCCAATTAATGAATTTCTGCTCTAAGCCGACAATATGCTTTTCTATTAATGGATGAATCATAAACACTGTAAAGAGATACTGCAGATATTTTTCTCTAGTTTTGACAGAGGAAAACGAAGTATCATCTTTAACTATTAATCTTCAAATTGTTACGCAATGTTTCCCAAATTGTGGCTACGTACTGGTTCAGGTACATAGGAAATCACCACTCTGCAGAAAATATTTGGGAAATGTATGATAATGTCTGGGCACAAAAATGTCAGTGTATAACCACAATTGCACCATGTATCCTGTGATGGATTTACCTTTTCAGATGGTCAGAAAATGGATTTCTTATATGAATTCTTTTGCAACACTGTTTTGAAACATACTTTGAGGTTCTCAAATTTTTGGTTAAATGTGTTTATTTGCATACATGTATATCTATGTATGTGTAAAATATACATATTTTTTTGAACAATCTGATAAAAAATATTTTGCAAATCAAAAGCATAAATTAAATTTGTAGGTCATTTTTCACATTTTCAGGTCTTTTTGTACACTTATTAGGTCATCAAAATCCAGGCCATGCTTATTATTGCTTACTTCCAAATAAAGTATATATTAAATTGAAACCTGTAAAAAAATAATTATAAATTTGATCTGATTGCACAAGTCAAAGTTTTTGTTACATTACTAATTCTAACTTTTATTGGATTTAAAGTGAAAAGTTGATGTGTAGTTAATATCCCCCGAAAATTGAAATGGTATGCATTTAAAAATTGAACTGAGAATTTACTAAAAAATTGTATTCCTTAAGTTGTGTGCTATGTATGTTTTTATAAAATACATATAAATATCTTTGTACTTAAGTTTATTTTTGCAATGCATAAATATTTTCTTTTATTCAGTCCACAGATGCCAGATCGATTAGGAAGGCTTTGTGGTCATATGTTAACTCAGAGGAAGTAAGTGTTCATTTTATGCATAATCTTTCATTGTTACTTATAAATAGTTATACATGTCATTTTATCTGCACAGAATTTATAACTGATCCATTGTTTTACATTTATAGTTTTTATCCTTTATATCCCTCTAATGAAGAAATGAATATTAATTTTCTTCGCTATGAGCTGCATGCTGGGATCCCAGTAATGCCCCATGTTTTAATTGTGCCGTCTGACTTCAGGTATTTTATTAAGGTAAGTTTATGTTTTACTCTGTTCATCGAAAAGATGTCTACAAGTTACAAAATATGAAGATTTTCTCTCCCTTGTGATATAATTTGGAAAGATTTTTAAATTTCGAAGATTTAAAACTTTTTCATAGTAAAGCATAAAACATTTTTATGAGTGTTATGCATATGTATTTCAAATGACATTTTTGTTTGAATTAATAATTTTCCTTTGGAAGCTCGTTGGATTCACACAACATATTTATTATTATTCCGTATCCAGATATGGAAGCTGCACTAGTCTTTAAATTAGTTATTACTATTGCATTACTTAAATATTCTTTGGTTACATATTGAAGATATTTAAGCTACTTTGTTTTTAAAACAAAAGCATTGTTGTAAGAACAAAACTTGAACATTGATAGACTGGTTGGTTTTAAATATCGAAATATGAATTATACTTAGATTTCTTTTTAGGATGTACATGGCTGTTGCTGTATTAATCCTGAAAGACTGACTAAACATTCAACTGGTGGAACATTCGCAAGATTAAAAATATCTTGTGATAAAAAGAATGAATACAAAGGATCTATTATAAATTCTATTCAAGCTCAAGTGCTGAAAATATAAATGAATATCTAATGCACGAATTTATGTATAAACTCTTTAGAAGATGAAAGTAAAATTTATTTATTGTACATTGTTTCCCTTACTGTTTTAAAAGTCTTAGTTTAAGTATTGAAACTTGATTGTGACTTTTTTTGTTAGATAACACTTTCTATTCATATCTTGCTTCTTGCAAAAATGAACATGTCTCCATCAAAGTATTGTGTGCTCAAATCAAAACACTTAATTGTTTTTGGACCATTTTTAATTTTGATTTGTAAAATTGTTGAACATCAAACTCTTCAAAAAATTGAGATGTTTCTAAACTAAGCATTCTGTAAAATTAGTTTTTTCACCTTATAAATAGACTCATCAAATCGTACTCTGGCTGCAATATCTTGCTATAACTCAAATGAATTTCTTGCTCTATGTGTATAAACATTAAATACATGCTTCTGCTACAACTATAAATTTCAGTTGTAGCAGTTTTGAAGCATGTATATACAGTCTTTCTACAGATAAAATTAGAAATTTGTTTTTTGAATTATGGTACTATAGTGATGTGTGAAATTAAATAATTCAGAGCAATTTTAAAATATATTTATATTTTTACTTTTTCAAATACAAATGGTGTTGATCTGTTGTGTAATAAAAGCTTTCTGCTGAATTCATAAACTGAATTGAAAAATTCTCAGTAGTGACAATTAGAGATCATAACTTCGATGAGACTTCAAACATACGCAATTTCCAACAAATGATTTAGCATGAGTTTGTCTCAGGTAAGTTTCCCTTAATGCAAGATATTCATCACTTATTTCACAATCTGTCTTATAAGAATATAATAATGCTTTATAGCCTACTGGTTCTTCCACCATGCTTTCAAAATTATTTATTGTATCTTGTGCCAGTTCTATACTTAAAGCATTTTCTGTCAACATCTTGGGAGTTTCTGCTCTTGAAATGAATGACACTGATGCTTTCTTACTGATACCATTTTCCTTGAAATTGGGTTTCATATCGATGGTTTTTGTCTGGTAGGAAACTTTTGTTACATGTGTATCTGCATGATTATTTGATGCTAAATCCCGTATTTTTAATGCCACACAATTTCCCCCTTGAACTGTTGCTTGCATGGTCCATGACTGATGAAATTTTGGTTGCATCATTGTTTTTTTAGATGAATCATCATTAATTGCTACTGAATCTAACTTTCCCCCTTGATACTGCTCTGTGTGGATTCCAGATTTTAATCTTGTAAGTTCTTTTCTATTACTGATTTTAGAACAATTATCCTTTGTTGAAAAGGAATTAACATTTGTAACTTTCTGCTGCATCTGTGCAGAATTGTGCTGTACTACTTGTGTTGAAGTGTTATGTTTTGCATTGCATATTTTTAGCTTTGTGTTTGGAGGTCTTGACAAATCATTTTCTGATAATTTAGATACATCACCTTCCTTCTGTGTGTGTATCTCAGTATCATTTTCTTCGTAAACTTTTAATCTGTTCTCAATGATTTGCAAATGAGTTTTAAAGAAAGACCCATTCTCACATTTTGTATGTGTTTTCTGAATGCTATGAGGAGTTTCTGATTTTTCGGCTAATGCCAGATATTCAGGACTTCGACTTAATAATTTTCTTGAAGGTGATAGTTTTGTTGTACTCCCTTCCACCAATGAATGCCATGTGTTGGCATCCTTTTTCTTTTCATATCTATTATCATCATTCTTTTCGCATTGAAAGTTTCTGTTCACATGTTCTTTTTTACGTGGCCTTCCCTGAATAAAGATTGAAAGAACCAATCACTTAGTAAAAATATATCAATTTAGAAAAATACAAACTTAGAAACTGAAATGGAAAAACTATTAAAATACATACTTAGAAAATGTCTTTTGAAAGTACTAGTTTTGATAAAGAGCAAAAGGAAATCTAATTAAATCTAGCTATTGATTATGTGCTAGTTTCTTAATAAATCAAATTCGTTGCCTTTTTTTGCAAATCATAAGCAGGTAATTTTCAGCCACATTCAAAAGTGATAATAACAGCTGTATCTTGGTAGAAAGAGGGCACATAAAAGTTTGCTGATTTTGAGTTATGTACAAAAATCACTTCACGATAATGAAAATTATAGAAAAAGTGCCTATGTCCTCCTATCAACTCATTGTGAAGGTATTTTTGTACGTTGTATTAGAAATAATAAAAATGACTAAAACTTACAAAATGGACATTGGCCTTTTTTCTATCAAGATAGAGGTGTAGGCACATAAAATGGATAGTTTGAGTTCCAAGCCTAGTTTGTTATAAGAGCAAATGGTGAAAAGTTTACATATTATAATTGTTTGTAGTTAATGTTGTTTTTGTTATATAGGTTATTTTTGCTTAGGACAAAAGCAATTTAAAATTTTTGGAAAAGAAGGGCAATATAAAATAAATTTTTAAAATGAACATACTATGGAGAATCTGCAATGTTCTGAGTTCTAGAACCACATGCCTTAAAAAGCCTTATTTTTCATTTTAGTTTTTATGAGCCCTTAAAGAGCCTAATAAATGCTGAAAGTCCTTACAATTTTTGTGAAGGCTTTAGTTCTTACAAGAAAACTATATTTTATATCAACTACATAAAAAACCAGTATCATTGATATTTATCCAAGATAGTGTCATAAAAAGTTGAGGCATAATATAGGTTAGCTAAAAATTGAGGTTTTTTAAACTGGGTTGATGAAACCCAAACCTAGGTACATGAAAAAGTTTTACCTGTGCATTCACTGTTTAATCCTTGTAAAATGTAGCCTAAAAAATAAAAAAGCCTTCATTTTTCTTATGCCTTAAGAGGGAGATTGGAGGAGCTTTGGTAATTTGGTTGGTTTTTCTATTTAGAAAAAATACTGGCTTTTTTCACACTAATTTCTATTATCAATTGAGTTGAATAAATCAACACTCTTATTAAAATTATTTGAACTGTGATTGATCGAATTACTCTGATTTTGTAGAGATATAGAACAGTGCTAAATAATTCTGGAGTACATTCTCCTTGAAAAAAAGGATTATCCTTTTTTGTCATTTTAGCTGTATAAACTTTGCATGTCTCAGCTCAAATCATGAATTAAATAGTAAAACAAATTTGGTATACCCTTTTATTCCGTTTATGCAAAACAGTGTCTTCTCTTTCAAATCGATGTTTTTTGTATCTGCCTCTCCTTCTTTTTTTAGTTACGCTTTTATTCTAAAAGGGAATAAAAAAGTTTGATCAGCAAATATTCTAACAAATGAGTTAGAATGAAATGTTTACTATATCGTCGGCTTAGAGCAGAAACTCGTTAACTGACATTTTCCCGGAGACACTAAATGCTTATTTTTATAATGAGAAACACAGTATTATAACTTATTTAAAAGATATATAACATTATCAAAAGGCTTGTAATTTTTCTTTTTTGATCTAGAAACTAATAGTTAGTCCTTTACACTGCTATGCAGTAAAAAATTCGTTGTCAGTTAACGATTTTCTACTCTAAGCAGATGATGTTAAGGCATCAGTTTTTAGGCATAAAAATTGAAAACTTGGAGGGTTAACTCAAAATCTATTGGAGAAAAACAGTATTTATGCAGAAAAAATAAGCTTGAATAATCAAATTAAAAGAAAAACAAATGGAAATTTAAAAGCATTCATTAATTCAGTAACACTACAAATCGAATCCAATTACAGTACCACTGATGAACAGAAAAAAGATGAAGTTAATACATTTACAAAACATTCTTTTACATAATGGGGAAAAATAATCAGAATAACTTATATGAACTATAAAATCTGTTAATACTTAAGTACCAATCTGTTAAAAGAATTCTTAATATAATTGTAATGATAGGAATTTTAAATAAAAACATGAGATCTTAAAATGTGAATATTGGTATAAAATTAAATGTTGGTCTAAATATAATAATTCTAAAGATTGAAGAAAACAGTTAAACTTAGCTATCTTTTTAAAGTAAGCATAGCGCAATAATTTGTTTTGTTTGATATGAATAGGATTTTTATAAAAGGGGGACTGGAGAGATAAGTGAGCCATATTCTCAAGTTGGTCTGACCAAGGAGTTAACAATACACTTTACATATTTTCAAAGTACGTAGTTTCCTAATAAATAAACCAAGATTTTTACAAGACTTATACCTACAATGATATTCATATAAAGAGTAAAATCTAGATCACGGTCAAGGCGTATGCCTAAATCAATGATAGACCTTTACGAGGAATATAAAAAATCTCCATTAGGAATAGTTGAACTCAAATTTATTTTTGCTACTCACTGGTTAAAAATTTATCAGGTCGATCTGCATAAGAAAACAATTTAAAGAGGAAACGTGCCGGAAGAATTTATCATCAGCAAATGAGACACTTAGAATATTTAAAACTAAATAAATCATAAATAGAAATAACAGAGGGCCAATACTCTCTTGATCCTTGAGGAACACCAGAACAATTTAAAAACTGAAACGAAGTAGCAGAATTATAGCAAATGTAGAGTTATGTTAAATAAGTAAGAATAAGCCAGTTAATAAGTTTCAAATCGAAACACATGCCAATTAACTTTTTTAATAGAATATTAAAATTAATGAAATCGAAAGCTTTACTGAAATTGGTATTGTTTTTCTCGAATTGGGTGTAATCCTAAAAGCAGTGCAAAATTTTTTCTGAAAAATATTTGTTGAAAGACATTTTGTACATAGGAATGTTAAAATTACATATTCTGCTAAGATTTTGATGAATACAAATTATTCGCTAAGAATTTCATTATCGGAGAATATAATTATTTCAGAAAATTCCTCGGCGACATTGGGATGTGAAAACATCTTTAGGCTCACCATGGTAGAGAAAAACCAACAATTAGGTGTAATCCCTGTTACGGAAGTAACGTAAGTCGCCCTGTTGACCTCTTCCTTGATGGAGCATGTGCGCGCAGCTTCATGTTATTTCTTCCGTTCGCTCGGTTTAAAGAACTTTGAAACATGCAAATGGCATTTCGCAAGTGTGCATGTGTTGAGGCCGTAAAAATTGTAAGATTTCCAAAATTGAGAATTGCTTGGTAAAGGGAAATAAAAAATAAGCTCATCCACCAGCAAGCTTCGAAGAACATAACAGAAATTTTCGTCCTGCAAATTAAGTTTTTCTTTACACAGAAACTCCTCGATATATCACTCATGGGGGGAAGGAAGCTAAGCTGTAACTTAGAAGTATAAGTATTACCGCTGCTATATCATGGATATTGAAAGAATACGGCATAAATTTGTGATATATTTATTTTAAGAATTATGAATAATCTGAGTAGTCTTCTGAAAAATAATTTTACAACCTACATAGCAAAATTGATTCGCCTTTTTCAGTTTCTTGTATTGATTTTCACGTACCCAGGAAAATCATCACTATCTTTTGTTAAACCTTTAAGAAAGAATGTATGCATCAATTTTGCTACAAATAGATTTTCATACTATAATTCTTTGAGGTTGATATATTTTTAAGGATTTCAATTCAGTAAGTTCTCTGCTTCGCTGAAATGTTTTGTTTTATCTCATCCAATTGTCCTTTTTCTTGCATTTTTGTCATATATTTTTTATTCTCTAATTGGATATCTTTCTGCCGAGACAACAATTGAATAAATAAAAATTGTGGTTGGTTGGGTTTTATGGCGCAAGGACCATATTTGGCCAAGCTGCACAAACACAAGAGAAATATATTTAGGGTATGTTATAGGATTCGAACCTGCGCCGCCTACGGCTTGCTGTCAATTTCAGGGATCATTTCCACATTGAAAATCGCTATTCGTAGATCGAGATCAACTGTAGTTATAGCTACCCGAATTTCAAATTTAAACACTATTTCAAACGTATTTGTCAGCGCGTGCAAACGATCCAAGAATTATATTATACGAGCTCAAACGATAATATTGTTAATTGTAACCAGGATTAAAATGTGATAAAAGAAGGATTTTGAAATTGAGAACAATTCGAAACGGAGAAATTGTTGATCGATGTTCTGTATAATTTTGTATCGTCTTTAGTGTTCTTAATAAATGTTAATCTTTTTAATTAGCATTCGTCTCCATGTATGCAACCAAACAGCCTACCTACAATTATTTAATACAATCGAACTAATATTCCCCGATCATCCAAAAAGTGAATGAGTGAGTCATTCAATTGATTATTGATTAGTAGAGTTCATCTATACGACACATAACTGGCAAAAGGCAATGTAGTATTTTAGATTACATAAATGCAATTTCCAACCATTTTTCAAGAATTTAAACATTCCTCAGGTTTGTCAGACGTTTTTTAAACTTTTAGTTGCCCCCTAAAATCGCCAAAATGAGGAAAATTTAATGTAACTCAAAAACTAACTATTGGAATGAGCTGAAATTTTGCATGGTCATAGAAGTCCTTCTGAATGGATTCCTATTAAAATATATAGTAAGGTTCCATAACTTTTAAAATAAAATATTAGATGAATTTTGTTTGGGTTGTTTAACAGTAACATGGTACAATCAGCGTTATAGAAACATTATTTAGGAAGATATCCATAAGTCTAAGAAACTGATTTAACATTAGGAGCTCCAATCTTTCTGTACTCATAACTTCGAAAAAGTAAGACCTAATGACATGAAACATGGTATCTGAAGTTGAATTTTGATATAGATTCGAAATTGTGTCAAAATAGGGGCCATTGGAAATTATGAAGTTGGTGTTAAATTTAATATGAAGACGGGCCCCTTATGCAAATTTTACGCAATTGAATTTATAGAAGACGTTAGTTGCTGTCGAACGATATCTCTGAATTTTCACTATTGTTAAAATTTCTCGAATGAAGAGGGGTGGTTCGATTTTTTTTCCGCGACTGTACGTACACTCATGTCCGAAAGTTAAGCATAAAAGTAAAAATAAGTCGTAAAATGAGAAAAAATCGGAGTGAATATGGATACAGTTCAAAATCACTTGTGGAGAATCGTAGGACGAAGGTTAAACATTGTGCATCTGAAACAATTCAGCCGGTCGCAAAGCACCTGCGCACGTCGGAACTAGAGCCTATATAAGCTCTAGTTGGAACGAGTATAAAACGGCCTCTAGCGGCATGGCCAGTTTAGACAGAAATTTCGCAATTGCTGTGGTACGGAGCGTTAACACTCAATAAGGACGAAAGATGCCAACAGACATGTTTTATAAAGGGACGAATTATTGGAATGCTGGAATCCGTTCGATCCCAAACCGAAGCGTCTCGAATTCTGAATATACCTCAGTGTGTGATCTCCAGACTGTGGCTGAGGTTTCAAACCACTGGAGATGTTACCCGACGACCAGTACCAAGACGGCAAGACCGATATTTGGCGATAACTGCGCGACGTCAGAAGAACCGTTCTGCCAGACAACTGGGTTCAGCCGCCACAGGAGTCATAGTTTCGAGACAAACTGTTTACAGGAGACAGACACGTTGGTCTCTATGTCAGGCGACCAGCAGTTTGCACCGTCTGCACAGAAACGCGTGCGTTTACAGTGGAGTTTGGAACATCGGCAGTGGAATCAGCAACAGTGGGGCAATATCATGTTCAGTGACGAGTTCAGATTTAGTCTGCAAACTGATTCTCGTGGTACCACGATCTGGAGAGAAGGTGGAATGCGTTTTCACCCGGGAAACGTCACGGAAAGACATCTTTTTCCTTCAGGAGTCATGGTCTGGGCAGGCATGCTGGACGGCCGCACAGACCTCATCTCTGACATGGGGTCTGTTACCGGTCAAAGATACAGAGACAGTCCTTGAGCCTTTGCCTGTTTCTTGGCGCTGTCGGTCCTGGTTTCATATTCATGGATGATAAAGCGC
The DNA here is from genome assembly GCA_933210815.1 of Meta bourneti. Classification (NCBI taxonomy): domain Eukaryota; kingdom Metazoa; phylum Arthropoda; class Arachnida; order Araneae; family Tetragnathidae; genus Meta; species Meta bourneti. Next base: position 23,433,815 of record OW119931.1, read on the forward strand.
CTCCTCACCGTGCAGCCCTGGTCGACGCCTTCCTTCAAAGTGAAGATATCCACCGCATGCAGTGGCCCGCCAACTCTACTGATCTGAATCCTATAGAGCAGCGGTTCCCAACCTGGGGTACGTGGCGGTCCGGTTGGGGGTACACGAAAATAATATTAGTAATGGCAGAAAACACCTAAAAAGAAAAGAAAGTAATAGGCGTAAACCTAGTAATTGATTGATCATTGCCTCGCCCACCTCCAATCATATCACGAGATTACGCATGTGCCCTCCCTCTCTTTTGTTGTTTCTTTCGTTTCTAGTAATTCTTCTCTAGAAAAATATCGAATCGTCTCAGAGCTTCCGGCATGGATATTTTTTATTTAAAACGCGATTGAAAGCAGGCCATCATTTTAGTGTTCGATTGGGCGCCAATTGAGTAACGTGAATAGGTCTAGCTTCGTTCCTTTTTTATGAGTGCTAATTTGAAGTGTTTAGCTATTAGTTTAATGTTTTAAATGACTTTCTCTTGATACTGTTTTGTGTCTCAAAATGGATAAGTGGTTGAAAACAGGTACTATTATGAGAGCTGCAAATAGCATTGAAATTCAACCCGCTGAATCGGAAGCTGCAAGTACTTCG